>CM054063.1:309783033-312183033 GCA_028641055.1 Alopecurus myosuroides | reverse complement strand
GCTTCACTCTGCTCTTCTACTAAGCCTTGCTCAGAGCTCAGCAAATAGGAGACCTCAGAAGAAATGTAGTACGACGCGAGCGCATATCTTACAAACACAGACATCACAAGTTTACAGCCTTCTCTGCTCTACAGGATGGATACACACTAAACTGAAGAGGAAAACCACACAATCTGCAGCCATCTCAGTCAGCAGTTGCAGTGCTACTACTCCGTCCAGATCATCCTTCATGAAATCCCTCTGCAGTACACTGATCATTTGCATCGACCAATGAACACAGCCATACTACCGTACACCAATTGAATCAACCCTTCCGTCTTTGCCCAAAGAATCAAGGCTTAATTGCTGCGCTAAATTTACAGGATAAAACGCTGTTTCACTCCCAAAATCACACGGCCGTTCAATTTCAATCTGAACGACTGCTTGCTAGCTGTGCAGCCTGACGAGTTCCCCTCGGAGGAAGAGGAGCAGCGGCCGGCTAGCTGACCCTCTGCGCGGCGGCCGACCTGCTGCTGGCCTTCTTGGCCTCGTGGATCTTGGCGTACACCCGCTTGGTCCTGATGCTGAGGAGCACGTCGAAGCCGAAGCCGACGACGCAGGCGACGGCCATGACGGAGAAGACGCCGCGGTAGCAGTGCGCGCCGACGCAGGTGTTGCCCCCGCCGGGCGTCACCGTGGCCTGCGCGTCGTAGAGGAGCCCCGCCAGGAGGCCCGAGAAGAGGAAGGAGCCCAGCGGCAGGTTGAGGATGAGGATGTTGTAGATGAGGCCGTAGTACTTGAGCCCGAACAGCTCCGACGCCGTCGGCACCGTCACGGCGAGGCGCACCCCGTAGCAGATGCCGACGACGACCGAGCCGATGAAGAGGGAACCCGGCATGCCGAGAGCCATGACGACGTACCCAGCGCACATCAGCACCTGTGCCGCGGCGTTCCACACCGGCCGTGGCATCGCTCTCGTCCTGGAAATTCAGTAAAAGTGGTGTTTGCAGTGTCAGAAACCAACGGATTCAGCTGCAAAACATTCGGTGATTTTTCCTCGTAGCATGATCGACAATGCAAAGAGATGCATGGTTTGACCACAAGTGTGAATTGCTAGAGTCTGGAAACACAAATGCTATTGATTTTTCTGTTCTTATTGCTGTAAACCCCGTTACCATCGATCTGTCCACAATAGTATCAAATTCCTTATACTGAACCCACAGAGATAGAAAATTCGCCATAACACTATCAGTCTTCAAATTTATAAGAAATTTCTTATATACACTAAACACCCAGAGAGTAGCAAATTAGCAATTCTGAATTGTAAGTTTGTTTGACAAAACTGAGAATAATTTTATCAGTCCTCATTGCTGAAAACCCATCACGGTGAAACCACCAGACGATACAAAATTACCCATGGCTACAGTTCTTTAAAATGGCTGGACTTTCTGCTTGCTCCGCAGAAAACTGAAACAAATTTGTCTGTTCTTACTTCTGAAACCCCATCACGGTCAAGCCATCAAAGGATGCTACCAAAATTACCCGTAGCTATCAGTCTCAAAATATCCGGACTTTCTACCAAAAAGCGAACGAGGGATTCTTCTCCCCGGAGAAAAGGTTAAGAACCCCATGCCATACACTGCATAGAAAAGTTGGCACTTCTTTATACTGAACCACATGCCAAGAAAGAAGACAGTGAGATGCGACGCGAATTCCTCCGACGCCGTTCTTTATTGGAGGGGAATCCCTGCACGACGTTGACACGTTTCAACTGCTCCCAGAACATGCCCACTCTCCTCTATACTCCCGGCGGCCATTTTTGCTGGCTCCTTTCATGCTTGGGATTTCGGAGCACCAAAGGGCAAATTCAATCCAATTCTAATTAAAACATGGTTTGCGTCATCCGTTCAATTTTGTGTGAGTGTCAAGCAATGGAACATGGAGTGAGTACTACTTACAAGATCGTGCCACGCTACTACTCCCTCCGTTCTAAAATGGAAGTCAAGTAGTACTATTTTGGAACGGAGGAAGTATTTCACAAAGAAAACTAAACAATACGGTCACAGAATATGCAAGTAGTGACCATGTTCTCCATATTATCCTAGACTGAAGAGAAAGTCTCCGCCCCAATTCCGTTCACGGACGCCACAATGGAGGCGCCGGACCCATTCCTAGATCTCTCTGTACTTCACACACGAGGCGACATTATCTGAAAGCAACAGCTTCGAATTCTTTGCGCCGCTCAAGCCTTATCTTTTTTTTGGTTTTGAGTGTTTGTTTACGTGGTGGGGGTTCAATTTTGGATCACACAGAGATACGGCACCAAATCCGTACCACGGATGTACTTACTACTAGCAGGACGGAGAGGAATTAACGGCGATTAATCATGGGATTAAAGAAGGGAATTGCACTGGTAACGTACTTGATGAAGTGCTCGGAGATGGTGCCGGAGGCGATGCGGCCGAAGAATCCCCAGATGCTCGTCATGGAGACGAAGAGGGACACGTCCGAGTAGCCCATGGCGACGCCCATCTGGCCCAGGTTGTTCATCACGGCCAGCCCCGTGCCCACGCCCATCAGGAAGGAGGTGAACAGCAGCCAGAAGTCCAGGGCCGACAGCGCCTCCATGATTGTGTGCTCCTCGCCGAGCTGCGGCCGCTCGCCGGGGGCCCGCGTCTCGATTGTCTGTGTCGGCTTCGACGGGAGGAGGAGCGGGGCGGTCGAATCGTCCGCGGCAACCTCGGCGTCGGCGTTGGACGCTTTGCGGGTCTTCATCCAGGACCTCCAGGCCACGTGCGCGGGCACGGCGGCGGGGGCCGCGAGGAGAACGAGGAGGACGGCGGTGAAGACGGCGGAGACAGCCCCGCCGAGACCGCTTAGCCCGGTGAGATCGGCGGCGAGGAGGTAGAGCGCGATGGCGACCGCGAGCATGCTGATGGCCGCGAACCCGCGCGCGTCGGCCTCGTCGCTGGCTCCGCCTCCTGATGTGACGGGGCCCTCGCGGAGGAACACCATGGCGACGGCGCAGACGGCGGCCGGCACGACGGCCAGCATGACGAGGAACGAGGCCGGGTCGTCGGCGAAGAGCGCGGAGCAGAGGTCGGTGAAAATCGCGGTGCTGAGGCCGACAAACCCCTTGAGCACGCCCGATACGGGGCCCCTGCTGCCGCGGAAGTTGCGGATGCAGGTGACGAGGACGGCGGTGTTCATCCAGGTGGTGCTGTTGCCGCCGAGGCAGAGGCAGATGCACATCTGCCAGTAGGGCAGCGGCGCGACGGTCTTGGAGACGACGAGCCACTGCGCGCCGTAGCCGAGGAAGCCCTCGAGGGAGCCGATGGCGAGGAGGAGCCAGGTGGGGACGCGGTCGGAGGCGAGCCCCGCCAGCAGGCCGAACGCCTTGCCCACGTCCTTGGCGACGGAGAGGCCGTTGAGCTGCAGCTGGGTGAGGCCCATCAGGGTCTTGATGGAGTCGGAGTAGTTGGAGAAGGTGTAGTTGTTCCCCGAGATGCACTGCACCCACACCGCCGCCACGAGCCCCAGCCACCGGCCCCACGCAGTCCCCGCCATCGCGTCCAGCGCCGACGACACCATCGCCTCCGCGCTCTCGAGCTTTCCGGTCGCCGAGTGAGATGGGGGGTTTACTGGTGGGAAGGTTTGGCCGGTTGTGGCTGGCTGTCTCGGGACTCGGGACGGTGGTATGGGAGGGAGGGTGGAAGCGGGGGCGGTGGAGGCGTGTTGCTTTCCGCGCCGGTTGCGCCGGTCGGTCGTGACGAGCGACTGCGTTGGGGTTTTCGCTTTTTGTTTGGAGAAAGAATGACGAATGAGGGGTTTTGCGGTCGAGGCGCGCATCCGTTTTATAGGCCGTGCAAGGCTGGAACTTTTCTATGGGGACATCGATGGTTTAGATATCATAGATTTCATTTAATTATTACCCTTTCTGAACAGCTACAATTTCGCTATGATGATGTGAAAGCCATTTTATCTCTTAAGTTTTTTCTTTTTAAAAAAACAGCGAGTTTATTTTGACCGAGTAGAGATGTATGCTTGTCCATTTTAAATTATAATTAAGTTGTTGTAACTTCGTCTAAATCCCATGTATCTTGACATGTTTTAACATTTGTTCACTTATTTCAGTTCCTATGCGGTCTACATTTGAATATCCAAAAATATATTACACTCACGAAGAATTAAAGTCATTTATTTCCTCGGCCACAACTATAGGGCACTATAGTTTTGCGTGTTTTACATCTTATAATGTTAAAACTTTATTCAAATACGAATTTAATGGTGTAATTTTTATACTACTAGCACATAGTAATAATTGTTTGGTTGACTAAAATCATGGGCAACTCGAACCATGAAAAAAAAGATGTGTTGTCATGTGATAGCAAATAGAGGGAGTAAAATGCTCAACACAATTAAAGGAGTCAAAGCGACATAATAAGGGAGGTTGCTTTGCGTATCGTGCAACATAATGAACGACTACATGTCCGCTCTTGGTGTGTCAAAACTTCTCATCTCTTGCAAACTCTTTTCAAAACAAACAAACAAAAAACTAGAGGTTTCAGACACTTTTTCTGATAAAAACCATCATTACAAAGTACGCATCGGATGCTCTCCGGAATAACATAAAAAAAAAAAAACCATGCGCACAAGTACGAGCTAAAATATGTGCCGCCACGTTTAGTTTATGTCCGACATGCTTGAAAATGCAAGTGGAAAACTCTAGCGTTAGGTGTCCCATGTCATTGAAACCACAAACAATCAATCTCTCCGTGAAGATAACATCCATTTTAGAGGCAGTATAGATAGATGTTGAGATAATGACACCGAAACAATGATTAAGCTTTTCAAATATATCATAAAAACGCGGTTCACATCGTGAACGTTCAACCTCTTGGATTTGGAGCAATCAGTCACATCTTGTTGTCGTCGGATTCAATCTCTCCTCGCAAGTAAAGGAGGTTTACTAGATTCTGAAATCAGAGTTGTCATTTTTTTTTTCTAGTGGAAAACGTATGGAAGTTGATGTTGTCTTCAAAACACAATTACAAAACCAATTATCGTGTGCGTTCACTTCATAGGAAAATATTGTGTATATGCGATTCTAAACTATCTAATTCAAACAATCCAGTTATTGCCGCAAAAGTTAATTTTATTTATGTCAAGAAACCACTTCTATAAGACCAAATGGGCATGTTGTTGTGCCATGACCGTGGAGGCCCAATGTTACCGTGCTGGTGGTCGTTGTTGTGGTTATTTCTTGGCAATAGTTGCACGTATCACTTGAAATTTTCGTCGAACTTTAACCAACAAAAAGGAAACCAATTTGTTGAAGTTTCCATCAAAAGGTCATTGTAGCCTAGTCAATCAATGTTGCCTCAGGTGCAAGCAAAGCTTGAGCAAATTTGACGTGTTAAATGGCATTATGTTTCAACTCGCCTCGATTTTCCATGCCTCGTCATCCTAGACAGAAAAAAAATAGTGAACCTAGCGAGATGACTGACATTTTCCGATTAGTTTCTGGAAACCTAACGCGATGAGAAGGAGAATGATAACAGAGCGGCTAGAGGGTCTGTATGGAAAGGGGAATTTTCGGCAAACAACATTTGGTCATGGCGCGTTGGACATGCATCGATCAGTGCATGGCCACGGTCGATCAACGATGTTGTCCCTCGCTCGCTCTCTTGGAACTTGGAAGTGAAGCCACTCACTGGAACTGGGACGGGCCGCAGAGTCTTTCTTAAATCTTCTTCCGGTGGAGACGAGACTTGGAGTGTTGGTCCGTGCAACCTCTAAACATCGTAGCAACTAGCAAGGCGTAGGAAGGATGATGTATGTGTGAAGTGAAACGTGTGAAATTTGATGCTTACAAGCATCATATGACCACCATCTCTGCTGTTACTTGGTCGTCAATACTGCATGCATGAATCTTCGCAGAGAAAATATCCTAGTAGAATATATTTTCTGAAAAAGAATATATGTGGTAGTACCTCCGATCCAATATAAGTGTCACTAGGTCTAGGCAAAAGTTTGCCTATCTGTCCGACACATATTTAGTATCGGAGGGGGTAGTAATATAAGGAGCACGTACGTACAGTACTATTTTGCGATGTGCACCTCCATCGGGCTCAGACGTACGTAGTGCCAAATGCCGACCTGTCGCTGGTTGCGCGCGGAAGCGAAAACCCAAGGTATGTCGCGGCACGAACATGGTTGCTACTATTGGAGTAGCATCCGAAAGGCATATGATGCGTGGTTGCTTTTTAGGACGTCAAAGATGTGTTGTTTACTCCCACCGCTTCATGTGAAGGAGGCCGTGAAATTTTTAATGTTTGCCCGGATCGGGATCTCTACCCCTTTCTATTAAGTAGCAGGTGAATGGAAAACCAGTATTAGAAAATTATTCGTGCAAAATTAAGCGAGGAGCGGCTCGTCGGCAGCGTCGCTTCCAGCAGACAGACGCAAATCAAACGGATTTACAGTACACGTTCCTACGTCACGACTAGGCATACTCTGCTCGTGTTGGTCCAAGTAGAGGCGAGCCGAACGGTAGAACATTAAAAAAAAAATCAAAAAAAACAAAATACGTACGTGTTGGTCCAGAGTCCAGACAGTCGATACCCGTGCGCCGCGCACGTTTTCATTTGTTTTTTTCTATCTGCTGATGACGATACCCAGAAGGGCTTTTATTTGGCAGGGCAACTCTAGTAAGAGAAGATATCATCTTGTAAACTGGAAGTTAGTGTGCAAACCAAGAGCTAAAGGGGGCCTGGGGCTTAAGAACCTAACAAAGTTTAATATTAGTTTGATGTGTAAGTGGTGGTGGAAGTTAGAAGCAGAAAAATGACCTTGGCAACAATTAATGAGAGCTAAATATCTGGTTCAGGGTGGGATTTACCAAATCAAGCATAAAGCTACAGATTCCGCTTTCTGGTCAGATTTGCTCCATATTAGAGAATTGTACCTTGCAGGTAGAATTATGGTTGTTGGTGATGGTAAAAGGAAAGATTTTTGGGGGGACTCCTGGTGTGGGCATAGGCCACTCAAAGAGATCTTCCCTGGACTGTTCGAAGTTTGCAATGAGCAAGCTATCTCGGTGGCTGACATGGCACAAAGAAGGTGGAGTCCTAGTTTCAGGAGATGGCTTAATGGTGGTTTGCAAGATGAAATGAGGATCTTCCGAAATAAGATGGCAGGGGTAGCGTTAAATGATGAGGAAGACATGCCAAAGTGGAAATGGACAAAAAATGGGGTCTTCTCGGTAAAATCGATGTATCAATCGTTATCTAGCAATGGTGTGGACAGGTCCTTTAGGCACCTGTGGAAATCCAAAATCCCTTTCAAGATAAAGGTGTGGCTGTGGCTGATTTGGCATGATGCCATTTCTACTAAAGATAACATAAAAAAGAGAAATTGGATTCGCAGTTATAGATGCCAATTTTGTGACAGGGACGAATCTATCCTCCATCTGTTCTTCACCTGTGATGCAGCCAAGTATGTTTGGAGTGTGGTTGGCACAGCGTTGGGGGCAAATAATCGCCCAAGATCCTTCCATCAATACTTTTGGTGGATACCTCGTCACCTTCAAGCTAGTCGTAACGTTCAGATTACAGGGGTGGCCGCTATTTGCTGGGCCATCTGGAAGATTAGTAATCGTGCGTGTTTTGAGAGAAAACTAATCAAATCTCCGTTTGAGCTAATCAGTTATGTTTGTGTGTTTTTGAATTACTGGGCAGGTCTGCATTCTCCTCAGGAACAGGCGGACATCCGTGCTGGAGCATCCACACTCATCTCGGTAGCAACTGCAATGGATCCTGGTGCAAGTCGGCTCAATGTAGCCAGGATTGGGGACGCTCCGAGAGCTGACACAGATGAAAATGTAGCGGATGAAGATGGTGTTGAAGACATTGCTGGTCATGGTCGCTGAATAAGTCGGTGGTCGCTGAAGTTTACTTTTGGTTGGAGGCTGTTGTGGTTCGCTGAACTTGTTGTCCTGCATGTTGTTTTGGATCGCTCTGCGGCTGGTTGCCAGTTTGCTCCGTTTAGAGAAACTCTTCCTGCTGGTTCTTTGCGCTATTGGGGCGCTTGCTGTAGGCAGTTCTGCTTTTGCGTAGTGTCGTTCTCCTGTTTTCTTTACTTTTTTCGCTGGTTGTAAAGGGGCGTGCTGAACCTGGAATGTTGTGGTGGTTGTTCCGTTATGTCAATAATGGAATGCGGGACCTTTTACGGAGGTGCCGTTTGTGTAAAAAAAAAATCTGCTGATGACGAGGGCGGGACGGAACACGGAACGGACGGAGGAGAGCAAAGCTAAGGGAAGGGACCGCAGGAAGCACGCCTCTCCTCCCCACATTCCCCAGGTCTCTGACCACCCCGTAGCTCAATTCCGCTGGCCCGATGGTTTGGAGCAACTTTTTTTTGCGGGTTGGAGAAACTTGCAAAAATGTCTCGCCCAGGACCGGCGGCCCACCGTCAAATCAATTATTAATAACCTTGCCCGCATACAGCGAGGTTTTTCACGCGATCTGGACAGGCTAAAACGAGAAGCATAGTCAAGAGTTTTCCTCGTGCCTGCCGGTGCCGGAGTCCTGAAGGTAAAGCGAGCAAGCGACGGAGACGTGCCGGAAAGACGGCGCGGCGCGGCGCGCACGTAGTACGTCGGACCAAACGCGGCTAGCTAGCTGGCCAAGATATTGCCCAGACGGCGCGACGATTTCTCACCGGCTGGTCAGACGAGGACCAAACGGCCTTGCTGTTCCCGGCCAGGTGGAGGGTAGGAGCCAGCGCGTGTACGTTCCCCTGTGCCCCTGGCCTCAACAACTGTGGCCTTTCCGCTTTGCGCAAGCCGGCACGAACCAACAATTCAAGACGTCGTCCGCGATCGTGATCCAGTTCCCAGTCCCACCCTCGTGGATCAGTGATCACGGTCACAGACAGCGTATGGATAATTTTTTATAACTATATATACCTCTCTCTCTAAATGAAATGGCTATAAATACCCTCCGGCTACTGAAATTGTCAAAAGAACGCGATTACCCCAATGCAACAAAAAAGGGCCATTATAACAAAACAAGATTATCCCGCGAACTATATTAAGACGGTGCAAGGGTTGACGTTCTAAACAATGCCAAAAGAAATGGTGCAGAGGGTGTTCAACTCTACCGATTGCATCCGTTTTGTACATATCGATTAGAGAAACTGTAAATATAAGCATATGATTAAACTGGTCGTCAAACAAATGAACAATAGCGATGAAGTCGTATACCCATTCTTTGTTTTTAGCTAGCGGCATGCAGGCGCACTCGCTCTCTCCTGACCTGCTTACCTCCACAATAACTAATTGCTTTGACATAGCGTGTCTCCACTCGAAACTAGTACTAGTGCTATAATACTTACCGCTAAAAAGAACGCACTACTAGGGAAAAGCTTACCCGTGACGCACCAGGGCTCGTCACGGCTATCACGCCGCGCCTATGGGTTTAGCCGTGACGCACCGAGCTGGTGCGCCGCGCCTACTAATACCCGTGATGCACGGGCAAGGTGCGCCGCGGCTACTTCTGGGCGCGTCACGCCTAACTCCAGAGGTGCGCCACGGCTATGAATACAGGTGCGCCACGGCTATTCTATGCTGTATTTTTTAAAAAAGGCAGTACCGTATTTATACAGGTATATACAGCTCAAATACAGAAGAATGTCAGTACACAAAATACAGAAGAATATCAATAGCTCAAACACAGGTATGCAATTGATAGAATAAATTTTCATAGCAGAAATATTACATAGTCTAGAAAACAAACATATATACTACTAATAAATCCAGGAGTTAGTCTCGAAAACAACCATATTACATATTTTCGATCATCACCACATAATCTATCTAGCGGGCGCGGATGTAGTCGATCACCATCATCATGTCCAAGTTGGCGATGTCACTATCCCTCATGGTGATCAGAATAGCTCGGCCAACCTTCATACCACCTCTTGCGGAATGGAACTGCCTCCATGCTTGACAGTTGAGGATGACCCGACCATCAACGTTATCCCTGGTGATCGGAACTACGGTGACAGGTCCTGATTCTCCACGGCGTACTCCAATGGTACCCATATGCTCCATGCCAGCACTGTCCGCTACCGCCAAAGGTATTTTCTACAACACACAATTCCAAGAAAGAATAAAAGCACAAAGTCAAATACCGGATAAGAAAGTGTTAAGAACATAAGCAACTATACGAATAAGAAAGTGTTAAGAAACATACCATGACATGTCCATTGGAGATGTTAGTGTTGGTGATGCGATGCACGAAAGGGGGCCCGATGTAGCTATCTATCTGGGCAAGTTTCTGAAGGACACGGTCCTTCTCAAACTCGCTAAGATTCGCTCTTTGAGCAACCACCACATGTATCCATGGGTCCTCCTCGTCCATATCATCCTCAGTGTCCATATCCTCGGTGTTCTCAGTTTCCTCCTCACTCCCGCCATCCTCGCTCGCAATCCCGCCCATATATACAATTTTGATGCGAGGTTGCGGTCCTTCCATAGAGAAGTGAATGTAATCACCTCCGCTTAAATTGTACGTGGCGATGAGAACCTGCAATGCTTGCCCGCAGAAGTAGGTCTTCGTTCTTTCTTTTTTCACTCGAAGAATGTAGGTGGTCCCGTGAACATTGAAATCCACGTTACTGCCAACTAACTCGTTGAATTCTTCGCGAATATTGCATGGTAGAATCTAAAAAAGAAATATAAAGAATATTTTGTTAATAAACACAAGTCTCAAGCTAGATAGTAAAACGAAAGAACAAGTTAACATAAAAAGAATTGTTAATTACCAACGAATCAACGTCACCGTCGTGGAGTTGAAGCATAAAAGAAGCCCCAGTGAATCGTCCTTCGGCACATCGAGACCGACATACTTCGCAAGCCATGTTCTATTTAATTAAGAAAGTACACATAGAGGTTAGAGGAGCATAGCTATCACAAAACAAAGACCAATGGCAGAACCTACCTATCACAAAACAAATGCAGAAAGGCTATTAATGAAATGGTTAAACTAAGATCCAGATTCCCTCTTTGTTTGCTAGATAATTTCGTAGCTTCTGCTTTGTTTCTGATCTGAATGAATGTGGAAGAGGTCCCTGCTTTGTTTCTGATCTGAATGAATGAATGACCACATCCGAGTGTAAATGTTTCAGATGCAAAAACAAGGCAAACTGATGTTATATTTTGCTACATATTAGATGTTACTATGCAAAGATGACATGTTTAAGATGCGAGATGTTAATTTTCCAGTACATTTGGTACTTGGGCATGTTTAAGATGTTCCAGAAATAGCTCCATATGGCATATTTCGCTCACATTCCAGCACATAATTTGTCCTGAAAGCACTGACATAAAATGCACCAGACAAGTACTTGGGAATATTTTGCTGAAGTCACTGACACAAATGTGTACACATATATTGAACATTATTCATATCCCCAGTGGACACAATTGCTCAAATATTACATTACTCAAGTTCACACAAACCCTCTAATCAGCAAGGCTAAAAAAGCATACAACATTACGAGAGAAATGAATACTATCACTGGCCATGTGCTCTACAACTTCAGTTCTTGGCAATTTGCCACCCATATCTACTATTCCCACATGAGCACACAATGCTTGCCACTTGTGCTGTTATACATTGCATCAACAGAAAACTTGCATCAGTCAAAAGTTTCGGCATGACCTTTGCTAATTTTCTAACACTAGAGTGCCCGATTCTCGCCGAAACGGAAATTAATCAATATTTCGGCGAAAATGGGCAACTCATTTGAATTCCCTGCAAAGTTTTAAACGGCTCGATGGCCGGACAGATTTCGAAAACAAGATTCACCAGCACCATCACCAACACAAGAAATGTTTACAAAGTCCATTTCTTCTCCTGCACCACACAACTCGAGCTACACAGCTCAAGCACACACAACGAAAACCTGGGCACTTCCTATCAGATAATAATTCCAGGGGCAGCAAGATGATATGGACTTCTCAGTGGTCAAGGTTGTGAAGAAATTGAGTGAAGGAGAAACAAATATTGATGTCATTATGTAACTTTTAAGTTTTTGCTACTTTGGACAATATTAGCCGTATAACAAAGCTAAATTATGAGGGGATAGCTCATGAACTATTAAGGCCTTAGTATAATATGTTAAGAAAAAAATCGATTGCTCCTAACTGGTAATTTCATGCCATATGTACTGGAGTCCGCATATGTACTGGAGTTTCAGCAATTTCATGTAATTTCATGCCATATGTACTGGTAATTTCGATTGCTCCTAACAGGTAATTTCAGCAATTTCATGTTTCGTGCAGTCCGCATATGTACTGGAGTTTGACAGGCAAGAGAACAGAACTGGCAAAACTTCCATTGCTCCTAACTGGTGGAAGCCATTTAAATATAAGCTGGTATGCCCTCTAATTGATTCCAGAGATGGATCCATATATGGGGCACTTTTTGAATGGGACAAGGTTGCTGCACTATGAATTTCAGCATTGCATCAATGGACTGGCGCTATGAATTTGCGCTCTACTGGGCGGAATCGAGGAGAAGGGGAGGGAGAGGACTAGGGGGGCGGCGCACCTTTGTTCGTCGGGCTTCGAGGTCGATGGAGATGGGACGACGACGGCGCAGTGGTCGACGGCTCCCTGGACCTGGTCCTGCGCCTGCTCCTCCTCCTCCTAGGTCGATGCAGAGGCGAGGTGGTGGCGGCGACTAGAGGGAGCACAAAGGCTAGGCTAGGGCTTGGGGTGGTGGTGGGCGGCGGCGAGAGGGAGGGGAGGGCAGAGTCTAGGGCTTGGGGTGGTACGGTGGGCGACGGCGAGAGGGAGGGGAGGGCAGAGGCTAGGGCTTGGGGTGGTACGGTGGGCGACGGACGGGATGTGGATCGAATGAAGAGGAAGAAGGAGGACGGGCCAGTCCTAGTATAGGCGAAAGGATAGCCGTGACGCACCAATGGAAGGTGCGCCGCGGGTATCCAACATAGCCGTGACGCACCACTGCAAAGGTGCGTCGCGGGTATGCCACGGAGGCTCGCCACCCCGGCCCCACACGTAGGCGCGACGCGCCGTATGTTTGGTGCGCCGCGGATATGTCTTTAGGCGCGACGCACCAAACGGGCGTGCGCCGCGGGTAATAGGCGTGACGTGCCAAAGTTCCAGTGCGTCACGGGTATCATTACTCCTGTAGCCATTTTCCTAGTAGTGACGCGGTCAAGCAAAACCCACATGCGAGCATGTTCGGATCATAGCAGCTGTACTTGCCACTCTTCGAGATCATAAGCTAGTGGTTTACAGACTGCTCAGTTGTTGAGCTAAAAGAATGGTCAAAATACACGCCATTGTTCAGCAGCCTAAGACAGCCTGACACTCGGGAAACATTGACGGCCAAAACTGCATCGTGCACTGTCCCATGGATCGTGAATTCCGTGATGCCGATACGTACGGTGCACATGCATTCGTGGTCCCCGCGCGCGGTAGGCTATCGGCGTCCACCGTACCTGCAGCTCGGACATACTACGTACTATCCTACAGTGTCTTATCAGTACGATGGGGACGCATCGGACATGATAAGCCGTCTGAATTTTCGGTGTTTTTTTTTTTGAAGTACACATACTATATTAAGCCAAAGGCAGATACAGATACAGAGTACGTACACAGAGACCGGATCTGTCCAGAGGGACACGTGGACCCGTACACATTGCAGAGAATACCCTCAGAAAAAGGAAAATTACAACAAGGCCCTTAAGCTCTGCAACTCCAGACTGAAACCGCCGCTCGCCGCCGGTGCCGCCAGGCACGACGAAGCCAAGAGACAGAAACCTACACTCCCGAGGAAGAAGGAGCTCCATCGCCGTGATAGCTTTGTCAACCTCCAAGAAGAGTACCAGAGGCACCCACTTATCGCTGTGGCATGCGGGTCGGGGATCATCCCCAAGCTCATCTTCTTCCTCCAGATCCGATTCCTCCGGTCGACGGAGTCGAGGAGAATCACCAGATCTGCCTGCCGCAGACCAACCACCTAGCACGGACCACACCACCACCCGCAGCAGATCAGCGGCCGTAGCACGTACCCATCGCCCTCCATCTTCCACACGGCGTTGGAGATGCCGCCATGTCGCGGACGAAGATGAGGACCAACAAGTCCCTGGCGAGGCCGCCGCCGCGTCGACGACCACCCCTGGACCCATCGGTTCCGCAGCTCCACGGCTCCACGCCCGGCGACGTCGAAGCGGAGTAGCGGAGACACCAAGACATAGAGGCGGCGACAACACAGATGCACACCACCACAAACCGAACAAGTAGCTAAAAAACTAATCTACCTGTACACAGATCCGGCCGGAGATTCAACCTCCCTCCCCTCTCCGACGGCTCGGAGGCCGACGAGAGAGAGGAGGGCGGCGAATCGCCGGCGGAAGAAGGGGCTTCGCCTGGTTCGCCTCGCCTGTTTCGGAGGGGAACCGTCGCGGAGCAGTTTCCTTGGATGGTTGTAGAATTTTCGGTGTTGATTAGCCACGAATGAACCCGCTGTCCCGTATGCCGCGGTCTGTTTCCTGGCGATCGAGGAGAAAGACGGCCTTGATTTGTGCTCTGTTTTTGCTGATCAATCCGTGGTCGATGGTACGTGCGGTGTGTGTGGGCCGTGCGCTCTCTGTGTTCCGTGATAAGCAAACTCGCTGCTAGCTTAGCAATCAATCAGCAGGTTTGTCGATCGTGTTGGAAATTAATTTTGTGCTCGAAAGCAGCGTGTTGCACCTAAACCTGATGCTTGAGCTTGACCGGCCATTGTTTGTTTTGTTTCCCGGTTTGTGAAAAAAAAAATCTTAACTTGATTTCGACTCTGATCCGATCGCCGTACGCACGATCACGGCCACCCACCAATTAATGCATTCTTTTTTTTTTTTAGATTAAATAGAACTTATATTAAGCAAGCAAGTCGCCTCATTAAAAACCTTTCAGCCCCCGTAGGTACCTGGTAAGAAAAAGAGTGCGTCAGAAACTTGCCGCTGCGAGAAACTTGCCACCAATTAATGCATTCAAGTACGGCAGCGAGGTACACGAGCACAAGTGCACACCCATCGAGCGACGTGCCCGCGCTTAACTTAGTTTATGCGTCGATCTCGTCCGATACTAAACTCAGAGCAGGTGCACGTTCTCTTAAACGTAATATGCAGCTACTAATAATAATTAAGGGGGTCGGAGACTACTTCTAGAGCACGATCGGGGAAATTTTTGACAAAACAAACCACTTCAAGACAAAAAAACCATCTGCCGGATAATCTGCCAAATATATCGTGGCGGCAAGCCAAGCGACACGTGGCACCTGCCGCCACGGCGTGAGGCGGCATAGCACGTCGCCAGGACAGAGGCGACATGATACTTTGCTCTCCCTACTTCTGCGTTCTGCAAGCTACGCTGACCAGGCTGACATGATTCCTGCAAGTGGGCACTATTTTTTTGATTCCTTCTACGTGACTCACATGAGAGGAGGAGCACGTAGGAGGCTGATTTGCATGATGTGGTGATTCACTGCTAAACATTTGTCCTTTGATTACTTTTGGTAGTAACAACGATCGGGGTAAATAATCTGCGGGAAACAAATGCGTGCGATGACTAAGAATCGGTGCAGAGTGCAGAGGGGTGCCGCCTCGCACGGTAGCGACATGCGGCCACGTCACCCCGAGGAATCCGTTCGCCAAAGGTGTCGCCTCCGGCCGTGGCGGCATGCGCCACGTGCCGCCTGGCTGGCCTGTCGTCACGGTAGTTTTAGCAAATAATTTGCCAAGTGGTCATTTTTGTCATTGCGTTTTTTGAGGAGTTCTGTTTTGTCAAAAAATTCTGATCAAGGGGCCTAGTGGCACCATAGAAAAATACAACCGGATGCAAGTTGCATCTTTTTTTTAAATATTCGTCAGAAACGGTTGTTATTGGGAGATGCCAACACGACGTACTTAGATGTCATTGCCAACGGGCAGCGTCGGAAGTTCTCGATCCCGTGCCTATGGGCGGATATACTCCTTCTGCAAGGAGCTCTTCTCCGCATGATCCCGCTCGGGGGTTGCGTTAGTTCGGGATCATTGGTGCGAGGAGGCGCTGCCTCGGATAGTGAGAATGCGGACCTCTTGCTCCCATTCATGCCGGAGGAGATTAGGTAGGCCATTATGGCCATGGAGACTAATTCTGCCCCGGGCCCGGACGACCTCCCCATATCCATCTTCGAGAGGGTTTGCAGACGTCTTCAGGCGCTGATCATGCCTATGTTCTACATTGGGACACGGGTTATGTCGCGCCTTAATTTTGGTGTGATCAATCTAATCCCCAAGTTAGTGGGGGCTTTAGATATTCGTCAGTTTAGGCCGATCACGGTGATTAATTCCATCCAGCGTATCTTCACCAAAGTTTGCGTGACTCGGTTAGCCCCAGCGGTGTAGCGGTTGACTCACCCACAATTGTCCGTCTTCATGAAGGGACGATATATTCGTGATGGTATCCTGGCGCTTCATGAGATAGTGCATGAAGTGAAGGTTAGACACCTTAAGGGTGTGTTCCAGTAGTTGGATTTCCAGAAAGCTTATGATCGTCAACAATGAAAGTGCACTATGGTCAACTAGAGGGGGGTGAATAGGTTGACTACCAATTTTTCTTCTTTTCCTTTTAATTATGGCTAAGCAAGATAAAGTAAGATTCTCTAGATGTGCAACTAGGTGAGCAACCTAAGTGATACAAGATAAGATACGCAACGGAAGTCAAACGAAAGGCAACAAGATAAACCACATGTGTAAACAAGGAGACAAGGATATGTTTTCCATAGTTCTTTCTCAAGAGAAGTACGTCTATGTTGGAGAGGTGGGGAGCCACCTAGGCGCTCCTCAATAGTACGATTGTGCACATCTTATTCTCCTTGAGTTTCTCCGGTGAGGGAGATTCTCGTTTCCACTATGAGGTCGACTTGAAAGCGTTGACCAAACCTTTACACAAGGTTGAGGACACTCCACAAGATGGATGGAGGCTCTCAACGGATCCGAAGCTTCTTGCAACAAGGTGGAAGCTACAAGCACAAGATCTACTAAGCTTTCTAGGCCTCAAGTAGGATTCTAGATCTACTAGGATGTGGTGGATGCATTTAAAATTCCTTTGCTGGAATCACGGATCTAGGTCTCCTCTAGCTCTCCACAAAGTTTCGGAGTGTTTGGGTGGTTGGAGAGGGAGATCTAGGAGGTTGAAGCTTTCACTAATGGCTAGGAGAGAGAATGGGTAAAGCTTAACCATTTATGAGGTAGGGGAAGGCTTTAAATACCCCTTCCCCCAAGTGGCCGTTGGGCAGCTCCACGCAGCACCGGAGGCTCCGGTGGTCTTCAAATGCACGCACACGCGCAGTCCATTTCCTCCGCGCTGTATCCTGTAGGGCGGAGGCTCCGGTGGTTTTGGCGCAGGGTCTGCCCACCAGAGGTCACCGGAGACTCCGGTAGGACCTCCGCTCTTATCCACCCGAACGCCATTTTGGCGGAGCCCACACCGGAGCCCGCACCGGAGGCCCGCGCCTGGGCTATGCTGGAAAAAGACTGGGGCGGAGGTTCCGGTGGTTTCACCGGAGCATCCGCTGTAGACAAAAATAGCTTCCCAGCTTTGTTACTTCTAGCTTTTTTCATTCCAAACAAATTTGTAACCCATAGAGGTTGTACCTTTGATGAACCTGGGCATTTTCATATATAACAAATAAACATTAGTCCAATAGGTATGTTGTCATTAAATTATCAAAACGGAAGATGATCTTTCATTCTCCTCCTTTTTGGTATTTGATGATAACATCCCTATTTGCATAATTTAAAACACACAACATGGACGGAGCTCCCCCTAGATATATGCTCCCTTCATGTTGAGATATTTTAAACAGGATGGATATCTAAACACATATGTAATAGTGAGTACGGAACAAGTGACAGAATTAAGGTAATAAGTTCACGAGCTCACAATGCATATAACGAGGTTCACAACGCATAGTGATTAAACAAACGAAGTTTTCAAATATAACACTAACTCTCTTAAGCAAGAAGAAAGATGCAAATCAAAAGTATGCTTGAGAGAGACCCATGCAAATACCCGCTCCTAATAGATATCTCTCCCGCTTTGGCATCAATATACCAAAAGAGGGAGGAGACCGATACTAATGTCCCGAAGATCACTCGGAGGAGTTATCCAGGCTCGGAGGGCGGGCGGGCGTGGCGGCGAGAGCTGGTGACCTCTTCTCCTTCTTCCTCGTCATACCACTCAATGAGCTTCCGGCGGAATCCTTGGCCTGCCACTTGTCCCTGTTGGTGATTCTAGGTAGCACCGGGGACTCCACAGATTCGCCACCATCACGACGAAGCTGACGCTCTGCCTTTGTTGCCTTGCGGTTCTTGAGCTCCTTATCATAGTGAACTTCCCATTGATGATGCTAAATCTTCTTGTTCACTTTGAACACCTTCTTGAGGTCCCTTGCCATCCACTTGAAGGCACTGTCAGAAGGAGGAGGGCGAGAGGGACCAACTGCCTCTTCTTATTCTTCCTCATCCATGATGACATGTGGTTTGGCCTTGCCTTTGCGAGGAGCAGGGGTAGGATGCACAATGGGCTCGGTGTGGTCCTTGATGAGAAGTCTCTTCTCCGTGTGTGGGATCCAATTATCATCATCAATAGGATTATCCGAGAACTTGTTCGCCCACACATGCAAGATTATCTTCATGATAAAGGGCCCAAATCAAGCATTCTTCCTATTGACAATAACGTGCCATAACTCATTCCACATATAATCAAGCACATCAAGCTTTTGAGTTGAACCGGCAAGCCGCTTCTCATGAGTAAGAAGCATGGGATTCTTGAGAAAACCTTGGATCTCATCGATGTTCCCCGCCTTTGGGTTGATGGTCTCTCGATAGATGCGGAGCATAACATCATAAGTGGGTAGATACCTTTGACAAACCCAATAGAAAATTTCTTCCAGTGATACAGAGGGGTGAGTTGATCCTTGGAGAGAGATTGAGTATTGGGGGCATGAACACAGAACCATCCACTGTCAAACTCCTCGCCACCGGCAAAAGGTCCATGATCCGGGTATCCACCAAGAAGAGTCCCCATTTCACACCACTTGATAGTCAGCTGCTGTCCCTTGGTCATCCAAATAAGATGACGCTCTGTCTCATTGGCGAGGTGCACAATGGCCAAGAAATCACAGACCAAGCCTTCATCATAATCTGGTTGAACTTGCATAATGGGAGCAAGTCCAAGTGCATCAACAAGCTCTAGTGCCTCTCCAAGCATATATAGATGGACTTTCACTTCGTTCGTGAAAGGGTAGCAAGCAAAAAGTTGACAATCAAATTTATATCAAGTAAAGCCAGATTGATGATGGGTTCACACTAAGTCACTTTCTGTTGCTCATAAGTTTCGGCGTAATCTAAATCTTCTTCGAAGTTAAGATTAAAAGGGTCTGTTAGACATCATTGTGGAATCGTATGTATGCTGCCGGCGAGTCAGTGAGGCAGCGGCCCTCGGCAGGCTCGGCTGCGGGCGATGGCTCGGCGCTGTGCTGCCCTGCTCCGGCTCCTCCGCGTCCTCCTGGTTCTTGCTCCCGGCGGTCAAGGTCTGGCGGCGGCGCGGCGCATCGTGTTTTGGGGTCGGTCTGCGCCGTCCAGAAACAAGCAGAACGCTTGCTGTGTGGTAGTGGACTCCTACTTTTTTTTTTTTGTCTTTAGTCGATCCATGGATGGATGCGTTGGACTGAGGATCGATTGTAGTCACGGTTTTGGCTGGGCTGGGCCTTACACGCATGATGCTTAGTAGTTAGAATGTTTTGGGCCAAAATCATGGGCGGGCCATGGCCCGGTTTGGTCTCTACTAAGCTCCGCCAGTGGCTCAAATATTGAACGACAGTACAGTACAAGAATGGTCAAAATCCACGCCATTGTTGAGCAGCGTAAGACAGCCTGACACTGGGGAAACATTGACGGCCAAAACGGCAGCGTGCACTGTCCCATGGATCCTGAATTCCGTGATGCACATGCGTGGTCCCCCGCGCGCGGTAGGCTATCGGCGTCCACCGTACCTGCTTGGCAAGCTGCAGCTAGTACTACGTACTTACTACATATCCTACAGTGTCTTAGCAGATCGATGGGGACGCGTCGGACCTGATAAGCCGTCTGAATTTTCGGTGTTGATTAGCTACGAGTGCACCCGCTTCCCGTGTGCCGCGGTCTGTTTCCTGGCGATCGAGGAGAAAGACGGCCTTGATTTGTGCTCTGTTTTTGCTGATCAATCCGTGGTCGATGGTACGTGCGGTGTGTGTGGGCCGTGCGCTCTCTGTGTTCCGTGATAAGCAAACTCGCTGCTAGCTTAGCAATCAATCAGCAGGTTTGTCGATCGTGTTGGAAATTAATTTTCTGCTCGAAAGCAGGGTGTTGCACCTAAACCTGATGCTTGAGCTTGACCGGCCATTGTTTGTTTGGTTTACCGGTTTGTGAAAAAAAAAATCTTAACTTGATTTCGACTCTGATCCGATCGCCGTACGCACGATCACGGCCACCCACCAATTAATGCATTCAAGTACGGCGGCGAGGTACACGAGCACAAGTGCACACCCATCGAGCGACGTGCCCGCGCTTTTTTTTTTTTGAACAAGGGAAGGGGCAAAGCCCCGGTGCTGCATTATCAGTAACCAGATGGCAGGTACAAGATACAAACAAGGCCCTTTGCATCCCTTGCACAGAAAGACCACAAATTCGAAGAAAGGGCCTGCGAGAAAACAAAAAACACCCTAGGACTAAACATGGAAAAGCAATCAGGTCCCTCGGTGCCTAACTTAGCTTATGCGTCGATCTCGTCCGATATAAACGTAATATGCAGCTACTAATAATAATTAAGGGGGTCGGAGACTACTTCTAGAGCACGATCGGGGGAATTTTTGACAAAACAAACCACCTCAAGACAAAAAAACCATCTACCGGATAATCTGCCAAAAATATCGTGGCGGCAAGCCAAGCGACACGTGGCACCTGCCGCCACGCCGTGAGGCGGCATAGCACGTCGCCAGGGCAGAGGCGACATGTTACTTTGCTCTCCCTACTCCTGCATTCTGCAAGCTACGCTGACCAGGCTGACATGATTCCTGCAAGTGGGCACTATTTTTTTGATTCCTTCTACGTGACTCACATGAGAGGAGGAGCACGTAGGGGGCTGATTTGCATGATGTGGTGATTCACTGCTAAACATTTATCCTTTGATTACTTTTGGTAGTAACAACGATCGGGGTACATAATCTGCGGGAAACAAATGCGTGCAATGACTAAGAATCGGTGCAGAGTGTAGAGGGGTGCCGCCTCGCACGGAAGCGACATGCGGCCACGTCACCCCGAGGAATCCGTTTGCCAAAGGTGTCGCCTCCGGCCGTGGCGGCATGCGCCACGTGCCGCCTGGCTGGCCTGTCGTCACGGTAGTTTTAGCAAATAATTTGCCAAGTGGTCATTTTTGTCATTGCGTTTTTTGAGGTGTTTTGTTTTGTCAAAAAAATTCCGATCAAGGGGCCTAGTGGCACCATAGAAAATACGACCGGATGCAAGTTGCATCTTTTTTTCAAATATTCGTCAGAAATGGTTGTTATTGGAGATGCCAACACGACGTACTTAGATGTCATTGCCAACGGGCAGCGTCGGAAGTTCTCGATCCCGTGCCTATGGGCGGATATACTCCTTCTGCAAGGAGCTCTTCTCCGCATGACCCCGCTCGGGGGTTGCGTTAGTTCGGGATCATTGGTGCGAGGAGGCGCTGCCTCGGATAGTGAGAATGCGGACCTCTTGCTCCCATTCATGCCGGGGGAGATTAGGTAGGCCATTATGGCCATGGAGACTAATTCTGCCCCGGGCCTGGACGACCTCCCCATATCCATCTTCGAGAGGGTTTGCAGACGTCTTCAGGCGGTGATCATGCCTATGTTCTACATTGGGACACGGGTTATGTCGCGCCTTAATTTTGGTGTGATCAATCTAATCCCCAAGTTAGTGGGGGCTTTAGATATTCGTCAGTTTAGGCCGATCACGGTGATTAATGCCATCCAGCGTATCTTCACCAAAGTTTGCGTGACTCGGTTAGCCCCAGCGGTGTAGCGGTTGACTCACCCACAATTGTTCGTCTTCATGAAGGGACGATATATTCGTGATGGTATCTTGGTGCTTCATGAGATAGTGCATGAAGTGAAGGTTAGACACCTTAAGGGTGTGTTCCAGAAGCTGGATTTCCAGAAAGCTTATGATCGTCAACAATGAAAGTGCACTATGTTCAACTAGAGGGGGGGGGGGTGAATAAGTTGACTACCAAATTTTCTTCTTTTCCTTTTAATTAGGGCTAAGCAAGATAAAGTAAGATTCTCTAGATGTGCAACTAGGTTAGCAACCTAAGTGATACAAGATAAGATACGCAACAGAAGTAAAACGAAAGGCAACAAGATAAACCACATGTGTAAACAAGGAGACAGGGATATGTTTTCCATAGTTCTTTCTCAAGAGAAGTACGTCTATGTTGGAGAGGTGGGGAGCCACCTAGGCGCTCCTCAATAGTACGGTTGTGCACATCTTATTCTCCTTGAGCTTCTCCGGTGAGAGAGATTCTCGTTTCCACTATGAGGTCGACTTGAAAGTGTTGACCAAACATTTACACAAGGTTGAGGACACTCCACAAGATGGATGGAGGCTCTCAACGGATCTGAAGCTTCTTGCAACAAGGTGGAAGCTACAAGCACAAGATCTACTAAGCTTTCTAGGCCTCAAGTAGGATTCTGGATCTACTAGGATGTGGTGGATGCATTTGAAATTCCTTTGGTGGAATCACGGATCTAGGTCTCCTCTAGCTCTCCACAAAGTTTCGAAGTGTTTGGGTGGTTGGAGAGGGAGATCTAGGAGGTTGAAGCTTTCACTAATGGCTAGGAGAGAGAATGGAAAAAGCTTAACCATTTATGAGGTAGTGGAAGGCTTTAAATACCCCTTTCCCCAAGTGGCCGTTGGGCAGCTCCACGCAGCACCGGAGGCTCCGGTGGTCTTCAAATGCACGCACACGCGCAGTCCATTTCCTCCGCGCTGTATCCTGTAGGGCGGAGGCTCCGGTGGTTTTGGCGCAGGGTCTGCCCACCAGAGGTCACCGAAGACTCCGGTAGGACCTCCGCTCTTATCCACCCGAACGCCATTTTGGCAGAGCCCACACCGGAGCCCGCACCGGAGGCCCGCGCCTGGGCTATGCTGGAAAAAGACTGGGGCGGAGGTTCCGGTGGTTTCACCGGAGCATCCGCTGTAGACAAAAATAGCTTCCCAGCTTTGTTACTTCTAGCTTTTTTCATTCCAAACAAATTTGTAACCCATAGAGGTTGTACCTTTGATGAACCTGGGCATTTTCATATATAACAAATAAACATTAGTCCAATAGGTATGTTGTCATTAAATTATCAAAACGGAAGATGATCTTTCATTCTCCTCCTTTTCGGTATTTGATGATAACATCCCTATTTGCATAATTTAAAACACACAACATGGACGGAGCTCCCCCTAGAGATATGCTCCCTTCATGTTGAGATATTTTAAACAGGATGGATATCTAAACACATATGTAATAGTGAGCACGGAACAAGTGACAGAATTAAGGTAATAAGTTCACGAGCTCACAATGCATATAACGAGGTTCACAACGCATGGTGATTAAACAAACGAAGTTTTCAAATATAACACCAACTCTCTTAAGCAAGAAGAAAGATGCAAATCGAAAGTATGCTTGAGAGAGAGCCATGCAAATACCCGCTCCAAATAGATATCTCTCCCGCTTTGGCATCAATATACCAAAAGAGGGAGGAGACCGATACTAATGTCCCGAAGATCACTCGGAGGAGTTATCCAGGCTCGGAGGGCGGGCGGGCGCAGCGGCGAGAGCTGGTGACCTCTTCTCCTTCTTCCTCGTCATACCACTCAATGAGCTTCCCGGCGGAATCCTTGGCCTGCCACTTGTCCCTGTTGGTGATTCTAGGTAGCACCGGGGACTCCACAGATTCGCCACCATCACGACGAAGCTGACGCTCTGCCTTTGCTGCCTTGCGGTTCTTGAGCTCCTTATCATAGTGAAGTTCCCATTGATGATGCTAAATCTTCTTGTTCACTTTGAACACCTTCTTGAGGGCCCTTGCCATCCACTTGAAGGCACTGTCAGAAGGAGGAGGGCGAGAGGGACCAAATGCCTCTTCGTATTCTTCCTCATCCACGATGACATGTGGTTTGGCCTTGCCTTTGCGAGGAGCAGGGGTAGGATGCACAATGGGCTCGGTGTGGTCCTTGATGAGAAGTCTCTTCTCCGTGTGTGGGATCCAATTATCATCATCAATAGGATTATCCGGGAACTTGTTCGCCCACACATGCAAGATTATCTTCATGATAAAGGGCCCAAATCAAGCATTCTTCCTATTGACAATAACGTGCCATAACTCATTCCACATATAATCGAGCACATCAAGCTTTTGAGTTGAACCGGCAAGCCGCTTCTCATGAGTAAGAAGCATGGGATTCTTGAGAAAACCTTGGATCTCATCGATGTTCCCCGCCTTTGGGTTGATGGTCTCTCGATAGATGCGGAGCATAACATCATAAGTGGGTAGATACCTTTGACAAACCCAATAGAAAATTTCTTCCAGTGATACAGAGGGTTGAGTTGATCCTTGGAGAGAGATTGAGTATTGGGGGCATGAACACATAACCATCCACTGTCAAACTCCTCGCCACCGGCAAAAGGTCCATGATCCGGGTATCCACCAAGAAGAGTCCCCACTTCACACCACTTGATAGTCAGCTGCTGTCCCTTGGTCATCCAAATAAGATGACGCTCTGTCTCGTTGGCGAGGTGCACAGTGGCCAAGAACTCACAGACCAAGCCTTCATCATAATCTGGTTGAACTTGCATAATGGGAGCAAGTCCA
The DNA here is from genome assembly GCA_028641055.1 of Alopecurus myosuroides. Classification (NCBI taxonomy): domain Eukaryota; kingdom Viridiplantae; phylum Streptophyta; class Magnoliopsida; order Poales; family Poaceae; genus Alopecurus; species Alopecurus myosuroides. Next base: position 312,158,044 of record CM054063.1, on the reverse strand, counting down.
AGTGTATCAACAAGCTCTAGTGCCTCTCCAAGCATATAGAGATGGACTTTCACTTCGTTCGTGAAAGGGTAGCAAGCAAAAAGTTGACAATCAAATTTATATCAAGTAAAGCCAGATTGATGATGGGTTCACACTAAGTCACTTTCTGTTGCTCATAAGTTTCGGCGTAATCTAAATCTTCTTCGAAGTTAAGATTAAAAGGGTCTGTTAGACATCATTGTGGAATCGTATGTATGCAGTACGAACGTACACGTCTTGTACCATGCCATACAGGGGGCTTTTTCCTATCCTTATTAGCATGAAACCGATACTCCGTACGGGACAAGCATGAAGTATCGTGTTTCACCATATTCAATAGTAAACTGTAGTATATTTCGTAGCAACCGTATTATGAGAAAACTTCAAATTTCCCTCCGTCCGGAATTAAGTGTCACAAAGTTTGACAAAAGTGGAGTATACTCCACTTTTGTCAAACTTTGTGACATTTAATTCCGGACGGATCGAGTACTATAATGTGCTGCTGCTACCAAGGGCATCATAAAAGTTTCATCGGATACAATCAAAGAACAAGCAAATCTATTATCTACTAAAAGCAATATACGGAGGTTTAATAGAGACACCACGCTAAGCCACATCATCTTGAAAATTTCAGCCCTTCGATCTGATGGAACCTTATTAAACAAGCAAACTGAACTGTTAGATTTATGTTACAATCTATCAAAGGACCCTCGGCATGTACGTACTATCAACTCCCAGTCACGTCCAGTTAAAAAAACACAAACTCCGGGTCACGTACCCAATCTATCATCTCTAAAAGAAAGGAAAGACCCAATTGAAAGGACGTTTTAAAAAGAACCTACCCTAATTTGTACGAAGGAGAAAGGCATTAGGACATCTCCAGCGGGGGTGCTCATTTGCACCCCTTTTTGTGTCCGTTTTGGACATTTGTGCAGCCGTCCGGGAGCCACGGACAAGCCACGGACAAGCGTTTTTGGAGGTGCACCCTGCGGGAGTGCTTATTTAGACCGGACAGGTGGTTAAGCTCGACGCCGTTCGTGGCATTCGGGGCACGGTAGCGTCGCCCTTGCTCACGCCCTACTCCTACTTCGACGTGCCAGAGTTCCTCGGCTCCGCCGCCGTCGAGCCCAACGTGCTCTACCGCCACGTCCAGCTCTACCTCCATCAATCGCTCCTCCTCTCCTGCCCCTCGCCTCCCCGCCTCACGCTGTCGCTTCCGCGCTCCATCACCGGTCAGGTTGGCGCGGCCGCCGCGCCGCCGTCCGTGTCGCTCTCCCCGAACCACTCGGTGCCGGACGCCTTCAACGGGCACCGCGCCGTGTGGACGCATCACGCCGACACGCTCCAGGACTCGCTCGAGGAGCGGCGGTCTTTCTCGCTACGCCTCCCCAAGAGGCAAGCCGCGGCGGTGCTCCCGGCGTACCTGGTTCACCTCGCGGCCACGGCGGACAACCTGGAGCGATCTTCTCGGGCAAGGCGGCTGCACACCAACGCCGCGTCCCCGCGCGGCTCGGCGTCGTGGTCGTCGGTCCCCTTCTGCCACCCGTCCACGTTCGAGACCCTCGCGCTGGACCCGGACCTCAAGGCGCACCTCCTGGACGACCACACCGGAAGTTCTACCGCCGGACTGCGGCGACGTCACCGGCGCGGACAACCACCGAGGGAAAGTGACGCTCTCCGGGCTCCTCAACTTCACCGACGGCCTGTGGTCGTGCTGCGGAGAGGAGCGCATCATCGTGTTCACGACGAACCACGTGGACGGCATCGACCCGGCGCTGCTGCGGCCGGGGAGGATGGACGTGCACGTGCGCCTGGGCCCGTGCGGTGCGCACGCCATGCGGGAGCTGGTGGAGCGGTACGTCGGTGTGGGCGACAACAAGATGCTCGACGCGCCGGAGGGCTGCATACGGGACGGCGCGGAGATGACGCCTGCGGAGGTGGGCGAATTGCTCTTGAGAAACAGGGACGAGCCGGAGACGGCGGTGACAGAGCTAGCATCGGAGCTGAAGGCGAGGGTGAACGCGGCCGACGAGCTCTAGTGGGAGGATTCGTTCTCCACCGTCGACGCCATTTGCCGTCTTCAGGTCTTTCGACTACGATCGCTGTGCTGATGACCTGGTTTGTGGCGGCTAAGTATAGGAAAAGTGGCTCCCTTTCTTGCGGTGTCGCAAGGATGCGCCTGCTTTGCAAGGACCGCTTCAGATCTGTGAACGCTTTTTTAGCTTCAGGCGTCCATTCGAATTTGTCCGTCTTCTTCAGTAATTTGTAGAAGGGTAGTGCCTGCTCTCCCAATCGTGCGATGAATCTGCTCAGGGCTGCTAGTCGTCCTGCGAGCTGCTGTACTCCGCGTAGATTGGTTGGCTCCTTCATAGTCAATATGGCTTGTATTTTCTCCGGGTTGGTTTCGATGCCTCTGGCGGATACCAGGTACCCGAGAAGTTTGCCTGCGGGGACACCGAAAACGCATTTGGTCGGGTTGAGCTTGATCCGATATGCGTTAAGGGCGTCGAATGTTTCTTTAATATCCTCGAGGAGTGTGTCCTCCACTCGAGTTTTGATGACAATGTCGTCGACGTACACTTGTACGTTTTTTGCCAATGAGATTGGCGAGGCATCTTTGCATGCAGCGCTGATATGTTGCGCCTGCGTTCTTCAGCCCGAAGGGCATTGTCGTGTAGCAGTATACACCGTGTAGTGTGAGGAAAGCCGTCTTCTCCTCGTCTTCCTTTTTCATGCGGATTTGATTATATCCTGAATAGGCGTCTAGAAAGGAGAGACGCTGGCAACCTGCCGTAGAGTCCACGATCTGGTCGATTCGTGGTAGGGGAAAGTTGTCCTTTGGGCAGTGTTTATTTAGCGACGTGTAGTCGATGCACACCCGAAGGATATCCGTGTTTTTCTTGGGGACCAACACCGGGTTTGCTAACCAGGTGGATATTTTGATCTCCCTGATGAAGTTTGCGGCTAGCAATCTGTTTACTTCTTCTCCAAGCGCTTTCTGCTTAGGTTCTGAAAATCGTCGAGTCGTCTGTTTGATAGGTTTGGCGTCAGGAAAGACTTCGAGTGAGTGCTCGGCAAACTCCCTGGGTATTCCTGGCATATCTGAGGGCTGCCAGGCGAAAATCTCCCAGTACTCACGGAGGAGTTTGACGAGCGCGCCTTCCTATGCTGGCGAGAGGGTTGTGGAAACCATCGCCGTCTTCGCGGAGTCTGTCGGGTGTACTTGGTGCTTGCGAGCATCGCTGTTGGCACTGAATTCCAGTTCGGGTGCGTTTTTCTTCGTGAGGGGCATAACGGAGTGGTCCGTTGTTTTTGCTAACTCCTGTAGTTCTTCTTGCATCCCGAAAGATTTTGCGATCTCATTAAATTCTATGTCGCACTTGTCCGATTTCTGGAAGTCTCCGTCGATGGTGATCACACCGTATTCGCCAGGTAGCTTGAGCTTCAAGTATGCGTAATGTGGCACGGCCATGAATCTGGCGAACGCTGTTCGACCAAGAATGGCGTGGTACTGTGAGGGCCAGTCGACGACTTCGAAGTCCAGGAATTCCCTTCTGTAGTTGCGTGGGGAGCCCAGTACAACTTCTAGGTTGATTGTTCCGAGTGGACGGATTGCTTTGCCCGGGACTATCCCGTGGAAGGATGTTTCTGATTCCCTTAGACCGTCCAGATTTTTGTTCATTCGACGGAGTGTGTCCGCGTAGATGATGTTGATGCCGCTGCCACCGTCCATGAACACGCGGGCCAGGTCATAATTGCCAATTTGAGCTTGAATGACGAGGGCGGCGTGTCCCGGCCGATAGACTCGTGGCGGGTGGTCTTCTTTCGAGAACGTGATTGGCTGATCGGCCATCTTCAGGTACTCGGGCTTTGTTGGTGGCGTCTGCACTGCCATGCATATTTGTCTCGAGTTAGTCTTTTGAGCTCTGCGAGAGGGGCATACTTTCTGTATCATCCCGAGGAGTTGTCCGTGTGGAGTCGGGTATGTATTTGCTCCCGTGTTTTGTTGTGGTGGCGCTGGCAATGCGGCGAGCGCCATGTTTGGGTTGGTCGGTGGAGGTGGAGGCGGTGGTAGCTGGAATTGTTGTCCGCCTCCTGGTAGTGGTGGATAGTTTTGGGTGGAAGCGAATCTTTTCTTGGCGAGCGCGTCCGAGATTTCGATGAACTTTCGGCAATCCTTGAGAAGGTGTGTTGCCTTAGTCTTGCCCGTGCGCTTGTCTGTGAACAGATGTAGCGAGCAGTACGCATCGAGGTCTTCCTCGGGTGATTTTTCTTCTACTTTTGGTTTCCACTCGCGACTTCCGCGACGACCGGAGTCGCGACTTCGCGTGAATTCTGCTGCCACTAGTTCTTCTCTATCATCGTGGTCGTAATATTTTCTTCTCTTCCTTCGTCCGTGGCGGTCGTCCTCGTGTGCAGGTGATGATCCTCTTTCGTTGCGTACTGCGTCTTCTCCATTGGCCCATTTTTCGGCTATGACCATGAGCTCCCCGATGGTTTTGGGCGCGGCTCTGCCGAGCTCTTCTCGAAACGCGGTTCTTCTTGCTCCTTTGGCGAAGGCCTCAATCGCCACTTCTTCAGAGATTGTCCCCGCGGTGTTCCTGAGCGTGTTCCACCGCTGGATGTACTCTCGGGTGGATTCACCGCTTTTCTGTTTGCAGGCTCGTAGTTCTTCGATTGTAGCCGGTCTCTTGTAGGTCGACTGGAAGTTTTTGCAGAAATCACGGTGCAAATCATCCCACGATGCGTAGCAAGATCGCGGTCTCCTCTCCAGCCAGCTGCGAGCTGCTCCGGCTAGGTGCAAATTGAGGTATTGCATGGCCGTGTTCTTGTTACCACGTTGGCATTTCACTGCCGTGAGGTAGTCGCTCAACCATTGAGAGGGCTCGAGTGAGCCGTCGTACTTCGTCACTTCCGTGCTGAGCTTGAATCGCTTGGGTAGGGGCGCCTCGCGGATGCTACGGGCGAAACATAGTGCGCCGCAGGTTTCGTCATCCGAAGAGCCGGACGATGATCGATCGCGATATCTTGACGCCCTCGCTCTATCCACTTTGTTTTGCGCGATGTCTGATCGCGCGTCCCGTCCGGGTTGATCGCGATCGGAGTTCTTCCGTGGTTCCTTGCTTCGTTTGCGTGAACGGCTGCCGCGGTGTCGCGGGCTTTTATCTCTCGGGCTGTCGTCGCCGCTGCTTCAACTGTCATCACGGCGGCGGGCTTCTTTCCCTCGGCCACGACGTGGCGACTTGTCTTTTCTCGGGGAAGAGCTTCTGTGCCTGCGGGGCGTTTCCTTGTCCTTTTCCTTCTCCAGTAGCTCCTTCTCCAATTGTTCTTTGCGATCGTGAGAGGCGAGCCTCGCGGCCGCCAGCCCTAGACCTTTGCGAATGTGCTTGTATTGTTCCACCCGGGGATCGCTATCTGTTGGCTGATTCATCTGCATGTAGGTTGCTGCGGCTAGGATCGCAGCGGCTGGGGTTTGCGGGTAGACGTTGCCATCGTCGTCGACCCTCATGAAAGAAGACGTGGTAGACCTGTTGGTTCCAGCCATAGATTCGTGGTCCCTCGTCGACGCTGCGGGTCCCTTCCCCCTAGGTCGGGTACCGACTGAAGGTGCGTGGGATAGTTCGGCTCGACGTTGGCTTGATTCATCCGCCGCTCTCCTGCGACGGGCTAGATCCGCTTGGGCGTCCTTGATGTTTGAGGCCGCCCTCACTAGGTGATAGTGGTAGGCGGTTAGGTCTTCCTGCGTGGCTCCCGCCGCAGGCGGCTGGCTCTTTCGCATGGATTCCTTGGCTCTTTTCCAGGCTTCCCGCGAAACGCCGATTATATCGCGCTCAGTCGCGCTATATTCAGTTTCCGAGGGCTGTTCCGACCCTGCCATGCAGACTTGGGCCAGTTGTGGTCCGTGTGTCCTAGGCGTAGATCGAAAAGCTCTCCGCACCCGAGAGGGTTCCTCTGTCGAGAGGGTGTGGTAGTCGACTGCGTTGTAGCGGATGGACTCGCCGCTTTTCCCTGTAGGGAAGCGCGAATTGGCGGTTCCAGATTCGGTTTCAGATTCATCTTAGAAGTGGAGGATCCCATCTCTGTTCGCCATGAAGTTGAAGCTCCCGAACGTCAGGGTGACGCTCTTTTCCAGTTCCTCGAACGCCGGGCGAGATTCCGGCGAGTGAGGCGTGACCACGACAGATCCGATCCGTATAGGATTGTTCGGAGCCGTAGTCGTTGGTTTCCAACGGGAGTTGGATGTCGATGAAGCCAAAGATGCCGGTGATCCAGCGCCCGCGTTTCCCACAGACGGCGCCAATTGTCGAATCCCTGACTCGACAAGTCCCTTAGGTGACCCTATCGGGTTTCGATTAGGAGAAGTCATGGGCGCTGGTGAGATCGTCGGCTAGACAGAAGGCAAGATTTACCCAGGTTTGGGGCCCTCGTAGAGGTAAAACCCTTACTCCTGCCTCGTGTCGATCTGTATTGGATGATTAGATCGGTTATAGGTTGCTCGAATCGAGAGTAGATCTCGAGTTCCGAGGCTTTTTGGTCGTGCGGTATTGCTTGGTCCTCTCCCTGGGGGCTCTCCTGGCCTTATATAGATGGCCAGGTCTCGAGTCCTACCCGGAGAGGATTCAAACCCTAGTTTAAGTCGGTTACAAAACTACCTAACTTAACCCGCAAGTTTGGTGCGGGTGGGTTTCTGGTAGGCCTTCTGGAGTCTTCCAAGGGCGCCTCTTCTTGGGCCTTGACATTGGGCCTGAGAGGGGGTGTCCTTACCCGCAGGTTCCAAGATCTATGTCTTCGTCACCGGTCAACCCCGCGCGGTAACAGATAGCTTTACCTGAGGCGAGACTCTCCCGATCGGATCTCTCGTTCTCCATCGTCTCCTTCCTTCCCCTCCTCCACCGAGTCCCGCCGCCTGCACCGGAGCCGGGAGCGGTACATGCCCGCGACCCGCTCGGACACGTCCTCTGCTTGACCATCAACGACGTCGTGCGAGGGCACATCACGAGGAGCGGCGTCGTGCGAGTGCACGTCAGGAGGAGCGGCGTCGCGTGAGAGCAGCTGCGTCAATAGATTCGCCAAGCTTGAGGTACGTGCTCGTTCTCCTCCTCTTTCCGGCCGGCCGGCCGGGAGCTCTCCATCAAGATCTTTGATTAGATTAGGTTTTGATGATGTGACATGTTCTTGTCCACCGTGAGAAGGTTGGAGTGGTTTCAGATCTTTCATCTCCACTTACGAATCTACAGGTTGCTTTGGTAACTGGTTCGTTCTGCACTGATTTCTTGTGCAGAAATTGATGCGCCCCTATTCCAGTCCTTTATTCCCTACATGTCCATCTCTCTATAATGTTAGTGCTAGAATTATTTTTCATAAGTTTCTTGTTAATCTTTTCTTGACAATGTGTGAGCAATTGGAGTTGATGATTTTCTTTCACACAGATATTGATACCAAGTGAGCAATTGGATTTCCCCTTGAGTTAATCTTTTCTTGACAATGTGTGAGCAATTCTTTTTCATAAGTTTCTTGTTAATCTTTTCTTTTTCATAATTTTATTGTTAATCCATATGCTACCAAGTGAAAAATCAAGGGTAAATCTTAATTGATATTTTACTTTATGGAAGAGCATGTTGTTTATGATCAAGAACACGCCTCATTTTCAGTAGTTTTACATCACTGGACAAGATAATCTGTAGCATGTATAGTGGTGCTCTCTAGTCTTATTGCAGCAGTATGGTGTGCATTGTGCTTGATGATGATACAGTTTGACATATTACATAGATCGGTTAGTATAAATACTGATAATGATAATCAGGAAACACATGATCCGATTCGAGTGTCATGTCAGAAACTGTGAAATAATTATTGACACCATTTCGTAAGGTCAATTTTTCTCATTGATTTGTTATGATTTCCTCTTTTAGATGGATTTATTCTATTTATCTGATTTCCTTTCTAATAAAGGAATGTGCACATACGATAGTTTTAGAGTTCTTGCTCAAGTTTTGATAAGAGAACATGTTCTAGGAACAAGTATATCTTCAGCTTGAGGTGACTAGTTGATTCTCTAGACTACCTTCTTTCATTGGTCTTATGGATTCGGCTTTGAGTACCCTGCTATGTGAATTCACCAGCAAAGCTAAAATAATCATATGGATTTCTGATGCGCTGATAATTTTCAGTACTCTACTTCTTCCCAGTTCGAAGATTGAAGACCAAAACTGAACCTATGTGGGTCGCCAATACCTTTCTGATGATGACGAGTGTATTTTCTTTTGAAGAGGAGGATGGCCATGTTCCACTCTACCTCCGGTCCTCCACTACTAATCAGAGGGGCCTTGCTAGTAAGGAGGGCGGCAACGACATGTCATTCCACCACCACAACCCGCATTCTTGTACTGAGATGCACCGACCGTGACTGGCTGTATGATACAGCTCATGGGAGATGGCGGCGACTCAGTGGTGCAATGTAGTCATCATGGCGGCCAGTGTCGCTCTACCAGCATGGTCGTCCAGGTGGCATGGCGGCCGCTGCATTCCCATTGATAAGCCTGAACACCAGTCGTCGATGTCGATGGCCCGCGGGGTGCTGGACGAGGTGGGTGGTTAGTGTTCGCGATGCTACCAAGAATAAGGGGGATAAGAAGGACGACACAACGGACAACAGTGGGTGAATTAAAATCGGTGGTCTCAACGGCGAGGAGAACGAAGGAAATGGCTATGCTGGACCAGGTCGACCGGAGGTACTGGCGGTACTAGCAACAAATGCAGATGGTTGTGTCATTGTTTGGTCGTCGGCACTGGCGCGGCGAGGCCGTATATGGCGCTGGCCGGGAAGACCATCTCCCGGCATTCTGGATGCTGCTGAGCGCCATCGGCGCTAGCAGGTGCGGCGGTCGGCGGAGCCTTTGCGAGTCGTAGCGGCGTTGAGCAAGTGATTTGTTTGTAAACTAATTTATGCAAAATGATTTTAAAATTATATTCTAGTTTGATGAATTTGGAATTGTGCCTGTGAAGAACTCGTGAATTATTGCATGTGAAAATCATTTTAGTTTTACTTACGTAGAATTTCCCAAAGAAAATGGCTTGTTAGGTGTATTCGGACTGCAGTGTCAAACCAAACACCGTTATCCAACCTGATACCTTTACTGGAACGAAACAAACAAAAATGCAAATGGCCTGTTACTCCACTGATCCCACCGTAATGTCATTCTATTTACGTTTGCGTTACCCGTCCGTGAACCAAACACGTCCTTAGTCTTATTTCTTTCCATGTGTTCTTAAATTAATAATTATAACACATTTTTCTAAGCACCAAAATCAGTCCTTACTCTCAATCAATTTCTTAGTGCTAACATGTGGGTTTAAGTTGGACATACGATGATAATTTGTTCTCATGATTCATGAACACGGGGATGGGACATTTTTATTAGAGAAGAAGTAATACACATCTATGTTGCTAGGTGATAATCTTTTCTCGGATAACACACACATATTAAAAATCATAATAAGGGACACTCGACCATGAAAAGAAAGCACAATCCATGTAAAAAACAACTCGGTCGCATCATGCACAATTTCTGGTCCTATGCAGTTAGAATGGTTGGCAGGGAGATTTATCCGAGATTAAGGTAACACATGAGATGATCGATAGCCTACCAACGCATAAGGTGTCAAAGGAGACATCAACCACAAAACCTAAACAAATGTGGAGGCTTGGTGATCGGTACTTAGTAAGTGTTGAAGAAGAGAAAGTGAGTAGTGGTGCCACAAAAATATAGAGAAGCTCCATCGAACAAAAGGGTTCTTTTTAAAGAAGTAACATGGAATAGTTTTATCTTTGGTACCAGTGTCCTAGACATGCATATAAAAACATTGGAGTAATTTAGTATTATGATTCATGTATTCAAAATAAATAACATATATTAGTTATATAATTATAATATGAGATATATTTACTATGCACTAAATTTAACAAAATAATATATATGTTATCACAATAGAAGTCAGTTCTCATCCTAACCATTTGAATAAAGAGTTATGGATTATGAGTTTGTCTCATACTTTGATTGACGCTGAATCACATTTGAAGATTGTCAATGTCTAAAAGGTCACATGTTTTTCGACAAAAGGACAAGCCACCTATTTTAAAACATAGGAACTAAAAGTGAGAGAGAAAGATCAGAATAAAGTAGAATAAATTTCTTAAAGTTTGCATGCCAAAAAAATGTATAACCTTTTATCATGCATATTAAAAAAATATTATTGCCGTTTCATTAGAAACATCCTCTAAACATGAGCCTACACATCTCACATGGTCCGTAGATATTTTTTATTTGTAACGAATATAATTTTCATTGCTAATGATCGATAACCTAACCGATAAAATTGCATTATAGTTCAATATCACAACGTAGACTAAACACTAATTTAATATTATAATCATTGTACATATATTGTAATGTTTCCACTTCATCAATATTATAATTCAATATTTGGTCATTAATTTTACAGTTCTAGAATTTGTACACTAATTTTACATTCACTACTTGAGTAGGATGTTTCCACGAGATAATTCTTTTGCATAATAATTTTGTTGATTCTAGATATGTATCATTACTAAGATATAATATATAAAATCCTAATTTATTGTGAGATACTTTGGTACACAAAATATGGTGCGAGGGCCACCCTGCTAGTTTGATAAAAGGAAAAATATGCGGTACCAAACATGTCTTGGAAGTCACTCAAACATGCTTTGCTTTCCTAGTTTGGGGCTGGCCCATATGCTTTTTTTTTTGAACAGTGGAGCGGCCCCGAAGGGACCAGAACTTTCAGATTACAACCGCTGGGTGGACCAGAAATTACAAGGAGCCTCATAAGAAAAAGAAATTACACATAGGCCCCTAGCATTTGTAAAATGGACCTTGAAAAGAAAGTAAAAACGCGATCGAGTCCATCTTCTTCCCCAGCGCGGAGCGGAGAGAACCGTGATACTGCAGCCTTGAGTAGCGACGGGGACAGCACCACTTGCCCCTACCCTGGCGATAACCTCAGTAGCACAGCTCAAGGGCCTCCAACTGGAGGTTGAATTTTTGCCGAAATTCATCGTCGGCATAAGCGGCGTCTTCATCGCCATTGATATTAGATGAACACACTCGTTCACTGATGAGATGCTCCAAGGGTTGGTTCCAAAGCTCCTAATCCACTTCCAATCAGCAGCAGCCCAATCGTCACCTCCAATCGTGATCACCACCGCGGCGATTCCAGAGTAGAAGGCGAGAGCAAGCTTCTTCTGCTCGGAAGTGAAGAAGATCCAAGCGCACCGGAATAAAGAAAACGACTCACCGTCCCCCGAGTTCCTGCCACGGACCAGGAGGAGCAAGCATAGATGGTGCCGATGCGCGCAGACCTGAGAGGCAAGGTTTATTGGGCAGCGGTCGATTTGCATCCTCTCCTTCCTCCTCCATGAAGCAAAGGGAGAAATATAACTCGACCACTCCGGCGAGGACCTCGCAGCAACGCCGATGTAGCTGCCTTGACGAGCCTTATTGAAGGAGATGCCCTTCGCCCCTTCCACCGCACACGCCGCCGGACGCCACTCCAACGCCGCCGCCAGAGGAACAAGCTGCAGGGGACCTTGGCCATGGCCGTCGACGGCCAAGGAACGACTCCTCACTGCCACATAGGGCCACCAGCAAAGAAAAACAACTACCCTACTCCTACAACTACCCTACTCCTACAGCTACCGCCGGCGCTCTCACCTCGCGATCCCTCTCGGGCTACGCCGTCGAGATAGGTTCGGATCCAGCCCGGGACGCCACTTCCACGGGAGACTCTCAAAGCGGCGGGGTGGATAAAACACTCACTCACTCATGCTATCGCTTGAAACTGCAGAAGCTGTAGGAGACTCGAGTGGTACGATCAACACGTAACGTGTCAAGTGAGTCGTGTGAAATTAACACTGAAACCCGTAGCTTGCAAGCATTATCTGACACACCTCGCCTCATTTCTTCGGCTCTTCGTCAATACGCGGAGGACGTATGTATGAATGAATCTTAAAATATCGCGCGACGCGGTACGTACGTGGAAGCAACGTCGTCTACATCCGAGACAGAGAGTATCTGTGGTACGTATCTGTCTAGCTTTGTGCACCTCGCTCTAGCTAGCTAGCAAGGCTCCCTGGCCTGTCTGCAGTTATTTTTTTGAAAGTCTGACCTGTCTCCGGTTGTAATAACATTGAAACACGAAAACGGCCATTTGGATCGTCGCAGCACGCAGTATACGAAATTGGCTTGTTTCGACAAACTGTGAACGCAGTTATTATTACGATATCCGAAAGGAAACAGTAGTTGCTTTCTGGAGGTCAATGATGTGACATTCCAGTTTAGCTACTCCTACTGCATTTTCCCACATTTATCTACTAGAAAAATAGACCGGGGATCAACATTGAAGTAGCAGACGAATGGATGGCAGAAGTATACGTATATATACAGTACTATGGCAAAAGCGAAGAGTGTCGTTTGAGCAGCGTTGAGAGACGCGTAGACTGAACAAAGTTTTTCTTTAGGAAATCCTCGGAACATTTTTTTTCAGGAGCCGGGGAATTAATTCCATCCCGAGTGACAAGGGGCCCCTCGGAGGGGCGATCTGCTCGTGCAGGAGAGACGGACCAGGAGTCCAGGACCACGTTGGTCCACAGCCAGAGCGATACGCTGCGCACGTTTCTCTGTGGAGTATTTTTTTTTCCTGCTGACGGCCGGACGCGAAATGGAACGGATCGCAGTCGCCACAAGGAGGGCACCCACGTCGGGACAAACGCAGAGACGATACGGTAGAGATCGCAGATTTCACCCGACGGTACGAGGCGCTCCGGGTGTGTTCGGTCTCGCTGGCTTGTGGAGCGCCGAAAGGCCGCGGCTGTTGTGGCTAGCTAGCATATTCGAGGCGGAGAGGTCTCCCATTCTCCCCGAGCAAAAATATCCCCAGACATCGCGGCACGATGTCAATTACAGTACTAAGGCTAGACGGTAGTACTTCGCCTATACTGATTGCAACCATTTTGTACACATTCCTTGTCTGCTGCCACGTTAGAGCCATCCTTTTCCGATTCCAAAACGACGCACGGACACACGTCGCCGCATAAGGACATCATCATCACGTATCCATCCTTGGTAGTATACCGATCGAGACTCCACGATCAATAACTAATTAAAGAGTGGCCAATTTCACAAGAAAAAGGTCGAGAGCATATCCAGCCACTCAACTACTCAAAGTGCATCTTCGAATCCATTTCTAAATTGAATATATATGTACTAAACTACGTATAAAATGAGTTTAAGCTAGCGAATAGTACGAATGAGTAGCTACGAAGTCGATCGTGTCTCTGTACTGGTTCTCGCGGTAAGCTCCCTCGCTTTCATCTCGTGTGTCCTCTTCAATTAGTGGTTAGCATATTTTGCTGCTCTCCTTTTTCATTTCAGGGAATATATTACCACTCTTTTATAAGCCTCTAAAGAGCTGCTAGTCGGCAGTGGGTCAGTGGAGGCGGAGAAGAGAAAAAAATCCCCGCATCGCGGCACGATGTTTTTCAGACGGTACTACATGGGTTCGCCTTCTGCCGACTCCGGCTGCAACCATTTTGTACTGCACATTCCTACATTACGGGACAGCCTATAGACGCCGACGGCCAACTATCGTCCCCCTCGGCGTAGGGTTCTGAATACGATCGGGCCTGCCGCTGCCCGTCGGCGTAGCTTTCCCCTCGGCGTCTCCATACTATCCCCGAGGGCCACCGTCGGCGTATACTACCCCCTCGGCGTAGACTACATAATTTACGTGGCACGGAACGGGACAAAACGGGGCAGTACATATGCCGAGGGGCAGCCGTCGGCGTTCGTGGCATGGTATACGCCGACGGCTAGCCGTCGGCGTAGGCTCCTTTTTTTTTACACATTGACAATATTTTTAACACGTTCATAATAAATTTAATATAGTTTTATTTGTTTCCCCATATGATTTTAATATATTTATAATTTCTAAGTTAATAGGAGTGGTTGTCCCTCCGAATGTCACTAACCCACCATCCGCGCCCATGCATGAAATATTAGGGTGAAATCTCCCGGACCCGACCCAACAACACATTAATCTAAGATAAATAAATAACATACTTATTATATGATATACTTAAACATTAATATTAAATACATAAATGAATTTGTACGGATCCCGAGGCCCCGCATCCCCTCTTTTGGGAAATCCTATAACTTACGATTGCGTCGTGTACCCCCATAGATGGACATCGAAAGGCGGTAGAATAGTAGAACCTTCATTGCTTTGTGCATGGTTAGATAATAGAAACATGAAAGACAAGTGTGGCCCCAGGATTCAAGAAGTTTTATTTGGCTAGACCCGTAGCGGGAGTTTCGCGGTTTCTCGTAGCGGTCCAATGAGAGGGAATCTTCCGAAGAGTTGGTCCATGCCATTGTTTTCATGCTTCCTAGGGCCCACTAAAACACACCCAAGCAACTAGTTCCAAGCAAATAATTGCGTGCCTACGCTGAGGGGATGCCGTCGGCGTATGGACCCCTACGCCGAGGGGATGCCGTCGGCGTAGCCTCTGGCCAGGCCCGCAGGGGTCTCCACGTGGCCTTCAATATATGCCGAGGGGGGGAATCCTGGCCGTCGGTGTTCGTAATCCGTCGAAGAGATTCCGTTCTGACAGCAGTGGGCCCCACCGAAGGCTACGCCGACGGCCAATGTAGCTACGCCGACGGAGGTGTACGCCGAGGGGGGCCGTCGGCGTAGACCTACGCCGAGGGGGAACTGGCCAACCCTGAGGGCCTCAGGCCGTCAGCGTAGGAATGGGTTCCCGTAGTGCTAGTGTAACAACCCTACTTTGTAATAAAGTTGCGTTGTGTGTTGTGTACATGGCATACATGCATGGAAATCATTGCTGAAAATTTGCATTTGAAAATAACAAGTGAAATGACAAAAAAATCACTTAAACAAGCAACCCACAAAGTTGTTCTAACAAGTTTTTCAAAATGAACAAACTAAGGTATGGTTTTGTTGGAAATTTGAAGAGCTTTTCAAAACTTATTTTTGTGTAATTTTTGTTGTTCAAAAAGTCCCTCAAAACTAGTTTTTGGGTACTGTTTTTAAAAAGAAAAGGACTTTTAAGCAAATCTGTGTTTTCCCAGAGGGTTTTCCGAAAAACCCTTTTCTTTTTCGTTTTCTTCCATCCCTCCGGCCAGAAGGACGACGAGGGCGGCGAGGTGTCCTCTGCCACCTCCTGCTTGCCACGCGCGAGAAGGAGAAGGGCCAGGGTGCCGTCCGCATCTCTCTCTCCCGCACAGAACCCTCCTCTCGGCCTCCCTCTCTCTCTCTGTTCCTCCCGAGCGACCGAACCCTAGCCTCGCCGGAGTTCGCTCGCCTCCGGCCCTATAGCCCACCCCGGCGCAAACCGAGACCATCCCCGAGCTCTCCGTGCTTCCCTCTTCCTCCCAGGTGATCGCCGCTTCCCGGGACGGCCGGGAGCCACCGTATTGCCGCCTTCTTCTCCGCGGCCGGTGGAGCTCCTCCGCCGCGATTCGTCGCCGTCACGTCCTCTCCGGCCTCCAAGTCGTCAGCCCCGCGCTCCCGGTGAGCCTCTCCCCCTCACGGTACCCTCCTAGCTCGCCCCCGCGGTCGGAAACGCGAGATTCGCCGGGCCCGACGCCTCCGCCGCCGCCGGGTGCTTGGCGGCTCACCGCCGGTGGCCCATCGGAGGTGGCGCCACCACCATGTGGTAGAGCATCCTCGGGGCTTTCCAACAAGCCCACCCACGCGCGTTTTGGTCGCCGGATTCGCCGCCGGCGACCACGTTTGTCTCCGGCCGGCCACCGCTGACGTCACCTTGACGTCAGCGTGACCTCAGCCACGTCCACCTGTGAAACGTTTTATTTCTTTTAAAATGAATATTTCAAATTGACATGTGGGCCCCACTTTCTATATTACAGAATTTGAATTAAAATGAAATAATTAATAACTTCATTTTTGTAACTCAGAAAATTATGAAAAATATATGGTTGTGTTCAGAAAAATATTTCAAACCCAAATATGTCACTTTCATATATGTTTGACAAACTTTATTTTTGGACATTATTTAAATGCAATTAAATCATCTAAAATAAATAAATAAGATTTTAATCAATAAAATCAGAAAAATACAAGTTATATACCAAAATGCTCAAAATAATAAATGCAACCCACTTATGATGTTTTTAAACCTATCTGAGCTATTAAAATTGCACTCACTTTTAGTTTTGCCCGAATTGCCCTCTGGGGTCTATTTCGGGGCTGTTTTCCGATAAAATGCCTAACCATCATATGAACCGTAGCAAACCCTTGAACTTATTTAGGTCTTTCATTCAAGTGCATTAACTTTGTCATGCATACATATTGCGCATTGCATCGATGCCAGGTGTTGATTGTTCCTTTTCCGGTTTCTGCTTCTTATCGGTAGAACGCTGCCCGAAGAGAAGATCAACAACTGCAGTGGCGAATACTTGATCTTAACCGACAAGTCAAGCACTTATCCAGAAGATCTATCTATTTTGGTTTTCTTTTAAGCAAGGCAAGCATAACCTCTTATCTGCTCATATATGCTTTCGAACAACATTTGAATCTCGTACTTTGCATTCGATTCCAAACTATTTGATGCTAGTAGATATAGTTCACCTATATACTGCATTGCCTCAATATCCTGATCCACTGCTCCTAGCCGCCATAGTTTTGCTTGTGCGCATCGCCAGAGCCTCATATATGCTTCGCTTAGTCATACATGTTTGTTACCTCTGCTCCATCCGGTTGATGAATCAAAGCTGCGATAACCTAGTATGATATGATGACGTGGTGAGATGAGCTTTGTGTGGATAACTTGACTAAGGCTGGTATGGGAGGCCACTTGGGAAGTGGTTGTTCGTCCTATACTCGCCAACCCTAGGAGTACGGTCTCGAGCGGAAGCCAAGACTGAGCGTGCAACCACACGCGGGGTCTAAGTAACCGCGCTCGACCAACTAACTTGTTTGGCCAGATCCATGAGTCACGTAGTTTGAGATTTCCATTCGGCACCGCAAATAAAACCTTTTAAACGGTTTTGAAAACAAAATGCTCCGATAGGGCGTGACCGGAGCCAAGTGATGGACGTACACGGATCTTGACCCCGCCTCACAGAGACAGGTGCCGTCAGGAGGATGGCCAACTCTCTGTTGACGGGGTGGCCCTGTCTTGGGTTGACTCATGGATAAGGTCGGGTAAGGTAAAGGTCGTGGCCAACCACCCTCTGCCGCGCTCCCTTGGGAAGAGCGTTACCGCGTGGCGTTAAGAGTCGGTTGGTACGTGTGGGTAAAGTGTACATCCCTGCAGGGCAATCTTTTCGAAAAGCCGTGTCCACGGTTATGGACGACTTGGTGAAGGTAAAGACCATAGATAACCTGAACGTGGCGTAAAATATGTTGACAAAGCATGGAGGTAATGTTAGAAGGATGCCTCCTCGGAGATGCCGAGAGGGGTGATCCTCGTAGCATGTGAGATGCTGGGGAATGATGCTGGTGGATTCAAAAGATGATGATTACAGTAGTGAGCTTCTCATCTGTTTTGAAAACCTTCTATAAGACGTGCTATTCTTCCTCGATTTGGAAAACAAAAATTGCTTTACGCAAATCGGCCTTCATAAAACCCTTTATGAACTAGCAGATATATAATAGGTTAATTAAGTCTTGTTGAGTACCTCCAGTACTCAGGTTTGCTTAAATTTTGGTTCAGGTGAAGGTCTCACATCGGTGGTGTTTCAGCGTGGACATCGACGAGTAGTTATGGGGTTCCCAGGTAGCAGCCTGGAATCTATGGGCTGGGACGTCGCTTTATGTTGCGGCCTCTTAGGCCTTTTTGGTTCTTGTTGATTAGCAACATAGTTTGCCTTCCGTTGTCTGATGTAATGTTGGGTCATGTGACCTCTGCTTGTAAAGCTATACTCTAGTAATACATGCTCAATACTGTTTCAATGTCTAGAGTGTTGCTTTGATCGGTTGTTGGTTTCGAGCTCATTATTATACAGTTTTGGCTATGCCTGCATAGTTGTCGCAGTCGATGGGTTGTGGAGCCGATGATCCATGTCCGAGCCCGCCTATCGATGTGATCGGCCTGGGGCGAGGTAACCCCAGTAACCCTCGATTGTTGTTGCACTTTCTGGACACATAGCAGCTCTGTATAACTTTGGTCCCGTTTCCTTCAGTTTCATTCGATTCGTGGACGCTTTGATATGCATAGTTGGTTATGACTAGCATGGATACAAGGAGTAGTAGACTGGGGATCCGGACTACGTGCCGATGAATCCAGTCTGCCTGCCGTTGTTTGTTGCGGCCGGGGCTGGTAACCCTGAAGCCCTTGTGAGTCCATGGCTAGGAGCACATAACAGTATGTATACCTTTGGGTCCGGGGTCGTGACAAGTCATGGTATCAGAGCAGGACTGCCTGTAGGAAACCCTTTGCTATTGGTCGATGTTGAGTCTAGTGTTTGCGAAAACTATTTTGAACTTGCAAATGAATTGTGAAAACCTTCTTAGGAACTCTTTTTACTCCTTACCTGGTGTCACTTCAACTCTGAGTCATCTTATCCCATTTGATTTGAAAATGTGTTCCTCTCTTCTGTTACCTTCAAAACTAGGATCAAAACCGTTGGGTGTTTTCTTTTCCGGTACTTCGTGTCAGGTTGCTAACCTCTCAAGTTCCGACTAACTCAAGTCATCTGAGCTATCAATTCCATTTCCGGGGATTGCATCTCTGTGTGATTCCCCGGTTGTTCGTATGTGTTATGGCCTGTTTCCTCCACATAATGTCCTATATCTTGCCTCCGTTGAACTATCTTGTACCATTCTGTTGTTTTCTCCTTTCATGAATGTGTTATTCATGGTTCCTTTCCTTTTTACTCAGGATGTCCGGTGGTACTCGTAGACGTCGTGGACGTAATCCTCCCGAGGCAGAAGTTCCGCCTTCTCCTACAATGGCGCAGGTTCTGCAGAATATCGAGACCAACCGGCTGAGAAGTGAACATCTTCTTGAACGTGTGGCGCAGAATACTGAACGTCGCGCTGAAGGTGTTACACTTGGGAGTTTCCTCAAAGCTCAACCTCCTACCTTTTCTGATTCCAAAGAGCCTCTGGATGCTGATGACTGGCTCCGTACAATTGAGCGCAAGTTTGTTGCTCTCCATGTCCAAGATAATGACCGTGTGAACTTCGCCACCTACAAGCTAGAAGGTGCTGCTGGTGCTTGGTGGGAAGGTTTCTTGGCGTTGCAGGCGCCAGGACATGAGGTCACCTGGGCAGAGTTCTGTACCGCGTTCCGTGATGCTTATATTCCAAAGGCAATCATGGACTTTAAAAGGAAGGAATTCCTCGATCTCACTCAGGGCAACATGAATGTTGAACCTTACGGGCGTGAATTCATCCGTTTGGCTCGTTATGCTCCTCGTGATGTCAGAAATGATGAGGACAAGCAGGAACTGTTTCGGAAGGGTCTGAATCCAACCCTCCATTATGAGTTGCTTCCTTTCAAATTCAAGAGTTTCCAGGAGTTGTACAATCAGGCTATTACCCTTGAATATGGCAGAAAGGAGATGGAGATTGCTGTAAAACGGGATGCTGATAACTCTTGTGCAACTTCCTCTGGCTCCAAGAAGCGCCGTGTGTTCATACCATACAGTGCTATTCCTAGAGCCCCGTTTGCACCCAGTTATGAGGGACACGTTCCTCATCCGCCACCGTCAGTTGCTAAACCACCTGATCTTATGTGTTTCAAGTGTGGTCAGCTGGGTCATCTTTCTCGACAGTGTCTTCAGAAGAAAATTGGTCGTGGAGTTCCTCCGCCCAAGAAAAATGTGAAGAACACTGGTACAATACATGCTTGTTTAACACATGTTATACTTGAGAAGGCTCAAGATGATCCAAGCATTCTCTGGAGTACAATTCGAGTTAATTCCATTCTGGCTACAGCGTTGTTTGACTCTGGAGCATCTCATACCTTCATGTCAGAGAAGTTCGCTGAAATGCATGGGATACCTTTCCAAAACATGTCCAAGTCTTTGGTGGTCCAGTCCCCAGGGCTTAATTGGCGAACCACGATGGTTACCCCAGAGCTCATGATCGATATTGGGTATCGGTGGTTCCCTACCACCTTCTATGCCTTAAAGTCAACTGACATTGATGTCATTCTAGGCATGGATTGGCTCAAAAGGTTTGGAGCTGTAATTGACTGTGCAGACAAGTCCATCGTTTTGACAGATCCTTCTGGTGCTAGTGTGAAATGTTGGACGTGTGCAGATCTAGCTCCATCAGCATGCCATCAACTTTCACCCGAATCACAACTATACTCTATGCAAGCTGACTACCCTCCTGAAATTCATGAGTTGCCAGTAGTCAGCGAGTTTCCTGATGTGTTCCCTGAAGAGTTACCTGGCATGCCACCTGATCGAAGTGTGGAATTTGTCATCGAGCTGGTCCCTGGCACCGCTCCTATGTCCAAAAGACCTTATCGTATGGCCCTAGAAGAGTTGGCTGAATTGAAGCGACAAATAGAGGAGTTAGAAGAAAAAGGTTTCATCCAACCTAGTACATCTTCTTGGGGTTGTCCGACCATCTTTGTTAAGAAGCGGGATACAAATGTTCCGCGTCTCGTTGTCGATTATCGGCCGCTGAATGCAGTGACCATCAAAAACAAGTATCCTCTTCCAAGAATCAACGACCTGTTTGATCAGTTAGCTGGTGCAACTGTCTTCTCTAAGATGGACCTACGATCAGGATACCATCAAATAAATATCAGAAAAGAGGACATTCCTAAAACGGCTTTCACTACTCGTTATGGTCTTTATGAGTACACCGTTATGTCCTTTGGTCTTACCAATGCTCCATCTACATTTATGAGGCTTATGAACTCGGTATTCATGGAGTATCTCGACAAGTTCGTCGTGGTCTACATCGATGATATCTTGGTCTATTCCAAAACCGAAGATGAACATGCCGAACACTTGCGTTTGGTGTTATCCAAGCTCCGTGAGCACAAGTTGTATGCCAAGTTCTCTAAATGTGAGTTCTGGTTGAAAGAGCTCATCTATCTCGGACACGTGGTGTCTGCCGAAGGTGTTGCCGTGATTCCAGACAAGGTCCAAACCATTCTGGGTTGGGAAGCACCTAAATCAGTCAAGGATGTTCGGAGTTTTCTCGGGATGGCAGGTTATTACCGTCGATTCATTGAGAACTTCTCCAAAATTGCTAAACCTATGACTGAACTTCTGAAGAAGGGCAAGAAGTTTGAGTGGTCAGAAAAGGCAGAAGAGAGTTTCCAAACTCTAAAAACTAAACTGACTACCGCTCCTGTGCTTGCTCTTCCTGATACGAGCAAGGACTTCGTTATCTTCTGTGATGCCTCACAACAAGGACTCGGTTGTGTGTTAATGCAAGAGGGTCATGTGGTGGCCTATGGTTCTCGTCAATTGAAACCACATGAGCACAACTACCCAACTCATGACCTCGAGCTAGCAGCTGTGGTCCATGCTCTTAAGCAGTGGCGTCATTACCTTCTTGGTAACCGTTGTGAGCTATACTCAGATCATCAAAGTCTGAAATATCTGTTCACCCAATCGGATCTGAATCTCAGACAGAGAAGATGGTTGGAGGTAATCAAGGACTTTGATTTGGGTCTCAACTATCAACCCGGCAAAGCCAACGTCGTGGCTGACGCACTAAGTCGGAAGTCTTACTGTAACAACGCGATGATACAGAAAGCTCAACCTTCTCTTCATGAGGAGTTTTCCAAGCTCAACCTTGAAATTGTTCCCTCTGGGTACCTAGCTAACCTGGAAATAAAACCTTCTCTTGAGGATCAAATCAAAGAGGCCCAGAAGCGTAATGTGGGCATTGCCAAGATCAAGAAAAACATTGCTAGCGGAGTTGCTAAGTGTTTCTCGGTTGATGATCAAGGCATCGTCTATTTCAACAACCGTCTGGTTGTGCCAAAGAAGCAAAGTCTGAGAAATCTAATTCTTCAAGAGGCTCATGATACACCTCTTTCCATCCACCCTGGTAGTACGAAGATGTATCAGGACCTACGTCCAAAGTTCTGGTGGACCCGGATGAAGCGAGAAATCGCTCAGTATGTTGCTGAATGCGACGTCTGTCGTCGTGTGAAGTCTGAACATCAAAGACCAGCCGGTGTTCTCCAACCTCTACCGATTCCTGAATGGAAATGGGATGAAATTGGTATGGACTTCATTACTGGTCTTCCCAAAACAAAAAAGGGTCACAATGCTATTTGGGTAGTGGTTGATCGACTGTCTAAGGTTGCTCACTTCCTTCCTATCCGAGACGGTATCAACACTAGTCAGTTGGCCGAGCTGTACATATCTCGAATAGTCAGTCTTCACGGAGTTCCAAAAAGGATTATCTCAGATCGTGGGAGTATATTCATCTCCAGATTCTGGGGTTGTCTTCAAGAGTCTATGGGAACCCGTCTTTCTTTCAGCACTGCATACCATCCACAAACCGGTGGACAAACTGAAAGAGTGAACCAAATCCTTGAGGATATGCTTCGAGCTTGTGTTATCTCCTTCGGTAAGGATTGGGAAAAGTTCCTTCCCTTTGCTGAGTTCACCTATAACAACAGTTATCAATCCAGTCTCGGCAAGGCTCCTTTCGAAGTTCTGTATGGCCGCAAATGCCGAACTCCGCTGAATTGGTCTGAAACCGTGGAAAGATCATTCTTCCGACCGGATACAATCAAGGAAGCAGAAGAAACTGTTCGCATCATTCGTGAACGTTTGAAAACGGCTCAATCTCGTCAGAAGAGTTATTATGATCGTCGTCATCAAGACGTTCGTTACGAAATCGGCAAGAAAGCTTATCTTCGAGTCACACCTTTGAAAGGTGGAAAACGTTTCGGAATCAAAGGCAAACTGGCTCCTCGTTACATTGGTCCATTCCCCATCATCGGGAAACGAGGTCAAGTTTCATACCAGCTACAGTTGCCTCCAGGATTTCCGGATGTTCATGATGTATTCCATGTCTCACAACTCAAACGTTGCTTCAAAGATCCTGTCCGTGGTGTGGACCACGAGACTATCAAGCTCAAGGAGGATCTCTCTTACAAAGAGGTCCCTGTCCGTATTCTTGATGAGGCCGAACGAAGAACTCGCAGTCAAACCATCAAGTTCCTCAAAGTTCAATGGTCACATCATTCCGAGAACGAAGCAACCTGGGAACGAGAGGATCGCTTGCGATCTAAGTACCCCGACTTCTTTTCTAAAACCTAGGAATCTCGGGACGAGATTCTTGTAAGGGGGGTAGACTTGTAACAACCCTACTTTGTAATAAAGTTGCGTTGTGTGTTGTGTACATGGCATACATGCATGGAAATCATTGCTGAAAATTTGCATTTGAAAATAACAAGTGAAATGACAAAAAAATCACTTAAACAAGCAACCCACAAAGTTGTTCTAACAAGTTTTTCAAAATGAACAAACTAAGGTATGGTTTTGTTGGAAATTTGAAGAGCTTTTCAAAACTTATTTTTGTGTAATTTTTGTTGTTCAAAAAGTCCCTCAAAACTAGTTTTTGGGTACTGTTTTTAAAAAGAAAAGGACTTTAAAGCAAATCTGTGTTTTCCCAGGGGGTTTTCCGAAAAACCCTTTTCTTTTTCGTTTTCTTCCATCCCTCCGGCCAGAAGGACGACGAGGGCGGCGAGGTGGCCTCTGCCACCTCCTGCTTGCCACGCGCGAGAAGGAGAAGGGCCAGGGTGCCGTCCAGATCTCTCTCTCCCGCACAGAACCCTCCTCTCGGCCTCCCTCTCTCTCTCTGTTCCTCCCGAGCGACCGAACCCTAGCCTCGCCGGAGTTCGCTCGCCGCCGGCCCTATAGCCCACCCCGGCGCAAACCGAGACCATCCCCGAGCTCTCCGTGCTTCCCTCTTCCTCCCAGGTGATCGCCGCTTCCCGGGACGGCCGGGAGCCACCGTAATGCCGCCTTCTTCTCCGCGGCCGGTGGAGCTCCTCCGCCGCGATTCGTCGCCGTCACATCCTCTCCGGCCTCCAAGTCGTCACCCCCGCGCTCCCGGTGAGCCTCTCCCCCTCACGGTACCCTCCTAGCTCGCCCCCGCGGTCGGAAACGCGAGATTCGCCGGAGCCCAACGCCTCCGCCGCCGTCGGGTGCTTGGCGGCTCGCCGCCGGTGGCCCATCGGAGGTGGCGCCACCACCATGTGGTAGAGCATCCTCGGGGCTTTCCAACAAGCCCACCCACGCGCGTTTTGGTCGCCGGATTCGCCGCCGGCGACCACGTTTGTCTCCGGCCGGCCACCGCTGACGTCAGCGTGACCTCAGCCACGTCCACCTGTCAAACGTTTTATTTCTTTTAAAATGAATATTTCAAATTGACATGTGGGCCCCACTTTCTATATTACAGAATTTGAATTAAAATGAAATAATTAATAACTTCATTTTTGTAACTCAGAAAATTATGAAAAATATATGGTTGTGTTCAGAAAAATATTTCAAACCCAAATATGTCACTTTCATATATGTTTGACAAACTTTATTTTTGGACATTATTTAAATGCAATTAAATCATCTAAAATAAATAAATAAGATTTTAATCAATAAAATCAGAAAAATACAAGTTATATACCAAAATGCTCAAAATGATAAATGCAACCCACTTATGATGTTTTTAAACCTATCTGAGCTATTAAAATTGCACTCACTTTTAGTTTTGCCCGAATTGCCCTCTGGGGTCTATTTCGGGGCTGTTTTCCGATAAAATGCCTAACCATCATATGAACCGTAGCAAACCCTTGAACTTATTTAGGTCTTTCATTCAAGTGCATTAACTTTGTCATGCATACATATTGCGCATTGCATCGATGCCAGGTGTTGATTGTTCTTTTTCCGGTTTCTGCTTCTTATCGGTAGAACGCTGCCCGAAGAGAAGATCAACAACTGCAGTGGCGAATACTTGATCTTAACCGACAAGTCAAGCACTTATCCAGAAGATCTATCTGATTTGGTTTTCTTTTAAGCAAGGCAAGCATAACCTCTTATCTGCTCATATATGCTTTCGAACAACATTTGAATCTCGTACTTTGCATTCGATTCCAAACTATTTGATGCTAGTAGATATAGTTCACTTATATACTGCATTGCCTCAATATCCTGATCCACTGCTCCTAGCCGCCATAGTTTTGCTTGTGCGCATCGCCAGAGCCTCATATATGCTTCGCTTAGTCATACATGTTTGTTACCTCTGCTCCATCCGGTTGATGAATCAGAGCTGCGATAACCTAGTATGATATGATGACGTGGTGAGATGAGCTTTGTGTGGATAACTTGACTAAGGCTGGTATGGGAGGCCACTTGGGAAGTGGTTGTTCGTCCTATACTCGCCAACCCTAGGAGTACGGTCTCGAGCGGAAGCCAAGACTGAGCGTGCAACCACACGCGGGGTCTAAGTAACCGCGCTCGACCAACTAACTTGTTTGGCCAGATCCATGAGTCACGTAGTTTGAGATTTCCATTCGGCACCGCAAATAAAACCTTTTAAATGGTTTTGAAAACAAAATGCTCCGCTAGGGCGTGACCGGGGCCAAGTGATGGACGTACACAGATCTTGACCCCGCCTCACAGAGACAGGTGCCGTCGGGAGGATGGCCAACTCCCTGTTGACGTGGTGGCCCTGTCTTGGGTTGACTCATGGATAGGGTCGGGTAAGGTAAAGGTCGTGGCCAACCACCCTTTGCCGCGCTCCCTTGGGAAGAGCGTTACCGCGTGGCGTTAAGAGTCGGTTGGTACGTGTGGGTAAAGTGTACATCCCTGCAGGGCAATCTTTTTGAAAAGCCGTGTCCACGGTTATGGACGACTTGGTGAAGGTAAAGACCATAGATAACCTGAACGTGGCGTAAAATATGTTGACAAAGCATGGAGGTAATGTTAGAAGGATGCCTCCTCGGAGATGCCGAGAGGGGTGATCCTCGTAGCATGTGAGATGCTGGGGAATGATGCTGGTGGATTCAAAAGATGATGATTACAGTAGTGAGCTTCTCATCTGTTTTGAAAACCTTCTATAAGACGTGCTATTCTTACTCGATTTGGAAAACAAACATTGCTTTACGCAAATCGTCCTTCATAAAACCCTTTATGAACTAGCAGATATATAATAGGTTAATTAAGTCTTGTTGAGTACCTCCAGTACTCAGGTTTGCTTAAAGTTTGGTTCAGGTGAAGGTCTCACATCGGTGGTGTTTCAGCGTGGACATCGACGAGTAGTTATGGGGTTCCCAGGTAGCAGCCTGGAATCTATGGGCTGGGACGTCGCTTTATGTTGCGGCCTCTTAGGCCTTTTTGGTTCTTGTTGATTAGCAACATAGTTTGCCTTCCGTTGTCTGATGTAATGTTGGGTCATGTGACCTCTGCTTGTAAAGCTATACTCTAGTAATACATGCTCAATACCGTTTCAATGTCTAGAGTGTTGCTTTGATCGGTTGTTGGTTTCGAGCTCATTATTATACAGTTTTGGCTATGCCTGCATAGTTGTCGCAGTCGAGGGGTTGTGGAGCCAATGATCCATGTCCGAGCCCGCCTGTCGATGTGATCGGCCTGGGGCGAGGTAACCCCAGTAACCCTCGATTGTTGTTGCACTTTCTGGACACATAGCAGCTCTGTATAACTTTGGTCCCGTTTTCTTCAGTTTCATTCGATTCGTGGACGCTTTGATATGCATAGTTGGTTATGACTAGCATGGATATAAGGAGTAGTAGACTGGGGATCCGGACTACGTGCCGATGAATCCAGTCTGCCTGCCGTTGTTTGTTGCGGCCGGGGCTGGTAACCCTGAAGCCATTGTGAGTCCATAGCTAGGAGCACATAACAGTATGTATACCTTTGGGTCCGGGGTCGTGACAGCTAGCATGGGCCACAACATACGTTTTTTTTTGAAAAAAAATCTGGCCTCCACATAGGGTAGAGAGAGAGGTCACAACGATGTTGTAGTCCCCTCACGGTCAGGCCTCCACATAGGGTAGGCAAAACAATTTTGCGGAACGTCGTAACAAAGTCAAAAGAAGAATCAACAACATAAATATTCCTGCATGTTATAGTCAATTCCTACTCAGGTAGTCGTGCTGTAAATGGAGGGGAGGCTTAGGTGCTGCGATCACAGATGGCTCGATGGTTTCATTGATCAGTTTGGTGCTGGATCCGTGTGGCTTCGAGTTGTTTTGTGTCCTTGTTAGACTGTGTGGCCCCTTATGTGACCTGGACTTTTATCCTTTTCGGTTTTGGTAGTTAGGTGATAAGTTTTTTGCCCCGTAATATGATTCTCGATGCTTATAGCGGGTTTTTTTTATCAATCCTCTGCCCATTTCTTTTCTCCTTTTTTACTTATGTAAATAAGTTTTTGAAACCTTATATTTCCGTTGAAACAATTTAATGGAAAGGGGTGAGCCCAGTTGAAAAAATAGTCAATTCCTACCTGTCCGTGAGTACGTAAAGTTGTCAAACTGTAGTAATGGAGTCGTATCCCAATAGTTTTTGCTAGCGCACGTGGTTTTCGCAGTATAGGCGGCGCACACTAGCTTTCAACTCCCGCTTAATTTATTTGCTAAATAACCCTTGGTTTCCTTTTTTTTTTGCGAGAAAGCTTCCAATCTATTCATCAACAACCATGGTAGTACAAAGAACACCAGAAATAATAAAAATTACATCCAGGTCCGTAGACCACCTAGCGACGACTAAAAGCACTGGAGCGAGCCGAAGGCGCGCCGCTGTCATCGCCCCTCCGTCGCCGGAGCCGGGCAAACCTTGTTGTAGTAGACAGTCGGGAAGTCGTCGTGCTACGGCCACAAAGGAGCACCAGACCAGCAACCATCGCCGATGAAGAGAAGCGTAGATCGGAAGAATCCAATTTGTAGACACGCGGACATAGACGAACAAATACTAGATCCAAGTGGATCCAACAAACACAAACGCCGACCGAATCCCATGAGATCCGCCGGAGACACACCTCCACACGCCCTCGGATGATGTTAGACGCATCACCGAAACGGGGGCTAGGCGGGGAGGATCTTATTTCAACTTCAAGGAGCCGCCGCCTCGTCTTCCTCGATGTGACACAAACCCTAACAAAACACAAAAAAACAGCTGTAAACGGAGCCCTCCCGCCGGTAAGTAAGCAAATCCACCAAGTCTCCATGGCCCTAAGGCCACGGGAGACCGAGCAGATCGGCCACGGCCGCCGGCAGGAGGCGGATGCCCTAATCGCCTTTTCCTGGGAGCGGAGGACGAAGGGGTATAACCCTTGGTTTCTTAGTCAACATGAAACAACTTGCACGCACGCCGCCGCCAAGCAGCAAAAAAGACATACGCAAAGCGTGCTCAAATGTTCAGTCGATAGCATATTACTACTTGCTACTCCCTCCAGTTCACGAAGTAAGGGATGTTAGTTTTGGATGTACGTTATGTCAAATTCAAAAAAAACTGCTATATGCGTGACGACCTTTTCTGGCCAGTGGCCACGTACGTCTTTGGCTTGTAAAACTTCTACAAGCTCTTTTGTAATCAATGAAAATGGCAATTCTTTGTCTTGTTTAAGAAACAAATTGCTGCATGTATGGTATGTCAAATTCGTTACTGAAATATACTTCAAAGTTACCATGCATGGTAAAAATAGTGGTAAAAAGACTACCTCAAACACATTGTCAAACAGTACTGACAATGTCTAGGATGCCACGTAGTGTCACCTCCCACGACCACGAACGACCAAATCTTCTGTCTACATGCACCTAATCGAGTGAGAGAATCACTTGATTTTACGCAAACTTTGCTTTATTAGCGTAAGCTAGCCAGCCGGCACATTGACGGCTAGAACGGCACTGCCCACTGATTGCGAACCATCGTGATGGCGATACGTACGGCGCACACGCCTGGTGGCCCGGTCGCGCGCGCGGTAAGCTATCGGCGTCGACCGTCTGCTTAGCTGCAACTTGCACATATCTTATCAAACCGATCGGGACGTGTGTGTATGAGGACGGGCTGATAAGCCGTCTGAGGTTTCGACAGTAGCACAACTCACATTTTTCCACTCTGCATACGCTTCTGTATGTGGTCAGTGGACCGTCTGTTTGTGAAAGAAACAATCTCCAACTTCTCAACGTGCTCCTAGCTAGGACCCTTGTCAATCGAGGTGTCGTGTATGAAAATTCGTACTCAGTGGGAAGGTTCGATCGGTGGGTGCATGCACCGAAACTCAATGCTCCATCAAGCTTGACCGGCCGGCCATCGGTGCAAAATTTGTACCGAGCGCTCTCGATCGATTTCTTTTGAGTAGCAGGACCAGCGGCACGCAGTAGGTCCAAACCAATCGGTGTCTTGTCACTAGTGTGTGGCCGAGGAATATGCGGACACAGTGTGGCGTACGTACCAACCAGGACCAGCAGCTCATAAAAAAATGGCCCACGCCACCAACGTGCATGGCCTACTGGTGGTCTGCTTATGCGTAGATCTTATCCGATAGCACTAAAAACATGTGTGCGTGGTCTCCTGCGTACCTAGCGCCACACGGCTCATCCAGCGGTGGCTAATAGCTCGGTCTAGACGACCTGGGGCCATAAGGCTTTTCCGTAACGTATCTTACCTTAGCGTCCTATTGTATTACTCCATACAATACCTAAAAAAACGTCGTTTATTTTGTACTAAGTGTTCAACTAAGTAATCGACACTTTTCTGGATCGGAGGAAGCATAAGAGATAACCATCGTAATGCATAATTTCTTAAAATCATCTTCACCGGTAGTCATCAAATATATGTCCAACACCCATCAATTATAGCATATTTGGGAGCGTCAGACATGTGTCCTTTTTTACGGGTGTGTCCTCTAGCGACACCCCCGAAGACACGCCCAAAAAAAATCATTTTCTATTTTTCGATTGTGAAAATGGGTTTTTTTAAGCACCAACCGCAAATATGTTGCAAAATTTAAGAAATATTTTTTGTGAAAATACTATACCATTGTATATGCATAAATAATTAAATTGTTGCCTCTGAAAAGGTTTGCATCCATCTATTTTGAAAAACACAAGTTTCTGCCGATTCAGTTGGAAACGAGTCAAATTTGAACTACAGGTGTCTCGTAGTTTGCTCACGATTTTAGCCAAAAATCATTTTTAGATACACAACTACCTATTTCATCAGAGATACACCATGATTTTCTTTATATTCAATCCCTGTGTACGAATAAGCATGCACGTTGTCTTGACTTTTTTTTGAAATCGGCATAGAAAATTCATACAAATTAAAAAGAAACAAAATGATGTAAGATCTTCGTGTGGTGTCATTATATATGACCTAGTATCCACAAATTGGGATTTTTTTTCACCCAACTCTTCAAAAGATTCCCGCCGGTTCGATTGAAGTGGGAGTTTCTACCTATAAATCCACAAACTCACTAGAGAAAAACTGATGACGGTTAAACGGCTAACATCCCGGAGTGGAATCTTGGACATTTACAATCCAAAACACACTTTTACACACTTGATATGGCACCAACTGTCTTTTGGTTGGATTCCGACGTTCCACAACCCCTCTCCGGCGAAACCCTAGTCCCGCTAGAGAAAACCCCAGCTTATAGGCCTACACCCGGTACCCGCGTCAAAAAGAGATAGCAAAGTGCAAATTTTTTACTTGGTTGTGTTAGGTTAGCCCCTAGGAACACCCAAAATAAACTTATATCCCAACTCTCCACAAGATTCCCTTAGGTTCGACCGAAGTGGTAGTTTACACATATAAGTCCATAAACTCACTAGAGAGAAAACTGATAACGGTGGAACCGTTAACATCCCGGAGTTGTATCTTCGATATATACAACCTAAAACATAATTGTACACACTTGGTATGGCACCACCTAATTTTTGGTTGGATTCGGCCCCGGAGCCCCTCTTCGACGAAATCGTTAACCCTTTCTTGTTAGTTCCGTTCTTGCTCGTGATTTTTTTTATAGAATATAGTTTGAACAATATGCATGATGATGTAGATCTGTTTCTCCTTTTTTAAACGAGCTAAAAAAACGTCGAAATATGTGTTCGAATGTAAAAGTTATGCTCAAAACGTTTAGTAAGTAAAAAAAACTGAGCTAGGCAAAAAAAACATAGGCCGAGCCTAGCTCAATTTTTTTTAGCATGTCGTGATCCACGCCGACGGTCCCGATATTTTAACGTCGGATTATATCTTGGCAGTCGCCGTATTAATGCTTTCCCGTAGTGATGCCTTGTCCCGTGGATCGCGAACGCCGTGATGCCGCCGCGCGATAAGTACGGTGCATATGCATGGCCCCCGCCTGGTTGCTACACAATGTGGTTAGTTGGCTCATTCCATGAAGTTGTTTCGGTTCGTGGTTATCTTTGTCTATTATGCTAGGCTATCAGCTTCCACCGTACCTGCTTGGCAAGCTGCAGCTCGTACATATCCTACAATGTCTTATCGGATTGATCGGGACGCGTAGGGCCTGATAAGTCGTCCGATTTTTCAGCGTTTGATTATTTAATAAAAGAAATGCAACCTATCCTACCATGCCTTCAAGTACGGAGGCGAGGTACACGAGCAGAGGTGCGCGCTCATCCGATCGTTAGAAAAGAATGGCCCACGGGAGTGAACGTGCCGGCGTGCGCCTTAACTTAGCTTTTTTTGAGATTGCGCCTTAACTTAGCTGACGATACGCTGATGCGTCGATCTTGTAAAGATTCGAGATGTGTAGCCACAGAGAATGAATCAAGCGATCTCTTTATTAACGATTGGATCCGATATTTATACAGGGTGAAAGGGCGCTTCCAAATGATGCGTCGTTTCCACAGTCGGTTTCTGGAGGCAACGCTCCAGAATAGTAACTGCCTACGGTTCCCACAATCGTGGGATACAAGTGCGGGGATTATCCCCAGAAATAAATAGAAAATAATTATTTCTAACACTCCCCCTAATCACCGCTACACTTCATAAGGATCCATCGTCATCTTGATTAAGTCTCCTCCAAAAACCCTGTGGGAAAAATATGAGGAGTAGTGTAGGATATGTTGGTAAAACTCCTTTAAACCCCGTGGGAAAATAAGGAGAAAATGATCCAACATATAATGATTATTGCCCCCCTTAACTCGATATGAAGTATATCCATAGAATTTAGAGGACGATAAATATGTCGTGTTTACTTTCCTAAAAAACCCCGCTGGGGAAAACAGAAAGTATGACATATGATCTCATGTTTATATTACCTCATTAAAAACCTTAATGAGAACCTGAAAAGTAAACTCATAAAGGGAAAAAGAGTGTAATATGATGCTTTGAACAAGAATAGTTCAGGAAGATACTCCCCCTGATTCTTGCAAATCCCGAAGCCGTCGCATACCAATTCCATGAATGTATTTCTGGAATGTTGAAGTTGGTAGAGACTTCGTGAAAAGATCAGCGAGGTTATCACATGATTTGACTTGCAAGATGTTGATTTCCCCACTCTTCTGGAGTTCATGGGGATAAAACAACTTAGGGGCAATATGCTTGGTGATATTGCTCTTTATGTATCCTGTTTGCATCTGTGCAACACAAGCCGCATTATCTTCGTAGATAATGGTGGGTGATTCGATAGAACCAATTCCACATGACTGTTGTATGTGGTTTATCATTCTGCGAAGCCATACACATTCGCGTGATGCCTCATATAATGCAATTATTTCAGAATGATTGGTGGACGTTGCAACGAGGGTCTGTTTCGAAGACTTCCACGAGATGGCCGTTCCACCATGTAGGAACACAAAGCCGGTTTGCGATCTGGCATTATGGGGATCAGATAAGTAGCCAGCATCAGTGTATCCAATCATACTGGAGTCCAGATTTCTCTGGAACTGAAAAAATAGACCAAGATCCTTTGTGCCTTGGAGATATCGAAAGACATTCTTGACTCCTGCCCAATGGCGTTTGGTGGGAGCTGCGCTGTGTCTAGCAAGTAGATTTACTGCAAATGCGAGGTCAGGTCTCGTACAATTTGCAAGATACATAAGCGCTCCAATGGCACTGAGATATGGAACCTCTGGTCCCAACATCTCTTCTCCATCATCCCTCGGCCTGAACGGATCTTTCTCTACGTCTAGAGATCGAACCACCATGGGAGTTTTAGATGGGTAGGATTTGTCCATATTGAATTTCTCCAATATTTTCTGGATATAGGCAGCTTGGTGTACCATTATTCCCGAGGGAAGGTGCTCGAGTTGAAGACCCAAGCAAAATTTGGTTTTACCCAAATCCTTCATCTCAAATTCCATCTTTAGATGATTGCGTGCTTCATCAATGTCTTGTGCGTTGCCAATGATGTTGAGATCATCGACGTACACAGAAATGATGCAAAATCCTGAAGAGGACTTCTTGATGAAGACACATGGACAGTCATCATTGTTGGAGTAACCCTTCTGAAGAAGGAACTCACTAAGTCGGTTGTACCACATCCGCCCCGACTGTTTCAAGCCGTATAAAGACTTGTTCAGTTTTACACAGTACATGTTGCGTTTTGTGCTTGCATCCGGGACAGAGACTCCGTCAGGAACCTTCATGTAAATGTCCGAATCTAGTGACCCGTAAAGATATGCGGTCACGACATCCATCAACTGCATAGATAGACGATTTTGCACTGCCAAGGATATTAGATATCGGAAAGTGATACCACTCATCACTGGAGAATATGTTTCATTGAAATCAATGCCGGGTCTCTGCGTGAAACCCTGTGCTACGAGCCTTGCTTTGTATCTCACCACCTCATTGTTCTCATTCCGTTTCCGGAGGAAAACCCATTTGAATCCCACGGGGAAAACTCTGGGAGGTGTAGGTATTGCTTCTGTGAATACCTTCCTTTTATTGAGCGAGGCTAATTCTGCTTGTATTGCATCCTTCCATTGAGGCAAGTCGGAGCGTTTTTCACACTCAACGATAGTCCTTGGATCATGATCATTAAGAAGGGTATTTGCAATTGTAGCAGAAAAATAAGTGTCGACAATCGTAGACTTACGATCATATGATTCTCCAGAATCGATATAGTTGATGGATATCTCGTGCACCCTTGATGACTCTTCGTGATTTCCCAATACGCGTGAGTCTAGGTGTTCCGATGTCCCAGCCAGTGTGCGCAAGCTAGAGCTGGGCTGTAGAGGTTGCCCTTCCACTGGGTGTATACAACCCATAAGGTGTTTGTCAACGTTGAGTTGACTTGCATTTACTGACTTCGAGGAGTTTCTCCTCGCTCTCCTTTGCTGCTTGCGAGAAGCAGGATCCGAGTCAGATGCCGTACTACTCCCCCTCTTTTTGGGAACGGGTAGTTGAGTGGTTTTAGTTGGTACCTCCACTCTTTCGGGCGCATTTCTGGCGGGATTCAAGGATTTTGTGACACCTTTTAGATCAGTAAATGAATCTGGCAGATTATTTGCAAGATGTTGCAAATTTATTATTTTCCGAACTTGGAGTTCAGTTTCTTGGGTACGTGGATCGGAGGCTGAAATGGCAAGAGCATTCCAATCAATTTCCGGGCATTCTTTCTGGTACTTGAAATCTCCCCCTAATGCCGGGAAATGTTCCTCGTCAAATATACAATCAGCGTGACGGGCTGTGAATAGATCCCCAGTGAGGGGTTCCAGGTACTTAATAATCGACGGCGATTTGTACCCCACATAGATCCCCAGTTTTCTGTGTGGGCCCATGGATGTCCGCTGAGGTGGTGAGATCGGGATGTATGTAGCACATCCGAACTTACGCAGATGGAAAATGCTAGGTGGATTTCCACGTACCAATTGCAGAGGGGAAGTACTGTGATATGCAGTAGGTCGCAATTGTATTAAGTCAGCAGCGTGTAAAACTGCATGACCCCAACACGATGTTGGCAAGCTGCAATTCGTCAACAAAGGCCTTGCAATGAGTTTGATCCTCTTAATTAGGGATTCAGCCAAACCATTTTTGAGTGTGGACGTATGGAACAGAGTGCTGAACTTCAATCCCCAGGGCCATGCAATAGTCATTGAAAGCACGTGAGGAGAATTCTGCAGCATTGTCCATGCGAATTGATTTAATTCGACTTTCCGGATAATGGGCCTGTAATTTAATTACTTCCCTCATTATCTTGGCAAATGCATGGTTCCGTGTGGAAAGAAGGTACACATGTGACCATCGTGTAGATGCGTCAATAAGAACCATGAAATACCTAAACGGTCCAGATAATGGTTGGATCGGACCACAAATATCTCCTTGAATTCGTTCAAGAAATTGAAGTGGTTCAGCTTGAATCTTGAGGTGCGAAGGCCTCAGAATAAGCTTTCCCGTGGCACATGATGTGCACACAAAATCCGATGATTGAGGAAATTTGGACTCAAGCAAATTGTGACCAATGGAATTGCTAGTAATCTTCCTCATCACCCCGATACCGGGATGGCCTAGGCGATCATGCCAGGTTTGAAATGCGTTAACATTTTGGAAAATCACCTTGTAAGCAACATGTTCTACGGGCTTAATGTACGTATAGTACAGTCCGGACGACAGAGAGGGAATTTTTTCAAGTACTTGTTTGCCATACCCGTGATCTTTTGTGAAGAGTAAATACTCCTCGTTGTTGTCTTCATGGGTTTCAATGTGAAAACCATTCTTACGGATATCTCGATAACTGATTAAGGTACGTGAAGAATCAGGATACAATAATGCATCCTCAATTATCACTTGCGTACCACCTGGGAGGGTAAATATGGCACGGCCGGTGCCAACAATTACCGTATCGCGACCAGCGATTGTTAAAATATCACCATTCATCTTTTTCAGAGTTTGGAAATATTTCAACTCCCTCAGTATGGAGTTTGTGGTAGCACTGTCCACAAGGCATAATTCCTCTTCCATCGGATTGTCACCGTAGAGAACTATATATAAAAATGAAGAATTTTCAATAAGAATCCTTTATTTAAATACATAGATTACAATCTTATTATATCATAGTGCTGATACAATATAAATGACAACAATACTTATGTTCTATTACAACATCACAAATGGACATGAATATATCAATCACTAAGGAGGTAGCGGGACTAGACAAAGTCTCCAAACATGTCGGTTGAGGCGTACTCAACCATCATGTCCTCCGTTCCTGCGGGGTCCTCTGGTGGAGGGAGAGTAACGGCATCGCTAGGTCCCGGAGGAACGTCTTGCGAACAACCAGCTCCATCGCTGCCATCTAGATGAAGGTTGAAGTTGGCTTCAAACCTTTTCCCTCGAGGTGCGTTGCGTCCATGGGATTGCTGGTATAGAGTGACCAGATGCTTTGGGGTCTTGCACTTTTCAGTTGGGTGCGTGTAGCATCCACACTTGTCGCAAAGCTTAGATTTGTCAAACTTCGGCTTTGCAGTGCCTCTCCCACGGTCTGAGTTTCTGGGCTTTCTGTTCCGGTTGCGCTTTCGCTTACCATTGAAGTTCGAAGGCTTGCGGTTGAAGCCACCATCAAACTTTCGTCTGTTCGCGACATTCATATGAACTTCAGGTAGAGGTTGGGAACCAACCGGACGCTGAGAGCCATTCTTAGCGAGTAGCTCATCATGCTTTTCAGCCTGAAGTAAAATATGAATAAGATCGGAATAGACTTGGTAGTTGCGAGCACGGTACTGCTGCTGGAGGATCCTGTCCGATGGGAGCATAGTAGACAGAGTTTTCTCTATCTTCTCCGCGTCAGTAGGTTCCTTCTCGCAAAAGCGCAGTTTGGAACTAATCTTATGAACCTCGTGATTGTACTCCCCGACGGACTTAAAGTCCTGAAGTCGGAGGTGTGTCCAATCATGGAGTGCTTCTGGCATGATAACTGCCTTCTGCTGTTCATACCTCGTCTTGAGAGCCTGAAACAGGGTACTAGGGGATTCTTCCTCCAAGTACTCAGACTTGAGATCTGGGTGAATATGGTGCCTTATGATGTATAAGGCAGCATATTTTTGCTCGTCTGTCAGCGGCGTCACTCCAACCGGGGGTGGATTCACCGGGGCCTGGATTGCACGCACTAATCCACGGGACGCAAGGGATATCTTGATGTCCATGGCCCATATAGGGTAGTTGTGGCCGTTGAGAGCGAGTGCATCAAACTCTCGAGCCATTGTTTACCTACATGGTAAACCAGAGAATATTAATTTACATCCGTAAATTAAGATCCATCATGGTCATGTCATAATGAATTATGCAAAATAAATGAAGTTTCAAGAAGTGGGCTTGAACTTATTAGTGTGAACCTCAAATTGTTAAGTATGACACATTGTAGATAATCTCCAAATAAATTTTGGAGTAGATCTAGCAGCATTAGCGGAGTTTACTCACGCTTCGAATGCCATATGCCATAACTTAATTAAATGTCCGGGAGAGCACATTGGCAATCATAATGTCAAATGACAAAATGTAGGCTTAAACAGTAGCTGTAGATAAATCTACACACCACCTCATGATCCCAAGACATCAATTTGACGACATCACTTTCAATTTTGCATATGTATTTGCAAGAAACTAAAAGAAATCTCGATTGCAAATAGTAGACGTAATAATCTCGACATGTACGAAACATGGAAATATATTTACGTCTTAGATAGTCTGGAATACATTGTACTCGACAGAGAAATAGCACTGAAATTAATCGATGTGACATGTCTAAAATAGACTAAAAACTACTAGAAACTAGTGTTACTGTTAGAAGTTGATCCGCTAATGATCTAAACTAGTAGTACCAGCACTAGTCAAAAGATCAAATAAATAGGAGATCAAATAGCTACAGCTGTTGGTGCACAACGATAAATGACAAGAGAATAAACAAACAGGGCTGCTGGAGCCTTGAATTGATGTCGCTGCACATAGGCACGTGAGGCAGTCCAACTTGGTCGGTCCGTGACTCTCTGGATAAGAAGGGAACCAAAGAAAATTCCCCATTGCTCTTTCATCCACAGACGGAGAGTTCCATAGCCGGTTGCCACCAGCACGCATGCCCATCGGCAGAGTTCATCGACGGCGAGCAAAGCAACCACTGCGCTCATCCTCGTCCTCGGACCCTCCATGAAGGATGGCGCCGTTCGCGAGGAGCGCCGCTGGGTTCCAAGTCCCGGTGCGGTGATCGCGGCTGCTTATGAGCGAGTCCGCCGGCGGGCTGGATAGCGGGAGGCCGAGAGCCAGAAGGCGGCGGCGGGCGTCTGCTCGCGGTGAAGAAGGAGACGTGGTTGGTCTCGGGGACGGCAGGTGCGGCGCGACGGCGTCAACGCCAACAACCGTGTGGTTGGAGGAGCCGGCCACACCGGAGCCAAAGGCGAAGACGGAGGCCCCGGTTGGTGCGGACACGAAGGTTAGCACGTCTCCGCCGCGAACCTGCATGAGAGGTGTGCCCGTGGCGCGCACCACTGCCGGCGTTGGGGACGGCGGGCGCGACGGCGCGACGGCGTCGACGACTGCGGCATTCGTGAAGCTGCGCAAGCCAGAGCCGAGCGCAGAGAAGTTCGCAAGGGCGTCTCCATCCACCTCGACGACCCCTGGGGTCGGGGACGACGGCGACACGGCTGTTTCCAGGGGCTGCACGGCCGTCACAACGGTCTGAACCGGCAGCGACTTGACGGGGTGGTGCGCGTACGGCACAAAAGCCTCTATCGGTGGCGTCATGGCAGGGCCTCCATGGTGGCTGTGAGGACCCCGGAAGCCGCCGACGTTGTGATGGCGTCCGTTCCATCCGTGTCCAAAGCGACGAAGGTTGCGCATACGAAGGTAGGCACGACGGCGTCCGCCGGCACCATGGGAACGGTTGAGGCTGATTGAGCGACGGCGACGGCCTTCGCCGTCGTCACGACTCAGGCGAAGGAACAAGGAGAGGAGGTTCCGAGGCATGTTTTCTTCTCACCTTTTGCCCGTTTCCTCACTTGTTCATCTGTTCCGGCGATTCCCGCCGGTGATGTTCGGCCTATTTGCTCGCTCGATAGAGCAAGTGTCTGATAACGTGTAAAGATTCGAGATGTGTAGCCACAGAGAATGAATCAAGCGATCTCTTTATTAACGATTGGATCCGATATTTATACAGGGTGAAAGGGCGCTTCCAAATGATGCGTCGTTTCCACAGTCGGTTTCTGGAGGCAACGCTCCAGAATAGTAACTGCCTACGGTTCCCACAATCGTGGGATACAAGTGCGGGGATTATCCCCAGAAATAAATAGAAAATAATTATTTCTAACAGATCTCATCCCATACTTAAAAGAGGCGAGCCAAAAGGAGTGGTACGGAACACGTTGGTCCACAGCCAGACCGATACGCTGCGCACGTTTTCATGTGGAGTTTTTTTTTTCTGCTGACGGCCGGACGTGAAACGGAACGGACGGATCGCAGTGGCCACAGGGACGCACGGAGGGCGCCCACGTCGGGACAAACGCAAAGAAGATATCCTGGAGATCGCCAAGATTTCGCCCGACGGTACATATGGTGCACAGCCGTGGCCTTTCGGCGCTGCAGAAGCCAGCGAGAGCGAACACACCCTGTCGGATATATACTGAATAGGGGTATAGAAGATGGTAGACAAAAGAGCCGGACTAACAGGGTGGCCTACAAGGTAATGGGCTTAGGTCCATTGGGCGGCCCAGTAGTCCGACGCGCAGAAGCCGGATTCTAGAAGAACCCGGATCACGGCCCACGTGATCTGGCTTGGAGGAGAAGACGGATTCCTTACTTTCCAAGTTACAAGTTAAACGTAGTCTTCTAGGTTTCTTGTTCTGTAAGCCCTAATCC
Source organism: Alopecurus myosuroides (assembly GCA_028641055.1). Classification (NCBI taxonomy): domain Eukaryota; kingdom Viridiplantae; phylum Streptophyta; class Magnoliopsida; order Poales; family Poaceae; genus Alopecurus; species Alopecurus myosuroides. The sequence goes on along the minus strand of CM054063.1, from coordinate 312,118,175 downwards.
GGCTATTATATAAAGCCGGACGGGAGATAGATTACATAAGTTCTTTTAGTTCCAAGGTTCTAGGTTCAAGCTAAAGCTCTACGCAACTCGCCGGGAAGTTCATCCTCGTCGAGTAGCTAGATCTATTCCCTCACTTTGTAACCCTGTTATACGGGCTTTAGTCCCAATTAGTGAGAAGTGCAGGAGTAGGTACGCCGTACTGTCGCGACGTACCGAACCTGGGTAAAATCCCGTGTTCTGTGTTACTACGCTATCCCGTTACCCCACGTCTCTACCGTAGTCTCATGGCACCCCAGTCTATGAAAACTACTACGATGTCTCGACAGTTGGCGCCCACCGTGGGGCAAACGACGTCAGGCGTGAAATTCCGATCTGGGATACTAGGCGGAATTGGAAGATCGATCACTGTCGGAAGCTTGGAATTCGACGACGACGTCGGGCGCTTCCTCGACAATGGATCCTACATACCGGCGCAAAACCACCTGGTAAGTGCCTGCGTTTTACCGATTGGATCTGCTAACATCTTTATCGGATTAACCGCGGAAGCAATGGGGTTTTGCGGTGAAAGCAAGTATTTCCCACCCGCCCTATACCCAGTCGAAGACGACTATGATGCCGGATTTTGCTCAGATCGCCGACAAAACAGTGATACGCACTTTATCGGCATGGTGCAATCCGAGATCGCTGAAAACACGGAGGATGGAAATCCCGTGCAAGAGGCAGATAACAATACACCCGTCACAGAGACGGAAGAACCAATACCCGTCACAGAGACGGAAGATCCGACATCCGTCAACCAGACGATGAACTCGGAAACAGAGTCCGTACTTGCCGCCATAGAGGCGAGATTGGAGTCGGAAACCGGATCGGATAACTTCGACTCCGAAGACGAAGACGATGATGCCTTCGTAAGAAAAGTTAAGTCCTTTCAAGAGGGATTCCATGAAGTGCTAATGGCAAAACCAGCCGTTACAACGGGTGCCGACAGCCAGGAAAGCCCTAAAACCCCTCCGCCAGTGGAGGAGAGGGAAGACGGAGAAACTTCTCCGATATTCCCTAATGTCAAGGAGATGACAGAGGATGAACCTGTCAAAAAACCTCCGTCTTCCAAGAAAAAGCATCGTGCTTCTAAAAAACTCCAGTACAAACTCCGGAAGAAAAAGTCAGCTGATCTCGCTGATGAAAACCTGGAAGTTGGAGATATTAGTGGCACAAAGCCTACGGAAAAGAAATCTAAGGAAATCACTGCTCCGCCAATGACAGAACTGGAAGAGCAAGAACTATTACAAACTCCAGTGGGACCCAATGAACCCCCTGAGATGCCGGAAGCCAGGAGACAAGCTTTCCAACGGCAACAGCAACATCTGCTTAGATCTCGGCAACATCTCCAACAAACCCATAATGACATCAAAATCATGAAGGAAGAAATTGAGGAATACGAGAGAAAGCATAGATCTGCCTTAAAACCTACTAGGTTACCCGGAATCGCAAAACCGGAAGAACTGCCGCCAAAAGAAATGTTTTATAACCCATCTTGGCAAAAGCAGTTAAACGGCAAAGATGCCAAGGGCGAGCCAATATACAAAACCGCAGCAGAAAACGCGGAAGCAACGTTCGCCATCCTAAACAATGATCTGTACTCCAACGGGGAAAAACTCCAAGGGGTATATGCTTTCCTAGGAAAAGCATTACAGCAGCAACAGCGAGGCCAAGAGCGATCAGGGAGGCTGCATGATAATTCCGCCCTCTGCAAAACGGTTACTTGCGCTGCTGGAGCACCTGGACCGGAAGAACCCGGAGATTCGGATAAAAAAGAGGATCCGAGAAAAGACAAGAAAAACCCCGACAACCGGGACGCAGCGTCTAGAACCGGACCTCATCTCCCGAAAGATGGATATAAACCACACGATCGGGAAGACAAACACCGGAATGACGGCAAAATAATGCCACCTCCGAGAAACCCAGCTGAAAAAGCTGGAAGATACGATACACCTCACAGACGTGAAAGATCTCGGACACCGCCTAAAGATAAGGAAAGGTACAGGAGCAGGACTCCACCTAATCCCAGAGGGCGTGACAACGGAAGAGATAGAGATAACCTCGGAAAAGCGCGTCCGCGCAACAATGGAAAAGAAAGGAGCAGATCCCCTTCTGTCCATTCAGCCGGGAGATATTCTGCGCATATTGATAGAGCAGAAAAGGATGATCTATACTTTGGTCCTAAGTGTTTTACTGACAGGATCCGAAGGATAACCCTGCATTCTGGCTTCGCCAAAGTTGGTCCAACCTACCAAAAATATACCGGCAGTACAAACCCGGATACCTGGCTTTCAGATTATTACACAGCCGTCCAGATCAACAACGGGACAGACCTGGAAGCTGTCAAGTTTCTTCCCCTAATGTTGCTAGACGGAGCCAGAGATTGGATTAATGGTTTACCATCAAGAACTGTCGACAGTTGGGATGATATGGCGAGAGTATTTACTCAGCATTTTCGGGGAACATACAAACGCCCAAATAGCATCAACCAGCTGAACCGTTGCACCCAATTTGAAGACGAACCATACGTGGATTTCATCTCCAGATGGACTGCAATGAAGAATAGTTGCTCTGGAGTAACTGACGTACAAGCAATGCATGCTTTCGTCAATGGCCTAAAACCCGGACTTGTACCGTTCATGGTTGGTTCTAAAAAGCACAAAGATCTCGGATCTATGCTTACAACTGCTAATGAGCATGCTGCAGCCGAAGACGATATCAGAGCAAGAGGAGGCAATATTGAGTCACTGATACTGGCCAAGAAAACACCTCGTTCTGACAAAAAAGGAACTCCGGAGTCAACAACAAAGCCCAAGGAGGTTAACTTAGTCTTTGGAGGAGAAAAAGGGAATAAGTGGAAAGGTCGCAGTCCAGATCCAATCAATTATACTCCCGAAGAATGGGAGAGAATTAAGTCGGAACCCTGCGTCCACCACTCCCAATTTGGGAAACCAACCCACACAAACGCGCAATGCCGGCTAAACAAGCATATGAAAGGCAATGCAGGATCCGGAAATAAAGGGAAGGGTTCCAAGAGGAAACCTGCCAAACAAAAGCCAGAAGCTGAAAAAGAAGACAGTGAATCGGACACTGATGACAAAACCCAGGAACAGCAGCGAAAAGGCGAACCTAAATTTCCGAGAGTTGACGGAGAAGCAATGTTAACTTTCCTAGCAACCCCGTCAGCAAAGGTGGCCAAAAGGACACTTCGAGAAATAAACGCGGTTGTTCCTGCAACCCCAAAATTCTTGAAGTACTCTAACACACCGATAATCTGGGATCAGTCAGATCATCCCGGAAATATCCCGGAACCCGGCACACAAGCTCTTGTTGTAAGCCCTATTGTTCAAAACACTAGGCTAAGAAGAGTGCTGATGGACGGAGGATCCAGCATCAATATAATGTACCTGGATACACTGAAGCATTTGAAGATATCCGAGTCCCAGCTCAACTACAGCAATATACGCTTCCATGGCATTGTCCCTGGCAGGCAAGCACGATCCCTAGGAGAAATTTCCCTAGATGTCACCTTCGGAGATAAAGATCAATTCCGGCAGGAAAAAGTATCCTTCGAAGTAGTGCCGTTCGAAAGCGTGTATCACGCAATACTCGGACGGCCGGCTTTTGCCAAGTTTATGGCAAGATCTTGCTATATCTACAACAAGCTGAAGATGCCAGGACCCAAAGGAGGAGTAATCACCATTGCCGGTGATTTCAAGCTGGCAAACGAGTTGGAGAAGCAAAACGCCCTTTGCGCTCAAAGAGTTATAGCTCAGGAAGAACTGAAGGAGTTAGCCAAGGAGGTATCGCCGAAAGAAATGCCGGCAGGAAAAGAAACTCGGAAGCCAACAGATAGCTTCAAGGCGTCCGAGAATACAAGACAGGTAATCCTAGATCCCAAAGATCCGACAAAATTTGTCGTTGTAGGGACTGGGATGACCGACAAATAGGAAGGCGAGCTCATCAAGTTCCTCCGTGAGAACTGGGATATTTTTGCCTGGTGTCCAGCTGACATACCAGGCGTACCCAGGGAACTTGCTGAGCACCAACTCAAGGTTATTCCCGGATCAAAACCCGTCAAACAAGGTCTCCGTCGATTTGACGGAAGAAGACGGAAGGCTATTGGCAAGGAAATTATCCGGCTTTTAGCAGCGGATTTCATCAGGGAGGTAATCCATACTGACTGGTCCGCAAATCCGGTATTAGTACCGAAGAAAGACACAACTGCCCTCAGAATGTGTATAGATTACACAGGATTGAACAAGTTATGTCCGAAAGATAGGTTCGCACTGCCGCGAATCGATCAAATAATAGATGCCACTGCAGGCTCCGAGCTTTTATGCTTTTCGGATGCATACTCCGGGTACCACCAAATACGCATGAAAAAGGAAGATCAAATCAAGACTTCTTTTATAACCCCGTACGGGACGTATTACTACGTAACCATGCCTTTTGGCCTGAAGAACGCAGGTGCAACCTACCAGCGTTGCATGCAACGTTGTTTGCATAGTCAGATTGGAAAAAATGTCCATGTTTACGTGGACGATATTGCTGTCGTAACCAAGGAAAAAGATACACTCCTTGAGGATTTGCGAGAAACCTTCGAAAACTTGCGCACTTACAAGATGAAGTTGAATCCATCTAAGTGCGTATTCGGGGTTCCCTCAGGAAAACTTCTGGGTTTCATCGTTTCTCACAGAGGAATAGAAGTTAACCCGGAAAAGATCAAGGCAATCTTGAATATCTCAAAGCCTACATGTGTAAAAGATGTCCAAAGATTGACGGGTTCCGCCACAGCCATAAAAAGATTTCTTAGTTGGCTGGGGGCTAAAACCCTACCACTCTTCGAGCTGCTGAAAAATTTCGACAAAGTCAAGTGGATTGCGGAAGCCTGGGAACGTATAGAAAGTTATGTACCTTTCCGTACTTAGTTCAATTCTATGTAAACATCTTTTGAGATCATGAAATAAAGTTGTCGGAATACTGTCATCCATGTTTCTTATAAGTGCAAAGTGTTTCCGCCTCATCTATTTCCCAATGATCTTACAAATTTCTCAACGTTAACCCGAATTGTGCTTGCGTACTCGGCGTTACATAACTGAATGATTTTTCAGCCTTTTAACGGCTAAAGGAAACTTGAATTGCCTGCGTGCCCAAGTTTCACTTGAAACTTTCCTTGTTTCTCTAAGTCTTACCTGATTGTGCGTATGCTGGGTTACTGGAACTAGTTAGTAAAAATGCCTTTAGCATGATTCATGTTTTCGAGTTTCAAAACTGCTTGGTTCGTCCCCAGTTACTCGGCATAACGATTCATAATGCTATTTGAGCCATTTCAAACACTAAGGACAGTTAAAGCATATACACCAGAGAACTTAGAAGATAAAGGAATGGTAAAATCCAAACAACTTGCAAAGTAATTTCATAGTTTAAACTGCAAAAGGCGGAATTTTCATAAGAAGCATTACATTTTGGATTACAAATGAAAGAACAGTAATGCTCCTATTGTCTACTTTTTCTATCCAGGTTCCAGGTAACCTTTCAAGAATCCGACTCCTCCTCGCTGCTTTCTTCATCGGGGATTGGAGGAGATTCCTCTTCTGGATAGTTGACGGCGACATTTACCATGGCGGCAATCTAGGTGGCGTGGCCCTTAACTTCACCAAAGATGGTGGATCGTTGCGCATCCGTGTATCCCTGAGGGACACCGGTGGCCACACGCCAGGATTTGGCACTAGGATAGTGCATACGCATAAGGCCTAAGGCCATGCGCGCACCACCCCGTGCAGCGGAGCGGAGAAGAGACTCCTTGGACTCCGCCACCTCCATGATGATACCCGGAAGTTTTTCAACCTCCGAGCATTCCCCAGATTTATCGGGAAGAAACTTGCCTACTAGCTGCGTTGCAGCAGCCTTCATCAAATTCCATGTCTCCCCGAAAGCTCGGATGCCTGCAGCCCGAGCGCCATCTGGGGTGTCTCCTGTTTGATCCAATAAAACATACAAAAGGGTTAAGCAGACAAACAGAGAAAGCAAAACATGGAAAGATGAGGAAAAGGGTAAGAAATTTACCGATGAGCTTGTCGATCTCGGAAACTTCCTCCAGGCGAAGGTTCAGAGCTTCAGTCAAATCCTGAATGGTGGATTTGTCTTTCTCCGCCTGTTCGGAAGCCTTGGAATTAGCCATTCCAAGAGCCAGGTTGCTGGCTTCCAGGTCTTGCTGAGCTTTCACAAGATTCTTGTGAAGCTCAATCTCTCATTGCGGAGAATTTCGGCGTTGCCAGAATCTTCCGCTGCTTGCTTAGCCTCAGCTAAGGCAGCTGAAAAGCAAGGGAAAATCCGAGTTGATCAATTTCCTCGGGAAAAAACTTAGACAAAGTCTTAAATCGGAAATTTCAAAACGAAAAAAGCTTACCTTTCGTTTCTGTCAAAGCGAGCTGAGATGATTCCAGCTCCGCCTCTTTCTCCTCAAGAATAGAAAGAAGACTTCGAACTTCTTTATTCTTGATGGTGAGCTTCCTGAAAACTTCCAGGTTTATGGCCTCGGAGGTTTGCTGAAACACAGCAAGGAAAAGTATGGTTAACAAAAAACATCAAAGCAAAAAAGCATGCATTTTGTTTAATGCTTGGGGGCTAGAGTTACATACCTGGCTCATGCGCTGCAAACCTGCTAAGTTTTCTTGGAATTCTTTCGCGTATTCCGCGAAGTGATTTCCGGCTGCGTCCAAGCCGTCATTGATAGCCTTAAAATCCTTGTCAAAGGTGGGGATTTCCTCGTCGAAAGTCCGAGAAGATTTCCCCACCTCTGGAGCCGCCCTTTCCCTCGTGTCCGACTCGGACACAACGGGCTGGCTGGGCTCTGGGGGCTTGGTGGTGGTGGCTGCAGTAGGCTCTTCCGCCATTGTCTGCGGCGTGTCCGGGGCGACGGCGGGAGATGGTTGGCTGCCTCGGTTGGAAGAAGCTCTGAGTTTCTTCAGCTTTCTCGGCTTCAAGTTGGAAGGAGGACGAGTGAAGTATTACTCTGATTCCAAATTCCGACAAATTCCGCTTCTTCATCAGCTCCGGTGGAGAAGCGCTCAGTGCCACGGGAGTGAATCTTGGCCCCCGCCGTTTCAGGTGCGAACGGCGGGGTTGTCGTGGCGCTTGGGCCCGCTACGTCCGCGGCGGCGGAAGCGTTTCCTCCGCCCGCCGCGGATGCAGTGGTCTTTTCCGGCCCGCCGCCGGCATGCTTGGGCGACCCCAGCTGTGGATCTAGATCGCCCAAAAGCTCGTCGATGGAGGCGCGAGCCGGTGAGGACGACGGAGAGGCCATCTTTTTTGGTGGCGAGTGAGCGCTCCGGCGTGCAAACGGTTCGTCGGGGCAAGTTCTTGCTCTCGTGCTCGCGTTTGCGTCAATGGCGTGGGCAGTGTGGAGTGAGGAAAGATTTCCGATGACGACGAGGACGGCTATTTATAGCCTGAAAACCTCTAGATACGCGCCAACGGCTCTTTTGACCGTTGGATGTTCGACGCGTGTCGCTCGCCGGAAAATCCGGGAAACGGAACGACAGAGGAATGATGGCTATCTCCTCGTTTCTCGTGAGAATCTGTCAGAGATACGTTGCAGGGTTTCCCGCGTGAAACCAAGCGGCGCTTGCGTCAGCATGATTAAAGCGCTGATGTCACGAGTTCCTTTTCCGCGAAGGATCGCGAGAAGAAAAGCCGGATTTTCATAGTTCCGAGTTTTGTGTTACCATCTCCTTCAAAAGGAAAGAAGAAAGAATCAAGACTGCTGAATCAAGTTTTCCCGGACAAAATGTATTTGACGAAAGACGGAGTTTCAGAGTTTTGATCCTTCCTGGGGGCTACTGTCGGATATATACTGAATAGGGGTATAGAAGATGGTAGACAAAAGAGCCGGACTACCAGGGTGGCCTACAAGGTAATGGGCTTAGATCCATTGGGCGGCCCAGTAGTCCGACGCGCAGAAGCCGGATTCTAGAAGAACCCGGATCACGGCCCACGTGATCTGGCTTGGAGGAGAAGACGGATTCCTTACTTTCCAAGTTACAAGTTAAACGTAGTCTTCTAGGTTTCTTGTTCTGTAAGCCCTAATCCGGCTATTATATAAAGCCGGACGGGAGATAGATTACATAAGTTCTTTTAGTTGCAAGGTTCTAGGTTCAAGCTAAAGCTCTACGCAACTCGCCGGGAAGTTCATCCTCGTCGAGTAGCTAGATCTATTCCCTCACTTTGTAACCCTGTTATACGGGCTTTAGTCCCAATTAGTGAGAAGTGCAGGAGTAGGTACGCCGTACTGTCGCGACGTACCGAACCTGGGTAAAATCCCGTGTTCTGTGTTACTACGCTATCCCGTTACCCCACGTCTCTACCGTAGTCTCATGGCACCCCAGTCTATGAAAACTACTACGATGTCTCGACACACCCGGAGCTTACTACTTCCCGGCTGTTGTGGCTAGCTAGCATATTCGAGGCGGAGAGGTCTCCCCGACCAAATATATCCCGACATCGTGGCACGATGTCAGTTACAGTACTAAGCTAGACGGTAGTACTTCGCCTGTACTGATTGCAACCATTTTGTACACATTCCTCGTCCGCTGCCACGTTAGAGCCATCCTTTTCCGATTCCAACCGATGCACGGGCACACGCCGCCGCATAAGGACATCACCACGTATCCATCCTTGGTAGCATACCGATCGAGACTCCACGATCAATAACTAATTAAAGAGTGGCCAATTTTACAAGAAATTGACGAGAGCATATCCAGCCACTCAACTACTCAAACTGCATCTTCTAATCCATTTCAATATTGAATATATATGTACTCCCTCCGATTCATATTAATAGGTGCTGAAGTTGATGTATTTAGACATGTTTTATTGCTAGATACATCCACTCCAGCACCTATTAATATGGATCGGAGGGAGTAGTAAACTACATATAGAATGAGTTTAAGCTAGCGAATAGTACAGATGAGTAGCTACGAAGTCGATCGTGTCTTTGTACGGGTTCTCGCGGTAAGCTCCCTCGCTTTCATCTCGTGTGTCCTCTTCAATTAGTGGTTACCATATTTTGCCACTCTCCTTTTTCATTTGAGGGAATATCTTTCCACTCTTTTATACTAATTATAAGCCTCTAAACAGCTGCTAGTCGGCAGTGGGCCAGTGGAGGCGGAGAAGCGAAAAAATCCCCGCATCGCGGCACGATGTTTTTCAGACGGTACTACATGGGTTCGCCTCTGCCGACTCCGGCTGCAACCATTTTGTACTGCACATTCCTACATTACGGGATAGCCTACAGACGCCGACGGCTGGAAGATACGCCGACGGCCAACTATCGTCCCCCTCGGCGTAGGGTGCTGGATACGATCGGGCCTGCCGTCGGCGTAGTTTTCCCCTCGGCGTCTCCATACTATCCCCGAGGGCCACCGTCGGCGTATACTACCCCCTCGGCGTAGACTACATGATTTACGTGGCACAGAATGGGACAAAACAGGGCAGTACATACGCCGAGGGCAGCCATCGGCGTTCGTGGCATGGTTTTTTTACACATTAACAATATTTTTTAACACGTTCATAATAAATTTAATATAGTTTTATTTGTTTCCCATATGATTTTAATATATTTATAATTTCTAAGTTAATAGGAGTGGTTGTCCCTCCGAATATCACTATCCCGCCATCCGCGCCCATGCATGAAATATTAGGGTGAAATCTCCCGGACCCGACCCAACAACACATTAATCTAAGATAAATAAATAACATACTTATTATATGATATACTTAAACATTAATATTAAATACATAAATGAATTTGTACGGATCTCGAGGCCCCGCATCCCCTCTTTTGGGAAATCCTATAACTTACGATTGCGTCGTGTACCCCCATAGATGGACATCGAAAGGCGGTAGAATAGTAGAACCTTCATTGCTTTGTGCATGGTTAGATAATAGAAACATGTAAGACAAGTGTGGCCCCAAGATTCAAGAAGTTTTATTTGGCTAGACCCGTAGCGGGAGTTTCGCGGTTTCTCGTAGCGGTCCAATGAGAGGGAATCTTCCGAAGAGTTGGTCCATGCCATTGTTTTCATGCTTCCTAGGGCCCACTAAAACACACCCAAGCAACTAGTTCCAAGCAAATAATTGCGTGCCTACGCCGAGGGGATGCCGTCGGCGTATGGACCCCTACGCCGAGGGGATGCCGTCGGCGTAGCCTCTGGCCAGGCCCGCAGGGGTCTCCACGTGGCCCTCAATATGCCGAGGGGGGGAATCCTGGCCGTCGGTGTTCGTAATCCGTCGAACAGATTCCGTTCTGACAGCAGTGGGCCCCACCGAAGGCTACGCCGACGGGGAACTCTACGCCGACGGCCAATGTAGCTACGCCGACGGAGGTGTACGCCGAGGGGGAACTGGCCTACCCTGAGGGCCTCAGGCCGTCAGCGTAGGAATGGGTTCCCGTAGTGCTAGCTTGCGGCCACAACATACATTTTTTTTTGAAAAAAAATCTGGCCTCCACATAGGGTAGAGAGAGAGGTCACAACGATGTTGTAGTCCCCTCACGCTCAGGCCTCCACATAGGGTAGGCAAAACAATTTTGCGGAACGTCGTAACAAAGTCAAAAGAAGAATCAACAACATAAATATTCCTGCATGTTATAGTCAATTCCTACTCAGGTAGTCGTGCTGCAAATGGAGGAGAGGCTTAGGTGCTGCGATCACAGATGGCTCGATGGTTTGATTGATCAGTTTGGTGCTGGATCCGTGTGGCTTCGAGTTGTTTTGTGTCCTTGTTAGACTGTGTGGCTCCTTATGTGACCTGGACTTTTATCCTTTTCGGTTTTGGTAGTTAGGTGATAAGTTTTTTTGCCCCGTAATATGATTCTCGATGCTTATAGCGGGGTTTTTGTATCAATCCGCTGCCCTTTTCTTTCTCCTTTTTTGCTTGTGTAAATAAGTTTTTGAAACCTTATATTTCCGTTGAAACAATTTAATGGAAAGGAGTGAGGCCAGTTGAAAAAATAGTCAATTCCTACCTGTCCGTGAGTACTCCCTCCGTCCACGAATAAGTGTACATCTACTTTATACTTAGTCAAACTTTTTAAATTTTGACCAAACAATATATATGGCATCAAAATGATATATTTTAAAATTGCATGTTACGACAAATCTATTGATACTAATTTGGTGTCATAAATGTTAATACTTTTCTCGATAAAGTTAGTCAAAGTTTAATAAATTTGACCGGCGAAAAAGGAAAAAGTACACTTTATCGTGAACGGAGTGAGTACGTAAATATAAAGTTGTCAAGCTGTAGTAATGGAGTCGTATCCCAATAGTTTTTGCTAGCGCACGTGGTTTTCGCAGTATAGGCGGCGCACACTAGCTTTCAACTCCCGCTTAGTTTATTTGCTAAATAACCCTTGGTTTCATAGTCAACATGAAACAACTTGCACGCACGCCGCGGCCAAGCAGCAAAAAGGACATACGCAAGCGTGCTCAAATGTTCAGTCGATATCATATTACTACTCCCTCCGTCTCAAATTAATTGTCTCAAACTTTGATAAAATAGATGTATCTAATACTAATATATGTCTAGATACATTCACTTTTGTCTAACTTTTAAGACAATTAATATGAGACAGAGGGAGTACTTGCTACTCCCACCAGTTCACGAAGTAAGGGATGTTAGGGCATCTTCAGTCGCCCCCCAGAGCCCCTCAGACGCCCTTTTTAGCTTCGGAAGCGGCGAATAGCGCCGTTTCCTCACCAGTCGGCCCCCAGAAGCCCAAATAGCGCCGTGTCGTCGCTATTTCGTGCCGCGGCACCCAGACCAAAACTAACCCGCTCGGTTCGGCCTGGGGGGCGAAACTGCGCGGCAGCACGCGCGGGCGAGCTCTGTCAGTGACGCGCCGAATAAACGCGGGAACAGAAACCCCCGCCCGTGACCTTCTTCTCGACGCCCGCGCCGTCAAAGGCTGCCGGAGTAAATGGCGTGGCGGCCGTTCACTGCATGCGCCCCAGTCAAAGGCTGCCGGCGTAATGGCGTGGCGGCCGGCCAGTGCATGCATGGCGGGGGCGGCAGCGGTGACACGCGCGGTTCAGGGACTGGCCCGTCGGGCTATAAAAAGGGCGCTCGCCCCTCGCCGTTCTCCCATTCTCGCTTCCTCCTCCTCGCCGTTCTCCCATTCTCGCCTCGTCCTCCTCGTCACCCTCGCCGCACCTAGCAACGATGCCTCGCCTCTGGGATGCGTGGCCCGACATCGACGAAGAGGAACAGCAGCCGGCGCAGGAGGTGGCGCCCGAGCAGCCGCCGGCGCAGGGAGCGGTGGCGCCCGAGCAGCAGCCCGCCCAGGAAGAGCTGGCGCCCGAGCTGCCGGCGCAGGCTGCCCGGCGCTGGAGGAGGGAGAGGAGGAGGCGGCCGGTGTGGCCGGAACAACACGCTGCCTACCACTCCTTCGAGACCGCGTGGAACGAGGGAGTGTTCCACCAGGTCCTCGGCGGCATCGAGCAGGCGGCGGCGGCGGCCGAGGCTGCCGCCGTTCGGGCAACTCTGGAGACCCACCGGAGTGAAGAGGCGGAGCGCGAGGTGCACCGGCAGCTGGCCGAAAACGCGGCGTCGGCCGAGCAGCAGGCCCTCATCGCGCAGTACGGGGCCGACCGGCGGCAGGTGGTGCTGCAGAGCGAGCGGCGCAACCGGCAGCCCTCCGAGCATTCGCATCTGCACCGGCTGCAGGTGCAAGACCGGGCGGAGCGGCGCTGGCTCTCCATGGCGACGAAGGATGACGGCGAAGCTGGCCCCTCCAACCGTCTCGCCATGGTGGCGAAGGGTGACCGCGGGGAGGACGGCGATGAAGACGACGACGCATAGAATAATCGCCGACTTAGATTTATTTTCGCACTGTTTAGTTTATTTCTCGATGTTTTAGTTCAAATTTGCGTCGAATCAAATAAAATGTGTCGAATTTTTATTCCTCTTTTTTTTGGGCCGAAACTTGGGCTCGGGGGACGACTGGGAAGCCTGCCACCCCCAGGTTCCAGATTAGCGCCGTTTGGCGCCGCGACGGCCCCAAAACGGCGACATTTTGGACCCTCGGGGGGCGCAACGGCTGGAGATGCCCTTAGCTTTGGATGTACGTTAATTATGTCAAATTCAAAAAAACTGCTATATGCGTGACGACCTTTTCTGGCCAGTGGCCACGTACGTCTTTGGCTTGTAAAACTTGTACAAGCTCTTTTGTAATCAATGAAAATGGCAATTATTTGTCTTGTTTAAGAAACAAATTGCTGCATGTATGGTATGTCAAATTCGTTACTGAAATATACTTCAAAGTTACGATGCATGGTAAAAATAGTGGTAAAAAGACTACCTCAAACACATTGTCAAACAGTACTGACAATGTCTAGGATGCCACGTAGTGTCACCTCCCACGACCACGAACGACCAAATCTTCTGTCTACATGCACCTAATCGAGTGAGAGAATCACTTGATTTTACGCAAACTTTGTTTTATTAGCGTAAGCTAGCCAGCCGGCACATTGACGGCTAGAACGGCACTGCCCACTGATTGCGAACCATCGTGATGGCGATACGTACGGGCACACGCCTGGTGGCCCGGTCGCGCGCGCGGTAAGCTATCGGCGTCGACCGTCTGCTTAGCTGCAACTTGCACATATCTTATCAAACTGATCGGGACGTGTGTGTACGATCGACGGCCTGATAAGCCGTCTGAGGTTCCGACAGTCGCACAACTCGCATTTTTTCCACTCAATCAATCCGTACGCGCATGTGGTCAGTGGACCGTCGACTGTTTGCGAAGAAACAATCTCCAACTTCTCAACGTACTCCTAGCTAGGACCCTTTGTCAGTCAAGGTGTCGTGTATGAAAAATCGTACTCAGTGGGAAGGTTCGATCGGTGGGTGCATGCACCGAAACTCAATGCTCCATCAAGCTTGACCGGCCGGCCATCAGTGCAAAATCTCTCGATCGATTTCTTTTAAGTAGCAGGACCAGCGGCACGCAGTAGGTCCAAACAAATCGGTGTCTTGTCACTAGTGTGTGGCCGAGGAATATGCGGACACAGTGTGGTGTGCTCTCTGCCTCTCTGGCACGTCGGCTGGATGAGATTGCCACACGCTTGACGCACACTCGATTTTCAGTCCGCCTTTTTTCCGACCGGCCTCCATCGATCCTAATCAAACTCAATCTTTAGTACTGTACAATGCAAAAGAAAAGAAACTCAGGTAACGTGTTATTTTCGGTGAAAGAAGAAAAATATCGCATGCACGATTCTGAGGCTGATCAAGGCCGCCATGCAGAATTGCAGATAGCCGCCATCAGTACAATCACAGTCACCGTCACAGTGTCGCTACTACAGTACGTACCAACCAGGACCAGCAGCTCATAAAAAAAATGGCCCACGCCACCAGCAGGTGTGCATGGCCTGCGTACTGGTGGTCTGCTTATGCGTAGATCTTATCCGATAGCACTAAAAACATGTGTGCGTGGTCTCCTGCGTACCTAGCGCTATGGCCGCCACACAGCTCATCCAGCGGTGGCTACTAGCTCGGTCTAGACGACCTGGCCATAAGGCCTTTTTCCTTACACCGGTGGAGAAAGGGGTATTAGAACCGGTTGGTAAGGGCTTTTGGACCCGGATACACATCCGGTGCTACGTATCTCGAGACTAAAGGTCCCCCCTTAGAACCGGTCTCTCACAAATCGGTGCTAAAGGCCTCCATGTGGGCGCCGAAGAGTGCGCACAGACGGAGAACCTTTAGAACCGGTTGGTAACACCAACCGGTCCTAATGTTTTTTTTTCTTTTTTTTTTTCCTTTTCTTTTCAGGATTTCCGATTCCGTATTTAGGCTTTAGGGTTTAGCGCGTGTTCCGTATTTTCAGGGTTTCCGTTTACGTGTTTCCGGTTCCGTATTTCCGTTTACGTCTTTCCGATTCCGTGTTTCCGATTCCGTGTGTCCGTGTTTCACTTTTTACGAACACGGAATCGGAAACACGTAATCGGAAATACGAATCCGGAAACACCGATTCCGTGTTTGCGGTTAAGTGTTTCCGATTCTGTGTTTGCGGTTAAATGTTGATGCACCAAATAAAATGTCGCACCCGGACTTCTAAAGGATACTCGCCGTTCCGTTGAACAGTAGTAGATTGGATTACGGGGCTTACCGGCACCCGCGTCCTCTTACGAGTAGGCCAACACACGTATGTGTGACAACCAACCCCTATCTGTTCAGCGTCGACGTAAACTATCCCATAGAAATCAGGATACTTCCATTGACGTACTTCAAAACATACACACATGGTACGTCGACGGCATTGGAACAAGTGATATCACAACAGATCTCTACGACACAAAAGATTGAAATAAGGTGCAAATAGCTCTCATTAGAGCAGAGATAGCAAATACAATCATTCAGAGGGCACATGCCCCAACATAACATCATTACATCACAGCGGAAGCATTCAACATGTCTGAGTACAGACAAGATCCAAATAGGCCTAAGAGGCCGGAAACGAAAAGACGGAGCCCATCCACAAAGTCTCGGATCCTGCCCGGGTCCGCTATCTACTCGTCAGCAGTCTCGTCATACTCCACGTAGTAGCCACCATGTAGATCTTCGGAAACGTCGTCTGCGGAAACCACAGCCCCAAAGGGGTCAGTACATAAACGTACTGGCAAGCAAGACTCACAGTTCACCAAAGTGTAACCCGTCAACACCAAGCACAGATGCTTTGGGTTCAACGGAAGGAAGGGGATATAAAAGATGCTGCAACTGGCTGCTCTAACCAACTACAGAGTTACTACCACTTCCGACTATCAGAAAGGAGATAAGATCGTGTATCGTAACCAACTATAGCTAACCACCAAACAAACCCATCCTGGACCTCGCCCCTTATCCAAAGAAGCAATCCGAGGATAACTCACACAGTTGAAATAATGATGGTTCAGATTATTGTGTCAATAAGCCTATTACTAGTCAAGTTGTTAATCATTGGGTGTAAGGTTGTTAATCATTAGGTTTAAGTTGTCCTGAGTACTTGTTAGCCAGTACTTTCACCAAGTAATCCATAACCGCGGAAAACACGGCTTCTCGAGAAGATTATCCCTGCAGGGTTGCACCAATTTGGCCGTACACGCATGAATAACCCGCCAGATGGAAAGGCCCTTCCACCAAGCGGGGCACTCAACACAACTCAACTCTTCTTCGCATCAAGCCCAAAGAACCTTGGGCGCACGGCTAATCGAGCCCAGAAGAAAATGGACCCTCATAGCACTCTAAGAACGTGTCCCCCTATATGCCGACTACGAAAGTTCCACCCTGGCCTGGGCTCGCAAGAACATGCATGCGGCAAATGGAAAACACGAACTAAATGAGGCGATTTGGACGAGATGCGAATCGAATCAAATTGAGGGGGGCACCCATACTCGCTTCCCACATGCGGTTAGTGCGCTCATCATGGATTAGTAGACAAGACCCTTTTCCTATTAGGGTCGACACTAGCAGGCCTCAAAACCACCCTGGGCCTCCTGCCGGTGCCTTATCATCAAATTATTATTTAACAATAACATTAGCATGATTGATTGATTAAACATCGAGCCCCCAGAACGTAATAGAAATAGTAACAGAAAGTAACGGGTAATAGACTCGAGCAAAACAACCTAAGCATGCTAGTAATGCACGGGCAACAAGCAATGGTTATAGGTATGGAGGTGAGGCAATATCAGGGCTAAAGGATACATGTGATAGGTTCGTAACAGAAGCAACTAATCATAGGGCTAGCAGAATAGACAACGGAAAGTATCAGTAACCAATGTTGAAAGGAACACGATGGTTCATGTGAGTGAATACTTGCCTGCAAACCCAGTAGCCTGGTACTGAGCTAGATCCTTAGAAGGGGTGTCGTAAGTATCGTCGGTCTCAACGTCGTCGTATATCCGAGAAGAAGCAAACAAACAATGCAGAAAGATAAACAATCAATAACATGGCATAGTGCACAAACATGGGATGATGCATGTCAAATTAATTGATGCAACAAAATAAACTAGTTGACAAGATTGAAACAGGATTAAATGGACCCACATGCAATTGGATTGCATATGAAAAGCCCATGAATTATGGTTGAATTAATTGTTTTACAACTAATCAAATTGTGTAAGTGAATTAGCATGATGCATGGATGAGGAAAACAGCAAAATAACAACAATAGAATCAAATAGAAATAAGGTTTACCAAGTTTAGAAATTTGGTTATTAAGATAAGAAATTTTGGTTTCTCAAAGGTGTTACACAAGCATTTGTTGTTTTCATCAAGTTAAATTGTTCAAAACAGAAATCAAAGTTCATATTTGACAAGAACACACAATTTTAGGTGGATTACATGTTTCACTTGTTGGAAAAGGATTTCAAATAAATTATTTATGAATTAAACAAGGGTAAGCAAGAATTAAATGAATTTGATTCAAACATGAACTTATTTGAGTTTTTATTTGTTCAAAACATTAAGTCAGATTCATATTTGAAAAGGTTATGCTTTTATGGTTTGAAAACATATTTTATATGTTCCAAAAGAATTTGATTTGATCAAGTTATGAATTTAACAATATTAAATGATTTAAACAAGGTTTAAATCATTTAACCAATTTTAATTATTCAAAACATGAAACAAATTTTATATTTGGAAAGAGGGTTTAATTTTGCATGGAAAACATATTTCATTTGTGGAAATTGGATTTAAAATGAGCAAGTTATATTTTGGCAATTTTAAATGCAATAAACAAGAAACAGTTGTTTTAAGCAATTTAAATTATTCAAAACAGCAAACAAAATTTATATTTGGAAAGTACATGAAGAGTTGATTGGAAAACATATTTAGTTTGTGGAATTTGGAATTTTTATGCCCAAGTTATGATTTTTGCAAAATTAAGTGAATTAAACAAGATTCAAATATTTTCACCAATTTAAAATATTCAAAACAGTAAACAAAATTTATATTTGGATAGAGCATTTAATTTGGTATTGAAAACATATTAAAAATGTTGGATTTGGAGTTAAGATGAATTAGTTATGCATTTTACAAATTTGGGGTGCAATCTGCCATTTTTAGTGCACTAGGGACTAGAAAAATAAATATACAGGGACTAGAATTAAAGATACAGGGGCTTGGTTGTGATTACTGGAAGTTTCTGTGACAAAACTAAAAGGAGAAAAAGTTTTGGTTTAATGTGGGAGGGGGGAATCGAACCCCCCACCTCCTGCTTGCGCTGGGGGGACAAAACCAGTGGGGTGCTTCTCTGTCTGTTGACAGAAGGGGGGCAGCGGTGAGGATATTGTTCAGGTGCGGGCTTAACTGAAATTAAGCGAAAAAGGAGCAGAAAGAGTGGGGGGGCTGGGATTCGATCCCCCCACCTCGCGGGTGCGCGCAAGGGACCTGAACCAGTGTGGCTGCTGTTTGTTTCGTTGACAGAGAGGGGATCGAGGGAGGATAAGGTGGAGCAGCGGCTGGTTTTTTCTGAATCTACTGAACCTGTACGTGCAGTTCGCCTGTACAGCGATCGGGCGGAAGGGCCGCCGGCGGGCTGCGAGTGGTTGCTGCTGTGGGGCGCCGTGGTGCGTGCGGGTGCGGGAGATGGAGGAAGGAAGAGGAGCGGGAGGGGAGGAGGAGGTGGGGCGCCGAGGAGCTTCGGTTCAGTTTGGTGCAGATACAGGGAAAAGAGAGAGCAGAGGGAGGAGAGGAAGAAGGTGGCGGGGAGAGGGAAGAAGGAGGGAGAGAGATGGAGGGGAAAACCCTAGGGTTAGGGCCTAGGTCTTATAGAGAGGGGGAAGGTGGCATCAGCCGTTGTCTGTTCTTCTGATGCACGTGGACACCATGGATGTCCCTCCGTACAGAGGAGGAAGAAAAGGGGAAGGGGTATTGGGCTCTGCTTTTTGGTGGGCTGGGCCTAGTTGGCTATCTCTCTCTCATCCCTTCTTTTTATTAATTGCTTTGGTTTTATTTTTTTTTGCTGAAAATAGAATTGGAAGAAATAGATGGGATTTTGAATTTGGAAAATTTTGGGAAAATTTGGGTGGGTTAAAATGGTCAACAGCAACCACTTTGCAACTTTGAATTTTCAAAATTCTCAAATAACTTGATGTTTGTATTTAACTCAAAATTTGGATGATTTTTATATTAATTGAACCTTAATGAAAACAAACCTTTTAATAGGGTGAACCCTATGTTTAATTTGATTAAATGATTATAATTATTTGGTGATTTTCATAATTTTCCAATTGGGTGTTGTTTATACAATGTATTGAATTTTTGAATGTGATTTGGAAACAATTGATTGATTAAAACCATTAACTTAACAAGTGAGCATTATAGAATAAAAGAAAACAATTTGGTTGTTTTTATTTGAAATAACATTTTGGAAATTGTAACATCACAAGGATGAAACAAAGGTTTGAATTTTGGTTTGAAATTCAAATAGAAAACAAAGGAAAACAAATGAAAACAGTTGGAAAACAAATGAAAACAGAGGAAAACAAAAAGAAAACAAGCAAAACAATTGCAATGAACATGATGCCATGATGCAAAACATAAAATAACAGAGAGCAAACATTCTAAAGGCTATTTTTCAGACTTGGGATGTTACATAAAAGTACATATATACATGTAACACGAAGTACTCGACCGATTATCATTACATAATCTGAAGTTCGTTTCCAATAGTTGTATACTTGCATAGAGAAGGGAGCTGGCTATTGGTTCATAGGATGGAAAAATTCTCCGCCTTCATCTATGACTTGCGTGAGGAGAAATCCTGCCAATTCCTCTGCAACTGCCTTGCAACGTTGGATTGGTTTGAGCATCGCCCGCTTTCGTTGCAGCTTTAAAAAAGTAGATGAAAACAATTAAGTTATGAACAAAACTAAACATAATTGATGGCAACATAAATAAAGTTGTGAAAATCCGGTTACGTATCTCTAGATTTCTGCAAGTACGGGATTTCTCATTGATAATCATGTGAATGTACTCGCAAACGTAGTATCCACAATAATCAGTGCCCTGTGGTTATTGCGGGACGCTCTATATACGAGAACATAATTCAATCAAATTAATAATAATCAAGAGAATGGTAATGGTATTGAAACCAGGGTACGTAGTACTATTTACTTTGTTAATCTGAAAGTGGAGCTTGTCTGCCATGTACCGGGTTCTTCCTTGATGAACATTTGCCAAACCCTGGCCGACAAAGAAAAATGAATACAAGAGTTAAATATTACTTACTTGATATCAGGAAATGAACGAAAAAGAGGCCGATGAACGAAAGAAGCCGATATATATATATATATACTTTTGAAGCATCTGACGCGGGCTTTTCCATGTGTCAGCGTCCCAGGTTAACGGGTCTCAGACTTCAACTTGTCCTTGATCGATTCTAATGATGAACAATATGAAGTGCGACCTGCGCAGGTGTACACACGCAGTCATGCATACTCATCAATTACACTTAACATCAGGTAAGCAAAATGGAATGTGTACAAGACAGTAACACTCACTTGAATGCGTAGGGCCAAAGTATTTCTTTTTTGGTACTTTGTCGCTTCAAAAACCTTAGCAAATCATCCGGTGTATCCTTGTTGAACTTTTCTATTGTCTCTTGATGAAACGAATACGGGTCAATGAACTCAAATTCCCAGATTTCTGCCAGGCTGCATTCACGAATCTTCATTCTGCATAGTAGTGTACAAAAAGAATATCGTGAGTGATAATTATACGGGCAATGAACGCGAGCTTAACTAAATAATTAAATTACACAAATAAATCACTTACAAACAGTAGCAGCTGAGGATAGCTTTGTCGAGGGCATGTTGATTGTACATCTGGAAAAATTCATCGAACCCAACCTCCACACCGTACTCTCTGAAGTAGTGTTGACCCTGAACTGCCGCCATGATACAGTCTCTCTTTTGCCTTGCGGCCTCCAAGTACCAAACATGTTCTTCAGAGTTTCCTTCCAGATGTCTGGAGGGGGCTTCAGGGGAAACCGTGCGAACCATGCTTTGTTTTTGGCTTTCACGGCCTCGTCTAGTTCCTCCGGAGTCATCACGCCTGGTAACTTCGGGGGAGTCTTGACTTTCTTGGGTTTACTTTCTCTCTTCTTGAGATATACATTGGCAGAGTTTGTTCCGGAGGGCACTTCTGCATCGTCGACGTTGTCGTCGTCATCTACTACATCTTCTATATTCTCAGCTCCGTCACCGGAGTCGTTCAAAAATTGATTGCTAAACGTCTGTCCACCGTCGTGATCATGATATATGGCCGTTGCATCTTCAAAAATCATCTGGCACGTGTATCTTTCCTTCTCCGCCTCACCCATTCCCGCGAGCTGATCGGCGTGCGGATCATGTGGTTCTTGGGGATCCATAGCTCAACACCTGCTAGTAAAATTTATAAAATGAATAACTCTAATTTACAACTATGATATCAAAATAAAATTTTCATTTTTTAAACATAGACACTTAGCAAAATTATTTCATCGGACACTTAGCAAAATTATTTCATCGGACACTTAGCAAAATTATTTTATTGGTTATTTATATAGAGAATGTGGTATAATAATTTATAAAATGCAATACTCTAAAATGCAGAACTCTAATTTATAAAATGAAGAACTCTAATTTACAACTATGATATCAAAATAAAATTCTAATTCTAGCTAATTATAATTACTACAAATTATAATTACTACAAAATTCTACCTAATTCTAGCTAATTATAATTACTAGCTAATTATAATCACTAGCTAATTATAATTACTATAAAATTCTAGCTAATTCTAGATAATTATAATTACTACAAAATTCTAAGTCTAGCTAATTATAATTATAATTCTAATTCTAGCTAATTATAAATTCTAATTCTAGCTATTTTCTATTTGTAAAATTATTCTAGCTAATTACAAATTCTAATTCTAATTATATATTTATTTTACAAATAGAAAAAAAAAACAAAAAAAACTCTACCTCTGCCTCTGTGACGTCACGCCTACGTCACAGAGGGAGCTGGCGGCGTCGGGGCAGAGGGAGCTGTGGCGGCGTCGGGGCAGAGGGAGCTGGTGGCGTCGGGGCGGCGGCGTGGCGGCGACGGGGCGGCGTAGGGGCAGAGGGAGGCGGCGTCGGGGCGGCGGCGTGGCGTCAGGGTCGGGCGTGGGCGTGGCGTCGGGGGCGCGGGCGTGGCGTCGGGGCGGCGGCGCGGCGACGAGGCGGCGTCGGGGCGACGGCGGCGAGGAGGCGTCGGCGCCGAGGAGGCGAGCACGGCGAGGAATCGGAGCAGGGCTTCCCGGGAGGAGAGAAGACGCGCGAATGAAAAAAAAAATCGGCTAAGGGACTGAAATCCCCTCTGTACAAGCCTTTAGAAGCGGTTGGTGTTTACAACCGGTGCTAAAGACTCTTTAGCACCGGTTGTAAACACCAACCGGTACTAAAGGTAAAAAAATGGCACACTTTCAGACTGCGCGCGCGAACCCACCTTTAGGACCGGTTGTTGTTAACAACCGGTCCTAAAGGGTTTTTTCCTTTTTTCTGTTTCCTGTTTTCTTTTTTCTGTTTCCTTTTTCTTTTTCCTGTTTCTTCTTTTATTTTTCTTTTCTGTTTCCCTTTTCAGTTTTCTTTTACATTTATTTATAAAATCGAAGTAAAGTCAAAAAATTGTATCAAATATTTATATAAACATATTTATATTTTCTCATATTTTGTGTAAAAATTGTCTAAATGTCATTTAAAACAGTAAAAAAATAAAAAATAAGATATTTATCAAACTAATTTGAAAATATAAAGATATTTTTTTTGTTTCCTTTTTCTTTTTCCTGTTTCTTCTTTTATTTTTATTTTTTGTTTCCCTTTTTTGTTTTCTTTTACATTTATTTATAAAATCAAAGTAGACTCAAAAAATTGTAAAATCAAATATTTATAAAAACATATTTATATTTTCTCATATTTTGTGTAAAAATTGTCAAATGTCATTTAAAAACAATAAAAAAATAAAAAATAAGATATTTATCAAACTAATTTGAAAATATAAAGATATTTTTTTGTTTCCTTTTTCTTTTTCCTGTTTCTTCTTTTATTTTACTTTTTTGTTTTCCTTTTCTGTTTTCTTTTACATTTATTTATAAAATCGAAGTAGACTCAAAAAATTGTAAAATCAAATATTTATAAAAACATATTTATATTTTCTCATATTTTGTGTAAATTTTTTCTAAATGTCATTTAAAGCAATAAAAAAATAAAAAATAAGATATTTATCAAACTAATTTGAAAATATAAAGATAATTTTTGTTTCTTTTTTCTTTTTCCTGTTTCTTCTTTTCTTTTTCTTTTTTGTTTCCCCTTTCTATTTTCTTTTACATTTATTTATAAAATCAAAGTAGACTCAAAAAATTGTAAAATCAAAGGAAACGGAAAGATAAGAAAACGATCAGTACATCATGCGATGATCCAAAGCGCCACATTGTTCTTTCAGGGAAAAGAAACATCGTGGGAGTGGAGGACAAGACAGATATGTCAGAAGATTATAATGTGTTTGGTGAAATTCCACCCTTCAAAGTGAACACTGACCCAAGCATTAAGTTAAATGATGAGGATACTCCATGGATACGGCCAAATCGTAAGAAATCGGGGACACAAGGGAAGAATTGATGTGTAATAATTTATTGTACCAAACTTTGTTGAATGGATCATGTGAATTATATTATCTCTGATGTCTTTTGGGGCAAACCTTAAAGGGGGGTGTAGAACAAAACAATCGGTATCGCCATCATACAGCCCTACCGTGGCTACTGGGTGCATATATGCATACCAAATGCACGGCAGGACGTATGATGACGAATCCGTATGTTTTGTATTTGCTCGATGAACTGAATATATGATGTATCAAACCTTAAAGGGGGTGTAGAACAAAACAATCGGTATCGCCATCATACCGCCCTACCGTGGTTACTGGGTGCATATATGCATACCAAATGCACGGCAGGACGTATGATAGCGAATCCGGATGTTTTGTATTTGCTCGATGAACTGAATATATGATGTATCGAACCTTAAAGGGGGGTGTAGAACAAAACAATCGGTATCGCCATCATACAGCCCCACCGTGTCTACTGGGTGCATATATGCATACCAAATGCATGGCACGACGTATGATGGCGAATCCAGATGTTTTGTATTTTGCTCGATGAACTGACCGGTGTATGAAGGTGGGCTATATATAGGGTCCTATGGCTCACAAAGTGTTGTGCTAGGGTTTTGATCCAACGGTTAAGAAACACCCTCATCCAACGGCTCACAACAGCTCGAAAGAAACACACCGTAGCCCTGATCGAACGGCTCACAACAGCTCGAAAGAAACACACCCCGGATCCAATGACTCACAAGCGCTTGAAAGAAACACACGATCCGTGTGATTCTATCTGATTGGTTCAAACGAAACCCTAACCCATTTAGTCCCGGTTGGTGTCCCCAACCGGGACTAAAGGGATGATCCGTTTCCCAACGAAATCGGTACTAAAGGTTGGTGTCATTTTAACACTTAAAAAATAAAAATGATATTTATCAAAATGGTCAAATTTAGTGGAAACTGGTCAAATTTTTTATATTTATCAAAATGGTCAACACAATTACATAAAAGGTTTAATACATTATTACACATCACCAACAACACCCCCTATCTATTTTTCTTCTTGCCTTTCTTCTGATTGCGCCGTAACCATGGAGTATCTTCATCATTTAACGGGATGCTTGGATCATCTTTGACTTTGAAGGGAGGAATTTCATCAAATTTATTGTAATCTTCTGACATGTCTGTCTTGTCCTCGACTCCCACGATGTTTCTTTTCCCTGAAAGAACTATGTGGCGCCTTGGCTCATCGTCTGATGTATTCGCTTCCTTATCTTTTCTTTTTCTCGGTCTGCTAGACATGTCCTTCACATAGAAAAGCTGAGCCACATCATTGGCTAGGACGAATTGATCATTGCCATACCCAAGATTCTTCTGATCCACAAGATTATAAAATCATAGTAGACTCAAAAAATTGTAAAATCAAAGGAAACGGAAAGATAAGAAAACGATCAGTACATCATGCGATGATCCAAAGCGCCACATTGTTCTTTCAGGGAAAAGAAACATCGTGGGAGTGGAGGACAAGACAGATATGTCAGAAGATTATAATGTGTTTGGTGAAATTCTGCCCTTCAAAGTGAACACTGACCCAAGCATTAAGTTAAATGATGAGGATGCTCCATGGATACGGCCAAATCGTAAGAAATCGGGGACACAAGGGAAGAATTGATGTGTAATAATTTATTGTATCAAACTTTGTTGAATGGATCATGTGAATTATATTATCTCTGATGTCTTTTGGGGCAAACCTTAAAGGGGGGTGTAGAACAAAACAATCGGTATCGCCATCATACAGCCCTACCGTGGTTACTGGGTGCATATATGCATACCAAATGCACAGCAGGACGTATGATGACGAAACCGGATGTTTTGTATTTGCTCGATGAACTGAATATATGATGTATCAAACCTTAAAGGGGGGTGTAGAACAAAACAATCGGTATCGCCATCATACAGCCCTACCGTGGTTACTGGGTGCATATATGCATACCAAATGCACGGCAGGACGTATGATGGCGAATCCGGATGTTTTGTATTTCCTCGATGAACTGAATATATGATGTATCAAACCGTAAAGGGGGGTGTAGAACAAAACAATCGGTATCGCCCTCATACAGCCCCACCGTGTCTACTGGGTGCATATATGCATACCAAATGCACGGCACGACGTACGATGGCGAATCCGGATGTTTTGTATTTTGCTCGATGAACTGACCGGTGTATGAAGGTGGGCTATATATAGGGTCCTCTGGCTCACAAAGTGTTGTGCTAGGGTTTTGATCCAACGTTTAAGAAACACCCTCATCCAACGGCTCACAACAGCTCGAAAGAAACACACTGTAGCCCTGATCGAACGACTCACAACAGCTCGAAAGAAACACACCCCGGATCCAACGACTCACAAGCGCTTGAAAGAAACACACGATCCGTGTGATTCTATCTGATTGGTTCAAACGAAACCCTAACCCATTTAGTCCCGGTTGGTATCCCCAACCGGGACTAAAGGGATGATCCGTTTCCCAACGAAACCGGTACTAAAGGTTGGTGTCATTTTAACACTTAAAAAATAAAAATGATATTTATCAAAATGGTCAAATTTAGTGGAAACTGGTCAAATTTTTGATATTTATCAAAATGGTCAACACAGTTACATAAAAGGTTTAATACATTATTACACATCACCAACAACACCCCCTATCTATTTTTCTTCTTGCCTTTCTTCTGATTGCGCCGTAACCATGGAGTATCTTCATCATTTAACGGGATGCTTGGATCATCTTTGACTTTGAAGGGAGGAATTTCATCAAATTTATTGTAATCTTCTAACATGTCTGTCTTGTCCTCGACTCCCACGATGTTTCTTTTCCCTGAAAGAACTATGTGGCGCCTTGGCTCATCGTCTGATGTATTCGCTTCCTTATCTTTTCTTTTTCTCGGTCTGCTAGACATGTCCTTCACATAGAAAACCTGAGCCACATCATTGGCTAGGACGAATTGATCATTGCCGTACCCAAGATTCTTCTGATCCACTGTTGTCATTCCGTACTTCGGGTCTATCTTCACACCTGACAGGTTGAACCATTTGCACCAGAACAAAGGGACCTTAAAGGAAGGTCCGTAGTCAAGTTCCCATATCTGCTCTACGTAACCATAGTATGTGAACCTTTGCCCGTTGTTGTCTTTTGCATCAAACCGGACGCCACTGTTTTGGTTGGTGCTCTTTTTATCTTGGTCTGCCGTGTAAAATGTGTTACCATTTATCTCGTACCCTTTAAAGGTCAATACAGTCGAAGATGGTTGCTTGGCCAACAAGTATAGCTCATCTTCAACAATGTTGTCATTAATGAGACGTCTTTGCAACCAACCGCCAAAAGTCTTCGCGTGCTCTTTAGCAATGAAATCTTCAGGTTGCTCCGGGTATTACGAGCATAAAATATCCTTGTGTTCCTGGATATATGGAGCCGCCAAGCTGGAATTAACTAGAACTGTGTAGTGTGCTTGAGTGAAAGATTGCTCGTCCATACATGTTGTTGATTTCTTTCCTAGCGTGCCTTTTCCACGCAGTCTCCCCTCATGGCGCGACTGAGGAACACCGATCGGGTTCAGGTCAGGAATAAAGTCAACACAAAACACAATGACCTCCTCTGTTCCATAGCCCTTGACCATGCTTCCTTCTGGCCTAGCACGTTTTTTAACATAATTCTTCAAGACTCCCATGAACCTCTCAAAGGGGAACATATTGTGTAAGAATACAGGACCGAGAACGAAAATCTCTTGGACTAGGTGAACTATGAGGTGCGTCATAATATTGAAGAAGGTTGGTGGGAACACCAACTCGAAGCTGACAAGACATTGGACCACGTCCTTCTGTAAACTTGGTAGAGTTGCTGGATCGATTGCCTTCTGAGAAATTGCGTTGAGGAATGCACATAGCTTCACAATGGGTACTCGCACGTTTTCTGGCAGAAGCCCCCTCAATGCAATCGGAAGTAACTGGGTCATGATCACGTGGCAGTCATGAGACTTTAGGTTTTGGAACTTTTTCTCTTCCAGGTTTAGTATTCCTTTTATGTTCGACGAGTAGCCAGACGGTACCTTGATACTGCTCAGGACTTGGAAAAATATCTCCTTCTCTTCCTTGGTAAGAGCGTAGCTGGCAGGACCTTTGAAATTCTCCGGATTCATCAGGTCGTCTCGTTCGTGCATACGTTGGTGGTGCAGCCGTGCTTTTGGTGTATCTCTCGACTTCTTCCCATGCACGCCTAATAAGTTTAGCAGATTCACGCAAATATTTTTCGTCACGTGCATCACGTCGATCGCAGAGCGAACCTCTAGGAATTTCCAATAGGGTAGTTCCGAGAATATAGATTTCTTCTTCCACATGGCTACGTGGTTGTCGGCGTCATTCGGAACAGATTGAGCGCCAGGACCCTTACCAAAGATTACTTTTATATCTTTGACCATGTCATATATATCAGTACCTTTAGAGAGGGTTGGCTTCCTCCGTGTATCTGCCTCGTCTTTGAAATGCTTTCCTTTCTTTCTTACGGGATGCCTATCTGGAAGAAATCGACGATGCCCCAGGTACACATTCTTGCCTATATGTATAATGTCAGTCTCGCCTAAACAGTGTGTGCATGCGCTGTATCCCTTGTTTGACTGTCCTGAGATGTTACTAAGAGCGGGCCAATCATTGATGGTTACAAACAGCAACCCTCGTAGGTCGAATTCCTCTTGTTTGTACTCGTCCCACACACGTACACCTTCGTCAGCCCACAACTCTAAAAGTTCATCAACCAGTGGCCTCATGTACACATCAATGTTGTTGCCGGGTTGCGACGGTCCTGGGATAAGCACTGGCATCATAATAAACTTACGCTTCATGCATAACCAAGGAAGAAGGTTATAGATACATAGAGTCACGGGCCAGGTGCTATGACTGCTACTCTGCTCCCCAAACGGATTCAGGCCATCTGTACTTAGACCAAACCTTAAGTTTCTTGCGTCACGTGCAAAGTCCTCGTACTTATCGTCGATATTTCTCCACTGCGACCCATCAGCGGGGTGTCTCAACATATCGTCTTCCTTACGGTCTTCTTTGTGCCATCGCAGCAACTTGTCATGCTCTTTGTTTCGGAACAAACGTTTCAACCGTGGTATTATAGGAGCATGCCACATCACCTTGGCAGGAACCCTCTTCCTGGGGCGATCGTCGCCCTCAACATCACGAGGGTCATCTCGCCTGATCTTATACCGAAATGCACCGCATACCGGGCAGTCATTTAAATTCTTGTGCTGACCGCGGTAGAGGATGCAGTCATTGATGGATGCATGTATCTTATGCACTTCCAATCCTAGAGGGCAGACAACCTTCTTTGCTTCGTATGTACTGCAGGGCAGCACGTTATCTCTTGGAAGCATCTTCTTCATTATTTTCAGCAGCTTTTCAAATCCCTTGTCAGATATTCCATTCTCTGCCTTCCATTGCAGCAATTCCAGGGTGGTGCCAGCTTTTTCTGGCCATCTTCGCAATTTGGGTACAACAATTTTTTGTGATCTTCTAACATGCGCTCCAACTTCAACCTCTCGTTTTCACTTGCGCAGTTTATCTGTTCTTCATGAATGACCTGACGAAGATCATCATCAGACTCATCAACAATGTCCTCAAGTTCAGGCTCGTCTTCCCCCATTTCAGTATCACCGTGTTCACCGAACATAGGATAGTTATCATTATCCTCTTCTTCTTCATTGTCTTCCATTACAACCCCTCTTTCTCCGTGCTTGGTCCAACAAAAATAACTGGGCATGAAGCCTTCTTGCAACAGGTGGGTGTGTATGGTTCTTGAGTTAGGGAAATTCCTCTTATTTTGGTATTTTTTTACATGGACAAAAAATAAATCCATTCTGCCTGTTTTTCTTAGCCACATTGAGAAAACTATGCATGCCATTAAGGAATTCGGGACGACGTCGATCACTGTACATCCATTGCCGGTTCATCTGCATTATATAAATTTATCAAAAACCATTATGCTAAATCATCATGACTAAATTAATTAATTAATACAAAAAGTTCATCACACGTTAAACCAAAAGTAGCGTAGTGACCATACATATATAGTTCTCATAAAAATACACACTGAAACCAACCATAAAAACTCTCTCTAATTAATGCATTTAAAAACAACAACAAATGCGATCAAAATCGCAACAAAGGTAACAATTGACCCGACGGCATAATGATACCAAGCCTCTTTACTAATTGCATATTTTCTAAACTTTCTAATCTTCAGGCGCATTGCGTCCATCTCGCTCTTGCGACCACCGACGACACCGGCAAGAACCTTTTCCAAGGTCATCTTCTCTCTTTCAGTTTTTTCCAAACTTTCTTCAGTTTTTTTCAATCTTTCTTTCAGGCCAACATTTTCTTGTTCAACTAAGTGTAACTTCTCAACAATAGGGTCGATTGGCATTTCCGGTTCCAGTACCTCCTAGATAAAAAATATCTATGTCAAGTTGGTCGGCGTAATTAATTGTCATATAATCAGGAAATGAAAATATGTAGTTATAAAAGATAATATACCACATCCGAATCATAGACTGTACGAGGGCCGACGGGGACGGATATCAAAACCATGGCGCTATATATATAAAAAAATCTTACACAATAAGAAAATTATATACAAGTAAATATGTAAATCATACAAATCAAAATTTGTTTTGGTAAATAAAAACAATAGGCTCACCAAGGTTGTGTCGGTGACGGGGCGATCGACGGCGGTGAGGAAGGGGACAAGGCGCGCGACACTAAAAAAAAACCACAAATCATAATTAAATTTAAGCTCAAATTGCATATGTATACATAACAAATGATGAACTCTCTCTAGCTTAGGCATTTCATCAAACACCTAGATAGCACAAAAAAAATAAAATGAGCAAGAAAACGAGCAAAACTTGCAATGCCGGAAGAGGGAATGTTGATGCTAACCGTAGAACCGATGGGTACCAACAATCTTGACAAATGGTGGAGAAAAATGGGGATGGATTAGAGCTCACAAGAGGAAGGAGAGAGGAAAAATGGAGTTGAGCTCGAGCTGGAAAAAATGGAGCTGAGCTCGGGGTGGAATATAGGGGAGGGCTTTAGGA
This sequence comes from Alopecurus myosuroides, assembly GCA_028641055.1. Taxonomy (NCBI): domain Eukaryota; kingdom Viridiplantae; phylum Streptophyta; class Magnoliopsida; order Poales; family Poaceae; genus Alopecurus; species Alopecurus myosuroides. The sequence continues at coordinate 312,087,317 of CM054063.1, read as the reverse complement.
CCGGTTTGTGTTAAAACCGGTGCTAAAGGGTCTGACAGCGGGCCCCGCAGTTGCTGCAAAAATGAGAAAACCTTTAGCACCGGTTTGTGATACAAACCGGTTCTAAAGGGTCTGTCCACTGGGGCCCCCTCCCTGCAGCAAACGGTCCAAAAACCTTTAGGACCGGTTTGTGTTACAAACCAATCATAAAGGCCTTGCGGCCATTTGCTGCAGGGAGGGGGCCCAGCGGACAGACCCTTTAGAACCGGTTTATATCCAATCCGGTTCCAATGTGGTTGGCTCAATGCCCTGTTTTCTACTAGTGTTAGCGTCCTATTGTATTACTTCATCCAATACCTAAAAAAGCGTCGTTCATTTTGTACGAAGTGTTCAACTAAGTAATCGACACTTTTTTTTTTGGATAGGAGGAAGTATAAGAGATAACCATCCTAATGCATAATTTCTTAAAATCATCTCCAACGACACCCATAAAAAAAAAGGCCGACGGGGTTGCCGTCGGCTATACCTGGCCCAAGCCCGGCCCATGATTTTCGGGTTGGGCCGGACTGCCCATGGCAGGTGGGGCTTCCAGTTATCTTGGTAAGAATCTTATATCTATACTTCCATCTCAACAAATTCTTTTTTTTCCATAGGGGGTCGTGATACCTTTCTACGGAATCGCGGGCCTACTCATTAGCTCCTACTTGTCAATTAATGTCGCAATCAGAGAAAAGGGGAAGGGGTTTGGACCCGAGACAATATGCTCGCCTAGCGGAAAAAAAAACTTACTCTTTTTCTTTGGCAATTGGGTGCCAAAGTTTGTTTGAATGGATCATCAGAACAGGAAGGGTGTATGAGACAAATGTATGCATTTCGATTAGGGTCGTATTCTATGGTTACGATTCTACCAGATATGTCTTTTTGATTCCGTCTAAAATCTATTTTACGGTATAGGCGCTTATGACCTCCCCCTCTATGCCTTGCGGTAATGATACCTCTGGAATTACGACCTTTACCACAACGGTGCCGTCCATGGATCAAATTATTTCGTGGATTGGATTTCACTTGCCTGTCTACGGTTTCCTTGCGTGTGCTCGGGATAGGTGTTTTGTAGCGTGGCTCAATTTTTTAGCATGTCAGGTTCTACGCAGATGCCATCGACGTATTAATACTTTCCCGTAGCGATGCATTGTCCCATGGATCGCGACCGCCGTGATGCCGTGCATGGCCCCACCTGGGTGCTACACAATGTGGCTAGTTGGCTAGTTTCAGCCAACATTCATTCTGTGAAATTGTTTCGGTTTGTGGTCATATTTTTGCCTGTTAGGACATCTCCAACGGGGCTGCTCATTTGGCCCGGACCGGCCGGATTTGAGCAGCCCCGGACAAAACAAGGCCCTAACGGGGCTGCTCAAAAGGACAAGCATCCGTTTTTTTGTCCGCGGATGCTCAAACCTGACCCAAATTTGGGTCAGATTTGAGCATCCGCTGGACAGCTCACGGACACGTTTGTGTCTGCTCTGTCCGTTCCAAAAACCACCTACTCTCTCTCTGCCCCACATGTCAGCCTCTCTCTCTCCATCTACTCTCTCCTTTCTTTATTTTCCGTGCCCATCCATCCTCGCGAACATCTCCTTGGGCAGCAGCACCTTGGAGACGAACACCATGATGCCCGCGCCGCGCTCGTCACCATGATGCCCGCGTCGCGCTCGCCGGACGCCTCTAGCATGGACGCCGCCACGTTGAAGCCGCGGGCGTGCGAGCGGTGGGCGCGGTGGGCGAGCTGCGGGCGGCGGCGGGCGCGAGCGAGCTCGGGCGGCGGCGGCCGTGCGCGCCGCGGGCGAGCAGCGGGCGACGGCGGGCGAGCTGCGGAACAGCTCATCCGGATGCCCAGCTCCGCCCAGCTCATCACCATGATGCCCGCGCCGCGCTCGTCACCATGATGCCCAGCTCCGCCCAGCTCATCCGGCCGCCCGCCGCGCGCGCGCGCCGCCCCTCACCTGCGCGCCGCGCCAAGCCCCGGCCGCCCGCCGCGCGACGCCCAGCCCCTCGCCTGCGCGCCCAGCTCCGGCCGCCCGCCGCGCGCCTGCTGGCTTCGCCCGCGCGCGCGCCGCCCCTCACCTGCGCGCCTGCCCAGCTCCGCCCAGCGCGGCCCGCGTCGCCCCTCGCCTGCGCGCCGCGCGCCCAGCTCCGGCCGCCCGCCGCTCGCCTGCTGGCTCCGCCCGCGCGCGCGCGCTCCGCCCCTCACCTGCGCGCCGCGCGCCCAGCCTCGGCCGCGCGCCGCGCGCCGCCCAGCTCCGCCCAACCTCGCCGTCCGCGATGAACTCGCCGCAGCCGTCCACCCGCCCTACGCCCTGCACTCTGCATCCGCGAAGAAGCTGGCCAGGAGCGCATCGCGTGGATGTCTCTGTGTCTTGGAGCGGGCTAGCTCGCTCCCGGCGTGTACTAGTTCGTCTTCAAAAAAAAAAAGAACAACCCAAATAGGCAGTCCCGCTGGGTGCAGGCACCAAAATCGCCCGGACACACTCCCGGACGGCTGCTCAAATGGACAAAATCCGGACAAATACGGGTCCAATTTGAGCAGCCCGCTGGAGATGTCCTTATGCTAGACTATCAGCGTCCACCGTACCTGCTTGGCAAGCTGTCCTACAATGTCTTATCGGATTGATCGAGACGCGTAGGGCCTGATAAGCCGTCCGATTTTTCAGTGTTTGATTATTTAATAAAAAATGCAACCTACCCTACCGATGCCTTCGAGTACGGACCGCGAGGTACACGAGGTCACGAGCAGAGCTGCGCACTCATCCGATCATTATAAAAGACTAGCAAAAATGCCCGTGCGTTGCACCGGGTAAAAGCATAATATGCATCTAGCCCAATAAGCACTGCTCACCACCCCCACCCCTCACACATGCATAGACACACGGATACATACCCTCTATTTGGACACGGAGGCCCACACGTGTTGCCGCTCATCCTCCGCCCATACCCATGGTGGTCGTGGTGTCTACTTTATCAAAATATGTCTGAAGTGGTCAATCTCAATGTGATGAGCAAGGCTTCTACACAATCTACAAATCAAAGGTTCAGGAGAATCCATGATAGAAGTATTGGGTGAGACGCAAGGATAAATTCCAATAACGCGATTGTGAACACGAAAAGGTAAGGAAAAGTCAAACCATTTCCCTCCGTTCCTATATGCAGGGCGTATAAGTTTCTGCCACGGATATTACGATGTGGGAATTTGGCACATAGTGCATTTATTCGCCCTTGGCAAAAATTTCGGGAAAGGGAGTCCCTAACCGCCACAAATTGGAAACAATACATGTGGAGAACACATAATTGGTAAAAAGAAATTTATATGGAGAGGTATAATTGTCCATAAATCACAAAATACCTTATATTTTGGATTTTTAATCAAAAGAACTATACATCTTACATCAAGGAATAGAGGGAGTATATATCAAACCGCTTAGAAATATTTTCCCCTGAAGTTGTTCACATGTTATGGTGAAAATGGACATGTTTTTGGTTCACTCAGTTCAAAACATTCAATCCAACATCGTTTTGAAATAGCTGAAATATTTCTGATTTTTCACCACAACAGCCAACAAATAGTAACTTTAACGCCACATTTTATCTTTGAGGAAACAAACATCTAGGAGCTTCTCCATCTCCCCACGGTTTCTTCTTCTCCTTGTACAACAAATGGCGGCAGCACACAAAGCATTGCAACATCCTTACCCACCAGCATTTTTTTTGTTTTTGCTCCAAACGTCAATTTAAATCTATGAATTTTTTCCAGCACAAAATTGACCCAAGCAACGCACACAATAGGGAATAGAACCGAGTACAGAAAATAAGCCAACATTAGTATATCAGTAGCACCAGATGAAGCAATCAGCCGCACCCCCGATTCTCTCCCTCACGAACTCACGTTCTCACCAATACACGGCACGTCGCCGCCTCCCAGAGGTCCGGAGAGATGCCGGTCTACATGTGAACGCATGCCGCTGTCCAGCAGACGTCGCCTGATCCTTGAGCACACACGTCACCACACGTGATTCCATATTATCCGTGTCAGCTGGCCGTCACGACCTTGACTCCATCGTCACAGCAGTCCCCAGAGGGCCAATCATCTGCATGTGCGTCGTCGCCACCACTACCCAGCAAGACGAGCATCTACCTCCACGGCCGCCGCAGTCACTGTAATAGACTATGACCATGAATACTCCCATCTTTACTGATTGACCTGGAAATTCTAAAATATAGTATTTAGTAGTGTTGTTGTATGAAGTATTTATAAATTTAAAGGAATCCTAAAAAGGTTTATACGTCTATTGATTATCAACAATAACAGTTATAGCCAAGATTGTAAAATACACTCTCACTAAATCTGGAAATAACTTTAATGTACCAACTTTAGTGTTTACTTAATAGGTTGAACTGTTGAACAATAAAACATGGCTGCTCTAGATACATTGACAATGGTAGGGAAGAAATAGGCCAATTTGGTACTCAAGATCACAGAAAATTCATATAAAATATTTGAACTTACTTTGTTCTTGTAAAGTATTGTATCTTAATAAAAGTACTTGTAAGTTCAATGGATTTTTCAAAATAGCACATGGACATTGAAATATCGAGAAACCTTCACAAAATATACATGGATAGTAAAATTGACCTGACGGAGGGAAACAACGACAGGAATCCCCAGCTCAAAGTTGCATGAGAGCAAACCAGCACCTTCTAAACTATTGACCACGACATGCTCAGCAGCAGGTGCGGAGGTGTCGGCAGCCTACTAAGCGCAAGGACAACAGCCGAGTTGTTATGTCCAGCGCCGCCGAAGAAGCGCAATATCGTGGCATCAGGTAGAGATGCTGACCGTGGAGCCTGGGGCCAACAATGCACCGGAACCTTGGACTTCCTAATTATGCCTAGAGTTGATACACCATCAAATTAGCAATTCGTCAATCACCTTGAGGACACACATGTCCGTGCGTCGCAACGGGAGGTATTTCATAGAACCATCCAACGAACAGCCCAAATGTAGCTCTCGGTATAAATTTTAAGTCTACCAGATGCAGAATCTGAAGACATGTCCATCTCTGTCTAAATATCACGGCTTCGAAGAATCTGAAGACTCTAGCTCCATCTGTCTTTAAATTTCAAGATATGGAAGACAGGGCCAAGACAATGACCGCGGTCTCTAAAGACAGCCACTTTGGCTACTGCCTATCATCCCAGAAGAGACACCTACTCGTGTTATCCGCTGACGACGTACCAAAATAGAGCAAACCATGATCCTCATATTTCCTCTTCTCCACTGAAGCAAAATATGAGGCTACCAGAGAGCTGGACATATCACCTAACTTCGAATAGGGATGTATAACCAGCTTGCAAATTACGATCCATATTCCCGGCATGAAAAAGTGTGTCATGATTCCACAACATGGTACTGGCTACTTCTGTTTCAGGCATGTACTCCAACTATGTGAAGTATTACTAAAGTGGACATATTGTCTACGGTATCATAATCTGTTTCCAATTTCTTCAAAAACATAACTGTTTTAGAATTTTGTTTCTTCTTTCCTGCAAGTTAATCTTGAATAGGGTTTGCTTTTTATCAAGATACAAAGAATTACATCAAGCTGTAAAACGTGAATATAGATTTGCAAAACCAATAATAAGACCAGGACATCAAGATAAGTTCTACATGGAAAGAATGCATACTGCATCTGCATTAAAAAGATTCCCTTTCAGACAATAAACAGAGTGTTACATCAGTTGAAAAACGTGACGATATTTCTGGAAAAATAATAATGAGAGCATTGCAGAAGCTAATAAATAGAACGCATTATCTAGGTCTCAAAAGGTAATCATACCTCAATATTTTTCTTGAAGTACAACTCTGGAAAGTCTAGTAGTAACCTCTCCAGCATGGCAATAGAGTGGTAAGCCACTATGCAAACTGGCAGACCAGTTTCACTGGTTAAGTCCAGTTTAGTCCTTTTGAAGCAGTGAGGGAATAGTCCGTTATTTACTTCCTAACCCCCAAAATATGATGTTTACCAACTCCTAACAAAGGATTTCAAATAAGTAACCAAATAACCTGCAAAACCACTTCTTCAGTTCAGGGGACGGAAAAATGCAATAAGAACAGATGGACTTGCTTCTATGCTCTCATGAAAGTGAAAGCAAACTGAGGGATAATTTGCAATAGACAATCTAATTTTTTTCACATTTATAAGTGGAGGAACGTAAGATAAACAATCATGAACCTAGGCCAAAGGGCAACACAAATTCATTATTTCGCCACACGCCTCTGATATGTCAAAACAGCAAGTACTCTCCAAACTTTAAAACTCGCAGAAGCATTGAAGTAAAATTTTAATAGACTGGTTTACACATGTAAAGGATGTCTAGCTTTTCAGTTGTGCTCATATTCTATTGGAACTCAGCCGGACAAATAGAAACCAGAAGAGCATAGTTTGCTTGTTAGAAAAATTAATACGTGCACACAACTGGCTAGGTAGGGCTCTTAGAAGAAGTAAAAATGACATTTACATGTCTGCCTCCCTTCGAGATGTCAGAACAGCATGGTGCGACATCAAAATTGTACTCTCTGCACTTTAATACTTGCAACAACAACTTCATATCAAATAGCCAACTATCTTGTGCATAAAGATGGAAAAATGTCCACTTCAATTAAATTTTAGGTAGGCAGATGACATCGAAATTAACAGGCTTGAGTTGTTGACGCATAGGTTTCCTAATCTATCAATGCCTAACAAAGGAAACTGAATACATATGAACATCTCGACAAAAAATAAAATTCACATGAACATTACCGAAGGAGCTGCCATTAAATTAAGGCAGCAGTCTGCGACACCCTCAAGGCCTCAACTATGAGCTCTAATGACTATCGGGCTTAGAAGACCGTGTATTTGCTATGCCTTAAATCTAAACTACAAACTAAAGTTCAATGGCTACAACATACAAACCAACAGAAATCCCCTCACATGTGAGACTGCCAGGGCAGCTTGGCCCATGGTGCTATGTGCAGCTACGGCGGCGTCTCCTTCCTCGTGGGTGAGCTCTACACAGCAGCTGGTGACCATAACCGAATCATCTATACTCTCCAGGACGTAGTCGACGTCGGCGATGCTGCAGGTTTGGCCTGATCATGGACACGGTTTAGATCAGACAAATTGGGCACCAAATTCTTGTCTGGTTCGCATGGGGAGAGGGGACTCACCTTGGGGCACTTCAGGGGGAGGGGTGCAGGCAGAGAGGGATGGGGAGGGGTGCAGGAGGAGAGGGATGAGGATGGGGAAGTCAAGGCCGGGGACTTGGCGGCGGGAATCGAGACGAACCTCCCCCAACAACGCGGAAGTACAGGGGAGGGCAGGGCAGTAGCTCTCTTGCCGAAGCCAGCGCTGGACCTGGCGCTGGCGAGCCCCTGGTGGCCGGATCCCGATGGCGGCTGAGTGTGGGAGGTCACGCCTTACCCAATAAATAGGTCGATCCGTGGGTGGATCCGGGCGTGAGAAAGCCGAGCTCTGATAAGAGCAGTGGCAGGAGCGGCAACATGTAGCGGAGGCCGGAAGGAGGACGGTAGTTGCGGCGGCGATCCTGACCTTATGCGGATGGATCGATGAACGAGAGGCTCGAGTTGGGGTGGGGAGCGGCGGGCCGGTGCTCGCGTTGACTTCCTCGGAGGAATATTTTCTTTTCGAACCGTTTTTTCACTTGTCCGTGGCATGGTGGGTAAATAACTTAATTGTGAAGGGTAAAACGGTAAAAGTTAGAACGGACCAAGCAACCAACCAAGGAAACCTTAATGCCTTTATTATTAGGTAAAGAGTACCGGCGCCTTAACTTAGCTGACGATACGCTCATGCGTCGATCTCATCCCATACTTAAAAGAGCATGTGCGCATGTTCTCAATACGCATGCAGCAGACCGTGGGGCCGGTGGTGGCTACTTCTGGAGCGAGATCTGCTGGCGATTACAACGCAAACCTGGCACGTACGCGTCGTCCAACGTAAGTCAGTGTTGCGTTGCTGATGCATCTCGTCTGCCCGGCCGAGGGCTGTCTATCGTAGCCCTCACGAAACAGTCAGAGCGTGGTAATTTAGACAAATTATTTGTCTACCAGGACAGGCCAAGGGCTACGAGCCGGCCGGTGCCTGTGTATCGTATATCCTAGCCGGCTGTACGTTCGTTCAGGCGTCAAATCGGTAATTATAAGTTCCAGATACAGCAAAGTCACGACGTTGTTAAATTGGATTTTTTTTTTCAGGAACGCGCGAATTGCACGTCTTTTTTAGAAGAAAAGAGATAGTTACAGAGAACCAAAGCAAGTCCACACCGCGCCTTACAGGCAGTCCACACTGGGCCCAAAACAAATAGAGCACTACTCACAAACACCCTACAATTTTCCACCCTACAATTTTCCACCTGGATCTTGACCGGCATCGATACAGTTTTTCTCCGGTGAGAAAAAAAAAACGAAAGCAGCGGCGCGCTGACGGGGACGCACGCACGGGAAGACGGCGTCGGGACAAGCGAGGCCGGGCCAGATATCCTGGAGACCGCGACCCCGGCCGGGTAGCTACCGCGCGTTCCACTGCCCCTGCACAACCGCGGCGGCCGTTCGCCGTTCCAGAAAGCCGTAACGAGCCAACAGACCGGTCGTCCTCGATTGACCGGCCGGAACTTGCTGCTTCCCGGCCGCCGTGGGTCGAGGACGTGATTTGGCCAGCCTATAGCAGTTGAGGTCTCGCCCAACAAAAAAATATCCCCTCGTCGCGGCACGATGTCAATTACTGTACTACTACTCGGAAGTACTTAGAGCTACTGATTGCAACCATTTTGTACGCATTCCCTGGTCTGCTGCCACGTTACCTAGAGCTATCCTTCTCCGATTCCAAAACCACGCACGGGCACCCGCCGCCACGTAAGGATATCACGAGTCCATCCTTGTACTTATGTATGTGTGCCGGTAGCGAAACTACAAGCTAAGTTGCTCTTCATGTCGATATCACGAGTCCATCACGATTCCAATACTCTACAGAAGGGGAAAAAAGGACGAATTGCTCTAATTTCGTGGCCACCATCCGGCGGTTACAAAAGGACGTGGCCACCAACCGACGGTTCCACCGTTAGGCGTGATTTACGGCAAACAAACAAAATCCAACTACATAAAAATATACGGACGTATCTCTAGACTCTGGTACTTTTCTTTTTCCTCTACCTTCGGAACGCGACTTGGATTCATGAAGATGAAGATGCGTCTCTTTCCTCATAGCAACGTAGCTCCTCTACTCGGATGCCCTCTAAGTTACCTCATCACCGCGTCACGACAGGTTCCTCAGCCCTGCCTTCGTCACCATCGCTGGCCGCCCTAGGTATCCGCGGTGCAGATCCTCCTGCGTCCTTCTGCTGGACTTCGGTCCGTCGCCAACCACGGCGTTCTCGCAGTGAATGCCATCGCAGTTCACTTCGTGTACGACTCCGCCGCAAAGGGCTTCCGCGTACTAAGTCCACGACCTAAATTTTTTCTAAACCCATCGGTGCGTCCGCCGTGTACGACTCTGCACGGCAAGAGAATTGCGAGTATTAAGGCGGCGGCGGGGCAATACTAATCTGTAGTCGGATTAGTATTTTTAACAAGATACACAAGCGGCTCCGGGGAAAAAGTGGTGGAACCGCCAGATGGTGGCCACGTAACGCGGGCGCACCGATGGGCGCACACCCGCGGCGCAAGCAAGCCTCGTCCATCAGCATCGGCCGGTGTCTGCTTAGCTGCAGCTCACGCATATCTTATCATCAGATCGATCAGGACGTGTGCGTACGGCCTGATACGCCGTGCGAGATTTCGGACAACATGCGCATGTGGTGTGCGGACCGCTCCGGTTCGGCGTTTGGTGGAAACAAAACTCCAATTTCTCTACTACTCCCAGCTAGGACCATGCATGCATGTCGATCGGCGTCTTTTATTCGTTCCTGGTTTGTGCTGATTTGTAAATTTGTAATGGGCCGGGTGTTGTCGATCGATTTCTTTTGAGTACGTCCAGAACTGTCGGTGTCTGTGACTGGTGTGTGGTCGAGGAATATACAGACAATACGGGGCACGTCGGACGGACGAGATCGCCACGCTTTGACGCGCACTCGATCTTGCGATCGGCCCTTTTTCGATCTCGCTCGGTCCTAATCAAAATTGCCGAGCAAAGTTTCGATCGAGAGTTGATCTTTTAGTACTCCTATCCTATACTGTACAATGCAAAAGAAAAGAAACTCACGTACGCGTTGTTTTCATTGAAAGAAAAAAAATATCGTACGCATGCACGTTTTTTAGGCTGATCAAGGTCGCTATATATGCAGATCGCCGCCAGCCGCCAGCAGTACAATCACTGTCACAGTGTCACATAAGTACCAACCAGGGCCAGCAGCTTATTAAAAAAATGGCCCACGCCACAAACGTGCATGGACTGTGTACTGGTGGTGGTCTAATCGATTTAGACATATTATTTGTCAAATTTTGATTTACGGATTTATAGATATGAATTATTTAATATTAAATGGAATAAGGAAAATAATTAATTATTATTTTAATTTAAGAATATTTTTAATCAATATTATTATTAATGATTCATTTCTATTTATGTACATAATTATTCGGATTCATAAAATAAAGTTGTGTAACATCATAGTTCATAGGTTAATATGATTGATAGGATAGTATTATGAGTAAATCATGTGTTGTATCTAGGTAGCTCATAGGTAAGGAACGAAAAAGTTAAGCGTGCTGGAGGCAGAGTAGTCTCAAGATGGGTGACCTGTCGGAAAGCGTCATTAGAAGAGAGTAATTTAGATTGTAATTAAGAATACTTAGAGATAAATGTGTCTATAGTGCGATTAACTAGTTAAAAAAATTAAAATACAAAAATAAAAAAAGATTTTAAAAAAATTGAAAAAAAAATGAAAAAAACCTAGGCCGACGGTATGCCATCGACGTAGCTAGCCAATACGTCGAGGGGGGCCGTCGGCATCTAGTTTACGTGCCACGGGTCCGTTCTGACAGGTGAGTGGGGCCCATAGGCTTGACGCCGACGGTGTATTCAACGTTAACGACCAAACGACCTACGCTGACGGACGTCTACGCCGAGGGCGAGACGTCGACGGTGACCATCGGCGAAAGGCTACGCCGAGGGGGAGAGGCCGTCGGCATATCTTCTACCTCCCGTAGTGATAGCACTCAAAACATGTGTGCGTGATCTACCACCCAGCTAATCTAGGGGTGGCTGCTCTGGAACTCGGTCTAAGACGAGCTGGCCATAACAAGTGTCGATGACCTAATTCCTCGAATTCGACAACAACATGCGCCTCGCATTATTTTCATGACGATTGCCATCCTTATGTCAACACACTCGTTTTTTCCTCCATAGGTTGCGGGTTGCCTCACGTGTCACCTTTCTCTAGGGCAGATCGAACCCAACTTGTTGATGTAGGGGGCGTCCCGTGCGGCCATCGGTCTCGGAGGAGCCATGGTCCAATGTGGCGAAGTCATACTGCTAGGGATGAAAACGGAGTAGATACGGAATAAACTGATTGTTGCCACATTTGTTTTCACTTTTTTTTTATCAAATCAAAAAACAGATATGAAAGCCAATATGGAAACAAAAATTATGGAAAGGAAATACGTAATGAATAAGACGCTGATAGAACTGAAAGCGGATGTTTACCGGAACCAAGAGACCACTTGAATCATGTAGTAAACCTCAAGCAAATCGATAGACTTTTCAATTTTCTAAGACCTCCAGCTGGCTATCACGCATGTAGTAGGGATCCGCTACCACAACATACGGGGGTAACTCTCGCTAGATCTGCAGCTGAGCATTTAGCGCGTATAGGCGGACCAAGTTATAGTCCAGCCGTCTCGAGTGAAACAGATTGAAGATATCCTCGTACGCTATGAAGATAAGTCCCGCGGGGTCTTCATGGACGAAGTCCGGGCCCTCTGACACCTTGACCACGAACACCGGGTAATTTGGACACTCGTCTTTAAGAAGGAGGCCCTCTAGCATCACGATAATGTTCTGCAAAGTGAGCATTGGTCCAGTTGCCCCGTGCATCTCGTCCGGACGCAGTATCGATTGGCCAGCTTCATGCAAACGGGTCAAGCCATCCTTACGGGGTCGTACCACGGCGTCGGCCAAGATCTTACTAGGCTGGCCCTTTTTAGCAAGTCTCTTCCTAATCTTCTTGCTGGCGGTGGCCTGATCTGCTGCGGGAGCTGAGGGTACTGGTGGGGGTGCTGCTGGGGGTGCTCGGGGCGACCCTACGACTGTCTTATGCAGTGTGCCAGGGCTGAATACTGTACCCTGCTGGAAGGTCAGGTGCTGCGTGATTTCAGTACGTCTAGGTTGATCGTCGTGACTGCGGAAGGCTTCATCGTCACGATCCATAGCAGGCATGTACCTATCTTCGCTGCAGCCTGTGTTGAGGTAGGCATCGATGTCGACATTGACATCGTAATGATAGTCATCGACACCGGCTCCAGCAAGCGCCATATCCACGTCCTTGGCTGGTGACGGCGGCTGTGATGCCGGCGGTTGAGGCACAACTGCCTTTGATGATCTTTTGGCCAGTCGTTGCGACATTTTTCCAACAACACTTGGTGCCTTGTGGTGGTGGCAACGACCGCCGGTTCCTTCTGGGTGGTGGTGGCGACGACTACCGTTTCCTTCTGATGGGTGACGGCCTTGGGTACTGTCTGGAGGGCTCTTTGCTTCGTGGGTCGGACGATCTTATTGGGCGGGGCCATAGGGGATGTGGCGCCGATGTTGCGCTTGATCACAAGACCCCCCCAAGACGAATTTGGCTCTTCGTCCATTTCATCACCCATGTGGTGCACTCTCCAAGGACCAAGTTGTCCTCCTCTTCACAGCCTGGAGGTTGAAAGGGGGGGGGGGGAGGACGTCGCGATACTCCGACACTACATTGGCCAACATCACCTTCATCATGTTCTCGTCCATTTGAGAGTGGTGCATAGTGCGTTCACTGGGTTGTATAATAGTGCCGGTAGCAACATCCACCAATTCTCCGCCGGGCACCACACGATGCAGGAGTACGCAAGGTTCGTCCTGTTGGGCAACATATCAGGTATCATGAGATGGCAGTCATCATGAAAGGCGTAGTTAGATCACGACTAACTAATTAGTTAACTTGGTGATGGCGTCGAGCTCGGCGCGTGTCGAGAAAAGGGCGACGGTGCCGGCGGACGGCCCATCATTCTTCGGCATTGCTGCGGAAGGGGGCGCCGATGCGACCAGAAGGAGTGGCGTCTGGGGGGTCACCTGTTCCGACGACACTTTCTGGTTCATGCTTGAGTTGCTGCCGACGAAGGTGGACAGTTGGATCGGTCCAATTTGACCCCCCGTATTCCAAGAAGCTATCCCATGTATCTTGACATTTCAGTTCCTCTGCTTCGAATATTCAAAAATATATTACACTCACAAAGAATTAAAGTCATTTATTTCCTTGGCCACAACTATAGTGCACTAAAGTTTTGCGTGTTTTAAGTCTTATATTATGTAAACTTTATTCAAAAATGAATTTAATGGTGTAATTTTTATTCTTAAGTACTCACTCTATCCTGGTGTATAGGGCACATATAGCAATTTTCTATGCCATAGGTAATCATTCAATGGGGTTTAAACATTACATGCATTGGTGAAGATGGATGAAGAGAGTCAACCACCCACTAAATAGAAGAGAATTAATGCAAAATGTGCCTAATAGATGGGACTGCATGTTTTTGATATTGTGCCCTATACACATGACGGAGGGAGTAATAATTGTTTGGTTGACTAAAATCATGGGCAACTTGCGAACCATGAAAAAAAAAGTGTTGTCATGTGATAGGGAATAGAGAGAGTAAAATGCTCAACACAACTAAAGGAGTCAAAGCGCCATAATAAGGGAGGTTGCTTTGCGTATCGTGCAACCTAATGAAAGACTACATGTCCGCTCTTGGTGTGTCGATACTTCTCATCTCTTGCAAACTATTTTCAAAACAAACAAATAAAGAAATAGAGTTTTCGAACACTTTTCTGATAAAAACCATCATTACAAAGTACGTATCGGATGCTTTCCGGAATAACATAAAAAAAAAAATATATACCCTGCGCACAACTGCGAGCTAAAATATGTGCCGCCACGTTTAGTTTATGTCCGACATGGTTGAAAATGCAAGTGGAAAACTCTAGCGCTAGATGTCCCATGTCACTGAAACCACAAACAATCAATCTCTCCGTGAAGATAACATCCATTGGATCGTTTTAGAGGCAGCATAGATGTTGAGATAATGACACCGAAACAATTATTAAGCTTTTCAAATATATCATTCAAATGTGGTTCACGTCGTGGATTTATAGCAATCAGTCACATCCTGTTGTCGTCGGATTCAATCTCTCCTCGCAAGTAAGGAGGTTTACTAGATTCTGAAATCAGAGTTATCATTTTTTTTTCTAGTGGAAAACGTATGGAAGTTGATGTGGTTTTCAAAACACAATTACAAAACCAATTATCGTGTGCGTTCACTTCATAGGAAAATATTGTGTATATGCGATTCTAAAGTATCTAATTCAAATAATCCGGTTATTGCCGCAGAAGTTAATTTTATTTATGTCAAGAAACCACTTCTATAAGACCAGATGGGCATGTTGTTGTGCCATGACTGTGGAGGCCTAATGTTACCGTGGTGGTGGTAGTCGTTGTTGTTGTTGTTGTTATTTCTTGGACGATAGTTGCGCGTGTCACTTGAAAATTCCGTCAAACTTTAACCAACAAAAAAGAAATCAATTTGTTGAAGTTTCCATCAAAAGGTCGTTGTAGCCTAGTCAATCAATGTTGTCTCAGGTGCAAGCAAAGATTGAGCAAATTTGACGTGTTAAAATGACATTATGTTTCAAATTGCCTCAATTTTCCATGTCTCGTCGAAATATTTCCATCCTAAACAGAAAAAAAATATTGGACCTAGTGAGATGACTGACATTTCCCCTGGAAACCTAACGCAATGAGAAGGACAATGATAATAGAGCGGCTAGAGGGTTTGTAAGGAAAGGGGAATTTTCGGCAAACAACATTAATTTGGTCATGGCGTGTTGGACATGCATCGAGCGATGCATGGCCACGGTTGATCAACGATGTTGTCCCTCCCTCGCTCTCTTGGAACTTGGAAGTGAAGCCACTCGACGTTTCCTGATTTGGAACTGGGACGGGCCGCAGAGTCTTTCTTAAATCTTCTTCCGGTGGAGACGAGACCTGGACTGTTGGTCCGTGCAACCTCTAAAACACCGGAGCAAGGCGTAGGAAGGATGATGCATGCATGTGTGAAGTGAAACGTGTGGAATTTGATGCTTACAAGCAGGGGCGGAGCCAGAATTTAGATATAGAGGGGGCGAGCCATTGAAATTTGAAGGTCGCAAGTGAAATACTTCTATCGTTATCAAGATACCAAGCCAAAAATTGAAAAAACGGCATTTCCATCTATTTGCATTTAATAAAACAGGCACAAAACTACTGTTTAAGATTTCAGACATAGATCTACTACTATTGTCAATACTTGGATATAAAATTTCAGCGGCACGCCAACTTGGAGGTTTAAACAATTGGGTTGAAAAACAATTTATTATATTCATCTTTTTAGGAACTAGTATATCGGTTTTCTTCATTTGTTACTAAACAAGCATTGGAAAAATTAAACAAGAGAGAATTGATCAGGTAAGCACGTACATGCGTGGTTGCTTTTTAGGACGTCAAAGATGCGACGTCGTCAAGTGTTGTTTACTCCCACCGCTCCATGGAAAGGAGGCCGTAAAATTTTTAATTTTTGCCCGGATCGGTATCTACCCCTTTTAGAAAACTAGAATTAGAAAATTATTAGTGCAAAAGCTTGGTGACGTAAAACAGGCAAATCAAACGGATTTACAGTACAAGTTCCTACGTCACGACTAGGCATACTCTGCTCGTGTTGGTCCCGAGGCGAGCTGAACGGTAGAACATTAATTTTGTCGCCTACTACGGAGTACGTGTTAGTCCAGAGTCCCGCGCACGTTTTCATTTGTTTTTTCTATCTGCTGATGACGAGCGCGGGACGGAACGGACGGTGGAGAGCAAGCCAAGGGACCGCAGAAAGCACGCCTCTCCTCCCAGCAGCCCCACATTCCCCAGGTCTCTGACCTGACCACCCCATAGCTCGATTCCGCTGGCCGTTGCTCCATCTCGACCGTGACTGCGGGCGATGGTTTGGAAGACGATTGCAAAAATCTCTCGCCCAGGACGGGCGGCCGATAGAAAAAGGCGCATGCTAGGCGTAGGTCATCCTACAGCGTCCCGTTTTAGGTCCCCTCGCGGATCGTTGGATCATCATCACACGGCCACAAAATGCGTTTTGTATTTTTGCATTTTAGCCCCTCTACTATTTGTATATAGAACTCGCACTCCACTCCAGACCCACTTAAACGAAAAGGTATGTTGTGTTGCCCCCGAACATCATGATAATAATTACAGTAAAAATGCTATTGCAACGAATTCGCTCGTATCGCAACAAAATTTAATGTTCCGTGTACAAAAAAAAGTATTGCAACAAATTATTCCACAAAAATTCGAAAGATAAGTAACGTTACAAATAATAGTTAAAAAATATGTTATTGCGTTGCAACAAAAAAGTTACAGCAATGCAACAAAAATCACAACCTATTACAACAAAAAAATTATTTGCACCAAATAGAAAAGTTGGTAAGCAACAAAATAATTTGTCACTGTTTCGATTGCAACAAAAATCATCACCTATTTCAACAAAAAGGTAAATCGATAGTAACAAAAAAATTACATATTTACAACATGTGAATGAGCGCATAAACATATCATTCCAAAATGAGTTCTAATAAACATATAAAAATTTCCTAGAAATCATCCAGAAAAAACATTGCAACATCTCGTTTGTGGTTTCTCAACAAAATGCGTGCGTAATTGTTACAAATTTTTAAGACGTACGCAACATTGATCGAAATGGCGAAAAACACTTGTGTTATATATGCTGTTCGTACTATTTATATTGGGCTGCCAATATATACACTGAGGTGAAAACTAGAAATAAAAACTAAAACTGTGTTAAATGGGTCTGTATAACCGGCCCAAGTGGGGGCAGCGCTCGCTGCGCTAGCGAAACTCGCTAGGGGACCTATGATAGGGCGCTAAGGGTCCCACGATAGGGCGCTAAGGGTACCTTGGCCCACCGTCAAATCAGTTATTAATAACCTTTGATGGGCATACGACGAAGTCACAGCAAGGTTTTAAAGCGCTCTGGACCGGCTAAAACGGGACGCATGGTTCCATCCGTTTCAAAATAGATGACTTCTGCTTTTTCATATATGCATGTAGTTAGACAAACATGTCTAGACAAACATGTAGCTAGACAAAGGGAGTAAGAGTTTTTCTCGTGCCGGAGTCCTCAAGGGGAAGCGAGCAAGCGACGGAGACGTGCCGGAAAGACGGCGCGGCGCGCACGTACGTCGGACCAAACGCGGCTAGCTAGCTGGCCAAGATATTGCCCAGACGGTGCGACGATTTCAGACGATCGAGGACCAAATTAAACGGCCTTGCTGTTCCCGGCCGGGTGGAGGGTAGGAGCCAGCGCGTGTTCCCCTGTGCCCCTGGCCTCAACAACTGCGGCCTTTCGGCTATGTTCAAGTCGGCAGGAACCGAATTCACAAGACGTCGTCCACATCGTGATCCAGTTAATTTCCAGTCCCAGCCTCGTGGATCAGTCATCACGCTCCCGGACAGCGTATGGAAATATTTTACTCTAATAAATTATATTCTCTTCTGAATGAAATGGCTATAAATGAAATTGTCCAAGACACGCGATTATCCCAACAAGAAAGGGCCATTATAAGAAAACAAGATTATCCTGCCAACTACTGTATAATACTAAGACGGTGCAAGGGCTGACATTCAAAATCATGGGAAAAGAAAAATGGTGCAAGGGTGTTCAACTCTACCGATCGCAACTGTTTTCAACATATCCGTTAGAGAAATCGTAAATGTACTCCCTCCGGCAACAACGAATAAGTTTTTTTTTTAAAAAAAAACGGGAACAGTGTCCCGGCAACAACGAATAAGTTAACATCTATACTTAGTCAAACTTTTTACATTTGACCAACTTTATATGAAAAAATGTATCTATGTAGGCACAGGCTAAATTATTTTGAGGCGTTTTTTAAACGTGACTTTAGCGATATTCTCTTACCCTATTTGATGCGGATTTTGTTGAAATGCCTTGGATGATTTTCCTAAAGCACTTTAGCTATTTTTGGGGGAACTTGTTTTTGCGGCTTGACAAAACAATTGTGTTGCACTAGTAGTAGGGCTACTTTGATTTGTACGAAAAATAGAGGAAACATATATGGTTAGGAAATTTTCCCTAGATGGCACAGTTCACTCCATTGATTTGTGGGATTGGTGCAATGGAAAACTAGAGGAAAATTTCCTATGGATCACACATCCAAGTCAAAACTTACATGAAACAAAAATTTACTCACACCTCATTTTTTAAATCCTATGCGAACTACGAAAGTTTGGCACATGCCATCCTTTGCCATTCCTGTTCCTTTCCTATTCTATTGATACTCCAATCCTATGAATAAAAGAGGCCCCTAGTGTGTAGTGCCCGCGTGCCACCGACCTGTCGCAGGTTGTGCGTAAAGTAGCGCCTCCTGGTGGCTGTCTGGCGCTATTCTCGCCTAGTGGCGAGGGTTTCCAGCCGCGTACCCAGGCGATACGACGTGGTTTGCCTAAAATTTAACAAATTCGAACAAATTTGAACGAAATTTAGACGATTTATATTAATAGCGCCGAATATAGGGTGAATTTACACGAGGGCGATTCGATCTATATTAAAAAAAACTACTAAAATAGGCGTCCGACTCCTTCTTCGGGACGGCGTAGCTGCAGCCCTCGCCGGGGTTGCCGCCGTTGCTCGGACATGGCGCGGCGTCGTCGTTGTCCGGCAGGATGACGTCTTTCTCTTCGCGGCCGCGTCTCTGGGCGGCAAACTCCTCCAGGGCGCGTCGCTGCTTCGTCACCTCTCAGGCGATGTGTTCTTTGCGGGGTCAGGCGAGGGCCGCCGCCAGGTCAATCTCCAGCTCGTCGTCGTCCTCCTCCTTCTTCGGCTTGACTAGTCGGACGTTGCCCATTGGCGGCGACGGGGCGCGGCGCTCACCGATGACGAGTCCCCGGCGCGAGCAGGCGGAGCAGAAGGCTCGGTCTTCACCGGGCGCAGCTCCGGCGTTCGCGCGGTGCCGGAGGAATGCGAGGAGGAAGACGACGACTCTGCCGCCATCATTCTCGCCTCCCACGGGCCACCCGCACGGCGCCGAGAGTAGCTTGGCACCCGCGGCGGGGGTGGAGGTTACTCCAGGTGAGGGACGTTGCCATTCTCAATGTGCGCGAGAACGGCGTCGAGGGTGCGGCCCTGAGCGCCCCACCAGCGGCAGCGACCGTCCGAGTTGCCGCGCGGCGGCACAACTGGACCCTCGTAGGCCGCCAAATCGTCGTCATGCCGCTCTTGGAAGTAGACCACCCACACGCCGTAGTTCGCAGGATGGAAGCAAGGCTCGGCACGCTGCGCCGGAGTCAGGCGGGCGCGCTCGTCGTGGATCGCGGCGACGAAGTCGCCGCCTTCAGGGACGGTGGGGGGGGAGGCACCGGCAGCCCGCCCGCGCTGAGCCTCCAATCGCTGGGCATGCGCATATCTTGGGGCACCGGGTATCCCGCCGCGTACAGGAGGCTCGCCTCCTCCTCGCACAGCCACCGTCTTCTGAAACTGTTGACCGCGGCACCATCTCCGGGGAAGCGTGCCGCCATCGCCGGGAAGAGTGTGTTCGGGAGAGTGAAATGGGGCGAGAAAGTGGGGATGGTGCGAGAAGGACGGCGACGGTGGGGATTCTTTATTTGGGCAAATGGGCGCGGCTACCAGCACACCGCCATTACTTCGCCGCAGGCGATTCGGGTACTCCACTCAGTCAGTCCACGCGGCGGCGGCATTAACACGCGCATGAGCCAAGGAGGGAGAAGCTCTCTCTCCCCGACAGCGGGGGTCCACGCGGCAGCGGCATTAACGCGCGCAGGAGCCGAGGAGGGAGAAGCTCTTTCTGCCCCGACAACGCGGGTCCGCGCGGCGGCAACATTAACGCGCGCAGGAGCCGAGGAGGGAGAAGCTCTCTCTGCCCCGACAACGCGGGTCCACGCGGCGGTGGCATTAACGCGTGCAGGAGCCGAGCATGAAGAAGCTCTCTCTTCCCGACAGCGCGGGTCCACGTGGCGGCGGCATTAACGCGCGCAGGAGACGAGGAGGGAGAAGCTCTCTCTGCCCCGACAATGCGGGTCCACGTGGCGGCGGCATTAACGCGCGCAGGAGCCGAGGAGGGAGAAGCTCTCTCCCCCGACAAAGCGGGTCCACGCGGCGGCAGCATTAACGCGCGCATGAGCCGAGGATGGAGAAGCTCTCTCTCCCCGACAGCGCAGATCCACGCGGCGGCGGCATTAACGCGCGCAGGAGCCGAGGAGGGAGAAGCTCTCTCTGCCCCGACAACGCGGGTCCACGCGGCGGCGGCATTAGCGCGCGCAGGAGCCGAGGAGGGAGAAGCTCTCTCTGCCCCGACAACGCGGGTCCACGCGGCGGCGGCATTAACGCGCGCAGGAGCCGAGGAGGGAGAAGCTCTCTCTGCCCCGACAACACGGGTCCACGCGGCGGCGGCATTATCGCGCGCAGGAGCCGAGGAGGGAGAAGCTCTCTCTGCCCCGACAACGCGGGTCCACGTGGCGGCGGCATTAACGCGCACATGAGCCGAGGAGGGAGAAGCTCTCTCTGCCCCGACAACGCGGATCCACGTGGCGGCGGCATTAACGCGCGCATGAGCCGAGGAGGGAGAAGCTCTCTCTCCCTGAAAGCGCGGGTCCACGCGGCAAAAAAAAGACACGGGACGGTTTTCGCGCCATTTCCTTTCATCCGGCGCCCTAAACTGCGCCCCGGCGCGCTGGGTTTGGCCTAGATTCATCGGGCGATAATTATGCCCAATCCGGCGCTATTTGGACTCGTGGGGGTGGGGGCGATTGGGCGGAAGACGGCGATCCGGCGCAAAAAAAAGTCGCCTTGGGGGGCTCCTAGGGGGCCGGCTGGAGATGCTCTAAGCTCATAGACGAAGTCATTTTTCTTCTCTCGTCATGACAACATGGTTGTTCATCTAGCGTGAACGCAACGACCACATCTTCAACGGGACGGCGCTGTCCTTCTTCGCAATCTGCGATAAGATCGCCGCCAAGCTTGCTACCTGGGCTCAGGTGAGTCTCTAGGGAGCTACTTGGACCGGCGAGTTGTAGCATGTTTGCTCTGTTTTTCTGTTTTTTTTAGCTCTACTCTCTCTCCTAAACCTTTCTCTGTTTAGCCTTGTTGCTATGAGCTGTAACTCTTAAACCTTGTTTCTTCGGTTTGCTCTCTCTTAATGGAATAGATCACAACCCCTACTGTTATCGTCAAATATATATTCTCTCCGTCTTAAATTAAGTGTCACAAAGTTAGACAAAAGTGAATGTATCTAGACATTTAGTATTAGATACATCATTTTTTCCATGTTTGTCATGGTTAATTTGAGAGTGAGAGAGTAGATAATTTGGTCGGTGAAATTTTAAATCCATGTCCGGATGCAGGAGTAGTGGGTACAAAAGCGAGGAGTGCCCAGTCAGCAGCCTGGCTTCCACCATGCATGGAGACGCAAAACAGACAAATTTGTCCTACAGCGCGGCATATACTACTTGTGCGGCGGGCGCTCATGTGCTCGTGCAGAATAGAAGGGACAACCCTTTGCTAGAGGCCGAAGGAGCGGGGTACGACGGAACATGATTTTTTTTTTGACGAGTAAACAGAAATCTATTAACCATGTTGCACAGCAATATCACCGGCAACTAAATCTGATACAAATTGAGGAGCACTATCAGCCCAACCAACACAATCGTTATCAAGAACTGAACCAAATTTAGCTAGAGAATGAGCTACTGAATTACAAAGGTGCGGGCAGAAAGCAAACTCGTGCCCATCCAGAGACCCAATGCAGATACTTCTCGCTTCCCTCAAAAGCACTCCAATCGAAGAAAGTTCATGGCTACTGGAGTTGAGAGCATGTACCAAAGTCTGACAATCTGACTCGAAAATCACTCTGTTCAGACACAATGCGGCTGCACCTTCAGTAGCCGCTACACACGCCTCCGCTTCAGCTTGCAACGCATCACGCAGGTGTCTCGGTTTCCCTGCCGCAGCTGCAATGAACTCCCCCGTGTCCGTTCTGGCCACGAAACCCCATGCTCCATTGTTCGTGCGCTCGCAAAACGCCGCATCAAAATTTACTTTAACCCAGGACCCTCTTGGTCGTTTCCATCTGGCCGTTGTCGGATGGGCTATAGTGCCTTCATGCTGCTGCGAAGACAGAGAGCAGCTCTTCCGGGCGAAATCAATTGCGTGTTTCTGGATGATGGAATAGACCTCCGCCGGAGATCTCTCCTTCTCACCTGCATTCACCTTATTCCTTGTTGTCCACCAATCCCAAAGCAGGATATAGACCAACTCTTGTCTCTCTCTCGGCAATGCACCGATCATATCCATCATGGCTATTGGATTAGGTGCATCAATCAACTTAGTGCGGACATCCTCCAGCAACAGTTGTCGCCATACTTGACTAACCTTCTTGCATTTCAAAAACAGATGGCCCCCATCCTCATCTGCTCGCTGGCACATAGGGCACCTAGTGTCCAGCTCAATTTTCTTTCTCTGAATGTTCATACGCAGGGGCAAACTATTATGTGTCATCCTCCACAGAAAAATTCGAATCTTCCCTGGCAGCCTAAGATGCCAGATATTGCTCCAGACAGGTACCACGTTAGTGAGATTATCCGAGGTACCTGCATCACGCCCCGCTTTATTATCCCTCAGATCGATCCCTAGCCAGTACGCTGATTTCACCGAAAAGGCTCCCTTCTTATCGAAGTGCCAGGCAACTGTATCTTCCATCCCCTGCCTAAGCAGAATAGAGCTAATATTTCGAACATCATCCGGTGTAAACACTGCATTCAGTACATCCATATCCCATTGCATTGTTGTCGAATCCACCAGATCAGAGACTAGTAGTGGTTCCTCCATCTCATTTGGCGTTGCCACTCTCCTAGTTCTTCCCCTCGGGATCCACGGGTCACTCCAGACATCGATATTTTCTCCCGTCCCCACACGCCAAATAATCCCCTCCTTCAGAAGCTCCAAACCCCGTAAGACACTGTGTCTTCTCCAAGTATAAGAAATACCTGGTTTTGGTTTGGCCTCAAGGATGGATGTGTCCGGGTAATATAGTGCTTTCAAGACCACACAACAGAGGGAATCCGGGTTTTGCAACAATCTCCAACCCTGTCTCGCAAGCATCGCAATATTGAAAATGTGAAGCTCCCGAAAACCCATGCCTCCATTATCCTTGGACTGTGTCATTTTCTCCCAGCTGATCCAATGACATATACTCTTCTCATCCTGCTGACTCCACCAATATCTGCAAATCATTTGACTGATTTCCTCGCACAAATTCTTGGTAAGATCAAAACATGACATCGCATAGGTCGGGATCGCCTGAGCTACTGCTTTTATCACGATTTCTTTACCAGCTTTTGAGATGAGTCTTTCTTTCCAGCCCTGTATCCGTTGCCAAATTCTATCTTTCAGGTACTCAAACTCTTTGCTCTTCGAAACCCCCAAGTGGACTGGAAGCCCCAAGTACCTGTCATTCATTGATTCCCTAGGAATGCCTAAAACACCAAGAACAGCTTGTTTCGCTCTTGTGCTCGTGCCTTTACTGAACATAGCTGAGGATTTATTTTTATTGATCATCTGTCCCGAATGTGATTCATAAATGGCCAAAATCTGCTGTAGTTTTGCAGCATTCCCAACATTCGCCTTCATCACAATAAAAAAAATCATCCGCAAAGAAAAGATGATTTATCTTCGGGGCACCTTGACAGAGATTAATGCCCTGGAGGGATCCCTCCTCCTCCGCTTGATTTAGCAAAGCTGATAGGCCCTCAGCACACAATATAAACAGGTAGGGGGATAAGGGATCCCCCTGCCGTAATCCTCTCTCTGGTTGGAAGGGATCCAATAGCTTCCCATTCACCTTTACCCTATAGGAAACAGATGAAACACAACTCATGATCACCTTGATCCACTCGTCGGCAAAACCCATCATTTTCATGATACGCTCTAGGAAAGACCACTCGAGCCGATCGTAGGCCTTGCTCATGTCTAACTTTACGGCCACCAGCCCATCCTGTCCCCCTTCTTCTTACGCATCATATGTGTAATCTCGTACGCCAGCAGCACATTGTCAGTGATCATCCTCCCAGGTACGAAAGCAGACTGAGTGGGAGAGATGATGTGAGGTAGGATAACCTTTAGCCGATTAGCAAGGACCTTGGAGATTAATTTGTACAGCACGTTACAAAGACTTATCGGCCTGAACTCCGTGATCCGCTCCGGGTTCTTCACTTTGGGAATAAGAACAATAGTCGTCTCATTCCACTCTTGTGGCATTTGTCCTCCATTCAGAACTTGCAAGACTTCCTCCTGGATCTTTGGGGCTAACATAGACCAAAATTTCTTGTAGAAAATAGCTGGCATTCCATCCGGACCCGGTGCTTTGAGGTCTCCAATAGAGTCAAGTGCATCCTTGATCTCCTTATTCTCAAATACCCGAGTGAGTGATAGGTTCATGTCCTCTGTCACAACACATTTAACATGGTGTAGTAGCTCATCATTTTGTGATCCTGCAGAAGACATGAACAAACTTTTGTAGTGGTTAGTAATAAAATGCCCTATTTCTTCCTCCTTCTCCACTACTCCTCCTCCTTCTCTCTCCAATCTTTTGATATGATTCATTCTTTTTCTCTCCGAGGTGAAAGCATGGAAATAGCTGGTATTTCGATCACCATACTTAAGCCAGTTTGCATGTGCACGCTGCTGCCAAAATAAACTATGTTGGTCCTCCAATCTTGCCAACTTATACCGCAAAAGATGCTCACGTGATACGCCATCCTGACTAATAACTCCCCTTCTACATTTCTCCAAGTTTCTTTTTGCTTTTTTGATGCGTGTTTTCAGCTCACCCAGAATCTCTCTATCCCATTGTCACAACTTCCTTCCCACGTGTTTTACTGCCTCCATAGCATTCACAGCCCCATCATCAAATGTCGTATTCCACGCTTCTTGTACTACCTCGATACACTCCTCCTCCTGCAGCCATGCAGCTTCGAAGCGGAAGCTCTTTTCCCCACTCCTGTCAGATTCGACAACCGCCTGCTCATTCAACACTGCTACCACTGGCCTGTGGTCTGATTGACGAGGGTCCCCATTTATTATTTTGTACAAAGGGAACAGACATCTCCAAGCCACGTTGGCCACCGCCCTATCCAGTCTCTCCTGCACATAACCCGTCGCCAAGTGCCAATTATTCCTCCAGGTGAACGGATCACCCACAAATCCCAAATCTTCCAGCTGCGCATCCTCCAACGCTCTCCTAGAAGCATCCATGCAGCCAGGGGCCCGATCCGGCCCCCCTTCCTTCTCGTGGGAGAACAAGATCTCATTGAAATCCCCCATACAAAGCCAAGGGAGATCATTTTGAGCATGCAACGTTCTCATCAGTTTCCACGTTTGTTCCTTCTGTCTCGCCTTCGATTCACCGTAGACTCCAGTGAAACGCCATCTTGTGCCATTCTCCTGCGTCACATTGACATCAACATACCTATCTCATTGAAATCCCCCATACCTTCCCTTCCACCTTAACACAACATCCAAATCCTTGCGCCAGAAAAGAGCTAGCCCCCCGCTCCTTCCAACACAATCCACCACGAGCATGTTTGGCATGTCCAAACTTCGCTTAAAACGTTCCAATTCCTTCTCTGCCAGTTTAGTCTCTGACAGAAAAAGAATATCGGGCTCTTCAACCTTCACGAGTTCGTGAAGACTTCGAATGGCCGGCTGGTTCCGAAGCCCCCGGTCATTCCACGACACACACTTCATTGATCCTTGCAGGACTGTTCCGACAGTCCCGCTTCAACTGGTGTAATGGCAACAATGCTCCCACCGTCCCTCTGCTGGTCCTTCCTCCCTTTCTTCATCTCCTTCTGTACTTCCTCTCCCTCTAACAACAACACATCCCCAAAACCCCGTTTTGCTACCGGCCTCCCTTCCGTCTTAGCAAGCAAACCCTCCTTAGCGTCTACCTTCTCCACCGTACGATCCTTCAATTTTTTATACTTGCCACCCTTGCCCTGCTTCCCGCCTACTCCTTCCCCAGAGCCACCCAAAGTTCCATTGCCGCTCGGGCTCCCCACTCGCACGATCAACGTACCCCTGCCACCTTGGCCATGCAAAATGGGCCACACTGCCTCCCCATGTTGGGCCCCCGACAACACCTAGACACTCACGGGATCAACAATTTGCTTTTCCACAGGCCCACCTACCGCCTTCTCCATCGTCTTATTGTTCTCCTCCGCCTCCGAGCTGAAAACAAGCTGTCTCGGGATACCCTCTTTCACCTTGGCTGGTAGCAGTTTCAAAGGGCTAGATGCCTCATCATCCAAGCTATCCTTGCCCGATTTAGATCCAACAAGTGAGTTTCTCTCCTCCCTGGTTTGTGAGTCCTTCCTCCAACTATCACTGTCACTCCTCGACCCCCTTCCACCAGACCCGTAACCAAAGCTTGAGCCCCTGCCGCCACTACCAAACTTCTCTCCACTCCACCTGCGCCCTGAAAAATCTGTACCTTTGGAGGGAATTGAAGCCCTCAGCCAGCTCCCGTACTGTTGCTTCTCTCCCCTTGCCAGTTTCGTAGAGCATTGTCTATCCCCATGTCTAATGATACCACAAGTGTAACAGAAATCCGCAAAAATTCATATTTAAACTCGTACCACTTTGGCAACATGTTCTCCTCAAATTGCAAAGGAATACCCCTCATCAGGGGACGCCGGATATCTATCCGAACACGGATCCGCAGATATTCCCCTAGCGCCATATCATCATCATCCACATCCACCTCAATGAACTCACCGATCTGATCCCCAATCAACTCACCCGTCCTCTTCTTCATCATACCCAGAGGCAATTTCAGCACTTGGATCCATATCGGAATCTGATTGAAGACATATTCTTCCACCGCCTTCGCCGGATCAAAATCCTGCATCACTATGAGATCTTTGTTGAACATCCATGGGCCCTCGTCCAAAGCCTTGCTCTTCCCCGACGGTTGCGGGAAAGTGAACAGAAAAATGTTGTTGCCCAAATCCTTGATCTTGATGCCCTTCAGCGGACACCATAGTCTACCCAGCACCGTAGCCATTCCATCAAGGAACGGAAGTTTTTCAGAGATCAACTTTCCCAGGGCTTGTACCTCCACCGATCCGATCTTCACCCTGTCAGTCCATCCGATCCTTAGGCTTTTGTTCTTCGTTTCCGACAGCTTGAGGCCACGCAGAAGCCCCTCCACCTTCTCCATGGATCGCACTACCACGCCTCCCGGATTGATGAAGCAGATCCGATCTAGGAACGAGTGTATTACGATCGCACGTCCTAGAGAACCGTACGAAAGGCTGAAACTGGGGTTTAGAGATGTGAGGTGTCGATCGAGGCTGAAAACCAGAGGAAGCACGCAGGAATCAACAGGAATCAACGACGAGACCTAGCCGAATCCACTCGAAACAGCGGAACAGGAGAATCGCCCGGATCGGCAACGATCGCCGATCCGGAAAAAACGCTAACCGTCACGTACGGACGGACTGCCACGACGGAACATGATTGGTGTGCCCTGTGTGGTGGTGCAGAGTCCAGACAGATATAGCGGTGCGCAGCGCACGTTTTCCTTTTGCGACGAGCGCGGAACGGAAAACGGACGGACGACAAGCGAAGGGACCGCAGGAAGCACGCCTCTCCTCCCCACAGTCCCAGGTACGTGACCGCCCGTCGTCATGTGCCAGATATTGCCTAGGCCGCGCCAAGATTTCACCGGTACCCACCGCTTCTGTTGAGAGTCCACCGCCGTCTGCCCGCTGCGCCGGTCGCTCCCGCCGCCGGAGTTGCCGGTTGGTGTGGAGATGGCTTAGGGTGCCGGCCCCCCCTGCATAGCAGTAGAAGTAGGTTTAGATGTTGCCTAGGTGCTAGCTTTGACTTTCTGTCGTCGAGGTGGAGTCTGCTTCCTCTTCCGAGCAGAGGAAGAAAGCCGTGCGTCTTCGATTCTTCTTTGCTCGAGCTCCAGAGGTTGGAGACGGGAGAGAAGATTCTTGGCGCTGCCTCTTATCCCCATAAGCTCGAAGGCTGGACTCCAAGTCTTGGAGTTCATCTTCGCTTTGCTGCAAAGCTTCGATCTGAAGCTAGATCCACTCTTCTGTTCGGCCATGGAGGCAAGAGGAAGATGGGATGCTGCGCCTCAGATTCTTTGTTTGCAGGAACGCGTCTACTCTTCAAGCTGTATCTCCGTTCGAATCAAGCCAAGTCCAAGATGGACTTCGCCAATCTTGGCCGGCAGGGCGGCCCTTATCACTCCTCCGCGGCGGCGGAGGTCACCCGAGCAGGTCATCGGAGCTCGCTGTTCACAAGGAATCAAGTGGTGCGTCCCCGTTTCCTTGCTGGCAGCCGGTGGCGTCTGCTCCTCGCCGGCTCTGGAGAGTCCTCGAGCAAATCGCTCTCGATCCTCGACATCTGCGTCTGGAGGTCGCCGGCGACGGGAGGTGAAGAAGGCCAGGGGCTTGATTGCTTTTTATCTTTTTGCCCTAGGGTCTTGAATGTAATAGAACTGGCCTTATCCTCGAATTTGCAGGTCCATAGTGCAAGAGTTGTAAAACGGCCAGCTTCTTTTTGTACTCACCCCCACAACTTTTAATGGAAACAGCAACCAGGTCCTTAGGGACCTACTCTTGTACAAAAAAAAAAAAGATTTCACCGGTCAATACTGTTCCCTGCCGGGTAGGAGTACATAGCAAGCGCGCGTTCCCCTGTGTCCCTGGGCTGGCGCTGAACGACGGCGGCCTTCCGGCCCTCCACAAGCCAAGAGAATCCAAGATCTCGTCCTCAATCGTCATCCAGTTTCCGGTCCCAGTTTCCGTTTCCAGCCTGTTCTGTGGCTATAAATACCCTCCGGTCAATGAACACGCGATTATCCCATTAAAGAAAAAGACCATTTCGTTGATAAAAGAAACACGACCATCACTCGCACAAATACAAGTTCCACCACAAAGCTGCACTCGCAACGCCAAAGCTCACATGCCCAACACAATTGCTACAGTCTTTGCAGCGCTCCGCCGGATTGGCAACGGGCAAAAAAGAAGTTATTAACCATACAAATGTTGTCGCAAGCATGTATGTATGTAAGGCGCCAGTAAATTCCGATGATTCCAGGTTTTTTCTAGTATTTTTTTTTGCAGAAGCTGGATTACCGGCTTTCACCGAGGAATGTATTTTTCGCCATTTCATTGTGGTATAAATATATATAAAAATGGACCGTGTGTACGGGAAAGGTCTAGCTCAGCAAAGAAAAGCCTAGCGTCGCGACAGCATGCTACTCACTAAGGGCATGTACAGTAATGTTGAGTCAGCTGTCTATAAGAGATTCCACCTAGGATTTTTTGTCAGTTAGAGAAAATGTTGGAATTTTGGCCAAAAATGAATCAGCCCATTTAATATTCCAGAAATTCCTAATAAATCCTAGAGGCCCACTTGGCCCATTCGTGTATGGCAAGAGGTGGGACAAATGTTTAGTCCCACATTGCTAGTTGAGTGGAAGTTTTACCGGTTTATAAGGGAGGGCTTCCCACTTGTTGTATGAGCATGAGAAAGAGACGACTACACGCGCGCTCCTCCTCCGCCGCCCGCCTCGCCACGCCTCGCCGCGCGCGCGCGCCGCGGGTGTGCCTCGAGCCGAGAGCCTCTCTCTCGACTCTTCGTTTCGTCTTCTCGCGTGGCCTGTTCGGCTTCTGCTCTGTGCCTATAAAACCAGAGGTCGCTTCTCTCCAGAGAGACACACAGCGATACACTGCCTTCTCGTTTCCAGAGCCTTGCGCCACCGCTCAAGTCTTCCCCATCCTGGCCTGCGGCGTGCACCGCCGGTCGGGACAGTAGGCCTCCGAAACCGCGCCACTTCGAGTCCTGTACGGGAGAAGGGCGATAAGGTTTTTGGGGAGCGCTCCGCGCGACTACTGGCTTCTTCATCACGGACGACAACAACATCTTCCCGAACGACGACTTCTTCCCGGAAGTCGACGATCTCTTCGACGACATGAGCGACAACGTCAACAATGGTCCCGCTGCTGCACCAGCTCCTGTCCAGTATGTACTCATGCCTTCTCTGTTCAATCTCATGTTTCAGATCCTACTAGAATTCCTAGTTCTAGCAATTGGAGTAGATTTGTTTTCCCCAAATTCTATACTATGTATGCCTGTTGCTTACTCTCTGGAAATTCATATGATTAAACTATGCATGCCCTTTGTCTACTCTACTAAAATTCAAATGACTACTTTGACTATTGTAATTGTAGTTCTGCTTTACCTACTATTTCTATTAATTAAATTATGTGGTAAATTGCTCATATTTCCAACAATCCAAAAACCTTATTATAGGCAATTTACCCCAACTGGATTTGCTGCGTCTATGAGGCCACCTGTGTTTGAGGGCGCCAATTATAAGAGATGGCGCGTGAGAGCAGTTCTCTGGTTTCAATCCATGAACTGCTATGACGCCACTCTTGGCAAGCCTACGGGTGATCTTGACCCTCAACAGGAGGCAAACTATGAGAAAATGAATAACCTCTTTAAGCTTGCTCTGATCAGTGTTCTTGGAGATAACATTGTTGATGCTTATGCGTCATTTGACAATGGCAAGGATATGTGGGATGCACTTGAGGCAAAATTTGGTACCGCAGATGCTGGCACTGAACTGTATGTCATGGAGCAATTCTATGACTACAGGATGACTGATGAGCGCTCCGTGGTTGAGCAGGCTCATGAGATTCAGTCACTCGCCAAAGAACTTGAGCACTTCACTTGTGTGTTACCGGACAAGTTTATTGCCGGAGGCATCATTGCCAAACTTCCTGCCTCATGGAGGAGCTTTGCTACGTCTCTGAAGCACAAGAGACAGGAGTTTTCTGTCTCTAATCTCATCGGGACTCTTGATGTCGAAGAAAAGGCAAGAGCAAAGGACACACGTGCTCGAGGTGCTGATGGAATTTCTAGTGCCAACCTGGTACAGAAGAGAAACTTCCAAACCCACAAGTTCAGAAACAAGAACAAGTTTGAGGGTAAAGGAAAGTTTGATGTGAAGAACAAGACACCACATTCTACCAACTTCAAGAAGAAGTATGAGAAGAAGTATGAGAAGAAGAAAGGAGTCTGCCATGTTTGTGGTGATCCTGAACACTGGGCTCCCAACTGCCCGAATCGCTTTGACAAGCGTCAACATGGGAAAGGCGGCAAGACCGTCAATGTTGTCATTGGTGATACTGAGATGAAGGACGCAGGGTACGGTATATTTCCTACTGTTCTTTCAGTATGTCATTCTCCTGATTGGTGGATTGATACGGGCGCCAATGTACATGTATGTTCTGATATTTCCATGTTCTCTTCTTATCAGGCAGCAGGAACTTCTTCCGTGCTGATGGGCAACGGCTCACATGCTTCTGTTCGCGGTGTTGGTACGGTCGATCTGAAGTTCTCTTCGGGGAAGACTGTCCGACTGAAGAACGTGAACTATGTGCCCTCTATAAATAAGAATCTTGTTAGCGGTTCTCTTCTGTGTAGAGATGGCTACAAGCTTGTCTTTGAGTCGAATAAATTTGTAGTGTCCAAGTTTGGAACCTTTGTTGGTAAAGGATATGAATGTAGTGGTTTGTTTCGCTTATCTTTGACTGATGTCTGTAATAACGTTGTAAACCATGTTTGCAACAATGAATCAAATTTATGGCATTCACGTCTTTGTCACATCAGTTTTAGCTGCATGACACGACTATCCAAATTGAGCTTAATTCCCCACTTCACACCTATTAAGGGTTCTAAGTGCCGAGTGTGTGTGCAAGCTAAGCAACCTCGCAAGTCCCATAAAACTACAGAGGCGAGGAATCTGGCACCACTAGAGCTCATACATTCTGATCTCTGTGAAATGAATGGTGTGCTAACAAAAGGTGGAAAGAAATATTTCATGACGTTAATTGATGACTCCACCAGATATTGTCATGTGTATCTTCTGAAATCAAAAGATGAAGCTTTGAGTTTCTTCAAAATTTATAAAGCTGAAGCAGAAAACCAACTTGATCGAAAGATTAAGAGGCTAAGGTCTGATCGGGGTGGAGAGTATTTTTCCAACGAGTTTGATTCCTTTTGTGCGGAACATGGTATAATTCATGAGAGGACGCCTCCCTATTCACCTCAGTCAAATGGGGTGGCTGAAAGAAAGAATCGTACTCTAACTGATTTGGTTAACGCCATGTTAGATACATCGGGTCTTTCCAAGGCATGGTGGGGGGAGGCTATTCTGACTGCGTGTCATGTCCTAAACCGAGTCCCTACAAAAGACAAAGAGATAACTCCATTTGAGGAATGGGAGAAGAAAAGATTAAAACTCTCTTACCTACGACCTTGGGGTTGTTTGGCGTTAGTCAATATTCCATTCCCTAAGAAGCGCAAGGTTGGACCAAACACTGTGGATTGTGTTTTTCTGGGATATGCTTTTCATAGCATTGGCTATAGATTCTTGGTCATAAAATCCGATGTGTCTGACATGCGTGTTGGTACAATTATGGAGTCAAATGATGCGACTTTCTTCGAAGACATTTTTCCTATGAAGGATATGTCTACCTCATCACATCAGGAGATTCCTAATTCATCAAGTCAAGAATTAGTTCCACTTCCTGAACCTACCATTTCGATGGAACACGTTGAAAATCCAATGGAGGACAACAGTGAAACTCCCAAAAGAAGCAAGAGACAGAGGACTGCAAAGTCCTTTGGTAATGATTTTATTGTATACCTCGTGGATGATACTCCCATTTCCATTTCAGAGGCCTATGCATCTCCAGATGCTGACTATTGGAAGGAAGCCGTCCGGAGTGAGATGGATTCCATTTTGGCTAATGGAACTTGGGAAATCACTGATCGTCCTTACGGGTGCAAACCTGTAGGATGCAAGTGGGTGTTCAAGAAGAAGCTTAGGCCTGATGGTACTATTGAGAAGTACAAGGCACAGCTTGTGGCCAAGGGTTATACTCAAAAGGAAGGTGAAGATTTCTTTGATACTTACTCACCTGTGGCACGCCTGACCACCATTCGAGTTCTACTTTTGCTGGCTGCTTCACATGGTCTTCTTGTTCATCAAATGGATGTTAAGACCTCTTTCCTAAATGGAGAGTTGGAAGAGGAAATTTACATGGACCAGCCATATGGATTCGTGGTAAATGGTCAGGAAGGAAAGGTGTGCAAATTGCTGAAATCTTTATATGGCCTTAAACAAGCGCCTAAGCAGTGGCATGAGAAATTCGAAAGAACTTTGACTGCAACAGGTTTTGCTGTAAATGAAGCTGACAAATGTGTGTACTATCGCCATGATGGGGGCGAAGGAGTCATTCTTTGTTTGTATGTTGATGACATACTAATCTTTGGAACTAACCTCAAAGTGATCGAAGAGGTCAAGAGTTTCCTATCTCACTGTTTTGAGATGAAAGATCTAGGAGTTGCTGATGTTATCCTTAACATCAAGTTACTGAGAGATGACAATGGTGGGATAACACTGCTTCAATCTCACTATGTTGAGAAGGTCTTGAGTCGTTTTGGGTATAGCGATTGCAAGCCTTCACCAACTCCATATGATCCCAGTGTGCTACTTCGTAAAAACAGAAGAATTGCAAAGGATCAACTTAGATACTCTCAGATTATTGGCTCGCTTATGTATTTAACTAGCGCTACGAGGCCTGACATCGCGTATGCTGTAAGCAAACTTAGCCGATTTGTTTCAAATCCGGGCGATGATCACTGGCGCGCTCTTGAGAGAATCATGCGCTATTTGAAAGGCACTGCGAGCTATGGGATTCACTATTCTGGGTACCCAAGGGTACTTGAGGGTTATAGTGATTCAAATTGGATATCTGACGTTGATGAGATAAAGGCCACGAGTGGATATGTATTTACACTTGGTGGTGGCGCTGTTTCTTGGAAGGCTTGCAAGCAGACCATCTTAACGAGGTCAACTATGGAAGCAGAACTCACAGCATTGGACACAGCCACTGTTGAAGCAGAGTGGCTGAGACAGCTCTTGATGGACTTACCTGTGGTTGAAAAACCTATACCCGCTATCCCGATGAACTGTGATAATCAAACTGTGATCATCAAAGTAAACAGTTCTAAGGACAATATGAAGTCATCAAGGCATGTGAAGAGGAGACTAAAATCTGTCAGAAAAATGAGAAACTCCGGAGTTATTGCATTGGATTATATCCATACATCTAAAAACTTGGCAGACCCCTTCACAAAGGGTCTATCGCGTAACGTGATAGATAATGCATCAAAGGAGATGGGTATGAGACCCACAATATAAGTTGTTCACTGTGGCAACCCACTCTATGTGATCGGAGATCCCGTGAATTAGAATTGGGAGACAAGCTGTTGATCAACTGAGAGGAGAGTATCCCTACTTTTTATACCACTCCATGAAGATGCAATACTCTCCTACTCTGCAAGGCAGGTTGATGTTTATCTTAATGTGTTCTAAGTGGCTTATTTAAGCAGAGATGTTGTCCTGCAGAACATCCTTTGAAGAACACACCTATGTGAGTCTGACTGTCAAACGTCGCAGTCCATGAGAGTTGGGTGCTCTCTAATAAACTCATGAAAGGTCAAGGAGTATGACGCATAAGCTCCACCCGCGGGGAAGTCCTGCGGCAGCCCAGTATCGATCAAGGCTTTATGTGAAACTAGATTCGCAGAAAACTTGCAGTTCAAGGCGCAGTCCACTGTCCAAGTTGCTTACTAGTGTAGCATAGAGTTCTAGGTGGAAGTTCAACTTCACAGTCTCCACTAAGCATCGGTATATAAAACAATGTTTTGGAACCAAAGGCAAATTTCGTGTGCCTCTGGGATCTGGTGGGGGATTGTTGGAATTTTGGCCCAAAATGAATCAGCCCATTTAATATTCCAGAAATTCCTAATAAATCCTAGAGGCCCACTTGGCCCATTCGTGTATGGCAAGAGGTGGGACAAATGTTTAGTCCCACATTGCTAGTTGAGTGGAAGTTTTACCGGTTTATAAGGGAGGGCTTTCCACTTGTTGTATGAGCATGAGAAAGAGACGACTACACGCGTGCTCCTCCTCCGCCGCCCGCCTCGCCACGCCTCGCCTCGTCACGACGCGCGCGCGCGCGCCGCGGGTTGCGGGAATGCCTCGAGCCGAGAGCCTCTCTCTCTCTTTATTTTGCCACACGCACGAATTAGAATATGAACAGGCACAGGAATCTGAAACGAAACGCTTTGCTAAGTGGGTTTTGATTACGGAGGCTGCTCAGCTTCGGCTGCTGCCTGTTTGCCTTCCCGACTCTTCGTTTCGTCTTCTCGCGTGGCCTGTTCGGCTTCTGCTCTGTGCCTATAAAACCAGAGGTCGCTTCTCTCCAGGGAGACACACAGCGATACACTGCCTTCTCGTTTCCAGAGCCTTGCGCCACCGCTCAAGTCTTCCCCATCCTGGCCTGCGGCGTGCACCGCCGGTCAGGACAGTAGGCCTCCGAAACCGCGCCACTTCGAGTCCTGTACGGGAGAAGGGCGATAAGGTTTTTGGGGAGCGCTCCGCGCGACTACTGGCTTCTTCATCACGGACGACAACGACGTCTTCCCGAACGACGACTTCTTCCCGGAAGTCGACGATCTCTTCGACGACATGAGCGACAACGTCAACAATGGTCCCGCTGCTGCACCAGCTCCTGTCCAGTATGTACTCATGCCTTCTCTGTTCAATCTCATGTTTCAGATCCTACTAGAATTTCTAGTTCTAGCAATTGGAGTAGATTTGTTTTCCCCAAATTCTATACTATGTATGCCTGTTGCTTACTCTCTGGAAATTCATATGATTAAACTATGCATGCCCTTTGTCTACTCTACTAATATTCAAATGACTACTTTGACTATTGTAATTGTAGTTCTGCTTTACCTACAGTTTCTATTAATTAAATTATGTGATAAATTGCTCATATTTCCAACAGAAAAGAGAAGGTGGAGGGAGAATAAGTCCGTCGGTAATTATCGAGACAGTCTATTCCCACAAAATTCGCTCCTTACCAATGCCACTTCTCCCATTGTATGGCTAGCAACGTCTCTAATCCAGAATTATTGCCTTTTAAAAATAAATATTTTAATTGGATACGGTTGTGAGATCCCGTCCTTACAGACAAGTGAAAAGATAGTCTGTTGTATGGGCCGTCTTTTATGTTGTCTAGAACCGACGTGTACGTCTTTTACAGACCTTTGCCGTCTTTTAATAGGACGCGGCAGAGCAGGGGGTTGACGTTCAAAAAAAAAAAAATGGTTTACAGATTCAACTCTACTGATTGCAACCGTTTTAAAAAATATCCGCTAAAGAAATTGTAAATATAAGCATGATTAATTTTGTTGTCAAACAATAGCGATGAAATCGTATACCTATTGTTTGTTTGTTTCTAGCTATCGAGGTTCTCGCGGCATGCAAGCGCACTCGCTCTGCTGACCATGCTTAATTTGTTTTGACAAAAAGTTTTTATTAGTTAAAAAGTTTAAACATTACATTTGACCTCTGCGTAATAACAGGGGCGGAGCTCCATGTGCTGACCCTGATGCAAGAATTTTTGTAGCCTAAACATATAAAAAGGTATTTTGCATCATGTTAGACCATTGTACTTAGTTTCACCGTTTGAGTGGGCATCAGAGTTAATTTTGGTCCAGCTCCGCCCCTGCATAACAAGGATATACACAGCCGCGAAACAAGGAAAACATGAAAACAAAAGTAGCAATAGACTCAATACAGAATATCGAAGGTCGTCTGATAGGGAGGTTCAATCCTCAGATCAAGCGGTTATCTATGTGGAATAAAAATATTTCTCGCCACTTTTTCAGTCGTGCACAAGACTCCATAAAAGGGACTCGATACTCCATCCGCTATAATGTGGACCACGAACGGAGAGTACCCGCGCATAGGAATAGAACCTGCAACCGAGAGAATTTTTTATCATTAACAATCTTGTCATTCCTACTTAGCACGAGCGACCATACAACGGCTAGCGCTCCTACTCTAAAATAGTTATGAACCTATCACTAGTGGAAACAGAGCATTTGGTCGAGAGCCGAAAACGACTCTAGTCCCGATGGCTTGCGAACCGGGACTAGAGGGGGCACTAGTCCCGGTTCGAGAGGTGCTGCGCCTCATAGTACTAGTCCCGGGTGGGTTTGGACCTCTAATCCCAGTTTGTGATACCAACCGGGACTAGAGGTCCTTGCCGTCTGAGAGACCTCTAGTCCCGGGTGGTATCACGAACCGGGACTAGAGGTCCTTTGCATGTATAAACCCCACCCCTCTTTCTTCTCCCTTGTTTTTTTTCCTCCTGAAAGTTAAGAGGTGTGTGCTATTGTTTTTTTCCTCCTTATGCGCAAGAGGTGTTCGATGAAATATCCGAGCTATCCAGGTTCACGATTTGTCAAGGTTTGGCGGCGCCTGCTTAGTCAACTGTTCCAAGAGGTTAGCAACTAAGCCCTTTCAACTCGGGATCGCCTGCGCTATCGGCGGCCACTCGGACATGCGTACTCGCGACCGCACCGCAGGTCGGGCCGACTATGACGCGGCTCGCATTAGTAGGAAACTTGCTTTCTATGGAAGACTTTATGTGGCGCACCAGAGAACCATGCAACACCGAAAACAAATTTTATGGCGCACGACAAAACATGCGCCACATAAAATACAAATTATGTGACGCACAAGAAAAGAGTGCGCCACAAAAACTGGGTGGACCCCGCCCCAATCATTGTACTCAAACATTTCGGTGGCACACGTAATCTGGTGTGATGTATGGGTGCGCCACAGAAATGTTCGACATGTTTTTTTCTCTCCACAGCAATACCCCCCCCCCCCCCCCCGCCCGCGCGGATCGCCTTTCTAGTTTTGCCACGGGAGAGTTTCATGTCAAAAAATCAACAAAAAGTAAATTTCTTATAGATGCACGGAGAGTTTAAGCTCTCTTTTTTTTCATCAAATTTTAAATATGAATTTCGACTTTCTGAACAAAAGATCGTTAAAAAAAACTAAAATGGGCATAACTTTTGCATACGATGTCGAATTTAAAGTTCAATATATCAGGCCAGTGAGGTTTTTTTAGATTCTCCAAATACCAAAAGGGAAAAAGTTAGTTCAAACAGAAGATATTTTCCTACAAAAAAAATGGAAAACAAATTCTGTGGCGAACGGGTGGTGGGTGCGCCCTAGAATTGTTGAATTTCTGTGGCGCACGGGTGGTGGGTGCGCCATAGAATTGTTGGGAGGGATTCGAAGTTTGAATCCCGTCCCTTCTCTTCTTCTTCTTCTTCTTCTTCTTCTTCTTCTTCTTCTTCTTCTTCTTCTTCTTCTTCTTTCTCCTTCTCTCTCTCATTTCACTTCTCCACTTCTCCACTCCTTCTCTCCCCTTCTCTACTCTACCTATACTTCAACTCTACACCTTCTCCTCCTCCCCCTCTTCCTCCACCACCTCCGGCGACCTTCTCCTCCACCACCTCCGGCGAGATCCTCCTCCTTCTCCTCCACCTCCACCACCACCTCCTGCGAGCTCCTCCGACTCCACCAACTTCGATGACTTCCTCCTCCACCACCTCCGGCGACCTTCTCCTCCTCCTCCTCCTCAACCTCCGACGACCTTCTCCTCCTCCTCCTCCATCACCTCCGGTGACCCCCATTATCCACCCTCCACCGACCAAGACACCTAAGGACATGGCCACGAGCACCACGTCATCCGACGAGCTCCGGCCAAATTCCAGCAGAAATTTCGAAATTCCGGCAGCGAGATCCCCTTTTTTTTAAATTCAAAAAAAATTTGGTGGCGCACCACTGGCTGATGCGCCACAGAATCTCACATTTCTGTGGCGCACAAATATGGTGCGCCATAGAATTTGCATTTCTGTGGCGCATGGCTGGGGTGCGCCATAGAAATTGAATTTTGTGGTGTGGATTCCGTGGCGCACCCCTGCGGCCCCAGGATGCGCCACAGATAGGATTTTATATACTAGTGTCGGGTTGTCATTAGAGGGCACATCGTCAGAGATCACCTCTCAGCCCTTCGCTAGTGCGTCGCCGCCCATCGACCTCAACGTGACCCCCGTGTTTCGTGACGCGACTCCTGGGACCGACGACGTCCTGCAGATCCACAGCAAAGCACCACGCGTGGTGCCTGCTAGTAACATGACCCAAGGATGGCAGTCGTTCGTGGATATGTTCGCACAACTCATTGGTTTGTGCGTTGGGCGTTGTTTGTGATCATAGAGTGCGACTTCAGGGTTACCAGCGCAACAAGGAGGCCATAGGCTCTACCGGTGGCATACCCATCAAAGATTCCGAGACCCAGCCAGGCACCCAATATGGAGCCATTTCAATTGATGGGGCAACATTGTTTGGCTATGGCGACAAGTGCCAACAGATGGAAGATGCAAAGGAGGAGGAGCTTGTTGAAACGGGGTAGAGGCCGAGGTCAGCCAGCTACACAGAGATCGAGGATCGTGTGTTGTGAGAGGCTTGGATACTCGAGCGACAAAACCCTACCATCGGAGCGCAGCAAAAAGAAAAGGCATATTGCAAAAAGGTCTGGCGATGCTTTCATGAACACCGCAAGTGGAAGAAATGGAACATCGATAGTGATCGCAACATCAACTCTCTAAACAAGAGATGGATCGACATCCAAACGAAGTTCAACAAGTTCAATGGAGCCTATGATTATATCATTGCAAGGCTGTGATAGAATATGTGTTGCATATGTTGTACCTAACTTTTGTGATTGACACGTTAGCGTTCATTTTAGATTGATAGTTGTATCTCAGCTGTAGATTGATATTCTAACTATAGATTATTTCCTTGTAAACTAAGTTGATCCATTTCGATCACTATATGCGTTGTGCCATTCCAAATCAATCTCCCTCCTCATAGTTTATTTTCATGGTAGCAGAGCAGGTGATCTAGCCTGTCTTCCCCTGCCTTTTCCTCTGCCACCTCATCATCGCTCAATAGCGGCACCTCTGGCAGCCTGAACAATGCCTCTTCCGGTGTGCTCAACAGAGGCACCTATGGCACCCTCAATAGAGCATCTTCTAGTGCTCTCAACTCACAATTTTCAGGCACTTGTACAATGCACGCGAGATCTTCTTCCTCGCAGCAAGGGCCCATCTTCTTTGGCCATCTGCTCACAATCAAACTCAGTGCTGAGAACTACTTGTAATGGCGCGCCCAATTGGTTCTGCTCCTCCGAAGCAACCTGCTGATGGGCTATGTCAACGGAGAGCTCCTATATGCCCGCCTGAAAAGATCCTAAATCCGTCGGCTGGCGAAAACGGTGCGCCGGACACTATCCCCAACCCAGCGTGCCTCGCGTGGATGCAGCAAGATCTGGCGATTATGTCCGCCATCTACGGCTCCCTCAACGAGGGGGCTCAAGGGATGGTGCTCCTCTGTGTCATTTCGAAGGAGTCCTAGGAGACGCTCGTAGCAATCTTCTCCTCCGTGTCCACAGCATGCTTCATGCAGGTCCGATTCCAGCTCTCCACAACTGGGTCAAAACGCTGTCTGACACACTCACCTCCGTTGGTAAGCCATTCCAGCGTCAATAATTCATCTCCTACTTGCTTGCCGGATTGGACAGCGACTATGATGCCTTCATCGAGTTCGTCACTGTGCGCACTGAGCCCGTGCCGGTTTGGGACGTCATCGCGCAACTGCTGAGCACGGAGCAGCGCGTTGAGGGGAGGCGAACCGATTTCAACACCAACCAGCTCTCTCTAACCCATCTGGTTATGCTGGCGACGGCTTCCATGGTGGCACACAAT
This sequence comes from Alopecurus myosuroides, assembly GCA_028641055.1. Classification (NCBI taxonomy): domain Eukaryota; kingdom Viridiplantae; phylum Streptophyta; class Magnoliopsida; order Poales; family Poaceae; genus Alopecurus; species Alopecurus myosuroides. The sequence goes on along the minus strand of CM054063.1, from coordinate 312,046,108 downwards.
AGACGTATAGCCCGTAGATCGACAACATCATCAGCAGCCGCCCGTTGTCCTCTACACCACTATCGGGAGGCAGCATAGCAAATATTCAAATGAAAAAGCGGAGCGTATATCTCTCCCAAACAAGGATTCTAGGTCCCATGATATTATTGCAGCAAGGAAAACAAAATAAAACAAAATAAAAACAAACATACGCTCCAAGAAAACTTCATATGATGTGACCGAATAAAAATATAGCCTCACGAGAAGTGACCTGATAGATAGTTGATGAAGGCATCCCCAAGCTTAGATGCTTGAGTCTTATAAAAATATGCTAGGATGAACCACGGGGGCATCCCCAAGCTTTGATCTTGCACTATTCTTGATCATATATATCACCTCTTCTCTTGACACCTGAAAACTTCCTTCACACCATACTCAAATATTAATTCGCATTAGAGGGTTAGTGCAACAAATAAAAATCCATGGGTTATGTATGGCACAAGTGCTATTGATACTTTTAAATATTAGCTACAACCTCTGATGTTTCCTGAAGCAAAGGAAACCACTCGACATCGCAAAAGAGCCAATGCAAGAAAAATGGCAGAATCTGTCAAAACCAGAACAGTCTGTAAAGATGAATTTTTTCGAGGAACTTAAGTTTCTCAAATCGAAAAAACCTAGAGAGCTAAGAAGTTGCGGAATTAGCCCGGGAATAAGCACAAAACATTTCAGATCATCTTGATCTTCCAGAATTTTTCACGATTTTTTATGGTAGACAACATAATTCTATTTCCTGCGCTGAAATTCGAAAACCAACTCCAACTCTCGTCAGAAACTTAACTTGGCAATATGATACGTCATAAACGTATCCCTAATTTCTGATGTTCCATGTTATTTCCCACATGTTTTCCTTACACTTTATGCCATTTTTACACGTTTTCCGGGACTAACCTATTGACAAGATGCCACAGAGCCAGTTCCCTCTTTTCTGCTGTTTTTAGTTTCAGAAAAGTTATTCTGGAAATATTCTCAGAATTGTAAAGTTTGAAGCCCGAAGGCCCTATTTTCCTATGAAGCATCCAGAAGACTTTAGAGGAGACGAAGAGGGGCATCAGGGGGCCCACACCATGGGGTGGCGCGCCCCCAATGGCCATGCCAGGGGGTGGTGTGGGGCCCCTGGACCTCCACCGCCTCTGCCCTTTCGCCTACTTAATCCCCCCGGATGGAAAACCCTAGAAAAATCGACCTTTTCCACAAAATACATCCGTAGCTCCGCCGCCGCCACCGACAAGTTTCGGGGATAGATCTCTGTTCTGGCACCCTGCCGGGACGGGGAAGTGCCCTCGGAAGCCATCTCCATCGACTCCACCTCCATCTCCATCGCCGTTTCTGTCTCCTATGATGAGGAGGGAGTAGTTCTCCCCCGGGGCTGAGGGCTCTACCGGTAGCTATGTGGTTCATCCCTCTCTCCCATGGTGTGATCATGAGCTTTGTTATCTAGTTGAATATGTAGATTGATCTTCATTTGTTATGCTACTCAAGTGGTTTTGTTATCTCCGTAAACACTTTGATCACGGGGTAAAGGTGACAGTGTGTGCACCGTGTGGTTTAGCATGATATTTATATCTTTTATTGGAAGATGAACCTATGAAATTGTGGAGTCTGTTTAGTACTAATTTATGGCGCTCGTAGTGACATTGGGGTGCCCTAGGAAGGGAATATAGACTTGATGAGTGCTGTTAAAGACCTACACAATGATTAGTGTTCGTTATTCGACCGGAGAGTTGTTCGGAGTAGCATAGTGAAGAAATGATATTTATGCATTCAATTATCTTTTCATTGTTGAGAGTGTCCTCTAGTGAAAGTACGAGCCCTAGGCCTTATTTCCAAGCATTGAAACACCGTTTTCAGCCTGTTCTGCTACATGTTTGCTTCCTGCCATTTTTATTTCAGATTGCTATTATCACTTATTATCATCCATATTACTTGCATTTTCTCTCTCTGCGCCGAACTAGTGCACCTATACAACTCACAATTGTATTAGGTGTGTTGGGGACACAAGAGACTTCTTGTATCTTGATTGCATGGTTGCTTGAGAGGGATATCTTTGACCTCTACCTCCCCGAGTTCGATAAACCTTGGGTGATCCACTTAAGGGAAACTTGTTGCTGTTCTACAAACCTCTGCACTTGGAGGCCCAACACTGTCTAGAAGAATATAAGTGTGCGTAGACATCAAGCTCTTTTTGGCGCCATTGCCGGGGAGGTAAGGTAAAAGGTACTCACATCCTCGAGTGTGAGTGCTCGAAGTTATTTCCTTTAGATCCTGTAATTATATCTTTTTGTTTCTTGTTTTTATTTTCACTAGTTGGCTTAATGGAAAACAACAAAAATATCAGAGAACTTTATAATCTTTGTCTTGAGTTAGGACATGAAGTGTTTGAAGAGAAAATTTAAAATCCTATGTAACTTTATTTGCATGCTAATAGCAATGTTATTAGTATGAATGCTTTAAACACCATTACTTCTAATGCTATGGAAGAGTCCAAGCTTGGGGAAGCTAGTTTATATGAAAATGGTCTTTTTAGTTCACCAAGCACGAAGGGGAAAAATTTCTTTGATGATGAGCCTATGCCAGTTACATATAGTAGTGATCATGATTGGGAAGAGCACACTACTTTTGATATTGAAAATGATGATATAGAAAGCTCTAAACTTGTGGATGATGTGTTTGAAAATCCTTTTGCTACTGATGATTATATGCTTGATACATCTCCACCTAGTAAAAATGATGATATGTTTACAAATGAACACATTTTGGAGGATAACTATTCTATTTCTTATGATGATATTATTCTTCCTATACATGATGATTACAATGGTGAATATGATATTTTCAGTCCACCTACTATTGAGGAGAAAATTTAGCTTGATGATACTATTCCTCCTATATTTTATGATTATGGCGATGTGAATAATAATGATAGCTATTTTGTTGATTTTGCTCCCACTACTATTAATGAGAATGACTATGCTTATGTAGAGAGTAATAATTCTTTTATGCATGTGGCTCATGATAAGAATGTTTCTTGTGATAGTTATATTGATAATTTTATCCATGATGCTACTGAAAGTTATTATGAGAGAGGGAAACATTATTGTATGCATCTCAACAGCATTTAGTTTCCCCTCTTTATGTTTAAAATTTTAAGTTGCACTTATTTTGCTTTCCTATGCTTGTTGCTTTGTGTTTTCATGACTTGTTTTTCTGCAAGATTATTTTTCATAGGAAGTGGGTTAGACTTAAATGTGTTTTATATTTGCTTCTTTATGCTCTCTTATTGTGCTTCAACTCTTACTCTTATGTGAGCATCTTTTAAAAATTATTGTGCCTAGCTGAAAGACGTTAAAGAAAAGCGCTACCGGGAGACAACCCGTTTTATTTCTCTGTTTTCATTCAGTTTTCCTTTGTTTTCTTTTGTGTGCTTTGAACCTGGGTGTTGTCTATTTCCTTAGCAACCCCTCTGTATCTTTTCTTTTGTGTTTTTGTTGAGCCAAGTAAAGCCTATAGTGGAAAGTTGAGACTATATTTCGGATTTCGGTGCAGGAAACAAATTCTGCTGTCCATTGTTAAATACGTATAAAATTACAGAAAATTCAAAATGACCTGAGCTTTTTTTTGCCTAATCCTGGGCTATGTACGCAACTTTTCTTAGTTCAACACTTTTTGATTTGAGCAACAGAAGATTATCAAAAAAATCGATCTTTACCTCCTGTTCTGTTTTGACAGATTTCTGCCAATTATTGCATTTGCATCTTAATCTCTTTCTTTTGGTGTTCTTTTGAGAAAAAGAGTTTTAAAAGAAGTTGTGACAGTATCTAATGTGTTTTTGAGTGCTAGGATTCTGTTGAAACTGAACCATGTGAATTTATTATTTCGATTGCACTAACGTTGCTAATGAATATTGTGAGAATTTTGGTGTGAAGGAAGTTTTCAAGGGTCAAGAGAAGAGGATGATATGACGTGATCAAGAAGAGTGAAAAGCCTAAGCTTGGGGATGCCCCAGTGGTACATCCCAGCAAATTCCAAGAAGACTCAAGCCTATAAGCTTGGGGGTGCCCAAGGCATCCCCTTCTTCATCGACAAATTATCAGGTCACTTCTAGTGAAACTATATTTTTTATTCAGTCACATCTTATGCGCTTTACATAGAGCGTCTTTTTTTTTTGTTTTCAGTTTGTTTGGTTTTCTTTGCTTTAGTTTCTGGTTGTATCTTATCATACTTGTGTGGGAGAGAGACACACTCCGTTTTCATTGCTTAGAACACTCAAGTTTTCAATATTATTGTTCTGTGATTGTTCACTTTTTGCTAGTACTACGTTTAGCCTTTGTTTTCATGCATCTCTTATTCAGAGCTGTTAGTTTTAGTAGAGTTGTGAGTACTCTCATGTTTTCTTGTTGTATCGTAAAGAGTATTTTTGTTAAAACACATATTGTATGGTGCTTGTTGGGAAAAGAAACTGCTGCTTGAAGTAGAATTTATAACGGTGCACGTAGAAGCTTGTATAGACTGTGGCTAGAACTTTTTCATGCCATGATAAATGTTATTTTAGTTTTAAAGCCTTGTGGTTATTGAGTAGCTTGAATAGCCTTAAATAGCTGAGAGTGTTTAATATGTCTTGAAAGATTCATGAGTTGTTCTTGTCATAGTAAAGCACCAATATATGGTATTCTCTTTCGAATGTTTTATTTGGTTGACTTGGCGCATGCTCACACCATGTTTATGACTAGAAACCAGTCACGAATAGCCTCCATGAACATTTAGTTTTTGAACTTGTGATACCGCTTATGCTTTAATTAATGATGCTTATGTCGCTATGCATGATTATAGCTATTATGCTCTCTTGATTTGTCGCTCCCAGTCTTTTGCTAGCCTCCACCCGTACTGAGTATGGAATTCTACTCGTGCATACAAACTCCTATAAACCAAAGTTTTCCCATTGTGTACACCATACCTACCTACATGTGGTATTTCACTGCCACTCCAAGTAAATTGCTCATGTGTTACCTTTAAAACCTTCAAAATTATTCCTGTTCTGTGTTCTTGTTTTTTCTCATGAGGACGTCAATAGAGAATCTTTATCTCACTTGTTGATTGGATTTCACACCCTAGACTAGTGTCCTCATCCGCTAATCCAAATGATAGAAGAGCTGGCAGCGGGGTGCCCAGCCCCAAATTAAGACAAACAAATTCTCTTCACTATTGTTGCCCGTGATTTATCAATCAAAGCATAATTGTGTAAGCAAAAGAGAAAGAGGGATGACCTTCTACACCAGTTGCGTCCTTCACCATGGGAGCCTCTCTTGCGAATCCAGTTGGCTTTCTGACGTACAGTATTGTCTGTTTACCATTCGTTGACATTAACATACACCTCTCCTAAAATATAGACACTCTTCCAAGGTATGTGATTGTTGGCAGGCACCCGAGGATTCTGTTAGCCATGGTTTGTGAAAGATCGATGGGAGGGGTGTCAAACTTTTAATACATCTGTTTAATAAAATAAAAAGCTCTAGCATATAAAAGTGATCCCTGCTTCCCTCTGCGAAGGGCCTTTCTTTTACTTTTATGTCGAGTCTCCATCTTGTATCTTTATGCACAGTTGAGAGAGCATTTTCGCCATTCTGAGTTGATGTGCAGTTTTCCCATAAACATCAATAATTAATTCATGATGTGATATTATTTGTTCTTAAATTATTTGTTCTAGTCTTCCGCATGAACTTTGAAAGTGTCCTGGCATTTATATTTTGTCCACTCTTAAGGACTAGCGAAATACCACTTTGCCATGCTTTCTCTATACGTGAAACAAACGTTTATCTTAATTTGCATTATTATCCAATATCCTTTATTTAAGATACTCCTCATGATGCAAAGTGAGTGCTATGATTTATTATTAAAGTTCTATTTACCATGTTTGTGTTTGAAGCTCTATGATCTCAGCGTATATATGCTTTTACTTTATAATGAGCAAGTTTATGATAGTAGCATATCACCTCAGAAATTATTTTATTTTATCGTTTACCTACTCGAGGACGAGTAGGAACTAAGCTTGGGGATGATTGATACGTCATAAACGGATCCCTAATTTCTGATGTTCCATGTTGTTTATATGTTGTTTCCCACATGTTTTCCTTACACTTTCTGTCATTTTTACACGTTTTCCGGGACTAACCTATTGACAAGATGCCACAGAGACAGTTCCTTGTTTTCTGTTGTTTTTAGTTTTAGAAAAGTTGTTCTGGAAATATTCTCGGAATTGGAAAGTTCGAAGTCCGGAAGTCCTATTTTCCCCGGAAGCATCCAGAACACCGAAGAGGAGACGAAGAGGGGCATCAGGGGGCCCACACCATGGGGTGGCGCGACCCCCCTTGGCCGCGCCAGGGGGTGGTGTGGGGCCCCTGGACCTTCACCGCCTCTGCCCTTTCGCCTATTTAATCCCCCCGGATTGAAAATCCTAGAAAACATGACCTTTTCAACAAAATACATCAGTAGCTCCGCCGCCACCGACAAGTTTTGGGGGACACATCTCTGTTCTGGCACCATGTCGGGACAGGGAAGTGGCCCCGGAAGCCATCTCCATCGACTCCACCGCCATCTCCATCGCCTTTGTTGTCTCCTATGATGAGGAGGGAGTAGTTCTCCCCCGGGGCTGAGGGCTCTACCTGTAGCTACGTGGTTCATCTTTCTCTTCCATGGTGTGATCTTTATGTGATCATGAGCTTTTTAATCTAGTTGAATATGTAGATTTATCTTCATCCTATATGCTACTCAAGTGGTTTTGTTATCTCCGTAAACACTTTGATCACGGGGTAAAGGTGATAGTTTGTGCACAGTGTGGTTTAACATGATATTTATATCTTGTGTTGGAAGATGAACCTATGAAATTGTGGCGTTTGTTTAGTACTAATTTATGGCTCTCTTAGTGACATTGGGGGTGCCCTAGAAAAGGAATATAGACTTGAGGAGTGATGTTAAAGCCCTACGCAATGATTAGTGTTCGTTATTTGACAGGAGAGTTGTTCGGAGTAGCATAGTGAAGAAATGATATTTATGCATTCAATAATGTTTTCATTGTTGAGAGTGTCCTCTAGTGAAAATAGGAGCCCTAGGCCTTATTTCCAAGCATTGAAACGCCGTTTTTGGCCTGCTCTACTACATGTTTGCTTGCTGCCATTTTTATTTCAGATTGCTATTATCACTTATTATCATCCATATTACTTGCATTTAGTCTCTCTTCGTCGAACTAGTGCACCTATACAACTGAAAATTGTATTAGGTGTGTTGGGGACACAAGAGACTTCTTGTATCTTGATTGCATGGTTGGTTGAGAGGGATATCTTTGACCTCTCCCTCCCTGACTTCGGTAAACCTTGGGTGATCCACTTAAGGGCAACTTGCTGCTGTTCTACAAACCTCTGCACTTGGAGGCCCAACACCGTCTACAAGCATAGAAGCGTGCGTAGACATCACACTACTAAAACATGAAAAGAAAGATACAAAGGAGTTGCTACGAAAGTATACAACCCCTTGACTCAAAGAAAATAGAGAAAAACAAAGCAAAAAAAATCCATGGGTTATCTCCCAAGAAGTGCTTTTCTTTAACGCCTTTTAGCTAGGCACAGAAAAATTGAATCAAGTGTTTTCAAGTGAAGAAGATGCTCACATAAGAAATATGAATTAATCAGAAGAGAGCATCAAGAAGCAAGTATAAAACAAATTTAAGTATAACCCACTTCCTATGCATAGGAATCTTGTAAAGAAATAAATTAAAGAAGCTCAAACTAGAAATCATGGGAAAGTAGAACAAGAGCAACTTAAAAAAATTCAATGAAAAGAGAGGTGTTTTAGTAACATGAAAATTATTACAACCATATTTTCCTCTCTCGTAATAATTTTTAGTAGCATCATGAACAAACTCAACAACATAATTATCACATAAAGCATGTTTGTCATGATCTGAAAGCACATAATTGATATCAAGCTAAAAAATAGTGGGATCAAAATTAAAAATCAGCTCCTCTTTTTTCCCACTTTTAGCAATAGGAAAACAAGATGATTGGTCACTCTTAAAAGGTATAGGACACATTACAGCAATTCTATTTTCAGTAGCATTATAATTTATAACATCAAGTAACATAGGACCATCGTTAAGAGCATTATCATATAAATTTTCTAAACAAACTTCCTCATTATCATGCATATCAATAGTTGGAATAAGTAGAGGATTCTCACAGGATTTATCAAACTAGCATGGATTATCATAAATAACAATAGCAATATCATTCTCACAAGTTTCATTCATAGTAGTATCAAGGTCACAAGTATAGCAAGTATCAATTTCATCAAAAAGGGAATTTCAAAATAATCAATAGGATCATCACTTTGATCAAATAATGTATGAGTTAAAGAGTTACTCTCATTGGGAGGTAGACATGGGTTCCATTACCTCCTCTTGATCATCACTCTCCTCCTCTTTTTCATCCAATGAGCTTCCAATTTCAGCAATTTCTTCTTCCATAGGTTCCTACAAGGCATTAGTCTTTGGTTGAGAGCGTCTATTAAGATATTAAAGTATGTAGTAATTACAATCCTTGTAATTTTCAAAGCAATATTCAAGTATAGCACGAATCTCATATTTATAAGGTGCATCATCAATACTTTCAAGCAAATAGGCAATTTCAGATGCACCCTTCCAAGCAATAAATTTCTCAATTTGTTCCACATCATAAAATTATTAATTTCTCTTAACATAAGAAGATATGTAACATTATAATTATACTCACATTGAAAAGGGAGGTGTTTATACCTCCTACAGCAACGAGATTTATCAAAGTAATAAGTAACATTATAAGTAGAGCAAAAGTTTCGAGCATAGTCATGCAATTTATTAATTTGCTCCCATAAGCGTATCCCTTTTTGCGACGAGCGTTGTTCCTTATAATAATTATGTTGTTAGCCCGTGAACCCACCTTGCCTATAAGATCTAGTTTCAAAGATATCAAACATTGATAGCAAGCATGATAAAGCAAAAATAACAACTAGAATAAGAACTATTTTTTTGTGTGTTTTTGATAAAGAGAAGCAATCAAGACAAAATAAAATAAACTAAGAAAACAAAAGCAAAGTAAAGAGATTGGAAGTGAGATTCTCCCCTTGCATAAATTCTCTTCCTCCCCGGCAACAGCGCCAGAAAACTTGTGATGGAAGAGTTGAGGAGGGAGTGGTTGCTTCTTGATGACTTTGAATTCCCTGGAAACAGCGCTAGAAAACTTGTTGATGGGAGCCTTGACGCCCTCGTTGGTAAACCCCAAGAGAAAGGTTGTGAAGAGTGCATCAGCAAGTTTTCCCTCAAAAAAGAAACCAAGGTTGAATCGACTAGTAGGACGACAAGCAATCTCTGAAGGTTGATGCAGCTGAGGTGGCAGGGCGCACTACCGGTTCAACAACAACGTGGAACATACACAATACAATCAAATCACTTTGTCCCAACGAAGCAGTGAGGTTGTCAATCTCACCGGTTTTCTGAACACAAAAAGGTTAAACATATGGTGTGGAACACAATAGGAACATTATGAGAGCAGTATGAAAGCACTAGGTGATTTTATCAGTATGAGGAAAATGGACCGGGGTCCACAGTTCACTAGTGGCGTCTCTCCGTGAAACATAAATAACATCTGTGGTGAACAAATTAAAGTTGGGTAACTGACCGAAATGAAGGCTGCACCGTTGTGCATATGCAAGTCATAAAGATTACTATGTGATTCATGCTGGGCATTACAACAAGATACATATACCGTTATCCAACTGCATCTATGACTAATAATCCACCGTCCGAATATCATCCGAACAAACGTTGGGTATTAAGTTGGAAGCATTAGATAATTTCATTAAGCAAAGTGTGTAATGTAAACAACAACATCATCCTTAGACAAAGCATTGTTGTTTTCTCCCTAATAGCAATAGCACATCCTCCATCCATCATGTTTCGGTCACTCGAGCACAGATGCAAAGGAGGCATGAACCCACTATCGAGCATAAATACTCCCTCTTGGAGTTACTAGCATCTACTTGGCCAGAGCATCTACTAATAATAGAAAGCATGCAAGATCATATGCATGAAGATAACATGATAGATTGATAATCAAAATATATAGCATTCAACATTCATCAGATCCCAGCAAACAAACCATGTAACATTACATAAAGATGATCTTGATCATGTTAGGCAGCTCACAATATCTAATCATGAGGCACAAAGTGGACAGAACAACCATCTAACTGCTTCTATGGACCCGTAGTCCAAGGATGAACTACCCACGCATCACTTCGGAGGAGGGCATGGTGGAATATACCCCCGGTAATGAATTTCCCTCCCGGCATGGTGCCGGGGAGAGCTCCAGAACCCTCCCGATTTCGGGATGACGATGACAGCGGCCTCGAATGTTTCTCGCGTAAAAGCTATGTATCCCTAGGGTGTTTTCCTCAGGGGGAATAAATAGGCGAAAGGGCAAAGGCGATGGAGGCCTGGGGGCCCCACACCACCCCCTGACACGGCTAAGGGGGCGACCGCGCCACCCTATGGTATGGGCCCCGTGAGGCTCCCCTCCGGGTCTCTTTGGGACTCCGTGGAACCTCCGGGATTTCTAAGACTTACGGACTTCGAATTTTCCAATTCCGAGAATATTTCCCGAACAACTTTTCTGAAACTAAAAACAGCAGAAAACAGGGAACTAGCTCTGTGGCATCTTGTAAATAGGTTATTCCAAAAAATTGATAAAAGTGACATAAAGTGTATAGTAACCATGTGGAAAATAACATGAAACCCACATGGGACATGAGAAGTTAGGGATACGTTTATGATGTATCACTCCGTGTACAAAAATTCGTCTGAATATGGGTACCAAGCTTCTCCGGTGATTTCAATGTCGATCGATCAGTGGGGAAACGATCAATATGATCATCCCATCAGAAGCAACCTCGGCTCGTTTCGTCTTAGAGACTAAATACCCTGACAAAGTCCCACGATCAATCTCCAAATCGATCTCGAAATCTAACCCCACCGGAGGGATCAACATAGACATTACCTTTCGCGACGTCCTGCCAACCGTCGGCGCAAACCGGCTAGTCCACCGATGCAGGAGCAGAAGAAGCATGTTGTTGTAGATGTTCATCTCTCGTCCCATGGGTTCCTCTTCCCCTCCATGTAGCAGGAACTCTGCACATCTCTCTGCGAGTCTCTCGCGCTCGCCAGGGAAGTCCCCCAAGTCGCTAGAGAGGCCGCTCCAGGACAGGCCAGTCGTCTCCCTCCTCTGCCAAAGTTCAATAAATTTGCTGAGAGAAAAGCAAAACGTACACTTATTCGTGTTCGGAAGGAGTAAGCATGATTAATCTGGTTGTTACAAAACATTGATGAAGTTGTATATATACCCATTGTTTGTTAATAGCTAGCGGGGTTCTCTCGGCATCTAGGTGAACTAGCTCTCGTGGCCTGCTTAAGAGAAAGTAAAATAAGTCGACGTAAACGAGTTATAAGCATTTGAGTAATATTTTTATGTTTAGTTAGATGAACCAGAAAAGGAGAGAGACAAGAAAAAGACTGCAAGAAGGGGCAGATCTAGGCCCAGGGCAGCAAGGGCCATGGCCCGGAGCATGGGAAAATATTTGGCCTACTATATAAGGAAAAATAATTGGCCCGGGTTGGCAGCCCAGGTCTGGCCTCAGCTCTCACGCAACATAAACGCGATAGGTACCCATCAATGATCGGTCCTCCGTGGCCCGGCGTCCCTTGGGTAGTAGAGCCCATCTTGTCCTACGCGATTGCACGTTGTGCTGTCCGTGAAGGGAATATGCCCGAGAGGCAATAATAAAATGGTTATTATCTTATTCCTTTTTATGATGAATGTTTATTTCTCATGCTAGAATTGTATTAACCGAAAACGTTGATACATGTGTGCTTAATAAACAAACAATGGTTCCTAGTAAAGCCTCTCTTTTAACTAGCTCGTTGATTAATAGATGATCAAGGTTTCCTGATCATGAACATTGGATGTTGTTAATAACGGGGTCATGTCATTAGAAGAATGATGTGATTAACATATACCCAAAGTGAATATAGCAATGCGATCAAGTCATTAAGTTTACATTGTTATATCAAACATACGAAGTAACTTATTCCTTAGACCATAAGATCATGTCAATCACTGATACCGGAAGGATGCTTTGATTTCAACAAACGTCGCACCATAATAGGGTGACTATAAAGGTGTCGTTAAGTATTTGGAAAATATTATTTGAGGATCATGGATCAAGAGTGGGATTAGTCCATCCAGATGACGGAGAGATATACTCTGGGCCCTCTCGGTGATATCACATCGAAACCTCTTGCAAGCACGTGATATGATCACAAGGATGTTATATCACAGGAACGAGAAAAGAGTACTTGTCCGTAACAATATCGAACAAGGCATGGTTGATACCAATGATCGAATCTCGGACAAGTAAAATATCGCGAGACAAAGGGAATAGTTCACGACGTTGTTGGTTCACACGATCATGAGAGTCATCGTTGAATATATAGGAGTCATCACGGATCTCTAGATCCCGCTGTTGATTATTTGAGTCCCAATGATTCGCGAACCGTAGGGTGACACACTTAAGGTTCGATGATGCGTTTGAGAGGATACGGAATATCGAAGAATATTTTTGGGCAGCACCGAAATTGTTTCGGGGAAAATTGAAATAGTTCAAGGGGTTTTTTCGTTGAATGGTTGTTAATAGAATTAAAAAATGATTCGAGGTGATGTATGCAAAAGTTTGTTAATAGAATTAAAAAGATGCTGAAATAAAGAAATAAAAATGTTTTATTTATTTATTAAATAAAAACTCTTGATTTTCTAAGTGGAGTTTTAAGGGGAAATGAGTGGGTGTGAGTGGAGTGTCCACTCACATGATGAAGGAAGAGGTGGGGGCACACAATGGGGCTGGCCGCACCCCCCTTGGGCTGCCTCCTGCCTCTCCTATAAATAGAGGGCATGAGCTCCCTCTCACTCACACATTTGCCGACCTCATTTCCTCTCCACTCGCAGCTCCATTCCATGGTCTCCGGCTTGGCGAAGCCCTGACCATGGGATTCTTCACAACCACCACGTCGTCGTGCTGCTGGATTTCCGAGGGATCCTGTACTTCCGCGCCCCGCTGGATCGAGGGAATGAAGGTCGTCATCAACCGTACGTGTGACCGATCACGGAGGCACCGCCGGATTGCAGTGCACATCTTCTCACTATCGGGATCGGTGTGAGTACGACTATGCCAACAACGAGATTTGATCTCGTAACGATTTGTGTCTTCGAAGGTATGTGTTCTCCTTAACCCTCTCTTTGCCTGTTGCACCTCGTCTCCTAGATTAGATCTTGGCCTTTCGGGTGTCTCTCGCGTAGGAAATTTTTTGTTTTCTATGCAACGACCTCTTCAGTGGTATCAGAGCCGGATCTATGCGTAGATGTTTTGTACGGGTAGAACACATAGGTGTATGTGGGTGTTGATGATCATGTTATTGCGTCCTTGAGTATTTTATGATCTTAGTGGCATAGTTGGATGAAGCTGCCCCAGACTAAGTTTACGTGTACTATGTACGCGAGAGTTGTCTCACTTGTGGCTAAGGGGGTGTCCGTTTCTCCTACTATAGTTAAGATATAATCTACGAAGGGTTGTTAAAAATGTGTTCATCAACGTTGTGGTTGATGTTCGTAGGTATGAACGGTTCTATCCTAGAAATCCCTAAGCCACGTAAAATATGCAAAAATAAATTAGAGGCGTCTAACTAGTTTTTTGTTGGGCATGTGATGTGACATGGTCAATGTTACAATTTTGATTATGAGATTATCTCTTTTGTAAATTATTGATATACCGGAAGGTATCCATATGGTTGTCTTATTATTGATGGACAATCAAGATTGGGGTGCCATGGTACTTGGTACCACACCGGTGGAATGATGGAGATCATACCATAATGCACATGATGGAGATCAAGTGCAAGGAGGACCATATCATATCACGTTATCCTTACATGTGATGTATGTGAAGTTAATACTTTTATGCATCTAGTTTTGCTTAGATAGCGACGGTAGCATTATAAGATGATCCCTCTCACTTAATATCAAGATAATAATGTGTTCTTCCTTAAGTATGCACTGTTAAGAAAGTTCGTCGTTTCGAGACACCACGTGATGATCGGGTGTAATAGACTCAACGTTCGCACACAACGGGTGTTTTCAAGCCTAGCATATACAAACATGGCTTTGAAACACACGCAATACTACGGTTCTACTTGGCGAGCCTAGGATGTACAGACATGGCCTCGGAACACGTAACCGAAAGGTAAAGAATGAGTCATATGGATGATGTGATGAACATGTCGATGTTCGCCTTTGAAGCTACATCATCTCACGTGATGATCGGTTTTGGTGTAGTGAATTTGGTTCGTGTAATCACTAACGACGACTAAGAGGGATGTTGTTTTTGAGTGGGAGTTCATGGTATAATTTTGAATTAACTTGAACTTATTTATCATGAACAACCAATCAAAGTGAATTTGCACAAATTGTAGTATTCATTGGCATCCACATAACTACCCTTACACTTAGATTGTTAATTGAGATATAATTGTTATGATATGGTAAATACCATTTAAGATTGGTACCGTATTAGTGAAATTTAAAATTGAGTCCTATTGTATATTTTTGATATTTCCTACCTAGCTCCATATGATTAATGATTGATTAATCTAGAGAGCAAATAATTCCTACTTAGAATCCACAGTCATGGTTTCTTCCGTATAACTTTATCTTCAAAAGAATGTTTTGTTGATCAAGGTGATTTTGGAACTGAAAAGAGTTGTTTTCAGAAACAATCAAGTGAAAGATATATTGATATCTAGAAACTTATTTGTAGCAACATGACCGAGTATAATTTAGCGTGACAATGTATGCTTATATTATTTGAATATATGCAATGATTGAAGACGCTAGGCGTTTGAATATTCCAAGAAATTGGGCGCTAAACATTATCCTCTAAATCCCTTCCTTCGAGCTATAGTAGCTTAATCATAATTTTTTTATGATGGGATGGATTAAACGTATGGGTAAAGTCGTTTACCTTACTTGGATATTGCTAAGAGTGGAATCTAGAAGAATACTATTAATATGGTGATATTAGTAGAACAATCAAACTCAAAGTATGACTCAATGGGTGATAGTATATGACTAACACGCCAAAGAAAATGAGCTAGTATGACTAGCATTGTTTGATGTTGAATGATTCTTCTGTAAAGGAAATGGAATATTGAAAATAGAAATGCAAAAATATACATGGTAGAAAAAGAAGATAACTGGAAAAGTCCAGCTCAGGAATATATGCTTGATATACAAGTTATAGATGTATTACTAGTTAACAAAGTATTTTTGGGTATTTTGATACCACATTGTTGGTATGAATTGTCATACAAAGCAACACAATGCAAGGAATACAAGGGACTAAAAGGAACTAGTAATAGATATGGAATTTATTATGACAAGAACATAAATAAAGTGTTCTTGCGTTCACGGTCGTATCGAACCAAACATTCAAGATTTATTTTAAGAACTTAATAAGTTGTTATTTTGTTCTGGTCTTTTGTGAGAACAAATAAGATTGTTCAAACTATGACCATATTCCATAATTGATGGATATGTTAATATAAATCATGTTGGTAAAGTAAACATCTATAAGACTAAATGCTAAACGTTGCAAGACGTAAAAGAGTTTCACTTAAATTGTGACACCACCATTTTAGTTCATATCGGAAAGGAAAACATGACGGAACACCATATTGATGGACTTCCGGAGTCATTTTGTTTTGAATAAATTGACGCTTGTGAGACCTCTTCCAAAAGATGACTAAAATTCCGTTCATAGGCCAAAGTAGAATGGACGACTAATTTAGTGGAGATTATACATATTGATGTATATAGTCCATTATGTATAGTCATGTATGGTGGATTGATTTTTTCCTTCATAAAATTTTGTCGATGATTTGAGTAGATATGTGAGTATATCTATTTAAAGAGAACGGAGTTTGACATTTTGAATTGGTTCAAATGGTTGTTAATATGAAGTAAAAAATCAATGTAACAAGATAATCAAGTATTTATGATTGGATCATAAAGGATAAATTTTGAGTTACAAGTTTAGCAAAACATCCGAGGAGTTGCAGATTTGTCCTACAACTTATACTTCTCGAATACCCACATTAGTTTGGAGTATTCAAAAGACAAAATCAAACCTTGTTGGACATGGTAAGATTAATAAAAATGCCATTATAATTTTTGTAGTTTATACATTAGTGACAACCGCCTTTTCCACTGAAAAGAGCACCATCGTGATCCGTTGAAATTGACAACATATAAGATATGGTTTGGGTAGTGACCCAAATTGTCATTTTCTTAAGTTTTGGTGTGCATAGCATGTGTAAAATGTTTACAACCAAAATAGGATAAATATATGTTTACAAGGTTATCCCAAATAAAACATTGGGTACTTCTCCTATCACCGAACCAAAAGACAAATGTTGTTTGTCAGAAAGTGTTGATTTCTCGAGAAAGTAGGTCTTGCGAAATAAGTGAGTGGGAGGACAGTACAAACTCAACGAGATTAGAGAATCTTCATTACTATGTCAAGAGTAGCGCGGCACTCGAAGTTGTTCCAGAGTTTCCTATTTTGACTAAGTAGAAGACACTACATGTGATTGTAGATACTCCGAATGAGTTTGCGTACTGAACCACAAAAGTCCTAAAAACTTTGTACTTAGACCAACTTGTGGTTTAAGAATAAAGTGTTATTTTGACAACAGAAGGACCTGGACCTTATAAAGGAAGCAAATGATGGGCCCTGACTTCGTAAAATTGACTATGAGTCATTATATCCGCCATAGTATCCTTGTATGAATATCAAGTATGTGACTTGGTAGTCCTTTCGATAGGCAAGATGCCTAACGATAGCAAAAGGGTCTATATAGCGACAAAGACATGGATTTCTACATCCTTTGAAAGTTGTACTTATCGAAAAGTTGTTTTCGACGAAGTTCAAAGAGTTGACTACTACAAGATTTTGATCTTCCGTAGTGATGCTTTAGTATTTGCGGATAGTTCTAGCAGAAGTTACATATTATGATATGGCAGTTGAATAACAAAACCAACTCTCCTCTCGGGGAAGTTTGAAAGAGGATGTGTACTTGACACAGTCTGGGAGTTTTTTAAAATTCAAAAGGTTGCTAGAAAGGTATGCACACTTCTACGGTTGAAGTGAGCATAACGAAGTTGAAATCTTTACCTTAATGAAGTTATCAAAAGAGATTGATTCCATCATGAACGATAAAGATGCTTGTAGAGTTACAAGAAATTAAGTGGGAGCGCTATGACATATTTTCAATACTTTATGTAGATGACATATGGTTGATTGGAAAATATGTATTTTAAATTAACACGGTTAAGATTTTCTTATTGATGAAAGGCTTAGAAGATATTGGGCATCGATATCTATAATAGATGGATTGAAGAGCCTGATATGGTTGAAGCATAATTACATAGATGAAATATTGAAGTAAGTCAATATCGAAATGACAAGAAGGAGTTCTTGTCACATGGAAAATAATTGAGCAAGATTCAAATGTTTTGACACATGATGAGCATCATTGAAATTGAGATTTCTAAGTCATGTTTTCATGCTATGTACACAACCAGATGAGTCCTATGCTATAAAATGTTATAGCAGGATAATTCATATGATGATTAGACAACAGTGGGAGAGATCCTTGTGTCATTTTAGAAATGCTAAGGATATGTTTTCCTATGTAGTAATGACAAAATATTAGTTGTAATATGTTACACTAATAATCTTCTCATTTATTCAAGTATTTTTATCTCAATTAAAATATGTGATGAAGGGTAGCACAATAGGATGGAAGAAAGTTTCATACTGGATTTCAAAGAGTTTCAAAATTAAAATATTGTGACAGATACTACAACAAAGGCTAAAGTATATCGTTGTGTTGACAACTAATAATAAGTGTATTTTGTGTCAAGGAGTTCTTTATTGAACTTGGTGAATTTCGAGGAATGCTAACACCATGAAGCTACATTTTCACAATGTTAGTGACATCGGTTTAAGCTGAGGAATTAAGGTTTCACCGATTGACCATATATCTATAAAGCCATCTCATTAGAGAATGAGTAATGCGTGTAGACGCAAAGAACATGCAAATACAATAGGACCTGAACAGTTCAGATCTTTTTGATGATGTTTACCACATGCGAAGGATGGTAATAACACTGGAACGCCATATGTGTTAAGTTCTTACATACTAGATTATTGACTCTAGTGCAAGTGGGAGACTGAAGGTAATATGCCCGAGAGGCAATAATAAAATGGTTATTATCTTATTCCTTTTTTATGATGAATGTTTATTTCTCATGCTAGAATTGTATTAACCGGAAACGTTGATACATGTGTGCTTAATAAACAAACAATGGTTCCTTGTAAAGCCTCTCTTTTAACTAGCTCGTTGATTAATAGATGATCAAGGTTTCCTGATCATGAACATTGGATGTTGTTAATAACGGGGTCATGTCATTAGAAGAATGATGTGATGAACATATACCCAAAGTGAATATAGCAATGCGATCAAGTCATTAAGTTTACATTGTTATATCAAACACATGAAGTAACTTATTCCTTAGACCATTAAATCATGTCAATCACTGATACCGGAAGGATGCTTTGATGTCATCAAACGTCGCACCCTAACAGGGTGACTATAAACGTATCGTTAAGTATTTGGAAAGTATTATTTGAGGATCATGGATCAAGAGTGGGATTTGTCCATCCAGATGACGGAGAGATATACTCTGGGCCCTCTCGGTGATATCACATCGAAACCGCTTGCAAGCACGTGATATGATCACAAGGATGTTATATCACGGGAACAAGAAAAGAGTACTTGTCGGTAACGATATCGAACAAGGTATGGTTGATACCAATGATCGAATCTCGGACAAGTAAAATATCGCGACACAAAGGGAATAGTTCACGACGTTGTTGGTTCACACGATCACGAGAGTCATCGTTGAATATATAGGAGTCATCACGGATCTCCAGATACCGCTGTTAATTATTGATCGGAGAGGAGTCTTGATCATGTCTATCTTATTCGCGAACCGTAGGGTGACACACTTAAGGTTCGATGACGCGTTTGAGAGGATACGGAATATCGAAGAATATTTTGGGCAGCACCGAAATTATTTCGGGGAAAATTGAAATAGTTCAAGGGGTTTTTCGTCGAATGGTTGTTAATAGAATTAACAAATGATTCGAGGTGCTATATGCAAAAGTTTGTTAATAGAATTAACAAATGCTGAAATAAAGAAATAAAAATGTTTTATTTATTTATTAAAAAAACACTCTTGAGTTTCTAAGTGGAGTTTTAAGGGGAAATGAGTGGGTGTGAGTGGAGTGTCCACTCACATGATGAAGGAAGAGGTGGGGGCACACCATGGGGCTGGCCGCACCCCCCCTTGGGCTGCCTCCCGCCTCTCCTATAAAGAGAGGGCATGAGCTCCCTCTCACTCACACACTTCCCCACCTCATTTCCTCTCCACCCGCAGCTCCATTCCATGGTCTCCGGCTTGGCGAAGCCCTGACCGTAGGATTCCTCACCACCACCACATTGTTGTGCTGCTGGAGTTCCGAGAGATCCTCTACTTCCGTGCCCCGCTGGATCGAGGGAACGGAGGTCGTCATCAACCGTACATGTGACCGATCACGGAGGCACCGCCGGATTGCGGTGCACATCTTCTCGCTATCGGGATCGGTGTGAGTACGACTACGCCAACAACGAGATTTGATCTCGTAACGCTTTGTGTCTTCGAGGGTATGTGTTCTACTTAACCCTCACTTTGTCCGCTGCACTTTGTCTCCTAGATTAGATCTTGGCCTTTCGGGTGTCTGTCGCTTAGGATTTTTTTTGTTTTCTATGCAACGACCCCTTCAGTCCGCCGGTGGCCATCGCCTATCATCTGCGGGTATTCATCTTTGCAACAAGACTAAATTTATTGTGCTATTACAAGAGTTTTTGTAGTAATTATTTTGCGCCTAGGTTTTTTTACCCGGGGCTTGCTTCATTCTTGGATCCACCACTGACCTTACATGACTTGCATTGTCCTAAAGATCTACAATTTTTTTTTTTGCCAATATGTCGATGTCTCCCGTCTCAGCATAAGCCTCGCAGTGGGGCTAATATTAAATAGTTAATGGACACACATATAAGCATCTTGGCACACAATTGAACATCCAAACAGACAAGCTCGAGAAAGCGCCGTTGTATCCTAATTGAATCCTAATGCGTAAGCCTTATGTGCCTATCTACTAAATTATTGGCATATCATACATCGAACTCAACAAAGTATTAGCTTCTAAATCCATAAAAATATATACTTTATGAGATTCTTTTGTTCAAATAGTGGATGCTTACGAGATCATGACATTAATTTGTACTTAATTTTTCTCTCAAAAACCATTAGACTATAGGTAGCGCGTGGAAATATAGAAATCCAGTGTTATACATGTAAATGTTATATAACTCTGAAATTCAACCATGAAAGAAAAACGCAAATGACATGTCCTAACTAGAGTGATTCGATATCACCTTTCTTTGCTCCAAAGCAACCATATTACTCAAATTTGTTTCAAACTTTTCAGCGAGTATTGAGTGTTGATGGTATCATACATCAACCTAGGAGCAACTACAACGGGACTATCATGCGTTATAGATGCAAGGCTTATTGTTCAAGATGTTTTAAGGCCCAAACATAAGTGTTTTCTAAGTTAATATCTTATATTTTGGAAATATTAGGATGGTATTTAACCCGTTTTTTCAAGGGTTAAATGGAGGAATAACAATCATCATTTTTTTCTTTAAATTACACAAGAATAAAACAAAATATTAAACTCAAAATATAGTATTTTGAACATGCGAACAAAGCTACACCATTTATCTAGGCCCAATGCATCTATAGTGTGTGTTCCTGGAAGCAATCTAGAAAATTCAACACATGAATTAAGCCGCAACTAGTTTATATACATGCAAAATTGAGTTATTTAAGCGGCTAAAATGACTAATGTAAAATATATATGGTCTATAAGATATTCAATATTGCAAAAAAAACTAGTGGCGCACTAGTATGTGGTGCGCCACTGGTAAGTGTGTGCAACCCTCGCCACTGGTAAGTGTGTGCAACCCTCGTGTCGCACCCGGACTTCTAGAGGATACTCGCAGTTCCGTTGAGCAGTAGTTGGTTGGATTACGGGGCTTACCGGCACCCGCATCTCTTACGAGTAGGCCAACACACGTATGTGTGACAACCAACCCCTATCTGTTCACCGTCTACGTAAACCATCCCATAGAAATCAGGATACTACCGTTGACGTACTTCATACCATACACACATGGTACGTCAACGGCGTTGAACAAAATGGTAACACAACAGGTCTCTAAGACACAAAAGATGGAAATAAGTTGCAAATAGCTCTCACTAGAGCAGAGATAGCAAATACAATCATCCAGAGGACACATGTCCCAACATAACATCATTACATCTCAGCGGAAGCATTCAAACGGCTCTGAGTACAGACAAATCCAAATAGGCTTAAGAAGCCGGGAATGAAAAGAAAACAGAGCCCATCCACGTAGCCTCGGATCCTGCCCGGGTCCGCTACCTACTCGTCAGCAGCCTCGTCAAACTCCACGTAGTAGCCGTCACGGGGATCCTCGTAAGCGTAGTCTGCGGAAACCACAGCCCCAAAGGGGTCAGTACATAAACGTACTGGCAAGCAAGACTCACAGTTCACCAAAGTGTAGCCCGTCAACACCAAGCACAGATGCCTTGGGTTCAACGGAAAGAAGGGATATAAAAGATGCCGCAACTGGCTGCACTAACCAACTACAGAACATACTACCACTTCCGGCTATCAGCAAGGGGATAAGATAGCGTATCGTAACCAACTACAACTAACCACCAACACAAACCCATCCCGGATCTCGCCCCTTATCCAAAGAAGCAATCCGAGGACAACTCACACAGTTGGATTAGTGATGGATCAAGTTGTTGTGTCAATAAGCCTATTACTAGTCAGGTTATCATTAATTAGGTGTAAGTTGTTCTGAGTACTTATTAGCCAGTACTTTCACCAAGTTAACCATAACCGCGGAAAACACGGCTTCTCGAGAAGATTTATCGCTGCAGGGGTGCACCAATTTGGCCGTACACGTAAGAATAACCCGCCAGATGGGATGCCTCCCACCAAGCGGGGCACTCAACACAACTCAACTCTTCTTCGCATCAAGCCCAAAGCACCACGTGCTGTGCGTGCGCGGCTAATCGAGCCCCACGAAGAAAAGGGGACCCTCATAGCACTGGAAGACCACGCCGCCCTAAATGCCGACTACAAAAGTTCCACCCTGGCCTCGGGTTTGTACCTGCATATGCGTGCATCAAATGGAAAGCCCGAACTAAGTGTGGTGATTTGGACGAGATGCGAATCGAATCAAATTGAGGGGGGCGCCCATACACGCTTCCCACATGCGGATAGTGCGCTCATCATGGATCAGTAGACAAGACCCTTTTCCTAATTAGGGTCGACACTAGCAGGCCTCACAACCACGCCGGGCCTCCTGCCGGTGCCTTATCAGCAATTTATTATTACCTCAAAATAACAGGTTGTTGTTAAACATCGAGCCCCAGAATATAATCAAATATAGTAACAGAAGGTAACGGATAACAGACTCGAGCAAAAACAACCCTAAGCATGCTAGTAAGACACGGGCCCAAGCAACGGGGTTATAGGACTGGAGGTGAGGCAATATCAGGGTTCAGGGTATCATGTGATAGGTTCGTAACAGAAGCAACGATACATATGGCTAGCAGAAATAGACAACGGAAAGTATCGGTAACCAATGTTGAAAGGAACACAATGGTTCATGTGAGTGATAACTTGCCTGCAAACTCAGTAGCCTGGTACTGAGCTAGATCCTCAGAAGGGGTGTCGTAGGTATCGTCTGTCTCAACGTCGTCGTCTATCCGAGAAGAAGCAAACAAACAATACAGAAAGATAAACAATCAATAACATGGCATAGTGCACAACCATGGGATGATGCATGACAATTTAATGGATGCATCAAAATAAACTAGTTGACATGGTAACACAATTTAAATGGACACATATGCAATTTTGAGTTGCATAGGAAAAGCCCATGAATTATGGTTGAAACAATTATTTCCCAATTAACCAACAGGTGAAAGTGGATTAGTATGATGCATGGATGAGGAAAACAACAAAATAACAACCATAGAACCAGTTGGAAATAAGGTTTACCAATTTAGAAATTTATTTATTAAGTTAGGGAATTTTTGGTTCCTTAAAGGGATTACACAAATAGTTCTTGTTTTCACCAATTTAAATTGTGCAAAATAAATAACAAAATTCATATTTGAAAAGATCATAAAATTTTGGGTGGATTACATGTTTCAAATATTGGAAAAGGAGTTAGGATGAATTTATTATGACTTAAACAAAATTAAACAAGTTTTAAATGAATTTAAAACAAGTTTGAATATTATTTGAATTTTATTTGTTCCAATCATAAATTCAAATTCATATTTGAAAAGTTTATACTTTTCTAGTTTGAAAACATATTTTACACGTTCAAGAATAATTTATTTTGAGCAAGTTATGAATTTAGCAAATTTAAATGATTTAAACAAGGTTTAAATTATTTAAGCAATTTTAATTATTCAAACCATGAAACAAAATTTATATTTGAATAGGTGGTTTGAAATAGCATGGAAAACATATTTTATTTGCATTATTTGGATTTAGTATGAATTAGCTATGGATTATATCAAATTACAAATGAATTGTTTGAATTCAAATTTGAAATGCATTTGGAAAATTCAAAACAGAAAACAAATGCTATAATTAGATAGAGAATTAAATTTGGGGAAGTGCACATATTTTACTTTTATTATTTGAGTTTATAAAACAAAAGTTATTTGCAAATTAGTTTCAGGGGCCAATCTGTAAAAAGAAAGGACTTATTTTTGAAACAGAAAAGGTTGAAAACCTTTTCTACCGCGCTGCTAGCTAACCTAGGGCACTGCCCGTGGGCCATAGGGCCAGCGTGGACAGCGTGCGCGCGCGTGGCAGCGAGGGCCACTGACGAGTGGGGCCTGCCTGTCAGCCGCTGCGCGAAAAATGTTGGTTTTATTCCGCGGAGCCAAGGCTCGAACCCGTGCCGTGTGCGAGCGAGAGAGACAGCGCTACCACTGCGGTACTCGCTTCAGTTTTGACAGATACAGGGGCGCGGACAGGTTATCGTTCCCCTGCGCGTTAACTGAAACTCAAACGCGCGCGCGCTGTCTGAATCTCGTCAGAGAACGACGCCGGCGACGATCAACGATGGGTGGCTGCCGTGCTGCGGTGGGGTGCTGGATGTGTGCGTTTGGGTGCGGTTGTGCTCGCGCAAGCAGGGATAGAGGAGGAGAGGGCTACGGTGGCGTGCTCACCGGCGATGGAGTCGAGCAGAGGCTCGGGGAAGCTCCGGTGGCGGCAGGTCGAGGACGGCGGCGTCGATCTGGACGTGCTCCGTGCCCGCGGTGGTGTCCAAAAGCTCGAGGGTGACGCGGTGTTCCGATTCCCGTAGCTAGTGTGGTCGATGGAGGGCTGCTGCGGTGGCTGCCATGGCGGATTCAGACGGTGGCGCGCTCCGGTGAGGTGGTTGCAGAGAGGGGAAACGGGGCAGCGAGGTGGCGATTGGCGGCGGAGCTCGAGGGATAAGGGGTAGGGGCTAGCTAGGGCTCGCGCAGGGGGTCTAGGGCGGCTCTTATAGGGGCTAGGGAGGCACGGTGGCCGTCTGCTCGCGGCGGCGGCGACGTGGCACCGGCCGATGCCCTGCCGTACGCGAGACAGAAGAGGGGATCGACGCGAACCGGTACGCGGGCCGCGCGGGGGAGAGAAAGGGTTGGGCCCGCGCGGGGAGAAGGGAAGAGTGGGCTGGGCGCATCCCACTGCCCCCTGGCGCCAGTTTTTATTTTTTGAATTTTTCTCCTTCTGTTTTTTTTTGCAGAAATAAAAATGGAAGGATTTGATAGGTTTTAGGGCTAGGAAAAATTTAGAAAAATTATGGTTAGGTTAGTTTTTTCCATAGCAACTGAATGCTAACTTTGTTTTCCAAAAAGTTTCAAATTAAAATGCTGTTTGTGATTTAATTCAAATTTGGGAGAAATTGCTTATTAAGTGACTATTAATGAAACCAAACCTTTTAATAGGGTGAACCCTATGTTAATTTAGAACAAAATGAGTTGATTTGTTTTGATAATATTCATAAATTCAATTGAGTGCTGTTTGGGATTTGAATTTGAATTTTTGAAATAACATGGGAATTAATTGATTGACTAAAGGCCACCATTTTAATAGCTAAACATTA
Source organism: Alopecurus myosuroides (assembly GCA_028641055.1). NCBI lineage: Eukaryota > Viridiplantae > Streptophyta > Magnoliopsida > Poales > Poaceae > Alopecurus > Alopecurus myosuroides. Next base: position 312,020,502 of record CM054063.1, on the reverse strand, counting down.
TGGAATAATTGGAAAAAAATAAGGGTTTGATTTGACATTATTATTTGAAAAAGATTGTAACAGAGCAAGTATGAAAATAAATGCTTGCATAAAGTTTGAATTTGAATTGTGAAAACAGAGAAAAACAGATGCAAACAAATGGAAAACAAGGTAAAACAAATGCAAACAACTTAATGAATATGATGACATGATGCAAAACATTAATTAAACAAGAAACAAACATGCTAGGGGTGGTTTTTCATACTTGGGATGTTACAAAACGCCCCCCTTGAAGGAATCGCGCCCCGAGATTCCTACTGAGAAAGGAAAAGGTCCGGATACTTCTTGCGAAGATCCTCTTCGGTCTCCCATGTTGCCTCTTTATCGGAATGATGCGACCACTGCACTTTCAAGAACTTGGTGCTCTTGTTGCGAGTCTTACGCTCGGTCTCATCGAGAATACGAACATGGTGCTCCTCATAAGATAGATCATCTTTCAGTTCAATGGAATCATGATCAACTGTACGATCTGGATCTTTGAAACACCTCTTGAGCTGTGACACGTGGAACACATCGTGCACCTTTGATAGCTTTTCTGGAAGTTCAAGACGATAGGCATTTTCCGCACGCCTTGAGAGAATGTTGAAAGGACCAATGTATCTTGGTGCAAGCTTTCCTTTCACACCGAAACGATGAGTGCCTCTGAGGGGAGTTACACGGAGATATGCCTTGTCACCAGGTGCGTAGATCATATCCCTGTGCTTGCTGTCATAGTAGCTTTTCTGACGAGACTGAGCAATCTTGAGATTGTCACGAATGATACGAACTTTCTCCTCGGCTTCCTTAACAATGTCAGGGCCTAAGAGTGAACGTTCACCAGCTCCAGACCAATTGATTGGACTCCTGCATCTGCGGCCATAGAGTGCTTCAAATGGTGCCATGCCTAGGCTTGCCTGGTAGCTTTTGTTGTAGGAGAATTCAGCATATGGAAGGCAATCCTCCCATTTCATGCCAAAGGAGATACCACATGCTCTGAGCATATCCTCGAGAATCTGATTGACTCTTTCGACTTGCCCTTGAGACTGAGGGTGGTAAGCTGTGCTGAACAGAAGTTTGGTGCCCAATGCTTCTTGAAAGCTTTTCCAGAAATGAGAAGTGAATATGCTTCCACGGTCTGAGCTTATTTCCAATGGAACACCATGAAGAGGAACAATCTTTGCTGTGTAGAGTTCTGCTAACTGGCTAGCTGAGATTGTTTCTTTGACAGCAAAGAAGTGAGCTACCTTAGTGAGACGATCAATGACAACGAAGATTGCATCGTTGCCCTTTTTGGACTTTGGAAAACCAGTGACGAAGTCCATTTCAATCATGTCCCACTTCCACCCAGGTATTTTCAGAGGTTGGAGTAGACCGGCGTTTTCTGATGGACTGCCTTAACACGTTGACAAACGTCGCATTCAGAAACGTATTGAGCAATTTCACGTTTCATGCCAGGCCACCAATACAATGTCTTAAGATCCTGGTACATCTTTGTACTTCCAGGGTGGATGGATAGAGGAGTTTCATGAGCCTCCTTGAGAATGATATCTTTGAGACTTTGAACTTGAGGAACTGCAATGCGTCCTTCGAAGAACACAGTTCCTTTGTCATCAATTGAGAAGGACTTAAATTTCTCCTTGCCTTCTTTGATGTGTTCTACCATCTTCTTGATTTCAGCATCACGAAGTTGTTCAGAACGAATCTTGTCCTCGAGGGTTGGACTAGCTGTCAAGCTAGCAAGATAGCCTTGAGGAACAAGACCGAGGTTCAGCTTCTGGAATTCTTCATGAAGTGGAGGTTGGATTTCCATGATCATGAGATTATTGCAATATGACTTGCGACTGAGAGCATCGGCCATAACATTAGCCTTGCCTGGAGTGTAAGAAATGGTGAGATCAAAGTCCTTAATCTTTTCAATCCATCTCCTTTGCCTGAGGTTTAGATCTGGTTGAGTAAAGATGTATTTCAGACTCTTATGATCGGAAAAGATTTCAGTGCGGTTACCCAACAAGTATTGTCTCCATTTCTTGAGGTCAAACACAACTGCTGCAAGTTCTAGATCATGTGTGGGATAGTTTTGCTCATGCGCATTCAACTCACGTGAAGCATAATCCACAACTTGACGTTCTTGCATAAGAACTGCACCTAGACCTTGGAGAGATGCATCGCAGAATATCTGGAAAGGTTTGGTAGTATCTAGGCCAACCAGAACTGGGGTAGAAGTGAGTTTAGTCTTCAGGAGATTGAAACTTTCCTCACATTGTGGAGACCAAACGAACTTCTTGTCCTTCTTTGTGAGATCAGTGAGAGGTTTGGCAATCTTGGAAAAAATTTGGACGATACGACGGCAATAGCTAGCCAAGCCAAGAAAACTTCTGACTTGCTTCACCGTCTTAGGAGGTTTCCAATCAACAATTGCTTTAACCTTTTCTGGATCAATGGCTATACCCTTGGCTGATATGACATGACCAAGGTAAGCAACTTCTGGAATCCAGAACTCACATTTGGAGAACTTGGCATATAGACGATGCTCACGAAGTTTCATGAGAGTGAGACGAAGATGTTCTCCATGCTCTTTCTCAGATTTTGAGTAGACCAGAATGTCATCGAGATATACCACAACGAACTCGTCGAGGTATTCATGGAAGACAGAATTCATGAGTCTTGAGAATGTCGCCGGTGCATTGGTGAGACCAAAGGACATGACGGTGTATTCATATAGACCGTAACAAGTGGTGAAAGCTGTTTTTGGAATATCTTCCTTTCTGATCTTTATTTGATGGTAACCCATCCTCAAGTCCAACTTGGAGAATATTGAGGCTCCATCAAGTTGATCAAAAAGATCATCGATACGAGGAATTGGATACTTGTTTTTGATGGTTTTCTCGTTAAGAGGACGATAGTCAGCAACGAGTCTCTTTGTTTGATCCTTCTTTGCAACGGACAGAGTTGGGCAACCCCAAGAGGAAGAACTAGGTTGAATGTAACCTTTCTCCATGTACATATCGATTTGCTCCTTTAACAATTTCAGTTCAGGAGGAGCTATCTTGTATGGATGCTTAGAGATTGGAGCAGTACCTGGTTCAAGCTCGATCACGAACTCAACTGCTCTGTCCGGAGGCATCCCTGGCAACTCTTCTGGAAAGACGTCAGGGAATTCACAAACCACCGGAACATTTTCAAGTAGAGGTAGAGGTTTAGCATCGAGGGTGTATAGCTGAACAGAACTTGATTCATTTGGAGAATAGACTATCTGGCCAGACGGGTGGAACAGAGTTATCGACTTCTGAGCACAATCAATCGTAGCTCTATTGGCCTTCAACCAATCCATGCCAAGAATGACATCAATGTCAGAATTGCCAAGTAGAATGAGGGAAGCAAGGAATATGTGACCTTTAATTAGAATCTGATTCTCATGACTGATCTTGGAAGTTTGCATAGTTGCTCCAGGGGAGTTTACTACTAGCAGGGAACCCAAACCAACAAAAGGTAGTTTAACTGTTGTCGCAAAGATCTTTGACACGAAAGAATGCGATGCTCCGGTATCAAACAACACTTTAGCTGGGTTAGAGTTTAGAGGGAATGTACCGAGAACGACGTCAGCAGCTTCCTCAGCTTTGTCGACCTTGACATGATTCACCCTCGCGGTCCTCCCGACAGGCCTGTTGTTGGAGTTGAAGGCTTTAGCCGGGGGAGCACGCACCATTGCCTGGTTGGTGTTGGGGCGAGGTGGTGGTGGAGGTAGCTGCCTCTGAGTGCACTTGTCAGCATAGTGCCCTGTCTGCTTGCATTTGTAGCAAGTGACGACACGAGGTGCATCTGGCCTTGGCTGCCCCATTGAAAACCTCTGAGCCTGCATCTGAGATGGGTTGGGTGGGCGGGAAGCGAAGCCTGGAGAAGCTTGGGCATATGGAGCCCGAGTGACAGCACCATTTGGCACCCAGATGCGGCGCTTCTGCGGAGGGGTGGTCATGTTGGAGGAGGAACCACCCTCACGCGAGTGCTTCCGAGACTCCTCGAACGCCTTGCGCCCATTTTCCTCATTGAGCGCGGTGTTCACGAGCTCCTCGAAGTCTTTGGCCTTGATTTTGGTGAGGGCGTACTTGAGTTCCGGGTTAAAACCTCGGCGGAACCTTGCCATCTTCTTAGCCTCAGTGGACACCTCATCACCAGCGTAACGAGCGAGGCGATTGAACTCATTCTGATAGCCAATGACGTCCAGCTTGCCCTGCTTGAGAGAGCAAAACTCCTCACGCATCCTTTCCATGAGACCATCTGGGATGTGGTGCTTCAGGAAGGCATCCTTGAAACAACCCCAGGTGATTGGGTATCCAGCTCTCATGGTTTGGTAGTTCTCCCACCAGGTAGCTGCCTGACCCTTCAGTAGGTAGGTGGCATACTTGACTTTGTCTTCCTCAGCAACGTGAGCAATGTCCAGAGCCCTGGCCATCTCCCGGATCCAGTCATCAGCATCCAGAGGCTCGCGTGTTGCCACGAAAGCTCTGGGACCCAGACTCAGAAACTCCTTGATGCTGACTCGTGGAGCATTCTGGTTGTTGTGCTGGTTAGCCTGGATCTGGGCCATCTGCGTCACGACCTGAGTCATCTGAGTCAACAGCTCCGTGATTGGCGGTGGCTCAGGCGGGTTGTTCCTTGTTGGCGGCATCCTGAATAGACATGCATTTTAGCACAACAACAGAAAAGGATAGACTTGGAAACCGAAAGAGAGATTATTCCGACGCATGAATAGATAACCAACAGGTACATCATCACATGTTCAAATACATCAGAATATCCAACACACCATAAATGGTTCAAGTGCCACAGGATAACTAAACATAGCTAAGAATGGATACATCGGTACTCCCATGCTCATCACGCAGGACGGCGGTGAGTAGTACGACGCGGGGTACGGTGAGGAGCACGCCCACGAAAGTAGGTAGAACGACGATCCACATATATCTGACGTGGTCTGAGAGCGACTCTAGGTGTGGTGAAGTACATAGCGTCGACTCCCTGTGCTCCAAAGCGTGGAATCTCAGTGTAACCAGCACCGAGGTTGAGGAGTGGACCTCTGATCGGCTCGTAACCTCCAGCATCTGGCAGACGACGACCAACTGGCTGAATGAAACGTGCAAAGCGCTCATCTCCAACAAAGTCTGTGGTGTACGTCGCCGGACGAGTCAAAGCAAGGTAGAGCTGCTCTCTGACTAAAGCCAACTCCTGAGAGAGTGTGGTGGCAACTGCGTCACTGTGCCTCACAAACTGAGCAGTGGTGTGCAGCCTGGTGTTATCATGCTCGTAGACATCCAAGTGAAGTGAGCTCCCTCCGAAGTGATGTAACCACGAGGGATGTGGCGATAGATAGAATCGTCAAATCCCCAGTAGTCAGCACGAAGGACGGTGAGACTCACATAAGCTGCTTGCTGCACGGCCATATCCACTGTGGAACCTACTGCCTCGTAGCGGTGGACAACACTCATGCCATCATCTGACAGAATGTAGACGATAGCCTGGTAGTAGGTCTGGTCAAACTCTCGCTGCTGCTCGTAGACCTGGTACTCTGGTGCCCAACGGAACCCCAGATAAGTAACCATGTCTCTCAGCATCTCCGGATAACCGGCGGTGCTCTCACAACGATTCATCCGAACCACCTACGGGTAGAACCTGAGATCCATCTGCAGATGATCGGGGAAGTTTTGATTAGACGCCGGTAAAGAACTGAAGTGGAAAGCAACAACAAGGTTTCAACGGACGAAAAGGATGTTGAGAAGAACAGGATATCGAAGCAACAACGGGAAACACGAGACCAAAAACTTCTGAGGTACTACGGAAAAACCCATCCAGGCTTCTAAAGGATCAATATCTACTGCTTAAGGAATAGAGGATTTGTTTCCGGGGCTTACACGCCTCCGTTCTCAATCATGACTAGGCAACATGATAAATCATGTCACAACCACCTCCATTCCTATGGTCTAGTAGATATAACTATCCTAGAGAAACCAGGATTCGTGAAATCCTAACTTGAAAGTTTAGGTGAGAACAGAAAACAACGTTGCACTTCCTTACCAGAAAAGGGTGGGTGGGTGGGGAAAGAAATAAAATGGCAGAATCCCTACTCTCACGTTTCATTTTTCCTATATAGCTACAAAATAGTTTCTAGACTCAACTGCGACCAGTAAAAGGGATCCTACAGGCAGACAGGCTCTGATACCATTTGTCGCACCCGGACTTCTAGAGGATACTCGCAGTTCCGTTGAATAGTAGTTGGTTGGATTACGGGGCTTACCGGCACCCGCATCTCTTACGAGTAGGCCAACACACGTATGTGTGACAACCAACCCCTATCTTTTCACCGTCTACGTAAACCATCCCATAGAAATCAGGATACTACCGTTGACGTACTTCATACCATACACACATGGTACGTCAACGGCGTTGAACAAAATGGTCACACAACAGGTCTCTAAGACACAAAAGATGGAAATAAGTTGCAAATAGCTCTCACTAGAGCAGAGATAGCAAATACAATCATCCAGAGGACACATGTCCCAACATAACATCATTACATCTCAGCGGAAGCATTCAACGGGTCTGAGTACAGACAAATCCAAATAGGCTTAAGAAGCCGGGAATGAAAAGAAAACGGAGCCCATCCACGTAGTCTCGGATCCTGCCCGGGTCCGCTACCTACTCGTCAGCAGCCTCGTCAAACTCCACGTAGTAGCCGTCAGGGGATCCTCGTAAGCGTAGTCTGCGGAAACCACAGCCCCAAAGGGGTCAGTACATAAACGTACTGGCAAGCAAGACTCACAGTTCACCAAAGTGTAGCCCGTCAACACCAAGCACAGATGCCTTGGGTTCAACGGAAAGAAGGGATATAAAAGATGCTGCAACTGGCTGCACTAACCAACTACAGAACATACTACCACTTCCGGCTATCAGCAAGGGGATAAGATAGCGTATCGTAACCAACTACAACTAACCACCAACACAAACCCATCCTGGATCTCGCCCCTTATCCAAAGAAGCCATCCGAGGACAACTCACACAGTTGGATTAGTGCTGGATCAAGTTGTTGTGTCAATAAGCCTATTACTAGTCAGGTTATGATTAATTAGGTGTAAGTTGTTCTGAGTACTTGTTAGCCAGTACTTTCACCAAGTTAACCATAACCGCGGAAAACACGGCTTCTCGAGAAGATTTATCCCTGCAGGGGTGCACCAATTTGGCCGTACACGTAAGAATAACCCGCCAGATGGGATGCCTCCCACCAAGCGGGGCACTCAACACAACTCAACTCTTCTTCGCATCAAGCCCAAAGCACCACGTGCTGTGCGTGCGCGGCTAATCGAGCCCCACGAAGAAAAGGGGACCCTCATAGCACTGGAAGACCACGCCGCCCTAAATGCCGACTACAAAAGTTCCACCCTGGCCTCGGGTTCGTACCTGCATATGCGTGCATCAAATGGAAAGCCCGAACTAAGTGTGGTGATTTGGACGAGATGCGAATCGAATAAAATTGAGGGGGGCGCCCATACACTCTTCCCACATGCGGATAGTGCGCTCATCATGGATCAGTAGACAAGACCCTTTTCCTAATTAGGGTCGACACTAGCAGGCCTCAAAACCACGCCGGGCCTCCTGCCGGTGCCTTATCAGCAATTTATTATTACCTCAAAATAACAGGTTGTTGTTAAACATCGAGCCCCAGAATATAATCAAATATAGTAACAGAAGGTAACGGATAACAGACTCGAGCAAAAACAACCCTAAGCATGCTAGTAAGACATGGGCCCAAGCAACGGGGTTATAGGACTGGAGGTGAGGCAATATCAGGGTTCAGGGTATCATGTGATAGGTTCGTAACAGAAGCAACGATACATATGGCTAGCAGAAATAGACAACGGAAAGTATCGGTAACCAATGTTGAAAGGAACACAATGGTTCATGTGAGTGATAACTTGCCTGCAAACTCAGTAGCCTGGTACTGAGCTAGATCCTCAGAAGGGGTGTCGTAGGTATCGTCTGTCTCAACGTCGTCGTCTATCCGAGAAGAAGCAAACAAACAATACAGAAAGATAAACAATCAATAACATGGCATAGTGCACAACCATGGGATGATGCATGACAATTTAATGGATGCATCAAAATAAACTAGTTGACATGGTAACACAATTTAAATGGACACATATGCAATTTTGAGTTGCATAGGAAAAGCCCATGAATTATGGTTGAAACAATTGTTTCCCAATTAACCAACAGGTGAAAGTGGATTAGTATGATGCATGGATGAGGAAAACAACAAAATAACAACCATAGAACCAGTTGGAAATAAGGTTTACCAATTTAGAAATTTATTTATTAAGTTAGGGAATTTTTGGTTCCTTAAAGGGATTACACAAATAGTTGTTGTTTTCACCAATTTAAATTGTGCAAAATAAATAACAAAATTCATATTTGAAAAGATCATAAAAGTTTGGGTGGATTACATGTTTCAAATATTGGAAAAGGAGTTAGGATGAATTTATTATGACTTAAACAAAATTAAACAAGTTTTAAATGAATTTAAAACAAGTTTGAATATTATTTGAATTTTATTTGTTCCAATCATAAATTCAAATTCATATTTGAAAAGTTTATACTTTTCTAGTTTGAAAACATATTTTACATGTTCAAGAATAATTTATTTTGAGCAAGTTATGAATTTAGCAAATTTAAATGATTTAAACAAGGTTTAAATTATTTAAGCAATTTTAATTATTCAAACCATGAAACAAAATTTATATTTGAATAGGTGGTTTGAAATAGCATGGAAAACATATTTTATTTGCATTATTTGGATTTAGTATGAATTAGCTATGGATTATATCAAATTACAAATGAATTGTTTGAATTCAAATTTGAAATGCATTTGGAAAATTCAAAACAGAAAACAAATGCTATAATTAGATAGAGAATTAAATTTGGGGCAGTGCACATATTTTACTTTTATTATTTGAGTTTATAAAACAAAAGTTATTTGCAAATTAGTTTCAGGGGCCAATCTGTAAAAAGAAAGGACTTATTTTTGAAACAGAAAAGGTTGAAAACCTTTTCTACCGCGCTGCTGGCTAACCTAGGGCACTGCCCGTGGGCCCTAGGGCCAGCGTGGACAGCGTGCGCGCGCGTGGCAGCGAGGGCCACTGACGAGTGGGGCCTGCCTGTCAGCCGCTGCGCGAAAAATGTTGGTTTTATTCCGCGGAGCCAAGGCTCGAACCCGTGCCGTGTGCGAGCGAGAGAGACAGTGCTACCACTGCGGTACTCGCTTCAGTTTTGACAGATACAGGGGCGCGGACAGGTTATCGTTCCCCTGCGCGTTAACTGAAACTCAAACGCGCGCGCGCTGTCTGAATCTCGTCAGAGAACGACGCCGGCGACGATCAACGATGGGTGGCTGCCGTGCTGCGGTGGGGTGCTGGATGTGTGCGTTTGGGTGCGGTTGTGCTCGCGCAAGCAGGGATAGAGGAGGAGAGGGCTACGGTGGCGTGCTCACCGGCGATGGAGTCGAGCAGAGGCTCGGGGAAGCTCCGGTGGCGGCAGGTCGAGGACGGCGGTGTCGATCTGGACGTGCTCCGTGCCCGCGGTGGTGTCCAAAAGCTCGAGGGTGACGCGGTGTTCCGATTCCCGTAGCTAGCGTGGTCGATGGAGGGCTGTTGCGGTGGCTGCCATGGCGGATTCAGACGGTGGCGCGCTCCGGTGAGGTGGTTGCAGAGAGGGGAAACGGGGCAGCGAGGTGGCGATTGGCGGCGGAGCTCGAGGGAGAAGGGGTAGGGGCTAGCTAGGGCTCGCGCAGGGGGTCTAGGGCGGCTCTTATAGGGGCTAGGGAGGCACGGTGGCCGTCTGCTCGCGGCGGCGGCGACGTGGCACCGGTCGATGCCCTGCCGTACGCGAGACAGAAGAGGGGATCGACGCGAACCGGTACGCGGGCCGCGCGGGGGAGAGAAAGGTCTGGGCCCGCGCGGGGAGAAGGGAAGAGTGGGCTGGGCGCAGCCCACTGCCCCCTGGCGCCAGTTTTTATTTTTTGAATTTTTCTCCTTCTGTTTTTTTTTTGCAGAAATAAAAATGGAAGGATTTGATAGGTTTTAGGGCTAGGAAAAATTTAGAAAAATTATGGTTAGGTTAGTTTTTTCCATAGCAACTGAATGCTAACTTTGTTTTCCAAAAAGTTTCAAATTAAAATGCTGTTTGTGATTTAATTCAAATTTGGGAGAAATTGCTTATTAAGTGACTATTAATGAAACCAAACCTTTTAATAGGGTGAACCCTATGTTAATTTAGAACAAAATGAGTTGATTTGTTTTGATAATATTCATAAATTCAATTGAGTGCTGTTTGGGATTTGAATTTGAATTTTTGGAATAACATGGGAATTAATTGATTGACTAAAGGCCACCATTTTAATAGCTAAACATTATGGAATAATTGGAAACAAATAAGGGTTTGATTTGACATTATTATTTGAAAAAGATTGTAACAGAGCAAGTATGAAAATAAATGCTTGCATAAAGTTTGAATTTGAATTGTGAAAACAGAGAAAAACAGATGCAAACAAATGGAAAACAAGGTAAAACAAATGCAAACAACTTAATGAATATGATGACATGATGCAAAACATTAATTAAACAAGAAACAAACATGCTAGGGGTGGTTTTTCATACTTGGGATGTTACACCTCGCCATTGGTAAGTGTGTGCACCCCAGCCAGCCCATCTGAGCCATACTAGTGGCACACCATTTTAGTGTTGTACCACTTGTAACTTAATATCGATGACCCACCTATTTGTGGTGCACCACAAGCAAAGTAGCAGTGGCGCATTACAAGCATGGTGCGGGACTGGTAGTTGACCAACATATATATGTTTTCTAGTACTGTTATGAATGCTAGAGGTTCGGCTCAATATAGATGTGTCCCGTAGGATGGACCAAATCTACTCCTCTTCAGGGTAGATGTCCTTCGGTACTTATAGTCTTCGGTAGGAGCCTTTGTATTGTAAGTTATGATTTTGTCATGTCTTATATATACGTGAATTCTCGATCTCGTAAACTTCCTTTAATGCAGTCTGTGTCGAGGAAATCTTCTAGAAGTTTTCATGCAGCATAGCAGGTCATGTCGGTGGAGTTTCTAGAAGTGACCACCTGGCCGTGTTAGTCTCTGGAGGTCGTGGATTAGAAGTGGTGCATATTCATAGGATTATGGCGTAAACACACTTATGTCCAACAAAATATGATTCTTAGTATAAAAAATCGATCCGAGTACGAAAATTCCTCTCTAATTGTCGTATTTCCATGTTAATCAGACGCATTGTGTATTAGTACGACACCTTTGGCTCTTTTTGTTGATGTCACCTAAGAAGACACCATAGCTAAGGGTGTTTTTCTACAAGTTGGCATATGTGGATAAATTAGCACACTCTAGAAACATCTATAAGCTTTTAATTTAGATCTCTCTACCATGATATTTCTGTATTCTCAAAGATACGCGAGAACATGTATATCTTGTAGTCATCTAAGTGGCACAAACTAATATGCAAACGCATGAAGTTTATTATTATGTGAAATACAAAAAAATCAGATTAGAAGAACAATTTGAAGGTGCACTTTCGTGAAAGGAAAGAAGTCAAAGAACTAGTCACTTTTAGTATTGAGGTTATAAAAACATTGTATATTAATATATATCAGCAAGCTTATGTTTTTAATTTATGTAATGAAATATCATAATTACGCAAGTTAAGATTGTGAGAATTCTACAAAGGTAAAACAGTTTAATATAAATACCGTGGATTCTCCTCCAATACCCGTGGATAGGCGGGGATCACCGCGACCAGGTTTCAATCCCTCCTCGCGCTTTTCCCTTCCAATACCGCTCATATCGCGGGGATAAAAAACATCTAGTCTCATCCCGTGGAACTATTCCCCACGCGTTCGTTCCTAACCGGAACACCAAAGAAAACAACAGCCTCTCTCGCGATTCCGAGGCAGCACCGGCGGGATGGAAAGATGGCATCGGCCGGCGGGGACTGAGTGGACGTCGCATGCAACTAAGCAGAGGAGACGGGCGCTGCCACGGCCTCCCGCCCCTAGCTCAACGCATGTAGTTAATAAGCCCTGCTTCCTAAGCACTTCCTAGATAACTATGCTAGTTAATTACAGTCATTAAAGACCTTGGGCAGCCCAAGAGGTGTGTACGGCTGCCAAGGCACCTATCTGACTAGCTATGCTCTAGTGAGCTGTTTGTAATCAATGCAATGTCTATCTCTATATATAATCAAGGAGATGGCCTGGGGTGTGTAGCTTTTCAGGCTAATCAAGTCTGTGTTACCTCCAACATTTGGTATCAGAGCCAGGTTAGACAATAGAGAGCCACGAGGCCAACTCCTCACCTTCTCCACCCCATGTCGACCTCTGCTGAGCGCGCTGCCAGGCTCAAGGCCAAGGGAACCGGCGATGGAGAGCTGGGCGACTCCTCCGGCCGGGCCGCGCGCTTGAAGGCTGCAGAGGAAGCAGCAGCGCTGGCAGTCCGGGCAGCAAAGCAGGCGGCGGTTGCTGCAGAGGCGGCAGCAAGGACGTCGCAGGAGCTGCGGGCCGAAATTGCTGCCGAGAAGGGAGAAGAAGAGGATGCAGAGGAGGAGGAAGAGGAGGCGGAGAGTAGGAATCCGGGGCTGCGGACTCCGTCACGAGACAGGAGGCGCTCGCAGTCACCACTGCGGGACCGGAGGCGCGGCCGCGGCGGCGGTCGCTACGAATCACCGCACGGCAGAGTGGTGTACCGCGACTCCGGTAGTAGCACGCCGTGGGCGATGCTGGACAAGTCGAACTTCTACGAGTGGAGTCAGACCATGAAGCTGAGGATGCAGGCGCGCGATCTCTGGGACGCCATCGAGGGCGGCCCTGTCCAGTTTCGCGATGACAGGCGTGCACTGGAGGTGATTGTCGCGGCCGTGCCCAAGGAGATGGGCATCCCACTCCTCGACAAGGCTACGGCGAAGGAGGCGTGGGACGCCATCGCTGCGAATCGCATCGGCGTGGACCGGGTCCGTCGAGCAACGCTGCAGCGCCTACGCCGCGATTGGGAGAACATCGGCGTCAACCCCGGCGAGCAAGTGGAGGATTTCGCCCTGCATCTGTCAACTCTGCACCAGCATCTTGTCATTCATGGTGACAAGCACATCACTGAGGAGCGTGTGGTTTAGAAGTTTCTGCGCACGGTGCCAGCCAAGTACGCGCAGATTGTTGTCGCCATTGAGCAGTTCCCCGACTTTGAGGCGCTCACTCTTGAGGAGGTGACTGGAAGGCTCAAGGCGGTGGATAATCGCGAGGAACAAGCGCTAACCGAGCCGGTGGCCATCAACGGCAAGCTGCTGTACACCGAGGAGCAGTGGAGAGCGCGCTGGAGGAAGGAGAAGAAGGGAGATGATACCGGTGGTTCTGGTTTCAGGAACCAGCGCGGTGGCGGTGGACATAGCCGCGGTGGTGGACGAGGACGAAACAGAGGCGGTGGACGTGGTGGCGGACGAGGAGATGGCAATGTTGCTGGCCGCGTCGGGCCCAACACCTGCCTCAACTGCAACCAGGAAGGCCACTGGGCACGTGAGTGTCCCCAGCCGCGCCGTGAAGATGCAGAGCGCGGCGGTGGAGGTGGAAACCGTGCTGGCCGCGGCGGTGGCAACCGTGGTGGAGGTCATGGCGGCGGAAATCAGGCTGGGCAGCGTGGCGGGAACCAAGGAAGGCATGAGGCGCGCGCCCAGTACGCCGAGTGCGATGAAGATGGCGCTCTGTTTCTGGCACATGGCTTCATTAGCCTGGAACAGAGCACACTCGCGCACAGCTACACGGCACAGCACGTCGAGTTCTTCGAGCCACGTGCTCGCGCCTATCTTGGCGTGGACGAAGAAGAGGTGGACATCGGCTGGTACCTGGACTCCGGCGCGATGCATCACATGATCGGGCGCCAAGAGTTCTTTGCTGATCTGAACACTGGCATTCGAGGAACGGTCCGGTTCGGGGACGCGTCGAAGGTAAAAATCAAGGGCGTCGGGTCTATTGTTTTCCAAGCCAAGACCGGTGAGCAGAGGGTTCTTCATGGCGTCTACTTCATTCAGGCGCTGAAGAACTCTATCCTAAGTCTGGGACAGCTTGATGAAGGAGGGTACAAGGTTGTGATTGATGATGGCGTGCTTCGCATTTGGGACAAGAGCCGCCGCCGTCTGCTCGCCAAGGTACACAGAGGGAAGAATAGGTTGTATATTCTGCATATTGAGGATGCACAACCTCTCTGTCTCGCGGCACGCAAGGATGAAGAGGCATGGCAGTGGCACAAGCGTTTCGGCCATCTGCACTTCGACGCACTCCGGCGACTCAGCAAGGAGGAGATGGCGCGCGGGATGCCGGTGGTTGACCATGTTGAGCAGGTGTGTGACACGTGTGTTACCACCAAGCAGAGGCGGCGTTCTTTTCCGGCTGCAGCAGCATACCGTGCTCAGAATCAACTTGAGCTGGTGCACGATGACATGTGCGGTCCGGTCATGCCAGCGACACCGGCGGGCAACCGCTATATCTTGCTGCTCGTCGATGACGCCACCCGTTTTATATGGGTTGTATTGCTGCCATCCAAGGACGCAGCAGCAGAAGCAATTAAGAAGGTCAAGGTGGCAGCAGAGGTGGAAAGCGGGCGCAAGTTGAAGGCCTACGCACCGACAATGGCGGCGAATTCACTGTCGCAGAGTTTACTGCATACTGCGCTGATGAAGGTATTAAACGGCATTTTAGTGCCCCTTATTCACCGCAACAGAACAGTGTTGTTGAGCGCAGGAACCAAACAGTGGTGGCCATGGCACGAGCTTTGCTCAAGCAACGCCAGATGCCCTCTCGGTTTTTGGGGGAGGCTGTGATGACGGCTGTGCACATTCTGAATGGATCCCCGACGAAGGCGCTGAAGAATGCCACCCCTTATGAGGCGTGGCATGGCCGGGCACCAACAGTCGGCCACCTCAAGGTCTTTGGCTATGTGGCTTATACCCGACGGCTTACTTAGCTTCGCAAGATCGATGACCGCGGCGAAGCTGGCGTGTTTATCGGCTATGCGGAAGGGGCCAAGGCATACCGTATCTATGATCCAGTGTCCCAGCGTGTGCGTGTCAGCCGTGATGTGGTGTTCGACGAAGGCCGCGGCTGGGACTGGGCATCACCGGCAGCAAGCACACCAGAAGCAGCGAGCAGTGTGTTTACCGTTGAATTTCCATGGGCAGAGGAAATCCCTGAAGCAGGAAGTTCAGCGTCGCCTTCACAATCCCCTCCGCCACATCCTGCAGAGGAGCCCGCAACGGAGGCAGAGGCGCCTGCGTCGCCCAGAACACCTACACCAGCTCCAGCCAGTCCTCAAGTTGAGCATGTGACCCCCCTGGAGGATGATGATGAAAGGGTGGATGCCTGCCACGACGGTGAAGAACTCCGCTATCGGGAGATTCATGACATTATTGGTGATCAGCCAACCCCTCCGCCGGCGCAGCGGCTGTTTGCAGAACTGAATCTCACCCATTCTGGTGAGCCTACAAGCTATGAAGAAGCCAAAGATGATCCATATTGGCAAGCATCGATGAAGGAGGAGCTGAGATCAGTAGAGCGGAATTGGACTTGGGAACTTGTTTCTCCCCGTCCTGGTCACCGTCCAATTTCACTGAAATGGGTGTTTAAGCTGAAGAAGGATGAACATGGAGCTGTAATTAGGCACAAGGCAAGACTTGTGGCCCGTGGCTTTGTGCAGCAGGAAGGAGTTGATTATGAAGATGCTTTTGCACCGGTTGCAAGGATGGAATCAGTGCGTGTTTTGCTTGCCCTAGCAGCACAAGAGGGATGGGCAGTACGTCACATGGATGTGAAGTCTGCATTTTTGAATGGAGAACTCCAGGAGGAGGTTTATGTTACACAGCCTCCAGGTTTTGTAGTATCAGGAGAGGAGAAGAAAGTGTACAGGCTGCACAAGGCTCTGTTTGGCCTAAGACAGGCTCCTCGGGCATGGAATGCTAAGCTTGACTTGACTCTCAAGCAGATGGGTTTTGAGCAGAATGTGTATGAAGCTGCTATGTACAGGAAGGGATCAGGTGACTCCCTACTGGTAATTGGAGTCTATGTTGATGATTTGATCATCACAGGAGTCAATCAGCAGAAGATTGAAGCTTTCAAGGCAAAAATGAAGCAAACCTTTGAAATGAGTGATTTCGGTCTTCTGTCTTTCTATCTGGGAGTTGAGGTGAGACAATCAAAGGGGAGCATCACCCTGAAGCAAACCCATTATGCTAAGAAGATACTTGAGCTTGGTGGTATGGCAGGTTGTAATCCAGCCACCACACCCATGGAAGAAAGGCTGAAATTGAGCAAGGAAAGCACAACAAAGGAAGTAAATCCAACTCTGTACAGAAGACTGGTTGGCAGCTTGAGATACCTAG
The DNA here is from genome assembly GCA_028641055.1 of Alopecurus myosuroides. Classification (NCBI taxonomy): domain Eukaryota; kingdom Viridiplantae; phylum Streptophyta; class Magnoliopsida; order Poales; family Poaceae; genus Alopecurus; species Alopecurus myosuroides. The sequence continues at coordinate 312,004,000 of CM054063.1, read as the reverse complement.
TGCACACAAGACCAGATTTGGCTTTTGTTGTAGGGTATGTTAGCAGATTTCTGGAGAAGCCAACAACCGAACATCTTCAGGCTGTGAAGAGGATCTTGAGATACCTGGCTGGTACTCTAGATCATGGGCTCTGCTACACCAGAACAACAGGCAAAGCAAGGTTTGTGGGTTACAGTGATTCATATTTGGCTGGAGATGTTGATTCAAGCAAAAGCACAACTGGATGTTTGTTCTTCCTTGGAACCAGCCCGGTCAGCTGGCAGTCTGTCAAACAGAGAGTTGTTGCTCTGTCTAGTTGTGAGGCTGAATATGTGGCAATGACAACAGCTGCGACCCAAGCTTTGTGGTTGTCAAGACTGTTTGCAGATTTGTTGGGAAGAAAAGTTGAGGTGGTGGAACTGAGAGTAGACAATAAGTCTGCTCTGGCTTTGCCAAAGAATCCTTTTTTCCATGACAGGAGCAAGCACATTAAAATCAAGCATCACTTCATCAGAGATTGTGTGGAAGAAGGTGGCATCAAGACAGAGTTCATTCCCACTGCAGATCAGCTCGCTGATATACTGACTAAAGCCTTGGGCAAAACCAAGCTGGAAGAGATGAGGAGCAGGATTGGGATCAAGGAGATCAAGATTAGTTGAAGCAGGTCTTAGGGGGAGAAATGTAGTTAATAAGCCCTGCTTCCTAAGCACTTCCTAGATAACTATGCTAGTTAATTACAGTCATTAAAGACCTTGGGCATCCCAAGAGGTGTGTACGGCTGCCAAGGCACCTATCTGACTAGCTATGCTCTAGTGAGCTGTTTGTAATCAATGCAATGTCTATCTCTATATATAATCAAGGAGACGGCCTGGGGTGTGTGGCTTTTCAGGCTAATCAAGTCTGTGTTACCTCCAACAACGGACACAATGCCGCGGAGCTTGGGCCAAAATCCTAACGTCTGCGGCGTCCCATCTCCCTCGCAGCCTCACGCCAGAGAAAGGAAGCAGCACTCCGTCTGTTTGGCTGATCTCTCTCTCTCTCCTAGTGAGTCACAGCAAGGAGAACGGCCTGCCTGCACGAGAGGTTGTCCCCGATGTGTTTGGATCTGATGCACGTCCCCGGCAAGATGCATCGCATCTAAGAGAAATCTGGGCGATGTGAGACCTCATTGGAGGTAGAAGATGATTTCTTGGTTTTGTTCTGATCTCGCCATGGCTTATTCTGCTCTGCTTTGCATTTGTTGTTTCTATCTGTTGTCTAGTATATGAATTGTACTTTGTATGTGTAGACCGTAAACGAGATCAGAGGAGGCTTAGATTTAATGAGGATCAGAATAATTTGCAACTAGTCGTTAATTGCTAGCAAGGCTAGATCTTAGACCGGTTTTGATGTTTAATTTTAGTCCAAAGTAACTAAACTTTCAAAACAAAGAACAATGGTGATTGGAATGAGAATTCTTTGAACTAGTCAGTGTTGCTTACTCTCGGTAAAAGAGCTAAGTGTTAGAATTTTATAGATAGCTGATAATTATTTTTATAATCTGAAACCATGCATTTCTTTTGTCAGTTATGTAATTATGTTCTATTATTTGTGTTTGTGTAATCTGAACCAACAATTCCGATGACATCGTTGAAGTTATCGATTTGTATATGTCACTTAACCTATTCAGTTTATGGTAAAGAAGTGAGAAGGATATTGCTTAATTTTTTTGGTAGGTCCTGTCAAGTTTTAAGAGCTGCAGAACATAATTTTTCCTCAACTAAATTGCATTTAGCAGGGTGTTTCTTATGCAGTATAGTTTGCTTGCCTTGCTAGCTAGAGAGAGGTTTATTGCCTAACTTATAGCAAGTACTGAATAGGCCGTGGAGGACATGTATTGGTAAATCTTGGAGATGTCTGACATATTTCGATTTCAAATCTTCTTTTCTGAAGCATCGCTATTCTCCTAGGATTTTTATTGATGCCTGAAAAATCTTGGAAAATATGTGATGTTTGGTAAACTTATTCTTTGCCTTGAGATCTCCACATAACAAAGTTGTATGGTGTGGTTGAGGCAGCTACTATATGATGGTCCTCTCCAAACTCATTAACTTTCGAAGTCAATGTTGTTTCAAATTAAATGGGTGAAAAGTTTGGAGATGTACCGTGCAAAATTGTAATATTTCAAAAGAAACAAAATATATTAATGAAGACATATGTATCTGATCCTAACATAAGAAACTTACTTCGAAGTGTAACATTCAAAAAAGAAAATAGGAAGAAAACATATACTGAAAAACTGTATCTTAGAAAGAACATCAGCCTGGTGCAAAGTACCGAGTTCAATTGCCAGCTAGTCTGCACTTTGAATGAAGTTTCTTGTACTGTGTCCATCCCTCAATCTCTAGTAAGTAAATAGCAAACTAGTTGTATTGTATGATAACTTAAGTAGCTTATTTATATTGTACTTCAGGACATGCGTTTTCTTTTGACTGGAGCTTGTACTCGATACATGTTTGTTCCAGGGGTGGTGCACATGATGTTGTAAGGGTAGACTTGTTCAATGTTGACTGCTTGCTTATTTACACAAAAAGTGCATATATATACTATCCAAGTAGCTTGGACAAAAGAAAACATGTACCAGCCTGTAGTATATGTATTACAATTACACTTGACAGCTTACTTTCAGAGTATCTCTATTATTGCAATTCCACTTGGTATGTCTACTGGTGGAGTAAAATTGAGTGAGCATCACAGGCAGGAACACGGGGGCGGCGACGCATGGGGCGAGGAGGAGAGCGTGGGCCGGCAACTCTGATGGGCGAGCAGGGGCATAGGGACCGGAGACAAGCTAGGCGAGCTAGATCACGGTGGCCGACAACACGCTTGGCTAGGAGGAAAACATGGGACAGAAACTCGCTCGGCTAGGACCCAACGACGAGCTGGGTAAGAAGGAGCACGGCGGGCAGCGACCCACTTTATAAGCAGGATCACAGGGCCCGGTGCTTTGTTGGGCTAACAGGAGCACGGCCGCCGGCGGCGCGATCAACTGAGCGTGTATAGTAGGTTGTGTGTAGGTATGATGTATCTTGTCTATGTAGGTATAATGGAACGGATACATGTTTTTTGTATATATGCTGCTGGAGTTGATCACATAACCCTGTACAAAGGGAATACCCGAACATAAGTGGAGATTAGTGTTCGGAGGGATTCAGTCCCCAAGGGGTTTGGGTGGAGGGGCCTGGATCACCCAACCCACACACTACAGCACGCGTGCTATACGCCGACGGTGGGCCCCCGTCGGTGTATGCGTCTTTCCCGTCGGCGTAGCCCTAGCCCGACGGGGCCCGTCGGCGACTCGTCTCGCCCGTCGGCATATCGAGTGTCGTCGGCGTAAACAATATTATCTTTAACAATTTTCATTTTTTTTTGTAATTTTTTCTGCATATTTTTATTTCACGTGTTTAACCACTTAATCACACTATAGTCACATTTTTTTTTATATCTTTAACAATTTTTAATTTTAATCTAAATTACTCGTTTCTACTAACACTTCCCGATCGGTCACTCATCATGAGATTGCTGCAGCCCGAGCACGCTTAACTTCGTAGTTCCTTCCCTGTAGGGCTGGAATTAAAACTCGAAGCTCGCGAGTTAAACGAGTAGCTCGCAACTCGACTCGGCTCGGCTCGAGCTCGCTGTCCAACGAGCCGAGTCGAGTTTTCGTTTTCGACAGTAAACGAGTTCAACCTAAACGAGCCGAGTTTACGAGTACTCGTTTAGCTCGTTTAACTCGGTAAAAAGAATTTCTAATGATATTCTTATATATGTGAACATTTTTTTTACTGATTATTGTAGTTTATTTATGACAAATTATTTTATGGTGACATCTTTTCATCGATTATTGTGATGATTTTATTATACGTGCCCCAAATAATGAAAAATAAGTATATATACAATACATAATGTTGACTTTTTATAGTTTTATAAAATAAAAAAAGTTAAACGAGTAGCTCGCGAGCTACTCGCGAGTTCACCGAGCCGAGCCGAGTTTTGTTTTCGGACTCGTTTGTTGAACGAGTCGAGCCGAGCTCGACTCGTCAGTTGACCGAGCTTGAGCGAATCGAGCCGAGCTGACTCGGCTCGGCTCGAATTCCAGCCCTACTTCCCTGTCATCTATGTAGAAACAACGGATGTGTCGTTAACAATATTATCCAATCAATCCTGTTAACCTTAACCCTTGGACCATCATGTCACACTCTTTTATTTTGTAAATTCAAATAATTATTTAAAAAATAACTAATAATAAATTTGAATTCAACTAATCTTGAATTCAAATAATAATTAACATTTTTGCCTTTTCTATTTAATATTGAATAATTCATATCTATAAATCCGTAAATCGAAATTTGACAAATAATATGTCTATATCGATTAGAAAATGAGAGAAATTCAAATATGACTTCCATATAATATTTTCCATCATATACAAGATTTTTTTTTCTTTTCATTGAAGCAAAAAACCATTTTCTATTTTTCGAGTGTAAAAATCGGTTTTTTTGTGAGGCACCTACCATAAATATGTTGCAAAACTTTAGAGCTACAATTTTTTTTAATACTAGACCATATTATATGCAAAAATAACCAATTTGTTTCATATGAAAAGGTTTCCATCCACCTCTTTTGAAAAAAAAAAAAATTCTGTCGATTCCGGTGGAAACTGGTCAAATTTTAACTACAGGTAACTCATAGTTTGCTCATGATTTTTGGCAAAAATAATTTTTAGGTACATAAGTACCTATTTCATCATAGATACACCAAGATTTTCTCAATATTCAACCCCTAGCTACGAACAGTCATGCCCGTCGCCTTGACTTTTTCCTTAAACCGGCTTAGAAAATTCCAAAAAATTCAAAACAACCCAAAATGATGCGAGACCTTCGCGTGGTGTCATTATATAGGTCCTAGTATACACAAAAAATAATGAACTTTGAATACGACAGTTGTGTTGAAACTATGTTCACAAAAATAAGCTATCTCCTCGGAACATTCCAGGGTTTCGGGCCAAATGACGATTGTAATGGTCATATCCATGGCATAGTTTGTTTAAATGTTCCCATATTCTACAGAAACATGCATCTTGGAAGCATGGACAATGTTGAATGACGAAGTTTTCCTTTTCATTAAAGAAAAAAACCATTTTCTATTTTTCGAGTGTAAAAAATGGGTTTTTTTGTGAAGGACCTACCATAAATATGTTACAAAACTTGAGATTTATAATTTTTGAAAATACTAGACCATGTTAAATGCACAAATAACCAATTTGTTTCATATAAAAAGGTTTCCATACACCTCTTTTGAAAAACAAAAGTTTTTTCGATTCTGGTAGAAACTGGTCAAATTTGAACTACAGGTACCTCATAGTTTGCCCATGATTTTTGGCAAAAATAATTTTTAGGTACACAAGTACCTATTTCATCATAGATACACCAAGAGTTTCTCAATATTCAACCCCTAGCTACAAACAGTCATGCCCGCCGCCTTGACTTTTTCCTTAAACCGGCTTAGAAAATTTCGAAAAATTCAAAACAACCCAAAATGATGCGAGACCTTCGCGTGGTGTCATTATATAGGTCCTAGTATACACCAAAAATAATAAACTTGGAATACGACAATTGTGTTGAAAATGTGTTCACAAAAATAAGCTATCTCCTCCGAACATTTCAGGGTTTCGGGCCAAATGACGAGTGTTATGATCATATCCATGGCATAGTTTGTTTAAATGTTCTCATATTCCACATAAATATGCATCTTGGAACCACATGTTGACGGAGGAAGTTTTCCTTTTCATTGAAGCAAAAAACCATTTTCTATTTTCCGAGTGTAAAAAATGGTTTTTTTGTGAAGGACCTACCACAAATATGTTGCAAAACTTGAGAGTTATAATTTTTGAAAATACTAGACCATGTTAGATGCACAAATAACCAATTTGTTTCATATGAAAAGGTTTCCATCCACCTCTTTTGAAAAACACAAGTTTCTGCCGATTTCGCTGAACTACATGTTGCCTCATAGTTTGCTCATTAGTTTTGGCAAAAATCATTTTTAGATACACAAATACCTATTTCATCATAGATACACCAAGAGTTTCTCAATATTCAACCTCTAGCCCCGCTGGAGAAAAACCCAACTTATAGGTCTACACCCGGTAGCGTTAACCCTTTCTTGTTTGTTCCGTTCTTGCTCATGATTTTGTTTTAATAATGTAGCTTTAATAATATGCATGATGATGTAGATATGTTTCTCCTTTTCAAAACGAGCTAAAGAACGTCGAAATCCGAATTCGAATGCAAATGTTGCGCTCAAAATGGTGAGAGAGCAAAAAAAAACTAGGATAGACCGACGGTGCACATATGCCGCGCGCGGTAGGCTATCAGCGTCCACGTACCTGCCTGGCTAGCTAGCTGCAGTTTATTCATATCCGACGGTATCTTATCAGATTGATGGGGACGGTAGGGCCTGATACGCCGTCTGAATTTTTGGTGTTGATTAGCGAGGAGTGTACTACTCCCTCCGTTCGGAATTAGATGACTTATGTTTGTCTAAATAAAGATGTATCTAGACACATTTTAGTATATAGATGCATCTGTATTCAGACAAATACAAAGTCATCTAATTCCGAACGGAGGGAGTACTACTCTAGGTCTCCACTGTCCTCTCTCCCGTGTGCCGCGGTCTGTTTCCTGGCGATCGAGGAGAAGACGGTCTTGATTTGTGGTCTGTTTTGCTGATCAATCGATCTGCGGCCGATGACGATGGAGCGCATTGTGTGAACAATGCATTGTCTGTGTTCCGTGACAGGCAAACCCGCTGCTAGCAAGTGACACCAGCTAGCGCTGGTCATGGATGAGCTTGAGTGGCCATTGTTTATGTTTCCCGGTTTGTGAAAAAAAGAATCGCAACTAGTTCAAAACCGTCGCATGCCGTGATATTGACTCTGATCCGATCCGATCGCCGTAGGTATACACTACACGATCGCGGCCACCGCCCAGTCGCCCACCTACGCATTCAATTACGGAGCGCGAGGTACACGAGCGCAACTGCGAACCCATGCATCCGATCATTAGAAGAAAAAAAATGGCCCACACGCGGGAGTGAACGTGCCGGCCCTTAACTTAGCTGACGGTGCGCTTATGCGTCGATCTCATCCATCCGATGCTTAAAGAGCATGTGCGCACGTTCTCTTCATATATACGCTACCGATCGTGGCTACTTCCGGAGCACGATCGAGGAACACATCCGGTGCTACGTATCCGGGACTAAAGGCCCCCCCCTTTAGAACCGGTTTGTCACAAACCAGTGCTAAAGGCCTCCACGTGGGCGCCGAAGAGTGCGCGCAGGCGGAGGACCTTTAGAACCGGTTGGTAACACCAATCGGTCCTAATGCTTTTTTTTCTTTTTTTTTCCTTTTTCTTTTCAGGGTTTCCGATTCCGTATTTAGGGTTTAGAGTTTAAGGCGTGTTCCGTATTTTCAGGGTTTTCGTTTACGTGTTTCTGTTTACGTCTTTTCGATTCCGTGTGTCCGTGTTTTGTTTTTTACGAACACGGAACCGGAAACACGTAATCGAAAATACGTATCCGGAAACACCGATTCCGTGTTTGTGGTTAAGTGTTTCTGATTCCGTGTTTGCGGTTAAATGTTGATGCACCAAATAAAAGTACATATCTATATACATGTAACACGAAGTACTCGACCGAGCATTACATAATCTGAAGTTTGTTTCCAATAGCTGTATATTTGCATAGAGAAGGGAGCTGGCTATTGGTTCATAGGATGGAAAAATTCTCCGCCTTCATCTATGACTTGCGTGAGGAGAAATCCTGCCAATTCCTCTGCAACTGCCTTGCAACGTTGGATTGGTTTAAGCATCGCCCGCTTTCGTTGCATCTTTAGAATAAGTAGCTGAAAACAATTAAGTTATGAACAAAACTAAACATAATTGATGGCAACATAAATAAAGTTGTGAAGATTCGGTTACGTACCTCTAGATTTCTGGAAGTACGGGATTTCTCATTGATAATCCTGTGAATGAACTCGCAAACGTAATATCCACAATAATCAGTTCCCTGTGGTTGTTGCGGGACGCGCTATATACGAGAACATAATTCAGTCAAATTAATATCAATCAACAGAATGGTAATGGTATTGAAACCAGGGTACGTAGTACTACTTACTTTGTTAATCTGAAAGTGGAGCTTGTCTGCCCATGTACCGGGTTCTTCCTTGATGAACATTTTCCAAACCCTGGCCGACAAAAGAAAAATGAATACAAGAGTTAATTATTACTTACTTGATATCAGGAAATGAACGAAAAAGAGGCCGATATATATATACCTTTGAAGCATCTGACGTGCGCTCTTCCATGTGTCAGCGTCCCAGGTTAACGAGTCCCAGATTTCAACTTGTCCTTGATCGATTCTAATGATGAACAATATGAAGTGGGACCTGCGCACGTGTACACACGCAGTCATGCATACTCATCAATTACACTTAACATCAGGTAAGCAAAATGGAATGTCTACAAGACAGTAACACTCACTTGAATCCGTAGGGCCAAAGTATTTCTTTTTTGGTACTTTGTCGCTTCAAAAACCTTAGCAAATCATCCGGTGTATCCTTGTTGAACTTTTCTATTGTGTCTTGATGAAACGAATACGGGTCAATGAACCCAAAGTCCCAGATTCCTGCCAGCTTGCATTCATGAATCTTCATTCTGCATAGTAGCGTACAAAAAGAATGTCGTGAGTGATAATTATACGGGCAATGAACGCGAGCTTAACTAAATAATTAAATTACACAAATAAATCACTTACAAACAGTAGCAGTTGAGGATAGACTTGTCGAGGGCACGTTGATTGTACATCTGGACAAATTCATCGAACCCAAGCTCCACACCGTACTCTCTGAAGTAGTGTTGATCCTGAACTGCCGCCATGATACAGTCTCTCTTTTGCCTTGCGGCCTCCAAGTAACAAACATGTAAATTCCATAGTTGGGTTGTTAGAGCAGTAGGATTTTCGACCAGAGGGTGCTCGGGCTTGTATTTATATACCACATCAGCAATAGCGTAACCTACGTCGCCCATGCGTGGACCGGACACTGAAGCCTGGTCAGATAACACCTTGAGCGGGGCAATTGACCGTGCTTCTTGTTGTCCGAGCTGGGGAACTTGTTTACCGCATTTCGTCTGCTCCGCCTGCTTCATCTGTGCGGTGTGCATCTTTTCAATGTATCGTTCATAGTCTGAAAGGGGCGGCGGTGGCGGCGGTGCAGGATAATATAAGTTGTCGATGGTGCGCTCAATTTTCCACTTTGGGGTGTTCTTCAGAGTTTCCTTCCAGACATCTGGAGGGGGCTTCAGGGGAAACCGTGGGAACCATGCTTTGTTTTTGGCTTTCACGGCCTCGGCTTGTTCCTCCGGAGTCATCAGGCCTGGTAACGTCGGGGGAGTCTCGACTTTCTTGGGTTTCCTTTCTCTCTTCTTGGGAGGAGTCCCGTTTCTTCTGAACTGCAGCTTCCGCTTTGCCGTACCCGTAGTGGGCGCATCCGTCGGCTCACGGGAGTGCACGGGCGATGGACCCTCGGCCTCGGGCTCCCAATTTTCGTTGTGGGGTGGACTTGGAGGTGCGTTGGGGGTGGACTTGGAGGTCGTGCATTCTCTGTACGAAAGTGAAAAAACTATTAAAAATAGACTTACATGTGGTGCAACATTCAGTAATTGTTGGAGGTGGTGCATTTGTACCTGGAGGAGTCGGTGGCCTTGGCGCCGCGTTAGGAAACACGATGTGCTTTTTATTCCACAAGATGATACCAAGCTCCATTTCTCCCAGTGTCTTCTCGCCTTCACCTCCAGGAATATGGAGCTCAATGGATGGCATCCCGGCGTAATTGTTGACAACCCGACACGAGCATGGGATGCTGGAATCTGACCACCATGGTAGGTTGCTCCAGGTTGATTCGGTAAAGCATAGCCTGACGCCACCCTGAAGGATATGTTCCCCATTGGCATATGTATCTCATAGTTTGTCTTCTCCGTGATATCATCCACGGGGTAGTGAGGCGCCGACGATTCGACTGCACGACCGTCTTCTAGCTGCAGCTGCGTGGAACCCATGCTGCTTCTATGCTAAGATGGGACAGCATCTGCTACAGGATCGTCTTCTATTTGCAGCTGATCAGGTGCAGGACGATGTTCTACCTCCTCTTCAGTGTCAGGTACAGGGTGTCCCCCTTTCTTCAAGAGAAACGCCACCTTCTCTTCTAATGTCGATATCCGTTCCAGCGCCTTCTTCTAGCTTCTACCACGGCTTCTGTAAGTGCCAAGGTCCGCTGGAAACCCTTGGCTCCACGGGGTAGTGGCTCCAAAGCCTTGTGTTTGTCCCCACTTTTCGGGGTTCCCGAGTGCCTTCGTCAGCTCGTCGTTCTCTCTATCGGGAACAAAAGTTCCTTTTCGAACAACTTCTATTGCCTTCTCTTGTTCTGTTATGACCTTTGTTATTTTTTCCGACCATGGTCCCTCCGCAACAATCATCCCAGTCTCAGCGTCCAACGTTGCCCCATGCGCGAACAACCAAAACTTGGACCTATCGGGCCAGTCATGTGTCTGTGCAATGATACCTCTTTTCAGAATCGCATCTTCATAGCGTCGCCACCTAGGCAGGACAGTCATGTAGCCACCTGACCCCAAAATATGGTGATATTTCTTCTTCTTCGCATTCTCCTTATTTGTGGCTGATCGGGATGCAAAGACACCTGATTTCTTGTACGCCTTAAAATCAGGCCAAGCGTCTCTTATCTTCACTAGGTGCCCAGTGAAAACTGCATCTTCGTCCTTATATTTCTTCCACGGGTCTTTCTTCCACCTCTGAAATTTTGTGGCCATCTTCTTCAAAGCCCACTCCTCGACTTTCTTCTTCTTATCTTCCGCTACGCTGAAATTTAGCCAGACCGTGTCGCAAAGCACTCTTTTCAATCTTTCATCGACATAAGTAGCTCCAACATTGGCGCTGGTCTTCGGCTTATTCCATTCTATTAAGTTGATCGGGACCAGGTCTCTTACAACAACCCCGCACTGATTTACGAATTTGCGATAAGTTTCTGGGGGCTCCATTGGTTTGCCATCAGCAGCAACTGTATCGATCGAGAACCTTGCGGTATCTTTCAACCTTGCGGCCGGGCCTCGTTTCGACTTTGTCTCAGTACTTGCGCTAGCTGTTCCGGAGGGCGCCTAAACGGGAAAATAATGATTCGTTAGTAAGTGCAATACAAATTAATTGTTGCGTCAATAGTGACTTGAGATATACATTGGCAGAGTTTGTTCTGGAGGGCACTTCTGCATCCTCGACGTTGTCGTCGTCATCATCTACTACATCTTCTATATTCTCAACTCCGTCACCGGAGTCGTTCAAAAATTGATTGCTAAACGCCTGTCCACCATCGTGATCATGATATATGGCCGTTGCATCTTTAAAAATCATCTGGCACATGTATCTTTTCTTCTCCGCTTCACCCATTCCCTCGAGCTGATCGGCGTGCGGATCATGTGCAGGTCCTTGGGGATCCATAGCTCAACACCTGCTAGTAAAATTTATAAAATGAAGAACACTTAGCGAAATTATTTCATCGGACACTTAGCAAAATTATTTCATCGGACACTTAGCGAAATTATTTCATCGGACACTTAGAAAAATTATTTTATCGGACACTTAGCAAAATTATTTCATCGGACACTTAGCAAAATTATTTCATCGAACACTTAGCGAAATTCTTTCATCGGACACTTAGCGAAATTATTTCATCGGACACTTAGCAAAATTATTTCATCGGACACTTAGCGAAATTATTTTAAATTTAAACAGAAAAAATTCTCTAAGTCTAGCTAATTATAATTACTAAAAATTCTAATTCTAGCTAATATATTTTAAATTTATATATCCAAATATTTTTCTAGCTAGTATATTTTAAATTTAAACAGAAAAATTCTCTAAGTCTAGCTAATTATAATTACTAAAAATTCTAATTCTAGCTAATATATTTTAAATTTATATGTCCAAATATTTTTCTAGCTAGTATATTTTAAATTTAAACAGAAAAAATTCTCTAAGTCTAGCTAATTATAATTACTAAAAATTCTAATTCTAGCTAATATATTTTAAATTTATATGTCCAAATATTTTTCTAATTCTAATTCTAGTTAGTATATTTTTCTAGCTAATTATAATTACTAGCTAATTATAATTACTCTAATTCTAGCTAATTATAATTACTAGCTAATTATAATTACTACAAAATTCTAGCTAATTATAATTACTCTAATTCTAGCTAATTATAATTACTAGCTAATTATAATTACTAGCTAAATATAATTACTCTAATTATAATATAAATAAAAAAAACAAAAAAAAACTCACCTCTGCCTCTGTGACGTCACGCCTACGTCACAGAGGGAGCTGGCGCGGCGTCGGGGCAGAGGGACCTGGCGGCGTCGGGCAGAGGGAGGCGACGTCGGGCGGCGGCGTGGCGTCGGGGCGGCGGCGCGGCGTCGGGGGCGCGGGCGTGGCGTCAGGGGCGCGGGCGAGGCGGACGTCGTCGGGGGCAGAGGATGGCGGCGACGAAGCGGCGTCGAGGGCGCGCGGCGGGGCGACAGCGGCGAGGAGGCGACGACGACCGGTACTAAAGGTCCAAACCCGGGGCCACGTTCAGACAGCGCCCCCTGTACAGACCTTTAGCACCGGTTTGCGTTAACAACCGGTGCTAAAGACCCTTTCGCACCGGTTGTTAACGCAGACCGGTGCTAAAGGTCTGTACAGGGGCACTTTTTTTTTCTTTTTTCCGTTTCCTTTTTCTTTTTCCTGTTTCTTCTTTTATTTTTCTTTTTTGTTTCCCTTTTTTGTTTTCTTTTATATTTATTTATAAAATCAAAGTAGACTCAAAAAATTGTAAAATCAAATATTTATAAAAAACTATTTCTATTTTCTCATATTTTGTGTAAAAATTGTCTAAATGTCTTTTAAAACAATTAAAAATAAAAATAAGGTATTTATCAAACTAATTTGAAAATATAAAGAAATTTTTTTGTTTCCTTTTTCTTTTTCATGTTTCTTCTTTTATTTTTCTTTTTTGTTTCCCTTTTCTATTTTCTTTTACATTTATTTATAAAATCAAAGTAGACTCAAAAAATTGTAAAATCAAATATTATAACAACATATTTATATTTTCTCATATTTTGTGTAAAAATTGTCTAAATGTCATTTAAAACAATAAAAAAATAAAAAATAAGATATTTATCAAACTAATTTGAAAATATAAAGATATTTTTCTGTTTCCTTTTTCTTTTTCCTGTTTCTTCTTTTATTTTTCTTCTTTTATTTTTCTTTTTTGTTTCCCTTTTCTGTTTTCTTTTACATTTATTTATAAAATCAAAATAGACTCAAAAAATTGTAAAATCAAATATTATAACAACATATTTATATTTTCTCATGTTTTGTGTAAAAATTGTCTAAATGTCATTTAAAACAATAAAGCATTAAGTTAAATGATGAGGATGCTCCATGGATACGGCCAAATCGTAAGAAAGCGGGGACACAAGGGAAGAATTGATGTGTAATAATTTATTGTACCAAACTTTGTTGAATGGATCATGTGAATTATATTATCTCTGATGTGTTTTGGGGCAAACCTTAAAAGGGGGTGTAGAACAAAAAAACGGTATCGCCATCATACAGCCCCACCGTGTCTACTGGGTGCATATATATATATGCATACCAAATGCACGGCAGGACGTATGATGGCGAATCCGGATGTTTTGTATTTGCTCGATGAACTGAATATATGATGTATCAAACCTTAAAGGGGGTGTAGAACAAAACAATCGGTATCGCCATCATACAGCCCTACCGTGGCTACTGGGTGCATATATGCATACCAAATGCACGGCAGGACGTATGATGGCGAATCCGGATGTTTTGTATTTGCTCGATAAACTGAATATATGATGTATCAAACCTTAAAGGGGGGTGTCGAACAAAACAATCGGTATCGCCATCGTACAGCCCTACCGTGGCTACTGGGTGCATATATGCATACCAAATGCACGGTAGGACGTACGATGGCGAATTCAGATGTTTTGTATTTGCTCGATGAACTGAATATATGATGTATCAAACCTTAAAGGGGGGTGTAGCACAAAATAATCGGTATCGCCATCATACAGCCCAACCGTGGCTACTGGGTGCATATATGCATACCAAATGCACAGCAGGACGTATGATGGCGAATCCGGATATTTTGTATTTGCTCGATGAACTGACCGGTGTATGAAGGTGGGCTACATATAGGGTCCTCTGGCTCACAAAGTGTTGAGCTAGGGTTTTGACCCAACGGTTAAGAAACACCCTCATCCAACGGCTCACAACAGATCGAAAGAAACACACCGTAGCCCTGATCGAACGGCTCACAACAGCTCGAAAGAAACACGCCCCGGATCCAATGACTCACAAGCGCTTGAAAGAAACACACGATCTGTGTGATTCTATCTGATTGGTCCAAACGAAACCCTAACCCATTTAGTCCCGGTTGGTGTCCCCAACCGGGACTAAAGGGATGATCCGTTTCTATTTTTCTTCTTGCATTTCTTCTGATTGCGCCGTAACTATGGAAAATCTTTATCATTTAACTGAATGCTTGGATCATCTTTGAATTTGAAGGGAGGAATTTCATTAAATTTATTGTAATCTTCTGACATGTCTATCTTGTCCTCGACTCCCACGATGTTTCTTTTCCCTGAAAGAACTATGTGGCGCCTTGGCTCATCGTCTGATGTATTCGCTTCCTTATGTTTTCTTTTTCTCGGTCTGCTAGACATGTCCTTCACATAGAAAACCTGAGCCACACTATTGGCTAGGACGAATTGATCATTGCCGTACCCAAGATTCTTCTGATCCACTGTTGTCATTCCGTACTTCGGGTCTACCTTCACGCCTAACAGGTTGAACCATTTGCACCAGAACAAAGGGACCTTAAACGAAGGTCCGTAGGCAAGTTCCCATATCTGCTCTATGTAACCATAGTATGTGACCCTTTGCCCGTTGTCGTCTTTTGCATCAAACCGGACGCCACTGATTTGGTTGGTGCTCTTTTTATCTTGGTCTGCCGTGTAAAATATGTTACCATTTATCTCGTACCCTTTAAAGGTCAATACACTCGAAGATGGTTGCTTGGCCAACAAGTATAGCTCATCTTCAACAATGTTGTCATTAATGAGATGTCTTTGCAACCAACCGCCGAAAGTCTTCGCGTGTTCTTTAGCAATGAAATCTTCAGGTTGCTCCGGGTATTTCGAGCGTAAAATATCCTTGTGTTCCTGGATATATGGAGCCGCCAAGCTGGAATTAACTAGAACTGTGTAGTGTGCTTGAGTGAAAGATTGCTCGTCCATACATGTTGTTGATTTCTTTCCTAGCGTGCCTTTTCCACGCAGTCTCTCCTCATGGCGCGACTGAGGAACACCGATCGGGTTCAGGTTAGGAATAAAGTCAACACAAAACTCAATGTCCTCCTCTGTTCCATAGCCCTTGACCATGCTTCCTTCTGTCCTAGCACGGTTTTTAACATAATTCTTCAAGACTCCCATGAACCTCTCAAAGGGGAACATATTGTGTAAGAATACAGGACTGAGAACGGAAATCTCTTGGACTAGGTGAACTATGAGGTGCGTCATAATATTGAAGAAGGTTGGTGGGAACACCAACTCGAAGCTGACAAGACATTGGACCACGTCCTTCTGTAAACTTGGTAGAGTTGCTGGATCGATTGCCTTCTGAGAAATTGCGTTGAGGAATGCACATAGCTTCACAATGGGTACTCGCACGTTTTCTGGCAGAAGCCCCCTCAATGCAATCGGAAGTAACTGGGTCATGATCACGTGGCAGTCATGAGACTTTAGGTTTTGGAACTTTTTCTCTTCCAGGTTTAGTATTCATTTTATAATCGACGAGTAGCCAGAAGGGACCTTGATACTGCTCAGGACTTGGAAAAACATCTCCTTCTCTTCCTTGGTAAGAGCGTAGCTGGCAGGACCTTTGAAATTCTCTGGATTCATCAGGTCGTCTCGTTCGTGCATACGTTGGTGGTGTAGCCGTGCTTTTGGTGTATCTCTCAACTTCTTCCCATGCACGCCCAATAAGTTTAGCAGGTTCACGCAAATATTTTTCGTCACGTGCATCACGTCGATCGCAGAGCGAACCTCTAGGAATTTCCAATAGGGTAGTTCCCAGAATATAGATTTCTTCTTCCACATGGCTACGTGGTTGTCGGCGTCATTCGGAACAGATTGTGCGCCAGGACCCTTACCAAAGATTACTTTTATATCTTTGACCATGTCATATATATCAGTACCTTTAGGGAGGGTTGGCTTCCTCCGTGTATCTGCCTCGCCTTTGAAATGCTTTCATTTATTTCTTACGGGATGCCTGTCTGGAAGAAATCGACGATGCCCCGGGTACACATTCTTGCCTATGTGTATACTTTCAGTCTCGCCTAAAGAGTGTGTGCATGCGATGTATCCCTTGTTTGACTGTCCTGAGATGTTACTAAGAGCGGGCCAATCATTGATGGTTACAAACAGCAACCCTCGTAGGTCAAATTCCTCTTGTTTGTACTCGTCCCACACACGTACACCTTCGTCAGCCCACAACTCTAAAAGTTCATCAACCAGTGGCCTCAGGTACACATCAATGTTGTTGCCAGGTTGCGACGGGCCTGGGATAAGCACTGGCATCATAATGAATTTACGCTTCATGCATAACCAAGGAGGAAGGTTATAGATACATAGAGTCACGGGCCAGGTGCTATGACTGCTACTCTGCTCCCCAAACGGATTCAGACCATATGTACTCAGACCAAACCTTAAGTTTCTTGCGTCACGTGCAAAGTCCTCGTACTTATCGTCGATGTTTCTCCACTGCGACCCATCAGCGGGGTGTCTCGGCATATCGTCTTCCTTACGGTCTTCTTTGTGCCATCGCAGTAACTTGGCATGCTCTTTGTTTCGAAACAAACGTTTCAACCTTGGTATTATACGAGCATGCCACATCACCTTGGCAGGAACCCTCTTCCTGGGGCGATCGTCGCCCTCAACATCACCAGGGTCATCTCGCCTGATCTTATACCGAAATGCACCGCATACCGGGAAGGCATTTAAATTATCGTGCTGACTGCGGTAGAGGATGCAGTCATTGATGCATTCATGTATCTTATGCACTTCCAATCCTAGAGGGCAGACAACCTTCTTTGCTTCGTATGTACTGCAGGGCAGCACGTTAACTCTTGGAAGCATCTTCTTCATTATTTTCAGCAGCTTTTCAAATCCCTTGTCAGATAATCCATTCTCTGCCTTCCATTGCAGCAATTCCAGGGTGGTGCCGAGCTTTTTCTGGCCATCTTCGCAATTTGGGTACAACATTTTTTTTTTGGTCTTCTAACATGCGCTCCAACTTCAACCTCTCGTTTTCACTTGCGCAGTTTATCTGTTCTTCACGAATGACCTGACGAAGATCATCATCAGACTCATCAACAATGTCCTGAAGTTCAGGCTCGTCTTCCCCTATTTCAGTATCACCGTGTTCACCGAACATAGGATAATTATCATTATCCTTTTCTTCTTCATTGTCTTCCATTACAACCCCTCTTTCTCCGTGCTTGGTCCAACAAAAATAACTGGGCATGAAGCCTTCTTGTAACAGGTGGGTGTGTATGGTTCTTGAGTTAGGGAAATTCCTCTTATTCTGGCATTTTTTACATGGACAAAAAATAAATCCATTATGCCTGTTTTTCTCAGCCACATTGAGAAAACTACGCATGCCATTAAGCAATTCGGGACGACGTCGATC
Organism: Alopecurus myosuroides; assembly: GCA_028641055.1. Taxonomy (NCBI): domain Eukaryota; kingdom Viridiplantae; phylum Streptophyta; class Magnoliopsida; order Poales; family Poaceae; genus Alopecurus; species Alopecurus myosuroides. The sequence goes on along the minus strand of CM054063.1, from coordinate 311,986,093 downwards.
ACTGTACATCTATTGCCGGTTCATCTGCATTATATAAATTTATCAACAACCATTATGCTAAATCATCATGACTAAATTAATTAATTAATACAAAAAGTTCATCACACGTTAAAACCAAAGTAGCGTAGTGACCATACACGTTAAAACTCTCTCTAATTAATGCATTTAAATACAACAACAAATGCGATCAAAATCGCAACAAAGGTAACAATTGACCCAACGGCATAATGATACCAAGCCTCTTTACTAATTGCATATTTTCTAATCTTTCTAATCTTCAGGCGCATTGCGTCCATCTCGCTCTTGTGACCATCGACGACACCGGCAAGAACCTTTTCCAAGGTCATCTTCTCTCTTTCAGTTTTTTCCAACATTTCTTCAGTTTTTTTCAATCTTTCTTTCAAGCCAACATTTTTTGTTCAACTAAGTGTAACTTCTCAACAATAGGGTCGATTGGCATTTCCGGTTCCACTACCTCCTAGATAAAAAATATCTATGTCAAGTTGGTCGGCGTAATTAATTGTCATATAATCAGGAAATGAAAATATGTAGTTATAAAAGATAATATACCACATCCGAATCATAGACTGGACGAGGGCCAACGGGGACGGATATCAAAACCATGGCGCTATATATATAAAAAAAATCTTACACAATAAGAAAATTATATACAAGTAAATATGTAAATCATACAAATCAAAATTTGTTTTGGTAAATAAAAACAATAGGCTCACCAAGGTTGTGTCGGTGACGGGGCGATCGACAGAGGTGAGGAAGGGGACAAGGCGCGCGACACTAAAAAAAACCACAAATCATAATTAAATTTGAGCTCAAATTGCATCAAATTGTATACATAACAAATGAATAACAAATTCTAGCTTAGGCATTTCATCAAACACCTAGCTAGCACAACAAAAATTAAATGAGCAAGAAAACGAGCAAAACTTGCAACGCCGGAAGAGGGAATGTTGATGCTAACCGTAGAACCGATGGGTATCAACAATCTTGACAAATGGTGGAGAAAAATGGGGATGGATTAGAGCTCACAAGAGGAATGAGAGAGCAAAAATGGAGTTGAGCTCGAGCTCGAAAAAATGGAGCTTAGCTAGCTGGGGGTGGAATATAGGGGAAGGCTTTAGGACCGGTTTGTGTCACAAACCGGTGCTAAAGGGTCTGACAGCGGGCCCCGTGGTTGCTGCAAAAAATGATAAAACCTTTAGAACCGGTTTGCGATACAAACCGGTGCTAAAGGTTCTGTCCACTGGGCCCCCCTCCCTGCAGCAAATGGTCCAAAAACCTTTAGAACCGGTTTGTGTTACAAACCGGTCCTAAAGGCCTTGCGGCCATTTGCTGCAGGGAGGGGGCCCAGCGGACAGAACCTTTGAAACCGGTTTATATCCAATCCGGTTCCAATGTGTTTGGCTCAATGCCTTGTTTTCTACTAGTGCACCTACAACAATGCATTATAAAAAAACACCACTTTCTAAAAAAATTGTCAAAAATAACCACCTCTCTGTGACGGCAGGCCTCACTAGCCAACACGTAGCGCCTGCTGCCACGGACGGGGGTGACATGGCCCTGTCGCCGCCACTGGAGGCGGCACGTTCGTGCTGGCCAGCGCACGAAAAATGGAGTCATGTGGGACACACCACTGCATGAACAGTAAAAAAATTTGTCAAAAAAATTGCAAAAGGAATATTTGCATCTAGCCAACAAGTTGCACTACTATTGTCAAAAAAAAAAAACAAGTTGCACTACTAGTACGAAATTTTTAATAAAAAATACTTTTTATTTACGAAGAAAAAATAGACAAATTTGACAAATTTTTGGAGATTCAGATAAGATCAGCTTGCACACAGTGCACTAAGCAAAGATTAGAACGTGCCGCCTAGAGCTGTGGCGGAGCAGGGCATGCCGCCTCCATTCGTGGCGTCAAGTGCCATGTGTCGCCTGGCCTGTCCTGCCGCCACGGTAAAATGGTCTATTTTGATAAATTTTTAGAAGGTGATCTTTTTTGATAATGTACCAGCGTGGATGGTCTTTTTTGGCAAAAATTCTCATGTGCCCGATGGCTGGAAGAATTCGTCTACCACCAAGGGCTACGAGCCGGCGGCTGTGTATGTATCCTAGCCGGCTAGCTGTACGGTGGTTCAGGCGTCAAATCGGTAAATTACAAGCAAACCACAGCTAGCGTTCGAGCTAGACCGGTTAAAAGCGATATGCATCGGTAGAGTTTTTCTCCGGTGAGGAAAAAAAAAAGCAAGCGGCTGACGGGGACCCATGGGAAGACGGCGTCGATCGGGACAAAACGAGATATCATGCAGATCGCGAACGGCCTTTCCCGGCACGGGAAGACGGCGCCCGCGCGCGTCGGCACAAACGCGGCCGGTTAAAAGACATCGCCGATCGAGATCGCGACGATTTCACCGGACGGGCGACGGTAGGTAGCTCGCATTGCCCTGCCCCTCCACAGCCACCGCCTTTCGTCGTTCCAGAAAGCCGTAACGAGCCAAGCCAACAGACTGGTCGTCCTCGATCGACCGGCCGGAAGTTAACTCGCTACTTCCCGGCCGCCGTGGGTCGAGGACGTGATCTGGCCAGCGCCTAGCTAGAGCAGCTGAGGTGGAGAGGTCTCGCCTCGCCCAGCAAAAAATGTCCCCGCGTCCCGGCACGATGTCAATTACTACTACTCGGAACTACTACTCCTCTACTGATTGCAACCATTTTGTACGCATTCCTGGTCTGCTGCCACGTTAGAGCTATCCTTTTCCGATTCCAAAACCACGCACACGGGCACACGCCGCCACGTAACCATATCACGTGTCCATCCTTGTATCGACGTCGGCATATCCTGTTAGATCTTGCCGTCGCAATAGCTCTTTTTTCCTTTTTCTTTAACTGCAGGGTGGCCCTCGCAAATGCGAGGGCTGTTTGTGAATTCATGATTATCACATTTTTCTTAAAAATAATATGATTGTGAATGAATAAATTAATATCTCATATGTCAATAATATTCGTAATTTTCTTATATTCGTACATGAATAATTTTAATGTAATCTAGAAAAAACATGTATGTGTGTTTCTTGTATGTGATATTAGACGGGAAAATGAAACTTCTTGTTGAAGCTATCATATGTACGTGTATAAAAGTCTATCTATTGGTGTTAAAAGAGTAACGAAGGTGCTCCACAACAATATCCAACTGATATTTAGGTGTCCCTTTCATTATTTTCGTCTCATATTTACCTGCTTCGTTCTAAAATAAGTTTATGTTTTATAATGAACAGTACTCATGGTGAACATTTGATAATTTATTGTATATAAAAAATGTTATAATAAATATAGAATTAAGATATATTTGCGGCCATATATTCCTTTTTTCCAAATATGTATATTTATATATTGGTCTTTAAGCTTAAAGAAGTTTGGTTATATGTTTTCTGCATTGACATAATATTTTATATTTTTGTTCACAAAATCTCTCCAACTTCATGAGTATAACAAATTGATTGGAGGATGCTTCGTCGGTTGATATGATTTTCTACTATAAATCCTTTTGGGCTATAGGTGATTTTAATTCACAATAAACCATGTTGAGAATTCCGAGGTTATGATACATTCACTCCATACTTTATTTAATCTTTAATAAGAAACTACTTGTTGAGCATACGACTTAATGAAACATATGCTTAAACTAAACTAAACATAAAATAATTTACGTTTTTCTAAATGAATATATCTAGTTTGGCACTTTCAAACTTTTACAATGATTAGTTATACGAAGTGCACCCCTAAGAATTATGTCTTATAAATTTACTTCAAGCGTCCATATTTGTAAATTATTATTTATTTATTTCCGATTAATATACTAAACTAATTACATATAATCGTCAGTTTATACATATTTTCCTTGCCACCATGGTCTAGCTTGCTTCTTCATGCGACAGATACATTAATGACATAGCTAGCATCCGAAGCAGATATTATGAGTTTATACTATGCATGTATCGATCACTTTTTTCCTTACACCGCGTTCTATCTAGATAGAAACCCTTGTTTTCTTCTATTTTCCTTTTTTTGAATCAATAAACTTTGTTTTTAACGTCTCATCGACTTCAGAAGTTTACTCAAGTATCTGGAGGTAGACCATGTCTACAATACCAAAGTTTGATTGGCCATGCGTTTGCGCGATGATTGTCTCCTTGGTAAGCGTAAATTGTAGTAATGACTTTGTACGTACTTTTCCGCCTAGCGGGATGCCTAAGCGTAACACTGTATCACCATGAAGTCGAGTTATTTAGTAGCACATATTTGTCGTGCATAATGTTCTATTTAGCTACCATGTTTACTTTATTATTTTTGAAACATGTGTACCGAGTCCTATGCTCGGCATATGGCGAATATTTTTTTTGACGCGGATTAAATTTTAAGGTGTGTACCTGCTCAATAGTCAGAAAAACATTAATCCACAGATTAATAATTTAATACCTATTCCATAATCATGGAGGAGATTTGCTGAACCAAACGGAAAATTATTATTAGAAGACATGTTAAGGTACACGCCTAGAATTTAATCCGTGGAAAATGCCTGCCATTTTTTATCCAATTTGAATGATGTGGCTAAACGTGATGGCTCTATTAGACAACCGTATATTGCTTTTAGTATATAATAGATTCTATTAGTACAAAGAAGCATTTTATATTTAATTTTTTTATTTGTATTATTCCTTACTCGTAATTTGAAATCTTGTGGGCCCGCCCTTGCTTTTCCGTTTAGCTATGGTCTAACCCCTGTACGGAGAAAACTAGAGGGGGTAGAACTGCGGGCTTCCGGACTAGGGTATCACTAGAAAAACATTGCCGAAGCGTATGAATCCCTAAAAAACACGCATGTGGTCCTTGAATATGTGTACAAGTATGGTGGAAGGGCCATATATGTCATGTGTAGCTCTCCGGTGTGAGCCTCTTTCTATCCATTTTCTTCAGCGGAGTTAGGGTTTCACCACAGAGGGGTTTTGGAGTATCAAAATCCCACCAAAAGTTAAGTGGTGTCATACCATGTGTGTACAAGTATGCTTTGAGTTGTAGATATCCAAGATTCCACTACGAGGCGTGACCAGTTTCACGGACATTAGCTTCTCTCATGTGAGTTTTTGAACTTATAGTCTGAAAGTCCCGCTCAGGACGAACCAGGGGGAATCTTGTTGAGAGTCGGGATAGACCTTTGTTTTGGTGATCCTAGGACCTACCCTGACACAACCAATAAATTGGTTCCACTCATCTACTCTCTTTCGACTCCGGTCTGGGGGTAGATGATAATTTTGAGTTTTTCCAGCGGGGTTAGGGTTTTGCCGGGGAGGGGCCCCAGAGCTCGAAACACACAAAAACCTAGGTGGTGCTGGTACTAGATGACCAGAACTTAGGCCATGGTGTTGAAACTCATGATCAAGAAGGTTGGAAGACAAAGAGGCCAGAGTGGGCTGATACAATGTGGGAAACAGAGCAGACGACTAGATCTATTCCAGAGGTAGAAGATAATGATGATGGCCGAATTGTTCTCCTGGTCACTAAACATTAAACTCCCCCTTTATAATGTACAAGGCTGAAACTTCAATTCGCTAGTATCTATGTAAAGTTCGATGAACTCTGGTTTCTTATTAGGGCTATAACTTTGCCACTGTATAATCTATGTCTATAATAAGTATTCATGCTAGCTGTGGTAAGTTTACCCGTGCTGAAACGAGGAGACTGTAAACACCTTCGTTGGGAATTAACCAAACACTAGAATGTTACCTCTACAACACACAGGTGTAACCTAATTTGGTCTCGGATAAACGCGCCTAGCTAGAAATTTGTGCGCAATTAAATGTGGTGCACAACGTGGCTCGGACCATTTTCTCACTGGCACAGACGGCGAGACAAACAACCGATGCAGGTAACCAAACAACCAGGTATAGTGGGATTTCCACCCATGAATGACCAAATAGTCTACTCACTCCGTCTCAAATTAACTGTCACAACGATGAACATAAATAGATGTATCTAGACACCATCTATTTTTGTTTATCTTTGTGATAGTTAACTTGAGACGGAAGGAGTATATGTTCCTAATCGAGTGAGAGAATCACTTGATGTCTTGATGTCACGCAACTTTGTTTGATTAGCATAAACCAGCCGGCGCATCGACGGCTAGACGCTTTCCCACTGATTACGAATCCCGTGATGCCGATAGTACGGCGCATATGCGCGCGGGTTAAGCTATCAGCGTCGGCCGGTGTCTGCTTAGCTACAACTCGCGCATATCTATCAGATCGATCAGGACGTGTGCGACGTGTGCGTACGGCCTGATACGCCTTGTGAGATTTCGGACAGTAGCACAACTCACGGTTTTACTCTCTCTTTTTCCGTCCGTCAGTCCGTTACCCACTACAGGAATCGGCCGATATGCCGACGGCCAAATTCTATGCCGACGGCAATTTGTCGGGGCCGTCGGCATAGATCCAGTGAGGAAATCTCAAATTTTGCGGAAAAAAAAAATTTGCTATGCCGACGGCAATGCCGTCGCCCTTTGTTTTTTTTTTTTGAGCTACGCCGACGGCTGCCGTCGGCATCGACCCTAAGAGAGAATTCCGAATTGGGAAAAAAAATTGACCTATGCCGATGACAAAGCTCTTTTTTTTTTTGACTTAATCACCGTTTTGATCATAACTTTTGCATTCCAACTCGGATTTTGACGTTCTTTAACTCGTTTCGAAGAGGAGAAACATATCTAAATTATCATGCATATTGTTAAAGCTAAATAATTAGAAAAAAATCATGAGAAATAACACAACTAACAATAATGGGTTAACAGTTTCGTCTGAGAGGGTTGTGGGGCGTCTGAATCCAACCAAAATCTAGGTGGACCTAAAAATCATGAGAAATAGGTAGTTGTGTACCTAAAAATGATTTTTTCCAAAAATCATGAGCAAACTACGAGGCACCTGTAGTTCAAATTTGACCCGTTTCCAGCTGAATCGGCAGAAACTTGTGTTCTTCAAAAGAGGTGTATAAAAACCTTTTCAGAGGGAAATAATTGGTTATTTGTGCATATAACATGGTCTAGTATTTTCAAAAAATGCAGCTCCCAAATTTTGCAACATATTTGTGGTTGATGCTTCACAAAAAAAGCTATTTTTCACACTCGGAGAATAGAAAATGGTTTTTTTATTCAATGAAAAGCAAAACTTTCTTCGGGAACATTGTTCGTGCTTCCAATATGCATTTTTGTGTGGAATATGGGCATATTTAAACAAACTATGCCATGGATTTGGCCATTACACCCGTCATTTGGCCTGTTTCCAGCTGAATCGGCAGAAACTGTCAAAATGGCCACCATGGCTATTTATCAAAAGAGTTTAATTTTTTAAAACTATCGATGTTTTTATGATATGGATGTCATATTTGAATTTCTCTAATTTTTCTAATCGATTTAGACATTTTATTTGTCAAATTTTGATTTATGGATTTAAAGATATAAATTATTGTATATTAAATAATTTATTCACAAAATAAAGTAATTTCTAACATTACATTGTTATTTAGTCAATAAAGATAATTACATAATCATTATTATTTGTTCAAATATTGTTTTAAATTTAAACAATAGAAAAGTTTAACATCATTCCCCACAGGTTAATATGATTGATATGATAATAATATCAGTAAGTTCTAACATCTCATATGGAATCTAGTTTGGAAGAAACTCAAAGACTAAGCGTGGTTGGGCTGGAGGAATTTCAGGATAGGTGACCGAACGGGAAGTTTGACTAAGTTAAGTATGTTGACTAGATTAATTGTGTAATTAGAGAATAAAGATTAAATATGTGGCTAAGTGAAAAATTCTGGAATAGAATTTCAAAAAAGTTAGAAAAAAATAAAAATTCAAAAAAATTCGAATTTTTTCTTGATTTTTTTTCCAATTATTTTGGAAATATTGTGCCGACGGCTTTGCCGTCGGCATAGAGCTTGGTGTGCCAACGGCTTTTAGTGTGCCGACGGTCATTTGACCTGTGTCGACGCGGTCATATGCCGACGACAAGGTGCCGTCGGCACAGCCTGTGCTGACGGCATTTTAGCCTGTGCCGACGGCTTCTGGCCGTCGGCATATCGTGCGATTCCTGTAGTGACCTACGCACGCGCGCGCATGTGGTCCGTGGAGCAAACAAAACTCCAACTTTTCCACTACTACTACCAGCTAAGGAAGGATCGATCATGTCTATTCCCGTTTTGTGCAAACTTGTAAATTTGTAAGGAGAGCGCTAGGCGTAGGCCGCCCTACGCGGGGGCGTTTTAGGTCCCCTTCCGCACCGTCCGATCTTCATCCGATGGCTCAAAACAGCACAAAACCAGTATTACACTTTAGCCCCCCTGCTTTTCGCATATAGAACTCGCAGTCCACAACAGCCCACTTAAAACGAAAAGGTATATTTGTGTTGCCCCCGGTCATCTCGATAATTACAGCTAATCTGCCATTGCAACAATTTCACCCGTGTCGCAACAAAAAATATCGCTCCGTGTACAAAAAAAAAAGTATTGCGACAAAAATTTCCAAAACTTTTTTGGAAAATAAGTAATGTTACAAATAATAGTTAAACAATATGTTATTGCGTTGCAACAAAAAAGTTACAACAATGCAACAAAAATCACAACCTATTAAAACAAAAAAAATTATTTGCACCAAATAAAAAAGTTGGTAAGCAACAAAATAATTTGTCACTGCTTCGCTTGCAACAAAAATTATCACCTATTTCAACAAAAAAAGTCAATCGATAGCAACAAAAAAATTACATATTTACAACATATGAATGAACACATAACATATCATTCCGAAATGAATTCTAATAAACATATAAACATTTTCTAGAAATCATCCAGAAAAATATTGCAACATCTAGTTTGTGCTTTCTCAACAAAAAACGTGCCAAATTGTTACAAATTTTAAAGGCGTACGCAACAATGATCGAAAATGGCGAAGACACTTAGCATATATATATGCCTGCACGAAATTATTGCATTGGGCTGCTAAAAAAATCCAGGCAAAAAACCTCGTTGGATCTGGACTGTTGGCCTCTTTTCCACATAAAATGGGCCTAGTGGGCCAGGATTACACGAGCGAAGCAACAGGACGCGCGGAACGCAGCAGCGACCTAGGATGGGGCGGTGTAGGTCGCCCTATCTAAATCATTTTCCAATTTGTAATGGGTGTTCTCAATCGATTTCTTTCGAGTAGCAGGACCAGCGGCAGGCAGTAGGTCCAAACCAATCGGTGTCTCTGTCAGTAGTGTGTGGTCGGATGGACGAGATGGCCACGCTTGACGCCCACTCGATTTTCCGATCGGCCCTTAATTTTTCGATCTCTCGCGCTTGATCCGAATCAAAATTGTCGACCAAACTTTCAATCGAGACTCAATCTTTTAGTACTCCTATATACAATGCAAAAGAAAACAAAATCTTTTAGTACTCCTATATACAATGCAAAAGAAAAGAAACTCACGTACGTGTTGTTTTCATTGAAAGAAAAAAAATAATATCTCATGCACGTTTTTTAGGCTGACCAAGGTCGCTATATATCTATGCAGATTGCCGCCAGCCGCCATCTGTACAATCACAGTCACTGTTACAGTGTCACGTACGTACCAGCCAGGACCAGCAGCCAGTGCTCAAGAAAAAATGGCCCACGCCACGAACGTGCATGGTGCATGGCCTGTGTAATGGTGGTCTGGTTATGCGCCCATCTTATCCATATCCGATAGCACTAAAAACATGTGTGCGTGATCTGCGTACCACCCACCTAATCTAGGGGTGGCTGATCTGCCCCGAATTCGACAACAACATGCCTCGCCTTATTTTCATCACAATTGCAATCCTATGTCAACACACTCTATTTTTCTTCCACAGGTTGCTTCACGTGTCAGCCGGCCTATTGATGTAGGGAGCATCTCGTGCCACCCTCGGTCTCGGAGGAGGCATTGTCCAAGGTGGTGAAGTCACATTGCTAGGGATGAAAACGGAGCGGATATGGACGAAACTGAGTGGTGCCACATTTGTTTTCACATTTTTTTTATCGAAGCCGAAACTGATACGAATACAAATATGGAAAAAAAAATGTATCAAAAGCAAAAACAGAATGTATAAGACGCGGATACAACTGAAAGTGGATGTTTGCCGGAACCAAGACCCCTTGAATCATGTAGTAAAGCTCAAACAAATTGATAAACTATTCAATTTTCTGAGATGAAATTAAACATAAATATATATCATGATTATATAGTAGTGTGCATGGCTTATCATCTTAATTTGGCAACCTTAAAATTCCTACCACTGTGTGCAACCCTAGCGCACAGCGGTGAACGGGCGAATTGGGAACACGTCGAGAGGGAGATGACATGCGAGTACGTAGGTCGTAAGCATGGTCGCTTCACATAATTTTCTTAGGCATGTTAACTTAAATTCTTGGGTTGGGTCTAAATGTCCCACTAGAATTTTCGTGCCTACAAGGTTGCGCTAGCACAACCTTGCACAATGCGGGTAAAAAGAGAAAAGTTCCAGATTACCGGAAATGGAATTTCCGTTTGCGTGGTCGTTCCGCCGAATACATTGTTTCATTTTCATTTCCATTTCCTTATAAAAGTTTATGTTTCCGTTTCCATTCCACTAAATTCCATTTTCGTTTTCGTATTTTCATATATTCCATTTCTGTTTTTCCATGGAAAAGTCGGAAAGTTTCCGTACCGTTTTCTTCCCTACATATTGCCATCATCCTCACCAAAAACGTGGAGCCGAAGGCCATCTCCATCTCAAGAATTTCCTATCACGTCGTCCACGTGACATTGACCAGCCGCCCCCGTTGATAAACTAGGCTGGTTCACATGACAAGGCTAACTTTGAAATCTAGTGTAACCACCGGAATGAGTCAACCGTCACAATGCATTCCCCAATGCCTTCAACGAGGATCCTCTCATCACATGTTCAAATAATCGACATGTTTTTTCTAATATAGCTCTTTTCAGACATATTTTTTTCTAATAAGTTATGGCAAGGAAGGGTCGTTGCCCCCCCCCCCCCTAGAATAAAGGCATGTTTTAACCGGGGTTCTTACCCCTTTCCATAAATCAACATGGAAATATCGAGTTCTACAAGAGTTTAAGGAAGAAAGGGATAGGAAAACAGGAGCGAGCTACAACAGCATCAGAAAACCCGTTGTGGCACGCTTCGATATCCAACCGTCCACTATGGGGCGAAAATGTGATGCAATAACTAACCGTGTAGTTCAGTTCTCTTCACACAACAAAATGAAGGTAAACATCCATAGAAACTAAAGCAACAACATAGCACAACCAGGAGGCAATGTCCCAAAACTATCACTCGATTTCCAATGGAACATCAAGCTCCAGTAATCCTCAGCATGTGGCCCTCGGCATAACCCTAGCTCCAGCAGTTGAATTTGCATAGATACCCGCCGCTGCAGACTGCATCACTTCACCTTCATCGTCGTCCTCTCCGGTTCCTTCAGCGGGTTTGTGGAAGTCGTTTGATCAACTAGAAAACGACGGCACGAGTTGTCGCGCCCATCTAGTTTGACAACATAAGGGTAGGGGTTCTAGGGCAACCGAATAGAGATATACATATACATACATAGAAACACAAAAGTTAAATTTGGATGAAATGCTTAAATTAGCATTGGTTTTTTAAGTTACATGTTAAATTTGCATCAACTAATCTACAAATAATATTTGCTTTGGCATGGATTGCCGGCAATCTAAATAACGTCTAATAGAGGGATACAGCGTGCATGCAAGACATAAATATGTGCGTGTGAAGTGATGCGGCCGGCATGAATGTTCGGAGAAGAAATATCGCGGTCGACGCGCACTACAGGAATCTGCCTGTACGCCGACGGCCAGAAGCCGTCGGCACAGGGCTAAATCCCGTCGGCCAGAAGCAACATCGTCCGTATCCGATCCGGAAGAAATACTTACGACGCGGAAGCATTGTGCACCTCGATCGGCCCTAGCTAGAAAGGCTACCTACCGCGCGCACACGACCTACTCGTCGCTCACTGACCTGTCACTGCATGCTCCAGGTTTAACACTAAAATGCGAAAATCATGGATCGTCTCGGTACACGAAACTGATTTGATTTCGGAAAATTGCGTACGCAGTCATTAATTATGATATCCGAAGAGGATAGTTTGCATTGAGGACGTCAAAGATGTGACGTGTCCATTGAAGTAGTAGCATGTGAACCTTCCCTTGGGACATTGCTTTTTTTTTTTTAACAAGAGAAGGGTCCAGAGGACCCGGAAGCTTCATTCATAATGGTGGGCTACAATAACAGAAAGGACCCCTAAACATGAAGGATTACTACATAGGTCCTAGATTTTACAAAGAGAACCTTGCACAAATTCTTGAAACGCGATCAGGTCCTCCTCCACCATTGTTGCTGTAGACCTCGAAGCACCGGTCGTCGTCTGAGCCACCGGGGACAAGACCACTTGGTGAGTCGTCGACGATGAACGCTGCGCTGAGGACGAAGATCCTCCCCGCCTGGAGGAAGAAAAACCACCGGAGTAGACACCCCGGGGCGTGGAGTCGCCCCATCGGCCATGAATAGCATCAGCCCAAACTCGTCTCTGCTTGGAATCTCCACTGGTCGAAGCTTCACCATCTTCTCCGATATCGCGAGATGCGACCTCTCCCCGTGCCTGCCCACCTCCTTGATGGCCAAACACGGGAAGAACAACCACAGCTAGCCATATCGATAAATCAATCCCCATGGAAGGAGACCAATCTTCGAGCTTATTGGGGAAGAAGGAGTCGACACCCACGCCCTCCACGCACAGCTCCGACCACCGAATCTCGTCGCCTGAGAGAGCACGGACCGCCGGCCAGCAGTCACAGCTCGGATGCATCTGCCAGCGTCTCCTTTGCGGCATAAGGCCGAACACCACAAGGGAAAAGCAACATAAAGAAAGAAGAACACTACACCTAGACCTAGATTTACTGCACAAGGATACCTGGCTGCCTCTGCCGAGCTCACTCACGGCGGCGTGGCCGACGGAGGAGGGGGCTGGAGGAGCCGGGCGACGAAGCTGTCGGTGGACTCTCAAACCTTATCTCTCGGGTATGTCTGTCCCCCTACCCCTTGCGCCGAAAACCTCATTTCCTTTTCCGTTTCAACTCTCTCTCCCTTTGGGACACTAGTAAGCTTGCACGTGCACGCACGTTCTCACTAATATATATTCAGATACAAATATTTTGAACACTAAATTTTAAATTGTGTCGTGATCAGTTTTCCAATCAACTGGTCTACATGTTGGTTTAGCCGTAGAGTATATGTATCTGGTGATATATTTTCCAAGCATGACCTTTCATCAAGTTTGTGGAGGTCGTAGGGATGATCATCGGTCAGCAAAGGCCGCCATGTACTTGTACTTCAGAGTACCAGAGTTGTTCCTTTTTTCTATATTACATAGAGTTGTACCTGAATGAAACTTCTCGGTCTGAAAAAAATTGAATAAACCCCTCTTGGATCATTCTACATAATATGTTTCGAATTAAATATGTATACATATGTTTCAGAATGTTTTCTCTAATATGGTTGATGCTAGTAATTTCTCATGTAACCTTTTTTGGAAAAGGACAACACACATTTACTTTTGCTAAACGAAGTCGTCCAGACGCACAAGTTGTCAGGACAACATCCAAAACACAAAAACCACCTCGCATTAGTAGCCAAAATAAAAGACCGGATTTGTCCAAGGAAGACCATGAAGCACAATACAGATTGTCTATGATCTGAAGGTAGCTGCCAAATTTAGAAGTGATGAAAAAATATTAAAGAAATAAAAATAGCTCAATTTTACCTCCAAGATATAAGATGTATCCGAAAAAATTGATAGATGGTTAATAAATAAAAAAGCAAGATGCATATGTAACATGATAGAGCAAGTACTTCACCCTAAAAGATACAAGGCAGATCGATCCCATATTCTGCTATATGTCTATATCCAACATGCTTTTCATGTGTACAGTACAGTTATGTCTGCAGAAGCTACAAATCAAGCTAGTTCCGTTTAAAAATAAGCCTCTTATTGACATAGCTTGAGATTCTTAATATTTCATAAATCCAACGGTAAGCAAAATACAACTTTAGAAAACAGTAAACATAAGGTATTTCTAACCTGAAACGAAATATATGCTAATGCCCTGAAAGTTGTGCAGAGGCGAAAGCTCACCTGAGTTTGATTATTCATTAGCGAGTATGAATACGCAATATACAACAAGAATATCTTTCTTAAAAACTTACGGGTTTAAAATGTATGTGATTATTTATACAAATTTTCGGTTTTCAATTTACCTCTTCATTTCTCAAGTCTAAGATAGCTTCATTGAGCACGTACCCGATCTCGTATTCTAAGATAGCCTCCAACAGCCACACCACCCCCTTCTCCGACGCTGCCCCTTCTCTCCATGGTGAGAAGCAACCTGAAGAAATCGTGATGAAGTCGATCAAGATCAATCTCTAAGACTAGCACAATGGGAGTAACATAGGTGGTAACATAAGTGCCACGTAGGCAAAAAAGATGATGTGTCACTCATTTAATGAATAGAGAGGTGCTAATGGTATCATAGGTAGATAACATAACGGATTCCAAGACAAGATGTGTCTATAGCCTAATAAATATAGTAGTATATGATACTACAAATATGTTACTACCCATTGTGGGAGTAGTAACATAGACTAGTATCATATGCATGATACTAGTATATGATACTCCCCATTGTGACTAGTCTAAGGCAAGATTTGAGAAACAGAGATGGGGAAAGAGCGATTGATATGTGGTAGGTGCGGTTGAAATTGACCAATCCCAGCAAATTGGCCGTAATTATGGGGTGTACGGCAGTGGAGGGAGACGAAATTTGTTGGGAATTAATCAACGGTTAAAGACGAAATTTAAGGCAGAGGTAACTGGTTATGGCAGGATCCGAACTGTTCGGCTCTAGGTTCCCACGACGCTCTGGCGACGGGCGACTCCTAAGGCTAGAACTCCATTGGGAGGATCGATCCATCGTTCCTCTCTGATTTCTCCACGAATCTCACTCGTTTTTCAATCGCTCTCTTCCCTGTGCATCGTGCTCTTGATCGGCCTGCGCTCGGCTCGGGGTGATTAAGGGGTTCCCTGTGCGGAACTGCCCGCCCTTGGTCCGGTGTGGGTGTGATTCGTCCGGTCGTGGGGGAGATGAGTCGGGCGGGGGCGGATGGGGGGGCGAAGGAGAAGGGGAAGACTGTGGATCCTTCCCTGGAGACGGGCAATGCCAGCGGGCGGCGCTCGGGTATGGCGACGGAGTCCGGGGCAGAGGTTGAAGGTGGCGGCGCGGGATCCTCAAAATCCGGCGGCCGTGTCGAGGCCATGATGGCGCGCCTGCGCCTCACGGCGGTGGAAGCGACGGCGGTAGTCGTTGATGATGCGGAGGACCTGGGCCTGATCGACCCGGAGCGCGCGATTAGCGGCAAGGTCCTCGCGCCGAACGTTCTGCACATCCAGACAATCAGGTCGGCTATGAGGCCGGCGTGGGGCAATCCTGCAGGTTTGATCATCAACCCAGCTGGGAACAACATGTTTATTGCTGAATTTGGTCGCAAGGCAGACCGAGATCGTGTCATGGATAGCTCCCCGTGGACTGTGGGGCGCCATGCCGTTTTGTTGAAGAACTATGATGCGGACGTGGCACCGCAGGACATGGTCTTCGGTCGTCTCGCCATCTGGGCGAGAATTCTGTCCCTCCCGTCTCGTTTGATGAACTCGGAGAGGGGACAAGAAATTGCCAAGTCTATTGGCATTGTGAAGAAGATTGAAGCAGATGATATGGGCCGCTGTTGGGGTGGTTACATGCGGCTTCGAGCTGAAGTTCCAGTCAACGAACCATTGATTCGTGTTGTTACCGTATTCTCTAATAGATTGCAGACAACAACTAGCTATGAAGTGCAGTATGAGAAGCTGCCTTTCTATTGCTTTTCCTGCGGATTACTTGGACACTCATACCTGGCGTGTACACATCCGGCAGAGAAAGATGAGGATGGGGAGTTCCCGTATAGCCTGAGACGACTCTCTGTTGTTGATGACAGTGGTAAGAAATCGGGAGGTTCCCGCTCTGGCTCCAATGCAGCCCTGGCAGGTATGGCGTCCGCTGTGCCAGGCTCAAAGGGATCGTCCGGTGAGGGCTCCGCTAATGCGGGGAAGGAGCGTGACAACTCTGCGCGAGCTAGCTTTCACCAGCAGGAGGAGGCTGAAGTTTCTTCACCCTAGAAATGCCGGGGGGGAGGAAGATTCAAGAGTAGGAACCAGCGTGGACGGGGGCGTGGTCAGTCTGTCCATCTTCTCCCGGGCAACCAGAGGCCTACGCCCACGACTGGTCAGAAGCGGAAAGCGTCCAAGGACCAACAAAATCAGCCCCTTCTGATTAAGGACTCGGCGAGCGATGCTCTTGCCCTGGTAGTGGCTGGGAAGGCTCCAACGGTCCACCAGGAGGAGGATGCGCTAGCTCCGACTCGTACAAGAAGATTCGTGTTACACCTGACAGATCGGCGGATCCGACGGAGACTGCAGTGCAGTCCCGCCAGACGCAATGAGTTTTCTTGCATGGAACTATCGCGGGCTGGGGTCTGACGCGACGGTCGGTGAACTTCGCTACCTAGTGAAGAAATACAGACCTGCTCTCATCTTCTTATCCGAGACGAAGATGGGGGAAGAAAGTGCTAAGAGGTTCATGTGGTCCCTAGGCTACACAGGCTCTTATGCAGTCAGTTGCGTAGGTCGCAGTGGCGGCCTTGCGCTTTTCTGGAAGCAGCCATACTCGGTGTCTCTTAGAGGTTACAACTCGCATTGCATTGATGTGACGATGATCATGGAAGACACAGAACCGTGACATGCTACCTTTGTATATGGGGAACCAAGAAGGGAGGACCGACATATCTTTTGGGATCTCCTACGCCGGGTGCATCGCCCGGGCGGAGAACCATGGATGTGTGTCAGCGATTTCAGCGAGGTGCTGACCCACGACGAACATTTTGGCTCTGGTGATCGTGCTGAGGGCCAGATGGGTTTGTTCAGAAGTTGTCTGGAAGATTGCAACCTAAATGACCTTGGCTACTCGGGGCCAAAGTTCACATGGACAAATAGGCAGGATGCACAATGCAATGTCAGAGTTCGTTTAGATAGGGCAATGGCTAACTCTGCCTTTTCTTCACGCTTTGAGGATTGCCAGGTCGAAAACATCATTACTACCTCCTCTGATCATTATGCAGTGCTGTTTCACTTCGTCGCTGCCACGCAGCAGCCCAGACCACATGTGCAGCAGGGTTTCAAGTACGAAGCTATGTGGAGGCGGGCTGATTCCTACAAGGCCACGGTGGAGGAGGTGTGGGCCGCCAGCTCTCATGGGCCGGCGACCCTGCTGTCCACCTGGGAGACACTGGTTCAAACCGGCCGTTCCCTCCAATCTTGGAGCCGTGCCACGTTTGGATCGATCCCGAAGAAAATTCAGCGACTGGAGAAGAAACTTCGTTATCTTCGAACCTCACAGATTACTGCGAAGGTTATAGCACAAGAGAAGGAGATCGAAGGTCAGTTGTGTGAACTCTTTCAGCGCGAGGAAATAATGGCTCAACAAAGGTCACGGGTCGAGTGGTTGAAAGCCGGAGACCACAACACTGCGTTTTTTCATGCCCGTGCGTCGGCTCGAAAGAAAACTAACCGGATTAACTGCCTCACACGGGCAGATGGATCCAAGTGCGAGGACCAGAAGGAGATTATGGCCATGGTACACCAGTTCTATGAGGAACTATTCTCCTCAGAACCGTCCCTGGACATGGATTCGGTCCTGGATGCTATCCCAACTAAGGTTGATGATGGGATGAATGAGAGCTTGTGTGCTCCATATTCCGATGAGGAAATAAAATCGGCGTTGTTTCAGATGGGTCCTACCAAGGCACCTGGGCCAGATGGGTTCCCTGCCTTGTTCTATCAAGCTCACTGGGATTTACTACAGAGACCGATATGTGATGCCGTGAGGGGTTTTCTGAATGGCTCGGAGATTCCTGAAGGTTTTTTTGACTCCATTATCGTCCTAATCCCGAAGGTATCGCGTGCCAAGCATTTGTCTAAATTCCGGCCTATTAGCTTGTGTAATGTTTTATACAAACTTGCATCGAAGGTTCTTGCCAACAGATTGAAGGTCTTATTTCCAAGTGTGATTTCAGAGTTCCAGAGTGCCTTTGTACTAGGACGTTTGATCACAAATAGTGCCTTAATTGCTTTTGAGTGTCTGCACACGGTACGAAAACAGAAGAACAAAAAGCCCTTTTTTGCCCTCAAGGTCGATATGATGAAGGCGTATGACCGCATTGAGTGGGCCTATCTCCATGGCTGCCTAACTAGGCTCGGATTTGCGGCTGGTTGGGTGACCTCAGTGATGAGATGTGTCACGACAGCGCGATATGCAGTTAAGGTTAATGGGGAGCTCACTTCGCTGGTGGTACCTTCGCGAGGAATCCGGCAAGGGGACCCAATTAGCCCGTATCTATTCCTACTGTGTACAGAAGGATTGTCTTGTTTACTGCAGAAGAAGGAGGGACTTGGTGAGCTACATGGTATACGAAATGAAAGAAATGGTCCCTCAATATCACATTTGCTCTTGGCAGACGACAGTATATTCTTTACCCGTGGGGATTCTCGGAGTGTCAGAGCTTTGAAGGACGCTCTAGATACCTACTGTGTGGCCTCGGGCCAGAAAATTAATATTGACAAATCGTCAATCTTCTTTGGCAGCAAGTGCCGGGACCATGTCAAGGAGATGGTGAAGGCTGGACTGGGTGTTAATACTGAAGCCCTCCAGGACTCATACCTTGGCATGCCGACAGAAATCGCAAGATCCATATCTACGTCCTTCAACTTCCTCTCAGATCGAGTGTGGAAGAGTCTGATGGGGGGGACAGGTAGACCTATGTCTCGTGCGGGAAAAGAGACTTGGCTAAAGGCCGTCACACAAGCAATACCGAACTATGTGATGAGTTGTATCCAAATCCCGGTTGGTGTATGTGATCAGATGAAAAAACACATTGCCAATCACTGGTGGGGCTTTGAGGATGGCAAGAAGAAAATGCACTGGCGGTCCTGGGCATGGCTATCCACACCAAAAACCCTCGGCGGCATGGGGTTCAAGGATATGGTGTTGTTCAACCAAGCTATGCTTGGGAAGCAATGTTGGCGCCTACTGACCAAGCCGGAGTCGCTATGCGCGAGAGTGCTAAAAGGGAGATATTACCCGCTCACTGACTTTCTCGGAGCTACCAAACCTAGGGCTGCGTCTTTCACTTGGCGATCCATTTGGTTTGGCCGCGAGCTGCTGTTGAAGGGTCTCAGGTGGGGAGTTGGAAATGGCAAGAAGATACGGATTATGGCTGATCACTGGATTCCGGACCTCCAACCCGAAACCTTTACCACCCTAAATCCACTACCTGCAAATGCCAATGCTCGTCTTCTCATGAATGACGAGGGAACTGAGTGGGATCGTGAACTGATCACGACCTTCTTCACCGAGGAGATGACTGAATCAATCTGCAAGGTGCCAATTAGCAGGTGTGGTGGGGAAGACTTTGTGTCCTGGCCTCATGCACGGTTTGGCACGTACACAGTGAGGTGAGCCTACAACCTTGCTAGGACGGAGAAATTCTATGCTCGCCAGGGATCAACGGGGGTAGGAGGCAGGTCTGCTCTACCGGCCCAGGAGAAAGAATGGAAATCCCTCTGGTTAATAAACGCTCCGGGCAAAATGAGAATCGTCCTATGGCGCTTAGCCCATGACTGCCTTCCCACCGGGGAGCAGCTGCAACATTTTGTGGGCGCACAGAGAAGGTGGAGCATACGTTCCTTTTCTGCCCGTTTGCATCTGCGGTGTGGGATCGGTGAGGGAGACCTTCCCCATGGCCCTGGACAAGCGTTCGCTGAGGAACATGAGGGACTGGTTATTTGGATTCTTGGCTCGTGCCTCCCGGCTACAGGCCACTACCTTGGCGGTGACGTGCTGGCATATATGGGAAGCGAGGAACGATGCCCGGAATGCGAAAGGTGTGCTCCATCCAACAAGGGTGGCCGACAAGATCACGGCGTACGTCAACAATATTGTGCAGCACTGCTTCAAGTCTCATCCGGCGAAAGGGTGTGTCTCCTCTTCCAAACCTTCCTGGAAACCACCACCGGAGCATACAACTTGTATCAACGTAGATGCAGCCTTGTTTCATGACGAGGGGCGAACGGGTTGGGGGCTGGTGGCGCGCGACCACACGGGCTCGCTGCTGTTCGGGGCAAACGGCGGGGTGGCCGGCTCCTTTACCCCAGAAGTTGCTGAAGCGTTGGCTCTTCGCCAGGCCTTTGAACTTGCTAAAGAAAAGGATCTTGCTAATGTCTGGTTGGTATCGGATTGTTTATCCCTGATTCAGCGGCTGTAGGCAACCGACAAGGACCGGTCTGATGTTGGAGTAGTGGTGAGCGATATCAAGCAATTCGCTGCTGGCTTCTCATCTTGTACCTTCAGGCATGAGGGCCGTGCTGTGAATGAAGCTGCTCACCTGTTAGCTCATAGTAGTTCTCTGTCTGTTAAGTGGTTTTCCTTTAATGTTCTCCCGGAGCTCATCCGGAAAGTACTGTGTAATGATGTTGCTTGATCAATAAAGTGCTATATTCTCTCAAAAAAAAACTGGTTATGGCAGGCGTGGAAGGAGCAATTTGTGTGAGGGAATTGAAGAGGAGGTGGGGAGAACAAATGATCGTGGGCCGTTTGATACGCTTGCTTGGACGGTTAAGATCTCATTTTCCTGCCAAGTTTGCTTGTTTAATAGTAGTAGTGGAGTAGTGGGGAAGTGGGGATTGCAGGGCGGCATATTCTGCGCACGTTGGGCCCCCGTGTGTTGTTGGTCCAGATTCAGCCCGAGACGGTGCGCACGTTTTAACTTTTCCTTGTTGGCGGCGAAACGGACGGACCGCAGTCGGGACAAACGCGGAGAGGATATCGCGAAGATTTCACCCGACGGGCAAGGACAAAACTGCATCTCTCTGCACAACCGCGGCGTTTCGGCGCTCCAGAAGACGGCACCAGCGAACATAGCGTCGTGGAGGTGAGGTCTCGCACACCAAGGCAGAAAATCCCGACATCGCGGCACGATGTTGATTACTAGAGGGTACCGATTGCAACAACTTTGTACCCAATCGTCGCCGGCTGGCACGTTAGAGCTACACTTTGCCGGCCGGTTACAAACTACGCACGCGCCGCCATCCATCCTTGTATGCATGCGCAGCTACCGAGATTCCAAGAAAAAAAAAGGAGCCAGTACGACAAGTGACTTAAAATACAAGTACATATACGGCTGTTCAACAGTACACTTGACACATAGTTTAAGCCAGTGAGTAGCACTTACAAACGAGTACGTAGTAGTTATGATCGAAGTCGATCGTATATCTATAGTTTGAGCTAGCATGCATGGTAAGATCACTCGCTAGCGCTTTCATGCCTCTCTTTAATTAGTGGTTAGCACTCGATCGAGTACGTAGGATATTCGGCCACTAAACTACCCTCTTTTTTCTCCTTGTTAAATGTAACCCTTTTGAAAAACTTAACACACACATGCATCTGGCTCCTACACAGACTATTGTAGATTCTGCATTTTTAAGATCAGCGCCAAATAGGATGGATTCAGCCGGTCTTCTTCAGCGCACCCCAACCCTTTTTTCGTCACCACATTTTTTCCCCTTATAAGTTATCACCTCACCATCACCACTAATATAAAAAGACCCAGAGGGTCAGATCCAATTAATCTGGGCTCTTAAACAAAATGATCTGACGATTCTGATTGCTTCCGTGTTTGACGCCTCATCACCGCGGCAGACAACCCAAATCGTGCCTTAATCTAGAAAAAAAATACGCTCAGTCAACGAACTGCCCGTCCCCGTCCACGGCAGACAATTATTTTGCCGCCGCCGCCGCACGTCCAACTGCCGGCTGCCCTCAACGCTGGTAGCCTGAAATACGTGCGCCCTCCACGCGTCCGCCGGCTGCCCTCAACGCCGTTCGTCCTCCACGCCGGCCGGCCTCAACGCCGGCGGACCTTCCGCCAGCCACCCTCGACGACGGACGCCCTGCACGCCGAAACGTCGGACCCGCGCACCGCATGGAGGACGCCGCAACACCCAGCGCGTCCTCCATGTCTCCTGCACTGGCCGGCTCCCAGCAACTCTACATCTTCAGGTTCGACGGCTGCCCCTGCCTATTCTTGACTCTACATCCTTCAGGTTCAGGTTACGGTTTTCAGTTGGCTCTACATGACAGACGCTCAAGGGAACCTAAAGTGCAACAATTGTCTCTAGAAGCCATCACTTAGCAGAACTTGAGCTGGGTTCAGTTCAATTGATTAATCATAATGAACCTGATGGGCTTTTTATCTAAAAACCTGAGGGGCTATTGCTTTGTCTCTAGAAGCCATCAGTTAGCTGAACTTCAGCTGGGCAGTTCAATTGATTAATCATAATGAATCTGATGGGCTTTTTATCTAAAAAATCGAGGGGCTCTTGCTTTGGCTGGGTGCAATGACCTGCATTTTAATTAAAGAACTGTAAATTTGGATATATGGGTACTGAAACATGTAGAGTTTTTACTGGATTGAGATTCGAGCTAGAGATGATTAACTAGGAGCTTTCTTTTATTTGCATAAAGTTACCGAACCATGCTGATTCTTCCATAGAACTGCTCAACTTGATGTTCAAGATGCCCGGTCTCCGTTTGTGATTTTTTCACTTCACTAAATAGAGGTATTATTTGCATTTGCTCTCTGCTTCGGTAACTTTAAGCTTCTGCTTGGCTAGCTCGACCTGGTACTCAGGTTCTCTGAATGTTGATGTTTGTCCAAAATTTCCGTGTTTTTCTTGTCCATACATTCATAGATGCTACTGGTAATTACAAGATATTTCTCCATAAATTCGTTTGATGCTACTACGATTTGCAGGTGATTGGCTTTGTTTCATTCCTGTTACTTTCCTTGCATAGACGAAGCAGAAATACATATATCATCTTCCAAGTATACCCCATTTCAAGACATAATTAACAAACGGGAAAATCTAAGGTAATTAACAACAAAGATTGCGTTGGGCACGGTAAATTTTATGTGAATATAGTAAATCGTGCAGTGTATGCAGATCCTTGAGAGGTCAAGAGGTAGAGCGTAGAGGGATACTGAGCGGTATGCGAAAAATAAAGATGCGATTTCAAAGCGTTGACGCCACTTGCGGGAGCTTAAAAAACAGTCTACTGCCCCTGTG
This sequence comes from Alopecurus myosuroides, assembly GCA_028641055.1. Taxonomy (NCBI): domain Eukaryota; kingdom Viridiplantae; phylum Streptophyta; class Magnoliopsida; order Poales; family Poaceae; genus Alopecurus; species Alopecurus myosuroides. The sequence goes on along the minus strand of CM054063.1, from coordinate 311,962,683 downwards.
AATGACGAAAAAACTTCAGGTGATGCATATACACGGGCTATTGGAGAATCTGGAGTCACCCATATACAATACAGAGCTATTGAAGGAGGTCATCTCTTTATATGTAGATCACATGTATTTTAAATGCTAATATATTTATGAAAAACTCTTTTTTAAATGCAACGTAATTATAGGTATGACTCAAGATGTTCAACACTATGCATCTCAAAATCCCGAACCACGGCATCTCTTTGGTGGGCAGTGAGACGAGTTCGAATGGCGGCATCCGTTTTCTGTTATATTTTTCCATCAATGAAAATTAGTGGAGAATACAAATGTGAAACATATGATCATATACATTAGCTCATTGGATTTTATAGATTTAATGCACCATCCTTGCTTTCTGCCGTTGCCAAACTTAGGAAAATGATCTAGGATGTCTATTCTGACCAGAAGTGCAGATTGCCAAGAAAGAAGCTAAAATAATTAGTACATTGTTGAAGGGAAAGACTCCACAGATAAATGTTGATCTATATCCAATAAGTGTAACTGGTAAACCGTATTTTATCTGTAATCTACAGTATCATTTTACCACCTCTAATTTTCAAGTCATTGACGTCCCATGGAATGGGTTTACGCGTGACCAGTCACTTGTGAAATTAATATGACTATTGGAAATCTGTTTGTTACTAAATTGCACTCTCAGTTAAGTTTATATTGTTACAACTTTCATAGCATGACCTTTTATTTTATCTGCTTGCAAGAAACACTACCCAGACAACATTCTCTTTTCTTCTCTAAAACAAAATACCAAATATTATTTGCTAGGTTAATAACATTCTTGTTTTGTTTCCAGTGCTATCGATCAGCAAAGTTTTAGTTGTGCGTGTCTGCCACTAGCAACTTATATCAATGTAGAATGGGTACCGTCTGTATTATTTAATTGTAAGTTTCAAGTGCTTTCGATCCCACTGAAATGGACGAGCTAGATTAGCTACGTGAGTCCAAAATAATAATTCAATAGATATAAACTACATTGCTGGATCTCCGTTTAGCAATGAAGTTTTTTATTCAAGTACCATATGTGTGTGGAAAATGTTTAATTTTAATTGTGTGATTTAGATTAGTTATGAGTGTCATTTTAATCAATTTTTTACTCAAAATATTACACGTGTGTTGCACGTGCACAATTACTAGTAACTTATGTTTTTGAGACTATGAGGTCGGCTCCAAAAGCCGCTCCTTCCTCTTTGGCCCTAACCCGAGGTTCGATTCCAAAATATTTTCGAGAACGGACTAGAACTGGGTTAATTTTTTTTTTTTTGGCAAAGGGCCATGTTTGGCAAAAAAAGAGTAGAAAAATACTAATGAGTACTAATTTCCTCCATCTCAAAATAATTGTCACTGAGATGGATATATGTTCAAAATGAGGCCGCCTCGTCAATTTTGTGTAAAGAAAGCGAGCCAGCGCTTTACATGAATAAAAATGAAACAAAACGAAACTAAATAAGTCTCACACAGTGGGCACGAGCTCGTTACAAAAATACTTCAAAATTACCATGGTAGAAAAAAATGTCGAAAGGGTCACCTACTTGTGAACCGGTGGGAGCGCCGGCCTCCCACGAACCGAATCGTCTACGTACGTACTCTTAGGGCATCTCCAGCCGTTGCGCCCCCCCCCCCCCCAGGGCCCAAAACGCCGCCGTTTTGGTGCCGCCGCGGCGCTAAACGGCGCTATTCTGGAACCTGGGGGGGCGCGTTTCCCAGTCGCGTCCCGAGCCCAAGAACCGGCCCAAACAAACGCAGTTGAAAAACTAGTCGAAATTTTATTGAAATTTGAAACTTCGTACATATTCGGGGCGAATTTAAACTTAGTACGAAAAATTTAAACTAAATCTAACTACTTCAATCCGAGGCTAGCGGCGATCGCCTGGCTGTAGTCGCCGCCGTCGTCGTCGTCGTCGCTGGGGGGGTCGCCGGGGCGCCTGCTTCCACCCTGTCCCTCGTCGCCGCCGCCGCAATCCCACCTGCTCACCTCGAGCGCCTGCTGGATCACGCCGTCGTCGTCGGAGTCCTCGTCGAGAATGATGTAGACATTCTCCTTCGGCGGCGGTGGGGGAGGGACGCGGAGGAGAGCCGCGGCGGAGGCGGCCTCACGCTCGCGCGCCGCCTTGCGCTGCTCGGCTTCAGCCAGCAGGCGGCGCTGAAGGGCGAGTTCAGCCTCGGTGTTGTCGCGGAGACTCCACCGGGCGGCGGTGTCGACGTCGAGCGGCTGCAGCGTGTCCAGAGACAGCTGCTCCGCGACCTTTTGGTCGGGCCACTCGTCCTCGTCGCCGGTGTCCTCCGTCTTCGGCCGAACCACGCGTTCGAAGCGTGGCTCGCCGCTGCGCCTGCGGGCGGGCGCTCCGGCGTTCAGAAATGGGGGGGAGGTGGAGAGGGAGTGGCCGGCGGAGGAGCTCGACGTCGCAGACGAGGAGGACGCGCCGGCCCGCCTCGCCACCCACGGCTGAGTGGCCTCCGGCGGCGGCATCTCGAGACGCGGCTGGTTGCCGCGGTGGATGTGCTGGAGGACCTCGTCGAGGGTCCTGCCAGGGGGCGCTCCACCAGCGGCGCCGCCCGTGCGAGTTGAAACGGCCCTCGACAGGGCCGTTGTCGTTCAGGGACTCCAGCTCCCGGGTGCGGCGCGTCGTCAGACGCTCCCACCAGAACTGATCCACGCCGGTGAGCGGATAGTTCTCTGGGTTCTGCATTCCGGCGCGCATCTCGTGGATGGCGCGGCGGAATTCTGGGTCGGAGTTGGGAAGGGGAGGGACGGGGACACCGCCGGCGCTGAGCGCCCAGCGGCTCGCCCCCGGCGGGCAAGGATAGCCCGCGCGGTACAGCGCCATCGCCTGGCCCCGGCGCAGGTTGTGGCGTGGGAACCCGTTCGCCGCCGCTCCGTCAGACATTGTCGTGGAAGAAGGGGAAGAAGGGGAGGGGAGAGCTCGCCGGTGTGAGAAGAATGGGGGGCGAGGCACGCGGCGGGGGGTTTTTATAGCGCGCCGAGCGGCTGGGCATTTACTGCGCGCGCCCGTCCCCTCGCTGCCGCCCGCCACGCCATTACGCCGGCAGCCTTTGGGCGGGCGCATGCACTGGGCGGCCGCCACGCCATAAACGCCGGCAGCCTTTGACCGCGCGGAAGCCGAGAAGACGATCACGGGCGTTTCTGTTCCCGCGCTTTCTCGTCGCGTCGCTGACCGAGCTGGCCCACGCGCGCAGCCGCGCAGTTTCGCCCCCCCAGGCCGAACCCAGCGGGCTGCGTTTGGCCTGGGTGCCGCGGCGCTATTTAGCGCCGAAACGGCGCTATTTGGGCTGCTGGGGGGGGGCGAGTGGTGAAGAAGCGGCGCTTTTCGTCGCTTCCGCCGCGAAAAAAACCCCCTGGGGGCTCGGGGGACGGCTGGAGATGCCCTTAATCGATCGAGTGCGAGAATCTCTTGAGGATACGCCACTTTGTTTGATTAGCCTTTGACGGCTAGAACGGCATATACCGTGCAGTGTCCCACCGACTGTGAATTCCGTGATGCCGATACGTACGGCGCACATGCGTGGTAAGCTATCAACGTGGTCTCCGCCTGCTTAGCTGCATCGCCTGCATATCTTATCAGACTGATCCGGACTTTTGCGTACGGCCTGATACGCGGACCGATTTTTTTTTTTGACATAGCAACAAGCCAACAACTTTCGTTGAAAATAAAATAAAACGAAGCCAACAACTCATGGTTTCCCTCTGATGGTAAGCAATTGAACTCCAAATTCTCTACTAGCTAGTAGGAACCCAGTCGACCGGCGTGTTTGAAAATACTGTATGTAGCAGAGAGGTGGTGGTTGAAAATACTGTATGTCCAAAACAGTCGGCGCCAGTCAGTCTGTGGTTGAAGTATACGGTGCTGTTCTATGGGGTGGATGAAATCGGCACGCTTGACGACGCGCCTGTGATCTCCCGTCGTCCTCCCGACAACGGAAATTTCATGTCAATCTCTAATACGGAGTATAATAATGATGTAAAAGGAATAAAAAAAAGATCCCATGCATGTTTGTTTCACACCGCTCAAGGTCGCTATATGCTCTGATTGCCGCCATCGATCAATACAATCGCAATCACTGTGGGACCGCAAGGTACACGAGCTCAACCAGGGCCAGCCGTTCATAACGTGCATGCACTGTGTACTGGTGGTCTGCTTATGTGTCGATCTTATCCGATGGTACTAAAAAAACATGTGCGTGATCTCTTGGGTAATCTAGCTAGCTAGCTCTAGCTACACAGCGGTAGCCAAGTCTTAACAATGGATTAATTAGCATCACGGTCACCGTTGGCGAAACCACAGGCCGATAGGCGTCGATCGTGGCCGCCGCTACAGCCGTGTGGCGTCATTTTTCATATGCCTCCTTGCAGCCACTAGTGAAAACAGGGGCTTTAGTCCCGGTTCGTAGGCCCCCATTCACTGGTAGAAAATAGGCCTACAGTCCCGGTTCGCCAGGACCATTAATCCCGTCCGGGCAACCGGGACTAGCTATGCGCGACTAAATGCCCCCCTATAGTCCCGCCACTTACGGACCGGGACTAAAAGCCCGTCCACGTGGGCGCTAGAGGTCCGTTGCGGCGGAGGACCTTTAGTCCCGGTTCTTGTGGTTAACCGGGACTGAAAACCTGCGCAGGTTTAGGGTTTTAGGCCCCCTAAACCTATTTCCTTTTTAATTTGTTTTGTTTTAATTTCAGTACACATATACATGCATATATATATATATATGAAATATCAAACAAGGAGAATTTAATAGGAATATATAATATATATTCAATATCGGGTGACCATATATACAACCTCGAACAAGTTTCCATATTACACAATTAAGATGGACGAGCATACACAAATTCGCACAAGTTTCAAAGTACTTAGGGCTTATACATGCGTATAAAAGTCATCGTCGGTGGACGCATGGAACTCTCCTTTCTTCTGGATGACATGCCTAAGGAAAAATCCTGCTATTTCCTCTTGAATTGGTCGGAAGCGAGCTTCTGGAGTAAGCGCCCTCCGCAAGTTATTGAGACCCTTCCGCGTTTCCTCGTCCTTCTTCCTCTCAGATATTTCTTTCCGTATGTTCTCACAGACATAGTATCCACATAGACCGGTCCCCGGTGGCTGCTTATCCACACCTTTGACTATATTTTTAAATCGTAGCGCATCTTTGAATTCACCGACATGTTGAAGTGAGAGCCGTCTCCAAACTCTACAATGCAAATAAAATTAAATGAACAAGGGAGTTATTAGCTTAGAAAATGAACAAAAGAGACCGATCGATATAGAGCGCAAATGATTGAAAAATAATTACTTTTGCATCATTTTTCTCATGTCGACCCAAAGATCTGTATTTGAATTCATAGAGTCAATGATGAAAACTATGGACTTGTGAAGATCAATTTTTAGCAGAATCCAGTGGTACCTGCGGACACATTAGATGTAGAGTCATGCATAATTTATCGATTGGACATACCATGCATGGAGTAAACAAAAGAGAATGGGAACATGAGAGAAACACTCACCCAAAATGGTAAGGAAATAGAATATATCTTTTGGATTCATGCTTTTTAAAAAAATTGTACAAGTCTTTCTCCACGTCTATGGGGTGACGTTCTAACATAGTTCCATTAATGATTTGTGGGTCAATGAACCCAACATCATGGATGAGTCTTACTTTGCATTCCCAAATCTTCAATCTGCATAATAGCGTACGGAACAATATAGTTAGGACAATATATATATATAGTGTAGGCAATGAAGAACGAGATGAGGTAGAAATAAATCACTTACAGAACGTAGCAACTCAGGATAGATTTGTCGAGCTCACGCATATTGAACAGCTGGAACAATTCACTCAACTCAACTGTTACAGAGTACTTTTTGGTGTGATGCTCCTCTGTATAATCCACATACACATATTCTTTGTCGGTAAATGTTATGAAATCTTTGTACCAACGTAGCAGACTTTGCATTAGTGGTGGTAGATCCTTTTCCTTCGCAGGCTCGACGAGAGGCCCTTTCTTCACATATTTTAATGCTACATCAGCCATTGGCATATCGTCCATGTCTAAAAAGGCACGAAGAGACATACCGGCCTCGGACGCTGTTTGCATGGCAGTAGCTACAGTCAATCCCATTGCTGTCACAGCATTTATGACCTCGGGGTCCTGTTCCGGAGCGGCTTTCACTATGAGGGGGGATATCGATTGTTTACTCTGCATCCCGAGCTGGGCAACTTGTTTCCCGCTTTGTATCATTTTTGCTTTTTTTTTCTCCTCCTCCAATATTCCTGCTTGCTTACGAAGTTCAATATCATAGTCTTTAGGCAAATTCTTCACGGATTGGGACACTGTCGATAAAAAATCCGTAGCCCAATAGTCTACAATCGGAGGGAATACTTCCTTGGGCTCAGGCTCCTTTAGCGCCTTCAGTTTGCCCTTCCATTTCTCAACGTCAGCCTTCACGACCAATTTGGTTTCAGCATCACTAAGTTCCCAAGGCCTTGGGGTGAGAGGCTTCAGTGATGGCTCCGGTACCCGTGTGGTCTTAGGTACATAAGGGTCCGGGTTAATAGACCAAGAGCGGGTTCCCTTGCTGGCCGCCTGCTTCTGTTTCTTCGCTGGAGGAGGAATGGGGGGCGACGTCTGCTTATCCTCCGGAGGAGGAATGGGGGGCGACGTCCGCTTATCCTCCGGAGGAGGAATGGGGGGCGACGACGTCTGCTTTTCCTCCGGAGGAGGAATAGTGGGAGACGTCTGCTTTTCCTCCGGAGGAGGAATCGTGGGCGACGGCTGCTTAACCGCCGGAGGAGGAAGATCGGGGGACAGCGTCGAATGGCGTGAAGGAGGCGTAGGTGAACGAGCACTAGCACCACCACCACCACCAGCACCTGCACCATCGTAGGGGGGTGGACTTGTTAGCCTTGGCGTCTCGCCTGGAAACACTATGTACTTCTTTTTCCATAGAATGAACTGGCGCTTGACATCTCCAAGTCTTCTCTCCCCTTCGGGTGTAGCTATGTCAATCTCCAGGTCCTCAAACGCTTGGACTATGTCTTCCACCGTGACACGAGCATAGCCATATGGAATGGGGTTGTTGTGATGGAGTGCTCCAGGTGTATAGGGCAAAGCACTGCCGGTAGCCACCTTCATGGAAATGTTACCCACGGGATAATGCAGATCACATTCTTTCATCTCCTTTACGTCATCCACGGGGTAGTGAGGCTCCGGTGCACGACTCTCGATCATCGGTGCATTAGCACCTGCAGTCGGGGCCTCCGTGGAAGCCACGCTGCTTCTCCGCTGCTGGCTTCCGAGATCCGTTGCATGTTCTTGATGCGGCCCTGCAGCCGACGCTTTTTCTTTCTCAAGTATTCCCGCCACGACCTTCTTCAGGTCAGAAACTTCCATTGCAAGATTCGCCAGTTCATCTGCAGCCCGGTCCGTACCTCTCCTACGGCTTCTGTAACAGTACGGGTCACCCTCCTGGGAAAACCCTACTTTCCACGGCAATCTGCCTTTGCCTCGTATATGTCCTCCGTGTTCAGGATTTCCGAGGGCAACTGTCAGTTGGTCTCTCTCTCTGTTGAACGTGATCTTGCCCTGTTGAGCTTTGGTCATTGCGTCAACAAGGTCTTTTGTGGGAGCAAACTTTTTCTGCCGGTGAACACACTCCCCTGTCTCCGGGTCTAGCGATCCCCCATGCCCGTACCACCACATTTTGGCTCTTTCGTCCCATCCCTCTGTACCTAGACGGATTCCTCTTGCCCTTAGGCCGTCCTCCATTGCCTGCCACTTAGGCGCCGAAACGCGGTATCCTCCTGGCCCCATAACATGATGGTACTGTTTCTTTTCCGCATTAGCCTTATTTTTTGCCGACATTTCCTTGAAATGCTCCGATTTATGTTGCGTCACAAATTCTGTCCAATCATCTCTCAGTTTCTCATATTGTCCAGTGAAAATCGGAGTCTTGCCCTGGCTGACATATTCACGGAACAATTTTTTCTTGAAGTTCCGGAATGCTTCGGCCATCTTCTGAAGAGCGAACTCTTTGACTATCCTCCTCCTCTCACATCCACCTGGAACGTCCTGACCGAATTCATCTTTTTTGTTGTATTCCGGAGGTAGAATGAAATGTGCAATAAGCTTTCTAAACATAATCTTTTTCGTTCTCTTGTCGACATAACTGAAACCAATACGTGCTTTCTTTGGCTCCTTCCATTCCTGGACGGTGATCGGGACGATGTCTCTAACAATGACTCCGCATTGGTTGATAAACTTTGTGGTGTGCTGTAGGGGCTTGCCGATTTCACTGACTGATTCGATGGTATATATTTCGGAATCTTTCATCGCCTTGGATTTGCCACGCTTTGTCATACTAGATCCGACCGAGGGCTAAAATAAGAAAGAGAGTCGCGCGCGTTAGTCTTTGCAATTGGACCGAGGGCTAAAATAAGACCGAGGGCTAAAATATATACCTCGCCGGAGGTGGTTGTTCTTTGCAATTGGAGATCGTCGTTTGTCGACGGTTGACCTCCGTCATCAATGTCCATTCCTTCACCTCCTTGATCATCGACAATGTCTGTTCCTTCTTCACCTCCTTGATCATCGACAATGTCTGTTCCTCCTTCACCTTCTTGATCCTCAAGGTTCAGATAAGAAGAGATTACATCATCGACAATGTCTGTTCCTCCTCCGGCTATGATATCTAATATATAACCTTCAGCCACATGTTCCGCCGTCAGGTCTCTATTGTCTGCCATATGTCACTCCTGCAGACATGCATGTAGTAAAAATTAATTAAGTATATAGGAGACTTAGCAAATATTGTCGTAGAAAGAGGGATCGAAAACAGATTGGTAGGGTCGCTCAAATGACTTGGAGAACCCCATAGCTAGGTTGCATTTGCTTTTCTGGTCATTTTGGTATATTACACTTAATATTCTGAATTTATTGAATTAAAACTTACTTTCATTATTTTAATGAATTTAACTCAAATTCAAATATGGTCTCATTTTAAACTTTGTCAAACATGAATGATAATGATATAAACAGATAGCTTACATTTTTGTGAACATTTTGCATATTTTTCCATAATTTTTGGAATTATAAATTAAAAGTTATTTAATTTAGAAGATTTAATTATGTTCTGTAATTCCATATACAGTGGGCCCCACGTGTCATGATGACGTCATTAAAAAAAACTCGTCAACACGTGGCCAGGTGACGTCATGATGACGTCACCCCTGGCGTCACACGGTGGCCGGCGGTGGCAGTTCAGGCTCTCGGGTCTCCGGCGATTCCGACGATTTCGGCCACGGGGGAGGGAACGGAGATGGGGAGGAGGCCACTGTGGTGCTCGCCACGGGGGAGGGGACGGAGATGGGGACGAGGCCACGGCCACTGTTGTCTCGCCGGCGGCGAATCTGGCCGCGGTAGCGAGCGCGAGGGCGGCGCGTTCTCAGTTCGTGGTCGCCGTTCGAGGGCGGCGCGTTCGCGCGTGAATCGTGGTCTCCGTTCGATGGCGTTGGATCTAGGGCGACGGCGACGGCCCGCGGGAAACCTACCGGAGAGACGGCGACGGGACGGGGGCGGAGCAGGGTGGAGGCGGTGGAGAGAAGGGCTCGACGACGGCGACGGCGATGGAGACGGCGCGGTCCTCTGCGCGGGCGACGGCGACGGGGCAGAAAGACGAGCAGGCGCCGGCGCGAGGGAAGAAGAGGGTTTGTGACTTAGAAAATTTTGGGGCAGGAAGGCATCGCACATATATAGGTCCAGCCTTTAGTCCCGGTTCGTGACAGCAACCGGGACTAAAGGTCCCCTGGGGTACCCTCCGCGGGCCTTTAGTCCCGGTTGGTGTCACGAACCGGGACTAAAGGTGAAAATTTTCGCGGCGTTCTCGTTCCCGCGCAGAACGAGCCTTTAGTCCCGGTTCGTGACACCAACCGCGACTAAAGGTGGTTATTCGAATAGAAATAATAGATGCGTGCAACCTTAAAAATACAAATAATATATCAGAAAATTCAGAAAAATAAATCTAATTCTTTTTCCAATCTTAAAAATACAAATAATATATCAGAAAATTCAGAAAAATAGAACTAATTCTTTTTCCAATCTTAAAAATTCCCATAGATAAAAAAGGCAGTACATAATGGCAAGAGTGGATCTAAACCTAAACGGAGAGCATAGATGCATGCATGATCTGATATCTGCTGCTAGTCATACTCCTGCCTAGGCCTACGACATGAGAAAATTCAGAGCCCAGGACTGGGCCTGAGGGTAGCGCAGGCGGGGGTTATCGCCGGCCCTGATGTAGTCCATGACGCTCTGTAGAGTCCGGCCGGACCACCATAGCCGACGACCGGCCTCGTGAAAGTTCCCAGGAGGCAGGCCGTCCTCCTCATACCTGGCGAGCGCCCTCTCACGCCGATTGATGAAGAAGGCATCCCAAGTATGTTGGTTATCGGGATGCCAGCTGGGATCTCTCCGCTGCTCCGGCGTGAGCTCGTGGTAGTAATGGTTCGTGATGGCCGCCCGACGTGCCACACCTTGAGGAAGAGGAGGGACCGGCACTCCTCCGGCGCTCAGCATCCAACCGGCGGGAACACTGTAGCCGGGCGGGCAGGGGTAGTTCGAGGCGGAAAGTGCCTCGGCCTGGTTGAATGTTAGAGTGGGTACGGTAGAAGCCATGAGAGAGTGGTGAGTTTGTATGTGTTTATGCCAATGGTGTGGCAATGCACATATATATAGCGAGAAGAAAACATCCCTTTAGTCCCGGTTGGGGACACCAACCGGGACTAAATGGGTTAGGGTTTCGTTTGGACCAATCAGATAGAATCACACGGATCGTGTGTTTCTTTAAAGCGCTTGTGAGTCGTTGGATCCGGGGTGTGTTTCTTTTGAGCTGTTGTGAGCCGTTCGATCAGGGCTACGGTGTGTTTCTTTCGAGTTGTTGTGAGCCGTGGATGAGGTGGTTTCTTAACCGTTGGATCAAAACCCTAGCACAACACTTTGTGAGCCAGAGGACCCTATATATAGCCCACCTTCATACACCGGTCAGTTCATCGAGCAAATACAAAACATCCGGATTCGCCATCATACGTCCTACCGTGCATTTGGTATGCATATTGCACTGAGTAGCCACGGTAGGGCTGTATGATGGTGATACCGATTGTTTTGGTCTACACCCCCCCTTTAACACATCCATCCATGCTTGGGTCAGTGTTCACTTTGAGCTCGGGTAGTAATGTGCAACTATTTGCTTGGTTGTGTTAGGGTGGCGCGTGGCGCGGGAATTGTGACGCGTGGCGCGGGAGTTGCGACGCGTGGCGCGGTAGTTTGTGACGCGTGGCCAGGAGGGCGCAGTATAAACTGTCGCGCCTCGAGCGCGTCTTCTCCTCTCCACGCACCGTCGCGCTTCCACCATGCCTCCGAGGAGGAACAGCACCACCGGCTTCCGCGGCGTCCGAGCACGGCAGAACGGAATGTTCAGCGCAGATATCCGCTGGGGGGACGACCGCATCCCCCTCGGCACCTTTGCGACGGCGGCGGAGGCAGCCCGCGCCTGGGACGCGGCGGCCTGGCGCCTCAACCGCCCGCGGTCGCTGATGAACTTCAACGACTGCCACACCGTCTGGGAAGCGGAGGCCAGGGCGCCGAAGCCGCAGATCATCACTGCCGCCGACCACCTCCACCTCTGCCACCGCGCGTTTCAGGGCCTAGTCGACGCCAGGGAAGACCGCGTCGTCCGCGAGTATTACCGGAACAACCCGGGGGAGGAGAGCGCCGACGAGGAGCTCTGGCAGACCCGCGCGGGTCAGCGGGCGGAGCGCCGCCTCGAACGCCACCTCGCGTTAGATGCCGCTCGGGAGGCGAGGACGAGGGCGCTGCAGGAGCTTCGTCGGGCCGACCGCGCCGGCGAAGTCTGGGCCTCCGACGATCCGAGGTGGGGGCCTATCTCGGACATACCATCATGCACCTCCGACGACGACGAGGAGGTCACGGACGAGTTCGGCGACGATGATGACCCGGAGGAGGTCACCGACGAGTTCCCCGACGACGACGGCGAGGAGTAGTGTTCGTCTGTTTTCTCGTTTTAATAAAAGAATTTGCATTCCGGCGACACTGCGGCGCGCTAGCGCGTCTGTTTTCTGTTTTTAGTAAAAGTTTGGTACATTAATAAATTAATTAGAGATAATATAATTCAAAATGATCCATTAAACATGATCCATTCAACAAAGTTTGGTACAATAAATTATTACACATCAATTCTTCCCTTGTGTCCCCACTTTCTTACGATTTGGACGTATCCATGGAGCATCCTCATCATTTAACTTAATGCTTGGGTCAGAGTTCACTTTGAAGGGCGGAATTTCACCAAACATATTATAATCTTCTGACATGTCTGTCTTGTCCTCCACTCCCACGATGTTTCTTTTCCCTGAAAGAACAATGTGACGCTTTGGATCATCGCATGATGCACTGATCGTTTTCTTATCTTTCCGTTTCCTCGGTTTGCTACTCATGTCCTTCAAATAGAAAACCTGAGCGACATCTTTGGCTAGGACGAATGGTTCGTCAAGGTAACCAAGATTGTCGAAATCCACCATTGTCATTCCGTATTGCTCGTCCACCTTTACCCCACCTCCTGTTAGCTTGAACCATTTGCACCGGAACAAAGGGGCCTTAAAATAGGGTCCATAGTCAAGTTCCCATATCTCCTCTATGTAACCATAATATGTGACCTTTTTCCCAATCTCGGTTGCTGCATCAAAGCGGACACCACTGTTTTGGTTGGTGCTCTTTTTATCTTGGGAGATCGTGTAAAATGTATTCCCATTAATCTCGTACCCTTGGAAAGTCGTGATAGTCGAAGATGGTGTCTTGGCCAACATGTACAGCTGATCTTCAACATCATTGTCATTCATTAAATGTTTTCGCAACCAACTGCCGAAAGTCTCCATGTGGGCCTTTCTAATCCATGATTCAGGCTTCCCCGGGTTGTTCGAGCGTAAAATATTCTTGTGTTGCTCGAAGTACGGAGCCACCAAGCTCGAATTTTGCAGAACTGTGTAGTGTGCTTCAGTCATAGAATGACCGTCCATACATATCGTTGATTTCCTTCCGATCGTGCCTCTTCCACTTAGTCTCCCCTCGTGCAGCGATTGAGGAATACCAATCGGCTTAAGGTCAGGAACATAGTCAATACAGAACTCAATTACCTCCTCATTTCCATAGCCCTTTACGATGCTTCCTTCTGGCCTAGCACGATTACGAACATATTTCTTTAATACTCCCATAAACCTCTCGAAGGGGAACATATTGTGTAGAAATACAGGACCGAGAATGGAAATCTCTTTGACTAGGTGGACCAGGAGGTGCGTCATAATATCGAAGAAGGATGGTGGAAACAGCAACTCAAAACTGACAAGACATTGGACCACATCGTTCTGTAACCGTGGTAGATCTTCTGGACTGATTACCTTCTGAGAGATTGCATTGAGGAATGCACACAGCTTCACAATGGCTACTTGAACATTTTCCTGTAGGAGGCCCCTCAAAGCAATCGGAAGCAATTGCGTCATAATCACGTGGCAGTCGTGAGACTTCAGGTTTTGGAACTTTTTGTCCGCCATGTTTATTATTCCCTTTATATTCGACGAGAAGCCAGACGGGACCTTCATACTGCTCAGGCATTCAAAAAAAATGACCTTCTCTTCTTTCGTAAGAGCGTAGCTGGCACGACCTTGAAACCATTCCGGATGCCGGTCATCTGGGTCTTTCAAAAGTTGTTGATCCCGCCGTGCTTCCTTTGTATCCTTTGTCTTCCCATACACGCACAAGAAGCTTAGCAGGTTCACGCAAACATTCTTCGTAACATGCATCACGTCGATTGCAGAGCGGACATCTAGGACTTTCCAATACTGTAGATCCCAAAATATCGATTTCTTTTTCCACATGGGTACGTGCCCGTCAACTCCCTGCGGAACTGATTGTCCGCCAGGACCCTTTCCAAAGATGACATTCAAATCCTTGACCATATCAAATATCTCAGCTCCAGTACGTTCCGCAGGCTTCGGCCGGTGATCTGCCTTGCCGTTGAAATGCTTGCCTTTCTTTCTTACGTTATGATTTCGGGGAAGAAATCGACGATGACCCAGGTACACGTTCTTCCTACAGTTATCCAAAAATACACTTTCAGTCTCATGTAAGCAGTGCGTGCATGCTTTGTATCCCTTATTTGACTGTCCAGAAAGGTTACTGAGAGCAGGCCAATCGTTGATGGTTACAAAAAGCAACGCTCGTAGGTTAAATTCCTCTTCTTTGTGCTCATCCCACACAGGTACACCAGGTTTGCCCCACAATTGTAAAAGTTCATCAACTAATGGCCTTAGGTACACATCGATGTCGTTGCCGGGTTGCTTCGGACCTTGGATGAGCACTGGCATCATAATGAACTTCCGCTTCATGCACAACCAAGGAGGAAGGTTGTAGATGCATAGAGTCACGGGCCAGGTGCTATGGCTGGAGCTCTGCTCGCCAAAAGGATTCATGCCATCAGTACTTAGACCAAATCTTATGTTCCTTGCGTCAGCTGCAAAATCTTTGAACTCTCTGTCGATCTTTCTCCATTGCGTTCCATCAGCGGGGTGTCTCAACTCCCCGTCGGACTTACGGTCCTCTTTGTGCCATCGCAACAACTTGGCATGATCTTTGTTCCTGAACAGGCGTTTCAACCGAGGTATTATAGGAGCATACCACATCACCTTGGCGGGAACCCTCTTCCTGGGTTACTCGCCCTCAACATCGTCACCAGGGTCATCGCCTCTGATCTTATAACGCAATGCAGTGCATACAGGGCATTCATTCAAATCCTCGTATGCACCGCGGTAGAGGACGCAGTCGTTAATGCATGCATGTATCTTCAGAATCTCTAAACCTAGAGGGCACACAACCTTCTTTGCTTCGTACGTACTTATGGGCAACTCGTTATTCTTCGGAAACATATTCTTCAACATTTTCAGCAAATTTTCAAATGATGAGTCAGCTACACCTTCCCGTGCCTTCCATTTCAGCAAATCCAGTGTGCAGCCCAGCTTTTTCAGACTATTGTCGCATCCTGGGTACAGTGACTTCGTGTGATCCTCTAACATGCGATCCAAATTCTCCCTCTCCTTGTCAGTTTCGCAGCGTCTCCGTGCATCAGCAATGGTCCGACCAAGATCATCAGCGGGCTCATCATGTGCCTCTTCTTCACCTTCACCAAACTCTTCCCCACCTTCAGCATCATCCTCCATGAAAGTATCACCGAAAAGGTCATGATAGTTGAAATCGATATCATCCTCTTCTTCATCTTCTTCCATTCTAACCCCTCTTTCTCCATGCTTGGTCCAACAATTATAGCTTGGCATGAAACCGTGCCGAAGCAGGTGCATGTGAACGACTCTTGAGGAGGAGTGACCCTTCTCATTCTTACATTCAGCACATGGACACATAATAAAACCTCGCTGTTTGTTCGCATTTGCCACTACGAGGAAATCTTTCAAACCCGTAGTGAACTCACCGGAGAGTCGGTTACCGTACATCCATTGCCGATTCATCTGCATTATTATTATATAAAGTATATAATTAACCATCATGCATCTGTTAAACTAACTAGCTAGCTGGAAATAATACAAATCATGAAAGGTTCAAGTTGCTAACCGCGATCACGGAGGTAAAATAAATGAAAACGCTCAAGTGTGTTTCATGCTATGGGGCATTTCATCGAACACCTTGTGTGCATAGTAGGAACCAAAAGCATACCCACCACCCCCTTGTGAATATTGTGAGCAAATGTGGCCAAGTGCAGCGAGGTGAGTCCTATATATAGGGATGGGCCTTTAGTCCCGGTTCACCTGGACAACCGCGGCTAAAGGCCGTGGGGCCGGCCCGAGGACCTATTAGTCCCCGTTGGTCTGGCCAACCGGGACTAAAGCCCCTCCCCTCCGCCAGCTGTGGGCCGAGCGCGCTGGGCCCAGACTATTGGTCGCGGGTCTCGTCCCGAACCGTGACTAAAGACCCCTATGGTCGCGGGTCCATTATTTTGGGGACTAATGGGGGCGTACCGAAGGCCTATTTTCTACCAGTGATTTGTCCCGGTTGTGCAACCGGGACGGGGCATCCGGGACAAATATCCCTCCCCATTGGTCCCGGTTGTGGCAGGACCCGGGACAAATGGGACTGACCACGTGGCCCGTGCGCTGGAACCTGGCCAGGGCTATTAGTCCCGGTTCTCAATACGACCCGGGATGCATGTCCCTTCTGCCGCGGCAGGGCTTTTGCCCTTTTCTCTGCCGCGGCAGAAATTTACAATTTCCGTTTTTTGGCCCCCCAGACCTCCTGGCGGCCCCTCCCCGGATCTCGGGAAGAGAGGAGCCTCGGTGGACCCTCCACGGAGCTCCCGGATCGCACGAGTGAATAAGTATATAAAGCAGAATAAGAAACACTTATATTACGGAAGCAAAGTATATCGAGCATATTACATGACCGATGGAGTGTATTACAAAATCAAACTTAGTTCCAACCGGAGGCATGGTACTCTTCATCTACGTTTATGACCTCTGCATCTAAGAAGCCCGCAATTTCCTCCTGAATTGCTCGTATGCGGTCCCTTGGTAGAAGACCGTCCCGAAGCCATTCGATCTAATATAAAGAAGAGTGGTTACTAAAATATATGAAACTAAGTAACTAAAATAGATAGTAATAAGAAGAATTGACGACTAACGTACATGAATTTGCTTTAAATTTTTGCCCTTGGGAGATGTGGTCTGACGAATGAACTCGCAAACGTAGTATCCACACAAGTTATTCCCGTCTCCTTGTTGCAAGCACTTTACGAGAAGATTGTTTCAATCAAAATAATAATCAACCAGGCATGATAATGGTATCGACACTAGAATCAAGGAGATGGGCGCGGATCTAGATAGTACTTACTTGCACAACATCAAATGTAAGCTTTTTTTCCCATTCACCGGGAGACTTCTTTATGAACCTCTTCCAAACCCTACCCGAGAAACAAAAAGAATTAAAAGAGTTAATAATTACTTGATATCCGAAAATGAAACAAAGTAGTCGATATATTGCCATATATAAATACTGAAATTACCGCTGGATTATTTCCTGCATGTCAGCCCACATTGAGAGGGGTTTACGTTTTGGGTCCATTACAATTACTTTTCCTTTGTCAATTTGGAATAGTAGCAGAATATAGTGGAAGCTGCGCACGCAGAACTCATCAATTATACAGTGAACATCGAGTAAGGAAAACAGAATGTTTACAACAGAGTAACACACTTACTTGAAGTTGTAAGGAAATAGTATTTCCCGTCGGTGTTGGTTAAATATTATTGCGCTCAGAATATTATTTTCTGTATCATTGGGAGATTGCCGAAGAGTCTTTTCATAAATAATATTTGGATCAATGAACCCAATATCATAGATTCCACCTCTGTTGCATTCGAGAATCTTCATTCTGCAATTATAATATATGAGTGTACTATATATATATATATATATATATATATATATATATATATATATATATATATATGAATATGCAATTGAATGAGGTGAGCTAGAGAAATAAGTGCTTACAGACAATAGGCACTAAGGATAGATTTGTCGAGGGCCTGCTGCTGGTATAACTGAAAAAATTTCTCAAATTGAATCATAACATTTCCATTTCCATAGTGCTCGTCCTTAACGTTGAGACATATCCAGTCCATTAGATTCCTCAACGGCTTCCATATACCAACTATGCACTCTTCGCATTTTCGTTGGTAGATCCTTTATCTCCTCGGGTTTGACAAGAGACTTCCCGTACTGGTATTTGTACGCACATTCAGTTGCGGGGAAGTAGTTCACTGTTTGCATATACTCAGCAATGGACAAACCCGCATCAGCTGCCTTGTCTGCGTACAGTGTTATAAACTCCGGATCAATATGCTCGTCGGCAATATTAGTGCTCGGCCCCACCTGGGTATTGGTAATCACTTTGAGCGGGGACGTGGATTGTTTTTTCTGCTCTCCGAGCTGAGCAACTGATTTTCCCTTTTTCCCGCTTGCGCTACTACTTTTCGTCGACCGCACCATTTCCTGGTGTGACTTCAGAATAGAGCGGTCATAGTCAGATGACAGACTCGGCTCGGGTTGATGAAGAGTCTTCACCATTTTCCAAGCTCGTTCTATCTCTTCTTCGGTCTCGGGGAAATCTGGCTTTTGCTTCTCCTTCCGCTTTGATTTCCACGCCTCGTATTGGTCCTTTGCGATTTTCTGGTTTTCCTCGGGAGTATAGTCGTAAGATAACTTGGGTACCTCTTTTGGTACCTTCGGGAGGGGTGACCGTTGACGTTTCGGTGATTTTTTACGTTTCGGCAGAAACTTAGTGGGCGGAGAAGGCTGACGCGGCGCGTAGGCGACCGCGCCGGAGACGGCATGCGTTGCGAAGACGACCGCGCTGGAGACTTTTGCGCTGGAGAAAGGCGAGGATTTGATGGCTTTGCCGTCTGATTTGTGAGCACAATGCATTCCTTTAGCCATAAAACGGTCAAGTTCTTGGCTTCTCCGAGTTCAGTCAACTCTTCGTCTTCACCTTCAGGAAAATCAAGCTTTACCCGCTCGAATCAAGCGTAGCCCCGTGGAACCGGAAGAGTATGGTGAGTTGGTTCGTTGCCAATTGGTAAGACATAGCCGGCCGCCGTCTTGATGGTTATATTGACGACCTTCACGTGGAGCTCACAGGATGTCAGTTCCGTGATCTCATCCAACGGGTGAATCATCGGCGGTGCATCATCACCCGGTAGCTGCGTGGACGCAACGCTGCTTTTGTGATGAGAATGTGCGGCGTCGGGAGCCTCGACTTCAACTTCTACCATGTGTACTGATGCGCCGGTAGACACTATCTGCTGGCTAAGTGTGTTAATTTGGTCCTGCTGCTTCTTTGCTACATCCTGTGTCAGCTTTACCATTTCTTCAAGTTGACGTCTCCAGTTTGCCTAATTCTCTGCTTCAGCTGCCTCCTTGTCCTTTTTACGTTGACGGCTTCTATCTGGATATAACTTTCTGGTGGAGTCGAACGCAACACTCCACGGAGGAGTGTCTTTTGTGCCTCGTGTACGCCCTACGTGTTCCTTATTCCCGAGGGCTCGTGTGAGCTCGTCGTTCTCTCTATCTGGCGCGAACTTCCCATCTTTAACGTCCTTTATTGCGTCTCTCAGCTTCTCTATGGGTAGAGGACTCTCTTTATGCCTTAGGTTATATATTGCTTTTCCTTCGGCGTCCAACGTGCCCTAATGCCCATAGAACCATGACCTTGTCCGCTCGACCCACAAGAACGGCTCGGGAGTGATCCCCTTCTGAAGCAGGTTGTTCTCCCATGTGTCCCACTTGGGACTGGAACCCTTGTAGCCACCTTGCCCCATAACATGGTGATATACCTTTTTGGCGGCGTTTTTCTCATTTGTTTTTGTCCTTTCCAGTTCATTCTCTGCCAGCTTGTACTTCACGAAGTCTGCCCATACTGGTTTTATTTTCTCATACCCTTGAGTGAAATCAGGAGTCTTGTTCTTCTTAACATAATCAAGGTTCAATCTTTTCTTCCAGTTTTTGAATTGCTCGGCCATCTTTTTTAGGGTCCACGCTTTGACCTTTTCCCGTATCTCATGTTTCATTTTAGTAACATCGGCCTCATTCACAGCCGCTTCATTCTCGTCCACCTCCGGCACGGGTAAGTTGAAATTAGCCAAAATCTTTGAGAAAAGATGATCTTTGGCTATTTTGCCGACATATGAAATTCCTTGTTTCCGCGGATCTTTTGGCTTATTCCACTCATTAACAGTGATCGGGATGTGATCTCTAACTAGCACTCCGCATTGCTTCACAAATTTTTGGGCAACATCAGCGGGAAGCTCGGGTGCGCCGTCTGCTGCGATCGTGTCGATCCTGTATCTTTCTGTATCTTTCAACTTCCTTGTTGCGCCTCGTTTAGTCTTTTTTCCGGTTGATATACTTGAACCGGATGGCTAAAAATATAAAGACTGTTAATACATGTATATAGACAACGGATGCTTCATTAATTAACATATCTATATATGCACCTCGGAGCCGGTGTTTGTAATTTGTATGGTTCCACCGGAGCCGTCGGCTGCTCCCATATCGGAGCCGTCGGCTTCTCCCTCATCGGAGTCGTCTCCCTGGGTGAGCACCGGATCTCCCTCACCGGAGTCGTTCATCCACTGGCTCACATCATTCTCTACGTCGGGCCCACGGATTAAACCCTCGATCATATTTTCGGCATGTTCGTCTCTTGGCTCCATACTATACAAAAAGAGTAAGTATATATTTCAGATCAATTTCATTAAAATTGCTTATACATAATAATTAACTAATGATCAATTATTTTCATCAAAATTGTTTATAGATAATACACAAAAATAGCAACATATTCATGAAATATTTAAACGTACGATAACATTTCTAGCATTCTTAAATTTATAACACTATCTTAATTAAATTTTCTAACATTCATAAATAATAATTCTAACATACAAATCTAAAATTTCTAACATTCTTAAATTTCCTATATCAATTCTAAACATACAAATCTAAAATTTCTAACATTCATAACTAATAATTCTAACATTTTTAAATTTCCTATATCAATTCTAAACGTACAAATCTAAAATTTCTAAGTCTAATCTAAAATTTCTAACATTCACAACTAATAATTTTAACATTCTTAAATTTCTATATCAATTCTAAACGTACAAATCTAAAATTTGTAAGTCTAATCTAAAATTTGTAACATTCACAACTAATAATTCTAACATTTGTAACACTAATAAAAAACAGTAATTAAGTAAAAAAAAAAGAAAAAAACAAAAAAGGCCCTGGGCTAGGGCGAGATGGAGGCAGGCCTTACCTCCCTCGGGGCAGCGGCGGGCCGGCGACGCGGGGCAGCGGCGGCGCGGGGCAGCGGCGGCGCGGGGCAGGACGCCGACGGGGGCGAGGGGCGGCGCGACGGGACCGAGGGGCGGCGCCGCAGAGGAAGACACCGACGGGGGCGACGCGACCGAGCTAGGGGCGGCGAGGGGCGGCGCGACCGAGTGGCGGCGCCGCAGAGGAGGACGGGGGCGAGGGGCGGCGCGGCGGGGGCGACGCGACCGAGGGGCAGCGCGGGTGCGACGGGACCGAGGGGCGGCGCCACAGAGGAGGACGCCGACGGGGGCGAGGGGCGGCGCGGGGGGACGGAAAAAATGGGCAGCCTGGCGGCATCGATTTCGTCCCTGCGCGCGGTCTGGAACTGGGAGGGACGGTGACGTGTATATATCTATCTAGCATCCGTCCCGGTTGGTGGCAACAACCGGGACGAAAGCCCCGGCTGGTCGGGCGCGCCGGGACCAGAAGTACTTTTGGGCCGGGCGCGCCAATTGTTTTAGCGCCAAAATTTGAATATCTTAAATATGCACGTGAATAACTTCTATATACTTTCAAATTTGAAAAATTTACAACATGAAAATTGTTTGAATTTGCATAACTATTTCAAATCCGTTTTCTGTTTACCTAAATAATTATTCTAACTATTCAAACTATTAACTATTTCACTATTTACAGTTAATTTAAATATAAATATCTTAGATTGTTTTAAAATTAGTAATAATTACATTAAACAGAAAACAGACGCGCTAGCGCGCCGCAGTGTCGCCGGAATACAAATTCTTTTATTAAAAAGAGAACTTGGGCAAACATACTGGTTGATCCTCTTGATTGGCCTCCATCTACTATTCCTCTTCGAGCTTCATTACTTCTCACTACCTGATGTTCCCGTGCACATTACTACCCGAGTTCAAAGTAAACACTGACCTAAGCATGCATGGATGAATGTGTTAAAGGGGGATGAATGTGTTAAACACTGACCCAAATGCACGGCAGGACGTAGGATGTCGAATCCGGATGTTTTGTATTTGCTCGATAAACTGAATATATGATGTATCAAACCTTAAAGGGGTGTAGAACAAAACTAACGGTATCGCCATCATACAGCCCAACCGTGGCTACTGCGTGCATATATGCATACCAAATGCACGGTTGGACGTATGATGGCGAATCCGAATGTTTTGTATTTGGGAGATGAACTGACCGGTGTATGAAGCTGGGCTATATATATGGTCCTCTGGCTCACAAATTGTTGAGCTAGGGTTTTGATCCAACGGTTAAGAAACACCTCATCCAACGGCTCACAGCAGCTCGAAAGAAACACACCGTAGCCCTGATCGAACGGCTCACAACAGCTCGAAAAAAACACACCCGGATCCAACGACTCAAGAGCGCTTGAAAGAAACACACGATCCGTGTGATTCTATCTGATTGGTCCAAACGAAACACTAATTCCCATTTAGTCCCGGTTGATGTCCCCAACCGGGACTAAAGGGATGATCCGTTTCCCAATGAAACCCTAACCCATTTAGTCCCGGTTGGTGTCCCCAACCGGGACTAAAGGGATGTTTTCTTCTCGCTATATATATGTATGCATTGCCACACCATTGGCATAAACACATACAAACTCACCACTCTCTCATGGCTTCTACCGTACCCACTCTAACATTCATCCAGGCGGAGGCACTTTCCGCCTCGAACTACCCCTGCCCGTGCGGCTACAACGTTCCGCCGGTTGGATGCTGAGCGCCGGAGGAGTGCCGGTCCCTCCTCTTCCTCAAGGTGTGACGCGTCGGGCGGCCATCACGAACCACTACTACCACGAGCTCACGCCGGAGCAGCGGAGGAATCCCAGTTGGCATCCCGATAACCAGCATACTTGGGATGCCTTCTTCATCAATCGGCGTGAGAGGGCGCTCGCCAGGTATGAGGAGGACGGTCTGCCTCCTGGGAACTTTCACGAGGCCGTTCGTCGGCTATGGTGGTCCGGCCGGACTGTACAGAGCGTCATGGACTACATCAGGGCCGGCGATATCCCCCGCCTGCGCTACCCTCAGACCCAGTCCTGGAGTCGTGATCCTCCGAGGGAGTGCAGAGCACCATCAGACGATAGTGACGACGACGGCGGCGACTACGACGACTACGAGTACATGTACTATAGGCCTAGACAGGAGTATGACTAGTAGATCGATGCACTTTTGCCATTATGTACTGCCTTGTTTATTTAGATCTATGCTCTCCGTTTAGATTTAGATCCAATCTTGCCATTATGTGTACTTTGCCTTGTTTATCTATCGAAATGCATGTCCCCCTCTTTTTAACGTCTATCAAAATGCCATTAGATGTCTGAATCCAACCAATCAGGAAAAATCACACGGAAAACAGAAAACAGACGAGCTAGAGGGCCACTGTTTCCCGAAATACAACAAATTATTTTATTAAACAGCCAACAGAAAACAGACGCGCTAGCGCGCTACTCCTCGTCCTCGTCGTCGTCGGTGACCTCCTCGTCGTCGGAGGAGGTGCATGATGGGCCCCCACCTCGGATCGTCGGAGGCCTAGACTTCGCCGGCGTGGTCGGCCCGACGGAGCTCTTGCAGCGCCTTCATCCTCGCCTCCCGAGCGGCATCTAACTCGAGGTGGCGTTCGAGGCGCCGCTCCGCCCGCTCAGCCGCGCGGGTCTGCCATAGCTCCCCGTCGGCGCTCTCCTCACCCGGATTGTTCCGGTAATACTCGCGGACCACGCGGTCGTCCCTGGCGTCGACTAGGCCCTGAAACGCGCGGTGCCTGAGGTGGCGGTGGTCGGCGGCAGTGACGATCTGCGGCGTCGGCGCCCTGGCCTCCGCTTCCCAGAGGGTGTGGTAGTCGTTAAAGTTCATCAACGACCACGGGCGGCTGAGGCGCCAGGCCGCCGCGTCCCAAGCGCGGGCGGCCTCCGACGCCGTCGCAAAGGAGCCGAGGGGGATGCGGTCGTCCACTCTGTACCGGCCCATAGGCCTAAGCAGGCATAAGACTGGTGAAATCCATCCCCGTCCCACCGAAGCGGAAAGAAGGCGGGCTACGCTAGCTTGCGCGCGCGCGAGCGCTCGCGCGGTTCCCGACCGCCCGCACGTGCGCAGAGGAGGAAGAGGAACAGGCGCCCTCGCCGCCGTCGCCGGCCTAACCGCCTGCCGCCGCCACCCGCGGTCGGCGGCGCTCCCGCGCCCGCCTCGCCGCCCCGCCCTCCTCCAACCGCCTCCTCCGCCGGTCCGCCGCCGCCCCGGCCGGCCATCCCTTTAACCCCCCCCCCCACCAAATACCGCAACGCCGGCGAGCACCTCCACCCCACCCCCAACATAAGTCCATCCTCGACGGCGACCTTCTCCGCCGCGGCTCCGCGCGGCGTCGCCGGCGCCGTCTCGGCCTGGATGCTTGGGGGAAGAGGGGAAGGGAGGGGACACAGGAGGAAGAAGAGGGGAAGGGAGGAGACCGCGGTCTGCGGACCGCGCGAGCGGTCGAGCGCTCGTCGTATAGCAGTTTCGAAAGAAGGCGTCTGTTCGACAGCGATGAGGCCTACGCCGGACCCCGACGACGACAGATTCTCGCTGACGGCCGCAAGATCGTGTTGGAAATTTTGTAGTGGAAAGCACATCTAATCTAATTAAACCGGATTGATCCATTCTTGACGCACGTTCTCGCTCGTGCCTGGGATGGATGAGATCGGCAGGCAGCCTTGCTTACGCAGCCTGTGCCAAAGTCCATAGACCTAAGGACGTCTCCTATGGGTCTGCTCATTTGCGGACCAATTTGGTCCGCAATCTGTCTCTTTGAGCAGCGGTCCACGCTGCGCGGACAGGGCCCGGGCCAGGTGCCCCCTGCAGGGCTGCTCATACCAAAAGCGGACTGATATATAGATATGGTCGGGCCCATAGGGGCACATAGATTTACAATTAAGAAAAATAAGAAAAATAAAAAAATAAAAAAATCTAGCCCTAGCTAGATGGCCACTGGCCAGTGGCCTCGCGGCGCCCGGAGTCTCCCCGAAGCATCCCTAGTCCAGGATGATGTACTCCGGGGTGTCAGGGGCGAGGTGGGGGAGCGCGGCGGCCCTCTGTGGGGTGGGCGGCTGGGTGGCGGGCAGGGGCGCCGCCCCGTCCAGCTCCGGCGGGGGTCCCGTCCACACCCACTTCATGCCGACGAGGGGCGCGAACCACGCCGGGATCGGCTGGTTCTCGTCCCGCTCGTCCTCGTCGGCCTCCTCCTCGTGGGGGTAGGGCGCGGCCTGAACGCGCATGGCCGCCAGGGCCTCGTCCACCGCCCTGGTCTCCGCCGCCTGGGCCTCCGCCGCCTCGTGGGCGGCCACCGCCGCGAGCGCGTCCGCCTCCTCCACCTCCCGCGCTGAGGCCTGGATGGCCATGGCCAGCTGCAGCTCCTCGCTGGGCTGCGCAATGGCGGCCTCCTCCTCGTCGTCGTCGTCTTCCTCCTGGTACCACTGGGGGCTCCTCCAGTGGCTCCTCCTTGACGACCGGCGCGGAGTCGCCGATGCGGATGGGCGAAGGGGCGACACTGCGGGACGACGCCGCGCCGGGCGTGGAGGAGAGGGCGGCGGGTACTGGGCCGCGCCGCGCCTGGCGTGCCCCAAAGTACGACCTGCGTCGCAGGTCGTGCTCGTCCGTGAACCATGTGTCCCAGTGGGGACTGTCCACGGCGAACGCTGGGTGGCCGTGTAGGTCCGGCGGGAGCTCGTCCCGGCGGCGGTGGATCTCCACCTCCCGCTCGAGCCCGCTCCTCGGAACAGGCGGCACCGGGATGCGATCCCGGTTCAAATGCCACCCGTCCGGCAGGTGGACGTCCGGCCATGGCACTGGGATCGCGCGATCCCAGTACCACTGGCACCTCCTCTTATTGAGGTAGGGCCTGTCGCGGACGCGCGCCGGCACAAGGCGGAAGGGGGCGGCCGGCCCTTGAGAAGGAGGAGGAGGAGGGGGGTTTGCACCTGCTCCGCATGAGCGCGGGCGGTGCGGGTCAGAGGGGGCGGTGGCGGTAGGGGAGGGCTGGGTGAGGGCGCGCGGCGGCGGGAGCTGCCGGCCTCGTGGTCGTTCTTCGCGCCCTTCCCCCAGTTCAACCAGCTCCTGCCCATGGCGCGGCTAGCTAGGGTTTCGCGGCCAGCTGCGAGGGAGCCGAGGAGAGTGGCAGTGGACTGAGGAGGCGGTGTGGGGATTGGGTGCGCGTGGGGATGGACGCGTGGCCGCGGTCACATTTAATAGGACCGGTGGGGGAGGCGAGCCGTCGCCACGGTCACTGACCGGCGGGCCACTCCCTTTGACCGAGAGCTGATGCGGCCGCGGGCGCGCGTCCATTTTCCGTCCGCGGGCTGCTCAAATCTAACCCAAATTTGGTCTGGGTTTGAGCAGCCACAGACCCAAAACGGACCCAGACGTGGGTTGAGTAGCCCCGTAGGGGCCTGCTTTTGTCCGGGCCTGTCCGGGCCAAATGAGCAGCCCCGCAGGAGCCGTCCTAAGGGCATCTCCAGTCGTCCCCCCCAGGACGCAAAATAGTGCCGTTTTGCGTGAAAAACGCCGTTTTTTCACCAGTCGCCCCCCCAGGACCTGAAAAAGCGCCGTTTCGGCGGAAATTAGCGCCGCCGCCCCCAGGCGGAACCCAGCCCGTTGGGTTCGGCCTGGGGGCGGCGAAAGGAAAATCGCGCGTGGGCCAGCGCTGTCGGCGAGGGGAGCGCTATTTGCCCACTTTCCCCACCCCCCGACTCGTCTTTTCTGCTCGCCCGCCTCGCCGTCGCCACACCACCGGCCGCGCTCCACGCCGCCGCTGTCGGCCACAATCGCACAAGATCGACGAGACAAACCACCGCCGGCTAGTCCCCCACATCGTCGCCGCCGTTCGATCCCGTCTCCGTCGCGGAGGAGGTTGTACCCGGTGAGCCGCGTCCACCCGCCCGCAAGGTGTTCGACGCTCTGTCCGAGCCATGGACTCCGACGCCGAGGAGATGCTCGCCGAGCTGTTCGACGAGGAAGACCAGGCCGCCATCGACGACGAGGAGCACCTGCTCGTCCTGAGCTGCCTGGCCGGATTGCAGGCCCAGGACGCGCCAATCCTTTCTTTGCGATGGAGAGAACCCTCTGGTCGGCATCGAAACCCTAGGATTCATGGGTTGGAAGGATAAATTCTCGGTCGCCCCAAAAATGTTTTATGGTCCGGCGCGGTTTACAGGCTCTGTTATTCCCAAATATTTCACTCGCACCTCGTATGTGGCGGTTATTTTTTAATTATGCGCCTTTTACGGGCTCTGCTAGAGCTGCTCTAACAATACTTAACCCCAAATCGTAAAGCAAACAACTCAAACAAGCAACTAGGCATCACCAAAGTACCAACAACAAATAATTCGCCCCTATGTTAGGGGCACATGCACAATGTTATACTCCCTACGTTCCACAATATAAGATGTTCTAGACAATTTCCATATTCACATATACATACATGCATCTGGAAATGTTTTAGTGTATATGTCCACCCATATACATACATGCATCTGGATACGTTCTCGATCGGGCCATCCGCTACAAATAATGAAACAACCAGCTGTTAGGTAGGAAGGTGTGTTCATGAACCGCGGCTGGCCGGGTAGTGGACAATGTCAAAACAACATCCTTCGCGGACAGGAAAAAAGGTTCTGAAGAGGAAATCATTTGATACAGAAAACAGAAATTAGAGATTTCAGATCCTTTTTCTTTTGTTGAGAACTATTTTTTAACAGCAGAGCTCAGCACTCCTTCGTAGTCCCAGGGAGCACTTTTTCACGTTCATACCACAGGATTAATGCAAGTAGGGAGGTAAATGGTACGGATAATTTCTGCCCCGAATCCGCATCCAAATCTCTTTTTAAGGATACGGTGTGTAATAATAGGAATCCGCCAGATATGGACGTGGATATGGATTTTGGTCAAGCGGATATCCGACGGATATGATATTACTATAGTTATAAAAAAATGGTATTGTTATTATCCGATAGATACGGATTATTCGCACTTATTCGCGGATTATCCGTTCTTATCAATTAGGATAATCCGATTAACATATCACTATCAAACTAAATATACATTTAATCCATTGACCCAAATACCAAACCATCCGCTCATAGCTTTGTATAATCTATATTTAACATCTTGCCGCAATACACAAATTGCTTCCGGCGAAAATCCCTCAAGAGGTTAGCTATTATTTATCCCTATAAAAGTTCCTAGTTGCTAGACGCATATTCATATTGCAAATTATCAATCGTTTTGTTACACTTTTAAGTACTATTTAATTACTACTATCTTTGTTTTAAGGTAATTTTGAACGTTTGGCTGCTCTCTAGTGTTACTTTTTGCATGGTGACATAACGTCAAGTTTTACCTGTTTTCGGTCCGAATCCGCTATGTTTTCGATCCGAATCCGTAGTTCGATATTATCCGCATCTGCATTCGAATCCGATCATTATCCGATCCGCTACGCATCAAAAAAAATATGAAAAAGAATATGAAAAGAGCATTTTCGGATCCGATCCGATAAGCAAGGTAGCACTTTTGTTTTTTGAGGGAAAAGCAAGGTAGCACATGGGAAGCAATTTGCGTCTGGGCCGTTATTTTGCTTCGATGGCTCAGGCCTTGAGAGGGCTACGGCCCACACGAGTGTACCAACCTGCTGAAATCCAGGCCCGCTCCAGCAAAGCCGAGGAGGCCGTCTGCTTCGTCGCCGATCTCGCCTCCGCCGCGAGCAGATTCGCGCCGGACCGCCTCAAGGTTCGCGATGCTGCGGAAGGTGGGCGTCGGCTTCCTCGCCTGCGCCGCGCTCTACCTCGCCTTCTCCTCCTACCTCCGTCGCGAGGTACGCCTTCGCGCTCTTCCCCATTTCAGGAGCTTCCAAGGGTTGATCTGGTCGATTTGTGCTTTACAAACATGCCTGAATCTGGTGCGGCTGCTGCGCGCTCTGCGATTCTTTCAGTTTCGGTTCGGTAGCTTCTTCTGGATCCTAGCAAGTGGCGATAGTCAGTGGCGATTTGTTGTTGTGCACGCCAACCTAGTGTCTCTTCTTTGTATAATCGTTGCCTTGTTGTTGTTGCTGAACGATGAATTATGCAACACTTCTCCTCATCAGTAGTTGTAGTGAACACTACTCAAGGAATGCACTTGAGATGCCATTTGTTGGTACCAGTGTTCTGGTTTGGTGACTCAAGTGGTAGTTTTACCATTCAATCAGGTGAAGCTGTTGTTTACTAGTCACCACGAGCATCACTGGCTTCTGCCTGATTAGAGCATGCCATCTACGGTTTCGAACAATATATTGCCATAGCCTTTTTCTGCCTAGTTTTGCGCAAAACCTGGGATATGCAGCGTGTCCACAGCTATGGTAGCCGTGAGCCAGCGAGTAGTGAGGTGATGATCCAGGATTATCACAAGATTTACCACATATTGTTTTTCATGTTGTGCAGAGGTTTTCAGAGGTCCAGTTACCAGCAGTTACTCACAGGGTATACCTGGATGTAGAAATTGATGGCCAAAGTGTAGGTATATCTTTGCTCTCATCTTTTTTCTTTATGTTGCGCCATTACTTGGGTTGTCGCTCCACATATTACCGAGCTTTGGAGTAGTTTTCTGATAGCCCTGATTTTTGTATGGTCCCCTTGTTGCAGGTAGAATTGTTCTTGGTCTTTATGGGGAAGTTGTGCCAAAAACAGTTGGTACTTTTACTCCCTCTTCCTCGCTTATTTCCTCGTGCTTTGTTTCTAAATCCTATTAATTCTTTGGGGATAACGATGTAGCCAATATTGATTTCCCTGTTCTGTGCTTTACCATGGCACCCCTTGGGGATAACGACGTAGCCAAGACCGATTTGTCTGTTCTCCACATTGCACACCTTGTTAAATGTTAGGTACTAGTCCATAAAATAGAGAAAACTGGAATTTGATTAGATGGTCATATTTGTCAGTAGTTCAGTGGGGGATGTTTTAGTGTATATGTACACTCATTTTAGTTTGAATCTACACAACATGTGGAACACCTAAAACATCTTATATTTAGAAACGGAGGGAGTAATTGATATGACAGCATTTTTTCTTTTATGAATTTTATTCTAGGCACTGATGTTTTCTATTCCTGCATTTTGCAGAAAACTTTAGAGCCCTTTGTACAGGTATTCTTCTTCCCTGAATTATTTTCATATTGTCTTCTTATAATTCCTTGAAGTTATTTTTTCATGTTATACTCTGTTCATTATTGCAGGTGAAAAGGGTGTCGGGCCCAATGGTAAATCTCTTCACTACAAAGGAACGCCATTTCATCGAATTATCCCAAGTTTCATGATTCAGGGTGGTGACATAGTTAGAGGTGATGGGAAAGGAAGCGAGTCTATATATGGAGGCACCTTCTCAGATGAGAATTTCAGTGTGAAGCATACACATCCAGGTCAGATGAGATTTTTTGCAGTTTTGATTGTACCTTATAAACCAATTTAGTTACACAATTATGTTCTGTGAAAACAGCCATTGTCCTTAGAGTCACCCACAAAATAATTTTGCTCATAATGTCTCAGCTCTTACGTGGCAAAATTTACCATAACTTGCATGCAAAATACAGTGATGTTTTTAAGTGTTAACATGACCTCAAAAGTTCCATTTCTTACCTACCTAGCTCTAACTGAGTACAGATGTTATGGCCAGTATCCGTATGCAAGGAGGAAGCCCACTAGTGGGCCTAATTAGGGGCTTAGCCCATTATCTTTCATTATACTCCCTCCGATCCATAAAAAGTGTCGCTCACTTAGTACAAAGTTTGTACTAACTTAGTATAAAATGAGCGACACTTTTTATGGATCGGAGGGAGTATAAGAGTTGTAATAGGGTTTTCAGAAGCAAGCAATAATCAGGGTTTATTATTGCCGACTCCTCAAGGAGTCGGTCTCCAACCCTAGCCGCCACCTAGCTTCTGCCGCCTCCTCCTTCCCCTCGCAATCACGGCGCCGACACGCTGTCGGCGACGCCAAGCTCTCGCCCATCCTCCCTTCCACCCCTACAACCTACGTCCCCGTTCCGGTAGACTAGCTGATTCTACCAATTTGGTATTACTAGCTAAAATAATACTCCCTCCGATCCATATTAATGGTCGCTAAATCGGATGTATCTAGCACTAAAATATGTCTAGATACATCCGATTTAGCGACCATTAATATGGATCGGAGGAAGTACTTATTTGCATAGCTATTCTCTGTTACATTATTTTTGTATTCAAGCATCCTTTTGGCACGTTCTGACTTGCGTAAATACCTCGTAACATGAATACCCTGTTTCTGAAGGTTGAATTTCCACTCTTAAGTCTACCTTGTGATGTTGCAGGTGTTGTTGCCATGGCAAGTTCGGCAACTGATGCCAATGGATCCCAGTTCTACATAACCACAATCAAGACGAGCTGGTAGATTCTTTTGCACCATATGGCAACGCTAAACATAGATTAATCTAGAAGACATGACTTCTAAAAGGGTAAACGATGCAGGTTGGATGGGGAGCATGTCGTCTTTGGCAGGGTGATTCAGGGAATGGATTATGTATATGCCATCGAAGGGGGCGCTGGAACTTACAACGGCAAGCCGAGGAAGAAGGCCTTGATCACCGACTCCGGTGAGATACCCAAGGAGAAATGGAGCGAGGAGGATCAGTAGGCTTTCGGTTTGCTCTGCTCCTACTGGACGTAATTTTTTGTGTCGTCTTGGCCGCCCTTCCCCTTGAGGCGAGACTTGTAACACGTTGTACTTGTAGCCAGTGTATGCCGTGTTGACTCCTACTTGTGCCTGAAGTTGTACTGATGATATCTAGCATTTTTTTCTTACCCAATCTACCAGCCCTAGATGATTCCGTGAAGTACCAGAGTGATGACTGGAGCTAACTACCCTAGATATCTTTTGTCGTGTAAAATGTTATGTATCCCGTTTCGGGTGCTGACTTTGAGCTGAATGTACTCGAGAGAAAATTTGAGGATCGGGCTTTGACGATGAAAACCTCATGGCGAATGAGTCAGTGGACGACGAGGAGGAGGTTCAGAATCCTCCCGCTTACGGCTACCCGGACGACGATGTTGTGCGGCCACCCTTCATCCTCATCGAGATCGACGCCTACTTTTCTGACCGCCACAACGCCACCACCGCCTCCTGCGACATCAGGAATCTCGGTGGCACAGTCAAGGTCACCTTCTGCGTCGTCCACCCGCCGCTCGTCTTCTACCTATGTGTCCACGTCACCTCCTCTTTCGCCCACATCGACTTCTCCGTCCACCCCGAAATCACCCTCACTGAGAGGAATAGTGGCCTCGTTCTCCTCCGCGCCGCCATCGGTGAACATCTGCCGCAACCCTTCCACAGACAGTATTCATGTCACTACAGGAATGCGATGGTACGCCGACGGCCGGTTCCCCTCGGCGTCTATCCGTTCCCCCTCGGCGTATCCATACGCCGACGGCCACCCTCGGCGTAGCCCCCTCGGCGTACAAGTCCGTCGGCGAAGCCCTTCTGGCCGTCGGCGTATAGGTTCCCCTCGGCGTATCAGTTTGGTGGGCCCCACAGACCGCCAGGACGGATCCGTTACGTCCACGCTACGCCGACGGCCACGCCCCTCGGCGTCTGGGGGCACGTGGCGGCAGCTAGCGCTGCGCAGCTGCGTACGCCGACGGCCACCCCCTCGGCGTCTGGGGGCACGTGGCGGCAGCTAGCGCTGCGCAGCTGCGTACGCCGACGGCCACCCCCTCGGCGTCTGGGGCACGTGGCGGCAGCTGACGCTGCGCAGCTGCGTACGCCGACGGCCACCCCCTCGGCGTCTGGGGCGAGCTGGGCTGGGCAAAGGCCTACCCCGACGGCCTCCCCCTCGGCGTAGCCCCCTACCTGGGCTGGGGCAAAGGCCTACCCCGACGGGGTTCCCCTCGGCGTAGCCCCTGGGCAATTTTGCTGTTTTTCGAATTGTTGCTGTTTTTTCCTGCTGTACCATATCAATTCACATTATAAAAGCTGTACATTATTAAATATCATCACAGAAACATCATAGACTTCACACAAATAGTACATATCAATCCAAACATCATATAAACATCACAAAAGCATGATCCAACCGTGCATACATAACCATCCAACCATCGTGCATACATGATCCAACGACACTATTCAACCGTGCTTACAAGCACAACCATCTCCTAGCTACACGGCCTCGTCACTCGAGGTACCCATCTCCGACCTCGTGAAAATCGGCGACGCCTGGCGCTGGGTAGCCGCCGTCGAACCAACCCCGGAACTCGGCGAGGCACGACCACCGGCACCGCCATGAACCGGTGTGGTCTGACGAGACGAACTCGGCGAGGCTGTGATCTCTCGGGAACCCGTGGGCGAGGCATCAGGACGACCAAAGGGTCGATGCGTGGAGCATCCCTAGCCCTACATGCATGTGTGAGCAAAAGTTAGCAAGTTAGAATGCACATGATATCGATCACAACTAGTTTGCCAAATTACTTACCGGGGTCGATGAGTAGTATCCAAGAGCGAACATATCCTTCGACGGGGCCCGTGGCGCCGGCCCCGGGTTCGCTGGTGCCTCTGGTAGCGACGTCGGCCTCTCACCAGTGATAAGAAACATGCGGGTCGCCTGCAAGATAGGGTAGATGTTAGGCGTTGTAGATATGAAGGTTCAAACCACGGGAAATGAGACTTGTAATATTTTGTAGAAACAACAGGTTGTAACTTACATTATCGAGCATCTCTCTATACTCGGCGTATGCCTGTGAGACCTGCAGCCACTCGTTATACGCCGTCTCATACTCCGCAAAAGCGGCTGCGTAGGCCGCCTCGAAAGCAGGCTACAATCCCAAGAAAATTGAATCTCGTGAACAGTCACCTCAGGAACGAATGTCGAAAATAGGATGAAATTGAGACAACTTACATCGTGGTCAGCTCGGGAAGGCCGGCGATGACGCGTGACCTTTGGGTCATCGGCGGTGAGGGTAGACTTGACACGCGTCAAGCTCAACTCAGGCATGTGCGGGGTCACCGTATCAGCTAGGAAGTAACGCCCATGCTCCCTGCCACCTCCCGCCACGACCAACGCTCTCATATCGGTCTCGTGCTCCAAAGGGTTTTCCACATGCGGATGGAAAGTCTGGAAAGTCGAGCAGTACAAATCCAACTTGTCCTTTGCGTTGCCGTAGTACTCGGGAACCTCGGGAGGAGGCTTGGATGGATCGGGCTTCTTAAGCTTTATTGTTTCCCATGCTTTCACGTCCGAAACAAACACTCCAGTAGATTGCGCCTGCGTATCAAGTAGGAACACAAGAGGAAATGTTATGTTCATCAAGTAGGAAAACAACACGAAATAGATGCAGGTTGTTCCATGTATACCATCTTTTCCTTGAAGTTGGCAAGGCCGCAGGCACCCGCACGGTGTGTCCCGACGTGGCCACGGTTTGCCTTGTTTCGGTCGCTCACGGCTTTGAACTCGGCGTCTTGCCCGAGCCACTTTGTCGCCACCGCTTCCCATGCGTCTTCCCTACCTAAGGTCCACGAGGGTCGAACCTGAAAAATCGATACTCATTTGAAGCACAGAAATTGCAAATGCACCTTAGCAGCAACATATGAACTTTTTGACAATTTACTTACCAACATGTAATCAT
This sequence comes from Alopecurus myosuroides, assembly GCA_028641055.1. Lineage (NCBI taxonomy): Eukaryota > Viridiplantae > Streptophyta > Magnoliopsida > Poales > Poaceae > Alopecurus > Alopecurus myosuroides. The sequence continues at coordinate 311,928,003 of CM054063.1, read as the reverse complement.
CCAGGGTCATGTCAGGTGGATTCTCCACATTCTCGTGCTTCGGCGCCCTCTTGCCCAACTTCTCAGAACTGAATAAGTTCATGGACGTATTCTTTTGATTATAGAACTATTGCGGCACCAATTTCTTACAAGCCCCCTGCAAAGTCTTGTCCGCCCTGTCCTGATCCTCCGGAAGCACCCTAAAGAATCTCTGTAAATTAGGCAAAAAAATAATTGTGAGAGTCATGAGGTAGCATGGTGGAGTCATCAACTATCAACTATGAAAGAAATTTGAAGAGTTTGTCTTACCCAAAACCTGGTGATAACAGCGTCAGCAGCTGACTCGTAGCCAACCCAAGGGGCGGCCTGATAGTCGTGCCAACTGCTGGCTAGAATCCTCTCGCCACCGGGGACGGGAGAGTAATAGCCCGGCCAATACTTCCTAAGCAGAGATCCAACCAGGCTGTTAGGAGTACGCTTGATCCCCGGTGCAAAAATCCAAGTGCTGCACAATAATGAAACATTAATACACGTCAACATGAAATTACCGTGTTCAAAATGGGTAGTCATTTACCTTTTGCCGTTGCCCTTAATGAGGGTTCTCGCCTCCGGTGCAGGTTCCTGTGACTCATCAGGTACCCCGGATTCCCCATGTAACTTTAGCTTCTTCGGAGCCTCGGGGTTCTCCTCTCCAGAATCCTCGGCCTCCACCTCGGCCTCCACCTCGGCCTCCACCTCGGCCTCCACCTCCTCGTCTCGAGACTGCTCCTCCGCCTCGGCCTCAGGAGACTCCTCCACTCGTGCCCGTCCACCTAGTCGTCCTCCAGCTCGTCCTCCACCTCGGCCTCCACCTCGGCGCCCCCTCTGGGGAAGTGCATCAGAAGCTACCCCTCCACCTTGTCGTGCACCTCCTCTCTCACCCCCCTCCTGAGTGTAACGCGGGTTCGCAAACCGCCGGCGCTGCGACTTGCTCAAGGTGGCCGAGGATTCCTTGCCGCTCATATTGCTCAATCACCTGCATTGACAAAGGGTAAACAATTAATAAGCATGTTCAAAAATATATAGTAAGCATAATAAAGAATGCAAGGAAAATAAGTATTAAGCTAACTACATGAGAGAAATTAAATACTAAGCATAAACATAAAAGACCCTCACCATCACTCTCATAGTTAAATCTTGTGTTCTCATTGTCACTATCAGAATCACTATCACGTGAGTAGTACGGTGGATGCTCATCGCACGGTGGAGGCTCATCATTGGCAATGTCCGAATGAAACTTGTTGAGCATATCTATGTCCTTTAGATCCATCACTGCCTCACCGCCTGTTTGTGATTCGTTCTCGAGGTCCACAAGATCTTGTATGCCAAAGTCCCCAAAGCTCTCTTGCTCTTGGTAGAAAATCCCCTCATATGTTTTAGGGTCGATGTTGTTGTAATCATCGTCCGAGGGCATGGGTAGCTTACCATGTGGTGATACATGGAACACGACTTCCCATCCATTGAGTCCATCTTTCTTGCATGGGTAGGGCAAATAATAAACCTGCTTCGCTTGGTGAGCCACAACAAAGACATCGGATCGGCTATAGGTGGTTGAAGGCTTAACTTCAACTAACCCAATGGAAGGGGTTTTTCTCAGTCCATGCTCTGTTGGGTCAAACCAGTGGCATCTGAACACGACGAGCTTGAGTTCTATGTTCGTATTATTGTACGTCACCTCGTATACGTTTTGTAACCTCCCATAGTAATCAAACTCTCCGGCTCCTTTGGTGAAGACCCCGGTATTTATAGTTTTTGCATTGGGCCGACTGTTCTGGTGAGACTCTGTATGGAAGCGAAACCCATTCACGTCATACTTCTCATACATCTCAACTTTACGATTACAACCTTGGGAGACACATCTCAACTCATCCGACATCACAATAGTGGGATCACCTCCCTACAAGTTTGGTACAAATTGTTCTGTGCATTAGTTACGTGTAATAAGATGGACAAGACACGGATTGCAAGGTAGGAGGGACAGGTTAGAGTTTACCTTTTCCCTAAACCAAGCCGTGAAATTTTTCTTTCCGGGGGCACCCTCTTTCATAAGAGTGTCCAGCTCGGCTTCATCGGGGTCCACAGTTCCCGGCCACATTTCATCGGTGAATTGCCTAAAAGGACAAAATACGTATTAGACCAAAACCAAGATACTAGTTGAAAAGATACTTTGTTCACCATTTTACCTAAGGAAACTGCCCGCCTCATTTTGCTCGTCGCGGGTCACTTCTTTCATGTTTTGAAGCACATAGAGCATTATGCACTCCTGCTCTTCGAAGGTCAAGTTATACTTCTTTGCGCCACCGGCCTTGCCACCGGGAAACTGGAAGAGGAGGAGCTTGGGGTCTTGCTTGGGCTCATCAACATTGTACCGAGAGGCCTGGTTATGCATAGTGGGAACATCATCGGGAAAGTAGGTTAGCATGGCGTCTGCCATCTCCTGGAGGACAGTTGCCTCAGCTATGCATGCTTCAATCTTATTTTTGTTTCCACACTTGGTTCGAATATACTTAAACTCTCTCTCAATACAAAACTGCCAACGAAATTGCACCGGTCCACCCAATAGTGCCTCGTTCGCGAGATGCACAACAAGATGTGCCATCGGAGTAAAGAAGCCAGGCGGAAATATCATCTCTAAGTTGCATAGCAACTCCGGCACTAGCTCATGCAGCTTCTTAATCATCACGGGACATATCTGCTTAGCACAAAGCGTGCGGAAGAAATGGCTCAACTCCGCGAGCACACGCCAGACACGTTCGGGGAGATACCCTCGAACCATCACCGGCATCAGCCGCTCAATCCATATATGATAGTCGTGACTCTTGAGCCCGTTGACTTTTCCCGTTGAAAGATTGACTCCCCTACTTATATTCGAACAATATCCATCAGGGAACATCACGACGTATTTGAGCCACATGAACGCCTCTTTCTTTTGGATACTATTAAGGCAGTAGAAGGCATGCGGCTTGAACCAGTTTTTTCGACGGCCCTCAGGTTCCTGCATGTGTAATCTCTCCCTATCACAGAGCTTCTGAACATCGACTCTAGCCTTCACATTGTCCTTTGACTTCTCAGGAATGTTCAGGACAGTGTGAAACAGAGACTCTCCGACATTCTTCTCGGTGTGCATCACATCGATGTTATGGGGAAGATCGAGGTCCTTGTAATATGGGAGTTGCGTAATGCTTGCCACGTGAGTCCAGTTGTGGTCCACACCATATCCCGAATATCGTGGGCCATTTCCCTGAGCAAGCACGAGAGCACTTAGCTCGGCATCAACAACTGCACCATCGAAAGTTGGTATCTCTGCCTCTACACGCTCAACTCTGCCCTTCTTAAAGTTCTTTTCGTCATCTCTAAACCGATGTCTTCTTTTGAGAAACTTTCGATGCGTGTCAAACGCGGAATACTTCTTACCCGCGCTTAGCCAAAGAAACTCAAGCCGGTTCCTGCACACTGGGCATGGCCACTTACCAGCTGTACACCATCCGCAGAATAGGGCGTACCCCGGCATGTCGTGCATGGAATACTGGAACCAAACTTTCATCAAAAAGTTCCTCTTCGATGCACGGTCGTATGTAAAGGTACCGTGGTGCCAAGAGTGGTTTAGATCATCCACAAGCGGCTGCAAATAGACACTCAAATTCTTTCCAGGGTATTCAGGCCCTGGAATGATCAATGACAGGAATATGGTCTTCCTTTGCATTAGGACTCCGGGAGGGAGGTTGAGCGGAATAACAAACACGGGCCAGCAGCTGTACGAGGCAGTCGACATACCATACGGATTGAAACCATCGGTTGCTATCGCAATTCGGACGTTCCGAGCCTCGGCTGCCTGCTCAGGGTATTTTGCATCGAAATTCTTCCATGCCATACCATCTGATGGATGTCCCATCTTTATCCGTCCGTGCTCGTCCTCGTATCTCTTCCCATTCTTGTGCCAGGTCATCTGGGTGGCAGACTCCTTATTCATGTAAAGCCGCTGGATTCTTTTTATGAACGGGAGGTAACGAAGAATCTTCATGGGGACTTTTGTCTGCCTCTTCTGACCATCACGTCCATTTACCTCATGATACCTAGAGGCCCCACACTTGATACAGTACTTGTCTTCCGCAAACTGTTGCCGAAACAAAACGCAGCCTTTAGGACAGCAATCTATCTTCTCATAATCCATGTTCAGCTCTCGCAGGATTTTCTTTGTTTCGTACATGCTTTTAGGCAAACAATGTCCTTCAGGCAGCATGTTACCATATGTTTGCAGATGAGATTCAAAGCATGAACGGGTATTGCCGTGCTTCAGCTTTTCGGCTAGGGCTTGGGAGATGGCATCGAGCTGACAAATTTTTGCACCATCGTACAGAGGCCTCTGACCCGAGGACATCATACGAAAATAGGACTGTGCAGTTGGCTCCGGTTCCTGTGGTTCACTCGATTCGGATGGTTCCTCCCGTGAAGGTGGCGAATCTGGTATGTCGGCATCACGGAGATCTTCTAGGAAGTTTCTTATCCCATCATCCTCAACGCCATTGATCCGCTGCCGCATCACCCTACCATTTTCACGTTCGTACTCAGCAAAGTCGATCGTCGTGGTGTACTCCGCCCAATACCCATAAGACCATAGGTGTTTAGTCATATCTTGCTTTCCCTTACGAAGACGCAGCTTGCATCGAGCGCAAGGGCAACCTGGACGGATGCCCGACTTTGAACCACGCCCTAACTCCCTCACTAAGAAATTAGTCTTCCATACCCACTCATCTGTTCTTTCCATCGCATCTTTTCGGCCAGTGAACATCCAACCATTATCAGCCATAATCTGCTGTATTGCGAGGCAAACACACATATTGTATTTCATCTCAAATAATAGCATGAAATTAAATGCATGATATTTTTATTTCCTAGCGGCAAAACCTACATATCTAATAGGTCAAGGGTCCTAGCAGCCGCCGGATCCGTAGATTGAGTACGTTTTCCATGCTCTACCCCGATCCGAGACAGAATTTCGGCAGCACCTCCCCGCTGCTCTCCCGATACACGTCTCGGCAAAAAGCCGAGAGAATGTGCATAAGGAGAACAACGGGGAAGCGCTACCGAAATTCTGTCTCGGATCGGGGTAGAGCATGGAAAACGTACTCAATCTACGGATCCGCCGACTGTCCCGTAAATGCCGCAAGCGTTACGGTTCAAAATATGCCTACCACTATTGCATATTTATCTTCGTAACGCTTGCGGACGGGAAATGACACCTAGGTGACGCGACAAAAAAAAAATGCGAGGGAGAAGACAGAGTTCTAGCTCACCCGCGGCGGTAGAGGACGTAGTCGAACAACGGCGTGACGGGGTCGGGGATCGACAGCGTGGCTCTAGACAGCGGCGGCGGGGTCGAAGATCGATGGCGTGTCGTGGCGGCTCCTACCCGATATCCTGTAGCACATAATATGCGAATTAGCAAAACAGATATCTATAATATGCAGATAATATGCGACGAGCGCGGACGTCACCGACGCGCGCGGGGGGAGTCGCCGACGCGGGCGTCATCGACGCCTCGCCGACGCGGGCGGGGGGCGCCGACGCGCGCGGGGGGCGCCGACGCGCTTTTTAACTAATTTTCTAACCTACTAACTAACTAACTACTAACTAAGTAATCTACTAACTAACTAACCTAAATTCTAACTAATTTATTAACAGAAGAAAAAAAATCAAAAAAAAATTACCATTAGGGGGGTGGCCGGGAGCTGCTGTGAGGGGATGGGGTGGCCGGGAGCTCCTGGGCGGCGACGGCGGCTGGGGGAGGCGTCGAGGCGGGTCCTGGAGGCGACGGAGACGGGCGGCGGCCGGTGAGGCGACGGGGAACGGCGGCAGCCCGTGAGGCGACGGGGACGGGCGGCGGGGACAGACGGGCGCGGGAGGGGCTGGGTGGAGGCGGCGGCCGGGGAGAGGAAGGTAGGGGGCGGGCGCGGAAGGGGCTGGGGCAGGCGGCGCCGGACGGGAGGGACGCCGGCGGCGGCGGCGGCGCGGCTGGGGGAGAGGAAGAGAGGAGCGCGCGCGGGTTAGGTCTGCGGGTTTTCTTTTTTTTTCTCCGCGCGATTTAGGGCCTGTGTGTATACACGCGTGTGTTTTTTTTAAAAAAAATGTAGCTACGCCGACGGCAAGCCGTCGGCTTAGGTCCTGGCTTTTTTTTTTCCTCCGCGCGTGCGTTGTGTACACGAGTGTATTTAAAAAAAAAATATAGGTACGCCGACGGCATGCCGTCGGCTTAGGTGCTGTGTGTTTTTTTTAGTTAGGAGCAACGTTTTTTCTACCTCAGAAAAGATGAGCACACGTGAAATTAGGAAGCGCACGCGAGCATTTTGTCGAACAGCTCGTATGCATCCACACATTTGCTAACTAGTGCTGGTTTTTTTAGGCTTAAATGTAAAAAAAGGGCCATAGCCAATGGTTAAACCGCTATTGAGGATCATCCGTGTTATCAACGCTCTGAAGACCTGGCTTGGGAGATGGTGCACTGCAATGACCTGCCTTTTCTCGACGAGGGCCATCTCTTCCCTGTAGCCTGCTCCAAGGACGTCGACGCCTCCCTGTACCACATCATGCCAGGTCTTCAGAGCGTGGCAGGCATCGGGAAGGGTGAGCTGCGCATCGCGGGGGGGATGGCTGCTGCTTCAATAGCGTAAGTCCCCCTCGTCTACTGTATTGCTTCCATCGTCTTGTGTTGACTGGCCTGATTTTGTTTGAGAACGAGCGGTAATGGAACAAATGAGTGGATGCATGTGACCTGTTCTGCGAAATGTGTCCATGCGCGCTTCCTGGTTTCACTAACTGACCCGCAGGAGAAATACCGGACTTATACGGATACACGCGGTAACGGCGTCGAAAGGGGGTAGCATTGTGGAACCAGCTGCTTGTTTGTGTTAGGGTAGCCCATAGGAACATAAAACAAGTTGGTAGAACCCAACTCTTCGGAAGATTCCCGACGTTTCGTCCGATAAGGGACTTTCACCCTATAAGCGCATGTAAACTCACGAGGGAGAAACGGAAGCCGGTGAAGCGGGTCACACCCCGGAGTGCAATATTTGCCATCCAAAGACCACAACACATATAATAACATGGTATGCCACCCTCTAGCTTGTGAAAGGTTACGGACGCTCCGTAGCCCCCCTCCTGTGAAAACCTAGACCCGCAGGAGAAATACCGGACTTATACGGATACACGCGGTAACGGTGTCGAAAGGGGGTAGCATTGTGGAACCACCTGCTTGTTTGTGTTAGGGTAGCCCATAGGAACATAAAACAAGTTGGTAGAACCCAACTCTTCGGAAGATTCCCGACGTTTCGTCCGATAAGGGAGTTTCACCCTATAAGCGCATGTAAACTCACGAGGGAGAAACGGACGCCGGTGAAGCGGGTCACACCCCGGAGTGCAATATTTGCCATCCAAAGACCACAACACACATATAATAACATGGTATGCCACCCTCTATCTTGTGTGGGGACCCGGACGCTCCGTAGCCCCCCTCCGGTGAAAACCTAGACCCGAAGGAGAAATACCGGACTTATACGGATACACGCGGTAACAGCGTCGAAAGGGGGTAGCATTGTGGAACCAGCTGCTTGTTTGTGTTAGGGTAGCCCATAGGAACATAAAACAAGTTGGTAGAACCCAACTCTTCGGAAGATTCCCGACGTTTCGTCCGATAAGGGAGTTTCACCCTATAAGCGCATGTAAACTCACGAGGGAGAAACGGACGTCGGTGAAGCGGGTCACACCCCGGAGTGCAATATTTGCCATCCAAAGACCACAACACACATATAATAACATGGTATGGCACCCTCTAGCTTGTGAAAGGTTACGGACGCTCCGTAGCCCCCCTCCGGTGAAAACCTAGACCCGCAGGAGAAATACCGGACTTATACGGATACACGCGGTAACGGCGTCGAAAGGGGGTAGCATTGTGGAACCAGCTGCTTGTTTGTGTTAGGGTAGCCCATAGGAACATAAAACAAGTTGGTAGAACCCAACTCTTCGGAAGATTCCTTACGTTTCGTCCGATAAGGGACTTTCACCCTATAAGCGCATGTAAACTCACGAGGGAGAAACGGACGCCGGTGAAGCGGGTCACACCCCGGAGTGCAATATTTGCCATCCAAAGACCACAACACACATATAATAACATGGTATGCCACCCTCTATCTTGTGTGGGGACCCGGACGCTCCGTAGCCCCCCTCCGGTGAAAACCTAGACCCGCAGGAGAAATACCGGACTTATACGGATACACGCGGTAACGGCGTCGAAAGGGGGTAGCATTGTGGAACCAGCTGCTTGTTTGTGTTAGGGTAGCCCATAGGAACATAAAACAAGTTGGTAGAACCCAACTCTTCGGAAGATTCCCGACGTTTCGTCCGATAAGGGAGTTTCACCCTATAAGCGCATGTAAACTCACGAGGGAGAAACGGACGTCGGTGAAGCGGGTCACACCCCGGAGTGCAATATTTGCCATCCAAAGACCACAACACACATATAATAACATGGTATGGCACCCTCTAGCTTGTGAAAGGTTACGGACGCTCCGTAGCCCCCCTCCGGTGAAAACCTAGACCCGCAGGAGAAATACCGGACTTATACGGATACACGCGGTAACGGCGTCGAAAGGGGGTAGCATTGTGGAACCAGCTGCTTGTTTGTGTTAGGGTAGCCCATAGGAACATAAAACAAGTTGGTAGAACCCAACTCTTCGGAAGATTCCCGACGTTTCGTCCGATAAGGGACTTTCACCCTATAAGCGCATGTAAACTCACGAGGGAGAAACGGACGCCGGTGAAGCGGGTCACACCCCGGAGTGCAATATTTTCCATCCAAAGACCACAACACACATATAATAACATGGTATGGCACCCTCTAGCTTGTGTGGGGACCCGGACGCTCCGTAGCCCCCCTCCGGTGAAAACCTAGACCCGCTGGAGAAATACCGGACTTATACGGATACACGCGGTAACGGCGTCGAAAGGGGGTAGCATTGTGGAACCAGCTGCTTGTTTGTGTTAGGGTAGCCCATAGGAACATAAAACAAGTTGGTAGAACCCAACTCTTCGGAAGATTCCCGACGTTTCGTCCGATAAGGGAGTTTCACCCTATAAGCGCATGTAAACTCACGAGGGAGAAACGGACGTCGGTGAAGCGGGTCACACCCCGGAGTGCAATATTTGCCATCCAAAGACCACAACACACATATAATAACATGGTATGGCACCCTCTAGCTTGTGAAAGGTTACGGACGCTCCGTAGCCCCCCTCCGGTGAAAACCTAGACCCGCAGGAGAAATACCGGACTTATACGGATACACGCGGTAACGGCGTCGAAAGGGGGTAGCATTGTGGAACCAGCTGCTTGTTTGTGTTAGGGTAGCCCATAGGAACATAAAACAAGTTGGTAGAACCCAACTCTTCGGAAGATTCCCGACGTTTCGTCCGATAAGGGACTTTCACCCTATAAGCGCATGTAAACTCACGAGGGAGAAACGGACGCCGGTGAAGCGGGTCACACCCCGGAGTGCAATATTTGCCATCCAAAGACCACAACACACATATAATAACATGGTATGCCATCCTCTATCTTGTGTGGGGACCCGGACGCTCCGTAGCCCCCCTCCGGTGAAAACCTAGACCCGCTGGAGAAATACCGGACTTATACGGATACACGCGGTAACGGCGTCGAAAGGGGGTAGCAATGTGGATCCAGCTGCTTGTTTGTGTTAGGGTAGCCCATAGGAACATAAAACAAGTTGGTAGAACCCAACTCTTCGGAAGATTCCCGACGTTTCGTCCGATAAGGGAGTTTCACCCTATAAGCGCATGTAAACTCACGAGGGAGAAACGGACGTCGGTGAAGCGGGTCACACCCCGGAGTGCAATATTTGCCATCCAAAGACCACAACACACATATAATAACATGGTATGGCACCCTCTAGCTTGTGAAAGGTTACGGACGCTCCGTAGCCCCCCTCCGGTGAAAACCTAGACCCGCAGGAGAAATACCGGACTTATACGGATACACGCGGTAACGGCGTCGAAAGGGGGTAGCATTGTGGAACCAGCTGCTTGTTTGTGTTAGGGTAGCCCATAGGAACATAAAACAAGTTGGTAGAACCCAACTCTTCGGAAGATTCCCGACGTTTCGTCCGATAAGGGACTTTCACCCTATAAGCGCATGTAAACTCACGAGGGAGAAACGGACGCCGGTGAAGCGGGTCACACCCCGGAGTGCAATATTTGCCATCCAAAGACCACAACACACATATAATAACATGGTATGCCACCCTCTATCTTTTGTGGGGACCCGGACGCTCCGTAGCCCCCCTCCGGTGAAAACCTAGACCCGCAGGAGAAATACCGGACTTATACGGATACACGCGGTAACGGCGTCGAAAGGGGGTGGCATTGTGGAACCAGCTGCTTGTTTGTGTTAGGGTAGCCCATAGGAACATAAAACAAGTTGGTAGAACCCAACTCTTCGGAAGATTCCCGACGTTTCGTCCGATAAGGGAGTTTCACCCTATAAGCGCATGTAAACTCACGAGGGAGAAACGGACGTCGGTGAAGCGGGTCACACCCCGGAGTGCAATATTTGCCATCCAAAGACCACAACACACATATAATAACATGGTATGGCACCCTCTAGCTTGTGAAAGGTTACGGACGCTCCGTAGCCCCCCTCCGGTGAAAACCTAGACCCGCAGGAGAAATACCGGACTTATACGGATACACGCGGTAACGGCGTCGAAAGGGGGTAGCATTGTGGAACCAGCTGCTTGTTTGTGTTAGGGTAGCCCATAGGAACATAAAACAAGTTGGTAGAACCCAACTCTTCGGAAGATTCCCGACGTTTCGTCCGATAAGGGACTTTCACCCTATAAGCGCATGTAAACTCACGAGGGAGAAACGGACGCCGGTGAAGCGGGTCACACCCCGGAGTGCAATATTTGCCATCCAAAGACCACAACACACATATAATAACATGGTATGGCACCCTCTAGCTTGTGAAAGGTTACGGACGCTCCGTAGCCCCCCTCCGGTGAAAACCTAGACCCGCAGGAGAAATACCGGACTTATACGGATACACGCGGTAACGGCGTCGAAAGGGGGTAGCATTGTGGAACCAGCTGCTTGTTTGTGTTAGGGTAGCCCATAGGAACATAAAACAAGTTGGTAGAACCCAACTCTTCGGAAGATTCCCGACGTTTCGTCCGATAAGGGAGTTTCACCCTATAAGCGCATGTAAACTCACGAGGGAGAAACGGACGCCGGTGAAGCGGGTCACACCCCGGAGTGCAATATTTGCCATCCAAAGACCACAACACACATATAATAACATGGTATGCCACCCTCTATCTTGTGTGGGGACCCGGACGCTCCGTAGCCCCCCTCCGGTGAAAACCTAGACCCGCAGGAGAAATACCGGACTTATACGGATACACGCGGTAACGGCGTCGAAAGGGGGTAGCATTGTGGAACCAGCTGCTTGTTTGTGTTAGGGTAGCCCATAGGAACATAAAACAAGTTGGTAGAACCCAACTCTTCGGAAGATTCCCGACGTTTCGTCCGATAAGGGAGTTTCACCCTATAAGCGCATGTAAACTCACGAGGGAGAAACGGACGTCGGTGAAGCGGGTCACACCCCGGAGTGCAATATTTGCCATCCAAAGACCACAACACACATATAATAACATGGTATGGCACCCTCTAGCTTGTGAAAGGTTACGGACGCTCCGTAGCCCCCCTCCGGTGAAAACCTAGACCCGCAGGAGAAATACCGGACTTATACGGATACACGCGGTAACGGCGTCGAAAGGGGGTAGCATTGTGGAACCAGCTGCTTGTTTGTGTTAGGGTAGCCCATAGGAACATAAAACAAGTTGGTAGAACCCAACTCTTCGGAAGATTCCCGACGTTTCGTCCGATAAGGGACTTTCACCCTATAAGCGCATGTAAACCCACGAGGGAGAAACGGACGCCGGTGAAGCGGGTCACACCCCGGAGTGCAATATTTGCCATCCAAAGACCACAACACACATATAATAACATGGTATGGCACCCTCTAGCTTGTGTGGGGACCCGGACGCTCCGTAGCCCCCCTCCGGTGAAAACCTAGACCCGCTGGAGAAATACCGGACTTATACGGATACACGCGGTAACGGCGTCGAAAGGGGGTAGCATTGTGGAACCAGCTGCTTGTTTGTGTTAGGGTAGCCCATAGGAACATAAAACAAGTTGGTAGAACCCAACTCTTCGGAAGATTCCCGACGTTTCGTCCGATAAGGGAGTTTCACCCTATAAGCGCATGTAAACTCACGAGGGAGAAACGGACGTCGGTGAAGCGGGTCACACCCCGGAGTGCAATATTTGCCATCCAAAGACCACAACACACATATAATAACATGGTATGGCACCCTCTAGCTTGTGAAAGGTTACGGACACTCCGTAGCCCCCCTCCGGTGAAAACCTAGACCCGCAGGAGAAATACCGGACTTATACGGATACACGCGGTAACGGCGTCGAAAGGGGGTAGCATTGTGGAACCAGCTGCTTGTTTGTGTTAGGGTAGCCCATAGGAACATAAAACAAGTTGGTAGAACCCAACTCTTCGGAAGATTCCCGACGTTTCGTCCGATAAGGGACTTTCACCCTATAAGCGCATGTAAACTCACGAGGGAGAAACGGACACCGGTGAAGCGGGTCACACCCCGGAGTGCAATATTTGCCATCCAAAGACCACAACACACATATAATAACATGGTATGCCACCCTCTATCTTGTGTGGGGACCCGGACGCTCCGTAGCCCCCCTCCGGTGAAAACCTAGACCCGCTGGAGAAATACCGGACTTATACGGATACACGCGGTAACGGCGTCGAAAGGGGGTAGCAATGTGGAACTAGTGTTATTTAACCGTGTTGTATAGGGTCGGCTCCGGGAGATTTCACCGTGTTATTTCATGGGCGCGGGTGGCGGTATATTAGAAAGACTAGGATAATGCATTCGTTTAAACAAAATATTAGAAGAAACAAATTCTAATATTAGAACAAATTTATACCACACGGGCGTAGGGAAAGGTTTCTTTTAAAACACACACGCACATGGCCGCCTGCCGACACCCGTGATAGCAGAATGTTCAGGGGAGCTAGCATGGGCTGCCGACACCCGTGATAAAGAAGCGGACCGACACGAGTTTGTCGCGCCGATTATGATACTAATAATCCACCTAGCACAAGAAGGTTCCACTCATATTAGACCTTGTTTATGACTATATATACTTTTCCTTTCTTCCTTGTTTGAATTGACGAAATGCAAAAGAAAAAAGAAAAAAAACCTAAGCCGACGGCACCCCCTCGGCGTAGGGGTAGGTTACACACGCCCGCGCACGGTACGGTCGAGCGCGGGAGAAAAAAAAAACCTTTATTATACGCCGACGGCACCCCCTCGGGGTAGCCCATCACGTAACGGGCATAATTCCAACGGCGTAACGGGGCGTCCCCTACGCCGAGGGGGATACGTACGCCGACGGTGGCCCTCGGCGTAGGTTCCATACGCCGAGGGGCTAACAGACGCCGACGGGCACGGTGCGTGCCGATCCTGTCGGCCACCCTACGCCGAGGGGGCCGATGTTTGGCCGTCGGCGTCTCTGCTGGCCGTCGGCGTCTGAGCTGATTCCCGTAGTGTGTACGACGTCAGCGTCCCCTCGCTCGAGCACCTTCGGCATCCCGGCTACTACAATTTCAACGAGGGCTCGGTTGCCATCGTGCGCAACCGTAGAAAACGCAGACGGGTCACTACTCACTAGTAATGACCACCACGACTACACTAGCAAATGTGACTATGTCCTTGCCGCACAATCTGCTCGTGTATCAAAATTTTATGAACTCATCCTGTATTACTCTGATACTAAAACCTGTAGCAATGTGCCTGTGGTAGTCAAGTCATATGACTCATATCAATCCCACACGACAAGCAAGATGCTCACCATAGGAGGAGATAAAGGCACCGTGGCCTGGGTCGACCTCTGGCGTAATATCCTCTTGTGTGACGTGCTTGATAACCCGGTGCTTAGTACTTTACAACTAACGCTCATGCCGATCATGGCGGCCTGTAATCGGATATCCGACAACCCACGGGCTGTTCGAGACATTGTTGTCTTCGGTACTGGCATCATCAAGCATGTCGAGCTGCAATATAGCCTTATCGACCACTCGACCAGGGCTTACCCGGACACGGCTTCCACGATATTTGGAAGGTCGCGGTATGGATGATTGAAACTGCAGGGAGCTCCTCCTCCTCGGTGGATTATTAGCACATGGATTGCTTGCTCAACTCCACTGAAATACCCGGATCATCGCTGCCTAGGCTGCGGGTTGACGAGGGTACACCTCAGCCCACGTTCTCAAGTCTCCTCATTGGCCTACCGAATCTCAGCCTGCAAGATGATGACATCGTGTACTTTCTCACCAAGATCGACTACCGTATCAACACCCGCATAGCATGGGTGCTTGCTGAGAAACAAGACTGTCCACAACGTGGGTGAGTTTAATTAACTCCATGAGAACTGTTGGTTTAGAGGATGGCTATTGTGCAAGTAGGATCTCAAAATATCTGAAAACCGCTCCACATAACGGATTGTATTTTATTGTTACCGCTTCCTGTCTTCGGAAGTTCCAATAAATGATAATCTACCGGAGCAATTCATATTTTCACATTTTTTCTCAGGTCAACCTGCAGAAGAATTAAGCAAAGGATCAACAGCATAGTTCTATCTTATAATAAATCAATAAAAGATATAGATTAAAAAGGAAAATGAAGATATATTATTTTCTAATCATCAACACAAGATTTTTGTCATGTATAGAGCTTTGATGCACCGAAAATAAGAAAGGAATATAGAACTTTATCAGCAATGATTTAGTGGCAACAAGTAAGAAAAGAGCGGGCACGCCTCTGTTCGGTAGTTCCACAACCTCATATTTTTCAATCTCCTGGGCATCTCCCTATCCATTTCTGTTGATGCTACCGTCCCGGCCCTTCGGGAATAGTTTGATGCCGTCACTTCTTCTTTTCTCTCTTAGGCATCTCTCCCTGGCTACTTCCTAGCAGGGTTTGGGTAGCAGGGCCTGTAAATCTAGATACGCCCCGATCATGGCCACTGCATTCATGAGAGGCTTACCGAAAAAAAGAAAATATCAAATTTATTTGAAAATTTTGAGTTTGAATTCCCGAATCGACATTAATGGACCAAGTTTTTGTTTTTGTTTTCTCATGATTAACTTTGTTCGAGATCTAATCGATTCAGAATGACATAATAATGCAAGATAAGTAGCAGGGTTGCCTCAAACTCATGACCTCACACACTACCATACATGATTAGGATTCCAATTTTTTTAATAAGATCTCTGTAGAAAATCAAGTTAGGAAAGCAGGGGCGGTGCCGGCATGCGTGGGAAGCAAACCAGGCTAGTGTGTGTGGGGGGGGTGTGGGGGGGGTGCTATATCCTCCCTTGAATAATGTCCTCCTACGAGGACCAGTATGTCGCCGCCACGACGGCGGCATGCTAGGGAATGTGGTTTTGAAGGCTCCTAGAGAACATAATTGAAGGGGACTGCAGTGGCGAACTGTTCTCATCGACCACAAATCAGCCATCCAATTATGCTAGAATCCGGCGTTTCATGCTCGGAGCAAGCACGTCAAGGTTCGTTACCACTTCATCTGCAAAGTGCATCGAGGCCATCAAGATCAACACCGACTACGTCAACACCCCTGAGCAACTCGATGACATTCCCACCAAGCCACTCAGGTGTAACTCATGGCTCGACATGGATGTCACATGTCTCATAGTTAACAAACAAACGTCACCAATCCTCACAAGTCACAACATATCCTCAACAACAAAACAAGCACGCGAACATGGGAGCGATTCCCATCAACACTTATTTCCTCCCCCATTGCCCCATACATGCTCACCGCGCTTCTATCTCCCGAGCCACATCGTCCACCTCTGCGCTGCACCGATAGGCACATACGTCGATACTCCATTTCGGTTTGTGGTTTCTTTGTGTAGGTAAATTAGATATGCTCGTGAATATAAAACCCCCTCCGATCCAAATTAATGCATGTATGTATATGAAATATTTCTCTAATCCGTAAAACCGGTGCAGAGCGTTAATGAGGAGTATAACAGACATGATTTGTTAGTCTACGGTAACATTTGTTATAATAAAGTCAGAGCCTAGGTTGAGCGGACTTCTGCGGAAGGTGCATCCTATCATGAATGAAACGAACCAATTATTTCCATCACGCCGTTTTCGGTCGTCACCGTAGACTGAAATATAGCAGTCACATAGAATGTGGAGTTGAACACCCGCAATTGTTTTTGGGAATTTTTTGACACGTTTCTAAAATACGTTTATAACGTTTTCTTCAATGGGAGCATATGCTACAATGAGCCTAATTGTTGGACATCCTACATAAGAAAATACGCTGAAAAACTGCAAGTTGGGACGAGCTGATAAAAGAGAGAGATACTCTTAGGAAAATAAACACTAACCGTTGTGTTCCCTAAAGAAAAGAAAAAACGCTAACTATTGTGTTGGGGGATGGGCTAGTCTGGACTGCGAACACCGTCCGGCGGCACAAATACCAGCCCAAACGTAGCTGTTAGGAGTCCCGAGTCACCCAGACTACAATCCTGCCTCGATTCTGTCTCAAACTCGCTCAACCTCTCCATCCCCAATTTAAATCCATCCACCCGCCGTAAGCTAAGATCTGACGTTGAAGACGAAGAGCTACAAGGAAATCGATCTTGGATCGATGGACGGCACGTACGTAGATTCTCCTGCTTACGGCAACCTGGACGACGACGACGACTATGACGTCATGGCAGAAGAGGATCAATCCGCAAGCGACGAATCGGCGGACGAAGAGGTGGACTACCCGTACCTGCATCCTCCTGCTCACGGCTACCCTGACGACGGCGAGCGGCCACCCTACGTCCTCATCGAGCCAAACGCCTACTTCGCCGACCGCCACAACGCCACCACCGCCTCCTGCGAGATGAGGGACCTCGGGGGCACCATCAAGGTCACCTTCTGCGTCGCCCACCCGCCGCTCGTCTCCTACCTCTGCGTCCACGCCACCGCCTTCGACCACACCGAATTCGCCGTCGAGCCCCACATCATCGCCACAGAGACGGACGGCGGCCTCGTCCTCCTCCGCCTCGTCATCGGTACGGATCCGTCCGATATGATGTCAACCGCGGCACGGCAATACTTCATCTACGACGCCAGCGGGCCCTCGCTCAAGCACCTCCAGCATCCCCGCAACCATACATTCAACGAGCACTCGGTTGCCATCGTGCGCAAGTGCAGCAAACTTTCCAGCCGGGAGGACCACGACTGCAGCAACTGCGACTATGTCCTTGCCGCACAGCTTGGAGGATTCGGGTATGAAAAATCTTCTGAACTCTGCCTCTATCACGCTGATACAGAAACCTGGAGCAAGGTGCCAGTGATAGCAAAGTCATATCCATCCCACATAACGTGCAAGACAGTGACCATTGGAGGAGATAAAGGAACGGTGGCCTGGGCTGATCTCTGGCATAATATCCTCTTATGCGACGTGCTCGACAAACGCCCCGTGCTTCGTACCTTAGAACTGCCACCCATGCCAATGCCCATCATGCCGACCGCTGCCCTTGGCTTTGGCTCCCCTCGGGCTGTTCGGGACATTGCTGTCGTCGGTGCCGTCATCAAGTATGTCGAGCTGCAGTATCATCATGTCCAAGACAATTTCTATATGTGGAAGACCGCAGTATGGAGCATCGACACCACAGGGACTTCCTCCTCTGAGGATTGGCACATGGATTACGTACTCAACTCCACTGAAATACCCGGAGCGTCGCTGCCTAAGCTGCGGGTCGACGAGGATACACCTCAGCCAACCTTGTCGACTCTCCACATTGGCCTACCGAACCTCAGCCTGCAAGATGACGGCATCGTGTACTTCTTCACCAAGATTGACTACCGCGACAACTCCCACATAGCATGGGTGCTTGCTCTTGATATGCGAAACAAGACTGTGCAGAAAATTGAAGAGTTTAGCGCCAAGAGAACTGTTGGTTTAGCCACGGGTTACAGTGCAAGTAGGATCTCCAAATATCTGAAAAGTGCTCCAGGTCACTGATTATGTATTTTATTTTTACCGCTTCCTGTCTTCCGATACATGATAATCTACCACACTAATTCATATTCTCCCGGCCGGTGGTGAGGTGGATATGGTATCATCATAGATAATCTACCCGGTACGTAGTGTACAACATTTGGTCCTCGAACATCCACCATACCAACTTCAGCGGGGCAAAAAGATGCATTATCAGAATACATGACAGCGTTTACACGTGCAACAAACTGTGACTGAAAATACATTGGATATCTCATTGTTTGGAAGAGATGTAATTAAGCCCCCTTGATCATGTTTATCCTACATCCTTTTAATGTATAAGGGACATTTCGATCTTAAATGATGAGATTTCTATTACAACAAAAAGTGGTTTCTACCATTTCATGTTAACGAAATTCCAGCGTGGAATCCATATAAACATGGAAAACTGCGCGTGTTGCGGGAATAAAAGATGATTTTCATATATACAGCAAATAGCATAAATTGAGGCGCATGCACCTTTTAAGAAAGGACCCCCCATGCATAGTCACGCGCTGAACACGGTTCCGCGGAAGTTTATAGACGTTAGATTTAGCACACATTGAAAATATATATTTCTATGAAATTGAATGGTAGATGTGGTTCTCATTGACACACAAAATTACACACGAGATATGTACAGATTGTTATTGTAACCATAATATATTGAATCTTGGAAGAGGAAATTGCAAATGTAGCATGGGCTACACAAAGCCTTTATTTTTTGAAATTTCAACAATCATATTTTAAAGTTTCAAAAGAACATGAAAAACCCCCCGGAAACCCCTCCACGTCGAGATACACGGAACAGGCGGGCTGCCGGGGACGGAAACACCGGCAGTAATCACCAAATAGACACTGAAGGTAGAACCAGGACAGCAACACCCCACATCAACGCCAAGAACGCCCGCCGGCCCCAAGAAAAGAACTACAAATCCAAATCAGTCTCAGAGGCGTAACTAGGTGCTAAATCTGATATGATGATACAGTACCCCAGTATGGATTAATTTGGTAAATTATAATGTATATATACTGGTAGTCGGGAACCAGTAAAAACAAAATACAATCAGTTACCAGAAGCACCTTTCAGATATTTGGAGATGGTACTTGCAGTGTAGCCGTTCAGTAAACGAGCCATTCTCCTGGTGCCAAACTCATGCACATTCTGGACAGTCTTGTTTCTCATATCAACAGCAAGCATACATCGTATGTGGGTATTGTCACGGTAATCAATGTTCTTGACGAAGTAAACGATGTCACCATCTTCCAGGCTGAGGTGAGGTTGGCCAATGCGTCGAGTCCACAAGGTTGGCTGAGGTGTACCCTCATCGACGACACGCCGCCACTTAAGCAGCGCTTGTTCATTTATTTCAGTGGAATTGAGCAGGTAATCCATGTGCCAATCGTCCGAGGAGGAGCTCACCGCGGCGTTGATGCTCCATACCGTGACCTTCAAAGTAGAGAGATTGGAGGATGTGTCCCCGGCGACGCAACCCAAGTCCACCTCGAGATACTTGATGATGCCGCCATCGAGGACAGCAACGTCCCGAACAGACCGTGGATTGTTAGAGACCAACGCATTGGTCGGCAGTTGTAAGGTACGAAGCGTAGGGCATTTGTCAAGCACGTTGCATAGGAGGATATTACGGCAGAGATCAATCCAGACCACGGTGCCTTTGTCTCCTCCCATGGTGAGTGTCTTGCATGTTGTGTGGAATGGATATGACTTGACTAGCACGGGCGCCTTGGTCCAGGTTTGTGTGTGAGAGTGATAAAGGACGAGTTGAGATGGTTCGGCATACCCGAATATAGGAGACTGTGCGGCAAGGACGTAGTCGCAACCGTGGTGGTTGCCTTTCTTGCAGTTGCGCACGATGGCAATGGAGCTGTCATTGAACTTGTGGCCGTCGTTGGGTTCCGGGAGGTGCTCCAGCGAAGGGACGCTGGCGTCGTACATAAAGTATTGTCTTTCGGCTTGTACCATAATATAGGATGGATCTGAACCGGTGACGAGGCTGAGGAGAACGAGGCCGCCGTTTGCGGCCATTATGTGGGGCTCGACGGCGAATTCGGTGTGGTCGAACGCGGTGGCGTGGACGCACAGATAGGAGACGCGCGGCGGGTGGGCGAGGCAGAAGGTGACGCTGAGGGCGCCCCCGAGATCCGTCATCTCGCAGGAGGCGGTGGTGGCGTTTGCGCGGTCGGCGAAGTAGGCGTATGGCTCGATGAGGACGAAGGGTGGCCGCTCGCCATCGTCGGGGTGGCCATAAGCAGGAGGATTCAGGTACGGGTAGTCCTCCTCTTCGTCCACCAATTCCTCGGTTTCAGATTCATCCTCTTCTGCCATGGGGACATCGTTGTAGCAGGAGCGGACGTAAGCAGGAGGATATATGCGCGCGCCGTCCATGGATCCCAGATCGATTGTTGCCTTCAAGCTCTTCGTCTTCAACGTCGGTTGATTTTACGTTGGGCGGATGTTTATGTGGAATCGAGATGATATATGTGCAGTCGCAGTGAAGGGCGAGCCGCTTCTGCCTCCTCCAGTCCTCCTTATGTATAACTGCAGCTAGGGTTAGCTTTGGTTAGGGCCTAACCGCTATGTTTTTTGCTGGTACTTGGGCCTCCAGGGTGTCCGCGGACGAGACTGCCCCAGCTGGCCAGCTCGCAATAATTTTTTGTGTGCAAAACAATCTGGCCTAGTCACTGAAAAAAAAATCATATTTCTTGAAAACGTATAGTTACTCAAAAATTTGGTCAAAACACTCGTCCCAATGGCACTCCCCGAACAGACCGAGGGAGACGGGCCAACTTTCGACCAAACGTGGCCCAAGTTTGGTCCATGTTTGGTCTAAGTCCGCGGATGGAGTCGTGTCCTACCTGGCCCACCTAGAAGCCTCTCGACGCTACCTTGCCTCTCTTTGACCGGTCATATTAAATGGGACCATGTCGTTTTCATCGCCACTTCACTCAACTCTCGCCCCAAACCCAAATCCTAGACAAAACCCTAGCTAGCTCCCCTCCTAGAGAAATGGTGAGCCACGTGAACCACCATTTTGGTGGCCGAGCGACGGCGGCGGTCCACGTTTTCGTGGACACGGCGTCGTTGTTCTGGCGGGAGCACACCCCGCTGTCGTGGCCTGCGGTGAGGCTCCCGATGGGATGGCGCTTGGGCGAGCGTCGTATCCCCGTGCCGCCAGGAGGCAGACGAGGAGGTCCTCCTCCGCGCCCTTCGCGCATTGGAGCTCGAGGAGCTCCAGATCTGGCCGGATATTGGAGGCTGCACTACACGCCTCCGCCGTTGATGCTCTTGTCCCATGGACTCTATGGGAGGACCGTGTGGCGGGCCAGGCCTGGGCGCCTGCGCCAGGGTGGCCGGAGACCGAGGACGTCATCCTCAGGTAGCCGGCGACGGTTCACGGCGTCGAGGACTATGGAGGTGCCGGCTGTGGCATTAGGAGAACTCTAGCAGTAGTAGCTAGAGTTTTTTTGTTTATATTTTCATGTTTGTGTATGAACTGGCCTTCGAGCCATATGTGATGAATGAAATTTATATATCTAAAGTTGAATTTTCGGATTTGGGTGGGGGCGTTGGGGTGGGGGCAGACGAAACCCAATGTCCGTCCGGATTTTGGTCCATGGACCGCACCAAGAGGACCAAAATCGGTCTGATTTTTGGGGGCATTGGGTTTGCTCCAAGGTGGTAGTACTATTTAGTATGAATGTCCGTTCGTTAAGGATTTCGTGTGGATTTCGTTGCAACTAATACTAAATGTGACATAATAATGAAACATGGTCTGTTACCCGGCGCCATTCTACATAAGTCAAGCAAATATGACTACACAAACGATGTGTTGTTCCCGGTCAACCCAGATCAACATACACCGAGACGCTCACGCGCTCAAGAGTGATTACACGAGCAAGGTGGTCCGTCGGGTTTCCAAACAGAATGATGCCCTTCAATGTCCGTCGGATGGGTGAGTCATGGTGCACCGGACATACAATGTCGTGTGCGAGTCACTTTCACTCGCGAAAACCAGTGCAGGTATGGACAAGTCATCGCAAAACGACTGTTTTGACTCTTAAACGTGTTCCCCAACCTCCGGAACACACACCATGCGCACTTCCTATCGTACATGCACACGCTTAAACAAAATGAATATCGCAACACGAATTCTAAATAATTTTTGCAAAATCTTACAAGGAAATACTGCATAAATTCACATGTGCAGCTTGATGGTGATCTGCAAAAATACAATCACGGAAACAAAAGAAGTCCAGGATGGCATCTTGATAGAAGTTTTGCAACTCTAGCAGAACCCCTATCTCGCGGAACTGAAAACCGGGATACGAGCCGGGAAAGCGCAGTTTACCGGTTGAAAACTGGTGCGCCGTAGCAGTCCCTGTAAAGTGCATTTTTGATATGTCTATATTTTGTGTGTTTGTTAACAACATAAATGAGTTTTAACCGTGTGTGCTATTTGTTGAAAAAGGTTATAGCCAATATCAGCACAGAAACGGTGTCAAAGAAATGATGAAAAAGAAAAAGTTCGGCGGATGTTTTTCTGGCTCAAAGAAGGGGTTTTTACTGTCATCCGGAATAATTCCGGATCCATCCGAATTCATTCCGACATGACCCTGAAAACCTCTGTTACAATATGGAATAACTCCGGGTGATTTCGGGATCCGGATTCATTCCAGAGCCATTCCGACATTGCCGTGAAATCCTCCGTTGCAATCCGGAATCATTCTAGACCAATCCGGGTTCATTCCGACATGAACGCAAATTCTTCTGTTAGGATCGGATTGCTCCAGATTCATTCCTGAATGAACTTCGACTGCGAGAAAAACGGCTAGTTTTTTGTGGACCTATAAATAGAAGACCCCCTTTTTCTCGAAGGGGTAGCCCGTCCAGAATTGAATGCTCCATTGATTGAGCTCACCCACCAAGCTAGATCTCCCATCTCCTCCACCCAAACTTGTTGAAACTTGGAGGATTGAAGGAGAAGCCTCAGATCTACATCTTCACCAACCGGATTTCCATTTCCCCCTCATTAGCTTGAGGGATCTTGTCTAGGGTTTCCTCTTGTGGAGAACCTAGACTTCTTGCTACTCTTGGTGATTCTTGTGATTGTTGGGAGCCCCCAATTTGGTTGTGGGTGTGTGCCCAAGATTTTTTGTAAAGAACTCGATTCCCGTCTCAAAGGGGATCAATAGTGGAAGGTGTACTAGGCCTTTGTGGCGGGGTTTAGCGGAGAATAGGGTGAGGCCTTTGTGGCGTTGAGTAGGCCTTCATGGCGAGCTCACACCCCTCGAACGAGACGTACTCCCTTAACAAGGAGAAACTCGGGGATACATCGTGTCTCCGTGTGCTTCATATCGGTTACCTTGTTCCCTTCCTCATTTACTTATGCTTATATTGTGGTTGTGCTTGTGCTTGTTCTAGTCATATAGGTAAATTCACTGTAGTTGCATTATCTAGATAATTTACCTTTGTGTCTAGCCTAATTGTCAAGAAAAATTAAAATTGTTCGTAGCGCCTATTCACCCCCCCCCCCCCTCTATGTGCACATACATTACTTTCAATTGGTATTAGAGCCTCGGCTCTTTTATCGGGCTTAACCGCCTAAGAGTTTAGTATGGTCGGATATACGGTGACCGCAGGTTCCGCGGTGCAAGTCTCTATGGATGATCTCAATGAGTTGAAAAATTCATTGACCTAATCCATGGAGAACAAAATCGATGAATTGCGTCAACTCATAATGAAATTCATTATGACCTCATCCATGGAGAACAAAATCATCTCCTCTGGACGAAGTTCCAGAGGGCGCCGGAAAAGGGGATAATGGTGACCCATCTAAAAATGTTTCCACTAAGGACCCCACCTATAAGGATACGGAAGGAGAAGGAGAATACCACTCCGTCGAAGGAAGCTATTCTGCCGATCCTCCCGTCCCACATCCCCATATAATTCCTAGAGGAGATCCACCTAAAATTGGTGCTCATTCTTTTGGTGAATGGCAATATTACATGGAAACTCACTTGAACTCTGCTTGTATAGAACTTCGGAGGGTCACTCAAGATGGATACAAGCCACATGATCCCAAGAACTTTACAAGAAGAGAAGTTGTAGATTGTCAACTCAACTACACCGCCTTTTCTATTCTTCAATAAGCCGTGGGTCCTAACCACATGCCTCATCTCCAACAATATTCCACTGTTAAGGAGACATGGGACGCTCTTTTGGTCATGTTTGTGGGCAATAAGAGCATGCAAAGGAATAGGTATGATGCCTTAAGAAATGAGGCCGAAGGGTTCTTTATGCATGATGATGAAAGCCATGAAGACATGTACCGAAGTCTCAAGACTCTTGCTACCGCATTCCACAATGTGGGTGCCAAGTATATTGATGATGCTTGGATCAAGAGTAAGTACATAATTGCTCTGATGCCTTTCTAGCCCAAGGACTTGAAGAGCATTCAAGGAAGACATGACTTTGCTTCTTTGACCTCAACCCAAGTGATGCAAGAGGTGTGCTCCTATCAAGTGCAAACCAAAAATGCTCTTGACAACCGTGCTAGAGCCCTAGGAATGCAGAAAGGAGCATCGGTTGCTTTGAAGGCCAAGGTTGTGTCAAGGGAAGTTGAGTATGAAGAAGATTGCTTTGAGGATTTGGCTCTGTTGAAGGATCAAGAGTATGACCCCATGCTCAAGGATGTCATTGCTCTTACCGTGAAAAAGTTTTGGAAGAATCCATCCAAGGCCAAGGCATATGTTGAGGAGAAGATCAAATCTCGCTATGGAAATGAAGGAACTCAAAGGGTGAGGTCTTGCTTCAATTGCCAAGACAAGCACAATTTAATTGTGGAGTGCCCCTTTGAGAATAGGGAACTCCATGACTCTTGGGGAAGAGCATAATGGTAGAGTTTCTCTTAAAAAGGAACTTGAATCTTTTGAAGAGTCCCATAATGAAATTGTTGCTAATATTACTAAGTAACGTGACCTTTCAATTGCTAAATATAAAAAGGATAATGTTTAGGTTGGGGTTATTCACGAGAAACTAACCGAGGAGTTTGATCATATCACCAAGGCTCACAAGTCTTTGGAGAATGAACACTCTATCCTCAAAGAGTTACATGAACAACTTCAAACTCAACTTAATCAATGTATCACCCCTAGCACCTCTACTTCTTCTTGTGATCATGCTATTATTATTGAGGAAAATTCTAGGTTGAAGGATGAGGTAGCAAGGCTCAAGGGCAAGATCCCTCAAGTTGAGAAGGTTATGGCCTCAAGCCCACAAGTGGTTGTTGCTAGACCACAATTGAGTGCTCCTATGCCACAAGTGGGAAAGCAAGGTCTTGGCTATGTTGCCAATAAGAAGAACAAGAAGAAGGCCAACAATGGGGCTTCGGGTGGTATTGTCATTAGGGACAACACTATCGTAGCATTCCCGCACAAGCCAACAATGTTGCTTCAAGTGGTGGTGTCATGGGGGACAACACTACTTGTAGCATTTCCGCAGGAACTAACAATCCACACCATTTCTTATATTTTGATTATTATGGTGTTGTGCAAGCTAAATATGTTGGTCCTATTGAGGGTTACATTGAATATACCAATTGGGTTCCAAAGACCCTTGTTGCTAACATAAAGGGACCCTCCTCTGATCCTAACTTTAGTCAATGATCACTTGCAGGACTATGCTTTCGGTGGATCTAAATGGATAATTGATAGTGGATGCACCACTCATATGACCGGAAGCAAAGAACTTGTGACAGAGTTGTGCCCAAATGATATTGATGCAACCGTCACCTATGGAGACAAGTCCTCGTCTAAGGTATCTGGATTTGGCAAGGTTGGCATTGCTCCTGATGTTACTATCGTGGACGTCATGCTTGTTGAATCCCTTGGTTTCAATTTACTTTCGGTTGGTTCTCTTGGGAAGATAGGTTTATCCGTCTTCTTTGATGAAAACACTGTGGTCCTTTTGAGGAGCAAGACTCTTGACGTCGCTGACGTGGGACATGTCGAAAATGAGTTGTTCGTGGTAGACTTTTCGAAGTCCGCCAACTCTCAATTGATGTGTATTTTCGGAAAGGCGGACATGAGGTGGTTGTGGCATCACCGCTTATCCCATGTCAACATGAGAACTTTGCAAAGTCTTCACAAAGGTGGCCTTATCCTCGGACTAAAAGAAAATGTTTCCTTTTCCAAAGATCACGTTTGTAGGTCGTGTGTTGAAGGAAAGATGTATGATATTCCGCACAAGGCCAAGACTATTATCTCATCAAAGAGGATCTTGGAGCTTCTCCATGTTGATCTCTTTGGTGTCGTGCCTGAGGCAAGTCTTGGAGGCAAGAAGTATTGATTGGTGATTGTCGATGATTATTCAGGATACACTTGGTTTTGTTTATTCAAGTGCAAGAGTGAGACTCAACAAACCATCATCGACTTCTCCAACCAAGTGCAACATCAACACAAGGTCCAAATCATGGATATTAGGAGTAACAATGGTTAGGAGTTCAAGAACTACACGTTGAATGAATTCCTTAGTGATGAGGGTATTCGACATCAATATCCCTCCACTTACACTCCTCAACAAAATGGTGTTGCCGAAAGGAAGAATCGTACTCTCTTGGATATGGCAAGGACCATGTTGGCGGAGTATTCTTCTGCCCAATATTTATGGGCCGATGTCGTATCCACCACATGCCACTCCTCCAACCGCATCTACATCCGCAAGGTCTTGGACAAGAATCCATATGAGATCCTCACCGGCAACAAACCCAACGTCTCCTACTTCCCTCTATTCGGTTGTAAGTGCTTTTATTTGATCAAGGGTGTTAGGTTGTCTAAGTTTCAATCCAAAACTACTTAGGGTATATTTGTTGGTTATGGTGCCAAATCCCACACCTATAGAGTCTATGACAAGACCTCACGGATTGTCATAGAATCTTGTAGTGTGGCTTTCGAGGAAAATGATGGCTCCCAAGTGGCGCAATTTCATGTTTCTAATGTAGATGTTGAAATGCCTCAAGAATCCATAGGAAGGATGGGTGTGGGATTTTTCCGCCCCATTGAGGGACACCTTATGGCGACTCGAGAAGGAATATGCTCTACTCAAGTGGAGCTCTCCTCTACAATAGAAGAACAAGCCAAGTGTTGCACCTAACCAAGAACATGTTGAAGACCCTCCTCTCATTAACCAAGTTACTATGCAAGATGAAACCACTCCTATCATTCATGCTAGTCAAGGTCAAGGCCAAGATCAACCTTTGTCATCCTCCTATCCTCAAGTTCAAGCTAGTGTGGATGTTGATGATGATGTTGATTATGATGAAGGCCAAAAAATTGATCAATACGGGGACCCAAATGATCAAGTGATTCCTCCTCGCAATAATGAGGAGATCGAAGCCCGTCATGCTAGAAGGATAAGAAGAGCTTTAAAGCAAATTGATGCTCAAGACAACAAAGTGTTGGAAGATGTTCAAGCTAAAATTTCCACAAGAATGCAATTGGCTCACTTTAGTGAGCATCTAGCACACATATCTATGGTGGAACCAAAGAAAGTGTTTGAAGCTCTTGAGGACTCCGATTGGGTTGAAGCTATGCATGATGAGCTCAATAACTTTGAGCGCAACAAGGTTTGGAGATTAGTTGAGAAGCCCAAATATTTCCACAATGTTATTGTCACTAAGTGGATATTCAAGAACAAGGAAAGATTGGTAGCTCAAGGTTACACTCAAGTAGAAGGCATTGACTTTGATGAAACCTATGCTCCCGTGGCTCGCCTTTAGTCTATCCGTATCCTTCTTGCATATGCATCTTCGCATAATTTCAAATTGCAACAAATGGATGTCAAAAGTTCTTTCTTGAATGTTCCACTCAAAGAGGAGGTATATGTTAAGAAACCGCCGGGGTTCGAGAACGTCAACTCCCCTAACCATGTCTGCAAGCTCGATAAGGCGCTCTATGGACTTAAACAAGCACCACGTGCGTGGTATGAGCACCTTAGAGAGTTGTTGGGTGACCGTGGTTTTGAAGTTGAGAAGATCGAACCCACTCTCTTCACAAAGAGGGTAAAGGGAGAGCTTTTCATATGCCAACTCTATGTGGACGATATCATCTTTGGCTCACCTAACCAAGCTTTGAATAATGAGTTCTCAAGGCTTATGACCGGCAGGTTTGAGATGTCCGTGATAGGAAAGCTTAAATTCTTCCTTGGCTTTGAGATCAAGCAATTGGCTCGTGGTACTTTCATTTCTAAAGCCATGTATACCCAAGACATGCTCAATAGGTTTAATTTACAAGGTGCAAAAGAGAAGCCATCTCCTATGCAAGTCAAGTGGCACCTCAAGCGCAATCCGGATGGTAAAGATGTGGACCAAAAGTTGTATCGCTCTATGATTGGTTCTTTGATTTATCTTTGTGCATCTAGGCCCGATATCATTTTGAGTGTAGGTGTGTGTGCAAGGTATCAAGCGACTCCTAAGGAAAGCCACTTAGTGGCAGTCCATAGTATTTTTCGGTATTTGGTTCATACCTCAAGGTTTGGTTTGTGGTACCCAAAGGGGGACAATTCTCTCTCAAGGGCTACACGGATTCCGATTGGGCCGGTGATCAAGATGATAGGAAGTCCACTTCTGGGGCTTGCCAATTCCTTGGTAGGTCCTTGGTGAGTTGGTCTTCCAAGAAGCAAATTTGTATATCTCTCTCCACCGCCGAAGCCGAGTACGTGGCAGACGGAAGTGCTTGCACCCAATTGCTATGGATGAGGCAAACCCTCAAAGAGTATGATGTTCATATGGATAAGTTGCCTCTCATGTGTGACAATGAAAGTGCCATCAAGATAGCCTACAACCCCGTGCAACACACAAGGACGAAGCATATTGAGATTCGTCATCATTTCATCCGAGACCATGTGGCAAGAGGTGATATTTATCTAGCATATGTTCCCACCAAGGAAAATATCGCGTACATATTCATGAAGCTACTCGACGATGCAAGATTCATGTTCTTGAGGAATGAACTAAACATCATTGATTCTAGGAGTTTGACTTGAGTATCTTGCACACACCCCTACAGTTGAGACGTGTTTGGGTTTAGGTATAAGCATGAACATAGGGGGAGTGTTATCCTAACACATCGGGTTCTCCCTCCCCCTATTATGCCCAAAGCAAAAAATTCATTGTTATGTCTCTTTTTCTAATGTTGAATTTTGAGCTTCAATGTTGAGTATTGGCAATGCCCGCAAGATATATCTTCGCGGTTGCATACCATGATCTCTTACATGGTGGCTTAGCCACCAACCTCTTCTTGGTTGAAGAGTTGGTTCTTAGTTGATTGCATTTGATATGTCAAGCTTGTTTACTTCTCCGAACACTACTCCTTGTTGCTATTTGCTTCTTATTTGTATCTTTACCAAGGAGTAAGACTAGAAGTTCTAACCCCTTGTGTTACCTTGCTATTCTTACTTTCTTATGTTCATCTATACGCATATGTCTTACTCCACACTAGGTCACTTCACTCCTAGTCATCCTCACTGCCTTTTCCTGGTCAGATCCGGAAGAGATCCGGAACGAATCCGGAAAACTCGGATCCATTCCGAGTAGGCCGGAATTAATCCGGAGTACTCGATTTCCGACCTAGTCGGATTCAATCCAGGACTTCCGGAATACTTCTAAGCCAGCCGGATTCAGTCCGGACCATTCCGGGACTGACAGTTATCCGCCTATAAAAGGCCGAGCACGCACGGGGAAGGGTTTCTTTCCTCACTTTTCCCCTCCTCTCGTGCCCTAGCCACCAAATCTTCGCAACACTCGTCCCTGTTGCCCTATGGAGGATTTTTTATCCCCTCTTGGACAAGGACAACCTCCATGGAAGGTATTTGGATTGGCCGCTCTTTATTTTCGTTTTTGTTGGTTGGATTTCATTCTAGATACAATCTCCACCTAGGGTTGGATCTAGTTTTCGAACTCCCTTCAACTTGTTCATCCTTGGCTAATCTTCATACCCTAGTTTCCATTTATCTAAGATCTAGTCTATACAACTACCAATCTAGAATTAGATGTCTCATATCCATGTCTTCCCCATGTATTCCTGCGCATTAGTCCTCTCCTAGGATTTATCCCTTGGTGTTCCTTAAGTTTGATGTAGTTTGTGAGCCATATAGTCGGATTTTTATGGAAATCTCGAATCAAACCGAGGTTCCCGGAAAAAATCCGGGCCATGTCGGAATTATTCTGGCACCCGGAATGAATCCGGAAATCTCGCATTGAATCCAGATCCCTCCAGATTTTCTGAAAATATGCACTCCATTAAACTTTTGGAATTTTGATCCACGTTTGGCATATGCACTCATCCCCTGCTGTGTATATTTCCTCTATTCACAGGTGGTGGCTCTCGTGTTGGTACCAATAGGAAGGCCACCGCTGGGAGAGGTTCTCGCCCTCAGAGGGGTCGTGGTTCCGGTAGCCGTGCCGGGAGCGGCCATGAGGATGATCAGGTTGAGAGGCTGCCCGAAGGAAACTTGAAATCCTTCACTCAGTGGAAAGCTATTAAGAGTAGGAACCCATATCTCTTTACCTAGCCCACTTGTGAAGATCCTCGGTTTTGGACCAACCTTCAACTCAAGGCTTGGAATGAGTTCTATGTCACTCAGGATCCTCTTGTCTGCGATCAGTCTCAGGTGGACATGGATTTCTATCATTGCCACAAGAATGGTGATCTATGTCATGTTCATGATTGTTTGGTGAAGCTCAATGTGGCACCACTCCTGGAGATTGAGTGTGAGTATTGTATGGACTTGGTGGCTCAGTTCTACTGCACAGTGCACTGCAGGAGTGATGCAGTGCGCACCATGACTTGGATGTATGGGAAGGAGAAGATCACTAGCAACTTGTGTGAATTTGTTGATGCTCTGGGTTACAAGTGTAAGGCCACTTATGGTCATCATGGTTTTAGGGTTCATGACAACTCACAGTATGATAACTCCATCTTGGATTTCTACTATCCTTTTGATGCTCAGGGCAAGACTAGGCCATTCAACTCCAACATGTACCCGTACTACAATTTTCTGTCCAAGATCTTCCGCTCCACCCTCATGATCAAGGCTGGAGATTACTTAGCTATCAGGGCCTATATGGTGAATCTCATGATGCTCACCAATCCCCAAAACTAGCGAATGGATTTCATTTACCGTGAGATATGTATTGGTGTGATGGAGAAGAGAAAGCCTGGCTTTTCCCCCTTGATTCAGAAGCTCATCAATGCCAAGCTGGGAGTTGAGATCGTGGATGACTTTCTAGTGGTCAAGGGCAAGAAGATGGTGCCATCTCTCATCCGTGGTCCTGAGATCCCTGAGTACACCAAGGCCAAGACCAAGATGTCACATGCTACTCCTTCTGCTTCCTCGAGTGGTGGTTCTCAGCGTCAGCCCTCTAGTGGCATTTCAAAGTTCTTCAAGGCTATGTTTAGTATGTGCAGTGACACTAGGGAAATGGTCCATGAGGCTAGGGAGCTGGCCAAGGAGACTCGCCGTATTCAGAACTCTGACCGTAGGGCTGCTGGGATCGACGTGCGTGCTGATCCTCCACATCTCACTGCTGTTACTTATATTCCTGTTGAGATCCCGAGATTCATGATGATGATTTATACTTTGGGGTGCCTCCGGTTGATGTTGTCGATGAAGAGTGATCTAATGAGAATGATTTTTATGATGCTGGTGCTGTAGAGACCATGAGGGTGAAGAGGAGGAAGATGACGAAGAACACCGCGAAGGAGATGACGACATCGAGTGATCTCTTGGGATGCTAGTTGGGCTCGTTTTACCTTTTCGGCGTCTTGATGCCAAAGGGGGAGAAGGATTCCCTATTAGAATATCACGGGTTTCGCAAGGGTGGGGGCACAGGTCTTATTTGCCTTTCGTTTCGATCTTATAGGCTTGTGCTCCGGTTTCTTTAGTTTTTCGTCTTTTCAAACATTTCCTTATTTGTGTGTGGAACATTAGTGACTTGGTTGTTTCACTCTACCCGTGGTTATGCTATGTTATTTAGAACCATGCTTGTTTAAGTTATTTTCTATCCCGCATGTATTGTGAAATTGTTTATGTTGCTTGGTGTCTAAAACATAGGGGAGCAAAGCCTATGAAGTGTGCACCTCACCATGCACGTATCGAGGGGGAGCTCCGTCTATTTTTTGGACACCATTTCTTATGCTTACTTTGTTTATTCCCGTGAATATTTATGTTGTCATCAAACACCAAAAAGGGGGAGACTGAAAGTGCATTTTTTATATCTCTATGTTTTGAGTGTTTGTTAACAACATAAATGAGTTTTAACCGTGTGTGCTATTTGTTGAAAAATGTTATAGCCAATATCAGCACAGAAACGGTGTCAAAGAAATGGTGAAGCAGAAAAAGTTCGACGGACGTTTTTCTGGCTCGAAGAACGGGTTTTTTACTGTCATCCGAAATAATTAGGGATCCATCCGGATTCTTTCCGACATGACCGTGAAAACCTCTGTTACAATCCAGAATGATTCCGGGTGATTCCGGGATCTGGATTCATTCCGGAGCCATTCCGACATTGCCGTGAAATCCTCTGTTGCAATCCGGAATCATTTTGGACCAATCCGCGTTCATTCCAACATGAACGCAAATTCTTCTGTTAGGATCCTGATTGCTCCGGATTATTCCGAGAGCCCGGATTCATTCCAGAATGAACTTCGACTGCGAGAAAAACGGCTAGTTTTTGGTGGATCTATAAATAGAAGACCCCCTTCTTCTCTAAGGGATAGCTCGTCCAGAATTGAATGCTCCATTGATTTAGCTCACCCACCAAGCCAGATCTCCCATCTCCTCCACCCAAACTTGTTGAAACTTGGAGGATTGAAGTAGAAGCCCCGGATCTACATCTTCACCAACCGGATTTCCATTTCCCCCTAATTAGCTTGAGGGATCTTGTCTAGAGTTTCCTCTTATGGAGAACCTAGACTTTTTGCTACTCTTGGTGATTCTTGTGATTGTTGGGTGCCCCAAATTTGGTTGTGGTTGTGTGCCCCAAGCTTGTTTGTAAAGGACTCGATTCCTGCCTCAAAGGGGATCAATAGTGGAAGGTGGACTTGGCCTTTGTGGGGGGGGTTCATCGGAGAATAGGGTGACACCTTTGTGGCGTTGAGTAGGCCTTCGTGGCGAGCTCACACCCCTCCAACGAGACGTACTCCCTTAACAAGGAGGAACTCGGGAATACATCGTGTCTCCGAGTGCTTCATATCGGTTACCTCGTTCCCTTCCTCCTTTACTTATGCTTGTATTATGCTTGTGCTTGTTCTAGTCATATAGGTAAAGTCACCGTAGTTGCATTATCTAGAGAATTTACCTTTGTGTCTAGCCTAATTCTGAAGAAAAATTAAAATTGGTCGTAGCACCTATTCACCCCCCCCTCTAGGTGCCCATACATTACTTTCAAACCCGTAAACAGAAAAACTGAAACTGTGATCATTTAGCACAATTCATCGCAATTTCGAGAAATGTTCAATAATTAAAATAGTTTGAATGCTTAAGTGCGACAAATAGGATGTTCAACATGAACAGGGAGAACAAGGAGAACAAAAGAGGCACGGATCACCAAATCAAACGACAGTAGCACCACCGCCACCACCAGTGGTAGATGTCACAATGATAGCTTGCTTTTTACGCTCGAGGATTTGTTGTCTTGGAATGTTGTGCCACTCTAGGGTCACTTCGTCTATTTCAGCGTGGTTCATCATCATGATATTGTACTCCTCGGCAAGCAACTTGGCGAGTGCCCTTGTTTCCTCGGCATTGGATCTTGTGTCTTCGCTGGCAGCTTTGCGCTTGTTGTTCTCGATGGCAGCTTTGCGCTGCTTCTCTTCGATGGCGGCTTTGCGCATCCCCTCTTGCAGGACCATTTCCCACTTCTCTTTCTTCTATTGGGCCCTTTTCTCAAACATTTCCTTCTTTGCTTCTAGAGTCTTGGACGTCAATAGCTGATTGGATTTCACCATGTTCTATATCTGATACCGCAAGCTTGCAGCCTCGACATGGGACCTGAGTCTATCTTTGGCCTTCTTCGTGCCCTCGGGCCTCCCATAGTTTCTTCCCCCTTCATCGTCCTCGTTGTCGATCAAGTTCACTTCACCCCTCTTTGGTTCCATCTCCCTGACCTTCCATTTCTCACTCTGTTGGAGAAAAGTCCAACAATGATCGTGTAGAAATGGCTTGCCCTTCGAAGATGGCATGTCTTTGTACCTCTCTTTTACAATTTATTCCGTCATAAACAATGACCGTGTCAGCGTAACAACAACGATAAAGAAAACTAGAATGTCCACTCGTGTGAACTCACATAATCACCCACATTTGTTCCACTTTGAGGCGCATTGCGAACTTGCTCCAAGATCCACAAACCCGGCTCACTATCGGTTTGATCATATCCAACAACCTTGCAGTGACCGATATGTGCGTGGGGTCCGGGTCACCACTTTGTTGTTCTGGTCAAATCGAGGCATTATCCGTCGGATGATCCTTGACCCTTTTCTAGTACCGCTTGCCGGTTTGATCTGTGCTGGTAGTGGCATCGAGAAAAACGACATCCCAAGCTTTGATAAGGATCTCGTCTTCGAGCTGCGTGTAATTCATCGCCTCGGCCATTTGCTCGCGGTGAACACCGAGCCCCCGATCTTCTCGAGGTCGTCCTCATCCTTATCGTCGGCACTGTCAACCCCTTACTCGGCCTCGCTGTAGCCAAAAGTACCAAGGGGGGTTTCATCGATATTGACGCTGACCTCGTTCAGCATGTCCATGTACGCGGTCGTAGGGGCCTGACACTCGGCCAAGCTACGGAATCGGTACAATAATCAGCCAAGCTACAAAATTGTACCAAAATCCAATTTGAGGAGGACATAATCCGTACATATGTGTCGGTGTTGGAACGGCTGCAGGGGTTGGCGATTTATTTCTTCTTCGCCTGTGACTTCGATGGTTTCGCTGCCCCTGTTATGGCGGCCGTGGCCAGCAAACTGACTCCACCTTCAGCGGCAGCAGCGACAACGGATTTAGCAGCTTGCCCGGTGCCCAGCCGCTTGCGCTTCACCGGAACGGGAGCGGGCGCAGTCGACGCCGCGGTGGCTGCCGTCAGATCTGAACGACCCACGGGATCGGATTCTGGAGTCGCGCACACGCGTACGCTGACGGGCAGGACTGCTCAGATGCCATGGCAGCGCTAGGAGCGAGAACGGCCGGAGAAGGAGATGAAGGTCGGAGCGGGGGCGGCGGGAGCTGAAATTTCCGTCGCGTCAATCCTTTCTTTACGATGGAGGGCACCCTCGGGTCGGCATCGAAACCCTAGGATTCACGGGTTGGAAGGAGAAATTCTGGGTCGCCCCAAAAATGTTTTATGGTCCAGCGTGGTTTACGGGCTCTGTTATTCCCGAATATTTCACTCGCAGCTCGTATGCGGCGGTTATTTTTTAGTTATGGGCCTTTTACAGGCTCTTCTAGACTTGCTCTAACAATACTTAACCCCAAATCGTAAAGCAAACAACTCAAACAAGCAACTAGGCATCACCAAAGTACCAACAACAAATAATTCGCCCCTATGTTAGGCGCACATGCACAATGTTATACTCCCTCCGTTCCACAATATAAGATGTTCTAGACATTTTCCATATCCACATATTCATCCATGCATTTGGACATGTTTTAGTGTATATGTCCACTCATTTTGGTCCAAATCTAGACAACATGTAAAACATCTTATATTACGGAACGAAGGGAGTAGTTTTGAATTCCAATGAGTATTTCTGTATTTTCAAGACTTATACACTATTATGAAAATAAATAGCAACATCTACATGGATAAGAATCCATATAATTC
The DNA here is from genome assembly GCA_028641055.1 of Alopecurus myosuroides. Lineage (NCBI taxonomy): Eukaryota > Viridiplantae > Streptophyta > Magnoliopsida > Poales > Poaceae > Alopecurus > Alopecurus myosuroides. Next base: position 311,891,863 of record CM054063.1, on the reverse strand, counting down.
GTAATTAAACAAGGGTTATTCGATGAAGCTTCTCGTTGGAATTTTCGCAATCTCACGACAGAAGCGGAGGTGCGTTTCTTCTCAACCTCCAAAAGAAAGTGCATGCATATGATGTCTTTATGTCTAAGACACATTTTAGTAGAGCTAAGGCACACCATATCCAGTCTAAGATAAGGTTTTTTTATTTCATGGCCATGGATGCTAGTTTGGTGGAGGACTTTTGATCCACCAAAATATACTTAATGGCTTGTGAACTCACATCACATAAAATATGACAAGTTCAAGTTTTTGGTGGGAACCAAGTCTCTCAAAGAGCTTTGATTCAAGAGATCCAGAGCAATGACTACAAGGATGTGCATCAGGTGAGTCAACCTCGACTGCATCTGCTTTGGGTGCAATAGTTGTTGGGGAACGCGCTATTGAAAATAAAACGAATTCTAGCGCATAAACCAAGATTCAATGCAAGGCGGGGGGGGACATACCCTCGTCTGTAGAGCTAGCGGAATAATGTCGGTGACGAGGTCGACGTGGACGTAGTCGAATCCCCGCAACTAGACGCATATAATCGTGAGGAGATGTATCAATGGACACAAGCAGAGCATGAGCAACATGTATTGTAACATGAGCAAGCACCAATGACGAAGCCGGGACGTTGTCGATGAAGATTTTTGGCTCTCTACGATCATCTGCAAGCCATGAGTTCCTAATCTTGTCTCTAAGACTAGTTTATGGTTTATGAGATTATCACATTTTGCTGATCATGAACTTGGTTAAAAGTATAGAAAAACATAAGAGCTTATTGTTAGGTTAACTATAGTACTGAACCTTCCAAGGATATTATCTTGCTAAAAGAGACTAAACAGTTGTATTGTATTTTAACAAAGTACAAATGAAATTGTCATTGACTATAATTCATATAATATGAGAATATCTAGTGAACGCACAATCAAAAGTTATACTTGATGTCATAAATTGTCTTGCCATAACTGGGATCATAACGGTGATGTCTGGGTATAACCTAGAAAGTGTAGTAGAATTGAGGTCGTTTAAGATTAGTACTTAACTGCTCTAGATTATAGAGATACATACTCTGGGCCCTCTTAGTATCACCGGTGTCACCCAATCATGTGGCTAGACACATTGTGATCGATTTATCACAAAGACATTCGTGATATGGATGAGAAAACATGACGATGTCAGTAATGAGTTTTATGTGTTATGATCAAAGAGTTCGATCATATCAGATCACGTAGTATCACCTTGTGATATCGTTGGTATCGTCAATTTAATTGAATAAGTGCAATCAGTAACTTATAAGGTTCACTCGTGCTTCGTGAACACATAGGAGCCATCATGGGTGTCCATGGTCCCGCTGTTGGTTATTGTTCGGTAAGTTCCAGAACATGAATGTGTGCTATCGAGCCTTTACGGTTCGCACGCTTAATCTCTGCCAACCTTTAACTGAGAGAAATAATTGTTAATGGTTCTATGAATTTTCGATGGCGATACGATGTCACAGAAACAAGTCCGGTGTCAATCGGAGTGGTTTCGGGGAAGTTGCTATAAGAGAGAAATTATATCGGTGTTAAGAAGAATTTATATGAGAGGTCAAGGAGGACATAATATGTCCCGATATGTAATAAATATGTTTCTAACATCGATAGATACTATCGATGATTTTATCTATTGAGTTCATATGGTTCGGAAGAGTTTCGGAGGACTTTCCTATAAATGGGGGGTGTGCCGAAGGGGAGCACAAATGCCCCTCATGGTCGCACCCTATTTTTTGGGTCTGCCAGGTGGGCCTCAATGGCTTCACATATTGGTACTCATTGTCCTGATATTTTTCCTAAATTTATTGGAGAGAAAAAGGAGAAAAGAAAAAGGGATAAGGAAAGAGGGAGGTGGAGTTGGGCTCCACCTTGCCCAATCCAAGTTAGGCTAGGAGCCAAGGTGCGGCCACCTCCTCCTAGCTCAAACAGGAATCCTCCCTCCCCCTTTGGCAAGTATCCCCCTCCTACTATATAAAGAACCTCGGGGCTTAAGGCAAAACAAACAATTGGCTCTCAAGCCTCTCTCTCTCTCTCTCTCTCTAGTACAATTAGAGCATCTAATTAGAGACCCTTTAATTGAATTAGAGCCTCTTCTAATTGGTTTTTGAGGTGTCCTTTCCCGATTAGATCTAGCTCTAATTATAGTTCTCTCTCATGTGTTGAGAAGCTTCTAGATTCATATAGCTCTAATCGCAGTCAATTAGTGCTACCAACTAGCAACGCAGAAAGGTTGTCTCTCTTTGTCGGTGCCGAGTCCTGGATAGCGGAGCGCTAACGGGTTGACACGAGTGCACACATGCACACCACAAGAGGGATTACACGTGTGATCCTTGACAAGGGAAGCTTAGCGACATCGTTACAACTAGGCCTAGCTGTGACGATCTACGATTTTTCAAATCTCTTCTAAGACTACATTGAATCCACTGCTCGGTGAGTCTTGATCATGATCCTTGCATGTATGGGCATGCCTTGTTATCTGCATAGCAATTTGTTCGACTACGTAGGGGGAAAAATTAAATTCTGCAACATACACTACCAAATTCCGCGCGGTCTGGGACGTTTCAATAACGTTGCGGATGGGCTCCAAACCGTTGCTAAGGGCAATCCGGTATGTTTTGCGCGACAGAATGAAAATGTATCAGATCGATTGTTAGGGACGAGTCTGCGACGTTTATATGAACCTAAAACCGTTACGGCTATTCGCAACGTTTAGCAAACCGTCGCCACCAGCTGGGCCGTCCGGACTAGGCCCAATAAGCATTAACGTTTCTATTTCGTCGCTATGAGGCGACACGTGGCAAACGAGGTTCTAACGGCCGTTATCGTAATCAGCTGACGTGGCAAACGTGGGAACGTTTTTTTTACGTCACGAGTCTTGACCAATGAGGCGAAACCATATGGAAGAATCGAAATACGCCACATGGAAACAAAATGGTGCTACGTTGCCTTCTTCTGGGATGAAATCTGTTCGTCCTGGGCTACCCAGCGACGTTTTATTCCGTCGCGAGTCTCGACCAATCAGGCGAAACCATGTGGACAAATCAAAATACGCCACATGGAAACAAATAGCGCCACGTCGCCTTCTTTTGGGACGAAATCTGCTCGTCGCGGGCTACCCAACAACGTTTTTTTCCGTCGCTAAACTCGTGGCACGTGCACCAACCAAATGGTGCCATGCAACGTCTTTTCCATGACGTTTTTTCCCGTCATGGATTTGGGTGATGTCATCACCGTGTCGGGGACGTTATTTTTACGTCGTCTAATCGCCCACTCATAGTAGGACACGTGGGCTGGGCATATATCGCCACGTGTCTGTATTTGCCTTGACGGACTTCTACGTTACGTTACTACGATGTCGGTTTTCGTGCTATTTGGGTGGTTACATCATTGTTATAATTGCTAATTGCACACAGGCAGTGGAGTCCTTGTGGGATTCCCTCCCTTCCCTAGGCGCACCATGGGGGGAGTTGGAGTCCCACTAGGAATCCTCCCTCCCCTATGCATGGGAAGTGGAGTCCACCAGGGATCCCCCTCCCCTATGCATGGGAAGTGGAGTCCACCAGGGATCCCCCTCCCCCCCCTCAATCTGATTTGACCTAGGGGTGGAGTTGGACATCTCCTCCACTCCCTTTCCAATTCTCACCAAGGGAAGTCCCTGGCCAACTCGGCCAAGGCACTTTACATACTGTACCAACCGCACCATCTAGTGGGCCCATGTTCCCACTGGCACATATGCTCCTACTAGGGTTTTTGACCATTTCGTCATTCCCGGACTCTCCTGAAAATTCCCATACTCCTCCAAAACTATCCAGACCTTTCTTGGACCATTTCACCACTTTTCATAAAACATACGAAACCATTCCTTCCACTCTCGGTGTCATTCTGGACTCCTCCGCCATATCCCGAGACCCTCTGAACACTCCTTTGGAGTTACTTTCATCTATAACTTTCATCTTAACACAACTCCTATATGTCACTGAACTTTAAGTGTGTGACCCTATGGGTTCAAACACATGTGGACATGTCTGGAACTCATTATGTTACAATGATCATTAGCGGAACGTTGATGCACATAACGACCCCCGCACATATCACAAATATCTTTATCGTGAGGACCACCGATATTATTATCGTTCACTTACCACACTTCTTCTTGATACTTTACAATACCATGAGTCAAACATTCCCCGTTACCGGACATGTATCATCTTGTATTTCATTGTTACTTTATGATCATCACGTTGACCAAGTGTCTGGTCAGACCATACAAACACCTTCATACTTGAGACTGCCCAGAGTGTGTCTATCCAACATCAGGAGTAGCAATTCCTATAACTACACCATATAGAAACCTGGCGTACTATCTGGTAAGAGAGAAAGACCAAATTTATAATTACCCTATTACGGTGTAACTTTTGGAGGTCTCTGTCATGTCCATATCGTACCCAGTAAACTCCAGTCGCATATATTATGGGAACCTCGCAACGTCGTGTTCCTTGCCACATAGTCATGAAACCATGAATACCAGAATGTACAAGCTAGTCAAAAAGGCATGACCAGAGATCTCTTTGGATTTTATATTCCAAACATGTATTAGATTTTCTATGAATACTCACTATCCGAAAGTAATACAATCATATCACAGAAATAAACTTAATCTTGACCCGAAATATGAATTATAACACTTTATTATTGCCTCTAGGGCATATTTCCATCAGTCTCCCACTTGCACTAGAGTCAATAATCTAATTTACATTTAGCAGTCTAACACCTACCATGTTGCACAATCTTATAGGCTGGAACTAAGTGATAAACTCAAGATTTTCCCCTTTTGGTAATAGCACTATGGTGGTGTTGTTCCACCTGTCCGAAATAACACGCGAATTGATCGCCTACAGGAGTTATCATTTAGGTCTTCACCAATAATATGCCAGAAACGTTTGTAAAAAACCGCATGAAGCCCATCCATCCCTTGGCCCTTCCATTCACCTATATTAAACAAGACCTTATTAACCTTCTCTCTCGTATAAATTGATGTAAGAGTTTCGGTCATTCTTTCCGATACACAGGGTTGCACCTTATCAATCGCATCCTAGCTCGGTTCCTACACTTATGAACAGAAATGATTCTGAAAATAATTTGAAGCAATGTCCCTAAGCTGACACGGAACCTCCACTTGCACCCCAGCCTCTGTACGAAGAGATTTGATAAAATTCTTTTTCCTACGAGCCGTGGCAAATCGGTGGAAGAACACCGTATTTTGATCACCATGTCGAAGCCAATTAATCTGGCCCCTCTGGACCCAATATAGTTCTCGTGTTCAAGGAGTTCTTCAATTTTCGTTGAATTTACATCTGCTATGCTGAAGCTTCGTCGGAGAGTGGTCCTGACATGACTTCGTTCAGATCTCTTTGCAGTTCTCGCAGTCTCCTTCTACGGCCCTTCAACACTTCTCTGTCCCACGTGTCGAGAGCTACATGTACATATTTTGTGTGATCACTCAAAGATGCGTGTGCGTGTAATTGTTTAGCTCGTTCCCATGATGTTTGGATGATCTCTTCCACTGAATGCTCACATAACCACCGAGCTTCTTCAGTTGTCGTTGTTTTTCTATCGTGTGTAAACCTGAGTTCAATTAAGTATTGATGATGATTGGTTGATGATCATACTTCCCGTGTGATGTCTACGCACGCTTCTATTCTTGTAGACAGTGTTGGGCCTCCAAGTGCAAAGGTTTGTAGAACAACAGCAAGTTTCCCTTAAGTGGATCACCCAAGGTTTATCGAACTCAGGGAGGTAGAGGTCAAAGATATCCCTCTCAAGCAACCCTGCAATCAAGATACCAGAAGTATCTTGTGTCCCCAACACACCCAATATACTTGTCAGGTATATAGGTACACTAGTTCGGCGAAGAGAGAGTAAAATGCAAGTAATATGGATGATAATGAGTGATAATAACAATCTGAAATAAAAATGGCAGCAAGCAAACATGTAGCAGAACAGGCGGAAAACGATGCTTTAATGCTTGGAAATAAGGCCTATGGTTCCTACTTTCGCTAGAGGACACTCTCAACAATGATCACATAAATGAATAACTAGATAACTTCTCTCACTATGCTACTCTTAACCCTCTCCGGTTGGATAACGAACGCTAATCATTGCGTAGGGCTGCAAAAAGCATTCCTTAAAGTAAGCATTCTCATGTCTAGTTAACCCCACACTGTCACTATGAGCGGCCTAGAAGGTACTAGACGAACACCACAATTAATAGAGGAGACACACACGATGTGCACACTATCACCTTCACATCGCGATACAAGGTGACTCCATAGTTCAAAAGCACTTGAGTAGCAAAAGATGAATAGTAACATCTACGAATTCAAATAAATTACAAAGCTCATGATCACATATAGATCACACCATGGGAGAGATAGATGAACCACATAGCTACTGGTAGAGCCCTCAGCCCCGGAGGATAACTACTCCCTCCTCATCATAGGAGAAAGCAACGACGATGAAGATGGCGGTGGAGTCGATGGAGATGGCTTCCGGGGGGCACTTCCCCGTCCCGGCAGAGTGCTAGAACAGAGATATGTCCCCCGAAACTTGTCGGTGGCGGCGGCGGAGCTATGGATGTATTTTGCGGAAAAGTTCGACTTTTCTAGGGTTTTCCCTCGGGGGAGAATATATAGGTGAAAGGGCGATGCCGGGGGGTGGCCATAGGGCCCACACCCCTAGGTGGCGCAGCCAGGGGGACCCACGCCACCCCATGGCCCCCCTCCGGGGCTCCTCGGGACTTCTGGAAGCTTCCGAGACTTCTGTCTTTCGAATTTTCCAATTCCGAGAATATTTCCAGAACAACTTTTCTGAAACTAAAAACAGTAGAAAATAGGGAACTCGCTCTGTGGCATCTTGTCAATAGGTTAATCCGGAAAATCGATAAAAATGACATAAAGTGTGGGAAACAACATGAAAACAACATGGAACATCAGAAATTAGGGATACGTTTATGACGTATCAAGCATCCCCAAGCTTAGTTCCTACTCGTCCACGAGTAGGTAAACGATAAAGCACAATAATTTCTGAGGTGACATGCTACTATCATAAACTTGATCATTATAATGTAAAAGCATATGTACGCTGAGATCATAGAACTTCAAACACAAACATGATAAATAGAAATTTAATAATAAAGAATAGGAATCAGTTTGCATCATGAAGAGTATCTTAAATAAAGGATCATGGATAATAATGCAAAGAAAGATAAACGTTTGTTTCAGGTATAGAGAAAGCATGGCAAAGTGGTATTTCGCTAGTCCTTAAGAGTGGGACAAAAGATAAATGCCAGGACACTTTCAAAGTTCAAGAGGAAGACTAGAACAAATAACTTAAGAACAAATGATATCACATCATGAAGTAATTATTGATGTTTATGGGACAAATGCACATAGAACTCAGAATGGCAAAAATTCTCTCTCAGCTGTGCATAAAGTTAGAAGATAGAGACTCAACATATAAGTAAAGGAAATGCCCTTCGGAGAGGGAAGCAGGTATCACTCATGTGCTAGAGCTTTTTATTTTATTAAACAGAGGTATTTAAAGTTTGACACTCCTCCCATTCATCTTTCACAAACCATGGCTAACTGAATCCTCGGGTTTCTACCAACAATCACATATCGTGGAGGAGTGTCTATATTTTAGGAGAGGTGTATGTTAATGTCAACGAATCGAAAACATACAATACAGTACGTCACAAGCCAACTGGATTCACAAGAGCCACTCCCATGGTGAAGGACGCAACTGGCGTAGAAGGTCAACCCTCTTTCTCTTTTGTTTACACAATTATGCTTTGACTGATAAATCAGGGGCAAAAATAGTGAAGAGAATTTGTTTGTATTAATTTGGAGCTGGGCACCCTGCTGCCAGCTCTTCTGTCATTTGGATAAGAGGATGAGGTCACTATTCCAGGGTGTGAAATCCAATCAACAAGTGAGATAAAGATTCTCTATTGACGTCCTCATGAGCAAAAACAATAACACAAAACAGGAATAATTTTGAAGGTTTTAACGATAACACACGAGAAATTTACTTGGAGTGGAAGTGAAATACCACATGTAGGTAGGTATGGTGTACACAATGGGAAAACTTTGGTTTGAGGAGTTTGGATGCGCGAGTAGAATTCCATACTCAGTACAGGTGGAGGCTAGCAAAAGACTGGGAGCGACAAAGCAAGAGAGCATAAGAGTCATAATCATGCACATCGACATAAGAATCATTAATTAAAGCATAAGCGGTATCACAAGTTTAAGAACTAAGTGGTCATGCAGGCTATTCGTGACTAGTTTGTAGTCATAAACATGGTGTGAGCATCCGCCAAGTCAACCAAATAAAACATTCGAAAGAGAATACCATATATTGATGCTTTACTATGACAAGAACAACTCATGAATCTTTCAAGACATATTAAACACTCTCGGATATTTAAGGCTATTCATGCTACTCAATAACCACAAGGCTTTAAAATTAAAATAGCATTTAGCATGTCATGAAAAAGTTCTAGCCACAGTCTATACAAGCTTCTACTTGCACTGTTATAAATTCTACATCAAGTAGCAGTTTTTTCCAACAAGCACCATAGAAGATATGTTTTAACAAAAATAGTCTTTATGATACAACACGAAAACATGAGAGTACTCGCATAAAACTTACTAAAACTAAAACTCTTAATAAGAGATGCATGAAAACAAAGGCTAAACGCAGTACTAGCAAAAAGTGAACACTCACAGAACAATAAGAATGAATACTAGAGTGTTCTAAGCAATGAAAACGGAGCGTGTCTCTCTCCCACACAAGTATGCTAGGTTCCAATTATTTATTACATCAAATAAAACCAAATAAACTAAAAAAAAGGACGCTCCAGGTAAAGCACATAAGATGTGACTGCATAAAAATATAGTTTCACTAGAAGTGACCTGATAATTTGTCGATGAAGAAGGGGATTCCTTGGGCATCCCAAGCTTAGATGCTTGATTCTTCTTGGAATTTGCTGGTATGTACCACTGGGGCATCCCCAATCTTGGGATCTTCACTCTTCTTGATCACATCATAGCATCCTCTTCTCTTGACCCTTGAAAGCTTCCTTCACACCAAACTTCTCACAATCTTCCTTAGCAACGTTAGTGCAATCGAAATAATAAACTCACATGGTTCAGTTTCAACACAACCTAACACTCATAAACACATTAGCTACTGTCACAACTTTTTTAAAAAAACTCTTTTTCTCAAAAGAACACCAAAAGAATGAGATTAAGAGGCAAATGCAATTATTAGGAGAAATCTGTCAAAACAGAACATCAGGTAAAGATGATTTTTTTCGAAAATCTTCTGTTGCTCAAACCAAAAAGTCTTCAACTAAGATAAGTTTTGTAATTAGCAGAGGAATAAGAAAAAAAATTCAGATCATTATGATCTTTCAGGATTTTACACGATGTTTTACGGTGGACAGCAGAAATCTGTTTTCTGCGCAGAAATCCGAAAGCCAACTCCAACTTTCGTCAGAAACTTTACTTGGCACTACTAAAACATGAAAATAAAGATATAAAGGAGTTGCTACATAAGTATACAACCCCTTGACTCAAGGAAAACAGATAAAAACAATGCAAAAATAAAAACATGGGTTATCTCCCAAGAAGTGCTTTTCTTTAAAGCCTTTTCAGCTGGGCATGATAATTTGAGAAGATGCTCACATGAGAAATATTAATTGAAGCCAAAGAGATCATAAAGATGCAAACATAATTTTTTTTAAGTCTAACCCACTTACTATGAAAAGTAATCTTGTAGAAAAACAAGTCATGAAGGCACAAAGCAACAAGCATAGGAAAGAAAAACAAGTGCAGCTTCAAAATTTTCAACATAAAGAGGGGAAACTTAATACTGTTGAGATGCATAAGATTATGTTTACCTCTCTCATAATAACTTTCAGTAGCATCATGGATAAAATTAACAATATAACTATCACAAGAAACGTTCTTATCATGAGCCACATGCATAAAAGAATTATTACTCTCCACATAAGCATAGTCATTCTTATTAATAGTAGTGGGAGCAAATTCAACAAAATAGCTATCATCATTATTCTCATCACCATAATCATCAAATATAGGAGGAATAGTATCATCAAAATAATTTTTCTCCTCAATGGTAGGTGGACTGAAAATATCATATTCAGCATTGTAATCATCATATATAGGAAGAATAATATCATCATAAGCAATAGAATAATTATCCTCCAAAATGTGTCCATTTGTAAACATGTCATCATTTTTACTAGGAGGAGATGTATCAAGAATATAATCATCAGTAGCAAAAGAATTTTCAAACACATCATCCACAAGTTCAGAGCTTTCTATATCATCATTTTCAATATCAAAAGTAGTGTGCTCTTCCCAATCATGATCACTACTATATGTAACAGGAATAGGCTCATCATAAAAGCAAATTTTCTCCTTCGTGCTTGGGGAACTAAAAGACCATTTTCACATAAACTAGCTTCCCCAAGCTTAGACTTTTCCATAGCATTAGAAATAATAGTGTTCAGAGCATTCATACTAATAACATTGCTATTAGCATGCAAATAAAGTTCCATAGGTTTTTTTTATTTTCTCTTCAAACACTTCATGTCCTAATTCAAGATAAAGTTTATAAAGCTCTCTCATATTTTTGTTGTTTTCCATTAATCCTAACTAGTGAAAATAAAAACAAGAAACAAAAAGATATTTTGGTTGCAGAATCTAAAGGAAATAACTTCGAGCACTCACACCCGAGTATGTGAGAACCTTTTACCTTACCTCCCCGGCAACGGCTCCAGAAAAGAGCTTGATGTCTATGCACGCTTCTATTCTTGTAGACAGCGTAGGGACTCCAAGTGCAAAGGTTTGTAGAACAACAACAAGTTTCCCTTAAGTAGATCACCCAAGGTTTACCGAACTCAGGGAGGTAGAGGTCAAAGATATCCCTCTCAAGCAACCCCGCAATCGAGATACAAGAAGTATCTTGTGTCCCCAACACACCCGATATACTTGTCAGGTATATAGGTGCACTAGTTTGGCGAAGAGAGAGTAAAATGCAAGTAATATGGATGATAATAAGTGATAATAGAAATCTTAAATAAAAAAGGCAGCAAGCAAACATGTAGCAGAACAGGCGGAAAACGGTGTTTCAATGCTTGGAAATAAGGCCTAGGGCTCCTACTTTTGCTAGAGGACACTCTCAACAATGATCACATAAATGAATAACTAGATAACTTCTCTCACTATGCTACTCTTAACCCTCTCCGGTTGGATAACGAACACTAATCATTGCGTAGGGCTGCAAAAAGCATTCCTTAAAGTAAGCATTCCCATGTCTAGTTAGCCCCACGCTGTCACTATGAGCGCCCCATAAGGTACTAGACGAACACCACAATTCATAGATGAGAAACACACGATGTGCACACTATCTTCTTCACACCGCGATACAAGGTGACTCCATAGTTCATATTAATAAAGCACTTGAGTAGCAAAAGATGAAGAATAACATCTACGAATTCAAATAGATTACAAAGCTCATGATCACATATAGATCACACCATGGGAGAGAGATGAAGCACATAGCTATCGGTAGAGCCCTCAGCCCCGGGGAGAACTACACCGTCCTCATCATAGGGGACAACAACAGTGATGGAGTCGACGGAGATGGCTTCCGGGGGGCACTTCCCCGTCCCGGAAGGGTGCTAGAACAGAGATCTGTCCCTTGAAACTTATTGGTGGCGGCGGCGGAGCTATGTATGTATTTTGCTGAAAAGGTCACTTTTTCTAGGGTTTTCCCTCGGGGAGAATATATATAGGCGAAAGGGAGATGACGTGGGTGTTGCCAGGGGGCCCACACCCCTAGGTGGCGCGGCCAGGGGGACCCGAGCCACCCCATGGTGTGGCCACCCTGTGGCCTCCCTCCGGGGCTCTTCGGGACTTCTGGAAGCTTCCGGGACTTCTAAGACTTCTGGCTTTCGAATTTTCCAATTCCGATAATATTTTCAGAACAACTTTTCTGAAACTAAAAACAGCAGAAAACAGGGAACTAGCTCTATGGCATCTGTCAATAGGTTAGTCCAGAAAATCAATAAAAATGACATGAAGTGTAAGGAAAACATGTGGGAAACAACATGAAAACAACATGGAACATCAGAAATTAGGGATACGTTTATGACGTATCACCGTTCTCCTCATTGAGAACCTCTACCAGCGGAAACATTGTGGCCCATCTAGGGTCACAAACTGCTCATTCTAGCCTCTCTCGTATTTTATCTCTCCTCCATGTGAATATTTCACCTTTATATCCCATATCTTCTAGGTTACAATCATACAGTGCATCCTAGAATCCTTTCATGCATCGTTGTGATCGAACCGCACCTCCCTCCTTCACACTAGAGAATAAAATTTCATGGAAATCGTCGGCCATAAACTATGGGAGGTCAACCACCCCATGCAGATCCCTTATATACTCCCACGTGAGGTGCGTTCTTTCCCCGCTAGGTTACCATCCCGCTTCACCTTGCTCACTTGTGCATAAATCAATATAATTTGGGGGTAACTTCTTTCGATGTAATAGTGATATCATTTTGCGGATCATAACTAAACCACTGTTGCGTCCATCACTAACCGAGACTACCATCTCGTCAAAACCAAGCCTCTTCCGAAGATTTTCTGCCTTAGCTTTACACATATGTGCCTTAGACGGGAAAAGCACATCCGTGCGCAATCGCACCTAGAGTTCCAGGAGTGCACGAACTGTCGAGGATTCATGCATTCCTCGGTAGTTCCAACATATGATGATCATTTCTCCTGGTAGTGCCCGTCGAACGAGCCCGCCGATGAATTTGAGAGTGATTGCATGTTGTTTTCCCCTTATGCCTCTTATAAGAATCCGATGAACTGGTCTCGGGGGTTTGTTCCACTCCTAGTCTAGTCAGATTGGTTTTATTTACTATAACCAGCTCTGCAGCATTCACGATATTAGGGTCATATGGTGGGTAGTTGAGACGCTTCCTCGCGGGTTTTTCTTCCTCGGTCATTTCCACATCTAAATGCTTGATAGGGCTAGAAGCACTATCAGCTGGTTCGTTATTCTCAACCCCCTCCTTCTCTGGCATATCATCCTTCTTCGCCATGTCGTGCTCTGGATGCAGGCGCCAATAAAAAAACTCACCACGACCACGTCCCCTACCATCGGTGTCTCTCCCAACTCCACGGTTTCCTGTACCAAAATCTCTAGAACCCTTGGACAATCTGCGCCCATGCCAGGTCTCCCAATCTGACCTCAGCCAATCGCCCCACTTCAACTTTTATTCATCATGTTCGCCAGTTCTACACTCTGTATGGATGTGACCTAGGTATCCACATGCTCCACATAACTTGGGGAATTCCTCAAACTTTAGTCGCATAGAATTCTCTTTGCCCAGCCCTAGATACAGTTACAAACCTTCCTAGTACCTTTCGAACATCCAGCTTAACTCAAACCCTTACAAAATTGCTAATCCCTGAGAGTCTAGACTCGACCTTCATCACCTTTCCCAGCTTTTCCTCCGCTAAATTCATGATCAGACTATTAGTTTTCCCATATCCCGGGGGTAGATTGTGTATTTGTATCCAAACTGATATGAGATTGAGCTCCACCGAATCGACAGGTCCCGGTCCCTCCTAGGGATCTATCATCACTGCAAATTGCCTGAACAACCATGGTCCACCTTATGTAATCTTGAGCCAATCTCCGAGGAAAAAACTCTGAATTGTAAATAAATTGTCTTCGGGAGCTGAAGTCCATGCATTGATCATGTGTTGTTCGATGGGATGTATGCTGAACTTGTTTCTCGTGTGAACTCGTGCTAAGGCGAGCCACTTGACCCCTTCCTTCGGCACATCCTCCTCATCCTCGAAGACCAAATCATCCAATTCGTCATCGTCAACACCCAATCGCCGTAACATCACATCAAGAGGTTCGGATGTTTTGCTTCCTGATCCACTCGCCTGTTTACCAATCTTGCTTTCCTCTGATGTCGTCAGTGTCGCCATCAGCCCTACAAAACGTGGCCCTGCTTTCACGGGAATCGCTGGTGATGAGAAACCGCCGTCCTACCGATTGCTTCGCTGAGGGAGATCAGACGTAATATTATGGGGAGCAGAGGATCGATCTTAGACGGGCTCGGAAACGAATTTGTGAAGAGAAGAACTCAAACCCTAGTCGCCTAGTAGGTCTCAAATCGATGTATGAACGTCGTGCAGTGAGTATAGTGAGTACCTTTTGTTGTTGTTGTTGTTTTGAAATTTTAAAATACTCTATTAAGCAAGAAAGCCGCCTCATTAAAAACCTTACAGTCCCCGTAGGTACCCTCGTAAAGAAAAGAGTGCGTAAGAAACTTGCTACCACCAAATCACAGGATTACATCATTTAAAAGTTTGTCCACCACAAAATCTGGTGGATCCTCAAGCCAAGAGCGGTCTAATTTGTGTCTAAAGCTAAAAGCAGCTAATTCATGAGCTACTGAATTTGCCTCGCGCAAGCAATGACTAAACCTCACTTTCCCGAGCATAGTTGCTTCCTCCATACATTGGGAGAAAATAGCTACAACAGCGGCCTACCACTGATCTTGACCATTGCACTGATTAATACCCCTCAGCTTCTATGTCTTGCAGACCCAAGCTGTTAGCAAGTTTTAAACCTTCCAGCATAGCTAGGGCCTCCATAGTGTTACAATCTGCCACATTCTGGATAAATCTTGCCTTAGCCGCCATAAAATTTCAAACCCATCTCTAGCCACTTCTGCCACCGCTCCTGAACCGGTGAGATTATCAAAAGTTGTGTCCACATTTACTTTAGTAGCATTACCCAGGGGTTTAGTCCAAGCTGTCGACCCCTGTCCTGCTTTCTTTGACCTACTATTTAGCGAATTCTTCGTGATAGCCAAGATAGATTGCGCCCATCACGAAGCAGCAGGGTGCTTTTCATCATGCTCGATTTTCCGTCCAATCCACCATAGATACCATGCCCCGATCGCCACTGTTTCTTGGAGTCCAAGATCGGGCAGAATCGGTAGGGTTTTGCTTTGCATATTTAGAATCCGTTGTAATACAATCGCACTCGAGGCGGCATTCTCGGCTGCTTCCTCCATGACCTATTTAAGCCCAATCCGTTCCCAAAGGCCCTGCGCCAAAGTACAGGAGATTAGAAAGTGTTTTACGTCATCATTACCTTGTTTACAAATAGGGAAGACATCAAGAAATGCAATGTGTCTACTGGATAGTACACACTTGAGAGGAATAATTCCTCGGGTAGCTCTCCAAATAAATATGTGGACATTGCTAGGGATCTTTAGCTTCCAAAGAAGTGACCAGATCTTCGAGATAGTGAAGCATGAGCCGTAGATAGACTTTTTAGCTCATGTTTAAACCGTTGCTCCCATTCTGCATGGTAGCCGAACGGACCGAGAACAACCCGTTCCTGTTTAGATTCCTTGCAATAAAATCATCAAACACATCCAGGTGCAACGGGATTTGCAAGATCTGTGAGACATTCGTTTGATTAAAGATGGATGTAATGAGCTCCTAGTCCCAGCATCCCCTCTCAACATCAATCAGGTCTTGAACTTTAGAAATAAGCACATTACAGCGTGGTTGAGTAATCATACGAGAAGGGCTCGAAGGTATACACGGGTCCTACCATATCCACGAGATCACCCTTTCCAATTATCCAAATAAACCCCTTTTGAAAGTAGTAAGACCCGCCACGATACTCTGTCATGTTAAAGATGACCCTTTTTTTGGTCCAGCTTGGAGAAGATTACCATGAGGGTAGTATTTTGCACGAAGAATACGTGCACATAGAGATTCTGGGTTTGTGATGAGTCTCCAGCATTGCTTCCCGAGCAAAGCCAAATTAAAAGAGTGAAGGTCCCTGAATCCCATACCCCCTTCATGCTTAGGAAAACATAGCTTCCACCATGCATACAGTGCACTCTTCTTGTCTCCTCGTCATCATCCCACCAAAACTTCGCAATAGAATTAGTAATGTTCTTGCATACACCTTTCGTAAGGAGGAAGACAGACATAGCAAATACCGGGATGGATTGGGCCACCGCTTTCAGTAAAAATTCCTTGCCACCCATAGATAGTAATTTTTCTTTCCACCCACTTAGGTATTTCCTAATCATGTCCTCAAAATGTTTACAACAATCACTTCTGTCAGCTCCCACAAGTGTAGGGAGACCCAGATATTTGTCAGATAGAGCCTCTGTATCAATATGTAGGATGTCGCACATATCAACTCTAGTATCCACCCTCGTGTTTGGACTAAAGAATATACTGGATTTAGCTAAACTCATCAATTGACCCGAATTTGCACAATAGGTATCTAGTACTTGCTGTAAGGAAGCTGCATTTAGGACATCTGCTCTCATAAGAATCAAAGAATCATCAACGAATAAAAGGTGTGATACTGACGGTGCGTTCCTGCACACTTTGACTCCCTCTATACCACCAGCTTCTTCTTCAAACTGCAACAAACTAGATAAACCTTCTGCACACAAGAGGAACAGGTAGGGAAAGAGGGGTTCCCCCTGCCATATCCCTCTCGACGGGATAAAATAATCAGTTTCTTGTGAATTGTATCTGATCTTGTAACGAACTGAGGTAACACAAGTCATAATAAGTTGGACCCACTGCAAATTGAACCCCAATTTTAGCATGATATTCCTCAAGAAAACCCACTCCACTCTGTCATAGGCCTTATGCATGTCCAATTTAACGGCACACAAGCCCTTCTGTCCGCTCTTCTTATTCTTTATTTTGTGTACACTCTCATAAGCAACAAGAATATTATCAGTAATCAAACGCCCAGGGACAAAGGCACTTTGATGTGGGGAGATGACCTCGGGAAGAATATTCTTTAACCTGGCAGCAAGCATTTTGGAAAAAAATTTGTATAGAATATTGCATAAACTGATAGGCCTATATTGGGTTACCACATCTGGGGAGTCCACCTTTGGTATCATCACTATAATTGTATCATTCCATGTCTCGGGTATATAAATTGTATTGATCGCCTCCAGGACCTCTCTAGTGATATCAGGTCCCACAATATGCCATTATTTTTTGAAAAAGATTGCGTGAAGTCCATCCGGGTCAGGGGCCTTCAGATCACCAATGCTAAAAGAAGCTCTTCGGACATCATCATCCGAAAACGGTTTGAGTAGATTAACATTCATTGCTTCCGATACTTTGGTCGGTATTTTCTCCAAAACATCAACCCGTGTTTCTGAAACTTCCGAGGTAAATAGGTTAGTGAAATACGAAGAAATATGATGGTTTAAGCAATCCATACCTTCCAACCACTCTCCCTGGTCATTTTTCAATTCAGTGATAAAATTCCTCTTGCGCCTAGCGGAAGCAAATTTATGAAAATAGGAAGTGTTCCTATCCCCGTTCTTTAGCAAATTCGCCCGTGATCGTTGCATCCATTTCACCTCCTCCAACTCCAAGAGGTGCTCGATAAGGGTTGCTAATTCCGCCTTTTTTAATCTCATTTTCATCATTCATGGGTCCATTCATAACCTTCGCAAATTCTCTCTAGGCCGTCCGGAGACGCTTTTTTGGTTTCTTTAGAACTCGTTGGTCCCAATCATGGAACTCCGCATGCATACGATTCAGTTTCGAGTGGACATCGTCTTGCGGTCCCTCCGCCACCGCTTTCTCCCAAGCTGTCCTGACTGTCTCGCCAAAATCCTCCTCCAGCAACCAGCTTGCTTCGAATTTCTTATTCCTTACCCGTACTCCTATGTGAGCTAGCTCGTAATATTCAGTATCCATGAGCAATGGTCGGTGATCTGATCGGGCAAAGTCTAGGTGAACCAATGCTTCCTTCGGAAATAGATTCCTCCAATCATTATTAGTAAGAGCTCGGTCCAACCTCTCTCTAATTCTTCCTCTCCTCCATGTGAAAGGCTCTCCAATGAACCCCATATCATGCAACTCACAATTATCTAATGTATCCTGGAAGGCATTCATATATTGTGGAGGTCTCGGGTTACCTCCTTCTTTCTCGCGAAAAAATAGGATCTCATTCAGGTCTTCTATCAGGAGCCACGCAGATTGTGTTTTTAATGCAAACACCTCATTCTTTCCCATGTTTTAAATTTGTTCTCCCGTTTGAACTCGCCATACATTCCAGTACATCTCCAGCAGTTACCATTCAGCTCCTCAATCCTCACATCTATGAACATAGGGTCTAGATCTAGTCTTTGAATTTTAATTTTCTTTTTCCAGAGCAGAAGCAGACCACCTTTCCTACCGTCACTTGGGCACACAAACATGCATTCCATCTTTGTTCTTCTTCTCAATTGATCAGCCGAGTAGCTATCCAAGTGTGTCTCCGACAAAAACAACACGTCGTGATTATTTTGCGCTGGATGTCCAGCACTGCTAGAACTGTCGGGTCGTTCCCCAACCCCCGAGAGTTCAAGGATATGAGTTTCATTGCGACCGGACAGGCTCCTCGAAGGAACCTGCCGATCCTAAAGATGAATTGGAGTGCTCACCCCCTTCTTTGTGTGTTTGACTCGACCTTCCTCCTCGCCCTTAATCGGATTTGCTATCTATGATTGTTTTTTCTCAATGATCATATGTTCTTTTCCAGCTAAATCGTCTCCGCTAGAATTAAATGGCATAGATGGTTCACTCTCCTTCTTCTCGAGGCCCAATCTCCTCTTTACTGCCACGTCTACATTTTCCCTCTCAAACATGTCAATGTCATTCCCTTTGGCAGGGTTGGTCGCAGTATCCTTCAGTTGATCATCATTGTCGGTATTGGTATTTGCGAGGGCATTGTACCTCCAACTAACTGGTTGAAAAGCTCGTCCCATACCCATATTCCCTGATCTACCCCGAGGAGCAGTGTCTCTTCCCCTTCCTCTTGCAAACCCTCCACGAAATCCTTCGAGAGCTACCCTGCCATGCCAAGTCTCTCTTTCAGCCTTCAAAAGTTCGCCCCATTTGAGACTATCTCCCTCATGCTCACCTGTACCGCATTTAAGGTGTGTATTCCCGAGGTGGCCACACGCACCACAAAATTTTGGGGGCCTTCTCAAATTGTACCTTATAGAACTCGCGTTGGCCACCTCTAACAATCGATACAAACCGAGCCAATGGTTTCCTCACATCCAGTTTAGCTCGTACCCTAATAAAATCACCCAATCCATGCAGGCTAGTGTCCACTTCTTCCACCTTACCAATCTTCCTTTCCGCTAAATTTTTTTATCAGCTTTTTTGTTTATGTAACCATCAGGCCGTCTATGTATTTGGACCCATACTGACGGGAAATTCAGATCAATTGTTTCCGGTGCCGCTAATCCATCATATTCTTCAATAGTCACCGTGTTTTGCCTAAAGAGACATGCCCCCTTCTTCGTAATCTTCAGCCAACCCCCCAGACATTGGCATTGTATGGTGAACATGTTGTCCCCCAATGGCCGAAAATTGACTTCCCTCGCCGGACTCCACGCAATTCTCATGTGTTGGTCAAAGGTTTGCGGGCTGAAGAAATTAGTGGTGTGAACCTTTGCCAGAGCTAACCACTTCACGCCTTCCTTGGGGACGCAATCCTCTTCTTCAAACACCAGATCGTCTATCTCGTCTTCCTCTATCCCTAGTCTCTGTAACATATCTCCGATTTGCTCTTCTTCCTTCCTTCCTTAGCGTACCCTACTTTGTTTGTCGAGCACGATCCCGAAGAGTTTGCCGACATGGTTGGCTTCGTGTGGTTCCGTCCTGGTTGCGATCCTCCAATTTCCAAGTGACAGCAACGTAAGAGCCGATCCTTACGAACCGTGCGCACAGTCATGAGAATAAAGGGGAGATCAAACAGGCCACCGATCGGAACACGATCCGATGCTATCAGGAATCGGATGTGGGCGAAATTCCCTAGTTGCCTAGGTCTGGAAAGCCTAATCGCCTAAGAGCATGCACAACGCAGTGACGCTAAAACTGACGCTTATTTAGTTGGTTACTCCATGCAGTAAGCGTCCGCCGCTTAGAAGCACTAGTTTGTACTAATTTTTTAAGCGTCGGACTCTTATTTATGCGCCGGACTCTTATTTATCACCGGGATCTAGTCAAAACGGCCGGGATTTAATCCCTAGCGCCTGTGAATAAGCGCCCCACTGTGGATGCTCTAAGGGCATGTGCATTGAAAATCGGATCCAACTTGACCCACGACAGGAGACTATCTCTATACAACGGCAACTAAGTCATCGATAAGCAGCGAATTTTATGCTAATAGACCGTCGTTACTTTTATCGACGAGCTGGGCAGTTTTCCTTTTTCTCTCTCCCCCACGTAATCAAAATTCCTACGTGCTCACCATTACAGACGGCTGACTAGACATTATTGTACATGCCCTAAGTCTGGCAGCTAGGTCGTGACTCGATCGGACTTGGAGAGATATTTTTTCTTTTTGCTTTGTTGTTGTTGTTGAGAAGGAGGGAAGCATTCATCCAACGTACCTCGTGCATGCTGTCGCGGGATCGGCCCACCCAAAGCTGGCCAAATGGGCCCGTGCCAGCGTGCCGGCCCGCGAGCACGGCGGCACGGCCCGCCGTGGGCCTGGCACGACACGTGGCTTGGCGGGCCGTGCTCGGCCCGTGGCCCGCCGTGGGCCGTGCTGGGGCCTGCAGGCCAAGCCCGCGTGCCGGCACGGGCACGGCCCGTTTAACCGGCCAGGCACGCGAGGCCCACCAGGCACGCAAAAAGCCCGTCAGGACGCGCAGTTTTGAGCGAAATTAGGCCATTTTGAGCGAAATTAGGCCAATTTTAAGTGAAATTAGGCCATTTTAACTAGAATTTCGACCAGGAGGGCTGTTTTAGTCCAAAAAATATCATTTTTTGACGCGGGCCGAAATAGGCACGGTGGGCCTAATCGTGCCGCGGGCCGGCACGTTTAGTAGGGGGGCCGTGCCTGGGCCTGGCTGCCAGGCCCGTGTGCCGGCACGGCACGGCACGTTTACTAAACGTGCCCACGCGGGCCGTGCCGTGCCAGGCACGATTAGCGCCAGGCGGGCCCGGGCCGTGCCGTGCCGGCCCGCTGGCCACGTTTGGGCCCACCCCATAACTCCAAGGCCACCTTCTTCTCTTCCAAGAAAGAAAACGAAGCCCAACTAGGCACCCTTCTTCGGTCCTTCCCAAAGCCACCGAGCTTGCCTGCCCGCACACACGCTCACGGCTCGACCAACCCAGCCAAGCACGCCCACCTCCGCCGCACGCGAAGCCCAAACCCTAAGCCTCCCCGACCGTCGGCGATGGCCCGCTACGACCGCGCGATCACCGTCTTCTCTCCCGACGGCCACCTCTTCCAGGTCGAGTACGCCCTCGAGGCCGTCCGCAAGGGCAACGCCGCCGTCGGCGTCCGCGGCACCGACACCGTCGTCCTCGGCGTCGAGAAGAAGTCCACCCCCAAGCTCCAGGACTCCAGGTAACTCACCAAACCCCTCCCCCACCTTCCGCCTCTCCCCCAACCCCCTTCCGGCCACCAGATCTCATCTCACCGCCGCCGCGCGCAGGTCGCTGCGGAAGATCGCGAGCCTGGACACGCACATCGCGCTGGCGTGCGCGGGGCTCAAGGCCGACGCGCGGGTCCTCATCAACCGCGCCCGCGTCGAGTGCCAGAGCCACCGTCTCACCGTCGAGGACCCCGTCACCGTCGAGTACATCACCCGCTACATCGCCGGCCTGCAGCAGAAGTACACCCAGAGCGGCGGGGTCCGCCCCTTCGGCCTCTCCACCCTCATCGTCGGCTTCGATCCCTACACGGACAAGCCCGCCCTCTACCAGACCGACCCCTCCGGCACCTTCTCCGCCTGGAAGGCCAACGCCACGGGGAGGAACTCCAACTCCATGCGCGAGTTCCTCGAGAAGAACTACAAGGACACCTCCGGAAAGGAGACCATCAAGCTCACCATCCGCGCTCTGCTAGAGGTATCTATTCTCTGATGCACTTGCTTCTCCGTCGTGTTTGCGCAACAGATTACACTTTGAATTTGTATAGGTTGTTATGCCAAATTGTCAATTGCCCGATTCATTATAAAGTCACACTGTTCAGGATGCAATTAGAAACAAACATGATCCAGGAATAACCAAATGGTAAAGTAACCTTGCTAGCAGTGCATGAGGACTTTACGCTTAGTTGTCTACCTTTATTCGTCTGTCATTATTTGTTGTCATGGACGCATGATAACTCTGATTACATATGTGGCTGTCAAATCCCAGCAAGCTCTTGGAGCAGTAGCTTGGTATCGGTAATTTGTCCAGATAACTGAAATATTGATTGAGCACAGATTATTTGAGGTGCCTTTCGAAATAAGACAGTGTGTGGGATCGTTTATTCTTGTATTCACTCAGCGAAGGTTTTTCTAATATTTGCCATGCATAATAATAGAAGTATAGCTTCAATTTCAATCGCGACTGAGGGTAGACATGCTGAACAAATGCTGAAAAGTACTGACGTGTGCTGGTTGAACTGAAAAGCTTTATTTGCAACTCGTAGATGTGATAGTTTTCTTTTTCCTAACAACCTTGTGTCTAGTGGATTGGAGATGAAAATGAGGAATTGTGACAGGTACTTATGACGAGGCATTTACATAGCTACTCCTGATGCAGCTTTCTTTTAGTTGTGCCGAGAAGCTTGTTTAGGCCTTTGTGAATATTGAATTACTACTGTCTGATTCATTCCATCTTACTAAAATTATAGCAACGATTACTGATTGATCACATAGTAGTTAAGGTGCCTTTGGAAATATTGATGGTGTAATAAATTGGTGTTCTTTCATATACTCAACTGAAGATTTACTTGACCATTGTCATGCCGTAATAGGAGTATAATTTCAAAAAAGCCTTTCTTGCCAATCAAATTCCAAAAAGTACTGGTGTCTGCCGAGTGAACTGAAAGTCCTTGCTTGCCACTCATAGATGTGGTAGTTTTCTTTGTCCTAGCAATCTTACGTCTAGTGCAATGGAGATGAAAATGAAGAATTGTGACCTTGTTGCAGCTTTCTCTTAGCTGTGCCGAGAAGCTTGTTTAGGCCTCTGTAAATATTGAATTACCACTGCTTAATTCATTCCATCCTACTAAGAAAATTACAATAACCTTGGTAGCAGTGCATGAGGACCTTACCCTTCATTGTCTACCTTTGTTCGTTTGCCATTATTTGATGCCACGACTCATGATTGATGTGATTGCATCTGGTGCTGTCAAATCCCAGCAAACTCTTGAACACCTTATTTTGAGGTGCCTTTGAAAATATGACAGTGTGTGTGGAATCCTTTTTTCTTTTATGTACTCAGCGAAGGATTTACTTGATATTTGCCATGCATAATAGGAGTATAGCTTCAATTTCGATCGCAACTGACGGTTAGACATGCCGAACAGATGCTGAAAAGTGCTGGTTGAACAGAAAAGCTTTGTTTGCCACTCGTAGATGTGATGTTTTTTTTTCCTAGCAACCTTATGTGATGAAAATGAGGAATTGTGACAGGTACTTATGACGAGGCTTTTACATAGGTACTCCTGGTGCAGCTTTCTTTTAGTTGTGTCGAGAACCCCGTTTAGGCGTTTGTGAATATTGAATTTACCACTGTCTGATTCATTCCATTCTTGTAAGGAAATTACAAATTATAGCAACGATTATTGATCGATCACACAGTATTTGAGGTGCCTTTGGAAATATGATGGTGTAATGAATAGTTTGTTCTTTCATATACTCAACTGATGATTTACTTGACCTTTGTGATGCCGTTATAGGAGTATAGCTTCAAACTAAAGTAGCAACTAAGCGGCATACATGCCAATCAAATTCTAAAAGGTACTGGTGTGTGCCGAGTGAACTGAAAGGCCTTGCTTGCTACTCATAGATGTGATAGTTTTCTTTTTCTTAGCAATCTTACGCCTAGTAGAATGGAGATGAAAATGAAGAATTGTGACAGGTACTTATGACGAGGCTTTTACATAGGTTCTCCTGGTGCAGCTTTCTCTTAGTTGTGCCGAGAAGCTTGTTTAGGCCTCTGTGAATATTGAATTACCACTGTCTGATTCATTCCATCCTACTAAGCAATTAACAAATTATAGCAACGATTATTGATCACACAGTATTTGAGGTTCCTTTGGAAATATAACGGTGTAACAAACCGTTGCTTTTTCATAGACTCAACTGAAGATTTACTTGACCTTTGTCATGCTGTCATAGGAGTATAACTTCAAATTAAAGTAGCAACTGAGCGGCTATACATGCCAATCAAATTCCAAAAGGTACTGGTGTGTGCTGAGTGAACTGAAAGGTCTTTATTGTCACTCATAGTTGTTTTAGTTTTCTTTGTCCTAGCAAACTTACGTCTGGTGGAATGGAGATGAAAATGAAGAATTGTGACAGGTACTTATGAGGAGGCATTTACATAGGTTCTCCTGGTGCAGCTATCTTTTAGTTGTGCCGAGAAGCTTGTTTAGGCCTCTGTGAATATTGAATTTACCATTATCTGATTCACTCCATTCTATTAAGAAAATTATATATTATAGCAAGTTCATAATTGAGCAATCATGGTTGCTTTCTATCTATTACTGTCTCCTGGATGTTATGCAACTCAGGATCTATCATGATGTGTGTGCCCGTCATCTGGCTTCTGCTCTGACTTGAGAGAGTATATATATGCAATGCATAACCACAAATTTGACTTAGTGTTTGACTTAAGTTTAGCAGACTCTTGGGGAACTATGTTAACCGAACAGTCCCTTATTTATCTGCACTTCAAAAGTACCACTGCTGCTTTCATAATTTCACTTCGAAAGCAAATTTCTTGAGCAGTAATTTGCCATGAAACCTCTTTGTTTCATTTGTCATATTTATGTGTGATATGGGTCACGTGTCATCAAACCCTAACTTTTGCAAAATTCCTAAAAGGAAAACACTTGCCTGTTACCTTGTATTTCCGTGCGTGCGTTACCAGGTGTGCTAATCACCAATTCATCTTCCTGGAGATGCAACTCATACCAGCATACATTTCTGATTTTAGGTTTAATACCTAAAATATTTACTATGTTGAATTCTGTATGGAAAATTTGGGATGGTATATAGTTGCAGTTTGATTGCCAGCATCCAGATTCCGGGTCCAAATGGAATTGCTTGATCTTTGTTGTATATTTTCTTAGCTTGCCATTTCCCATTTATTAAAAGCAAAGATGTTAGGATGTGCACTGTAACTTAAGTTTATTCTTTCAGTTTTGTTTTTGATTTGGCAATCACTAACCGTTTACACCCTTTTTAGGTTGTTGAGAGTGGTGGGAAGAACATCGAGATTGCAGTGATGACAAAGAAGGATGGCCTTCGGCAACTTGAGGAGACTGAGATCGATGAATATGTTGCCGAGATCGAGTCAGAGAAGGCTGCGGCCGAGGCTGCAAAGAAGGGCGGCCCGAAGGATACCTGATTAATGGATGTGCGATGACTTTGTTCTGTCAATCTAAAACTCTTAGTGTGTCGCCTTCCATAACATCTTTTAAACTGTTTTAACAAAGACACCGTAAATGTATTGCCTTGTTTCCTTTGTTGCTTCATTGGCTGTGGCTTTGTCGTGTCTTCCCAGTGTTTCAATTCCTGCGAATTATACTTCCAACAATTCTTCTTGGAGGAGGGTTTTAGTTTGGCCAGGTGATTGATCCTGCCATATTATACTCCTGCCATTCTATATCACCGGCAACCGAAGTTGTCAATCTGATAACTTAGGCTGCTGCTTTTGATGTGCAGAGTCGGTGCTCTACTTTTATGGAGCATGATCCATGTGGAAAAACCAAAAGAAATCCCTTTGTGCTCTACTTTTATGGAGCATGATCCATTGGGAAAAACCAAAAGAAATTACCGGCAATGTGCTCTGGTGCACGTCAGGGCCCTATTTTACCTGATCATTAGGAGTAATCTACTACTACCACTGTTTGCTGCGCCAGGCAATCGGCATAGTTTATTGTGCAAATCTGGCACCACCTCACCCTCCATAGTACTTTTTAGATGTTGAATCTGGCCGGTGGCACTGAACTATTTTGAAAAACAGTAGACCGTATGCGTTGCATGTGCACGAGTTTAAATTATTCGCACAGAACACTAGCAAGGCATGAGTCGTGTGCCAGTGAACCTCAACTACGATTGATACGGCTTTCTTTTCACCTATTTGGCGTACATGAAGCCCTGGAAAACCACCAACGGAAAAACAGCATTTCTGGGGTTTTATCCCCTCTTGGTCTGTTCCGGTGCCAAATTCTTTCTCTTGGCCTTGGTCTTCTACGGGGCAGTACTTGGCACTTCCGTGTATAAAGTGCTCTGCCAAAATTTCTTTGAAATCATCAGTTCATAGTGAAGGAAATGCTTGACAATCGCTATGGTATCTTAATTACATCACATTTCTGGTGTTGGAGGTTTTGTCCGGGCTCCTCATCTGTATAGAGCTCAAGCCTTTCCATTTTTGGCATTAATATCTTTTGTTGATATTTGATTTTTTGGGTATGAATTTAGATCCTGTTGTTAGCTTCAAAACAATGCCAAGTGCACCTAAAATGAGGTTTGTATGCAAAAGATATCTTGTTTTTTATCGAAGATTTTGCTTCGCTTCTTCGTGGCAGAGAGGTGCTATCCGGGAGATTCAGGAAATGTAGCCAACCGCCGGAGCAATCCATTGGCTAAGGCTGGTGCCAATGCACCGCCCCACTCTCGCCTCGCCACGTCAGCTTTCCTCTCACTTTCACCCCCACTCTCACCTCACTCTCGCCCCACGGTGCCAGTGCACGGGCTGTAGTGCCACTCTCACTTCTCTCTCCTCCACTCTCGCCTCCCTCTCGCCCCCCTCTCGCCCCCACTAGCACCGCTATCGCCCCGCTCTCGCCCTCTCGCCCCGCCAACGCGGGCGGTAGCGCCCGCTCTCGCCCGCTCTCGCCGGGCGAGCCTGCTACCGCCCGGCCCACTCCTCTCGCCCCTCCTCTCGCCCGCTCTCGCCCCGCGCGGGGCGGTAAGGCCACTATCGCCCCCCCCCTGACGCCTGCGTTGGCACCAGCCTAAAGGAAAGGAAGAACACATGTTCTTTATAGGCTGCTTAAGTGGTTTGGTAGAACTCAAGTGGCTGATATTGCTAAGGAAACCATACGCCTGAGGGGTTGAATTTAGATGCAAGAGTATTGGTTTTGGCAATCAAGTCGAGGAAGCGACCTTATTCTCCAATAAAACTCTCCTTTTGGATCTAATAATTTCCTAATTCTTTTGAGCTCTCTCCTCCTCAATCTATTTGAAGGGATATTTGCGGATCTAGAAAAATGTAGGAGTTATTGGTTAATTTCCCCTTTTGTTCATCCAATCTCTCCATATAATTTCTTTCTTTCGCGGGATTTCAGAGAGTGATAGAGAGAAAGAGAGAGAGAGAGGATTTGAGCATTCTTATGCTCTTGCTTTGCATTTGTTGCAATTGGTTGTTCCTCCCTACCACATCTCTCGATAACTTTTTTTTACTTTGGCTGAGATTTGAGAAAGAGGGGTTTGACCACTCTTTTGTTCTTTCCTTGCGTCGGTTTGAACTCTCCATGTTGATTCGTTCAAATTAGATCCAATGAGGTATTGAATCTGAGATGTTGTCTCCCCTATGCAACTTCGTGGTTGTTGTTTCAGTGACCTCTTCGTGGAAGATTGTGAAGAGCCTCGAGGTTTTACTTCGTGGAAAGTGCGAGGTGGTTGTGGAGCTTGCATATTCTTTGGAGTGGAGGAAAAATTAACCATAGTGAGAGAGCCCTAACTTCGTGGAGGAAAAATCAAGGAGAACATGAGATTTAACTTTGTGGTCCCTGCACCTCTCTAGCGAGGATTAGCTTCCTCACGAGGAAGTAAACATCTAGATATTTTCTTGATCTTGATAATTTTTCTTCTCCACATGCCTGAAATATCGTAAAACTGAATTCCTTCACTTGTGCTTTATATTGTAATAGCCTTCGTGGCTAAAATATTTTATCTTATTAGGTATGCTACCCCTCGTAACTCTCTTTAGGATTTCTAGACTGGCCCCAGACCGACACTAGTCTTTTCTGCGCACTTTGTGCTCACTCATGCACACCCGGAAAGGACTTCCCGGTCGGTCACGCATCCTGAAATCACTCCAAGACAAGCACGCTTAACATTGGAGTTCTTTTGACAGAAGTTCCCGAAAAAGAAGTTTCAACTTGTTGATATGAGTATCCTATTAATTCCTAGGCCAGGATATCAATGGGTCTAGCATAGTTAGGATTTATGTTTAAAATCTTAGCGTGCAATAATTCTTCACATTTATTCAATACAAACCACCTAATAATTTTAAAACGTCTATTCACCTCCTTTAGGAGACATCTCGGGTGCAATTTAGACATGAGAGATTAGTTGGTGTGGGTGCTTCTAGTTGGGCTCAACTCTCTATCATAATATTGTAAAACTATCTCTTTTCGCCTTCTAAAAAGATAAGGTAGCCTATTGGGGCACTTTCGAAAAAAAAAAATACGTATTTGAATTTCCTACTTTAGGCTACTATTGGCACTCGTCCCCTATTTCGGAAGATGAGCTCACCGGCTATGAGAGGAAAGTCGCACCGAACCCCCCTATCTAGTATATTATTAGGTAATACTATATTCTATAAATCTCCGATTTTATTTTATTTATGATGCCCTTCACGCCCATCATATACGGTAAACTCCTTTGTTCTTTGTCTCGTGACAATGTTGGCTCCACGACATGTTGCTTCATGGGGTTCACCCACATTCGTCTTGTAGTGTACAAAGCCTCCCCGCGGTTGTCTTGGTTCTTCCAATAGTTGATACGTATTGTACTTTTGTTGACTCTTTGTTTGAGGTTGAAACATTTCGTTAAATGGAACCAACTCGCTCCTTTTCGAGGTCAAAGACATCAATATGTAATCAAGTTCGATTTGGCACGTGTGTATTAGTAAGGATTATTTCTACTGAGATTTTGCGAGACCCATAAGTTCACCTAATCAATCCCTAGAAAACACTAGGTAATGGATTGGACATTCCCTAACATCTTAGGTTGGGTTAGTGAGGTTCAAGGAGGTCTAATACTAGTGTACTGAACAACATGTTTGAATTTTCTAGGATTTCCGAGATAGGCCGATATTGTCCTATGTAATCCCTTGCGCCCCTTCCCACCAAACAAGCCCTAAAGAAAATCTCGGAGTTATGGCAGTCCGCTACTCCGTGCACCCCCATGGCGACTATTAATGGATATTCGCCAATGCTCCTCGGAGCATTACATGGATCAGTATCCGCATTACTTTGGTGACGGCATCGAAATCGACGACGAGAAGGTTCGAGTTTAAGGAGGGACGGATTGCTTCTTATGTTTTACCCCTAGGCCCTTTATGCGCTGAAGTAGGTCATATATGTAAATTTGCTTTTTTTTATCAAGGTTCTCGCTGTAGTTTTGTGTGCTGTAAACTTGTAATCCGTCCGCTTCTGGGCTTCTGGCCCTTTCTACAGGGGCCTTTATAACCTTTCAAAGGAAAACAGAGACAAAAATAAAATAAGAAAAAAACTACCGATTGATAACGAGCACAACCTGCTTCTACCGTTCCACGGCGAGGTCTCCCTCTCCTCCTCATCTTCCACCTTCCAACGCCGCCGGGCGAGCCCTCCAGCGGCCAGCCCCGCCGCCGGCCTGCCCTTTCGCCCCGCTTCCACGGAAGCGCAACGCCTCGTCCCATCGGTCCCTCTGCTTGGTTGGCTCGGAGCGGACGGGAGATCCAATCCGTTCGAGGCTCGATTCGGGTCCCCCAAGATCTGAAGCTTGTTTCGCAGAAAGTTCAGGGGGGGGTTTAGCTGAACCCCCGCGCCATGGAACCAGGTGAGGATTCGGGTTTCTCCCCCCTTGGCTTGTTTATCGAGATTCCCGTGAGAGCACATTGTTCACTGAGGATTCGTTCATGTGATAGCGAATTGGGTTGAACCCAAAGCCTTTCGACTTTGTGAAAAATAGCGCTGACGAAGTAAATCGACTGGGATTCTGCCATGTGGTTTCTCAGCAAGGGATGTGGCGCTAGTTTGTTAATTATTTTGCCATGCTTGCGAGTTAAGCTAGTTTCGTCTGCTGGAATTGGTTACGGTGCAGTGGCGCCCACCTTGCTTTGGGGTTGCTCTGTGGTTGAGCCAGCGAATAGATAAAGCCGGTCATTATTTGTTACCAGCTGCTAAAATCTGCAGCATTAAGTTGGTCGAACCACTTTTATTTCATTTGTTGGAGTAGATTTCTTAGAACCACTCCTGCGTGTCAAAACTTTTGTGATTGCACCTTTTAAGAAGGGGAATAATATCACACACCTAGGTGGAGGGAGGGAGTTTCAGCAAGGTTTTAAGAAGTTTACTCACCTTTCATGAGGCCTAATCATTTCAAGATTTAAAACTGAGTAATGCTAGACCTATGAACCAGTTTTACGGAAATCACTTACGGATTCAGATGTGGCAAAGCAGGGAAGGCGGAGGTTTCCGATTTTAAAGCAAGAAGTTCAGATTCAACCAACCAGTTCTCTCCATGTTGGTCTGTAGACATTTCCGTAGCCCATAATGTCTGTAGGTGTAGGATTGTTTGACCCGCAATAACTACAAGGTACCCTTGGTTCCTTAGGTTCGTATTTGAAACTATTTTGATTTGATTAAACCACCGAGAGTAATTTGATAAGTTGATGCTCCTTGAGCTAATTGTATTGCTCTTTCTAGTATTGTGTTCAGAAGTGGGTTAGATTGTAGTAATAATTTTAATTGCTTCTTTTGGTGATAGCTTAACTTTGCGCCATGTATATGAAAATTTAACACTTCGTTAAAGATTCTCCATAAGTATTTCTTTTTATTTGCTTTCTTATGCAATAGCATCTGCATTGACTGCTTGGTTCTTTCATTATCTTTCCGCAGGCGATACCAAATTTGATGCATCACAGTATGCTTTTTTTGGTACTAATGTCTTGGAAGAGGTTGAGCTAGGTGGACTGGATGATGATGATGCTGGTGATGCTGCTTTCACTGTGGCAGGTGATGAAGGATACACTCCTATATATGGAAGAGATACATTGGAGGTAACATATAAGATATATCTCATCGTCTCAACTATTTTTGACATTGGTCTCCATCGTCTGCCTCCTTCCTTTCTCTGAAAAAAGAAAAGAAAGTTCACAATGAAAAGGTGTTATGTTTGTGAGATGATATGCCAAATAGGCAAGTTGGAATTCGGAAAGCATTTTAAGGCTCCGATTTATATCAGAAGGGTAGCACCACCTGTGGAGTTCAGAGCATGAGGAGAGATTCTCTTAGAAATTATTATAATTTTGAGCAATCTGTTCTAGCTTTTGTTTTGCATTTGGGTTCATGCCATCAGGACCTGGTGGAGGATGCAACATGCAAGTACAAAACCAATTTCATTCTAAGGGAACACGTGTGACTAAATAGGGATATACATTGCTATGTTAACTGGGAAAGCTGGGTTTGTCTCTTTTGTGATTGCCAACAATTTCTGTGTACCGATTGTTGAAAGACCGGCAAAGGATGCAGTTAACTGTTTTTAAGATAACTAATTCTACCACGTGTCCAGAAACAGCACCCTGTAAACTGAGGAAATTGATGTAAACCCTCTTGGAATTATTAGTTAACTCTCTGGGGTGCAGAGAGCTATGGTTGAAACCCTTTTCCCTATATATCCTGGAAGAATTAGAATGTTTACGTTGGATGCATTACGAGGGAGGCAGTCCCAATTATATATGTTAGTAAGTTTTAGATTTATACAACTTTATGTTGAAACCGCTGCAAGCTGTATAGTGTGTGCTTCATTCCCTTCAATTTCTGTTCATTTCTTTGTTGTTTGAGCGCCCAAACATGCATTTAGTAATGATTTTGGACGGTGTGCCACTGAATTACTGATTAAGATTAAACTGCAGTAGTATTTATTTCTGTTATATAGTAGGATAAACTGCTCATTGATCGAATCTGCTTTTGCAGGATGAAGGTGTAAGTTCATTTACTGGTGTCGATGATCTTGCTGGAGCATTCTCAAAGGTTTGATTTCTTTGAGTGCATAACGTGTGTTTATTTGCACTTTAATACAACCGAATCATGATGCCTTTAAGTTCCTCATTCAAGATCGTATATAATAGTATTATAGTCATCAGATGAGCTGCACATTACTGTATTAAGTTCCAAACATGTACCTGATTTGTATAGTTGTCTTGCTAGATTTGTTCCTTTTTTGACTACTGATGCTGATTTGTTGATCTACACTTTCAGTTGAACAGAACTGTTAACGAACCAAAGCAACCGGGAATAGTTAGTCGCGGGGGATCGTTATCTGGACAAAGTGAGTAATGCTCCTTCACTCCTTTTTTAGGAAACATGTTTGTGTGTTCAACTTCCTCTTCATCTCTGTAGGATATGTTTGGTGCATTGTGCATGTTGCTAGATCACATGCTTGCACATGCTTAATAGACATACTCTGAAGTCCTTGCGACTTCTGCAACAGTGATGTACTTTAATTGGCTTTGTAATGTCTGACCAGTGTAATGACTATAATGTTAATGAATAATCTTCGTTCTCTTGTTACCTTGTTGGGTGCTATGTACATCATCTATTTTTTATTTATTAACATTTTATCGAATTCTGCACTTCATAGGTTCTACTGCTGACTGGGCACAAGAACCGGATTCATCATATTGGCCTACACAGCCTGCACTGGACACTGAACAACGGCTGGACAACAAAAACTGGTGGTCTCAACCACCCCATCCAGCCCACTTTGCCGATTCCAGACTTCAGAGGACATCCTCATCTCCCCAACAAGATGGTCAGTACAATCCTACTGAACCTGTTCTTGGACCAAGGCCTTCTCCTTTGCACAGAATGTCATCATACCCCCACCAAGAGCCTCAATACAGTAATGCCGAACCGATTCGTGGGAATGGTAGCAGGTATACACCAGCTATGATGCAGCATCCAAATGGATTTATACCACCTCAAATGCAGCCACCCCGTCAACAAAATGGAATGCTCCCAATTCAACACTCTCCACCCCAGTTCTCACAACTGCATGCCCAGATGCTTGGTCCCCAACATTCTCCGCCACAAAATCAGCACATGTTTGGTCCTCGGCATCCTCCGCCACAAAATCAGCAGATGTTTGGTCCTCGGCATCCTCCACCACAAATGATGGGTAGGTTTGATCCAAATTTTGTTATGCCTGACTTGAGTGATCCCAGAGCAAGATCAATGTTACACCATGGAAGGCAGGGCCCACATTATCCTCCCCAAGGTTTTGAGCATAGCAATATGAGAATGGATAATAGGTGGCAGCGGTTCAGATCCAGGTACATGTCCACTGAAGAAATTGAGAACATCGCAAGGATACAGAAAGCCGCAACTCAGATCACTGATCCATATATTGATGATTACTATCATCAGGCTTGTTTGGCTAGAAAATCAGCAGGAGCACAACTGAGGCACCATTTCTGTCCAACCTTGATTAGAGATCCATCTTCTCGTGCACGCAGTAAGGATGAGCCACATGCGTATCTCCAGGTTGATGCTCTTGGGAGGCTCCCATTTTCTTCCATCCGCAGGCCTCGTCCGCTCCTTGATGTTGAAGAAGCCTCTGAACCAAGTGATAGCACAACTGAAAAGTCCACTTCAAAGTCTCTTGACCAAGAGCCGATGCTGGCTGCTAGAATCACAATTGAAGATGGTCTTTGCCTGCTACTGGATGTGGATGATATTGATCGTTTGCTTCAGTTTAATCAACAGCAAGATGGTGGTTTGCAACTGAGAAACAGAAGACAGGCTCTTCTTGAGCAGCTGGCAGAATCACTGCAATTAGTTGATCCACTTACACCTAATAAGGATGTACCTCTGTCGCCAAATGACGATCTAGTGTTTCTCCGCATAGTATCTCTACCAAAGGGTCGGAAACTACTTTCTCGTTACATTGAACTTGTTACTTCAGGCAGCGATCTTGCAAGGATTGCTTGCATGGCAGTCTTCCGGCATCTAAGATTTATATTTGCCAATTTGTCCTCAGATAGCAGCATAGCTAGGACAACAACTAAACTTGTAACTGCCGTATCCACCTGTGTTGTTCGGATGGACCTAAGTGGGCTCAGTGCTTGTCTAGCAGCTGTTGCTTGTTCGTCACAGCAACCACCTCTTAGGCCTCTGGGATATGCTGCTGGTGACGGCGCTTCTGTCATCATTAAGTCTGTACTGGACAGAGCTACAGAGCTTCTTACCGACCAGCATGTGGCCTCTGCCTACAGCATGCAGAACCGAGCTTTATGGCAGGCATCATTTGATGCCTTTTTCAGGCTGCTTATGGAGTATTGCATGAGTAAATTTGATAATGTGATTCATGCAGTACAAATGCAACCTGCTGCAGCAGCTGTGATAAGCAGGGAAACTCCAGTCGAGCTGTTGCGTGCCAGCCTTCCTCACACAAATGAGTATCAGCGCAAGCAGTTGCTTAGTTTTGCTCAGCGCACTGTGCCTGCCAATAGCTCTAGTTCTACTGGGTCTGCTAATGTACCGATGGCATCTGAATATGTCCAGAGCTGAATAGAAGAACAGAGCTGCTTTTCGTAATATATATACTTGGTATGTTATTGTTCTTTGATAATGTTTACCACAGCTGCTCCGTTCATGTTTATCTGTTCTTATAACTCAGAATCGTAGTAATCATATGTTCTATCCAGTGGGACTTTTTTTTTTACTTGGACCCTGAAATACTATTGGTGTTTCCATCAGGATGTTACTCTTTTTTCCTTGGTCGATGAGACCTGTTTGTTCATAATTGTTTAAAGTTCCACTCTTGTAGCTTTTCTCAAAATACCAACAAAAAAGAAGAGGTCTCTGCCTCCACGTTTTATCAGCCTACAGTGTGCGTACCAGATGGCCTATTGTTCACCAAATTATCATCTCCATGGGTTTGCAACTTATACCAGCATACATGTTGAGAGATATTTTACTGTCTAACAAGAACATAAACTTTAGTATCTAAGTTGTTGGTGGTATTTTGTTGCAGCTTGGTTGTTAACACCCAAAATTTTCTGTTAGGATGGTTTTCAGTTGCAGGATCAAAATGGTGTTTTGCTTTCTCTTGGGTCTTTGCCATATTTTTTGCTGGTTCCATCTATATTGTTCATTTAATTCTTTGAAAGGAAATGTCATGTTGGTATCTTCAGTTTATCTTTCCGATCATTTTTCCCGCAAATCACTTATAGATGTAAAACCTTTCAGGTTGTTGCGAGTGGTGGGAAGAACACTGCAGGTAGTAATTGAAGTATATTGCAGGGGTGACAAACAAAGAAGGCTGGTCTCGGTCAAAAACACAAAGGATGGTCCTCTCCCACTCGAGGAAGCTTGAAGTCGATGAATTCATTTGCTGAGGTTGAGGTACAGAGGAGGCTGCATGTGCGGCTGAGAAGAAGTGTGCTCGAGGGAAGCCTTATATATCACTGCATGTGCCACGTTTTCACTGTGCCAGCCGAAACATTTAGGGCGTCAGCCTGTTGCATTTCGTAGCATGATGTAAACTTGCTTTTAACATGACATGGAAGTCATCCGTAAATGAATTTTGTTGTTTTCTCGATGGCTCGTGAGAGCTTGATGTCTCTTGTTGTTGGTCACACTCTTTGAGTTGGAGCAAATCATTACTGCAAGCTTGGTATTGGCCAGATATTTGAACAGGCTGACAAATCATCATTTCTACAGTCGTGCCTGCTACCTCAGTTGGGGTAGTAGCTGATAATGTTGTTGCTCTCTTGATCATGCCACTTGGGTTGATAGTGTTATCTCACCTGATAATGCTGGTGCTTCCAGCTTGATATGTCGAGTTAGCCTGCTTCATGGTAATGAAATCTGATAATTTATGCTGTGGTGGTTCTATCTAGCTTTGATGCTTGGCGAAAGCAAAGCAAGATAAATTAATTGCTAGCTGATATAGGCATATAACTTCTTCTTTTTTTGAAAAATAGGCAAAAGATTTGCCATTTTCATTAAATAAGAAGAGAGTTTTAGAGGTTTTAGTTTTAATGGCTAGGACAAGCCCTAGGACTTTGCAAAAGTCTACTCTCCCAAAATTACATTGCCCAAAGAGACGGCACCGGCTAACTTCCACAACTTAGCCTCATTTTTAATCTTGGAGATGACCACATTTGTTGGGGAGGGAAAGTGCCGGAAAACTCTCGCGTTGCGCTCCTTCCAAATCTCCCAAGAGACTAGCATAATTAGCGAGGCCATGGCCTTACGCGCTCGATCTTTCTTGGAGACGAGGTTCAACCACCAAGACTTAACATTGGGTTCATTGGTCCAACTCGTCGGGGATATACCCTCGAAGCCGCACCATGGAAGAATAGCCGACCAAATCCTCGTGGAGAATCGGCATTGGAAGATGAGGTGGGCCGCCGACTCTTGGGTTTGGTTACAAAGGGGGCAATTGCCACAATTTTGCCAACCCATTCGTTGGAGACGATCCGAAGTCCAAATTCTATTTTGCATCACAAGCCATGCAAAGATCTTACATTTCGGGGGGCCCAAGTCTTCCAAATTACTTTGCTTGTGTTAGAGGCGACGGTGCCTTCAAATTGCATCTTGTAGGCCGTGGAGGCGGAGTAGTTCCCGTCATTAGTTAGCTTCCAACGAATGGAATCACGGACTCCGGGAGTGAGGTTTATGTTGGAGAGCAAGGTCCAAAGGGTCACAAATTGTTGGATGTGTTCGAGGTCAAGTGCGGCTTGGATGTCAAGGTTGCTCACCCAAGAGTTGTTTTCAAGAGCCTTTACAACCGTGCAAGTGCGGCATATAACTTCTGACTTAACAAGCAAGAACCAACATGTACAGACACATTTTAGCTAGTTCAGTAGGTTTTGTCAGCACTCAGCAGGCAATAGTCTTTGTTTCCTAAGCACATCTGGCATCATCAATGAGAAGTAGATCATCTTAACTAGGGCTCATAAAAGAAAAAAAACTCGTGAAATAGGGTAATAATTTAAGTCCGTTGAAAAGGGTGGTAACGGAAATAAAGTCCACACCTAGGCACGCCCAAATCCACAATTTGTTCCCCCCTAAGTGGTGTTACTAAGGGTGCGTTTGGTTTGATGGCTATACAAAACTAGTTAGGGGTACCCCAACCAGGTGGTTGGTGATAACCATTTTTATTGTTTTTACCTACATGCGCGTATGTACTTCAACCCGTATGATATGCAATGTTGCAATTCTTTTAGCTTCCTTTGATCAATCTGGTTTCTTCATGAATCATGAATGACAAAGATATCAACGTGATGAGCCGGAGGGGGCGGAACTGCCCCAGTCATTGCTCCACTATCCAAGAATGAATCGCAACAACACTAAGCTCGGAGGCGGAACACGCTTATTGACATTTAGTCCCTTTCGGCCATCTTCATGATCATGCCATACAATGGAACTAGTATTGCGGTGGTCCACGGCCCAATGGACTACATCGTCAAAGGCGATTTCTTCCAAAAGCTCCTAGACCTCAAGATGATGGTCATGATTAAATGGACTGCCTTAGGAAATTTGAGCCATGTTCAGGAAGCTAAGGACAAGAAACAACCTCAATATCAGAAGTAGCAGACTATCCGGTGCTACCATTCGCGAAAGATCTCTGTCTTGCGGCCTTTCACTGCCCCTGATTTGGAAAAATCTTTCGATGGAACAGGCACACGAGGAACTGATTTGGATCAAATCAAGAAATACATAAACGGCGTGTTCCACCTCCTTCACCGGTGCTTCCCAATCCCATCTCATACAAATTGTTGGCTCCGGTCAACTGATCCCATGATCATTGTGTCTAACGTGCTCAGAGAGCACTCCTGGTACTGCAGGTGCAATGGGCGGTTTTGTTTGCCTTTTGAACTCACAAAGTTTTCCCATGTTATGCCAATGAGAGCTTGCATATTCATGTTTGCAGAATGCACACGGCAAGCGTGCGTTTGTGCATGGTGAATTGGTGAGTAAATAAAGGGTAGGTCGAACTGATCCATTGTGGCTGGTCATATATATAAGATTGCATAATGGTTGGTTCAAGTGCTCCGAGCACACGTATACCCCTGTATATACACTAGTGCTCAACTACCTTTTCACCTACGTATATGTACTTACAACTTGAGGGTCTCATCACTTCCTGACCTCTGCCCCTATCTTTGTTGTGGTATAATTATTATTTACCTTTTCCAAATACTCTTACTTTTTTTTTCGAGAGTACGCGAATGCATACCTTATTTTTGTAGAAGATAGAAATATAATTATAAGACAGATGTACCCCAAGAAGGAGCAGCCAGGGATCACTCCTAGAGTTCAAAGGGACTACTCTCTCGCTACATTAGGAAGAACTCCAACTCCCCACGCTCTACAAGCACTCAAAGCCTTTAACTCATCAAGAACGTCAGCGGCAATCCTACTAGCTGTGTGCTGGTTGCGCGTATTTCCGAAGCACCATGCGTTCCTGTTCTTCCAGAGCGCGTGACATGCCGTGCCAACCAGGGTGTCGAACCAACGCCGGTCCTTCCCGCTGAAGTTGCTCCTTGCACCAGACCACCATTCGTACAGCCTGCAGGTGTTTGATGGCTCCGTGAAGCGAAACCCCAGGTCTCGCTTGCAGATGTACCAAACCTCCCTCGCGTGCACGCACTGCAGAAGTATGTGATCGACGTTGTCCTCCTCCTGCAGACAGACAAAACATGCATCGGTGCTCTCCTGGAGGCCATGTCGAGCTCGCCTCTCCGTGGTCCAGATCCGTCCTTGCACTGCAAGCCACAAGAACATGTTGACCTTATGCGTTGCCATACTCCTCCAGATTGCACTGCTCCAATCCACCCTGACGTTGCCCTGCATGAGCAGCCTGTAGGTAGACTTGGCAGTGTACACACCCGTAGTCTCCCAGTGCCAGTGAAACCTGTCAGTCGAGCGCGGATCCAAGGGCAACCTACTGATAGCGAGCCATAGCGCGATACATTCTCTGGCTCCTTGGCGTGCGATGATGCCCGGAATATCAGTGAGCCACCGGTTGCCGCGAACTCCTTGCGCCACTGTCCGCGAATTACGGGCTCTGTTGCTGACCATTCGCGACAGTCCAGGCACGAAGTCTCCAGCGCTCCTCCCCCGATCCAACGGTCTCGCCAGAACAACGTGTTTTGCCCACCCCCCACTGCAATACTGACCATGCTGTCAAAAACCTCTCGGGCCTCCGTGTCTCTCATCATGGGCATCCCGGTCCATGGTCTGGAGTGGTCAGTTCTCCGCAGCCATTCCCATCGGACGCGAAGGACAAGGCCTTGAAGCCTGAGGTTCTTCACTCCCAGCCCCCCAAATTCCTGTGGCTTGCACACTTGATTCCACGCAACAAGGCATTGCCCTCCCGAGGCTCTACTATTACTAGCCCAAAAGAAACCTCGCAAGCATTTGTCCAACTCCTCGAGCAGCCAGCATGGCGCCTCCGCGATGAGGAGATGATGAACCGGCCTAGCTGTCATGACAGCCTTGACAAGAGCAAGCCTCCCGGGTTTGTTGATCAAGCCCCGCTGCCACGCCGGGACGATGTGTGAACAAGTGTCAAGCATGGGCTGCCACTGAGCCTTGGTGAGCGGGACGAGCGCGAGCTGCAAGCCCAGGTACTTGATCGGGAAATCGCAGACATTGCATTGCAGCAGATCGGCAACCCATGCCTTCTCCAAGTCTCCCCCCGGATGATGGTCGCGGAGGTTTTGCGGTAGTTCACCTTAAGGCCTAACGCTTCACCAAAAACCTCCAGCAGCTCCTTGATCGCGGTAAGATCCTGCACCCGAGGCTTTACAAACACGACGACGTAGTCGGCATAGATCGACATTCGTTGGGTAGCCGTGCAATTGCCCAGGGGAGCGATCAAACCTTCCTCCGTGGCCTTGGCGAAGATGATAGACACCACCTCCATCGCCAAGACAAAGAGCTGCCGGGAGAGGGGGTCTCCCTGCCTCAAACCGCGCGCGTGCCGAATCCGTCGTCCTGGAACACCATTCACGGCCACCCTGGTACTGGATGTGCGAAGGTAGATAGCGACCCAATTCAACCACGCACCTGGAAAGCCCATCTTGGCCAGAATCTCGAGCAAGAAGGCCCAAGAGAGAGAATCGAATGCGCGGGAGATATCCAACTTGAGAAGTACACCTTCCTCTCTCCTGTTGTGGATTTTCCGTGCTAGCTGACGCACAAGCATGAAGTTATCGTGGAGGTTCCTCCCTCGGATGAAAGCCGATTGGTTCTTGCTGACGAGACTATCCATTTTGGGTCGCAGCCGGTTCGCTAGGATCTTAGTGAAGAGCTTTGCGAAGCTATGCACAAGGCTGATCGGGCGGTAATCTCCAACCTCCTCTGGCTCTAGCTTCTTGGGAATGGATGAGCGCTCGATTGAGACGAGCAAAACCACGGGAATCCCCAACGTAAAGGTTTAAAACCGCCGCCAAATACGCTTACTATATCTATATATATAAGGTATGAGCTATTGGCACTTTTTGGCATAAGTTACATCGTTCCAAGACACATTTGCATTGAGATTTGCGTGATCTTGCTCTATAGATGAAGACATGATTATGAAACATAGGTGAGAACTCACTAGCCTGGAACAAGTGGTGTTGAGAAGTACATAGTGAAAGAACATAGTTCCTAAATCCTGTTTTGAGTGTTTGATTACAACATATAGATGGACTAATGTGCTTTGCTAAGTGTACTCAGAAAATATCGACCCGTAAATATCATACAAAGTTCAGCAATGAGTGAGAAAAAGTTACGGGAAAATATGAGGAAGAGGAGAAAAGAAACGGCGAAGAAAAGGGAAAAAGAGACGAAGAAAAAGGGGTGGCCGGCCTCCCGGCCGGCCTGGCCGGCCTCCAGGCCGGGCTGGCGCAGCCCCTGGCCAGCCCCACGCCGGCCCCAGGCCGGCCCCCAGGCCGGGCCGTTCGGGTGGGGGTCCGGCCCCTCCCCTCTGCCCCCGCCGGCCCCAGGCCGGCCTCCAGGCCGGGGTGCCCGGGTGGGGGTCCGGCCTCACCCCCAGCCCCACGCCGGCCCCAGGCCGGGCTGGCTGCCTCCACGCCGGCCTCCACGACATCCCACGCCGGCCCCAGGCCAGCCCCCAGGCCGGGGTGGGTTTTGGCCCGGCCCTGGCTGCTCCCAGGCCGGCCAGGCCGGCCCCCAGGCCGGGGTGGGACGCAGGAAAGGGAAATCCTCCCTAACGGCCGTATTTTTAGACATGGGTATAAATACAAGGCCTCCACCTACCTCCTTGCTTTGTCAATCCCACCCACACTCTCTCTCACCACCATTGATTGACCAAGCTCAAGCTCAAGAACAAGATCTCCACAAATCCCCAACCAAAGCTCGTGATACTTTGGGATTTGAAGGAGACACCCCCGATCTACAACTCCACCGAGTCGATTAGAAATCCACCCACTCATCCCATAGGGATCTTGTCATTCTTAGTTCATTGGAGCTAGGAATCTTGTTGCTCTTCGTTCATCGGAGCTCGGAGCCTTGTTGATATCCCCGGTGCTTTTGTGCCCGTGGATCTTGCTTCTCGGAGACTTGGCGGCTCTCGGGATTTGGTGAGGACCCTCCAATCTTGTGGAGTGTGCCTCATCCTTGTAAAGGTTCTAGTTGTCAACCTCAACGGCAACATAGTGATTCGAGCCTATCCACATCGGTGGAAGGTCTCGAAGGAGATACGGTGTGGCATTTGAGGCCTACTCGGTGTTCCACTTTGGTGGCACCGCACCGCTCCAACGGAGATTAGCTTCCATTGGGAAGTGAACTTCGGGATAAATCTCCGCGTCATTATGTTCGGTTATTCCTCAACTTACCTTTACTTGTTACCACTAGCTTAGTCATATTACTCATCTTGTGCTAGTTGTAATTGCTCAACATATAGGATTGTCCATCTAGTCGCATACTCTAGATAATCTATATTTGAGCTTTGCCTTGTTAACTTGAAAAAGAAGTTAAAATTTGTAGTTAACCTATTCACCCCCCTCTAGTTAACCTCTCGATCCTTCAATTGGTATCAGAGCCTTGTCTCTTTATAAAAGGCTTTACCGCCTAAAGAGGAGGTAAGGATGGCCGATGATCCCGTCACCATGGATGGGATTCAAAAGCTAATCCAAGCTATGATTGAATCTTCCGAGAAGAAGATGGAGGGACTAATAAGAGAATTGACATCTCCATCTAAGCAACCTAGTGAAAAGATTATCTTAGATGAACATGGAAACCCCTTGCCAACTAAAGAAGGAAGTGATACAACTTCACCTTTAAATAATGGTGCACCATCAAATGGTAGTGGTGGCAATTCTTTTGGCTATGCATATAACAATGCTCCTAATGTACAACATCCACATGTTACTCATCTAGGTCCACCTCCTTTGGTGGATCGGCATCGTTTTACTAATTGGAAAGCTTCTATGAAGTCTTACATGTGCAGCTCGTCAATGCAAATATGGAGAATTGTTGAAAAAGGATA
This sequence comes from Alopecurus myosuroides, assembly GCA_028641055.1. NCBI lineage: Eukaryota > Viridiplantae > Streptophyta > Magnoliopsida > Poales > Poaceae > Alopecurus > Alopecurus myosuroides. Next base: position 311,849,158 of record CM054063.1, on the reverse strand, counting down.
TGAGCCAAAGGATCCCGCAAATCTAAGCTCAAGTGACATCATTGATGAGCAACTCAACGCTCATGCTTTGCACATGTTGGAAAGGGCAATGGAAAAGGAAGGAGTTGAGCACATCCGGTCCTTCACAAGTGCAAAGAAAGCTTATGATGGTCTTGTTGATATGTTTGACGGCAATGTCAACCTCCAAAGATCCAAGAAGTCAATCATTCAAAGAAAAGTTGAACACTTTCACTTGGGTGATGGAGAGAACATAGAAGACATGTTTAGAAGACTCAAGGCTCTTGTAAATGATATGAGAGATAGTGGATTCACGGATTGCACGGAGAATTGGGTCAAGGAGAAATTTCTACTCACCTTGATGCCATACAATGAAAATATGGTGATGAATGTACAAGCAAGGGCCGACTACTTGGATCTATCCCCCAATGATGTTTTGGGTCTCTTTATCACTCTAAAGGTCATGAAGCAAACTTCCGATGATGTCATGGCTCGTGTAAACGGAGCAAAGAAAGCATATCTTGCCTTGAAGGCCAATGTCATCTCCTATGAAGATAATGATTCAAGTGATGATGGTGGATCCACTCATGAGGTCTCCGAGAGAGAGATGAAGACTTCGCATGAAGAATGCTTAGCTCTTGCTCAACACAAGTGGTGGAAGAAAGGAGACTTTAGATCCAATGCCACCAAGAACAAAGGGAAGGAATCCTCGAGCACGAAGAAAGCAAGAACTTGCTTCAATTGTGGAGATTCCGAGCACTTCGTTGCCGAGTTTCCCTTCAAGAGTAGAATTGAGAATGGAGGAAGACTTATCAAGAAATCCACCTTCATTCCCAAGTCCAAGAACTTCATCAAGAGAGGCCCTCCTAGGGCAATGATTGCTAAAGAAGTCGAGTACACCTCCGGTGGTGAAGAGAGTGACGGTGAAGGCGAACAAGTAGGTATGGCGGCCATGGCTAGGGGCGTCATACCTCCTAACTTAAGCTCTCTCTTCTCCAACCCAAATGACAACAAGGGCCACTCGATTCACAAGTGCTTCATGGCCAAGGGTATACCCCCAAAGGTGACTCCTACACTTAAACTTGCTAACTACTCTATTCCTTCACTACTAAATTGTGTCGAGGAAGACCCCTTGACAAACTTTGTTGAAAAACTAGAAGGAGAAACTAAATCCATCTTTGTCTCTCTCATGGATCAATTAAGTGAGGCACATGGCCTCATTGATGAACATGAGGAGAGAATAATGTTACTTGAAAAGTTTGCTCGTGATGATGCTAGTAAAATTGAGGAGCTTGAGAAAGCTCTAGATGAATCACATTGCCTTAAAGAGAGCATTGAAGAAACCTTTGCAATTGACATAGCTAAAGTTAAAATTGATTGTCAACATGCTTTTGCTAAGGTAACAGAATTCATGAGTTTAAATGATGCAACTAACCAAGGGTATAATGAACTCATTAAGGATTTTGATAAGCTTAAAATTGATCATCGTACTATCTCAAATGAGCTCAAAACCTTAAAAGGAGTTAGAGTTGTGAATGAAAACTCTTGTGCTACTAACCCTTTGTGTGTCAAGGCAACTCTCATTGAGGAGAACAATAGATTGAAGGCACAACTCAACAAAGGCCTTGCCATATGCATCCAAGGCCAAAAGAACCTCAATGATCTTTTGAGTAATCATAAGAGAGTTGTTGGTAAAGAAGGCCTTGGTTTTGGTTCCACATCGAAGGTGGCCTACAAGAGGAAGTCAACTCCCTCCACTAACTCTATTGTTTTTGTGAAGGAGGGGGAGTTGGCTAATGAGGAAGATGAGTTTGATATTATTGCTAAAAGTATTGTTTCTAGGAACACTACTACTCACAACAACTTTGCGGGAAAGTATAACCCATCCTATGTGCTTCTAAAATCTACTAATGGTCATGTTTATGCAAAGTATGTAGGCACCTCATATGGTGATGATTACAAGCATGCTATTTGGGTTCCCAAGACCCTTGTGACTAACAAAAAAGGACCCATCCAAAAATGGGTACCTAAGACAAGAAGTTGATTCATTGTAGGGTTGCATTTCCGGTGGAACATCATGGATGATTGATAGCGGTTGTTCCGCACACATGACCGGAAGCAAAGAAGTATTAGAAGACTTGAAACTCCAACTTCTCAAGTTTGCTCATGTAACTATTGGTGATCGCTCACAACTTAAGGTATTGGGACATGGCAAGGTGGTCATTTCTCCGGATTCATCCATTGAGAAAGTCCTCCTTGTTGAGTCCCTTGGCTATAATCTTCTTTCCGTCTTGCAACTTTGTGAGTGCAATTTTACATGTGTATTTGGGCGTCACCATGTGCTTGTCCTTCACACTATTTCTCTTAAAGTAGCCTTTGTTGGGTTTGTGGAAAACGGTATGTATGTAGTGGATTTCTCGAAAGAAACTACACATATCGCCACATGTCTAATGGCTAAATCCGACGTGGGGTGGCTTTGGCATCGTCGCCTAGGCCATGTCGGTATGAGAAATCTACAAACTCTTGTGAAGGGTGAGCATGTGGTAGGACTAACAAGTGTGAATTTTTCCAAAGATCGTCCTTGTAGCTCTTGTATTGCCGGAAAGATGCATGAGAAGAATCATCCTAAGACATCAATCATCGCCACAACAAGACCTTTTGAGCGCATTCACATGGACCTATTTGGTCCTCCCACATATGATAGTCTTGGTGGCAAGAAATATTGTTTGGTTATTGTTGATGATTATACAAGATACACTTAGGTTTTCTATATCAAGAAGAAGAGTGAAACTCAAGAAAGATTCATTACTTGGGCTACCGAAGTGCAACGCCAATATGACACCAAGATCTTATCCATTAGGAGTGACAATGGTTCCGAGTTCAAGAACTACACCATGGATGAATTCTTGGGTAATGAGGGGATAAGACATCAATATTCCGCCGCGTACACCCCTCAACAAAATGGTGTTGCAGAGAGGAAGAATCGCACACTTATTGATATGGCAAGAACTATGATGGACGAGTTCAAATCCCCATATAACTTTTGGGCCGAAGCTATCAACACCGCTTGTCATCTATCTAACCGACTCTTCCTTCGTCCGATGATTGGCATGACTCCATATGAGCTTCTAACCGGTAACAAACCCAACCTCTCATATCTTCGAGTTTTTGGGTGCAAATGCCAAGTATACATAAAAGGAACTAGATTGTCTAAGTTTGATGCTAGAACATTTGAAGGTATTTTTGTTGGTTATGCCACGAACTCCCACACTTATAGAGTCTACAACATATCCACCGGGTGTGTTGAAGAATCTATGAATGTGGAATTTAATGAGGATAATGGCTCCCAAGTGGAGCAAATTGATTGTGATGATGTAGGTGATGAACCATCCTCCATAGCCATAGGAAGAATGGGTGTAGGTCCACTTATACCCATTGAGGGACACCTTGTGGCAAATGAGGATGGAACTAGCTCTACGCAAGTGGAGCCCTCTACATCAACCACCAATCAAATGGTAAACCAAGAACAAGAAGATCTTCATGTGGATACCTCCCATCAAGAAAGTGATCAAGATCCACCCAATGATAATGGTGGAAATGGTCTTGGTGATACTTCTGTCGTGGTGGTGTCACGGCAGATGCCATGGGATGGCTAAAGATGTGGGGACGAAGGACGCTGGAGGTGCTCGGGGAGGGATCACGCGACGAGTAGCCGCGTGAGGTACGAAGTAAACACTGCAAACAACACGATCTACCCAGGTTCAGGGCCCTCGTGAGGAGGTAAAACCCCTACTCCTGCCTTTCTTTGTGTATTTTGGTGTCTCACCGAGTAGCCACAGTACAATGTTCTTGCTACCGAGTAGCCACTCCTCTCTCTACGTGATGAATTAGGTCAAGAACCTAGGGTTTCCTCAGTTCAATCTCAACGTGCCCCTCGCAGGAGGCGGCGGGGCACCTTATATACATGGTGCCCAGCCGGATACGTCCAAATCTAGACAAGTGTCGACATAGTGTGCACATCGTCCTTCTTCCGGGTTCCCGCTGACAGCTTTGGTTCCTAATCTTGGCTGCATCTGGAAAGTCGTTGGGCAAAACAAGGGGACAGACTGGTATCACTGTGCCAAACACAGAGTAGGCCCCCCTTATCCTGCGACGGCTTGCTTCCATGCTGTCACTGTCAGGCAGGCCGGTCCCAGATGAACAGTAGTTCGAATACTGCCAAGTACGGACCCAGGATACGCGGGATCCTGTGTCAGAACGGCTCCTTTGACTTTCTGGCCCGAGTAGGTTCCCGCCAATTTTACTCGGGCCAACTCTTCTACTCGAATAGACAGAACTTGATTGATTCTTCCTTTTGGTCATCTTGAGGTGAGACCGAGTAGCAGTCAACCGGGTAGCAGGTACCGGGTAGGCGGCTACTCGACCAAACCTCTCTTCTGACAGTTGCTTTTACCACGGGCCTTTACCCTACTCGGGGGTAACCCCCCGACAGCAGTCCCCGAAGCTGGTAGAATCTTGCGAACTCGTTCACTAGGCTCTGCCAGCTTTAAACCAACCTTAGCACCACAGCCCTTGAACCTCAAGATGCCGAGTAAAAGACCTCCGAGTAGTACTCTAGAAAGTACCTTGAGTTTCCGGTCTTCCGAGTAGCACCAGCTTTCCACTCTGTAACCGAGTAAAAAGACTTAGAGAATTTCTCCTCTTGTGCCTCTGCAGCGCAGAGCACAATCCAGCCTTCCGTGTCGCAACTGGACACGTGCCAAGCATCCGCGACCCCGACGTCTCGTTGCCCAGGACACGACGTGCCACGCGCCCAGTTTTCACGGAGCGGGCCCACAGGCTCGTCATGTCCCATCAAGCGCAGTAATATCCCACGATCTGGTCGTGGGATCAACTGTGGCCGTTACGCGCGCGTTCCGCGCTTGCGTGCGTTTCTATCCGGCCACAGGCCCCACCACACGGGAATCATGGCCACGATCGATCCCACTACCCCGATGGTAACGGTAGCCTGAGGCGAGGGTATAAATACCCCCACCGGTAACTTCCTTTTCTCCTTCCTTCGCACTTTTCCCCTTTCATCTCTCTGTTCTTCTCCGCCGCCGAGTTCTCCGCCGCCGCGCAACCTTTCGTGCCGCCGCGGACTCACCCAATCCACTCACCACACCCCGATTCTTCCCATCTTTCCTGCTCATGACCATGTCTCGCGCCGGCTGGGCTGGTTCGCACGTCACCGCCGAGGACTGCGCCTGGCTCGTGAACACCCGGAGGGTTCCTCCTGGTGTTCAGTGCCGGCCGTCTGAGGGTGAGATCGTGCCAACCCCACGGGAGGGCGAGCATGTGGTCTTCCTGTCGCATTTCGAGCGCGGATTCGGCCTTCCGGCCTCCGACTTTCTCCGCCGCTTCCTGGACCACTTTGGTCTCCAAATGCATCACTTGCCACCAAACGCCGTCGTCTTCCTCGCTTACCACACCGTGGTATGCGAGGCCTTTCTCGGTATCCATCCCACTACAGATACCTGGTTGAAGTATTTCCATCTTCGCCAGCAAACCACCGGGAAGAAGGACGGCGCGGCCGCTAGCGCCCGCGCGACCGATACTGGCTGCGCCATGATGGTGCAGCGGTCGGGGACCAATCACCCTCGCATCAAGGGTTTGGAATCCGTCCGGATGTGGCAGAAGACCTTCCTCTACGTCAAGAACATCCCCGCCACGGAAGGAGGCCAGGTAACTGACAGAATCAATCTGCCTGCTTGGAGCAATCGCGCTCCATCCGGGAAGAATTGGAAGGCGAAGCCCTCCAACGACCTCAACTCGATGGAGATAGATGAGCGGCTCGGTGTTCTAATCAACGAGGGCCTCAAGAGTGATGATCCTGTGGCTTGCTGGATCAAGAATCGCGTGCTGCCTCTGCAGGAGCGCAGCCATCTGATGTGCTATATGGGAGGCCCCCGCGACTGCACCAGAACGACCACCATCGAGCTCGACAACTCGGATGTTCCCGTGCACGCCAGGGCCATCCTGACAACAAGCCTTGGTGACCACTGGCAGTATGGGTTCATCCCATTCAGCCGCACGAAACCGATTCCCCGGGTACGTTCTCCTTATTCTGCTTTCGATATTTGTCATCCGACTAGAAAATCTTCTCTCTTGGCTGCAACTAGCAATTGCATTCTGTACCGAGTAGAGTACTTAGTGGAATTGCATAGGCTTTGTGTGCTTTGTGCCTGCACGCCTTGTCGGGTAGAATATTCAGTAAGGTTGCTTAGGCTTAGTGTGCTTTGTGTTTGCACGCCTATCCGAGTAGAACATTCGGTAAAATTGCTTAGGCTTAGTATGCTTCGTGTTTGCACGCCTATCCGAGTAGGATACCTTCCTGCTACTCGGCTAACTTGTGACACTTCTCTGCTCTTCAGGTCCTCAATCACCAGCTTATGGAGAGCTGTGAGCGCTTTGAAGGAAATTGGTTTGCTGACCGAGAGGAGGACGACAAGGCCTCTTTTGAGACCGCAGACCAGATCAACCTTCCTCACTCCCCTACGACAGAGAAGCAGCCTGCCGAAACATCTCTTCGCGACTGGTCTGATGACGAGTTCGAAGGTAACTGAATTCGCGCTCTCCCTCTGCGAAAAGCTCAAGCCTTTTGCCTGCTGTTTCTGAAGTGTTTTCCTTCCTCCCTATTTCACAGATGCTGCAAATGCTGAGGATGATGACGAGGACGAGGAGGAGAAAGCCCTTGAGGTCAATCCTCTTTCTGTTGCTGCACCAGCTACCCGCAAACGGACCGGCAGCGGCGCCCTCGAGCCCCCCGCCAAGAAGAAGAAGGTGACCGAGAAGGCGACTAAGAAAGCGGTCGTGAAGAGAACAAGGCGAACAATTTCCTCTACCACCGCGTAAGTTTCTTCTCGGTTGCATGTTTCAGTTTGCTTTGTTCTTCTCGGTTGACTCCCAATCCTTTTCCTTCACTGTTTTCTCTTGTTTTCCTCTGCCCTTTTCTTATCTTTGATTCCAATTTCTTTTTCAGAGCCCCCTTGAACGCGGATGCTGCTCTCGCGCCTGACCAGGCCAAGAAACAAGCTACCATCGACGTCGACAATGTTGTCGACCTCGAGGGCGATGAGGCCGACACCACCAACACGCGAGCAGGACCTGAGCAACAGTCCCGCGCCGATCCAGAGGCGTAGGACGCCGCACACCAGGACAGGCCCCCTTCTCCTCCGGCTAGCACCGCCGAGGAGAACCAAGATCGTGATCAGGAGATGCACGATGATGACGCCGCCGTCGAGCGGCAAGAAGCCGAACCTGAGCAGCCAGCCACAAACGCTGCCGGACAAGAGGATCCCGCTGCCGAGCAGCGGGTAGAGGACGCAGCCATGACTGAGGAGTATCCCTTGAGCAGTGCGCAACCAGGCGCTGCACAGAGTAGCGCGCAACCAGATGCTGCACAAAGTGGTGGGTCCGTGGTGCCACCCATTGATCAAGGCTCTGCACCGCCAGATTCCTCCTTGGTGCCACAGACCAAGGACGCAGCCAACCCTCCTGCCGGGCGAGTAACCAGGAAACAAGACCTAGATGCTCTGAAGGAGGCAGTCGAGAAGAGGGCAGCCGAGGCAGGGAAAACCGAGAAGAGGGAAACCGAGACGCAGAAGATCGAGAAGCCAACTGCTCAGAAAGAGAAGGCAAAGAAGAAAGCTGCCGACAAGCCGCCGTCGACACCAGCTGGCCAGTCCAGGCAGCTGGTGATCCGCAATCCCAGTGCGGTTCCTGCCGCCGCTACCATGGCTGATCAGCCCCTCTACCCGGATTATATGGTGAAGGTCAGCCAACAACGCCAGATTGGCCTTTCCGTCGAGGACCGGAAGATTGCTCTCACAAGAGGAAGGAAAGCCTTGGCGGTGGACTCCGGGCCCCCGGCCCCAAACCAGGACAGATCCGTCTCCATTGCTTCTCGGGGAGCTCAAGACCAGGCGGTATCATCCCAGAGCCTTGAGAAGGTACTCGACCTCATCGGCTTCATTGATGCCAAATGGGATAGTAAGATTCTCGGCAACCCCAACTGGAACGGCATCGCTCTGGGCGACATCGACCACATGCGCCAGGACTGGAACAAGGTGGACTTGGGTTGCAAACCCATGACCGTCTCGACCACTTCTGCCACTCTGGCTGCCAAGATGTTCGTGCACCGCAAGAATGCAGAAGATCTCGAGCAGTCTTACGCGGTAAGCCTCAACTTATCTTTTCCGAGTTGCATCTCTACTTCTTTTCTTCTCTTCCTCTTATCCTTATCCATCACCCAGTCCCCGAGATTCTGGCCGAGTAGGCGGACACTCTTCCGAGTAGCCGCCTTCTCGGGTGGAATCTCAAATACTTTGCCTGACACTTGTTTCTTTTGCTTCTCAGAATAGTGTATTGAAGCGGACCGACTTGCACCGCCAACTTCTCTGGAACCACGCCATTGCCAAGAGGCGCATTGCCGCCCTTGAGAAGGAGAAGGTGAGCGCCGAGGAAGCCGACAAGGAAGTTATGAACAGTACCATGAGGCTGTCCGAGGTGGAAGGTACGCTTCTCGCTTACGCGGTTCTTGCGTTTTTTGTTTACGCCCGCTATTGCTTTTTGCGTTAACCATCTCTACTCTGCAGGGAAACTGAAGGCCCTGGCTGACGAGCACTCGAACTGCCGTGCCTTTGTTGCGAATGCCGAGACCACCATCAAGAAGCTAGAAGGTAAACCTACGTCTACTCGGTTTGCCCTTGTGTCTGTTTCCTTTGCTTCTCTGCTAACCGTGCTTTGCTCTTTTCAGAAGATCATAAGAAGTTTGTTGTCGAGCATCAGGATTGCCTTAAACCTGCTGAGGTTCAGCAACAGTTGTCCAGCCAGGCCGTTGAGCTGGTTAAGGAGCACACAACAGAGATGGAGCAGCTGCAACTCCAGCTGCAGAAGGCCCTCCAGGATGCTCTCGACCTTGGCGCCGAGAGGGACAGAGTTATCGCCGAGAAGGCCAAGGCTGAGACAACTTTCAATGCCAAGATAAAAGCCCTCGAGCAGGAGTGCGAAGTGCTGAAAGAAGGCAATGCTGGGCTCTTCACTCAGCTGGATGGCCTGCGCTTGCTTGAGGAGAAGCACGTTTCCAATGAGGAGGAATGGAAAATCCAGTTGCAGCAGCTGTGCCACGAGCTTCACAGTAAGTTTCCTCCTTTCTGCATCTCTTCTTCTCGGTTCTGCCTCTTCTCGGATCCTGTTACTGAATTTCTCACTTGCTTTTGTGCAGAAATCTTCCCTGATCTCGTGTCCGCTTGCGCGCCAGCTTTGGCCAAGGCCCGAGCAGCTCGCATTGAGAAGGGCGAGGCCGCAGACACTAGAGCCGAGATCGAGGATAGCCTGCTGGTGATGCGAGGGCACTTCGAACGCCTGGCCGGCGTGGGCACCGACCTGGTGCGCGTCGGCTTCGAGCTCCACAAGCTATTCTGGCCTGAAGATCCCGCGCCGACAACCATCGGTGGCCTTGCTCTGAAGCTGCGCAATGTGAAGGCCGAGTTGAAGAAGTGGCGCGCCTCGGGAGCTCGGGCAGGCGCTGATCTAATGCTGCTCTGCGTCGCCTCCTGGTACGAGAATCTGAACATGCATGTCATCCGCGGGAAGCGCGCCAATTCCAAGTGGGAGATGGATCCCAGCTGCGTGACCACGCGCAAACTGATTGCGTATGAGGTTGCGGAGTGCGCGGATACGGCAGCCTTCATCGATGGCCTCCCTGAGCCCGACACCGAGATGGAGGAGGACGAGGAGGAGGATGAAGAAACATATCCCGAGTTGGGCTTCTTTGATTCTCCCCAGGGCAAGGGGAAGGCCGCGGTCATCGCGAGTAGCGATGAAGAGGCCGAGGAGATTGACACAGCTGCCCTCGAGTTCGGCACCTCCTCAGGAGCCGCACTCGACGACACGGTGCGCACCCACGCCCCCGAGACCGGCTCTGCTTCCGCGACAACGCCCATCTCGGTGGCCACTGCTACTTCTGAGCAGCTCGCCACCGAGCCTGACGCCGAGCAAGCGAGGACTGCTGACGCCAGCGCAGAGGCGGACGCCACCAAGGCCACCGAGGAAAGCGAAGCAACCAAGGCGAGCACCGAGAACGCCCCATCAACCTGAATTTGATTTTATCCTGCAAATTTCTTACTCAAACACTTATCAGATCCCCGGGATGCCGGGAGCAGATGTATCAGACTATTTTATTCCGTTGCTACTCAATTTTATTCCCACTTTGTTATTTTCAATCTTAGTCAATTTGTTCAACTTGGGCTGGATGCCGAGTTGCGTTATCATGCGAGTCCCCGAGTTGCATTTCTTATTCACTCTCCCTTTTCGTCTCAGCTCTACCCGCAACTTGTTGCTTTTTTGGTATTCGAGTCACAAGAGTTAAAGAGTAGAGCTGCAAATACTTAGCCGCTTAGAAACAATCATAGTAACGCAGCCCACCACTTAGCCGGAAAGACAAGTCACAGAACAGTAATAACAACACCCTACTCGGTTCCTGCACTCTTCCTTTCCTTAGTAATTTTTCTCGTGCTCATGGACCTTTTGCTTGTTCTCTTGCTTGCCATGAAGCCGGGTTTCGGACAACAGCAAAGTCGAAGAGTTGGCATGTAGGTTTAAACACAGTACTCAATGTACCTTTGAATTTTGAAGTAGAGCAACCGAATAGGCAAAAGGGTAAAGCCGAGTAAAAACACTTAGAGCAATTTTGGACGAGGGCAGTCCCCGAGAACAATTTCAGATTGCAGAGTAGAATTTCAACTCGGATAAGAGGGTACATACACATCTTTGCTTACGAATGAAAACGACGTAGTAGAGCTACATTCCAAGGGCGCTTGGTTTCCTCTCCAGATTTATCTGCCCTCTTCGCCTGTGGTGGGCGCACATCTACAAGATAGTAAGCATCATTGTGCAGCGCTTTGCTCACAATGAAAGGCCCTTCCCATGGAGGAGACAACTTGTGCATCCCGGCTGTGCGCTGCACAAGCCTAAGGACCATGTCTCCTTCTCGGAAAACCCTTGGGTTCACCTTTCGGCTATGATAACGCCGCAGGTTTTGCTGGTAGATAGCCGAACGTGACAGAGTCAGCTCTCTTGCTTCTTCAAGCAGGTCAACATCGTCTTCTCGAGCTTCTCTCGCCTCCACCTCTGTGTAGAGGGTTACTCGGGGGGAGTCATGCTCTAAGTCTATTGGCAACACGGCCTCAGCCCCGTATACCAAGAAGAATGGCGTGTAGCCGGTTGACCGGTTAGGGGTAGTCCTTAGACTCCACAACACCGCTGGCAACTCGTCTAACCAACACCCAGGTGTTTTCAGCAGTGGCTCCATTAACCTTGGCTTTATGCCTGCCAGTACCATGCCATTTGCTCTTTCAACTTGCCCATTGGAAGCAGGATGCGCGACTGACGCAACGTCTAGTCGGATATGCTTATCTCTGTAGAACCGCACCATTGCTCCCTCAGCAAAGTTTGTGCCGTTGTCGGTGATGATACTGTGCGGGTAGCCATATCTCAGGATCACATCCTTCACGAATTTCACAGCCGTGGCCCCATCACACCTCCGAATAGGTTTCACTTCAATCCACTTGGTGAACTTTTCCACCATGACCAGGATGTGAGTCATGTTGCCTCTAGCCGGCTGGAAAGGCCCAACCATGTCCAAACACCAAACAGAAAATGGCCAGGTGATAGGAATTGTTTTCAACTCGGAAGCAGGCATGTGAATCTTACTTGTGAACATCTGGCAGCCTGTGCACTTCCTCACGATATCCTCAGCTTGCTGCAGTGCTGTGAGCCAGTAGAAGCCATGCCGGAAAGATTTCTGGACCAGCGCCCGAGAAGAGGCATGGTGCCCGCATTCTCCTTGGTGTATCTCTACCAGGATCTCCTCTCCTTCTGCTGGATCCACACAACGTTGCAGCACGCCAGTGGCACTTCTCTTGTGCAGCACATCTCGGACTATAGTGTAGCCTTTGGATCTTCTCTGAATCTGCCTTGCAGTCACCTCATCTTCAGGTAGAGTACCGTCCCTTAGAAAGGATAATATGGGCATAGCCCAACTCGGTGTCTCCCGTGCGGGAAACACTGGTTCGTCCACTTCCATTGGGACGGGTACCTCTGGTTGCTCTTTAGGGGTGGGAGCACTTCTCTGAAGCCCAGATCGATTAGCAAGGACCTCCTCAATGAATGCGACAGTCCCCGGGTTAAGGACAGCCATCCCCGAGTAAGGAGTGGCAGTCCCCGGGTAAGGAATGGCAGTCCCCGAGTAGGGAGTGGCAGTCCCCGAGTAGGGAGTGGCAGTCCCCGAGTAGAGGACGGCAGTCCCCGGGTTTCCTGTAGCACTCTCCCAGTCAATCTCCATGGGATCAGATTCCTCACTTGGCAGAGAAGGAACGAATATGGACTCCGAGTTGGGAGAAGGCTTGATGGATGGCTTCCTCAAATGCTCTAAGGCGATTCCCGCCGGGATGGATTGCCGAGAAGATCCCAACTTGGATAACTCATCTGCTGCTTCGTTCTCTGCTCGGTGAATGTGCTGGAACTCACAACCTTCGAAAAACCCAGTCATAGACTGCACCAGGAAGCGATATGATGCCATGTTGGCATCTAGAGCATCCCATGTACCCGAGACTTGCTGCACCACCAGATCTGAATCTCCATAGCATATGATGCGCTGCACGCCAACCTCCTTTGCTACTCGCAAACCATGCACCACTGCCTCGTACTCTGCCACATTGTTGGATGCCTTGAAGTGAATTTGCAACACATACTTGAGCTGATCTCGCTTAGGTGACGTAAGCACGACACCAGCACCAAGGCCTTCCTTCACCTTTGAGCCATCAAAGTGCATCTTCCAGTAGTTAGAAACTGGAGCAGGAGGCTCATACTGCACCTCGGCCCAGTCCACCAGGAATTCCGCCAGAATCTGAGACTTGATGGCTTCTCTTCTCGCATACGCGGGAGCATACGCAGCTAGCTCGATCGCCCACTTGGCTACTCTGCCACTCGCCTCCTTGTTGCCCATGATATCCGAGATGGGAGCAGAACTCACGATAGTGATGGGGTGCTCCTGGAAATAATGCTTTAGCTTCCTGGCGCCCAGGTATACGCCGTAGGTCATCTTCTGGTAGTGCGGATAGTTTTGCTTGGAACTGGACAGTACTTCACTTAGATAATATACTGGGCGCTGCACACTCTTGCCTTCTTCTTCTCGTTCCACCACAATCACCACGCTGACTACTCGGTTAGTCACAGCAATGTATAGCAGCATTGGCTCCTTGGGTAGCGGACTAGCCAAGATGGGAGCACTAGCCAGCATTGCTTTCAGCTCATTGAATGCCACATCCGCTTGCGGAGTCCAGACAAACTTGTCACTTTTCTTCATTAGCTGGTATAGAGGCAGGGCCTTCTCGCCCATTCGGCCTAGAAAACGACTCAGAGATGCCAAGCAACCTATGAATTTCTGCACATCTTTCAGTGATCTTGGCAAAGACATGCTCTCAATAGCTTTTATCTTAGAAGGATTGGTTCAATGCCCCGACTAGAAACTAGAAAACCGAGTAGCTTCCCAGCCGGTACACCAAAGGTGCACTTACTCGGATTCAGTTTCATTTTGTACTTGCGTAGGTTAGCAAAGGTTTCCTCCAGGTCGGCAAGCAGAGTATGTGTTTTATTCGTTTTGATGACAATGTCATCTACGTACACCTGCACATTCTTGCCGAGCTGGTCGTGCAAGCATTTCTGCATGCATCTCTGATAGGTTGCACCCGCATTCCTCAAGCCAAAACACATGACACGATAGCAATAAGCCCCGTACGGGGTAATGAAAGCAGTCTTTATTTGATCAGCAGGATTGAGTGTAATCTGGTGGAAACCAGAGTAGGCATCTATGAAAGACAGCAGTTCACAACCAGCAGTGGAATCGATCACCTGATCGATGCGAGGTAGCGGGAAAGGATCCTTGGGGCATGCCTTGTTCAAGTCGGTGTAGTCGACACACATGCGCCATGCAGTGGCAGCCTTGGGATCCTCCTTTTTCTTCTCGACCATGACCGGGTTGGCTAGCCAATCCGGATGCAGCACCTCCATGATGAAATTGCTTATCAGTAACTTGGTGATCTGGTCACCAATGGCCTTCCTCCTCTCATCTCCGAAGCGGCGCATAGCCTGCTTCACTGGTTTGGCGTCAGGACGCACATGTAAAGAGTGCTCAACCAACTCCCTCGGGACTCCTGGTAGATCTTCATTGGACCAGGCGAAAACATCCCGATTCTCACGGAGGAAGTGGATGAGCTCGCTTTCCTATTTCTCCGCCAACCCGGAGCCAATGATGGCTACGAGGTCGGGGAACTCGGGGTCGACCTGGACCTTCTTTGTCTCCTTGGCAGCCTGGAAAGCAGTCCCATGCTGGGTACTCGGCACACCTTGCGCGCCAGCTTGCGCGGATTGCGCCATAGCTACCACTTCATACATCTTCTTCTTCTCGGCAGCAATCACCATCGACTCCGCCAACTGGGAGCTAGCAGAGGCACACTCCATGGACTTCTTGTAATCACCAGAGATAGTAATGATGCCATTGGGACCAGGGATCTTCATCTTCAGATATGCAACATGGGTAGAGGCCATGAATTTGCTCAGAGCAGGCCTGCCGAGTAGAGCATGGTAAGGACTCTGATGATCAACCACCTCGAACTGCAGGCGCTCTGTGCGGCAGTTTTCCCTGGTGCCGAATAGCACATCGATCCACACTCGGCCAATCGGGTTGCACGAGATCCCGGGCACAATGCCATGGAAGGTGGTCTTGCTAGGTAGCATCATGTTCTCGGCCAGGCCAAGCTTCTCGAGTGTGTCCTTGTACACAATGTTGATGCTGCTGCCGTTGTCGATTAGCACCTTGCTAAACCTCACATTCTTCTCGGGACCCAGGAAGGTAGGATCCAGCACCAAGGCATAGCTACCCGGATTAGGCATCACCTTGGGATGATCTACTCGGGACCACCTGATCTCCTGGTCACACCAATACATGTAGTGAGGGATAGCAGGAATCACTGCATTGACCTCCATGGCCCGCCTGTGCTGTGATTGCTTGTCGACTGGCTCAGAAGTGAAGATCATATAGCTCTCGTGGTGCTCTTGGTACTGATTGGAGCCTCCGCCCCCATTGTTGCCGTTGTTGTTGTTGTTGCCCTGGTAGTTGTTGTTGTTGCCTCTATTGTTGTTGTTGCGGTTGTAGTTGTTGTTGTTGTTGCGGTATCTCTCATTGTTGAAGTTTTGGTTGGCTCCTAAAGCCACCTGGTTCACATTCTCCCTTCTCGGGTACACTGGCGGCCGAGCTGCGGGTGCGCGAGTAGGCTGCACATTGGCATTGGCTGCTGGCAGAGGGGGAGGAGGAGGCAAGCCATCACTCTTGATCACATCCCACCACTCGCACTGCCGAGTAGTGTGGTTAGCAGGCCTCGAGGGGTGGTGAGTGTGAAAACTGCATGGGCCATCCTTCATGTCATCGAAGACAAACTTCTTCGGCTGCTCGGAGTTCCCGCTACCCGACTGAGAGGTGCGAAATGGCTTCTTGTTGCCTTGGCCCTGGTTCTGGTTCTGCCCGTAGGCTCCAGCAGGTTTTTGCCTCTGGCTGCCACCAGCTCCAACAGTCACTGCATTCACCTCCTCAGGATCATACCGATTATCTACTCGGCGCTTGTTGCGGAACTCGCTGCGCTTGCTGTTGCTGAAGTTTCTTCTCGGCTCAGAGGAGTCCATCAGTGGCTGAGTGGGATCACCAAGTGCGTACTGATCCGCAATCTTGATGGTCTCCGCCAGAGTGTTCGGCATCTCCCTCTGCAATCTCTGCCACAACATACTGCCATGTCTGCATCCCTGCGCAAACCAAGTGATGGCCTGTGCTTCATTCACACCCTCACAGGTGTTCCTCAATGTACTCCACCGAGTAAGATACTCGCGGTCTGTCTCGTCTTCTCGCTGCCTGCAAGCGGATAGCTGCTGTGGCCTATTCGGCCTCTTGTATGTGCTGGTGAAGTTGCTGATGAAGGCATCCGAGAAGTCCAGCCAACAATTGATGCTGTTCTTGGGCAAGTTGTTGAGCCAAGTGCGGGCTGGACCCTCTAGCATCTGCGGGACATAGCGCACCGCCCATCTTCTGTTGCCGTTCGCGATATGGACCGCGGTGACATAGTCATTGAGCCAATCTTCAGGCTTGGTGCTGCCATTGTAGCTCTTGGTGCCCCTAGCAAGCTGGAAGTTCTTCACGGACGGCTCGTTCATGATGCGCGGGCCAAAGCACTCGGGGCCAGGAGGACCCGTGCTCTCCAGCCGCGCTGACAAGCTGATCCGGTCCAACTGATGCCTCGCATCTCCTGGCGCCAGCATGCGCTCGCCAACACGATCATGGATATCATAGCCCGCCATCTCCATGGCCGAGTAGCCATCATCATACCTGTCCACCTGCACAGCTGCAGGCTGCTCCACCGGGTTGGCGACTGGTGCCACTGCGCGCGGCTGCTGCCTCTGCCGAGTAGGCGGAGCAGCGGGACGCCGAGAAGGACCTGGGCGCGCTTCATCTCGGGCTCGGCTTTGAGCTTGATGGGCTTGAGAGCCTGCTCTTGCAGCGATGTGTTCCTGCCCGGGCTGCTGTGGCACAGCAAGCTGTCTCGCGGCAGCAGCCGGGTCATACACCTGCATTTGCCTATCTCTGCCCGAACGCCCGCTGCGGCTCTTCTCGCGGCTGGGATGCGGAGACGAGGCCTGATCGTTAGATCTAGCCGCATGCGAGTGAACCACCTGCGAAGCCCCAGCACCCGGGTTGGCCTTCCGGAACTCCTCGTTTTGCCTAGCAGCCTCCAACACCAACTCGTTGAGTCTTTCTTGCTGCCTAACACGCGCATCGCCATCTAAGCGAGGCAACTCGGCAGCTACAGCCTCTGCAGCTCTAAGTGTCTTGGCGGGCGTGCTATATCTGGGCCTAGTGGAGGTGTTTGCGGTGGCGGACTGAGCAGGAGCCTCTACAACTGTCGCCATCTCGGCGCCAAGGTTGCGCCGAGTGGCACCTACTCTGCTAGCCCTCCTAGCGACTGGCGTGAAGCCGTGAGCCTTGTTGTACTCAAGCTGATCTAGACTCAACTCCAACCTCACCTTATCCAACTCCGCCTGCTCGGCAAGCAGCTCCAGGCGTTGCCGCTCGAGCTGCTCCCTCATGGCCAGGAGCTCGATGTCGGTGGGAGTTGGCATGCCAGGTCGCGTAGCCGACGCGGGAACGACCGTAGACGTGGAAGGCGGCAAGTTGCTCTCCTTCTCGTAGGGCCGGTGAACCCTGCCACGAGCAGCCGGTGCATCAATCTCCTCGACGACGGCCGCAGCGCCAGTAGCGGCTGCGCCGGTGTTTGCCGCCAAGCCCGTCACCATCACCTCAGCGCAGTTCGCAGAGCGGCACGCGGGCCTTCCGCGAGCAGCAATCACCGCGGGAGGATCCTCCGCGTCATGCACCAGCTCGGGGTACGCGCGGTTGGCGACGGTGGCGACGTAGACGAGGTGAGAGCCGAAGGAGATCACCGAACCGCCCTCCGGCATGGCCCTGCCGCCGAAATCGCCGGTGTTGTCGGTGACGAAGTCGAAGGAGCCGAATCTGTGGACAAGGCCACAGACCACGCGCTCCGCTGAAGAAGATCCCGTCCGAACAGAAACTCCAACCAGCGCCGCTGGTTGCCCCACGGTGGGCGCCAACTGTCGTGGTGGTGTCACGGCAGATGCCATGGGATGGCTAAAGATGTGGGGACGAAGGACGCTGGAGGTGCTCGGGGAGGGATCACGCGACGAGTAGCCGCGTGAGGTACGAAGTAAACACTGCAAACAACACGATCTACCCAGGTTCAGGGCCCTCGTGAGGAGGTAAAACCCCTACTCCTGCCTTTCTTTGTGTATTTTGGTGTCTCACCGAGTAGCCACAGTACAATGTTCTTGCTACCGAGTAGCCACTCCTCTCTCTACGTGATGAATTAGGTCAAGAACCTAGGGTTTCCTCAGTTCAATCTCAACGTGCCCCTCGCAGGAGGCGGCGGGGCACCTTATATACATGGTGCCCAGCCGGATACGTCCAAATATAGACAAGTGTCGACATAGTGTGCACATCCTCCTTCTTCCGGGTTCCCGCTGACAGCTTTGGTTCCTAATCTTGGCTGCATCTGGAAAGTCGTTGGGCAAAACAAGGGGACAGACTGGTATCACTGTGCCAAACACAGAGTAGGCCCCCCTTATCCTGCGACGGCCTGCTTCCATGCTGTCACTGTCAGGCAGGCCGGTCCCAGATGAACAGTAGTTCGAATACTGCCAAGTACGGACCCAGGATACGCGGGATCCTGTGTCAGAACGGCTCCTTTGACTTTCTAGCCCGAGTAGGTTCCCGCCAATTTTACTCGGGCCAACTCTTCTACTCGAATAGACAGAACTTGATTGATTCTTCCTTTTGGTCATCTTGAGGTGAGACCGAGTAGCAGTCAACCGGGTAGCAGGTACCGGGTAGGCGGCTACTCGACCAAACCTCTCTTCTGACAGTTGCTTTTACCACGGGCCTTTACCCTACTCGGGGGTAACCCCCCGACAACTTCACCAAGAACTCCAATAAGGGTGGACAATGGTCTTGATGAAGGAAATGATGAGGATATTCCACCTAATGAACATCCCGATGATGCTCTAGTTCGTATCATGTCTCGTCAAGCATCAAGATCGCAACAAAAGTCACTATATCAAAAGAATATCATTGGTGGCTTGGGAAGAAGTGTCTCCACTCGTGGACAAGTACTCAAGTTTTGTGGTATTCACTCATATGTCTCTCATGTTGAACCCATCAAAGTGTATGATGCTCTTGAAGATGAAGATTGGGTTCAAGCTATGCATGAAGAGCTCCATAATTTTGAAAGGAACAAAGTATGGTCTCTAGTGGAAAGACCCAAGGATCACAATATCATTGGAACTAAATGGGTGTTCAAGAATAAGCAAGATTCTCATGGGCAAGTGATTCGCAACAAAGCACGATTGGTTGCTCAAGGCTACTCTCAAGTCGAAGGACTTGACTACGGTGAAACTTTCGCTCCCGTAGCTAGGCTTGAATCCATTCGTATATTGCTTGCATTTGCCACTAGTCATAACTTCATCTTGCATCAAATGGATGTTAAAAGTGCCTTTCTAAATGGACCTTTAAATGAAATGGTATATGTTAAACAACCTCCGGGATTCGAGGATCCCAAGTATCCTAACCATGTCTACTTCCTCCATAAGGCTTTGTATGGCCTCAAACAAGCCCCGCGTGCTTGGTATGATCACTTAAAGGAGTTCTTAGTAGATCGTGGTTTCGTACTTGGGGTAATTGATCCCACTCTCTTTACCAAAAGTGTAGATGGACATTTCTTTGTATGCCAAGTATATGTTGATGATATTATATTTGGATCCTCTAACGTGAGTTTTGTAGATCAATTTTCCAAACTAATGACAAGTGAATTTGAGATGTCTATGATGGGAGAATTAAAATTCTTTCTAGGTTTTGAGATCAAGCAATATCATGAAGGGACTTTCATTTGTCAAGCCAAATATATTCAAGACATGCTCAAGAAATTCGATATGATAAATGCCAAACCATTACCTTATCCAATGCCAACAACCACAAATCTCTCCTTGGATCATGAAGGTATACCGGTAGACCCCAAACTTTATCGATCCATCATTGGATCTTTGCTTTACCTTTGTGCATCTAGACCGGACATTATGTTTAGTGTGGGTTTGTGTGCAAGATTTCAATCTAACCCCAAGGAAAGCCATATGATTGCGGTCAAGAGGATTCTTAGGTACTTGGTTGACACTCCCACTCATGGTCTTTGGTATCCATCAAACACAACTTTTGATCTTGTGGGATACTCGGATGCGGATTGGGGAGGTGACAAAGTGGATAGAAAATCAACCTCGGGTGCTTGCCAATTTCTTGGTAGGTCTCTCGTGTGTTGGTCTTCCAAGAAGCAAAATTGTATTGCCACCTCCTCCACGGAAGCGGAGTATATTTCCGCCGCAAGTTGTTGTTCTCAACTCTTATGGATGAGGCAATGTCTTAAGGATTTTGGAATTAAGATTAAGACAATGCCTCTTTTATGTGATAATGAGAGTGCCATTAAGATTGGTCACAATCCGGTACTTCATGGCAAGACCAAGCATATTGAGATTAGGTATCATTTTATTCGAGATCATGTGGCCAATGGTGATATCTCACTCTCTTATGTCAACACTAAAGATCAACTTGCCGACATCCTTACCAAGCCTCTAGATGTGAAGAGATTCAAGGAATTGAGGAGTGAGCTCAACATCATATGTGCAAGCAATTTTAGTTGATTGAAAATCTTGCATACACACCCCTACTAGACTCTTATTTGGATTTAGATGCACGCATAGACATAGGGGGAGTGTAGCTCAATCAATGAGCCAACACTACCTTTATAATGCATAAATAAACAAATCATGCCTAAATGATCATTTTTAATGACATCATGTGCTTCAATGATGAGTCTCGACAATGCACCCAAGATACATCTTCGCGGTGTCATATCGAACATACTCATACATGGTGGCTACGGCCACCGCCAATTTTTCAATACAATATTTGTGTTCGAGTGGTCACTCATTTGCTTTTTCACTTGGTTTCATATTTCATGGGTATCCAATGTTGCTCATTTCATTTTCTTTTTTTTTGCCATTGGATACAAATGAAAACATCATATGCATGTCATCATTCTCATCTCATTCGTGCACATGGTCAAATAAAAATTGCTCTAAGAAACAAATTCCTGAAAATGTGTTAGTATTAGAATATATTCATGAATATCTGTTGAAATGATAATTTTATTTGTTGCGCGTTATAGCTTGGTAGTTGTGTAGGGTTAAAAAAAAAAAACCCGGCCTCCCCCCCGCGCGCGCCGGCCCCAGGCCGGCCAGTAGGCCGGGTAGTTCGGGCGCATGGCCGGCCTCCCGCCCGGCCTCCCTCCCCCGCGCGCTGGCCCCAGGCCGGCCGCCCCGCCCTGCACACGCACCGCGCCGGCCAGGCCGGCCACCCGCCCGGCCCCAGGCCGGGGTGGGCGCTGCCCCACCCCCACACACACCAACACACGCACCCAAGCCCCCAACCGCACCCCATCCACCCAAACCCCCTTCTTCCTCCTCTCCACCCTCCATTAGAGCACCTTGGTGCTCTTGCCTCCCCCACCTCCCCCCCACCTCCCTAGCCCATCCCCACCGCCCAAATTCACGGATCCGCAAGCCCTCGGCCCTCTCCTCCCTCTCCTCCACACGGATTTCTCATTAACCCCTTATTGGAGGAGATCGAGACACTTGATTGCTTCATGCCTTTTTTTTTGTTTTAAGATGGCTTCGAACTCGGGTAAGTTTCTTTGGGCTTTTCTATGGTTTAGGTGTATGTGAGTACTCTCTCTAGGTGTGCTAGTACTAGTGTTCATGTGCTAGATCTTTTGTTTCCATCTATTCATGTTAGGGTTCATGCCACTCGTATGTCACTAGATTAAATCCTATCCATGGGTGTGCTTGTACTAGGATTCATATGCTAGATTTTTTTCTCTCTCTCCATCTAGTCATGCTAGGGTTCCTACCGCTATGCTAAATCACGATTTGTTCATGACATGTGTTCCATCTCTTCTTATGCTATGCCATGTAAATGTTCCATGCTCCTCGTAGTCTAGCCCTAGTCCCATGATACTATGCTTCACCTCTCTTTACACATTACATTCTCATGTTTGTCCATGGCTCACTACTAAAATTTTCCCATTATTGATACGATTGGTCTCTCCTTGTGACATAATGTGCATGATATAACCTAAGTATTTTTACATCTTAATAGCCTCTCGTATGTTTACATGCCAAATATTTTGTTTCACATCAAACAATTCTATACACATGATATGATAATATGCAAACACCCCTAATATTGTTTTCACTAACTATTGGGCTAGTATTTCGTTTACCATGTCGTTGTTCAATTGATTCATGGCTTAATTATTTTTTTCTCACCTAAACAACGACCATGTGCACTCATTATCATGCTCCATCTCCATGCATCATATGTTTCAGGTGATTCTCCTCCTCACGATGATGCCTCTCGCTCTCTCCGTCCTCGCACCTCTCGCAAGAAGACTGCTCAGGATGTTGCTGGCTCTACTCCCTCACGGAGATCCTCTATTCCTATCAATCCGAAGGAGCCCGTGATCAAAAACTGGAGTGTCCTTAGTGCAGCTGATTTTGAGGAAGCTAGGCTGAAATTTAATCCTTATGAGTTTGGTCAACGCACGTGCTCGGATGCTCGGTTTTATTGCAAGATGCATCAAGTCATGCATGAATTTATTCTTGGCAAGCTACAGCACACTCACGTGGATCAACACTTCTTTGACATTGAGTATACTCGCAACAAGTGGCCTGAAGTTATGACCATCATGGACTACCACAACCTCACTCCTCTCATGGGTGACACACTTGCTCATCCGTACTCTCCAGAGTTGCTCAGGGAGTTCTACTCCACAGTTCACTTCGCCTCTGGTGGCCCCACGCGTCTCCCGCGTACCTTGATATGGATGAGCGGTGGCACCAAGTGTGAGGCTACTATGGATGAGTTTGGTGCTATCTTGGGTATCCCCGAATATCGGTTTGACTATACATTCTATTTCCGCATTCATGGGGAGTCCAACAAGATTATGAAGGCCAAGGAGGGGATTCGTCATTGCTATCCCGAAGGTACCGGCTCCATGCATATTCCTAAGATCAAGTTCTTCTCTGAGCATTGGTACATGATACACGCCATTCTTCGCAACACCATCAACGCCAAATTTGGTGAAAAGGGCGAGGTACGCAAGTGGATGATCAACCTTCTCTTCCACATTGAGTCTCGGATGCAAGCAAAGAAGCAATTGGATGTACTGGACTACATGTGGCAGGAGATGCAGAATGTGGTTAAGGAGAAGCGGGTACCCATCTATGGCTCATACATTCAGCGTCTTATTGAGACCCGCATCCCCGAAGGTCTCGTCAACAACTATGCCAAAGTGACTCCAAAGAAGAACATTCTTATGTATGATGCTCCCATTGAGACTGCTAATGAGCCAAGGCCTAAGCGCACCCGCACCGAGTCAGTTACTCGCCGCTCTCCTTCACCTTCTCCTCCTCCTGAGACATTTAATCTTAAGAAGATTCTTCAGAAGATGAACTGCTTTTTCATTGATAAGCAACATCAGGATTATGAGGCTTATCGCAAAGGGAAGGCCTCTAGTCGCCGTCAGCGCGCCATCCAGACTGCTCTCCAGATTCCTCTTAGTCCTCCCAGCTCCGACGAGATTTCCGAGGAAAAGTGGAAGTCTAAGCATACTTATTGGTGTGGAGATGATGTTAGCTCTCTCGGCTCTTTTGCGGGGCCATACACCACCGCTGAGGCTAGCTCCAGTCAGGCACCTCCAGAGGACTTCCATGAGGATGAGGATGAGATGGGCGACGAGTGATCGGGTTGCATTTTTCTCCCTTTTTGGTGTATGATGCCAAGGGGGAGAAACACTCACGCATAGCATTGCATTTCATGCATTCATTTGCGTCTTATCTTCGTGATTTGCTTTTATCTTTTTAGTTGAAACTATTTGTGTGGTTTGTGAACCTTGGTGTTATTGTAAGACTATGTCCTTAATTATCTATCGTACTCTCTATTATGCGTGTGACAATGGTTATTGAAGATCATAGCAAGATTATCAAGTTATTTCATCCACTCACTATTTCAATGTGTTGAAGCCATATTGAGGGAATTTGTTATTCATAAGAAGAATGCTATGGTAAGATCTTCCTAGTAGTAAACATTATTGCTCACTTGTGTTCATACATGTGTATCTTCAAATGGTAAAATCATGGTTGAACTAATTCTTGCACTTCACATAAATATGTTGTAGTCTCATCATCATCATGATTATCAAATCTACATGTCAATTGTTATGGGCACACAAATAGGGTAGTACAAATATATATGTTAATTCTCTCACAAATAGCCATGCAAAATTATCTCTTATGCAAATCCGTATGTTGTCATCAAACATCAAAAAGGGGAAGATTGAAAGAACATAGTTCCTAAATCCTGTTTTGAGTGTTTGATTACAACATATAGATGGACTAATGTGCTTTGCTAAGTGTACTCAGAAAATATCGACCCGTAAATATCATACAAAGTTCAGCAATGAGTGAGAAAAAGTTACGGGAAAATATGAGGAAGAGGAGAAAAGAAACGGCGAAGAAAAGGGAAAAAGAGACGAAGAAAAAGGGGTGGCCGGCCTCCCGGCCGGCCTGGCCGGCCTCCAGGCCAGGCTGGCGCAGCCCCACGCCGGCCCCCAGGCCGGGCCGTTCGGGTGGGGGTCCGGCCCCTCCCCTCTGCCCCCGCCGGCCCCAGGCCGGCCTCCAGGCCGGGGTGCCCGGGTGGGGGTCCAGCCTCACCCCTAGCCCCACGCCGGCTCCAGGCCGGGCTGGCTGCCTCCACGCCGGCCTCCACGACATCCCACGCCGACCCCCAGGCCGGGGTGGGTTTTGGCCCGGCCCTGGCTGCTCCCAGGCCGGCCAGGCTGGCCCCCAGGCCGGGGTGGGACGCAGGAAAGGGAAATCCCCCCTAACGGCCGTATTTTTAGACATGGGTATAAATACAAGGCCTCCACCTACCTCCTTGCTTTGTCAATCCCACCCACACTCTCTCTCACCACCATTGATTGACCAAGCTCAAGCTCAAGAACAAGATCTCCTCAATCCCCAACCAAAGCTCGTGATACTTTGGGATTTGAAGGAGACACCCCCGATCTACAACTCCACCGAGTCGATTAGAAATCCACCCACTCATCCCATAGGGATCTTGTCATTCTTAGTTCATTGGAGCTAGGAATCTTGTTGCTCTTCGTTCATCGGAGCTCGGAGCCTTGTTGATATCCCCGGTGCTTTTGTGCCCGTGGATCTTGCTTCTCGGAGTCTTGGCGGCTCTCGGGATTTGGTGAGGACCCTCCAATCTTGTGGAGTGTGCCTCATCCTTGTAAAGGTTCTAGTTATCAACCTCAATGGCAACATAGTGATTCGAGCCTATCCACATCGGTGGAAGGTCTCGAAGGAGATACGGTGTGGCATTTGAGGCCTACTCGGTGTTCCACTTTGGTGGCACCGCACCGCTCCACCGGGATTTGCTTCCATTGGGAAGTGAACTTCGGGATAAATCTCCGCGTCATTATGTTCGGTTATTCCTCAACTTACCTTTACTTGTTACCACTAGCTTAGTCATATTACTCATCTTGTGCTAGTTGTAATTGCTCAACATATAGGATTGTCCATCTAGTCGCATACTCTAGATAATCTATATTTGAGCTTTGCCTTGTTAACTTGAAAAAGAAGTTAAAATTTGTAGTTAACCTATTCACCCCCCCTCTAGTTAACCTCTCGATCCTTCACATAGAACTCCGTTGATTCAACCTGCTACCAATCCATTTGTGGCACTCTATGCACACAAGTCTTAAATTAGCCTGCAAATCACCCGAAAATCGCAGATTGATGGTCCATATACTAGATGCTTTACATAAACAACAATTGCATAGATGAGTACACATCGAATTGAAAGACGTGGGATTGAAGGGCTATTGCAGTTTAACATGAGCGCACAAACGTTCTGATCAACGGCTCATCATGCGGCGACACGCTGCACTAGGCAAAACATACTTGCGGCATGTCATTATTTTGTTGTCACATCTAAATGACAATTTTGCATTGTTTAATAACTAAGATAATAGAATGTTTTTCGCAAAATAAATGGAAATGATCCTCTAGTACATCTTCTTTTATTTTAAATACTTTGTATTTCCCATTTTAAGTTTAGTTTTTTTTACTCTACCATAAAGAAAACATGGAAATGGTGTTATTATATTATCACTATAATAGTAATAATAATAATAATTTTTGAGCAAATAAAATGATATATGGATGCACACAACTAATGAATTGGACAATAATGGATATATACCATGCACATAGCTATCGTTGGGCGCGGGCATGCTAAGGATGCAACTACGGTTGGGCCTGTTACATGTACGTCGTTCTCCATTTCCTCTTAGGCCAAATCCGCTGCCTCCGTCGCTGGACCTCCAATTGATGAACACAAACCATAGCCCAGCCACCGGAATAGATGTAGCTACCGCCAACAAAGACAACTAAGGGGGGGGGGGGGGGGGGGGTTAGCTCTCAGTGCAAATTCGTTGGCTCCGCGCAACCTAGTGTACTTTCGTGGCAACCTCCATGTTGGATCAGCTGGTGTCACAGACGGCATGGAGGTTGCAAGCAGCTTGAGGAGTTGGAATGTTCAGATACTGTTGCTAGTGGCTAGTCCCCTATCCAATAATCACAACACTACCAGCCACATGTTTTCCTAAGGGAGACAAAACTAGATGACGTTGATTTATCAGGGCCATCATTTCCCGGGGTTTGCTCAATAAAGGGCTATTGGAACGTGAAGTGGAATTCTTACGATATGTAATGAAGATATCGTCAACTCCACAAATGCTACATAAGCATTTAGACCCTCTCATCTACCTTCGCGTCGACGCGTTACAATATACTTTTAGTATTAGGGTGGTCTAGGTCCCTATGGACTGGGCTCTCTAAGATGATTACTTCCAAGAGTGCCTATACCTCAAGATGATGGTGGGATAAAATCAATCGCCTTAGGAGATTTCAACCATGCTCATAGTTATGGGGACAAAAACAATCAACATCAAATGAAGACTATTCAGTCTTGTCGCTGGAGAAGGATCTCTACCTTGCGGCCTTCTTCTTTTTCATGACCTCCAAAATCTTACGATGAAAGGGCCAACAAACTACTAACACCTATCACACCTGTTTCCCAAGTGCTTACCAATCCCATTTCTTTTACATATTGCCAGATTCGGTCAACCGATATCTTGGTCATTGTGTCTACCATGATCAGAGAGTACTGATGGTACCATAAGGGTAATGCATGCCTTAGGTTACACTTTGAACTCACGAAGTTTACCCATGTTATGCCAGCGAGAGATTGCATATTCATGTTCGTAGAATACCAAATGTAGGTGTGCGTTTGTGCCCGTTGAGTAAGTGAGAGCAAGACGAAGTGATGCATTTTTTCTGGTCATACCAATATATAAGACTACATAATGCTCGGTTCAAATGCTCTGAGAACATGTACCCTTATATATGCTAGTACCCACCCTTCCACTTAGAAAAGACTTGATATCATGCCAACTTACACCCGTGCTGCTATGTGGTAAATATGAGGCAAAAAACGCGACGGTATAACAAATTTAGATTGCAATATCAATGGCCCCTTCATTTACTTTTGAAAATGTTTCTATAATTATGTTTCTCGCATGGATGACGTCCCATGCTGGTGTTTCCGTCCATACATTACTACTGAAACCGTGCTTACGCATAATTATCGTTTCCATCAACTTTTGAAATAGTTAGTGATCATGTCACTGAGCATGTTAGGTTAGCGTTGTTTCCAATTTCAGTATCCTCGTTTGAAGCCAAAAGATTGAATGCATTTAGTAGTAATACCAAATATTCTCCGTAAACAAAGTCTAATTCATGACCAAGCACATTATCATCACTAGCAGGCTTAATTCCCTACAAATATCTTAACATAGTAATTGTTTTACTTGTTGCACGATGTTTTCCTACCAACCTATTTGAGTAGAGGGACAATATCAATAACACCAAATAGTACATGAAGTAACGGCCCACACCTACACACCACACATCAAGCTCGCCGGAGCAATTTACACATGTGGCTCCACTATTCAAGTTTTGTTTTGAATACTACAATATAAGTGTGTATGTATTCATGTGATCATATATAGGGCACTGCCCTCAACAAAAGAATAGAGGTAATGGTTTGCCTGGATGGGCATCCAACTGATCTTGTTCGAGCAAATTAATCACTTGAATTTCATTATGCCCACAATAGTCAATTCGTTGTGCCAAGACTGTTCAAAAGTTTAGCTTTTCTAAACTGAGCGCAGTCGCTGGAACAAAGCAGTATAATCTATATTTTCAAGAAAATTCAGATGTGGTACTAGTAGTGTCAAAATTACGGAGGATACCTAATTAGACTATGCATGCATTTTGGTTTGAAAATATCTGTAGTTACAGAACATTATAAATAATATTAATAATTTTAAGGTGATAACCCACACGTGTAGGGGATCACACCAATCTTAGAGAGAAGTGTAACCAAATTTATAGTTTCGACACAAAGGGAGACAAATAATATCTATACGACTAAGCAACTGAATCGTCAATTAAATCTCACCTAGAAAAGTGCTTTCCATAAGTTATTAATTAGTAACAAGTATCATGCGTTCCCAACACACCTTATAAAATGAGAAATTGTATATATGCACTATTTCTGCAGAAATACGGTAAACTATGTGGCAAAAGGTGATTTATGCAATCTGAAATAATAATGACAACAAGGTAACAAGTTAAAAAGTGAGTAAACCAATAGCAATAATATTAAAATATGGACCGGGATTCATATTTTCACTAGAGTTAACTCTCCAAACAAAAGAACATGTATTGGCTGAATGAATTACAATTTGACGATTGACATAATTGAACTAGCTTACGACAGAGCATCTCAGTCTTAGAAATCACACGTAGGCATGTGTTCCATATATAATTGTACGTGCTTGCAATAAGAACTTACAAAATATATTTTGTCCTACCATAGTGTTTCACTGGAGCCAATCATGGAACATATGGTAATTAAGATGCCAACTACTTTTATGAAGCATCTGAGTAAAACATTAACACTCAAAGAACACATGCAATCCTTAAGTTAAATCCTTTCCCTTTGATATCCCAACCTATCACCCGGGGGTCTCTAACTCTAAACAATTAACATGTGCATACACCTTTCATATAGATCTAAAACAACAATTATATTCATGCAAACATAAAGAGTCCAAGTCTGAAATCATGCCATTCAGAACCAAAGCGACAAGCAATGTACATAACAATTCGGAGAAACAGTAACTCATAAACATAAATGACTAGTCATAATTTAACAACTCATCGTATCCTAACAAACACAACACCGATTACATCACATAGATCTCAATCATGTAGTGCAGCTCATGAGAACATATTATTGAACATCAAGGGAGAGAGTACCATCTAGCTACTGATGTAAATCCATAGTCCATCGGGGAAGTACTCAGAAACCATCATGGAGACAACTTGGTGGATGAAGATGGCTCGGGGGTCAATCCCTGTCCCGACAGGGTGTTGGAGCAGAAATATCTGACCCCGAAACTAGGGTTTGATGGTGGCGGAGCTGCGAAGCGTTCTAGAAAAATCCTCCAGAGTCCATCTGTTATAGGTCAAGGAGCTCTTTGTAGGAGAAAATGCGTCGGGAGGCGATGTCCAAGGTGGCTAGGCGGGTTGGGGCCATGGCCACACCCGCGCCCTTAGGTCGCCTGTGAGCTGTAGTCCTCGCCTCCGGCTCTCCTTTGAAATCCATCTTCTTTCCGGGTAAAAACGTGCACTCGAATTTTTATGGAATTTTCTGCGGAAACTTTCTATACAACTTTTCTGAAATATAAAAAGGCAGAAAATAGGAACTTGCACCGAGCATCTTGTTAATAGGCTAGTTCGAGAAAATGGCCTAAAAAGATATAAAACTTAAATAAAATATAAGACAAGCATGGATCAATCAAAAAATTATAAATATGTTTGATACGTATCACCACGCAGTCGAGATCCACTGCAAGTTTGGATGCAAACGGGTTTCGATTGTCCATTAACTGGTCGAGCATAAAAAAAAATCTTTACGAATATATTTCTAGGACAAACCATGGGTCCTATAGTTGTATATCAAATTTATTTACATATTCCATCTAGTATTATACAAACTATTTTGGAATAGCTATTGTGTACATGAAGTGATCTCAGAGAGGGTGAACAATGAACTAGCCAACTGATAGAAGTACCATGTAGAATCTTTTCCCCTTTTCTTTATCTGCATGTGATTGAACCGGTGCCCTGGACGAGGGCGAGGTTACTACATACACAAGGAATAACCCGTAGATTTCCCATTGTCAGCTAATTAAATGGAGAAATCAATGAATTGTGCACACTAGAGCTCAAATATTTGGCCATCGCCAAGCAGATCTGTTTGTCCAGACAAATCTCACAAGAATTAGTCCTGTCCACATCTTGCTTGGACCCTCCTCACCTCCACAGCGCCATATCTTCCGGAGTTCACCGGATGTAGCTGCATGGACAGTGGAAATGCGAACTGGGTAACACGCTCTACAATGCCTTCCAATGTGCGATATCGACACCTTGAGGTGCAAACCGTCTATGATTGTGTTGGAGGTGGCTAGACTAGTGGTTGTGGCGTCTGGAGCAGACGACAATCATTTTTTATGCTGGACATTGGCCTAAAAAAATTTAGATATGTTTGTTGGTCATGAAATTGTGGAGTGAATAATCTGTTCTATTGAGCGAAATGAAATATGACATAATACAATGTTTGTTGTACTACTTCCATGTTTCGGATTTTTAATCATGCGACTAAAAAAACACCCAGACTTCCACTCTTGTATTGCTCGCAAACTGCAAATATACGAACGCTGAACGCTTCTTGAAAATTAACCCGAACATGTTCCATGTGAGTTGAGACAGGTGAGCAAACCAGCGGGTACACGTTCAGACAACATGTGAAAAAATTGCGCCTTTAAGAAAGGTGAGACTATATTAGCGCGTTCACAAAGCAATAGTGCCACATTTTTGCACTAGCGGTCCATTATATGTGGAAGGGTCGCTACCAACATATATAGGGGATGTGAGAGCACACATTTGAACCAAGCCTAACACCGATCCTATGTATACATCGACCACATAGGGCATTGACCAAGACATGCATACCAACTCACTCACCATTGGCGTGCACACAAACACAAGTTAGACTTTTTCTTCTACAGAAGTGTATGCACATCAACAAAACGTCATATCACATTGGCACAGCTTGGGAGAGAACTCTTTCCGTAAAAAACACAAACTAGAAAGGAGACTTTTTTCACTTATAGTTTATAGTTTAATGGTGCTCTCCGTGATAGCATGTTGGATACGACAACAAATTGGGAGAGAGAAGAGAGTAGATGAGGGCCAGCCATCTTTATTACCGTGTGTAGTGGGATTGGGAAGCAGCTGGGAAATACTCCCTCTGTTCCTATATCTAAGACGTTTTACATACTTCATAATGATGTTTAGGTGTGGACACAAATGAGTGAACCTACACACTAATACATGTCTACATACATGTAGATACATTTGAAAGTGGGAAAATGATAGAACATCTTATATTATGGAACGGAGGGAGTAGGTGTTACACATCACCTCACCATGGCCATCTAGGATACAGAGGTCGCCAACGTTTCGATAACGGGAGGGGAAGGAGAGGTGGCCATAGGTATGTCTACAGACCTTATTATCGTAATGGTGGAGGCCAGAATCGATATGGTCCCGTCAATCATCTGCCATCGAATCAATTGGTCGGTACTGGCAGAGGTAATACGGCGACCGCTGCTGTTGTTCAAGGTCAAGTGCTGCCTCCTAGTGGACAGGTTGTGGTGGCACAAGCCCAGGCTCAGACTCCAGTGGCTCAACATCATGCTACTAACCCTGGGCAGCTTCCCATTACTCAACATCAATAGCAGTATGTTCCTCTGAGTCAAAATGTGGTTGCAGCTTCTACGTCGCAGAGTTTGCCGGTTGCTCAACCTCATGGGGAGAAGAGGGTTACATCGGATCAGCTGGCTGCTGCGGTTGCCGGTGCCGTACAGAAAAAGGCTAAGAAGACGGAAAAGTTTAAGTGCTTCCGTTGCGGTGTAGCGGGTCATTATTTGGCGGATTGTCCGGAGCCTTTCTGTTTGACGTGCGGTGGTTCTGTTCATGTGAATGGTCCCTGTCCTTTGGTAGCTGCACCTAAACCGCATCCTGTGATGTATGGTTATATCCATGATGAACTTATGTTTTTTGGTATGCCTCTTTCGGAGAAATACCGTCCTAAGGTAGAGAACACCAGGTTGGCTTCAATTACTGTATCAAAGGGGATGATGACGATCCCGCAAGTCACAACGCAGCTGCAGCGTTTGGTTCCAACGGAGGGCTACATTTGGAATGTCTCTCAAGTGGGCCAGAATATTTTTTTTTTTTGAAAGATCCAGCAATTGCTGGCTTTTCCATTGATTAAGCAGGTAGAATATGTACAGAGAGCCCTTGGGCTAAGGAATAAAGAAAGAGAAGCTGAAAGGAAAAGAAAAACGGCAAAGATACAGTCCGAAAAGGACACACTTCAGGGAGGTTTCCAATCTAAAAGCTTGCGCAGCTGCTTGGCGCCGACGGAAGCCCAGGACCGAGCTTCCTCCATGATCAGCAAGACGATGCTCGAGAAAGGAGAGGTCTTGTTGGAGAAGACGCGTTGGCACCGTTCCCTCCAAACACGCCAGCAGACCAAGATCAACATGGTTTTCACGCCGCGCCGCAGCTCCGGCCGCGCAGAGTTGATGGACTCTTGCCAAGCCTTGGAGATGGAGGTGGAAGAAGACCAGCGTTGGGGAGAGAGGCAATCGCTGTGAAGCCATAAAGCGATGCGTTCCCAGAGGGCAGTGGTCACTGGGCAATGAAGGAAGAGGTGCAGCGAGCTCTCGAGATGGCGCATGCAAAGGGGACAGAAGTACCCGTTTGGCCACCCTCGACGCTGAAGCCGATCAGCGCACCAAAGGCGATCTTGAAGCAGGAGCCAGGCGAAGAATCTAGCATTGGCGGGGGCCCAAACTTTCCAAACGAGGCTGGGCAAGGGGCTTCGCAGCAGGCCTTCAAACTGCATGGAGTAGGCCGAACGGGCACTGTATGAACCATCCGTGGAAAGAATCCAGGAAATCGAATCCATCACGTCGGGGTTTAGGTGGGTGTCTAAGCGGTGCAGCTCCCGCCACAGGGAGAGAAATTCAGTAAGAATCGGCCGTTGGATGGCATGGCGCAGATCCCTGACCCACGCATTGTTGCCTAAAGCCGCGGCCACCGATCTTTGCTTGCGTCGAGATGCCTGGAAGAGAAGCGGGAAGCGGGCGCGTAGGGTGGAGCTGCCGGTCCAGGAGGAGTTCAGAAGGAAGCTGTATCACCGTTGCCAATGGTTACCTTCGTGGCCGCGGCGAACATGGCTCTGTCGATGTCATCGCAAGGAAGCTCAAGGTTCGCCCACGGACGGCCAGGATTGTGCCATTTGATCCATAGCCACCGAAGGCGAAGGGCTCGCGCAAATTTGTCCAGATTCAGAAGGCCAAGCCCGCCGAAGCTGGTAGGCGAGCAAACTTGACGCCAATTGATCTTGCACTTACCGCCCGCCGTGGATTGCTCTTCCAAGCCCCAGGTGAAACGACGACGTAACTTGTCCAGGTTAGTGAGAATAGACTTGGGAATCTTAAGGGCCGTGAGGGCGAATATAGGCAGTGAGCTGAGCACTGAAGACGTGAGGGCGCGACGGCCACCTAGGTTTAGCAACTTGCCTTTCCAGGCAGCTAATTTGGCCTTAGCCCGGTCGAGAATGAACTGAAGGTGGACACCTCGGAGATGGCTAAGGGAGAGGGGAAGCCCTAGGTAGGAGATAGGAAACTCCACAATCGATCCATCGAAACCTTGCAGGATGTGCTGAAGGTCGATGCCATCGCATCTGATGGGAGCGACTGAGCACTTGGCCTTGTTGATGCGCAGACCAGTCGCGATGCCGAAGGCGTCTAAGATAAGGAGCAGTCGCGAGAGATCGTCTCGAATGGGGTTGACGAAGATGATGGCGTCATCGGCGTAGAGGCTCACGCGGAGAGGGGCTTGACGGCTCGGGAGTGGAGAGAGGAAGCCCTCCGAGGTGGCAAGCTCGAACAGACGATTAAGCGGATCAATAGCTAGGATGAAAAGGAGAGGGGAGAGCGGGTCGCCTTGTCGAAGACCGCGTCTATGGGAGAAGCTGATGCCGGGGGAGCCGTTCAGGAGGACCGAGGAGGTGGCAGAGGAGAGCAATAAGGATATCCAGTCGCGCCAACGCGGAGGGAACCCTAGCTGCTGCAAGAGTTCTAACAGGTAGTCCCACGCGATGGAATCAAAGGCACGGGCAAAATCTAATTTAAGCAGAAGACAGGGTTTCTTCTTGCGGTGCAGAGAGCGGGCCAGGTTTCGGACGTAAAGGTAGTTCTCGTGGATGCATCTTGTTTTGAGAAAAGCGCTTTGCGAGCTGGAGACTAGCTCGCCCGCAATCGGAGCGAGACGGCGTGCGAGCACTTTGGAGAAAATCTTGGCGAAAGAGTGCATGAGGCTTATCGGACGATAATCACCAGCCGAGCTGGCCTGGGACTTCTTAGGCAGTAGGCAGATGAAGGCGGTGTTAAGCTGCGAGAAATTGCCGTTGGCGAGGTTGTAAAGGTGGCTGAAGGCGGCTAACACGTCGAGCTTAATGATAGGCCAGCACGTACGGTAGAAGATACCGTTGAAACCATCTGGACCGGGAGCTTTCTCGGCGGGGCAATCCAAAATAGCATCCCAAATCTCCGTCAACGAGAACGGGTTGTCTAGGCCCGAGGCGTTGATCGTGGGCAGGTTAAGAGCCGCCCAGTTGAGAGAGCAGTCCCTGCTAGAGCTGACGCCGAGGTTTAGAGAGAAATGATCGAGAAGGACCTGTTCCTTGGCGGTATGCGAAGAGTGCAGAACGCCGCGATGCAGAAGCGAGTGGATGAAGTTTTTGCGCCGTCGAGCATTAATCTTGAGGTGGAAGAATTTCGTGTTGGCATCCCCTTCTCTGAGCCAGGTCAGACGAGAGGCTTGGCGACGCCTGGCTCGTTCGATGGCAGCAAGGCCCAGAACACGCACTTTGAGGGCCTTGCGCAGCTCCTGTTCAAGAGGCGAGAGCAGCCGGCACTCCTGAGCGACATCTAGGCGAAGAACAACTTCTTCAGCCAGGTGAAGTTTGAGACGGATGTCGCTGAAGTGGAGTTTGCTCCAGGCTTTGAGAGCGCGCGCGCAGCGACGGAGTTTGATCTGAATGGAGAGTAGCGGATTGGAGCCGCGGACGCTCCTCGACCAAGCCTCATACACTGTATCGAAGAACCCAGGGAAGCGAGGCCAGAAAGACTCGAAACGGAAGTGAGCGCGCCTAACCGGCCCAATAGTATCAGTAAGGAGGAGCGGACAGTGGTCCGACGAGGAGGAAGATAGGGCCTGAACAGAGCAGGACGAGAACAAGGTGAGCCAAGGGACGTTACTGAAGAAACGATCGAGCCGAACTAGGGTTGGAGCAGCGCGCTCGTTGCTCCAGGAGTAAGCGCGGTTGTGACAGCGGATTTCGTGGAGCTCGGCGCGGTCAATGGGCCAGAATATTTTCATGGTGCTGTTTCCGTCGAAGATCGAGCTTGAAAGGCTTAAGATTTTTGGTGCTTGTAGGATTCCTAACAGTGACTGTGAGATGGTGTTTGATAGTTGGGGCCAGAACATAGAGCCGGTGGACACTTTACCAAACTTTTGGGTGCGTATCTCAGGGATCCCAGAGGAGCACATGGGTGATTTTTTGGCGTTGTGGGCAGTAGGTTTCTTGTTGGGGATGACTAGAAAAATTGATATGTAATTCACGCGCAAAACTGGTGTGTTGCGCATTCTTGTCGGTTGCCTAAATTATACCAAAATACCGCCCAAGTTTCCTATGTTTATCAAGGATGCAATGTATATGCTTTATTTTGATGTTGAGGGGGAAGAGAAGGACAAAGATTCCGAGGATATGGCTATTGATAAGAGTCCGGATGATTATGACGAGGATGACGATGAATTGGGACACGATTTTAGGGATGCTCTTGCTAAGACATCGCTAAATGATTCTACGTCAAACACGCAAGGTTTGGCCAGGGTCGATGCTAATATGACCGACGTAGCCGAGAGCTCCAAATCCAAGGGACCGTCAGATGATGTTGCTCCTAGGACTGGGGTGGTTTTTTCGCCACTTCTTCGGCGACAGTTTGGATATGATGATGTTAACGGTGGGACGGCGTGTGTGTCTGCTGCTGAACATGTTTCTGTTCAAGAGTCATTGGTGAAGGTAGCTAGTGGGACAGTGGAGTGTGCACCGCTGGCCGGTCTTGGACATGCTCGAGCGATGCTGACAGAGGCGCCGCGTGTGGTTGCGTCAAGTGATGACATGCACACTGCGGCTGGGCAGCAGTTTGTGCCGGCTCCAACGCCTCCTAGTCATGGAAGCGCGTCGTCGGTAAAACCCATAAGCAGCAACGCTGCTGTTGCTTGTCCAGCACCTGTACGGCAAGGTAATATGGAGAAGTGTGTCAATCTGCAAACAGAGAACAGGGGGCTCGGATTTCACGTGACTGCCATGGTTGGTGGTTCTGTTTCTTTGGTTGCTGGGGTACCTGCTGTAGATAGACAAAAGGAGGACCAGGGGACTGTCCGGGAAGATGTTTTGCTAACACCTGGGTCTGGTGGACTGCGGGGTGTTGAGCATCTGGAGGTTCGGGATGTGCTGGCTCGTTCGGATACTGTTTCTGATGCTAACCCGGCTGGGTTTCAGCATGAGAACTGCTTCAAGACGCCGCAATTTTCTCGGAAAGATATCGAGGAATATGGAGGGATCGCGGAGCCGGCGAGGTCGGAGCTGCGTTCGAGTGCGCGGTTGCGTGCTCAGCCTAATTCCGACATGCCGGTGTCGGAGAAGGCCGAGATGTTGGCTGCGCATCGGCATGATATGTCTGCGGGTACGTTCTCAAATCCCAATCTTTCTTTCTCTACTTTTTCTACTGAAACAATTATTCAGAAAGCATCTAAGCTGGGCATTTCGTTAGGCACATCCCCTCCTATTATTAATAATGCAGTAGCTGATTTGAAAAATTTAGAAAGTTCCCGTCAGTTAACTTTCATTAAGAATAACTTAAAAGATACTTTGGTGGATGATTCCTCTAGTTTGGTAGTTAGGAAGGCGTCGAATTTATGCGAGGACTATGATAATGAGGAGGAGGAGGGTCTGGGAGATTCGATGAATCTGCCTCAGGGTGTGGTGGCCACACAAACCCGTAAGAAAAAACAGGTTGTTTCTTCTTCGTCAAAAAGAAGAAGTGCTAGGCTAAAATCTTTAAATAAAAAATCGAGATGAGAGAAATATTTTGGAATACTGACGGTTTTGGGGATACCGCTTGTCGAAGCTCTGGCTCCGCAAATCCCTCAGGTGACCCTATCGGGTTTCGACTAGGAGATGTCATAGGCGCTGGTGGAATCGTCGGCTGGACAGGGAGGCAAGATTTACCCAGGTTCGGGGCCCTCGAAGAGGTAAAACCCTTACTCCTGCCTTCTGCTGATCTGTATTAGACGATTAGATCGATTACAGGTGCTCGAATCGAGAGTAGATCCCGAGTTGGCTTTTGTGGTCGTGCGGTAATACTTGGTCCTCTCCTTTGGGGCTCTCCTGGCTTTATATAGATAGCCAGGTCTCGAGTCCAACCCGGAGAGGATACAAACCCTAGCTTGAGTCGGTTACAATCCCTAACTTAGCCCGCAAGTTGATGCGGGTGGGCTTTTCATGGGCCTTCTAGAGTACTCCAAGGGCGCTTCCTGTCGGGCCTTGATCAGAAGGTGTGAGAGGAGGTGTCCTTACTCGTAGGGCCCAGGATCCATGCCTTCGTCAGTAGCCCCCGAGCGTATGCTCGACTGGGATTTATTTTCAGTCGGGTAGACGGTCAGACCTTTTCTTTGATCTCATCTTAGAAGTTCAACTCGACAGTTGTTGCCTACGAGGGGTGTGTTCCCTGTTTCGCGAATAAAAATACTCGAGTATCGAGCAGCATTGGTGCCAGTTTTTGCGGCTATATTAGCAGAAGGATGTGGCGCAGTGGCTTGGCTCTCCCGAGAGATCAGGGCCAATTAATTGCGACTAGGGCAAAAACACTCCTGGCCTACATAGATTCGAGACCTCCGACTCGAACCCGATGAGGTGATCGTTACGACTGGGCCGTTGTGGACTTATCGAGTCGAACTTAACCTAAGAGGGTACCCGGCGCGTCCGCTAGGATTTTTCTTCGTGTTGTTGACACGGAACTATGCCGGAGGACGCAGCTTTCGAGTGCGATTCCAGGCCCAAAAGAAAGATCTTTTTGGGTCTTACCTTCATATTCGAAGAATATGGCATCCGGATGTGCCTAGTCGGCTGTACAATCCAGGTTCTTGTGATGTGTAAATATCACGCATAAGGTGGGTTCTTTCTACCCGATTAGATTGGTATGAGTTCCGTACGAAAAAGTTTCGTGTTGGAAATGTTAGTTCCGTATGAAAGAGTTTTCATGTTTTGGAAAATTGTGCCTGTACGAAAGAGTTTTCGTGTATAAGGCATGTTTCTCTTGTTCGAAGAGGCTTTGATTCATGAATTTTTTCATGGAAAATTTTGTTCTATCCGAAGGAATTGATATTCGTGCGAAGATAATTTCGCGTTTGAAATTCCATTCGCAAAAAATTTCCTTTCGGAATGACGAACGCCATGACGTCAAGGCGTGCTCCTCTTCTCCCGATGGGACGTGACGAAGTGGCAGCAGAAATTGGCCCACCTTGTCAGCTTTTTGACCGGGAAACGAGACGTCGCTCCCGTTTTTTACGCGAAATGCGCAGTAAATGCGCACGATCTTTTGTTAAGATCGTGGCACGAAACAGCGTACGCCGCCGCTTCGTTTCATCCTTACGCGTGGCAGCCGCGATAGGTGCCACGTTGCGTATCGTACGGCTGAGATTGCTTTACCCCGTATATAAATAAGGGTGTTAGCGCCGCAGTGAAATTTTCCCCGCTCTCAATCTTCGTCTTCCACCTCGCGCTCGTCTTTGCCTTTCCTGCGCTCAAGCTCTTGCTGCGAACAATGGCCGGCGGAAAGAAACGCGGCGCTGGAACCTCCGCGTCTGGCGAACCTTCTGCGCCACTCGCTTCTCGCGCCGGCGACTGGCGCACCCCCAACACCACTGCCAAGAGCATCAAGGAGATGCAACGGGAGGGTCTGCTGCCGGCGGAGGCGGAGAAGCGCGTCCGTCTTGGGAAGAGGGAAGAGGTACCAAACCCTCACTCGAACGAGCGCGTGGTCTTCGTGAACCACGTGACTCGAGGTCTCTCCTTCCCTCTTCACCCTTTCTTCATCGGGCTGCTGTGTGCATACGGCATACAGCTCCATGACCTTCCCCCGAACGCGGTGCAGCACATCTCGTGCTTCATCGCGCTTTGCGAATGCTATCTTGGCATTCGCCCGCACTGGGCGCTCTGGAAGGCGCTGTTCAAGATCCGGATCTTCCGCGAGAGATCGCGGGTGGAGTCCGAGCCCGGTGAGCCACTTCGCACGGGTGGCTTTGGGATCCAAGCGCGCCAGGAGAATGCCTACTTCAATATGCACTTCATCGACTCCGCCCAAGGCTGGCGGAAGAAGTGGTTCTACGTCGCCGACAACAACTCGAGCGGGCTTGTAGAATTCCACCCATTCGCAGTTCTGGCGAGGCGCAAATCTTGGAACCACAAGATGTCAGCCGAAGAAATCCAGACAGTCACACCTCTACTCGAAAGAGTAGGGGCTCTTCGAGACCAAGCCTCGGGAGTAGTGCTCAATGGACTTCATCTGGCAAGCCTTTTCTTGAAGCGCAGGATCCAGCCTTTGCAGCAGAGGCCCTCCGCTATGTGGGAGTACCAAGGCGCAGAAGATCCCAGCCGAGTGAGCCGTGAAGAACTTTCGAATGTGGAATTCGAGAAGAAGATCGCGGCCATCACTCGACTGAAGGTCGGGGAGCAATTCCCCGATTGCTCAGTCGAGGCTTATTCTGCTTCAAACCCTCCTCCAGCTGCGGTTAGTCTCCTGTCTTTAACTTGCTTTCATTTTCAGAATTTTCGTAGTCGATAAGATCTTTATCGTCTTCTTATCTTTGTAGAGCCTAGCTGTAGCAAATTGCTACCCGCCCGTTGTTGGTGAAGATGCTTCGTGTCTTCAGTCAAGCCACCAGGACGGCGCGGTTGACACCAGCGTGGCCAACGCTTCCTCGAGTTCTGAGCATGACTCCTCAGATGATGTTGAAGACTCGAGTGGCGTCCCACCAAAGCGCCGTCGGGTGAACGAAAACGAAGTTACCTCCAAAGACAAGTCTTTGGAGGCGTCACCTGGCCCAACTCCAATTTCTGCGACTCCGCTTCGATCTCTTCCTCCTCTGGCTCCATTCGCAAACGCCTGGAATGCGGATGACTTGGATGAAGACGACGAGGATGACGAGTAAGTTCTTTTCCATATT
Source organism: Alopecurus myosuroides (assembly GCA_028641055.1). Lineage (NCBI taxonomy): Eukaryota > Viridiplantae > Streptophyta > Magnoliopsida > Poales > Poaceae > Alopecurus > Alopecurus myosuroides. The sequence goes on along the minus strand of CM054063.1, from coordinate 311,808,709 downwards.
TTAATTCGATTGAACTCCGTTTGTCAGTGCTGACGTTTCTTTGTTCTTCACTGCAGTCTGCAGGCAATCAGCCCGCGTAGATTCGCCGCGACTGTTCCTCCCGAAAAGAGGAACAAAGCGAAGGACGCGGGTGAGACCCCTACTGCGGGTACCGTCCAGAACTCTCCCAGGGCAGCGCCTGATGCTGCGACTGCGGAGCGGGATGTCCCCAGCTCCGCTGCTAGAACTTCGATCTCGAAGGAGGCGACGGACAGCTCGGCGGATCCCCTCTCCCGCGCCTCCGGACAGGTAAACTTTTATCTCTTTGGCTTTCTCAAACAAATTTTATCGGGTGCACGACAGTGCTCCCGATGGGAGTAGCCCCCGAGGCTGTAGTCGATTGTAAATAATCGGGTACAGGCTCAAACCCTCTTTCTGCTCTTCTTCTTTATTTTGTCTTCTTCGGGTGCACGGCAGTGCTCCCGATGGGAGTAGCCCCCGAGGCTGTAGTCGATTGTAAATAATCGGGTACAGGCTCAAAACTCTTTTCTTCTAACTCTTTATCTTCATGCTTTCGCAGTCGCTCGTCGATTCCCTTGCGGCGATCGGTCGCCGCGTCGTTCTGGCCGAGACAGATTGCGAGTCGCTTCGATCAGAAGTTAACCGACTCAAATCTAAAGGCGACCTTCTTAGAGGTAAGTTTCATTATCTTCTTGGCTTCCGTGTATCATCCATTCTTGATTTCTGATTAATATCCCCTTTGCAGCTCGAGCCGAATTCGCAGAGTCTGAAAAGACCAAACTTTCAGAGCAGGTAACTGCTCGGGAAGCTGAACTGGCGACTACCCGACAAGAGCTGGAAGCTTCCCGCAAGCAATCGGAGGAACTCAATACGAAGCTTGCGGAGGCGCGGAAGACCGTGAAGGACTTGGAGGAGGCCGGCAGTAAGGCTGACAACGACACTGTCGCGTTCCTTCGTCCTCTCGCCAAACGCTTTGCGGGTAAGTATCTTGGGTTTTTGAACTTTTCATTCTGCTGATTTTTGCTAAGCATTATTTTCTCTGTCTGTAGATCTTCTGAATGTTCCTCTGGAGATTCCTGGGATTTAGCGGGTGGACGTGCTGACCGACACTCTCGCGCAGCTCAGGAGGCATTCTGAGGGAATATTTTCCCTGATTGATGATGCTTCCAAAGCGTTGGCACGAGTGCATGGCCGTCTTGTCGCCAGCGGTACTCCTGCGCCTGCGCTGAGCGAGTTGTCGAAGGTCTTCTCGGAAGGCGACCTCCTGGAAGCTTTTGCGGTTGCTCAATCGGAAGCTGGCGCAAAGACTGCGATTCAGTTCGCTCTGGCGAACGGAGTTGAAGGTCTGGAGGAGGCCTATTCGTCCATGCCGGTCGACCCTTCCACGGGCAAGAAGGTACGGCTATCTCGTTTTTCTGAGCAAGCCACTGTTCTTGCTCGGAAATTATCTGAGATGTTTGCTCGGAAGAAGGGAGGGTCGACCGCTGCTAGTGGCAGCACCAACGCGGCTTCGTAGACTTTTGTTTTCCTTTTGTTTCTGTTGCTTGGATGTAATGAATTTTGGGATATATTCCCGTACCTTTGCTGGTCTTTTAATCGAAGCGCTTTGCATTTAAAATTTATCCTTGTCGTCTATACTTTGCCTCCCGATGGGAGTAGCCCCCGAGCGATTAGTCAGATGTGCGACTGGAAACAACTCGAGTAGGGCGTCTCACTTCTTTCCTTGTACTTCTTCCAGGCAATTGCGTCTGCTGCTGAATCTTCGAGTGGACGTGGTAGTCCAGCAAATCCACTTGTGGCTGCCGTGGGCACTCTCGCTGGCCTTCGTGATAAGGTTCAGGAGGGTGAGCGTAGGCTGAAAGTGCTGCGCGGGGTAGCTGACGTGGCGATATCCAAGCAGAAATTGGCGGCTGAGCGCGAGCAATTTCTGATTGGCGAACTGTCTTCGATTGCAAAGGAGTTACTATGTGAGTAGTGTAGCCCCCATGCTATTTTCCTCCTCTGTGTTTCTTAGCTTACTAAGTGCGTTTGCTTCTTAGTTGTGAAAGCAGATGACAGGGAAGAAAAGCAGTGGGTAGAAAACCACATTCATCAAGAAGCTAACAGCACAAAGCCTCATGCGAGTAATTTCTGGTCTGATCGCAGTCGAGGGTTTGTGATGGCTATCTTGAAGTTTCGAGTCCGCCAGGCGAAAGTTCTCATGAGTTCTTTCCATGAGGTCCTGGTTGCGGTGAATGCTGCTTTTTATCCACTTGAGAGGGGCCCCGAAGACTGGAGCTATCTTCTCAGGTTATTCGGACGAGAAGGAGAGGTTCGCGCGTGCGTTCACAATCAGATGACATGCGGCGCGGTTGTTGCTCTCTCGTTTGTCCGAATATGGCATCCTGAGATAGACTTGAACTCCGTAGCCCGGCTTCCGGATTATGCAATCGAAGATATTGCGCCGTACTATGATGCTGTTCGTCCTGCGGCCGAGAAGATTATCCGAATGACATCCGAAGAGGTAGATAGGATCTTAGCGGCTAGGAATGCTCAGCGTTTCGACTGACTTTATCGGATGTGAATATCCTGTAAGTTTATCTGTAGTTTGTAAAAACTGTAGTAAGGTGTGCAACCTTGTACTCGATAATTCTTTTCTGTGATGCTTAGTTTTAGGTGTAGCCCCCGTGTATGTTATGGGGTGTGTACCTGTAACCTTGGAAGCTGTCGAGTAAATATGATGAGAGAATCATGTATTTATTGCTATGACTGAGAAGTCATGTGTTCGAGCTACAAAATTGGCTAGTATAGCCTTATTGTTGCAAAATAAATAAACCTAGGGGTAGAATTTGCGCAGTTGCGCGATATTCCATGGATTGGAATAGATGCCTCCAGTTTCTGGATTCTTCAGTCGATAGGCTCCTCCTGGGATTACTTCGTGTACGATGAAGGGTCCTTCCCAAGGTGGCTCGAGCTTGTGCCCTTCCTTTTGTTTTAGCCGCAACACCAAATCGCCAACCACGAATGATCTGTGGCGTATGCGGCGACTGTGATAATTGCGCAGTGATTGTTGGTAGATTGCAGATCTTGCGAGTGCAATGTCCCGAATTTCGTCGAGTGCGTCCATATCTTCTGCAAGTGCTTTGTTGGATGTTTCTTCACTGTAGGCTACAACTCGTGGGGCGCTGAATCGAACTTCTTCGGGGAGGACGGCTTCTGCCCCATATACCATGAAAAATGGTGTGTATTGCGTTGATCGATTGGGGGTTGTGCGGAGGCTCCAAAGTACGGAGGGTAACTCCTCTGCCCAATGACCTGCAGCGGGATGTAGCCGATCGAGCAATCTCTTTTTGATCCCAGCTGAAACTAAGCCGTTGGATCTTTCAACTTGACCGTTTGTTTGCGGATGGGCGACCGAAGCAAACTTCAGATTAATTCCTTTCTCTTCGCAGAACTGTTGAGTCTCCTTTGCAGTGAAGTTCGTACCATTGTCTGTAATGATGTCATGTGGCACCCCGAATCTGCATATTATGGAATCGAGGAACTTAATTGCGCATTGGGCGCTACCCGAGGTCACTGGCATAGCCTCGATCCATTTGGTAAATTTGTCGACTGCGACCAGCAAATGTGTGTACCCTCCTGGAGTAGATTTGCGCAGTGGGCCAACCATGTCAAGCCCCCATTGGGCAAAGGGCCAGGCGATGGGTATCATGTGCAACTCTGTGGCGGGCGCGTGCGGCTTGGGTGAGAATCGCTGGCAAGCGCCACATCTGTCGACCAGGTTTTTTGCATCGTTGGCTGCTGTTAGCCAGTAGAACCCTGCTCGAAAGGCTTTTCCCAGTATTGCTCTCCAGCTAGCATGATGTCCGCAATCACCCTGGTGTATATCCCGGAGTAATTCTTTGCCGTCTTCGGGTGCGATGCACCGCTGAAGGATTCCCGAGATGCTTTGCTTGTACAATTCTCCGTTGATTACCCGAAAGGATTTGCTACGCCTGATTAGCTGTCGAGCCTCGCGTGGATCGGCTGGGAGCTGTTTATTGAGCAGGTAGTCGAGATATTTCTGCGTCCAGACTGGCTCGACCAAAAAAACCTGTCGTGATATATTATGAATAAGCTCGATAAGCGCGACCTGCGGGCTGACCTCTGTTTCTGGCGCTGCCGGTGTTTCTGCAGCTTTCTTCAATTTGACCGATCGCTTGACCATCCGTTCGAAGTATATTCCTGGCGGTATGGGTGTATTCGTGGAACCCATGTTTGCCAGTCTATCCGCCTCTTCGTTGCTGGATCTTGCAATATGTTTCAACTCGCATCCTTTGAAGCTTCCTTCGAGTATATTATACATGTCGCGGTACGCGATCATGTTTTCAGCAACGGCATCGCATTCTTTCATTGTTTGTTGCACTATGAGGTTGGAATCGCCATAAATCATCAACCGGGTAGCTCCACAAGCAATCGCCATCTTCATTCCGTGCAACAGTGCTTCATATTCTGCGTCGTTGTTCGATGCTGGGTCGTCAGGTGGAAAATCTAGTCGCAGGACATATTGCAGTTTGTCTCCACGAGGCGAGATAAGAACGATTCCAGCTCCTGCCCCTTCATTTCTTTTGGACCCGTCAAAATACATGATCCAATTGCTTGTGTACTCGGGTGGTCCAGGTGTTTGTAGCTCTGTCCATTCGCTGATGAATTCCACGAGAACTTGAGATTTGACTGCATTGCGTCCCGCGTAGGTGATATCCCAAGCACCCAACTCGATGCTCCACTTCGCTATTCTTCCGGATGCCATAGGGTTGTTCATGATTGTCCCGAGTGACGCATCGTTAACTACTGTAATGGCGTGTTCCTGGAAGTAGTGTTTGAGTTTTCGGGTTGTGAGGACAACTCCATACGCAAGCTTCTGGTAGTGAGGATATCGCTGCTTGCACGGCGAGAGCACTTCGCTGATGTAATATATTGGGCGCTGGACTCCGTATGCCTTGCCATCTTCAGGTCGTTCGACTACGATTGCAGTGCTGATGACCTGGTTTGTAGCGGCTAAATAGAGAAAAAGCGGCTCCCTTTCTTGTGGTGTTGCGAGGATGCGCCTGCTTTGCAACGACCGTTTCAAGTCTGCGAATGCTTGCTTGGCTTCGGGGGTCCATTCGAATTTGTCCGTCTTCTTCAGTAGTTTGTAGAAGGGTAACGCCTGCTCTTCCAATCGCGCGATGAACCTGCTTAGGGCGGCCAATCGCCCTGCGAGCTGCTGGACTCCGCGTAGATTGGTGGGCTCCTTCATGGTGAGGATGGCTTGTATTTTCTCCGGATTGGCCTCAATGCCTCTGGCGGATACCAGGTATCCTAGGAGTTTTCCTGCAGGGACGCCAAAAACGCATTTTGTTGGATTGAGCTTGATCCGATATGCATTAAGGGCGTCGAATGTTTCTTTAATATCTTCGAGGAGTGTGTCCTCTACTCGAGTTTTGATGACGATGTCGTCGACATATACTTGTACGTTCTTGCCAATGAGATTGGCAAGGCATCTCTGCATGCAACGTTGATATGTTGCGCCTGCGTTCTTCAGCCCGAAGGGCATTGTCGTATAGCAGTATACACCGTGTGGTGTGATGAATGCCGTCTTCTCTTCGTCTTCCTTTTTCATTCGGATCTGGTTGTATCCCGAGTAGGCGTCCAAGAAAGAGAGACGTTGGCAACCTGCTGTAGAGTCCACGATCTGGTCGATTCGTGGTAGAGGGAAGTTGTCCTTGGGGCAGTGCTTGTTCAGTGACGTGTAATCGATGCACACCCGAAGGATATCCGTGTTCTTCTTGGGGACCAGCACCGGATTCGCTAACCAGGTGGATATCTTGATCTCCCTAATGAAATTTGCGGCTAGCAGCCTATTTACTTCTTCTCCCAGCGCCTTTTGCTTGGGTTCTGAAAATCGTCGAGTCGTCTGTTTGATGGGCTTCGCGTTAGGAAAGACTTCGAGTGAGTGCTCGGCAAACTCCCTGGGTATACCTGGCATATCTGAGGGGTTCCAGGCGAAAATTTCCCAGTACTCACGGAGGAGTTTGACGAGCGCGCTTTCCTATGCTGGCGAGAGGGTTGTGGAAACCATCGCAGTTTTTGCGGAATCCGTCGGGTGCACTTGATGCTTGCGAGTGTCGCTGTTGGCGCTGAATTCCAGTTCAGGCGCGTTTTTCTTCGTGAGTGGCATGACGGAGTGATCCGTGGTTTTTGCCAGCTCTTGTAGTTCTTCTTGCATCCCGAAAGATTTCGCGATCTCATTAAATTCTATGTCGCACTTATCCGATTTCTGGAAGTCCCCGTCAATGGTGATCACACCGTATTCGCCGGGTAACTTGAGCTTCAAGTATGCGTAATGTGGTACGGCCATGAATCTGGCGAACGCTGTTCGACCAAGAATGGCGTGGTACTGCGATGGCCAGTCGACGACTTCAAAGTCCAGGAATTCCCTTCTGTAGTTGCGTGGGGAGCCCAGTACAACTTCGAGGTTGATTGTTCCGAGTGGACGGACTGCCTTGCCCGGAACTATCCCGTGGAAGGATGTTTCTGATTCCGTTAGGCCGTCCAGGTTTTTGTTCATTCGACGGAGTGTGTCCGCGTAGATGATGTTGATGCCGCTGCCGCCGTCCATGAATACGCGGGCCAGGTCATAATTGCCAATTTGAGCTTGAATGACCAGGGCGGCGTGTCCTGGTCGATAGACTCGTGGCGGGTGGTCTTCCTTGGAGAACGTGATTGGCTGTTCGGCCATCTTCAGGTACTCGGGCTTCGTTGGTGGCGTCTGCACTGCCATGCAGATTTGTCTCGAGTTAGTTTTTTGAGCTCTGCGAGAGGGGCATACCTTTTGTATCATCCCAAGGAGTTGTCCGTGTGGAGTCGGGTATGTATTTGCTCCCGTGTTTTGCTGTTGTGGTGCTGGCAGAGCCGCGAGTGCCATGTTTGGGTTGGCTGGTGGAGGTGGTGGCGGTGGTAGCTGGAATTGTTGTCCGCCTCCCGGTAACGGTGGATAGTTTTGGGTGGAAGCAAATCTTTTCTTGGCTAGCGCGTCCGAGATTTCGATGAACTTTCGGCAATCCTTGAGAAGGTGTGTTGCCTTAGTCTTGCCCGTGCGCTTGTTTGTGAACAGGTGTAGCGAGCAGTATCCATCGAGGTCTTCCTCGGGTGATTTTTCTTCTACCTTTGGCTTCCATTCGCGACTTCCACGACGACCGGAGTCGCGACTTCGCGTGAACTCTGCCGCCACTAGTTCTTCTCTATCGTCGTGGTCGTAGTATTTTCTTCTTTTTCTTCGCCCATGACGGTCTTCGTCATGTGTGGGCGACGATGTCCTTTCATTGCGTACCGCGTCTTCTCCGTTGGCCCATTTTTCGGCTATCACCATGAGCTCCCCTATGGTTTTGGGCGCAGCTCTGCCGAGTTCTTCTCGAAATGCGGTTCTTCTTGCTCCTTTGGCGAAGGCCTCAATCGCCACTTCTTCAGAGATTGTCCCTGCGGTGTTCCTGAGTGTGTTCCACCGCTGGATGTATTCTCGCGTGGATTCGCCACTTTTCTGTTTGCAAGCCCGTAGTTCTTCGATTGTAGCTGGCCTTTTGTAGGTCGACTGGAAGTTTTTGCAGAAATCGCGATGCAGGTCGTCCCATGATGCATAGCAAGATCGTGGTCTTCTTTCCAGCCAACTGCGGGCCGCTCCGGCCAGGTGCAAATTGAGGTATTGCATGGCCGTGTTCTTGTTACCACGTTGGCATTTTACTGCCGTGAGGTAGTCGCTTAACCACTGGGAGGGCTCGAGTGAGCCATCGTATTTTGTCACCTCCGAGCTGAGCTTGAATCTCTTGGGTAGAGGTGCTTCGCGAATACTGCGAGCAAAGCAAAGTGCTCCGCAGGTTTCGTCATCCGAAGACCCGGATGAGGAGCGTTCGCGATATCGTGAAGCCCTCGCTTTATCCACCTTTTTCTGGGCGAGATCAGATCGCGCGTCGTACCCGGACCGGTTGCGGTCGCTATCTTTTCTTGGTTCCTTACTTCGTTTTCTCGAGCGGCTGCTGTGGTGCCGCGAATCTTTGTCCCTCGGACTGTCGTCGCTGCTGCTTCGGCTGTCGCCGCGGCGCCGAGCTTCTTTTCCTCGGCCACGACGTGGCGATTTATCTTTTCTCGGAGAAGAGCTCCTGTGCCTGCGGGGCGCGTCTTTGTCTTTCTCCTTCTCTTGTCGCGCCTTCTCCAGTTGTTCCTTGCGATCGTGGGAGGCGAGCTTCGCGGCAGCCAGCCCTAGACCTTTGCGGATGTGCTTGTATTGTTCCACCCGAGGATCGCTGTCCGTCGGCTGGTTCATCTGCATGTAGGTGGCCGCGGCTAGAATTGCGGCAGCTGGAGTTTGCGGGTAGACGTTCCCGTCGTCGTCAACCCTCATGAAAGAAGATGTGGTAGACCTGTTGGTCCCAGCCATGGATTCGTGGTCCCTTGTCGATGCCGCGGGTCTTTTTCCCACGGGTCGGGTACCGACCGAAGGGGCGAGGGACAGCTCGGCTCGGCGTAGGCTTGACTCATCCGCCGCTCTCCTGCGACGGGCTAGATCCGCTCGGGCGTCCTTGATGTTTGAGGCCGCTCTCACTAGGTGATAGTGGTAGGCGGTTAGGTCTTCCTGCGTGGCACCTGCCGCGGGTGGTTGACTCTTTCGCATGGATTCCTTTGCTCTTTTCCAGGCTTCCCGCGAGACGCCGATTAGATCGCGTTCGGTTGCGCTATATTCAGTTTCCGAGGGCTGTTCCGATCCTGCCATGCAGACTTGGGCTAGTTGTGGCCCGTGCGTCCTAGGCGCAGGTCGGGAGGCTCTTCGCACTCGAGAGGGTTCCTCTGTTGAGAGTGCGTGGTAGTCGATCGTGTTGAAGCGGATGGACTCGCCGCTTTTCTCCATAAGGAAGCGCGAGTTGACGGCTCCAGATTCGGGTTCAGATTCATCCGAGAAGTGGAGGATTCCGTCTCTGTTTGCCATGAAGTTGAAGCTTCCGAACGTCAGGGTGACGCTCTTCTCCAGATCCTCGAATACCGGGCGTGATTCCGGCGAGTGAGGCGTGACTATGACGGATCCGATCCGTACAGGATTGTTCGGAGCCGTAGTCGATGGTTTCCAACGGGAGTTGGATGTCGATGAAGCCGAAGATGCCGGTGATCCAGCGCCCGCGGTCCCCACGGTCGGCGCCAATTGTCGAAGCTCTGGCTCCGCAAATCCCTCAGGTGACCCTATCGGGTTTCGACTAGGAGATGTCATAGGCGCTGGTGGAATCGTCGGCTGGACAGGGAGGCAAGATTTACCCAGGTTCGGGGCCCTCGAAGAGGTAAAACCCTTACTCCTGCCTTCTGCTGATCTGTATTAGACGATTAGATCGATTACAGGTGCTCGAATCGAGAGTAGATCCCGAGTTTCAAGGCTTTTGTGGTCGTGCGGTAATACTTGGTCCTCTCCTTTGGGGCTCTCCTGGCTTTATATAGATAGCCAGGTCTCGAGTCCAACCCGGAGAGGATACAAACCCTAGCTTGAGTCGGTTACAATCCCTAACTTAGCCCGCAAGTTGATGCGGGTGGGCTTTTCATGGGCCTTCTAGAGTACTCCAAGGGCGCTTCCTGTCGGGCCTTGATCAGAAGGTGTGAGAGGAGGTGTCCTTACTCGTAGGGCCCAGGATCCATGCCTTCGTCACCGCTAAGCATAGAACAGTTAGTGAGTCGGTGCGGGAGTTGAAGTTAGACTTTGTTGCTATTATGGAAACTGGGAGGTCGAGTTTTCATCAGAATCTTTTAACCCATTTGGCCGGGGGGTATGATTTCAATTGGTATTGTCTGCCCCCACATGGTCGGTCAGGCGGAATTCTAGTTGGGTTTAATTCCGCGGTTTTAACTGTTCGGACAGTTATAGCGGGTGATTTCTCGGTTAAGTTTCATCTGCGATCTAAGAGTGACGATTTTATCTGGGTTTTGGTTGTTGTGTATGGGGCTGCCCAGGATGATAAGAAATCTGAGTTCCTTTCAGAACTTGTTCGTATATGTGAAAATGAAACGCTCCCTATGTTGGTAGGTGGTGATTTCAATATTATTCGTCGTCAGGAGGAGAAAAGCAACGATAATTTCAATCCCCGCTGGCCATTCATTTTTAATGCCATCATTGAAAGTCTTGATTTAAAAGAATTGGAATTGTCTGGTAGACAATATACATGGACTAGTAGGCGCGATGTGCCAACTCACGAAAAGTTACATAGAATCCTTGCTAGTGTTGATTGGGAGCAGAAGTTTCCGTTAGTCACGGTGCAAGGTATGGTTCGCACTGGGTCGGATCATGTACCGTTACTTGTTGACTCAGGGGATGCCGCTCATGTTGGGAGCACATCCGCCTTTTCCTTTGAGTTGTCCTGGTTGCGTAAGCAGGGTTTCTACGAGATGGTTAAAGAGGAGTGGGCCTCTGTGTCTAAGGGAGACACAGCGATTGATAGATGGCAGAACAAGATTAGGCACCTACGTAGTTTCCTGCGTGGTTGGGCGAGGACCTTAAGTGGGGAATATAAAATTCTAAAAGAGAAGTTGTTGCTTCTTATTAATGAATTGGACATCAAAGCATAATCGATTCCTTTATCTGATGATGAAAGGACGGCTAAATATGAGGCAGATAATTATTTGGCTAATCTTTGACGCGACGAGGAGTCCAAGTGGGCTCAACGCGCCAAAGTGAGGTATATTCAGGAGGGGGTAGTAATACTAGATATTTTCATCTTATTGCGAATGGTAAGCGCAGGAAAAAGATGATTTTTCAGCTAGAGCAATATGAAGGTACGATTGTAGGACAGCAGAATATTAAAACTTTTATCTCCGAATATTATAAAAAATTATTTGGGGCGCCTGGTCCAACCTCGATTACCATGGAAGAATCCATAAGGCATGATATGCCTCAGGTATCCGATGTTGAGAATGAGATTCTAACACAACCTTTTTCTGAGGAAGAGGTGTTTGATGCTATATCTCAGATGGAGGTGAATAAGGCTCCGGGACCTGATGGGTTCCCGGCTGAATTCTACCAGGTGTTTTGGGAAGTTATTAAGGATGACTTAATGGCTCTGTTTGCTCATTTAATGGTTGGTGAGTTGCAGCTATTTAAGTTGAACTTTGGTGTGATCACTTTGCTTCCCAAGAAGGAAGATGCTTGTCGTATTGAGCAGTATAGGCCCATTTGTTTGCTCAATGTGAGCTTCAAAGTTTTTACCAAAGTAGGTACAAATAGGGTGACTTCGATTGCTCAGAGAGTAATTAGACCTTCACAATCTACTTTCCTACCAGGTCGAAATATTTTGGAAGGGGTTGTTGTCCTTCATGAAACGATCCATGAGTTAAAGCGAAAGAAACTGGATGGGGTGTTGCTGAAAATTGATTTTGAAAAAGCCTATGATAAAGTAAACTGGCCATTTCTTCAACAAAATCTTCGTATGAAAGTTTTCACACCTAGGTGGTGTGAATGGGTTGCGAGGTTTGTCCAAGGTGGAAGTGTAGGGATTAAAGTGAATGATGACTTAGGTCATTATTTTCAAACTCTTAAGGGATTGCGTCAGGGTGATCCGTTGTCCCCTATTCTTTTCAATTTGGTCGCTGATATGTTAGCGGTTATAATTGCGAGAGCTAGAGAGGATGGTCAGGTTGGGTGCCTAGTTCCACATTTGGTGGAAGGTGGGGTGTCTATCTTGCAGTACGCAGATGATACAATTCTTTTTCTTGAACACGATATTGAAAAAGCGGTCAATATGAAGCTACTGTTAGCTATGTTCGAGCAATTATCTGGGCTAAAAATTAATTTTCATAAAAGCGAGATTTTTTGTTTTGGAAAGGCAGTTGAGATGCAAGGGGAATACAGACATATCTTTGGGTGTGAGATAGGTTGCCTCCCTTTTAAGTATCTGGGTATTCCAATTCATTATCGTAAGCTGTTAAATAGAGAGTGAAGACCGATCGAGGATCCCTTTGAACAAAAATTAAGTTCCTGGGTAGGAAAACTTCTCTCATATGGGGACCGATTGGTGCTCATCAACTCGGTCCTGACTAGCTTACCGATGTTTTTTCTATCCTTTTTTGAGATACCTGTTGGGGTACGAAGGAGGCTAGATTTTTATCGATCTCGCTTTTTTTGTCAATGTGATAAATTTAAGAAGAAGTATAGACTAACCAAGTGGAATATTGTTTGTCGTCCAAAATACCAAGGTGGTCTTGGGATTGAGGTGCTCGATGTTAAGAATAAGTGTTTACTTAGCAAGTGGCTATTTAAAATCATAACGGAGGAGGGTATGTGGCATGAGTTGCTACATAACAAATATATTCGTGGTAAGCCTCTTGCTCAAGTTGAGGCCAAGCCAACAGATTCTCCCTTTTGGAAGGGAATCATGAAGGTCAAGGGTGAGTTTTTCTCTCATATCTCCTGTTCCATTGGTGATGGACAGAATGTGAGATTTTGGGAAGACACTTGGTTAGGACAAACCCCTCTAGCTACTCAATATCCTTCGCTTTACAATATTGTTAATTATAAGAACGTTCTTGTAGCACATGTCATTTCGCATGATCATCCTAATATCACATTCAGGAGACCGCTCCTTGGTGATAAATGGGAAGCCTGGTTGCATCTTGTTGAGAGATTGATGGCGGTTTCCTTGTCTAATTATCCTGATAAGTTCATATGGAAACTGACACCGTCGGGTGTGTTTTCAGTGAAATCCATGTCTGAGGATCTAATGAATGGTCACACTAGATTCTTGCGTAAATACTTGTGGAAATTAAAGGTTCCACTGAAAATTAGGATTTTCATGTGGTTTATGCTTCGTAAAGAACTTCTCACAAAGGATAATTTAAAGAAATGTAAATGGGTAGGATGTACGAAGTGTGTTTTCTGTGCTGATGAGGAGACCGTGGATCATTTGTTTATCTCGTGTTGTTTTGCTAGGAAAATTTGGAGATTGGTTCATTTTACTTTTAACATTACTCCTCCTTACTCGGTTTCTAATTTGTTTGGTAATTGGTTGAATGGGGTGGATAAAGAGACTAAAGCTAGTATACGCATTGGTGTATGTGCTTTCTTATGGGCAATTTGGAATTGCAGAAATGATGTGATTTTTAACAACTTGAAAGCTGGTCACTTTTTACAGGTTGTTTATCGAGCTACACACTGGATCCACATGTGGTCTTTCCTCCTACCAGAAAGCCAACGAGGACATTTGGTTTCTGGATGCACCAGGTTGATGGTGGTGGTGCGGGCTATCTTCAACCAGGGTGGTTGGTTGCACACTAGGAGATTACAATATGTGTAGTTCTCCTTTGTGTTTGTTTTTTCGTTGGCTAGTGTTTGTGGCCACGATTCGATTTCGGTGACTTGTATTTGGATGATTTACTTCTGAACGCTGTTTTAAGCGGCTTGCAATAAATGGTTGTGTGCATCGTCTAGATGGAGAGGCCGGGTTATCCGTTTCAAAAAAAACCTCACTGTGTCTTGAGTCCATCTGAATTAGCTTTCTCTATGGTAGTTCCATTGCAAGTTCTAACATATCAAGATAGAGGGGAGATCCACAGAATTGAGGTCGAGGTGACTCGTCAGCACAGAAGGGGAGATTGGTCTGATGATATTTGTAGTTACACGTGCTATGAAGAAATTGCCACCCCAAATCAATATAGACCAGCTCTACCCGTGGGTGCCAATCCATCACCAAGTTAGAAGTGGCGCACCTGAGAACACTGATGTTCCAGATGAGATTTGGGGAGCGAGCGACTCTGCATTTTTTTTTGAAACGGGGATAAACCCAGCCTCTGCATTAGAACGATACACACAATTTTTTATAAATAATGGAAGTGTCGCAAGTATGTAGTAGCAGGTAACAGCCAAAATTACAACTCAAATCTCAAATTTAGAGACCCCCAAAGAAGGCACTAAATATAAGGAACCGAAGACCACTACACAACTTGCAGTCGTCTAGTGTACAACCAGTCACCCTTGTTGAACAGGAACCCGTATGAACGCCATCAACCGAGTGCATCTAGAAGCCAAACGTCCTCAGTAGTCCTCTGGGAGAAGGAAGGACCACATGTGAATCCAATAAGTTTCCTTGATGAACAACCTGCAAAAGGTGAGAAGCTCCCGCATTGTTAAACACAATATAATTTCTACCATTTTAAATTTCCCATAAGAAAGCACATACTCCTATACATATACTAGCTTTAGTGCTTTTGTCCACCCCATTCAACCAACTACCAAATAGGTTGGCTACACTAGTTGGTGGAGTTATACTAAATGTAAAGTAGACTAATCTCATTTTCGAGCAAAATCACATGATATAAAAAGTTGCTCTACTCACTCTTCGAGACCACAAAATACATAATTTTTGCAACCGGCCCATTGCCTTTAAATCAGGTTGTACTTAGTAAGTAATTCTTTCCTATGAAGAAACCACATAAACATCTTAATTTTTAGTGGAAATTCCAGTTTCCAAAGGTATTTGTGGAGAAACCTTGTATTCCCATTCGTAAGATCAGCATAATAGGACTTGACTGAAAACACACCCGATGGTGTTATGTTCCACTTATAAGAGACATTATCATATGTCAGAGTTTACTTCCACAAGTTTCTCCACCAGAAGAAGCCACACATCCCATTTATGTCGCACCAAATTCTCCGAAATTCTATATTCGGATGCTCATGGGTTAAGACATGTGAGACAAGAATTTTTTTATGACACACAATATTGAACAAAGATGGATATTGCATGGTTAAAGAATCTTTACCTAATCAAGGAACCTCCCAAACCCGGTACCCTGACTGTCGTGGTTTTGTCACGGCAAGTGTCCTCATACGAGAACTAGATTGTGAGGCCATTGCTTCTAAGCGAAACTTCGAAAGGGTTAAGGTGGAAACGAGGGATGCGAGTTTACCCAGGTTCGGCCCCTCTATTGAGGGTAAACCTACTCCTGCCTTCTTACTATCAGGGAACAAGGTCTCGATTACAAAGGGCGAAACCGGCTCTCGATGTCTCGAGCTATTTTCCATTAACTTAGAACTTGTCCTTCTACGTCCCAGGGTCTCGCCTTATATAGTGGATGAGACCTCCGGGTTACAGGGAAAGTCCGGGTCACACCCGTCCTCGGAGTCCTAGCTTCCTCCGGCTTTCGGTTACCTCGCCAGTTCTCACCATGACCCGTCTTACCCTTGCCGGCCTTGAACTGTCCTCCGGGCTTCCAGGCTTCCGTGTCTTCTCCCCTCGGACTTGGGCCGGTTCCTTCGTCCTGTTCGGGTTATATTCACCATAACCCGGTTCTTCTTGTCTTAACCCGACTCCATCTGATATAACCCGGATTATGTAACCTAGACTCGCCTGGATGATCTCCGGCTTATATTGGTGACTGGTAAGGCCCCCTTACCTATTCCCCCAACATTAGCCCCGAGTTAACATGAACGCCTAAGTTTGAACTTAAGAAGTTCACGTTAATCTTTCTTCGAGATACTTTTAATGCTAATATTTAGTCTAAGAAAAATAACCTCCCAAAATATATGTTCCGGATTATTCGGGAATCGTCAATTATCATCAGCATCATATCTTTCCACTTTTCAGAAAGATAACTCTGCATCTTAGCACCAAGATCCTGATAACTAAAAAGTTTTTGACCTATCCCGGATTCTTCTCGGCGCATTTTCCTCGGAAAAGATCTCCATTCCAAGATCTAATCTCGCCGTATACTTCCTTCAAAAATGTTAATCTAGATGGGCCTTTATGTAAAATTACCGGTTAACCCTAGGGTTTAGGCCCCGTCTATAAATAGTAGAGGTACGCCCCCCTGGGTTCATTCGTCCCCCGCTCTCTCCACTTCATCTTCCACCTCCAATTCCAAGCTCGCGAGCTCTCTTTTCCCTCCTGTGCCGCCGCGGCCAGAGCATCGCCAACGTTTGCCTCAAAAAATGGTGAAAAATAAAAGCTTGGTGTCCAAAGCCGGCGGGAAGGGGAAGAAGAAAGCTGGAGGGACTTCCGGTTCTGGAGCTGCCGGCTTAGGGAGAGACAAACTCCAAGTGAACTGGTGTAAGTTGGACATGACCCAAGGACGGCTTACGGAGATGGAGGATTCCGGGTTATTGCTCAAGGACTTGTCTTGGCGCGCTCCTGGGAATGAGATCCGGCCCGAACCTGGGCCGGACGAGGTAATAATTTTTGAAGCCCATATTTTCCGCGGGTTTCGTCCACCTGGGTCTCTCGTTTTCCGCCAGCTTCTGAACTATTATGGCCTCCATCCTCAAGACCTCCCCCCAAATTCCATTCTCAACGCTAGCAACTTCGTAGTCCTTTGTGAGGACTACCTCCAAGTAGAGCCAAACCTAGATCTCTTTCTTGACTATTTCTATTGCAACAAACATCCAGAGGTCGCTGGGGGCGAACTTACACACTTCAGGGGGGTCTCATTTCAGAGGCGAAAAGACATTGCCTATCCGGGCATTCCTTTATCTAGCCACCCTAACCTGTGGCAAAAATCCTACTTTTATCTCAAGAACACTTCTCCTGAAGGTGAACCGGCTTTGTCGGGTTACCGTTCTGAACACTTAACCTAAAACAGTACCATGAAATCTTACGCCAAGTCCTCCGATAGAATCAAAATCCGGCCTTTGCTGAAACGAGTAACCTCGCTAATAGTTCACGGGCTTACGGGTTTAGATCTAACCAAAACTTGGGTAGATTGACGTAACCAGCCCCTCAGTGTCAGGGACAGGCTGTTCCATGAATACTTCGGTTCATTAGACTCCATGCGATACTCTAAGTCCATTGTATCTAGGTAAGAGATGATAAACTCCCTAAAGCTGTTAGTTGGAGTTAAACAAGATAAGTTCTTCGATGTTGGTCTGGCCCCATATAGCTCCTCCAACCCGGCTCCTCCTGTAAGTTCCTTTCGTTTTGCGTAACCTTTACCTTCATAACTGTGCATAATCTAACCCTGATTTTGTCCGGTTTACAGCTCTCAGATCCCTTCTGGGTTACCACTGAGGACCCTGCCACTCCTTCTGAAGAAGAATACTCGGAGTAATCAAGTGACGATGAGGATGAGGTTTCTGAATTTGATTTCCCTCGGTCACTTGCACAATTAGTTACCTGACGCTGGTTACTTGCAGGGCGAGCAGGTAGAGCAAGAGGGCGCTGGGTTAGCTGAGGGTCAAGCCACCGAAGACGCGCCGGGTCATGACTCGCCGGCTCACAGCCCCCCCGGGTCTTAATCCTTCTACTCCTATCACCGGATCCAACGTGGTGATTGAGAAGGATTCCCCCTCGGGCCACAAAAGGACCCGGCAAGCAGTTGCAAAGGTTCCTATCTCTAGATTGTCCAAATATCCCTTGAAACCATCCTCACATGTAGAGTAAACACAGGATGATGAGGAGGGGAACAAGAGAAGAAGGACCCGGAGCTCTTGCTCCAGTGAGTTAGAACAAGGTTTGCCTGAGAAAACTCTGCTTTGCTGGGTCTCCCAAGCTCAAGTTTCACCCACTGCATCTCATCCTTTAGCCGAAAAATTAAGGACCAAGCTGAGTCAAACTTTTCATTCGGATTCTCCAATCTCATATTCGTCCCATTTTAGCGGGGCCAGTGAGTTCTCCATTAACTCTGGGTAAGCTAACTTTTCCACCTTCTATTTATTTCTGTTACCACTTTGGTTGTAGAATCTAACTTGTGGTTCTTCCTTTGCTGCAGAGCCCAAGCTGTGCTGAAAGTAAACCCCGTCTCATATGCTGCCCCAGCTGTGGACCCTGAGAAGCGAGACCCGGGAGAAGAGAAAGATGAACCGGCTGCTCCATTGCCGGATCACATGGATGTAACCATTGGAGAACAAGAAGAGGTGAACCCGGTTGATAATATCCCGGGTAATGATCCTCTGGCTGAAAAAGAAGCTGCTCAAGACCCAGATGTGGTAATCACCGGGTCCCAGGCCACCCAGGTTATTGGGACTTTGGCAGTGCTTTCCAAAGTTACTAAAGATCTAAAGGTGAAGCCAGAAGAGAAGAGAACCCCTCCTATCCTGAACAATGAAGCTCAAGGTTTTGATGGGCTAACTCAAGGACTTGCTGAGAACCGGCGTCGCACCGATGATATCATAGAATTTCTAAAGCAAAAATATGAGGTAACCTCGATGTACATAACCTGTAGCCCTCAATATTCTAGTTTATATTTGTAATATATACTTGAAGATTTTGCCACATAACTTATCTGAAAGCTGAATGCCTGTAGCCCCCAAGTGCCGGTTTATAATTTTATTGTAAACCGGGACTTTTTCTTCATTTGTGCTTAATCCTTAGAAGTTGATCTGAAATTGTGTAGCCCCCAAGGGCCAGGTTGCTAGCTTGGAGCTTCCCGGGTCTTAGACCTAACTTATAATAGTTAAAACTGAAAGTGTGTAGCCCCAAGGGCCGGGTTGCAAGCCCGCTGCTGCCCGGGACTTATCATAATCCTGAAAATGTTGAATTTGTTATGATCTCGCCATTGTCCGGGTTATAATATGTCAAGTTATAATTCCCTTTAGCTTATAATTGAAACTTTTATGGTAACTTGTTATAATGTAACCAATAATTGCGCAGAGTCTTAAATCCTCCTCGCAGAAGGAGGTTTCCAATATGAAGGAACTGCTTGCGCAAGAGGCGAAGAAGACTGAGGAGGCCAGGACCCGGCAAAGGGAGCTTGAAGATCAAAACACTGAGGCAGCTAAGACTTGGTCTGTGCTGCAACAGGACTTTGAAAACCGGGAAAAGGTTCTTATTGCAAGGGCAGAAAAAACCGAGAAAGACCTGGAGGAAACCCGTACCAACTTCACCAATGTCAAGAACTTGCTGAAAGATATCACTAGCAGTGTTTTTTATAAGTTCACCCGGATCATGGTCCTTGGTTTAATGCTTTACCTTTCTGCTTCATTATCTCATTTGCTTAGTTAACTATAACTAGGTTCTGATAAAAAAATGTTATTGTAACTTGTAGGCAGGATGCACGGCAATAATCTCCAACTTCCTGACATGAAACTGAAGGCTCTGTTCACCCTGATCCGGCAGTTATATGTTGGGGGTGGAGAATGTATTAAAGCTGTCCGGAACTGGGATAATCCTCCCAAGAGACTGAGCGATATGCTTATGGAACTATCTCATGTCCCTCAATGGATAGAGGAGCACAAGTTATCATCATGTCGCCATGGAGCTATCAAGATGATGTCCCTGGTGAAAGCCTATCACCCGGAATTGGATCCGGGTCTTCTCGCAATGGGTTTCCCAGAGTATAAGGCTGATATGTCGAAGTACGACAAGAAAGACTTCACCAAGATTGAGAGGGACTGCCGGTTCCAAGCTTGTACTATTGCTGAGAAGGTTAAGCTAACGGATATGTGTACGGGATATACATCATCGGGTGAGCGAAAGATGGCATTTTGTCCCCAAACAATAGTTGTTGTCCGCCAAGTCCTGCAGAAGAGCCGACTTTCAGTGGCCTCTTCGTATGGTGTGCCTCGTACTGTCACCCCCTCTGTTTCCGCTGCACCTCATCCTTTATACGAACTTGAGAACACTACAGATTCTCTGGCTCCGCTAGAGTGGAAGTATATTCCTGCTGACGAGGTGGGAGGAACAGAGATCATTCCAACGATAGTTGAGCCGGAGAAGACCCGGCGCTTGAAGACCCGGCAGCTGAAGACGCGGCCTAGCAGAAAGGAAAAACAGCCGCGGAGTAATCATTGAATTTCTGAGAAAACAATAATTTGGCCCTGATGGGTCTGTAATAGGCTAGATAAACTGCTTCATTTCTAGTCCTATTTTTTGAAAGTGCGCATGTGCACTTACGATACAATCTGGTGTGTAATAACCTGGTTTCCTGCAAGGTTATGCGAAGTTTATTTCCGGGTTACAAACTTTTGCAATGCCTTTTATTTGGTATTCGAAGTTTTCCTTGACTTGGTTTTTCTTTGCTATCTAGCTCAGCCGGTTTTTCGCATGACATATTCTAGTCCTTCTAACTCTGGTGAGTTCAGGGTCATAGTAACCCGGTTTTTCCGGGTTATAGCATGATTGACTCATCCGGGTTTAAACATCTAGGTCATAAATTTGCGTGTAACCACTGACTGGCAGGCAAGTATAACCAATATATTTTGGCATATGCCAGATCCTCGAGATATAGACTGTGCTCTGGCATCAACCCCCAAGTAATCATATGTAAAAAGATGTTTTGCTATAATGATAACTCTATGAAACAAATGTTAGTAACTCAGATTTTGTCTAAGTCTGCCTTTTATTGCCAATCATAACAAAGTGATTACAATGATCCTATGTATAATATGGCCTCAACTGGGCTATGTTCCATGGTCTTCCAGTTTCATCCTCAGATGTTCATGATTTATCAACATCACGCATACCAATGAGGTAATATGACCCATTATGTAGTTTCTTACTTACTACGAATGGTCCTTCCCACGGAGGACTTAGCTTGTGCATCCCGTCCTTCTTTTGGATCAAGCGTAACACTAAGTCACCTTCTTGAAACCTTCGAGTTCTAACTCTGCGGCTATGATAGCGACGCAAGTCCTGCTGATATATGGCTGACCTGGATGTTGCGAGATCGCGTGCTTCTTCTAGAGCATCAAGTGAGTCTTGACGAGCTAACTCATTCTGAGTCTCCACATAAGCAGCCACTCGTGGTGAATCGTGACAAATATCACTTGGCAAAACTGCCCCAACTCCATAGACCAGAAAAAAACGGCGTATAACCTGTTGATCTGTTTGGAGTAGTTCGTATACTCCATAAGACAGTTGGTAACTCTTCGACCCAGCACCCCGCAGTTTTTTCCAGTGGTACCTAAAGTATGGGTTTGATACCTTTGAGAAACTCCTGGTTAGCTCGTTCTGCCTGTCCATTGGACTATGGGTGTGCTACCGAAGCAAAGTCAAGTCGTATATGGTTTTGTTCACAAAACTTCTGCATTTCCCCCTCTGACAAATTTGTTCCATTGTCTGTTATAATGGTGTGTGGGTAACAAAATCTGAAAATCAACTTTTTTAAGAACTTGACTGCTGTAACCGCGTCACATTTGCTGATTGGTTCTGCTTCTACCCACTTTGCAAACTTATCCGCTCCCACCAGAAGATGAGTCTTTTTATCCGATGACCTTTTGAAAGGTCCTACCATGTCTAGTCCCCAAACTGCAAAAGGCCAAGTTGTGGGAATCATACGTAAATCCCGAGCTGGTACGTGATCCTGCCTTGCATATCTTTGGCATCCTTCACAAGTTTTCACTATTTGTTCCGCGTCAGCATTTGCGCTAAGCCAGAAAAAGCCATGTCTAAAAGCTTTTTTAACAAAGATCTTGAACTTGCGTGATGGCCACAATCTCCTGAGTGAATTTCTCTCAAGATCTCACATCCTTCTTCTGGAGAAACGCACCTCTGGAAAATTCCAGTCACGCTTCTCTTATATAACTCACCATTCTAACACATATGATTTTGACCTTCTGATAACCCTTCGAGCCATAACCTCGTCCTACGGGAGTTCACGCCTCGTAAGGTACGTTAGGTATGGTTCAGTCCACTCTGGGATTGTATGCAATGCTGCTTCCAACTCTGATTCCGGGTCTGGGTTTGCTAGGTCCTCCTCTGTTGGAATCTTGACCGATGGACTATGAAGCTCGTCCAGGAAAACGTTGGGTGGAACTTTTTTCTTCTGGGAACCCAAGCGAGCTAGTGCATCAGCTGCCTCATTGAGATGAAGATCAATATGATCAACCTGATATCCCTGAAAGTATCCAGCTAGCTGGGTAACCGCTCGCCTGTAGGCTGTCATCACTGGGTCTTTAGAATCCCAGGTTCCCGTAACTTGTTGAGAAACGAGGTCTGAATCACCTAAACATCGAATCCTGGTTACACTCATCTCCTTTGCAATTCAAAGTCCATGGAGCAAAGCCTCATATTCTGCTGCATTATTAGTGCATTTGAATAAAATTTGTAAGACGTAATGGAATTTATCACCTCTTGGGGATGTTAGTACCACACCAACTCCAGAACCTTCCAGTTGTCGAGACCCGTCAAAACGCATAGTCCAGTATTTGGTATCAAGCTTATCCGATGGAACCTGTAATTGTGTCCAGTCATTTATGAATTCGATTAAGGATTGAGACTTTATCGCGGTTCTTGGCTCGTATTTGATGTGGTATGGACCCATCTCGATAGCCCATTTCGCCACTCTCCCTGTTGCTTCTCTGTTTTGAATAATATCGGACAAGGGCGCTGAACTAACCACAGTAATAGGATGTTCCTGAAAGTAATGTTTCAGCTTACGACTAGCGATGAATACCCCGAAAACTAACTTCTGCCAATGCGGGTAACGTTGCTTGGACTCTGTCAAGACCTCGCTGACATAGTAAACCGGGCGCTGGACAAGACCCTCTTTTCCTTCCATCTTACGTTCCACAACTACGACCGCACTGACCGCCCTGTTATTTGCTGCTATGTATAATAACATGGGTTCTTTCTTCTCAGGCGCAGCCAACATAAGCGCATTGGAAAGTTGTTTTTTCAAGGCCTCCAAAGCCTCATCCGCTTCTTGATTCCATACGAAGGTGTCAGTTTTCTTCAAGAGTCAATATAAAGGTATAGCTTTTTCTCCTAACCTTCTTATAAACCGGCTTAAGGCAGCAACACAACCTGTAAGCTTATGAACGTCCTTCAGGAAAGCCGCCTTTTTCAGGTTATGTATAGCCTGAATTTTTTCGGGGTTTGCTTCAATGCCTCTCTCAGAAATAATGAATCCCAGTAACTTCCCAGCTGGTACTCCAAAAACACATTTTGTTGGGTTGAGCTTCATCTGGTACTTGCGTAAGCTGGCAAACGTCTCTTCTAGGTGTGAGATCAAAGTGTCACCTTTCTGGGATTTGACCACTATGTCATCCACATAAGCGTGCACGTTTCGCCCAATCTGACTTTCCAAACAATTTTGAATGCATCCCTGATAAGTTGCTCCTGCATTTTTCAACCCGAAAGGCATTGACGTGTAACAGAAAGCTCCAAATGGAGTAATGAATGATGTTTTCTCTTGATCCTCTTCCTTCATTTTGATTTGATGATAACCTGAGTATGCATCCAGGAAACCTAGCAATTCACAACCAGCCGTAGAGTATATAATCCGATCGATACGGGGTAAAGCAAACGGGTCTTTAGGACATGCTTTGTTCAGGTCTGTGTAGTCAATACACATCCTCCAAATTCCGTTTTTCTTGAGAACCAGAACTAGATTGGCTAACCACTTTGGGTATAACACCTCAACTATGAACCCTGCAGCGAGTAACCTCCGTATCTCCTCTCCAATTGCCTTTCTTCTCTCATCATTAAAACGACGGAGGAATTGACGAATAGGTTTCAGGTTAGGGTCCACACTTAGACTGTGCTTAGCAAGTTCCCTTGGGACACCTGGCATATTAGAAGGTTTCCATGCAAAGATATCCCAATTCTCACGGAGGAACTTGATGAGCGCGCTTTCCTATTTTTCTGTCATATGAGCCCCCACGCTAAACTGCTTGGACGAGTCCCCGGGGGTAAAGTCCACCAACTTGGTGTCTTGAGCAGATTGGAATTATTACTTAGACTCAGCTGATGGCTTTTTGAGCGAAGTAAAATCTTCTAGATCAACTTGTGACTTATACAGTTTCAACTCTTCTTCTGCACATGCAGTATCTACATATGTTGCATCACCTTCCTCGCATTCCAAGGCTATGTCTCTGTCCCCATTGACAGTTATGTTTCCGTTAGGTCCTGCCATCTTTAGTTTGAGGTAGACGTAGCAAGGCTTTGCCATGAATTTTGCATAAGCCGGTCGTGCAAACAAGGCATGATATGGACTTTTGGATTTTACCACCTCGAATGCTAGAATCTCCATCCTGTAATTTTCAATTACTCCAAAGGCAACCTCAAGGTATATTTTCCCAATAGGCTATGCGGACTTACCAGGTACGATCCGATGGAAAGCAGTTGATGATGGCTAGAGTTGTTTTTCTTGCCGGTTCATCCTTTTGAACGTGTCGTAATAGAGTACGTTTATGCTGCTTCATCCATCCATAAATACTTTGTCGAACTTATAACCTCCGACTTTCGGGGCCACGACAAGAGCCACGCTTCCCGGACTATCAACTCGGGGAGGATGATCTTCCCGACTCCAGGTTATGGGCTGCTCCGACCAATTGAGCCATCTAGGGACAACAGGGGCTACCGTATTGAATGCACGTTTCTACACCTTCCGTTCTCTCCTGCATGAACTCGTAGTAAACACATGTTCTTGAAAACTGAAATTTCCTCCTTGGTGACCACCGTCTTGATTGTTTCCCTGGTTACCCTGACCAGGGTGACCTGGATTCTTATTTCCGGGTTCTGGATTGCCAGGTCCCGGGTGCCCAGCTCCCATGTTGCCTGAGTTACCTCCTCCATTGTTTCCTAGTCCGTAGTTATTGTTACCACTGGGCCTGAAACCCTACATAATGAAACAATTTTCCCAGGAATGATTTGCTAACTTTCCGTTTTTGCTATTTCTGGGGCATGGTCCTTTCAGAGCCTGCTGAACTTGAGCGAAACTGTTAGGTCAATTTTTTTGATTTCCTCTGAAGTTATTCCCCTGATGCTGATTTCTGGAACCTGTATTTGTGTTAGCCACTAAATCCGAGGTCCCTTCCCCGTTTTTGCGCTTGTTATTATTCAAGTTATGGGGGTTGCTGTTACTCTGATTCGGGTTCTGGCTACAATTGTTTCTAGCTTTCTTCGCCTTTGCAGACTTCTCACCATCTGAGTATGCATCTTTTGTTTTGTCAGACTCCGCATACTTGGTCATTGCATCAATTAATTCGCTCATATCATTCACGTATCGCTTAATGCGCCCCAGCTTATGCTTTAACGGGTCAAATCTGCAATTCCTCTCCAATGCTATGACTGCTTGTTGAGCGGTGAGTCCGACAGATGAATGTATAATTTCTGCGACACGTCGGGACCAGTGCTGAGCAGACTCCCCTTCTTTATGGACACGGTTTTCTAGGTCTGTGATGGTCGTCGGCCGCTTGCAGGTCCCTTGAAATTTTTGATGAACTGGTCCTTCAAATCCTGCCAGCTATTAATTGAGTTTGCGGGTAAGTTCTTTAGCCAAGACTTCGCAGGCCCTTCTAGCATCACGCTTAAGTATCGCGCGCACACCGCGTCACTTACTT
The DNA here is from genome assembly GCA_028641055.1 of Alopecurus myosuroides. Taxonomy (NCBI): domain Eukaryota; kingdom Viridiplantae; phylum Streptophyta; class Magnoliopsida; order Poales; family Poaceae; genus Alopecurus; species Alopecurus myosuroides. The sequence goes on along the minus strand of CM054063.1, from coordinate 311,783,478 downwards.
CAAGTATCTCCATGGCCATCTCATATCCCTCTATCCAGTCTGCAGGCTCCATGTCAGGCGTACAATTCACAACTCTGCGAGGTCCTTTAAAATCAGCCGGTATTCTCTCGTTCCTGATTGTAGAACCGAGGCATTGAATTCCAATCCTCCGAGACCCGGCCTGTGCTGGGTTTGAGACTGTGATTTGAGCCGGGATTTGAATATGACCTGGATTCTTGTTTTAGGGTTCTGCAACTCTATGTCATGTATTTAGGACTCCGGGCGCATAAGATACTACTTGCCTGGGTGGGTTAGGTTGCTGTCGGTTAGCGTTGCTGGATCCTGTTGGAGCTGGAGAATTTCCATGGCGACTCCTTGGCAAAGCTGTTCTACTATGATAGGGGGTCGAGTGTATCCTGTCCTGATTACTGTAGTTCAACTGCTGAACCACTGCTGTTTGTAGCATCTCAATAGACCTCTGAGCTTCAACTGCCATAGGGTTATTGGGGTCAACTGGGATCTGTGGCAGACTAGTGGTTGTTGCCCAAATGTTATCTATTGGATTATCGAAGTGACCTGGAGGCGTATGCAACCTTTCTTGTAGGGGTTGTGCTGGAATTGGCATTGGATTCGGGCTGCCATGTAGCTTGATGGGTGGCTGGAAACGTGCTGGATGAACCGGAGCGGGAATAACCGGCGGGTTCATGGGGTGACCTGGACCAGCCGGGTTATGAGCTGCGGGGTTCCCAGCAGGGGGTGTAAATAAATTCTTGAGATTAGTGGGCTCTAGCCCTACCCCGAACTCGTTGTTCAGACGAGTATGATGACGTCTAGTATGTATTGAGGCTAGCTCCATTTGCCTAGAAGTTAGGTGAATCCCTTCCCTCTCCAGACGTGTGGCCTCCTCGAGAACCTCTAACCGAGCTTTGTTTATGCAGGTTTCCTCCTTCTCGATCTCTCGACGGGCATGAGTTATTTCCTGTCGGAGTCTTTCTATCTCCGTGTTGCGTTGCGCCAGGTTTCCCAGGGTGATCGGTGTTGCCAAAATCTCATTTAATGAATCCATCGTGGCCATCAACTCAGGCCTCGGGTTATATGACGCAGGCCCGGTCAGGTCGATCACTGTTTCCCCTGGCCTAGAGCTAGTTGTTCCATGTTCTGTCGAGGGTGTCACCGCTTGTCCTCCTGGGGCTACCGTTGGCCCGGTTGGTGCTGTGCCTATAATGCCTGGTGCTCCGAGAACCAGATTTGAGGTTGAAGCCTCGTTTGCAATCAGGTTTCCCTCCGAGTCATACCCGGGCTCGGTTGGTCGTGTGGGCCAAGCCATGTAGACAGCGGCATGATAAGTTGCCTCAGCAAAACTCTGCGTATCCAATTCCTGGTCTCCTCCTAACCGGTCTCCAAAGAGCTGGTCGATCGAGCCTGTTTCGTCGTGATCATCATTGTTCCCAACCGAGGATTCCCCATCGGAATCCACCACCATGGTCTTTTCAGACACCGAATCTGATAGTTGGTCCGGTTCTGAAGTTGCTATCCCAACGTACCCAATGAAGACATGGATCTTCCCAAAGGGGACGTGAAGTCCTGACTCCAAGGAGGCGAACTCAGGGCCCCACGTGTCATGATTGTAATATTTCCCACGCCGGCTCCTCCTGAGCCGGCCTATTGCGAGCTTCTCGATCCCAGATAGTGCTCCTTCTGAAAAGACGACGCTTCCGCGAGCAGGCCCCACGGTGGGCGCCAACTGTCGTGGTTTTGTCACGACAAGTGTCCTCATACAAGAACTATATTGCGAGGCCATTTCTTCTAAGAGAAACTTCGAAAGGGTTAAGGTGGAAATGAGGGACGCGAGTTTACCCAGGTTCGGCCCCTCTATTGAGGGTAAACCTACTCCTGCCTTCTTACTATCAGGGAACAAGGTCTCGATTACAAAGGGCGAAACCGGCTCTCGATGTCTCGAGCTATTTGCTATTAACTTAGAACTTGCCCTTCTACGTCCCAGGGTCTCGCCTTATATAGTGGACGAGACCTCTGGGTTACAGGGGAAGTCCGGGTCACACCCGTCCTCGGGGTCCTAGCTTCCTCCGGCTTTCGGTTACCTCGCCGTTCTCATCATGACCCGACTTACCCTTGCTGGCCTTGAACTGTCCTCCGGGCTTTCAGGCTTTCGTGTCTTATCCCCGGGCCTTAGACCGGTTCCTTCGTCCTGTCTGGGTTATATTCACCATAACCCAGTTCTTCTTGTTTTAACCCGGCTCCATCTGATCATATAACCCGGATTGTGTAACCTAGACTCGCCTGGATGATATCCGGCTTATATTGGTGGCCGGTAAGGCTCCCCCTTACTTATTCCCCCAACACTGACCATTACCAAGCGTGAAAGAAATTCGTTCAAACAAATCTCTTTTAACCCCATAATCCATTTCCCAAAAGGAGAAAGAAGCAGTTGGTTTCATCTCCACTTGGGCTAACGTTTCCCCTCTAAGATATTTATTACCTAAGAGTTCCTTCCAAACTCTATCTTCTGTCAATAGTTTAAATAGCCACTTGCTAAGTAAACACTTATTTTTGGACCTCCAGAACCTCAATTTCGAGACCACCCTGATCTTTAATTAGGTCGGCATAGAATATTCTGCTTGGTAAGGCGGTATATATTTTTTTACGATTTATCACTTTTTCAAAAGAACCAAAATCTATAGGAATGTAATATTTTTATAACCATAATGGGTGTATAAAAAAAGTATAATAAAAACATTGGCAAGCTCGGTAATACTGATTTAAATAATACAAGGCGGTCTCCATACGAGAGTATCTTTCCTATCCAAGAGCTGAGTTTTCGTTCAAAACGATCTTCAACCGGTTTCCACTCTTTATTAAGAAGGTTACGGTAATAAATTGGAATTCCTAATACCTATAAGGAAGCACACCAAGCTCACATCCAAATATAAGTCATTATTCGCCCTGATAGTCTCTAGATTTCCCAAAACAAAAAATCTCGCTCTTGTGAAAGTTCATCTTCAACCTGGACAGTTGCTCGAATATGGGAGAAATTAGCTTCATATTGACAGCCTTCTCTAAATTCCTCTTATGTTGTCTCAACGTAGCCAGTCCCAAGCCCGGATAAAGGAGGAGGGTTGTGATAGGCTTGGCAAGCCAACGAAAAAACCAAGCCACTCTTATGGAGATGAAACCCAAAGAAACCTTGTTGGGAGCATAACCATCTTAGCGACGCGCCATATAGGAACCCAGTTGTGGTGTCAAAAGAAATGTACTCAAAAAGGGATCAGCTTTGAGACATATCATGATCTAGATACGGTGGCAAGTGAGAAAGGTTCAGGTTGCCGCATCCTTAGCGGTGCACAGCACCGATGCCCCGATGTACTGAAAAATGAGCAATGGTCTTCACATTTGACTTGACGAGTGCAAAGGTTAAGGAAGTTAGCCGAGATGACGAGGATACGCTTAGGTAGCTTGAACGAATGGCCCTTTATGGGTAAGTTAGGGGAGTTAGTTTAGGATGCATGCTGATATCCTATCTGTCCAAGAGACCAAATGGAAGGGATATAAGGCAAAGGAGGTGGAGGGTACGGGCTTTAACTTGTGTCACACGAGAACAACTTCAAACAAAGATGGAGTATGCATCTCTATCAACAAGAGCCTTAGGGATGGAGTTATGGACGTCAAGTGGAAAGGGGACCATATTATCCTTGCCAAGCTGGTTTTTGGGGACTTAGTCCTCAATGTTATCAGCGTGTATGCCCCACAAGTAGGCCACAATGAAGAAGGACCTTCATATGGTGTTCATTGATTGGGAGAAGGCCTATGGTAAGATACATCAGAATGTCATGTGGTGGGCCTTGGAGAAACACAAAGTCCCAATAAATTACATTAACCTCATTAAGGATATGTATGATAACATTGTGAAAAGTGTTCAAACAAGTGATGTTGACACCGATGACTTTCCGATTAAAATAGGACCGCATCAAGGATAAGATTTGAGACCTTATCTTTTTGATTTGGTGATGGATGAGGTAACGAAGGATATACAAGAGATATCCCATGGTGTATGTTCTTTGCGGGTGATGTGGTGCCAATCTATGATAGAAAAACGGGGTTTAATAGAAAGTTAGAGTTGCGGAGGCGGACGCTACAATCAAAAGGTTTTAGGCTTAGTAGAAATAAAATTGAGTATATGAGGTGCAGTTTCAGTGCTACTAGGCACCAGGAGGGAGAGGTTAAACTTGATGGGCATGTGGTATCGGAGAGAGACATGTTTCGTCATTTGGGGTCTATGCTACGAAAGGAAGGTCATATTGATGATATTGTGTGCCACCGAATCAAGACTAGTTGGATGAAGTGGCGACAAGCTTCTGGCTTCCTCTGTGATAGAATAGTGCCACAAAACCTAAAAGGGATGTTTTATAGGACAGCTATGCGACCTACAATGTTGTATGGCGCGGAATATTGGCAAAACAAGAGGCGACATATCCATCATTTAGGTGTAGCAGAGATGCGCATGTTGAGATGGATATGTGGCCATGATGACTAACGATGGTAGACTCCAAGTGCAAGGTGTGAAGAGTGCAGCAGCAAGTTTTCCCTCAGAAAGAAATCAAGGTTTAACCGACCAGTAGGAGGAAGGAGTAACTTCAGAAGGTGAAGCAGCTGAGATGGCAGGACGCACTACCGGTTCAGAAGCAACGTGGAACCTACACAACACAATCAAATCACTTTGACCCAACAAAGCGGTGAGGTTGTCAATCTCACCGGTTTTGCTGAACACAAAGAGGTTAAACCTATGGTGTGGAAATAGTAGGAAAACAGTAGGAACAATATGAGAGCAGTATATCAGTATGAGGAAAAAGGACCGGGGTCCACAGTTCACTAGTGGTGTCTCTCCGTGAAAGGTAAATAACATATGTGGTGAACAAATTACAGCTGGACAAGTGATAGAAATGAAGGCTGCATCTTAGTGAATATGCAAGACATATAGATTAATATGTGATTCATGCGGGCAATAAAACAAAGATGCATAGACCGTTATCCAACTGCATCTATGAATAATAATCCACCCTCTGAATATTATCCGAACAAACGTTGGGTATTAAGTTGCAAGCAACAGATAATCGCAGTAAGAAAAATGTGTAATGTAAACAATAACATCATCCTTAGACAAAGAATTTTTGTTTTCTCCCTAATGGCAACAACATATCCTCCATATGTCCCGTTTCTGTCACTCGAGCACAGATGCAAACTAGGCATGAACCCACTATCGAGCATAAATACCCCCTCTTGGAGTTACTAGCATCTACTTGGCGAGAGCATCTACTAACAACAGAGAGCATGCAAGATCATAAATAACATAAGCATAAAGATAACATGATAGATTAATAATCAAAAGACATAGCATTCAACATTCATCAGATCCTAGCAAATACAACATGTAGCATTACATAAAGATGATCTTGATCATGTTAGGCAGCTCACAAGATCTAAACATGAGGTATAAAAGTGGAGAGAACAACAATCTAGCTACTGCTATGGACCCGTAGTCCAGGGATGAACTACTCACGCATCACTTCAGAGGAGGGCATGGTGGTGTAGACCCCTCCGGTGATGATTTCCGCCTCCGGCAGGGTGCCGGGGAGAGCCCCAGAACCCTCCCGATCTCGGGATGACGGTGATGGCGGCCTCGGGTGTTTCTCACGTAAAAGCTATCTATATCTAGGGTTTTTGCCTCGGGGGGATAAATAGGCGAAAGGGCAGAGGTGGTGGAGGCCTGGGGGCCCGACACCACCCCCCGGCGCGGCCAAGGGGGGGCGCCTCCCTATGGTGTGCCCCCCTGAGGCACCCTGCCGGTCTCTGTGGAACCTCCGGGATTTCTAAGATTCTGGACTTCGAATTTTCCAATTCCAAGAATATTTCCAGAACAACTTTTCTGAAACTAAAAACAACATAAAACAGGAACTGGCTATGTGGCATCTTGTCAATAGGTTAGTCCATAAAATCGATAAAAATGACATAAAGTTTATAGTAAACATGTGGGAAATAACATGAAAATAACATGGAACATCAGAAATTAAGGTTACGTTTATGACGTATCAACATCCCCAAGCTTAGGTCCTACTCGTCCTCGAGTAGGTAAACGATAAAAAACACAATAATTTCTGAGGTGACGTGCTACCAACATAAACTTGATCATCATAGTAATGTAAAAACATATGTAAGCTGAGATCATAGAACTTAAACATAAGAATGGTAAATAGAACTTTAATAATAAATCATAGCAATCACCTAGCATCATGAGAAGTAACTCAAAACAAAGATCATGAATAACAATGCAAAGAAAGATATACATTTGTTTTCAAGTATAAAGAAAGCATGGAAAAGTGATATTTCGATAGTCCTTAAGAGTGGGGCAAAACATAAATGCCAGGACACCTTCAAAGTTCATGAGGAAGAATAGAACAAATAATTAGAGAACAAGCAATAACACATCATGAATCAATTAATAATGTTTCTGGGACAAATGCACATAAAACTCAGACTGGCAAAAATGCTCTCTCAACTGTGCATAAAGTTAGAAGATGGAGATTCACCATAAAAGTAAAAGAAAGGCCCTTCGCAGAGGGAAGCATGGATCACTCATGTGCTAGAGCTTTTATTTTATTAAACAAAGATGTTAAAAGTTTGAAACTCCTCCCATCCATCTTACAAAAACCATGGCTAGCCGAATCCTTGGGTGCCTGCCAACAATCACATACCATGGAGGAGTGTCTATATTTTGGGAGATGTATGCTAATGTCAACGAATGGTAAACATAAAATTCATTACATCAAAGGACAACTTGATTTCACAAGAGAGGTTCCCATATGAAGGATGCAACTGGTGTAGAAGGCAACCCCCCTTTCTCTTTTGTTCACACAATTATGCTTTAACTGATAAATAGGGGGCAAAAATAGTGAAGAGATTTTGTGTGTATTAATTTGGGGCTGGGCACCCCGCTGCCAGCTCTTCTATCAATTGGATAAGCGGATGAAGCCACTAGTCTAGGGTGTGAAATCCAATCAACAAGTGAGATAACGATTCTCTATTTACGTCCTCATGAGCAAAAACAGGAACACAAAGCAGGAGTAATTTTGAAGGTTTTAAAGGTAACACATGAGAAATTTACTTGGAGTGGCAGTTAAATACCACATATAGGTAGGTATGGTGGACACAATCGGAAAAATTTGGTATTAGGGAGTTGGATGCACAAGTAGAATTCCATACTCAGTACAGGTGGAGGCTAGCAAAAGACTGGGAGCGAAAAATCAAGAGAGCATAAGAGCCATAATCATGCATAGCGACATAAACATCATTAATCAAAGCATAATTGGTACCATAAATTCTAAAACTAAATGATCATAGAGGCTATTAGTGATTGGTTCATAGTCATAAACATGGTGTGAGCATGCGCCAAGTCGAGCAAATAAACGTTCAAAGGAGAATACCGCAAATTTATGCTTCAATATGACAAGAACAACTCATGATTCTTTCAATGGCACATTAAACACTCTCAACTATTTTAGGATAATAATTCTACTCAATAACCATAAGGATTTAAAACTAAAATAACATCAAGCATGACATGAAAAAGTTCTAGCCACAGTCTATACAAGCTTCTACTTGCACTGTTAAAAATTCTACTTCAAGGAGCAGTTTCTTTTTTCAACAAGCACCATACAAAACATGCTTTAACAAAAATCCTATACATGCTACAGAAAGCAAACATGAGAGTACTCACATAACACTACTAAAACTAACAGCTATGAATAAGAGATGCAATGAAAACAAGGGCTGAACAGGAATTTACGCAGTAACTAGAAGAAAAACTAAGAATACTAGCATACCAAGTATTCAAATGAAAAAGCTGAGCGTGTCTCTATCCCAAATAAGGATGCTATGTACAATGATATTATTGCATCAAGGAAAATAAAATAAAACAAAACAAAAACAAACAGACGCTCCAAGTAAACTTCATATGATGTGACCGAATAAAAATATAGACTCACGAGAAATGACCTCATAGATAGTTGATGAAGAAGGGGATGCCTTGGGAATCCCCTAGCTTAGATGCTTGAGTCTTCAAAAAATATGCTTGGATGAACCACGGGGGCATCCCCAAGCTTTGACCTTGCACTCTTCTTGATCACATATATCACCTCTTCTCTTGAAACTTGAAAACTTCCTTCATACCATACTCAAACAGTAATTCGCATTAGAGGGTTAGGGAAACAAATAATAATCCATGGCTTCTGTATGGCACAAGTGATATTGATACTATTAAACATTAGCTACATCCACAGATGTTTCGTGAAGCAAAGTAATCCACTTGACATCGTAAAAGAGCCAATGCAAGAAAAATGACAGACTCTATCAAAACCAGAACGGTCTGTAAAGACAAATTTTTTCGAGGCACTTAAGTTGCTCAAATAGAAAAACCTAGGGAACAAAAAAGTTGCGAAATTAGCCGAGGAAGAAGCACAAAAAATGTCAGATCATTATGATCTTCCAGGAGTTTGTACGATTTTTTACGATGGACAACATAAATCTGTTTTCAGCGCTGAAATCCGAAAACCAACTTCAACTCTCGTCAGAAACCTTACTTGACACTACTAAAACATGAAAAGAAAGATAAAAAAGAGTTACTACAGAAGTATAAAACACCTTGACTCAAAGAAAACAAAGAGAAACAAAGAAAAAATAAAAACATGGGTTATCGCCCAAGAAGTGCTTTTCTTTAATGCCTTTTAGCTAGGCCCAGAAAAATGGAATCAAGTATTTTTGAGTGAATAAGAATCGAAATAGAGGTTTGGTAACTCCTTAATAATGCATTGTATTTTATCTAAGTGAGTTCCAGAAGCTCCTCTCTTAGAACTTTAAGGTTTACTATTCTCATCAAATAAGTTTTCAAGAATAATCCAATCAAAATTCTTTTCTAGGGCTTCATGCAATGCTATCAATTTAAAGGGATTTGGTATTTTCTCTTCATTTTTATTTTTAGGTTCAGCATTTTAGAGAGTACCAACTAAGGATGGCAATGGGTAGGGTATGGGGCGGGTAGCGCAATACCATACTCATACCCGTATAGTCAACGGGTAGAAAAATCTACCCATACCCGTACCCATGGGTATGAAACTCTACTCATGCCCATACCCGGAGGATACCCGTACCCATTGGATACCCAACGGGTACACAAGTTATTATATTCATTGATAGCATATTTGACAAAAAAATATCAGTTCGATCAACTGTATGCCTCGTCAATGGGAATTTATGTCCTTAATTTGGGTATTTGGAAGAAGATGGATTAAGGAGTGATTTGCGAGCCGAGGGGATTACATGGACGCTTTGACTGACCCTTCTCCGATCATCGCCTTAACCCTAGAGTCATGGCCTTGTGTCCTGCTTCCTGCTAGGCTACATATGGCCAAAGTGTCCCACATGTCAGTATAATTGGGTAGGATATGGGTATACCCACGGGTACAACATGATACCCATGACCTACCCATAACATGACGGGTAGGATACGGGTACTACCCATGGGTATAAAAGTGTACCCATACCCTTCCCATACGGGTCGAATACCCGCAAATACCCATACCCACGGTTAAAATTGCCATCCTTAGTACCAACAACATCTGTGCATGAGCCTGGAATATTGAAACGATAAGACACTTTTCTAGCTTCTATAGGAACATCTCCAAATTCTTTAAGCATGGTTTCCAAAGTGAAATTTCTTTTCTCGATGTCTTTAATATTGTTCAAGCTGAGGAACATATGCTGTAATGTAGGATGAAGGTTAACAAACCTAGCTTCTAATAGGTGAAAGAGAGAAGTAGCAGCAGTTTCATAATTTGGATCAAGTTCTACTATGGATTTTTCCTCTAAATTTTCATGCTTACTAACATGATTAAAGAATTATTTAATGGTATCATTTCCAAGTATAGAACCACTACCAACTGGAAGATCTTCAAATGTAAACTTAGGAGGCAACATGATGAAAGATAATAACAAATAACAAGAGCAACTAAAATAAGAACTATTTTTTTTTGTGTTTTTGATAAAGAGAAGCAAACAAGACAAAAATAAAATAAAACAAGCAAAACTAAAAAAAGTAAAGAGATTGGAAGTGAGAGACTCCCCTTGCAGAAATTCTCTTGCTCCCCGGCAACGGCGCCAGAAATTATGCTTGATGCGTGTGACTACACGTTCATTGGGAGACCCCAAGAGGAAGGTGTGAAGACTTCAACAACAGGTTTTCCCTCGAAAAGAAACCAAGGTTTAATTGACCAGTAGGAGGAAGGAGTAACTTCAGAAGGTGAAGCAGCTGAAATGGCAGGGCGCACTACCGGTTCAGAAGCAACCTCGAACCTGCATAACACAATCAAATCACTTTGCCCCAACGAAGCAGTGAGTTTGTCAATCTCACCGGTTTTCCTGAACACAAAGAGGTTAAACGTATGGCGTGGAAAACAGTAGGAACTGTATGAGAGCAGTATGAAAGTAGTAGGTGTTTATCAGTATGAGGAAAAAGAACTGGGGTTCACAGTTCACTAGTGGTGTCTCTCTGTGAAAGATAAATAACATGTGTGGTGAAAAAATTACAGCTGGGCAATTGACAGAAATGAAGGCTGCACCGTAGTGCATATGAAAGACATAAAGATTACTATGTGATTCATGAGGGAAATACAACAAGATACATAGACCGTTATCCAACTGCATCTATGACTAATAATCCACCCTCCGAATATCATCCGAACAAACGTTGAGTATTAAGTTGCAAGCAATAGATAATCGCAGTAAGCAAAGTGTGTACTGTAAACAATAACATCATCCTTAGACAAAGCATTGTTGTTTTCCCCTAATGGCAACAATACATCCTCCACCCGTCACGTTTCTGTCACTCGAGCACAGATGCAAAGGAGGCATGAACCCACTATTGAGCATAAATACTTCCTCTTGGAGTTACTAGCATCTACTTGGCCAGAGCATCTATTAACAACAGAGAGCATGCAAGATCATAAATAACACGAGAATGAAGATAACATGATAGATTGATAATAAAAAAACATAGCATTCAACATTCATCAGATCCTAGCAAACACAACATGTAGCATTACATAAATATGATCTTAATCATCTTAGGCATCTCACAAGATCTAAACACGAGGTACAAAGTGGAGAGAACAACCATCTAGCTACTGCTATGGACCCGTAGTCCAGGGATGAAATACTCACGCATCACTTCGGAGGAGGGCATGGTGGTGTAGACCCCTTCGGTGATGATTTCCCCCTCCGTCAGGGTGCCGAGGAGAGCTCCAGAACCCTCCCGATCTCGGAATGACAGTGACGGCCGCCTCGGGTGTTTCTCGGGTAAAACGATATATATCTAGGGTTTTTCCTTGGGGGAATAAATAGGAAAAAGGGCAGAGGCGATGGAGGCCTGGGCCCCACACCACCCCCGGCGCGTCAAGGGCGGGGGGGGGGGGGCGCTGCCCTATGGTGTGGGTCCCCTCAGGCCCTCCTCCGGGTCTCTTTGGGACTCCGTGGACCTCCGGGATTTCTAAGACTTCCGGACTTAGAATTTTCCAATTCCGAGAATATTTGGAGAACAACTTTTCTGAAACTAAAAACAGCAGAAATCAGTGAACTGGCTCTATGGCATTTGCAAATAGGTTAGTCCGGAAAATCGATAAAAATGACATAAAGTGTATAGTAAACATGTGGGAAATAACATGAATACAACATGGAATATCAGAAATTAAGGATACGTTTATGACGTATCAGGCCACAAGAAAGAACTAGGTCCGGAATAAAGATATACGTGAGAGAGTTGGGGTAGCACCGATTAAGGATAAGGCTATATCAGTTGCCGTATGGATATAGCCCGGATATATCATCTTACTCCGACTATATCCTGTCTAGGGACCAAAAATTTTGGTACAAAATTTGTCACCTCCGTCAACTTCGGAACCCAAATCAATCAACGTTGGTTGTTGAAGCTGTTGTGGAGGTTCGAGTGCGACCAATAACGACCTGGTTTTAGAACCGTTGAACTGTGTCACGAATAGTTGTTATTTAAACTCCTGATTGTTCATTCATCTTGTATGACTATGTTGTCACGTTATGAATTTCTGAATAATACTATATAAATGATTATATGTTGTCTAAATTTTACTATTTTTTTAATATTCTAGCAAAAAGGCTATATGGTTATAGCCCGACTATAGCTCGGCTATAGCCTTTCATAGCTTCTGAAATTGCCGGGGCTATATGCAACAACCCGCTATTTTAAACTTTGCTCGATCGATACTCGATAGTAGATTCAGTAGATAGAGAATGCCAGGTTTGGTTTCAAGAATGTTCAAATGTCTTCATGTCCTAACACTAATTGTACATTGTTCAGCTGCTCGATATAAGCTAACGGAGCAAAGATGGGTATGCATACTTTTTGAGTCATAACGGACAGAACTAAAAGGCTAATGTAGGAAAAGAGTTGTACCGGATCCTAGCCAAAGGTAATGCAATCTTCAATGTGGAACCATGCATTTCACCATATTTTTTTCTTGCGTGTATTCCTGATTCTAGGGCACATTTAGTGATCTTTCTCGACAAAGCCTAACTAACTATGGGGATGAATTAAAATATTGTCCCTAGATAACAACCATGTTGAACAAGCTACCCGTTCGGTGTCAAAAGTAAAGGAACCGTACCCCTTTCGTGGGTCGGGTTGGATGTTATATAGGTGTAGAAATAAACCCTACACGGGTATTGTACAAGGGTTATATTCGTACTAAGAAGAGTACTACTCTTATAACATTTTCTATTTCCTTCAAACACCATACAAAATATGTTTTAACAAAAACTCTCTAAATGATACAACAAGCTAGCATGAGAGTACTCAAATAAATCTACTAAAACAAACAACTCTGAATAAGAGATGCATGAAAACCAGAGCTAAACGCAGTACTAGCAAAAAATGAACACCCAGAGAACAATAAGAATGAAAACTAGAGTGCTCTAAGCAATGAAAACGGAGCGTGTCTCTCTCCCACACAAGTATGATAGGTTCCAGTGATATTAGTTCAGCAAGGAAAACAAAAGAAAACTGAACGAAACATAAATGATGCTCCAAGCAAATTTCATATGATGTGACCGAAAAAAATATAGTTTCACGAGAAGTGAACTGATAGATAGTTCATGAAGAAGGGGATGCCTTGGGCATCCCCAAGCTTAGATGCTTGAGTCTTCTAAAAACATGCTTGGATGAACCACGGGGGCATCCCCAAGCTTTGACCTTGCGCTCTTCTTGATCACATATATCATCTCTTCTCTTGACCCTTGAAAACTTCCTTCACACCATAATCAAACAGTAATTCGCATTAGAGGGTTAGTGCAACAATTAAAAATCCATTGGTTATGCATGTCACAAGTCCTATTGATACTTTTAAACATTAGCTACAGCCATTGATGTTTCATGAAGCAAAGAAATCCACTTAACATCCTAAAAGAGCAAATGCAAGAAAAATGACAAAATCTGTCAAAAGCAGAACAGTCTGTCAAGACGAATTTTTTTGGGGGCACTTACACTGCTCAAATCGAAAAATTTAAGAACAAAAAAGTTGCGGAATTACCTGAGGAATAAGCACAAACAATTTCAGGTCATTTTGATCTTTTTGGATTTTTCACGATTTTTTATGGTGGACAGTAGAAATCGGTTTCCTGCGCAGAAATCCGAAAACCAACTCCAACTTTCGTCAGAAACTTTACTTGGCACTACTAAAATATTAAAATAAAGATACAAAGGAGTTACCGGAGAAGTATACAACCCCTTGACTCAAAGAAAACAGAGAAAAATAAAGAAAATAAAATAAAACCATGGGTTATCTCCCAAGAAATGCTTTTCTTTAACGCCTTTTAGCTAGGTATGGTAATTTGAGAAGATGCTCACATAAGAATTATGAATTGAAGCAAAAGAGAGCATCAAGAAGAAAATATAAAACAAGTTTAAGTCTAACCCACTTCCTATGAAAAAGAATCTTGTAGAAAAACAAGTCAATAAACCACAAAGTGGCTAGCATAGGAAGACAAAATAAGTTCAACTTCAGAAATTTCAACATAAAGTGGGGACACTTGATATTTTTTAGATGCATAAAATTGGGTTTCCCTCTCTCATAATAACTTTCAGTAGAATCATGAATAAAATTAACAATATAACTATCACAAGAAACATTCTTATCCTGAGCCACATGCATAAAATAATTATTACTCTCCACATAAGTATAGTCATTCTTATTAATAGCCGTGGGAGAAAATTCAACAAAATAGCTATCATTATCATTCTCATCACCATAATCATCAAACATAGGAGGCATTTTGAAATCATAATTAATTTTCTCCTCAATAGTAGGTGTACTGAAAATAACATATTCATCATTGTAATCATCATATATTGGAGGCAAAGTATCATCAAAGAAAATTTCCTCCTCAAAACTTGGGGGAATAAAAATATCATATTCATAAAAACTAGCTTCCCCAAGCTTCGACTTTTCCATAGCATTTGCAATAATGGTGTTCAAAGAATTAATACTAATAACATTGCTACTAGCATGCAAATAAAGTTCCATAGGTTTTTAATTTTCTCTTCAAACACTTCATGTCCTAACTCAAGATAAAGATTATAAAGTTTCCTCATATTTTTGTTGTTTGCCATTAAGCCTAACTAGTGAAAATAAAAAAAAGAAACAAAAAGATATAATTGCAGAATCTAAATGAAATAACTTCCAGCACTCACACCCCGAGGATGTGAGAACCTTCTACCTTACCTCCTCGGCAACGGCGCCAGAAAAGAGCTTGATGTCTACGCACGCTTCTATTCTTATAGATAGTGTTGGGGCTCCAAGTGCAAATGTTTGTAGAACAACAAAAAGTTTCCCTTAAGTGGATTACCCAAGGTTTATCGAACTCAGGGAGGAAGAGGTCAAAGGTATCCCTCTCAAGCAAACCTGCAATCACGATACAAGAAGTCTCTTGTGTCCCCAACACACCCAATACAATTGTCAGTTGTATAGGTGCACTATTTCGGCGTAGAGAGAGTGAAATACAAGTAATATGGATGTGTATAAGTGATAATAGCGATCTGAAATAAAAATGGCAGCAAGCAAACATATAGCAGAACTGATTGTAAAATCTGTTTCAATGCTTAGAAACAAGGCCTAGGGATCCTACTTTGACTAGTGGACACTCTCAACAATGATAACATAATTAAATGCATAAATGTCTCTCTTCACTATGCTACTCCGAACCACTCTCCGGTCGAATAACAAACACCAATTCATTGCGTAGGGCTGCAACAGCACTCCTCAAAGTCGCATTCCCATGTCTAGTTAACCCCACGCTGTCACTATGATCCCTAGAAGTTACTAGACAAACACCACAATTTCATAGGGTCATCCAACACAAGATATAAATATCATGCTAAACCACACGGTGCACACACTGTCACCTTTACACCGTGACCAAAGATTCTATGGAGATCTCATAACAAAACCACTTGAGTAGCATAACAGATGTAGATTACACCTACATATTCAACTAGATTACAAAGCTCATGATCACATAAAGATCACACCATGGGAGAGAGAGATGAAACACATAGCTATCGGTAGAGCCCTCAGCCCCGTGGGAGAACTACTCCCTCCTCATCATACGAGACAACAACGTCGATGAAGATGGTGGTGGAGTCGATGGAGATTTCTGTACCCCGTAACTTGTTGGCGGCGGTGGCGGAGCTTCGGATATTTTTTGTAGAAAAGGCCAATTTTCCTAGGGTCTATGCATCGGGGACTATATATGGGCAAAAGGGCGATGCCGGGGGTGGCCAGGGGGCCCACACCACATCCCGGTGCAGCCAGACGGGGAAGCGTGCCCCCTATGGTGTGATGGCTCCCGGACACCCCTCCGGGTCTCTTCGGGACTTCGTGGACCCTCCGGGACTTCTAATACTTCTGACTTTTTAATTTTCCAATTTCGAGAATATTTCCAGAACAACTTTTCTGAAACTAAAAACAACAGAAAACACGGAACTGGGTCTGTGGCATTTTGTCAATAGGTTAGTCCGGAAAATCGATAAAAATGACATAAAGTGTATAGCAAACATGTGGGAAACAATAAGAAAACAACATGGAACATCAGAAATTAAGGATACGTTTATGACGTATCAGGCCTCTTTTAAACCGGGACTAAATTTGACCGTGCCCGCGTCGCGTCCTAAATGTTAGGACCGAGAACGCGGCCGGGACTAAACCCTTCTGAACGGAAGTCCTATTTTCTATTAGTTCAAGCATCTTTCTACATTGTACTACGATTCCGAGCTATTGAACCGCACCTCTAACTAAAAAAATAACTTTCCCTCGTACATCGGGAACAACTTCATTGATAAATAATGTACTCCAGCCAATAATTGTCGCTGCGGTAAACATTAATATGGATAAGAGGAGCCACGCGTGATATACCACTCTAGGAATCCGTAGCCGTGGGACCGTATTATGCTGGGGCTGTGCTAGGCGTAAGTCGCCCTAAAAGATCCCCTTGTAGGTCCCCTTTGTGGCCGTTTTATTCCCTCTGTCGTATGTGAAAGAAACGGCTCGTGCGTCACCACACGCAGCTAGGAGAGATTCCTGTGCCGGTACTATACGCCGACTTGACTAGTGTAAGCAAACATGCATGCAACAGCCTAAAAAAAGGCCTAGCTAAGGGCTTATCCAGCCATTCGCCCCCCCAGGACGCGAAAATCTCGCTTTTTTGGCCGCCGCGGCGCGTAACGGCGCAAAACAGGAAACTGGGGGCCCGTTTCCCAGCCGTGAAACCCAGGCCGCCCCCAACCGGCGATTCGGCCATATTTGGGCATTTAAATTAAATAAATATAGTTTTGTCACACAAATAAATAGTTCAACAATTTAAACAAATAAAATAAATTACACTACGCATTGTCATCGTCCTCAACATTGCCATTCCCCTTCCGCGCCCACAAATGCTGCACCAGGTCATTCTATAGAGCTTGGTGTGTTCCAGCGTTTCGAATCTCCTGCCTCGTGGCGAGGAAGGCTTTCCATGATGTTGGCACCTGGTGATCAACATTTGCAAGAGGACCCTGCCGGTAGTATGGTGTGCTTGCCTCACTGTCAGGCACCGGGTCATCCCGCTCACTCTCAATGACCATGTTGTGCAAGATCACACAACACTGCATCACATCCCACATGTTGTACTTCGATCAAGTCATAGCTGGGTACCGGACAACAGCGAATCAAGATTGCAGCACGCCAAATGCCCGCTCAACATCATTCCTGCAAGCCTCCTGGCACTTGGAAAACCAAGCTTTTGCGCTTCCTGGCACAAGGTTGGAGATGCTCTTCACAAATGTTGCCCACTTCGTGTAGATGCTATCTGCAAGATAATACCTCTTTGTATACTTGTGTCCATTGATCTCATAGTTCACCGGGGGGCATGGCCTTCGACAAGCTCGGCAAAGACATTCGAGCACTGCAAGACATTGATGTCGTTGTGACTTCTAGGCATACCAAAGAATAAATGCCAAATCCATAGATCGTACGAAGCCACAGCCTCGAGAACCACCGAGCACTCTCCTTCCTTTCCCTTGTACATCCCATGCCAATAAAATGGACAGTTCTTCCATGCCCAATGCATACAGTCGATACTACCAAGCATCCCAGGAAAGCCTCTTGCTTCATTCTCTGCGAGGAGACAAGCAGTGTCTTGCGGATTGGGTGATCATAGGTATGTCTGGCAAAAAACTGCAACCACTGCCCGGCAGAACTTGTTCAAGCACTCAAGGGCCATGGACTCGCTCATGCGCAGGTAGTCATCTTGTGCATCTGCGGGAGCACCGTATGCAAGAAACCTCATGGCCATCGTGCACTTCTGAATAGAGGTAAAGCCTACCGTGCCGGTGCAGTCCTTCTTCAATTTGAAGTAGGTGTCGAACTCCTGGATGGCATGCATGATCTTGAGGAAGAGCTTGCGGTTCATCCTGAAACGACGCCGGATTACCTTCTCGTCGTTGGTGGGATCCTCGGCAAAGTAGTCGGCGTAGAGGATGCAGTACCCCTCATACCGCTGCCTCGTCTTGCTCTTGCGGCAACCGGGACTCGATCCAGCACGCCGCGGCTGGGCGGCCTAGGCCTACAAGCTGGCCAGACAGCTCAGGATCAGCAGGTGTTCCTCGTCGTCGATGGCGGCCTGATCTTCCTCGTCGAATAGCTCGGCGAGCATCTCCTCAGCGTCGGAGTCCATGGGCCGGGCAGAACGTCGAATACCTTGCGGGGGGGAGGGGGTGGACGCGTTTCACCGGACACAACCTTCCTCGTGGAGGAGGGGCGAGTAAACGGCGCCGGCGGCGCGACGGAGCTAGACGGCGGAGGTTCGGCTAGTTTCTCGTGTGTGGTGGTGGCCGACGGCGGCGGCGTGGGGGTGGCCGACAGGGTGGCGACGGCAAGTCGAGCAAGAGGAAAAGGCGAGCCGGGATGGGGAAAGTGGGGGAAATGGTGTTGCCTCGCCGACAATGCTGGCCCACGCGCGATTTTCCTTCCGCCGCCCCCCAAGCCGAACCCAACAGTCTGGGTTTCGTCTGGGTGCACCGGCGCTAATTTCCGCTGAAACGGCGCTATTTGAGTTTCTGGGGGGGCCGGCTGGTAGAAAATCGTCTCTTTTGGAGCAAATCGGCGCTATTTAGCGTCCTGAGGGCGCTGGGGGGACGGCTGTAGATACCCTAAGCATGCAGCCTAAAAGGCCTAGCTAAACATGCATGATATTGTTACACACACAATGTACACAGATATGTCAAATGGCACTTAAAAGTGAAAAAAAATCGTCGACATATTCGAACTCTTAAATACATCGTTGTAAAATTGTACCATTGCAGCAAAAGCTCCGAACAAAATAAAAACACATCCAAATATAAATTTGTATATTTTAAACATTTTTTTAGTTTTACAACAAATAAACACATATGTAGCATTGCAAACAAAAATAAAATTTGGATATATTTGTAGCATGGCAACAAAAATAATTTTTTATTTTTTTGGATATATTTGTAGCATCACAACAATTTTGGATATATTTGTTTTACAACAAATAAACACATATGTAGCATGGCAACAATTTTTTTTTGGATATATTTGTAGCATCACAACAAATTTAATATTTTTTGTACAACAATAAACACATATGTAGCATCGCAACAAAAAAAATATTCTTTTGGATATATTTGTAGCATCACAACAAATTTGGATATATTTGTTTTACAACAAGTAAACACATACGTACCATTGCAACAAACAAACAAAAATAAATTTGGATACATTTATAGCATCGCAACAAATTTGGATATATTTGTTTTACAGCAAATAAACACATATCTAGATTCGCAATAAAAATATTCGATATATTTGTGACATATTTTTCGTATTGGCAGGAAGCTCTTGAAGCACTAGTGGTAACACTCACATCGCCTTGCAAATGTTTGCACAGTGCCCCTATTGACGACCTCACAACATCACCGATAGCGACACTCTGGCCTCGAAACATAGCCATGGACCATTGAGTGGCGATGTCAACTCGCGGCAAAATGGCGGCCAAGACAGACAACACTAAAAATATTTAAAAAAAATCTAACAACATAAATGTACTCCCTCTGTCAAAATAATTGTCGCTTAAAATGTACGTATCTAGATGTATTTCAGAACTAAATGCATCCATTTTATGGATAATTATTTTGAGATGGAGGAGTACATAAGTGTTGACATAGCAGTTATCAACCATGCATGTATACATTTTATGGATAATTATTTTGAGATGGAGGAGTACATAAGTGTTGACATAGCAGTTATCAACCATGCATGCATACAGGTACATTGATACACTCCATGGTACATGTGAGGAGAAAAATGTGAAGTACCGTGCTGATCCACGGCACTAATGGTGCATACACCATTTCCATTCGCTGGGTTCACAATTGAAAAGTGGCACTAGTGGTGCATACACCGGGTGTATTCACGTGGGTTGACAACTGTGGATAGACGTACGTCGCCCTCTTAGGCCCCGCTTGGCATCCCAGTTTTTTTCCCCTTCCGTTTTTTTCCACGGCGGGTTTCCTTGGTGCACAGTGATACGGCGGGAAATGAAAATGAAGCAGCCAGGTCCGAGTTATTTACGGGGGCTAATGGGCTGAAATCGGACCGTACCGAAACTAAACAACCCACAAATTGGCCAAACTGGGCTGAGTCGGTAAACTTCAAGGATCCGTGAAATAGACGGGTTTTGGGCTAAAATACGACATTCCAACGGGCCGATTTTTCATTATGCTACCGGGTACCTGTGGATGGACGTGGCCCATGGCCCATGGGCGTGTCGGGCAGGCTGGATACACTCCCACGCCGCGCTGTTGCACTTGAACCCAGAGCCGAAGCCGATCATCCAAATGCGGTCGCCCTTGTACATCCTTCCTTTAGCCTCGATGTAGGCCAGCTCGTACCACAGCGAGCTACTAGACGTGTTTCCGAACCGGTGCAGTGTCATCCTCGACGCCTCCACTTGCTGGTTGGAGAGGCTCAGGTTTTCCTGCAGTGCATCTATAACCGCCCGGCCGCCGGCATGAATGCAGAAGTGCTCGAATGCCATGGAGAAGTCTGGGATATAAGGTTTGAGTCGGGCGCAGGACACCTTGCGTGCAACGAAGGAGAGGGCGAACAGAAGCTGCTGAGAGACCGGTAAGACGAACGGCCCGATTCTGACGATGTTGGCCTCCAGTGATTTGCCCGCGACGATCATCAGGTCCTTGCTGAGGTTAACCCCGACGTTTCCCTCGTCGTCTTCTCTCTGAAACACGCACCGATAAGCTCTATCGCTTGCGCCGGCGTGGGTGCGCACGACGTGTTTGAGGCGGAACCGGGCGTTTACGGGCGATGTTGACAGCAGCGCCGCCGCTCCGCCGACACGGAACAGGCAGTTGGGCAAGAGCATCCCGCGCTCGTTGCCGGCGTAGTAACTCAGGGTGATGGTCTCCGTGGAGACGACCAACGCATGGGAGCCCCGGGGAGCAACCTGCAGGAGTTTCCCGGCGAGCCCGACGGAGATTAGCCCCGCGCTACAGCCCATGCCAGCGAGGTGCATGCTGCGGATGTCACTGCGCAACTTATACTTGTTGACGATGATGTCGACCAAGGATGGCGTGGGACAGAACAAGCTGCTGTTGACGACGAGTACGGTGATGGCCTCCGAAGCGATGCCGGTGTTGCTGAGGAGGTCGTCGATTGCCGAGAAGACAACGAGCTCGAACTCGGCTCGGGCGTCATCAAGAGTGACATATTTGTACGCCGATATGTAGTTGGCCGCTGCCGGCGCGCAGGTCTCCTCGCCGAGGCCCGAGCGTTCTAGTAGCCGGGAGATGAACCGGAGGCTGCTCTCGTTGGTGTTGGGGGATTCTTTGGTATGCTCCACAAAGGTGGCCTTAGGGCTGCGCTCGAAAGCTCCGTTGAAGGAGCTGCAGAAACAGGAGTAGTCGACCAGGTACACCGCTTGCGAACGAAGCCTGAGGTACACGGTGGCAGTTGTGGCCATGAGGAATACGGGTAAGAACAGGTGGACTGGCTGGAACTCGGGGAAGTTGTCCACGATGAGCTGGTGCAAGGCATCCAGGCTGCTGAACTGAAACCACGAGACCATGTTGATTGTTTAGGTGTTGGTTTCTTTTCTGTGTTGAGAGCTAGTAGCATTTAAAGTGTAGCCACCGGCCTAGCTACGCCCATAACTGCCACGCCTCCATCCAACCTGTAATGAATTTGTGAAGCATCATGGGCACACACCAAAGTACGAAAATCTGGTAGTGAAAGGAGACGGCAAGTTGTCCTAACCGTACGGCAACTGGCATCAAATGTGTCTAGTGGCATGAAAGCGACACGAGGGTCAGTGACCCACACCCTGTTAGAGAATTCTAGCCATACACTTTTGTAGCTAACTTAAGCCACTCATCTATCGTATCTGCAGCGGCTCCATAAGCTAATAAATGCAAAGCCGCAGTACACTTTTGTAGGGAAGAAAAACCAGGACGGTTGAGAGCATCAACTCTTTGGGTGAAATACGGAGAGTATTCACCCAATCTATCCACAATGCGTAGAAAAAAGAATCGCCTCATCCGATACCTTCGCCGGAAGAAGCTCGGAGGATACACAGTTGTCGGCGAAGTAGTCGTCGTAGAGCCGATCGTGGGCGCCCAGACGATCACGCCTGCTGAACTCTCGATGGCGTCGCGGCCGTCTTGGCTCCGCTTCGAGGTTGAGCATCGCCGCCTCGTACTCCGCCTGGAATGCACCGATCATCTCACCCTCCATTCCATCGCTCGAACTGCTGCTGCTGAACGAAGACATGGCGTCGAGAGGAGTGGAAATGGAGAGTGGAGAAGATGAAGTGAGGTGTGGAAAGATTGAAACCATATGGGGGGTATTTATAGGGGGGTGGGATGAATTTTTGGGTTTTTGTCTTTTTTTCTGATTTTTTCAGGCAGCAACGGCTACCCAACGGCTAGCTGACGTGGACGAATCAGATCGCGCCACGTCAGCTAGCCGTTACAGCGCGGCCCCGCTCCCACTCTCGCCCTCCCTCTCGCCCGAGCCCGCCAACACGGCGCCCCGCTCCCGCCCGCCTCTCGACCAACTCCCGCCCCTCTCCCCTCGCCAGCGCGGGCGGTAGCGGGCGCTACCGCCGGGCGACGGCGCCACCGCCCCGCGCTCCCCTCTCGCCCCCTCCAGCCTCGCTCTCGCCCGCCCCCGGGCGATACCGCCCCCCTTGCAGCCTCCATTGGCACCAGCCTTAAGGTGAGAACTAGTGGCACAAACCGAAATTTTCTAATTAAATTTTGATGCAACCTTTCGTTAAGTGGATGTGCCTCATTTATACAGGGGCCTGTGTA
Source organism: Alopecurus myosuroides (assembly GCA_028641055.1). NCBI lineage: Eukaryota > Viridiplantae > Streptophyta > Magnoliopsida > Poales > Poaceae > Alopecurus > Alopecurus myosuroides. Next base: position 311,760,470 of record CM054063.1, on the reverse strand, counting down.
ATCCACACATTATCCAATTAAGAAAATCCATCATCGCTATTTATACAGGGACTGTTCCGCATTACTGTGCTAAACTGAAGCACGCCGCGTGAGTAAATCATTTATCTCTAGTACCATGCATGGAGATGACGGACTTGTTGAATTCACTAGCAAACATGCGTTACAAAGGAGTGCGGATTTACCAGTAGCATGTTGGGCCCCCATACTATCCTAGCCGTTCATTTGTTTTAGATTCGGAAAGAAGACCACTGGTCAAAGCTGCCTGTTCATTTGCAGTTGAGCCCCCAAACAACTTTAAAATAAGACCCACATTTACTCTGGCCTAGTTATGCACCACCTGTGTCCCGCACCAAACCCTAACCATATCAGCTTATCCCGATCCACATCCAATCGAAAACCATCACACCCTTCTCTCCTCTCTCGGGCTGATCATAATGGGGAGGAACATACACTAGTAACCTACACGCTTTTCTAGACTATGTTACTACATCCACAATGGGGAGTAACATATATGTAGTGTCATGCAACAATGCATTTATTAGGCTATAGACTCATTGTTTCTTGGAGTGTGTGATGTTCCGGTAACTTAGCTAGTCACCATAAGCACATCTCTCTTCATTAAATACGTGCCACATAAGCAAAGTTGTATTGAAGTGTGTGATGTTACTGCTAAGTTCCTCCCCATTGTGACCAGCCTCAGCACCATCGAGGCCGACGCCCCGCCCCGTTCCCGGCGGGAGGCCCGCCCTCTCCCGTGGTCGTCCTCATCCACCGCACTGGCCGTGCGCGAGCTGCAGCAGCGCCGGAGTTCCCTCCCCCGTCCGCGCCTGTGGTCCCTTCCCTCCTTCCTTGGCCAGAGCCGGCGCCTTGCATGGCATGCCTCTTCCCCGCGCCTCCTGGCTCTCCCTTGGTTCCGAGGCGCCACAACGACCAAGAGCATTGGCCGCGGCTCCAACATGCCACGACGACAAGGGCGGTTGCGCAGGTCATCTCCGGCCGTCGGCCCCTCCACCGCGCCAGGACGAGTTGCACATCTCGCTCATGGAGGATGAGCAGGGCATGTGGCGCAGCCAGCCGCCCCCGTGCAGGGATGCGTCGAGTTGGCTTGGATCTTGGATTCCAGCAAATGGTTGGCCCCGAGCAGTATTCAATTTGACTCCTTTTCCCATATCCGGGCTATTCAATTTTATTTTGTCTTTTTAATCTGTGCCAAACCGTGGACCATATTAATTATTCTTGATTTATTTTTGTATGAATATGGCCAAGAAGATGCAGGATATTCCTCCTCGCTCTTCTGTATGGGCACCATATGTCTGAGTAGTATCTTGGCATGGAGGCCCTGGATTCTCACTTTCCTTGTAACAAGCTGGTGGATTTTTTTTGATTCGTTTCTTGTTTGGTTGTCGGCCAGGATATGAACTCATTAAGCTGATGGAGATGGTTCCTTTTCTTTTTTTTCTCAGGTTTTGCTTTGTGTAGTTTGAACTTTGGTTGAATTTCTGTGATTTAGCACACGAACTAGATATGAATCTTTTATAGATCTTTTGTTGAAATATCAGTAATTATTTCGAAATTGGGCTCATAAAATTCTATTACTCAAATGTATATGCAATTTTAGTTTTCCATATGCGAGTGCCCTGACCCGTCTCCTATTCTTTGTTTTTTTGTGTTCTTCCTTTCTTTCTTAACCTTGTGTTTATTAATACCCGTATTAGGTCTTGAATGCATATATTATGTGGTGGATCTTATATGAATCCGTTATTTGGTGTCCTGGATTTTGGAGGGAAATTGTCTTTAATCTCGATTTTAAATATGGATGTAAACCCGTGTTGTGAACTCTGTGAATGAAATTTGTATGGAAACGGTATTGTATCTAGTATGAGACAATATTGTATCTTGTATGAAAATGAGATTTTAGGGACTCGTGCGTTGTAAATCCTTCTAATAAGTGTGCAAAATTGCATTTTTTCTATCAAGATTCTTTGAAAAAAAATCAAAGATCTTACTAAAAATACTGGAATATTGTATTTTTCTGTCAAATCTTTCTACTTCTGTTGAAATCATGCCAAACCTATGAATCTGATATGAAATTGATTTGGACATTGTAAATCCTTACTGAATATTTGGGAAAAAAAATACTGATATGAAATATTGTATGAAACATATGTTAACTTTGTTAAACTGGTTGTATACTAATTTTGTTAAATATTCTTGAATGAAAGAAGATTATATGATGTTCTATTGAATACTCTTGGAAAAATATTTTAGGAAAAAATTAGTCTGCTTGAAACTAAAATACCATTAAAGTTTTGTTAATGAAGCATCCAAAAAATTCTTGAATTTTTTTGCGAAGTGTGAGTGGAGAAAATTTTGTTTAATCTGTAAAAAAATGTTAAGCAAAAATAAACCTAGACCTGAAAATATCTGTAAAGAAGATCGAAACATGTATATTAAAAAAGATAAAATTATAAGGGGTGCTGAGCAAATCTGCAATGTGACTTAAGAATCCGGTGGGAGGGCTACTTTGCAAAATTCCATAGCACGAATCTCCAACAGCTGGGGAAATGGATGGCACAGATAGTATGGGGGGCCAACATACGAGTGGTAATGCTTTTCCCCGTTGCAAAGGCCGGCGTGAGTAATTCTAGTAGATCGGCCCGCGTAACTCTGACCTTTCGTCCGGCCTTTCATCTTAATATCTTTTTAGCTCGATACAATTTTTGGGATCGATATGTACGTGATAACGTGCTAGGTCACATGGTTATTGGGAGAAAGAAAAGCAAACATGGGAGGAGATGGGCTGATGAGCCGGTTCGGATAGCCGATACGTGTGTGCACATGAACATATTGGCCAAGAAAGATAAAAATTAAAGAAATGCAGCGTATAAAATGGACGAAAAGGAAACCATCTTCCCTTAATGTACCGTTCTCGTATTTAAATAATGCAAGACACTTGTGTTATTGTGCTAGTCCCTGGATCAAAAGCTAGCACCACAGTACAAAATAAAATATCATGCAAATACGTCAAATTCTATTACATCGCATGATCCAGTCTTTACAAAATAAAAATACAACCTGCATAGTCTCAGAATACTAGCAGAAAACAAAGTATTACAGCAGAAAACATAGTACAACATTGAGTCTCATCTTCATGTGCCACAGGCAGACATGTTGGAATGCAAGCTCGAGATCCTAACCAATCACTCTTCATCGGAATGACCTGCACGTTGGAATATGCAGCCCCACGAAGGAGATGCAGTACAAACAATGTACTAGCAAGTGACACTTGTATGGTGGCAGTTTTGAGGAGTAAACTAACTACATGATATTTGGTTGGTGGAGTCTGAGGCTATTTGCATAAAGCTAATTTTGACCTATATTTTATAAATCATTAAAAACCTTTAAAGATATCAGCATGGGTAGACACACCATGAAGTTTGATAAAGTCATCATGGATAGACGCACCATGAAGTTTGATAAGGGGGCACAGAGGGGTAGACACACCATGTGCACCTAAAAGAGGTTTCTAACATATTTTGCTTCATTCAAAAAAAGATGAGGAGATTCTTCAGTATAATACCTATCTAGTGGCTCAAATTGTCCATAACCGGGGACACGGCTAAGATCTTACTTTTTAACTCTTGAGAGGTTGTGCAATTTCACCTTAAGACTCACCCTACCCAAGAGAAGGATGAGACAAGATCTTTGGGAAGAGAGATTCACCCATACCAGTAAGACTCGACGCTCCTAAAATTCTGCTACCACCCAATGTCTTGCAACTGGATGAACCCCACAACTTAATCAATCTTGGCAGAGCCCATATTACCTCAAGGTTGCACTGGAAGCTTTTTAAAATAGTGAAGACCTACAAATCTCTTTGTTCCTGGGTGGCAATCCATATTTCATTCAGCCACCAAGAAAGGTTCAATCCACCCAGGTGTTTCATTAAGGTTCATAAATACCACAACCAAAATGAAAGAAAAGCATTTGTGATAGTAGCCAAGTACAACTAAACCATTACCTAGTACGGGTTTCGGGGTGGCTACACACTACTAGGTGTTCTAAGCATAGCATATACTTGGGAAAGTAAAACCACCTATGATGCATACTACTAGAAAACACTAATGTATATAGAAATTAAAAGTAGGACATGATGTATCATTTGCCTTGTGGAAGTTGGTGTAGAAACACTCTCTTTACAAATAGAACGTTGATCTCCATACAATCTAAACAATACAAATAAATAACAATTAACAAAAAATTCACTAATATACAAACAAATACAACAAAATATACAATATAGAAGCATTACAAGTTATTCAACTTGATTGGTGTTAACATGGACAAAGTTTTGACACATAGTTCAATATGCAAAAAGAATTAGGATGAGATGGTTATTGTTTGGTATTTTACGGACAAGTTCAAAGTTTATCACAATAATTCAATTTATAAAAAGGAATTATAGTGGTTTGGGTTAGGTTTAACACATAATTCAGTTTTACAAAAATAATTATGGTAAAATGGTTTAGGGCTAGCTACTAGGGCATGGGTTGGTCAAGGTTTAAGTTTGAAAGATTCAAACACTAGTGGATTCATATTGTCAAGGAGGTTCCAAGAGTTGACCTAAGGGTTAACACATTTACTTCAGTATGATAAAGGAAACAATGTGGTAATATTTAGTACTTCATTTAGTGTGCAAAAAGAAACTAAGTGTTTGGATATGGGGTTTGCCATTGGTGGTTAAGGGTTGTCAAGGAATATCACTTCACTCAATATACAAAAGATGTGGATGTGATAAGGTTTAGGGTTTAATACTTAATTCAATGTACAAAAAGGAACTAAGATGTTTGGGTCAGGCTTTCCTCATTGACAAAACAAGCTTGTTCCAAGGTTCCTAGGGTTGGTCTTTTATCACAAAGATCACACAAGGCTTTGTCTAAAATTCATGAATAACATGTGATTGACTAGGTTTGGTACTAGGTTTCAAATAAATTCACAACAGGAATTGTAAACTTGCAAATGGTTTTAGTACATGGTTTTAGTCTCACTAGTTTGTTTATCATGTGATTGACACACACTAGGTGCTGATATTGGTCCAAAGTGGTCGCACAAGGTTTTGGAAAAAGGGCTAGACAATAATTAAACCACTAAGGCCAACATTAAGTCATTACTAAGGGTTTTAACTCAAGTTCACATGTTTATGAAAAAAATGAACTTAAATAGGTTGGGTTTGGGTCTCTCTGGTCAAAGACTGCTATTTGGAACTATTTTGCAAAAGAAACCATACTAAATTATTTACGGAATTTAAACTAAGTCAAAATTGCTCAAATGGCCAATTAAATTCTAAATCAATTCTAAATTGTCCAAATATTATTTTGGGCATAAGTATATGTTGGTACACACTCTAAGGAACCCAAATAAATTTGGTTTGCAAAAATTGGATTTATAGAATTTGAATTATGCCAAAATTGATCAAACAAGTACATTTTAATTTGAACAAATTTAAATGGTCAAATTTAAATTTGGCCATTGCCAAAAGTTTCTACATGTTCAAGGGATTTCAAAAAGTCCAAGTTTGCTAAATTTGAGCTTCTGGATCAACAGATATGATGACTCTAAGTTCTAGGGTTGTTTCTGCAAATTGCCAATTGATTTTCTATTCGGGAGTAAACATAGAAAAGGGCTGGTACACGTGGCATGCTGTGATTGGTTAGACCTACTCACTGTACTGCTACGTGGCTGCTGACTGGGTTGTGCTGACTGGGCAAGATACTTTAAATCTGGAGCGCTGGATCTAGATCCAACGGCTACGTAATGGTTCAAAGGGGATCTAATCTGAGCCATCCATCAGATCTGACGGCAGAGAGAAGGGGAGGGACTCACCGGTTGGTTGGTCGCCGGAAATGGCCATCGCGGCGGCTGGAAACTCGTAGACGCGGACGACGACGGCTCTCCGGTGGTCTTAGGGCTCGGTGAAGTCCACGACACGGTCCACAGCGTCACGACGAAGACGCTGGAGGTCACGGCGTGTACGGGGGCACTCCCTCACGACGGTGATGCGCGAATGGAGGCGGCGCGGCCCTGGGAAGACGCAGTTGAGCTCGGCGTGGTTGATACGCTGCACCGAAAATTCAAAACGCGGGTCAGGGAAGTGTGCACGGGCAAGGGGAGTCGACAGGAGGTGGTCTCAACTTTGGGGGCTTGGTCTCCATGTCGGAATCGACCAAACACAACGGTGGACTTGTGCAACTCCAGTGACGAAATTTGACGACCTGGGGGCATGAATCGACTTGGAGGCAGAGTGGAAACAGAGAGGAGATTGTGGGGTTTCTCTGGCGCCCCTTAATTGAGAGGGGGTAGCTCGGTTGAGGAGATCGTGGGCGACTCGCCGCAGACATGGGCGGGTCGTTGGGGAACCGTCTGGAGGTGGGGGATGACGGGTGGGTCCCATCTGGCACTAAGAGGGAGAGGGAAAGAGGCTGGGGCGGGCTTGTGGGCTACTGCTTTCCGCACACGTGCGGTAGGTAAGGGGTGGGCTGGCTCGGGCCAGTTTGTTTCTTTCTCTCTTTTTTTTGTTCGCTTTTTTTTCTTTTTTTTTCTTTTCTATTTTATTCTTTAAATCATAACTTATGATTTATAAGCCCATTTGACCTCAAATCAAAACCTATAATTTTGTAATAAAGTTTTCTTTCAATCAAAAACATATGTGTACTATTTCCCACTATTTTGAAATTTTGTATTTTCAAAGTATGATTAAATGATTAATAGCAACTAAATGCCTTTTTCAAAATAGATTAGTAAGTGGTTGAAAATAAGTTCATTTAAGATTAACATTTAAAATATTGTTTCTCATTTTTCCATGCTCAACAAGGAGGATTTTGTCAAAATCTTTTATTACTTAATAGTTGATTTAGTAATTGAAAAATGATATAGTTAAATTTGTTTTTAATAATTTTTTTAAAAGTATCAACATTGTTTTCTTACCAAACCCCTTTTTGAAAATATTTATAATTTTTAAAGTATTGATAATTCATTTTAGAAAACATAATTAATTTCAAGAGTGATAATGCCATGAAAACAATTGAAAACAAATTTGGGGTGGATGAAATAGAGGACAAATTGGATTAGCAACTTCCAATACTTATATTATTTTCTTTTGTGTTTGCATTTTTTCCGTGGGTTGCTTTAATCAAGAAAACAATAGTTTTAAATTTTTCGATTTTTGAACTTTCCAAAAATCAGGAATGTTACACTTAAATATTAGGCTATGAAATTTGACTGTGCGTGGCTATAGCTGGATTCCTATTGAATGTACTTTTTAGACCATGGAGAATATCACTTAAAAAACTTGTTTTTCTTTGACGGGACGAAACGTGGAGTGTTTAAGATGCAAACTTGTCTTGGTTGTACCTATATATTAGGTAGCTAAAAGATGGATGGATTCTTTTGCTGCTATGTGAATAGTAAGTGCACTTTTTTTTCTGACCAAGTATGTGTCGAGACCTCGTTTGTAAGTAAGAGAAGCTCGTCATAATTTTGCATGAAAGAAATACTAGGTCTTTAAATTTTCTGTTTTCTGGAGAAAATAGCTCGTTGGTTGGTAATGTACGGCTGGCATAACGCTGCTGGAGGTGAGCATATGTCGCGCGCTTTTGTTTGCATGTTTCTTAGGTTGTTGGGAATCAGGTTGGTACGAATTGGCACGCACGTTATGCGACTGGGCCGGTCCAGCATATATGTCTAGTATTGTGGTCTTGCGGGTGCGACCAAGGGAGTGAGCTGTTTGGCCCAAGGATTCAGCTTTGTTGGCCAGCCCATTTAGCGCGTGAAGGTGGTACACGTACAGCTCACCAGTGAGGTTATCTCAAAAAAAAAAACAAAAAAAAAAGCTCACCAGTGAGGTAGCTTGGCGTTCATTTTCTGAAACCAGGCATTGTTCAGTCCGTTGGTTTACTAGTGCGGTAGCTTGGTGTTCATTTTTCTTAACCTTACATTTGTTCAGTACGCAGGGCCGGTCCATACATTTAAGGGGCCCAGGGGCAAGACAACAGACGGGGGCCCTTTATAACTCATATAAACTCAAACTGTGTTTAAAAAAACCTCAAATGTATGTTGTATTTCAAATCAATGTAAGAATCTGATACATGATATAGACAGATCATCAGTCGACTCTAAAATTGAGGGCACAAACTATTTATTTTAATCAATCCATAATTGAAGAGAACATAGTAGCAAGGAAACAATATTGTAGCTCTAGCCTTCCTGGAAGATCTTCCTATGCGTCACACATAACAAATGGGAGGCCGGAAACCAACATTTTCTGCAAGAACAGACAAGCTTGTCAAAATCTTGTTGTTTCAATCTTATTTGTTACCATGGGATATAAAGTGAACAACTAGACTACACTTGTTTCCAAATCCTCCAAATTTATCCCAAGAATGTTTGATATCATCGCTCCATTTTATTCACCGAAACAAAAGATCAGATCTTAGAATTTCTTCTAACACTCCTGCAAGCAAAGTCATTGATAATCGCATTAATTTTTATTTCATCCAACTCATCTTTCTCAATACATACTGTAGCAACACCATTCAATCTTTCTTGTGACATTGATGATTTTAGATAGGTTATTAAAGGAAAACATAGGAAAGAATGAACATGCACCTTCTCCAATGTCTATTTGATGGGGAATTAGTCTAACGCTGAGGAGGGAAGGATAGTTGGTTGGGGGTGAATCAATTGTGTCGTCAATCTCCATTAAAGGATGGCCGTGACCTTGAAATCGGAAAGAACGAGAACAGTGGCGCTGTTACGGGAGAATGCGATTAGGGAATTTTGGGAGGAGAAGGGTCAACGTCTCAGAGACAGAAGCTAAGCATACACGTACAGAACATATCAAGCGATCGCTCCTTCTCCTGGCTCGTGCGAATGGAGCATGGTGGGCTATGCCATGTTGGTTTGGGCCTATGCCTCTAAGCTTTTTTCTTAAATCTTTTATACTGTACTATTCTAAGCCAGGATTTGTACTAATAAAAAAATAGAAGAACTACTTGGGCTGGGGCCCCTGCTTTTTGGGGGCCCGGGGCGGGCGCCCCGTTTGCCCGCCTTATGGGCCGGCCCTGTCAGTACGTTGGTTTGTTGCCTGTACCAACATGTTCGTTCTAGTCTACAGTATATTTTAGTAATATGTTTTTTCCTTTTCTTTTTTTCTTTCATATGTTTCATTCACTTTTTTTTCTTGCTAATTTGTTTAGCCTTTTTCAGCTGCCTTCTTTTTTATGTATTTTTCTCTGTGACGGACTTTTTGTTTCATGGTGTATAACAATTTGTTCCATTTATTTACAAAGATTTGTTTCTTTCATTCCAAAAATTGGTTTTGCAAAAAAAAAATTTTACCTCAATGCCATGTTTTGTTCCTATATGTTAGGCGACATTTAGTTCTTTGTTCCATCATCCAAAAATATTTGCTCCACTTACTCTTAAAATTTAATTCTACAAAATTTTGCTTCTAGATTTATTTTTGTTCCGTGTGATATCTTTTGTTCCAATGTTTATAGTTATTCGTTTCTTCGTTCAAAAATTTCGTCCACACTCACTAGATTTTTCTATAACACAACACAAAACAATGCTTACAAATGATCACGCACACTTGTTTCCCGTCTCTCCATGGAACTTTGTTCATTTCTCTATAGATTTTTTTTGTTCCTATCCCTCTGGAGCTTTTGTTCCTAGTGTTTTGTTCTGAGCTTTTTGTTCCTATGTCCATGGAGCTTTGTTTCTTTCTCTATAGAGCTTTTTGTTCCTAACTTTGTGTCAATCTCCATGGAGCTTTTGTTTCTCTCTTTATATAGTTATTTGTTCCTATATCTCTGGAGGTTTTTGTTTCGAGCTTTATGTTCATATGCCCATGGAAATTTGTTCCTCTGTCTCTATAGATTTTTTTTTTCCTATCTCTATGGAGATTTTGTTTCTAACTTTTTGTTCCTAGCTTTGTTCTGGACTTTGTTCCTATCTCCATGGAGATTTTGTTCCTAGATTTTATTTTCAGTTTTGTTCTTATGTTCGTAGAAATTTGTTCTCCATGGAGATATTATTCCAAGATTTTGTTTTAACTTTTGCTCCTATGTTCGTAGAACTTTTTTTTGTCTCCATGGAACTTTGTTCCTTTCTCTGTAGTTTTTTTGTTCCTATCTCTCTGGAGATTTTTGTTCCTAGTGTTTTTGTTTAGAGCTTTTGTTCCAATGTCCATGGACCTTTGTTCCTCTCTCTATAAATCTTTTTGCCCATCACTTTGTGTCCCATCTCAATGGAGCTTTTGTTCCTCTCTGTATTGAGTTTTTTATTGTTCCTATATCTCTAGAGGTTTTTGTTCTGAGCTTTATGTTCCTATGTCCATGGAACTTTGTTCCTCTATATTTATAGAGTTTTTGTTCCTATCTCTATGGAGATTTTGTTCTTTTTTTGTTCCTAGCTTTGTTCCTGGATTTTGTTCCTATCTCCATGGAGACTTTGTTCCTAGATTCTGTTTTAAGTTTTGTTCCTATGTTCGTAGAAATTTGTTCTCCATGGAGACTTTGTTCCTAGATTATGTTTTAAGTTTTGTTCCTATGTTCGTAGAATTTTTTTATCTGCATGGAAGTTTGTACCTTTCTCTATAGATTTCTTTGTTCCTGTCTCTTTGGTGCTTTTTGTTCCTAGTATTTTTGTTCCGAGCTTTTATTCCTATATCCATGGATCTTTCTTCCTCTCTCTATAGTGCTCTTTGTTCCTAACTTTGTGTCACATCTCCATGGAGCTTTTGTTCCTCTCTCTATAGAGTTTTTTTCCTATATCTCTGGAAGTTTTTGTTTTGAGCTTAATGTTCCTATGTCCATGGAACTTTGTTCCTCCGCCTCTATAGATTTTTTGTTCCTATCTCTATGGAGATTGTGTTCCTTAATTTTTTGTTCCTAGCTTTGTTCCATGGACTAATAATCCACCCTCCGAATATCATCCGAACAAACGTTGAGTATTAAGTTGCAAGCAATAGATAATCGCAGTAAGCAAAGTGTGTAATGTAAACAATAACATCATCCTTAGACAAAGCATTGTTGTTTTCCCCTAATGGCAACAATACATCCTCCACCCGTCACATTTCTGTCACTCGAGCACAGATGCAAAGGAGGCATGAACCCACTATTGAGCATAAATACTTCCTCTTGGAGTTACTAGCATCTACTTGGCCAGAGCATCTATTAACAACAGAGAGCATGCAAGATCATAAATAACACAAGCATGAAGATAACATGATAGATGGATAATAAAAAACATAGCATTCAACATTCATCAGATCCTAGCAAACACAACATGTAGCATTACATAAAGATGATCTTAATCATCTTAGGCATCTCACAAGATCTAAACATGAGGTACAATGTGGAGAGAACAACCATCTAGCTACTGCTATGGACCCGTAGTCCAGGGATGAACTACTCACGCATCACTTCGGAGGAGGGCATGGTGGTGTAGACCCCTTCTGTGATGATTTCCCCCTCCGTCAGGGTGCCGAGGAGAGCTCCAGAACCCTCCCGATCTCGGGATGACAGTGACGGCCGCCTCGGGTGTTTCTCGGGTAAAACGATATATATCTAGGGTTTTTTCCTTGGGGGAATAAATAGGAAAAAGGGCAGAGGCGATGGAGGCCTGGGGCCCCACACCACCCCCGGCGCGTCAAGGGCGGGGGGGGGAGGGGGTGCTGCCCTATGGTGTGGGCCCCCTCGGGCCCTCCTCCGGGTCTCTTCGGGACTCCGTGGACCTCCGGGATTTCTAAGACTTCCGGACTTCGATTTTTCCAATTCCGAGAATATTTGGAGAAAAACTTTTCTGAAACTAAAAACAGCAGAAATCAGTGAACTGGCTCTATGGCATTTGCAAATAGGTTAGTCCGGAAAATCGATAAAAATGACATAAAGTGTATAGTAAACATGTGGGAAATAACATGAATACAACATGGAACATCAGAAATTAAGGATACGTTTATGACGTATCAGGCCACAAGAAAGAACCGGGTCCGGAATAAAGATATACGTGAGAGAGTTGGGGTAGCACCGATTAAGGATAAGGCTATTTTAGTGGCCGTATGGATATAGCCCGGATATATCATCTTACTCCGACTATATCCTGTGTAGGGACCAAAAATTTTGGTACAAAATTTGTCACCTCCGTAAACTTCAGAACCCAAATCAATCACCGTTGGTTGTTGAAGCTGTTGTGGAGGTTCGAGTGCGACCAATAACGACCTGGTTTTAGAACCGTTGAACTGTGTCACGAATAGTTGTTATTTAAACTCCTGATTGTTCGTTCATCTTGTATGACTATGTTGTCACGTTATGAATTTGTGAATAATACTATATAAATGATTATGTGTTGTCTAAATTTTACTATTTTTCAATATTCTAGCAAAACGGCTATATGGTTATAGCCCGAATATAGCTCGGCTATAGCCTTTCATAGCTTCTGAAATTGTCGGGGCTATATGCAACAGCCCGCTATTTTAAACTTTGCTCGATCGATACTCGATAGTAGATTCAGTAGATAGAGAAGGTCAGGTTTGGTTTCAAGAATGTTCAAATGTCTTCATGTCCTAACACTAATTGTACATTGTTCAGCTGCTCGATATAAGCTAATGGAGCAAAGATGGGTATGCATACTTTTTGAGTCATAACGGACAGAACTAAAAGGCTAATGTAGGAAAAGAGTTGTACCGGATCCTAGCCAAAGGTAATGCAATCTTCAATGTGGAACCATGCATTTCACCATATTTTTTTTCTTGCGTGTATTCCTGATTCTAGGGCACATTTAATGATCTTTCTCGACAAAGCCTAACTAACTATGGGGATGAATTAAAATATTGTCCCTGGATAACAGAGATGTTGAACAAGCTACCCGTTCGGTGTCAAAAGTAGAGGAACCGTACCCCTTTCGTGGGTCGGGTTGCATGTTATATAGGTGTAGAAATAAACCCTACACAGGTATTGTACAAGGGTTATATTCGTACTAAGAAGAGTACTACTCTTATAACATTTTCTATTTCCTTCAAACACCATACAAAATATGTTTTACCAAAAACTCTCTAAATGATACAACAAGCTAGCATGAGAGTACTCAAATAACTCTACTAAAACAAACAACTCTGAATAAGAGATGCATGAAAACTAAAGCTAAACGCAGTACTAGCAAAAAAATGAACACTTAGAGAACAATAAGAATGAAAACTAGAGTGCTCTAAGCAATGAAAACGGAGCGTGTCTCTCTCCCACACAAGTATGATAGGTTCCAGTGATATTAATTCAGCAAGGAAAACAAAAGAAAACTGAACAAAACATAAATGATGCTCCAAGCAAATTTCGTATGATGTGACCGAAAAAAATATAGTTTCACGAGAAGTGAACTGATAGATAGTTCATGAAGAAGGGGATGCCTTGGGCATCCCCAAGCTTAGATGCTTGAGTCTTCTAAAAACATGCTTGGATGAACCTCGGGGGCATCCCCAAGCTTTGACCTTGCGCTCTTCTTGATCACATATATCATCTCTTCTCTTGACCCTTGAAAACTTCCTTCACACCATAATCAAACAGTAATTCGCATTAGAGGGTTAGTGCAACAATTAAAAATCCATTGGTTATGCATGTCACAAGTTCTATTGATACTTCTAAACATTAGCTACAACCATTGATGTTTCATGAAGCAAAGAAATCCACTTGACATCGTAAAAGAGCAAATGCAAGAAAAATGACAAAATCTGTCAAAAGCAGAACAGTCTATCAAGATGAATTTTTTTGGGGGCACTTACACTGCTCAAATCAAAAAATTTAAGAAAAAAAAAGTTGCGGAATTACCTGAGGAATAAGCACAAACAATTTCAGGTCATTTTGATCTTTTTGGATTTTTCACGATTTTTTATGGTGGACAGTAGAAATCGGTTTCCTGCGCAGAAATCCGAAAACCAACTCCAACTTTCGTCAGAAACTTTACTTGGCACTACTAAAACATTAAAATAAAGATACAAAGGAGTTACGAGAGAAGTATACAACCCCTTGACTCAAAGAAAACAGAGAAAAATTAAGAAAAAATAAAACCATGGGTTATCTCCCAAGAAATGCTTTTCTTTAACGCCTTTTAGCTAGGCATGATAATTTGAGAAGATGCTCACAAAAGAATTATGAATTGAAGCAAAAGAGAGCATCAAGAAGAAAATATAAAACAAGTTTAAGTCTAACCCACTTCCTATGAAAAAGAATCTTGTAGAAAAACAAGTCAATAAAGCACAAAGTGGCTAGCATAGGAAGACAAAATAAGTTCAACTTCAGAAATTTCAACATAAAGTGGGGACACTTGATATTTTTTAGATGCATAAAATTAGGTTTCCCTCTCTCATAATAAGTTTCAGTAGAATCATGAATAAAATTAACAATATAACTATCACAAGAAACATTCTTATCATGAGCCACATGCATAAAATAATTATTACTCTCCACATAAGCATAGTCATTCTTATTAATAGCCGTGGGAGAAAATTCAACAAAATAGCTATCATTATCATTCTCATCACTATAATCATCAAACATAGGAGGCATTTTGAAATCATAATTAATTTTCTCCTCAATAGTAGGTGGACTGAAAATAACATATACATCATTGTAATCATCATATATTGGAGGCAAAGTATCATCAAAGAAAATTTCCTCCTCAAAACTTGGGGGACTAAAAATATCATATTCATAAAAAATTGCTTCCCCAAGCTTAGACTTTTCCATAGCATTTGCAATAATGGCGTTCAAAGAATTAATACTAATAACATTGCTACTAGCATGCAAATAAAGTTCCATAGGTTTTGAATTTTCTCTTCAAACACTTCATGTCCTAACTCAAGATAAAGATTATAAAGTTTCCTCATATTTTTGTTGTTTTCCATTAAGCCTAACTAGTGAAAATAAAAAAAGAAACAAAAAGATATAATTGCAGAATCTAAATGAAATAACTTCGAGCACTCACACCCGAGGATGTGAGAACCTTCTACCTTACCTCCTCGGCAACGCTGCCAGAAAAGAGCTTGATGTATACGCACGCTTCTATTCTTGTAGATAGTGTTGGGCCTCCAAGTGCAAATGTTTGTAGAACAACAAAAAATTTCCGTTAAGTGGATTACCCAAGGTTTATCGAACTCAGAGAGGAAGAGGTCAAAGGTATCCCTCTCAGCAAACCTGCAATCACGATACCAGAAGTCTCTTGTGTCCCCAACACACCTAATACAATTGTCAGTTGTATAGGTGCACTATTTCGGCGAAGAGAGAGTGAAATACAAGTAATATGGATGTGTATATGTGATAATAGCAATCTGAAATAAAAATGGCAGCAAGCAAACATATAGCAGAACTGATTGCAAAATCTGTTTCAATGCTTAGAAACAAGGCCTAGGGATCCTACTTTGACTAGTGGACACTCTCAACAATGATAACATAATTAAATGCATAAATATCTCTCTTCACTATGCTACTCCGAACCACTCTCAGGTCGAATAACAAACACCAATTCATTGCGTAGGGCTGCAACTACACTCCTCAAAGTCGCATTCCCATGTCTAGTTAACCCCACGCTGTCACTATGAGCCCTAGAAGTTACTAGACAAACACCACAATTTCATAGGGTCATCCAACACAAGATATAAATATCATGCTAAACCACACAGTGCACACACTGTGACCTTTACACCGTGATCAAAGAGTCTATGGAGATCTCATAACAAAACCACTTGAGTAGCATAACAGATGTAGAGTACACCTACATATTCAACTGGATTACAAAGCTCATGATCACATAAAGATCACACCATGGGAGAGAGAGATGAAACACATAGCTATCGGTAGAGCCCTCAGCCCCGTGGGAGAACTACTCCCTTCTCATCATACGAGACAACAACGGCGATGAAGATGGCGGTGGAGTTGATGGAGATGGCTCCGGGGGCATTTCCTCGTCCCGGCAGGGTGCCGGAACAGAGATTTCTGTACCCCGTAACTTGTCGGCGGCGATGGCGGAGCTTCGGATATTTTTTGTAGAAAAGGCCAATTTTCCTAGGGTCTATGCATCGGGGACTATATATGGGAAAAAGGGCGATGCCGGGGGTGGCCAGGGGGCCCACACCACATCCCGATGCAGCCAGAGGTGGAAGCGCGCCCCCTATGGTGTGATGGCTCCCGGACACCCCTCCGGGTCTCTTCGGGACTTCATGGACCCTCCGGGACTTCTAATACTTCTGACTTTTTAATTTTCCAATTCCGAGAATATTTCCAGAACAACTTTTCTGAAACTAAAAACAACAGAAAACATGGAACTGGATCTGTGGCATCTTGTCAATAGGTTAGTCCGGAAAATTGATAAAAATGACATAAAGTGTATAGCAAACATGTGGGAAACAATAAGAAAAAAACATGGAACATCAGAAATTAAGGATACGTTTATGACGTATCAGGCCTCTTTTAAACCGGGACTAAATTTGACCGTGCCCGCGTCGCGTCCTAAATGTTAGGACCGAGAACGCGGCCGGGACTAAACCCTTCTGAACGGAAGTCCTATTTTCTATTAGTTCAAGCATCTTTCTACATTGTACTACGATTCCGAGCTATTGAACCACACCTCTAACTAAAAAAATAACTTTCCCTCGTACATCGGGAACAACTTCATTGATAAATAATGTACTCCAGCCAATAATTGTCGCTGCGGTAAACATTAATATGGATAAGAGGAGCCACGCGTGATATACCACTCTAGGAATCTGTAGCCGTGGGACCGTATTATGCTGGGGCTGTGCTAGGCGTAAGTCGCCCTAAAAGATCCCCCTGTAGGTCCCCTTTGTGGCCGTTTTATTCCCTCTGTTGTATGTGAAAGAAACGGCTCGTGCGTCACCACACGCAGCCAGGAGAGATTCCCGTGCCGGTACTATACGCCGACTTGACTAGTGTAAGCAAACATGCATGCAACAGCCTAAAAAAGGCCTAGCTAAGGGCTTATCCAGCCATTCGGCCCCCCCAGGACACGAAAATCTCGCTTTTTCGGCCGCCGCGGCGCGTAACGACGCAAAACAGGAAAATGGGGGGGCGCGTTTCCCAGCCGTGAAACCCAGGCCGCCCCCAGCCGGCGATTCGGCCATATTTGGGCATTTAAATTAAATAAATATAGTTTTGCCACACAAATAAATAGTTCAACAATTTAAACAAATAAAATAAATTACACTACGCATTGTCATCGTCCTCAACATTGCCATTCCCCTTCCGCGCCCACAAATGCTGCACCTGGTCATTCTATAGAGCTTGGTGTGTTCCAGCGTTTCGAATCTCCTGCCTCGTGGCGAGGAAGGCTTTCCATGATGCTGGCACCTGGTGATCAACATTTGCAAGAGGACCCTTCCGGTAGTATGGTGTGCTTGCCTCACTGTCAGGCACCGGGTCATTCCGCTCACTATCAATGATCATGTTGTGCAAGATCACACAACACTGCATCACATCCCACATGTTGTACTTTGATCAAGTCATAGCTGGGTACCGGACAACAGCGAATCGAGATTGCAGCGCGCCAAATGCCCGCTCAACATCCTTCCTGCAAGCCTCCTGGCACTTGGAAAACCAAGCTTTTGCGCTTCCTGGCACAGGGTTGGAGATGCTCTTCACAAATGTTGCCCACTTCGTGTAGATGCCATCTGCAAGATAATACCTCTTCGTATACTTGTGTCCATTGATCTCATAGTTCACCGGGGGGCATGGCCTTTGACAAACTCAGCAAAGACATTCGAGCACTGCAAGACATTGATGTCGTTGTGACTTCCAGGCATACCAAAGAATGAATGCCAAATCCATAGATCGTACGAAGCCACAGCCTCGAGAACCACCGAGCACTCTCCTTCCTTTCCCTTGTACATCCCATGCCAACAAAATGGACAGTTCTTCCATGCCCAATGCATACAGTCGATACTACCACTAGTGCAAACAACCCCTCTCGTCCAGGGGGCCGGGGGGCAGCTGTCCCGGTTGCAACCAAATCCGGGACAAATGCCCTGCATTGGTCCCGGTTCGTGCGCCCGGGGCAACAGGAATCGCCTGGGCGCATTGGTCCCGGTTCGTGGGGGGCATATCGGTCCCGGCTCTTGCCACGGACCGGGACCAATGCCTAGCCACAGGCCACGTGGCACGCGCATGACCTATTGTCCCGGTTCAGTCCACGAACCGGGACCAATGCCCCCTTCCCCTATATATACTGCCCCAGCCCCCCCCCCTCCTTCCATCTTTTTTTTTGCTTGGAGGTGTGAGAGAGTGTGGTGTTAGTGTGTTTTTTTACTATGCACACGAGGTGTTCGACGAAATTCCCGAGACGCACACAAGCTCACTGAAAATGGTATCTTCGACCGAGGTTAACAAATTATCTTTTTCATCTGTAACTGATACATAAAAAAATATTATTTGTCGATGTACTGTGGTCATCTCTGTATTAATATGTTATTGTAATGTATTTTGATAAACTTAATTATATGATGCAGATGGATGCACGGCAGCGATGGATGTACGGTGACCGACGCACTTCCGAGTATATGGCAGGCCTGAATGCATTTCTTGCTGTAGCTCAGGCGAACAAAGATAATGGCTTCATGTGTTGCCCATGTGTTGATTGTCGGAACGTCAGAGAACATTCTTCCGAATGAATCCTTCACGGCTATCTACTTCGGAGAGGTTTCATGCCCAGCTATAATTGCTGGACCAAGCATGGAGAAAAAGGGGTTGTGATGGAAGACGATGAAGAAGAAGAAGAAGATCCTTTGTGCCCTGAATACGACGATACTGCAATGGAAGAGAATGCAGAAGGAGGAGGTGATCAAGAACAGGCATCAGAAGAGCCCGATGATGATCTTGGCCGAGTTATTGTTGATGCAAGGGAAGACTGTGAAAATAAATTGGAGAGGTTGAAGCTGGACAACATGTTACAGGAGCACAAAAAATTGTTGTACCCAAATTGCGAAGATGGTAGCACAAAGCTCGGTACCACACTGGAGTTGCTGAAATGGAAGGCACAGAACGGTGTAACTGACAAGGCATTTGAGAGTTTACTTCAACTAATGAAGCCAAAACTTCCAAAGGATAACGAATTGCCTGAGAGTACGTACGAAGCAAAGAAAGCTCTCTGCCCTCTAGGATTAGATGTGCAGAAGATACATGCATGCATTAATGACTGCATCCTCTTCCGCGGTGAGAAGTACGAGAATTTGGATGAATGTCCGATATGCACTGCACTGCGGTATAAGATCAGAGCAGATGACCCTGGTGATGTTGACGGCGAGCACCCCCGTAAGAGGGTTCCTGCTAAGGTGATGTGGTATGCTCCTATAATACCACGGCTGAAACGTCTGTTCAGAAACAAAGAGCATGCTAGGTTGTTGCGATGGCACAAAGAAGACCGTAAGAAAGACGGAAAGTTGAGGCACCCCGCCGATGGATCGCATTCCAGACTTTGCAGGAGAGGCGAGAAACTTATGGTTTGGCCTAAGTACAGATGGCTTTAATCCTTTTGGGGAGCAGAGCTCCAGTCATAGCACTTGGCCTGTAACTCTATGTATGTACAACCTTCCTCCTTGGTTGCGCATGAAGCGCAAGTTCATTATGATGCCAGTTCTCATCCAAGGCCCGAGGCAACCTGGCAACGACATTGATGTGTATCTAAGGCCATTAGTGGAAGAACTCTTACAATTGTGGGGCAAACCAGGTGTACGTGTGTGGGATGAGAACGAACAAAAGCCATTTGACCTACGGGCGTTGCTTTTCGTAACCATCAATGATTGGCCTGCTCTTAGTAACATTTCCGGACATACAAACAAGGGATACAATGCTTTCCGATTGCATTGAGGGGTCTTCTACCGGAAAATGTTCGAGTACCCATTGTGAAGCTATGTGCATTCATGAACGCAATATCTCAGAAGGTAATCGATCCAGAAAGTCTGACAAGATTACAGAGGGATGTGGTCCAGTGTCTTGTTAGTTTTGAGTTGGTGTTCCCACCATCCTTCTTCAACATTATGACTCATCTCCTGGTTCACCTATGTGAAGAGATTCATATTCTTGGTCCGGTATTTCTACACAATATGTTCCCCTTTGAGAGGTTCATGGGAGTCTTGAAGAAATATGTTCATAACCGTGCTAGGTCAGAAGGAAGCATCTCGAAGGGCTATGGAACAGAGGAGGTCATTGGGTTCTGTGTTGACTTTATTCCTGACCTTAAGACAATTGGTGTTCCTGAATCGCGGCACGAGGGGAGACTGAGGGGAAAAGGAACGCTGGGAAAGAAAACAATGATACCTAGGGACGGGCATTCTTTGACCAAAGCACACTACACAGTTCTACAAAATTCTATGTTCATGGCTACGTATCTCGAGGAACACAAGAATATTGTACGGTCTGCAAACCCGGGGAAGGATGACTCATGGATTAAACGCGAACACATGGAGACTTTCGGAAGTTGGTTGCAAACACGTCTTATAAATGACACCACTGTTGAAGATCAGCTATACATGTTGGCAGGGTCACCATCTTCGACTATTGGGAGTTTTCAAGGGTACGAGATAAATGGGAATACATTTTACACGAGCTCCCAAGATAAGAAGAGCACCAACCAAAACAGTGGTATCCGCTTTGATACAACAAACGAGAATGGAAAAATTGACACATACTATGGTTACATAGAGGAGATATGGGAACTTGACTATGGACCTTCTTTTAAGGTCCCTTTGTTCAAGTGCAAATGGGTCAACCTGAATGGAGAAAGGGTAAAGGTAGACCCGCTTTATGGAATGACAACAGTGGATCTCAACAATATTGGTTACAATGACGAACCATTCGTCCTAGCCAATGATGTGGCTCAGGTCTTCTATGTGAAGGACATGTCTTCCAGACCGAAGAAAAGAAAAAATAAGGAAACAAATTCATCATACGATGAGCCGAAGCGTCACATAGTTCTCTCAGGGAAAAGAAACATCGTGGGAATTGAGGACACGACAGACATGTCAGAAGATTATAATAAGTTTGTTGAAATTCCACCCTTCACAGTGAAAGCTGACCCCACCGTCCCGTTAAATAATGAAGATGCTCCATGGTTACGGCCGAAGCGATCATAAGCAAGGGACACGAAGAAAATTCAGAAGACTAGATAGGGATGTTGTTGGTGATGTGTAATAATAAACGTGGAATACATGATCATAGTTCTTATAACGCAGTATGAACGAGATTTTGTTAGCCAAAATGATATTCATACATATTCTGTGATTATGAATGGAGTAGGTGCAAGTTTGACCAATAATTTGTATTGATCGGTCAAAAGCTGGCAAGCATTGAGTGCTTGACAACTATGACCAGCCTGACTTCATTATTATTCCAACCAGCAGCACACCCACCCACTTTTCTGTTTCTCTCTCCTCCGTCTGTTGGTGATGTGTAATAATAAGCGTGGAATACATGATCATATAGTTCTGTTTGATCAGTATTTTGTATTGACCGGTAAAAAGCTGACAACTATGACCCATATCCGAGTATGAGATAACTGTAGGCAGATATTGCAGGAACACTTCGAAGTGATAGTACAGATACAATCCTGACAGATATTGCATGATTATAACTACTTTGGAGATGTAGTATGTGTTGACACACGGTATAGAACAAGTGATTATGGCAGGCCTCTATTGTTATTCATTGGAGTTAACCAGCATAAACAGCCGAAAACAGTTTTGACTGACTGCTTTACATCGATAGGGGATGCAGTTGCTTCTGCTTGGCCAGGGACTGTCCACCGCTCGGATATATATCAAAATGCAACGAAAGTATTAAGGGATATATTGCACTGTTCGGAAAGTTTCGCTCATGATTTTAGTAGGTCTTGGCGAAGTACAATCTGAAGGATAACGAGTGGCTAAGTAGATTGTATGAGGATAGAGAAAAATGGGTTTTGCCTTATGGGTGTCATATATTCTGCGCAAATATTGCAGTCACACTTCGAAGTGATAGCAGAGATACCATCCTGACAGATATCCTCAAAACAGAAATAGAGCTTCGGTACTTCTTTAACATATATGATAAATTTTTGGAGGAGAAACGTCTAACTGAACAACGAAGATCCCAAATGTTGAAGGCGGAGGGGAGCACGACGGAGACGGCGGACGAGCAGAGGAGAGGAAAGCGCGACAGCAACGGCGCGGTCTCCCCCGCCCGACCGCCCGTCTCTGCTTTAAGTCTGATGCTCCCGCTGAGGCTTGCCGCGTACACGGAAGTTACTATGTTTTCAAGCGGGGGTCGGGATAAAGGGAGACGAAGATCTCAAATTCACCGTGTCAATAAGGTACAACTCGCTTTGTCGAACTTTATATAAATCACCCGGGATGCCTTGTATGCTCTGGACTAACTCGGAAGATCACGAGAGAAAACAAAAATTGTAACATTTTTATATTCAAATTATATACAAATGGTAAAATAATTAATAGTTTCAATAGTTAGAAAAATTATTTAGTTAAACGAAAAATGGATTTAAATTAGTTATGCAAATTCTAGTGTTTTTCATGTTGAAATTTTTGTCAAATTCGAAAGTATATAGAAGTTGTTAATGTGCAAACTTAATAATTTTCAAACTTTGGCGCTAAAAACTTTTGGGCGCGCAGGGTGCCACCCCCAAAATTCGAAATATGTTTTTGGTCCCGGCCCGTGGTACCAACCGGGACCAAAGGGGCTCTAGTCCCGGTTGGTGGCACGGGCCGGGACTAGAGGCCCGGGTGTATAAAAATCGCGGCCCTCTCTCCAGGCCGAACGAACACCCCAGGACACAGTGGACATGGCTTGGCGAAGCCCTGCCCGACGGCGGAACGAGTAGACAGATACCGCCGGCGGACCGCCGGCGGGGATGGGCTAGGGACACGGTAGACTAGGGCACACAACTTATATTAAAAAAGGCCAGTGGCCTTGCTTACATAGATAGGGGGCGGCGCGGCCACAGGCGGCCGGCCGTACTTGCATAAAGGGGGCGGCGGCGCGGCCACAGGCGGCCGGCCGTTTTCTTGGGGGGTTGCTTAGTCTAGGGGGGCAGCTTAGTCTAGGGGGGGGGCGCACCGGCGCCGATCTACTCGTCCTCCTCGTCGGAGGAGATGCACTGGTAGGGGGGGTGGCTGCCACAGGTGGGCAGGCGGCTGGGCCGGGCCCGGCGGGGGCGGAGGCATCGGGGGCGCGTACGGCGGTGGCGGGGGCAGCATCTCCTGCGGCGGCGGTGGTGGGGGAAGCTCCTCCTGCTCCAGCGAACAAACGCCGTCGGTCCAGGCCCAGGACATGCCGTACTCCAGGCCTGGGGGGAGCGGCTGCGGCGGCGGCTGGTCCTCGGACGCCTCCCACTCGGCGTGCAGAGCGTGCAACCAGGGGGTAGGCTCGGTAGGGGGCGGTGGCGGCATGGCGGCGGCGTCGGCGGCGGCGGCGGCCACGACCCGCTCCCACCGCTTGATTTCGTCGTCGATGAGGGAGCGGCGGGAGGCCTCACAGGCCTCCTCCATGTTGGCCCGGAGCACGGGGTCCTCCTCCCCGGAGAAGTCCTCGATGTCCTCGAGGAACCACAGCTCCCTCTCCCGGCCGGGCGGTGCCGCGGGGTAGTCCGCCACGTTCACCTCCTCGTGGGGGACGGGGATGAAGGAGCGCCGGCGCTGCTCGTGCTCCTGCTGGAGCCAGGTGGCCCAGTAGGGGGAGCTGCGCACGTACGCGCGGTCCTGAGGGAGTGGGCCGGCAGGAGGCGGCGCCGGCGGTCGATCTCCTCGAGCAGCGCCTCGCCGGTCGGGGCCGGCGGCACAGGGATCCGCTGGGGGTTCAGGTGCCAGCCGTCCGGGAGGTGAACGTCTGGCCAGAACACCGGCGTGGCGTTGTTCCAGTGCCACTCGGCCTCCACCACCCGGATGTACCGGCGGAAGCGCTGGCCCTTGGGCGCGGCGCGGGGCGGCGGGCGTGCCGCCGGAGGTGGCGCGGGGACGCGCGGCGTCCCGCCGATGCGGACACCTCCAGGGCCGTAGCCGAAGGCCTCCGCCGGCGGGGGTGGGACGCGGCCGGCGCCGCTCGAGGAGCCTTCGCCGTCGTTCCTGGGGCGCTTGCCGGAGCCGCTCGAGAACCAGCGGGACATGGTGGCTTTGCCTTGGGAGCGGCCGGGGTGGATGGGTTGTACGGGCGGCGGGGGCCCTTTAAAAAGGACCCGGGGGGCTGGCATGCCAACCGGCGGCCTGAACGTGGCGGCGGTTGCAGGCGGCCATGAATGCGGGGCGGGAGCCGAGGCGTGGCGGCGGTTGCAGCTGTGGCACGCGCGCGTGGGGAAGTGGGGGCGCGGGAAGCCGAGGCGGGGCGGGAAGACGAGGCGACAGTGGGCCCTTTGACCGCCCATGTGGTCTTAATTTAAGTGACCAGGCGAGTCAGCCACTAGGCCGCTGGCCAGTGGCCCCTTCGAACCGTTGACCGACCATAATAAAAGACGCGGGCCAGTGGGCCCTTTTGACCAAAAAATGTGGCCAGTGGGCTTAATAAAAGACGTGGGCCTGGACGCGGTTGGGGAAGGGGAGGCCAGCTGGGGATTGGGAGACAGGAGCCCAAAAAATGAAAAAAAAAACCTGCCGCCGCAGGCGAAAATCGACGGTATATATATTTTTTTTCAAAAAAGTATCCATCCTGGTCCCTTGAACGAACCGGGACGAACTCCCTGGCCCAGGTTCGCCACGTGGCCTATCCTTACCATCCCGGGTCCTGGCACAACCGGGACCAATGGGGGAGGGCCATTTGTCCCGGCTAGCCCATCCCGGTTGCACAACCGGGACAACAGGCCCTTACGACCCGGGACAAAAGGCCCTGTTTCCACTAGTGTACCAAGCATCCCAGGAAAGCCTCTTGCTTCATTCTCTGCGAGGAGACAAGCAGTGTCTTGCGGATTGGGTGATCGCAGGTATGTCTGGCCAAAAACTGCAACCACTGCCCGGCAGAACTTGTTCAAGCACTCAAGGGCCGTGGACTCGCTCATGCGCAGGTAGTCATCTTGTGCATCTGCGGGAGCACCGTATGCAAGAAACCTCATGGCCATCGTGCACTTCTGAATAGAGGTAAAGCCTACCGTGCCGGTGCAGTCCTTCTTCAATTTGAAGTAGGTGTCGAACTCCTGGATGGCATGCATGATCTTGAGGAAGAGCTTGCGGTTCATCCTGAAACGACGCCGGAACACCTTCTCGTCGTTGGTGGGATCCTCGGCAAAGTAGTCGGCGTAGAGGATGCAGTACCCCTCATACCGCTGCCTCGGCTTGCTCTTGCGGCGACCGGGACTCGATCCAGCACGCCGCGGCTGGGCGGCCTAGGCCTACAAGCTGGCCAGGCAGCTCAGGATCAACAGGTGTTCCTCGTCGTCGATGGCGGCCTGATCTTCCTCGTCGAATAGCTCGGCGAGCATCTCCTCAGCGTCGGAGTCCATGGTCCGGGCAGAACGTCGAATACCTTGCGGGGGGGGGGGGGGGAGGGCGGTGGACGCGTTTCACCGGACACAACCTTCCTCGTGGAGGAGGGGCGAGTAAACGGCGCCGGCGGCGCGACGGAGCTAGACGGCGGAGGTTCGGCTAGTTTCTTGTGTGTGGTGGTGGCCGACAGCGGCGGCATGGGGGTGGCCGACGGGGTGGGGACGGCAAGTCGAGCAAGAGGAAAAGGCGAGTCGGGATGGGGAAAGTGGGGGAAATGGTGTTGCCTCGCCGACAATGCTGGCCCACGCGCGCTTTTCCTTCCGCCGCCCCCCAAGCCGAACCCAACAGGCTGGGTTTCGTCTGGGTGCACCGGCGCTAATTTCCGCCGAAACAACGCTATTTGAGGTTCTGGGGGGGCCGGCTGGTAGAAAATCGTCTCGTTCGGAGCAAATCGACGCTATTTCGCGTCCTGGGGGCGCTAGGGGGACGGCTGGAGATACCCTAAGCATGCAGCCTAAAAGGCCTAGCTAAACATGCATGATATTGTTACACACACAATGTACACAGATATGTCAAATGACACTTAAAAGTGAAAAAAAATGGTCGACATATTCGAACTCGTAAATACATCGTTGTAAAATTGTACCATTGCAGCAAAAGCTCCGAACAAAATAAAAACACATCCAAATATAAAATTTGTATATTTTAAACATTTTTTTAGTTTTACAACAAATAAACACATATGTAGCATTGCAACAAAAATAAAATTTGGATTTATTTGTAGCATGGCAACAAAAATAATTTTTTATTTTTTTGGATATATTTGTAGCATAACAACAATTTTGGATATATTTGTTTTACAACAAATAAACACATATGTAGCATGGCAACAAATTTTGTTTGGATATATTTGTAGCATCACAACAAATTTAATATTTTTTGTACAACAATAAACACATATGTAGCATCGCAACAAAAAAAATATTCTTTTGGTTATATTTGTAGCATCAGAACAAATTTGGATATATTTGTTTTACAACAAGTAAACACATACGTACCATTGCAACAAACAAACAAAAATAAAATTTGGATACATTTATAGCATCTCAACAAATTTAGATATATTTGTTTTACAGCAAATAAACACATATATATAGCATCGCAACAAAAATATTCGATATATTTGTGACATATTGTTTGTATTGGCGGGAAACTCTTGAAGCACTAGTGGTAACACTCACATCGCCTTGCAAATGCTTGCACAGTGCCCCTATCGACGACCTCACAACATCACCGATAGCGACACTCTGGCCTCGAAACATAGCCATGGACCATTGAGTGGCGATGTCAACTCGCGGCAAAATGGCGGCCAAGACAGACAACACTAAAAATATTTAAAAAAAATCTAACAACATAAATGTACTCCCTCTGTCAAAATAATTGTCGCTTAAAATGTACGTATCTAGATGTATTTCAGAACTAAATGCATCCATTTTATGGATAATTATTTTGAGATGGAGGAGTACATAAGTGTTGACATAGCAGTTATCAACCATGCATGTATACATTTTATGGATAATTATTTTGAGATGGAGGAGTACATAAGTGTTGACATAGCAGTTATCAACCATGCATGTATACAGGTACATTGGTACACTCCATGGTACATGTGAGGAGAAAAATGTGAAGCACCGTGCTGGTCCACGGCACTAATGGTGCATACACCATTTCCATTCGCTGGGTTCACAATTGAAAAGTGGCACTAGTGGTGCATACACCGGGTGCATTCGCGTGGTTGACAACTGTGGATAGACGTACGTCGCCCCTTAGGCCCCGCTTGGCATCCCAGTTTTTTTCCACGACGGGTTTCCTTGGTGCACAGTGATACGGCGGGAAATGAAAATGAAGCAGCCCAGGTCCAAGTTATTTACGGGGGTAAATGGGCTGAAATCGGACCGTACCGAAACTAAACAATCCACAAAGTGGCCAAACTGGGCTGGGTCGGTAAACTTCAAGGATCCGTGAAATACCCGGGTTTTGGGCTAAAATACGACATTCCAACGGGCCCTTAGGATTCTTCATTATGCTACCGGGTACCTGTGGATGGACGTGGCCCATGGCCCATGGGCGTGTCGCGCAGGCTGGGTACACACCCACGCCGCGCTGTTGCACTTGAACCCAGAGCCGAAGCCGATCATCCAAATGCGGTCGCCCTTGTACATCCTTCCTTTAGCCGCAGCGAGGTGCATGCTGCGGATGTCACTGCGCAACTTATACTTGTTGACGATGACGTCGACCAGGGATGGCGTGGGACAGAACAAGCTGCAGTTGACGACGAGTACGGTGATGGCCTCCGAAGCGATTCCGGTGTTGCTGAGGAGGTCGTCGATTGCCGAGAAGACGACGAGCTCGAACTCGGCTCGGGCGTCATCAAGAGTGACATATTTGTACGCCGATATGTAGTTGGCCGCTGCCGGCGCGCAGGTCTCCTCGCCGAGGCCCGAGCGTTCGAGTAGCCGGGAGATGAACCGGAGGCCACTACGGGAAACAGAAAATACGCCGACGGCCCCCCACTACGCCGACGGCCAAATGTCGGCCCCCTCGGCGTAGGGTGGTCGACAGGATCGGCGCGCGCGTGCCCGTCGGCGTCAGTTCGCCCCTCGGCGTATAGAAGCTACGCCGACGGTGGCCCTCGGCGTAGGTGATGCCCCTCGGCGTAGGTGACGCCCGTTACGCCATCCGGACGAGGCCCTTTACGTGATGGGCTACCCCGAGGGGGTGCCGTCGGCATAGGATAAAGTTTTTTTTTCCTTTCCGCGCGTTGCGTGCTGTGTATACACGCGTTGCGTGTTTTTTTTTAAAAAAAATCAATACCTACGCCGACGGCAAGCCGTCGGCTTAGGTAGTTCGCTTTTTTTTCTCCCAGCCCGTTGCGTGTTCTGTACACACGCGTGCTTGTTTTAAAAAAAAAATCTATACCTACGCCGACGGCAAGCCGTCGGCTTAGGTAGTTTTTTTTTTTTTTTTTTACTCGATCGCGATATTCTTGCAAGTCAATGCTCTCTGATATTCTGTTCAGGAACCACTTTTCTCATAATTTTTTTTACTGCAAGTTAATATGATTGTGTCATCGACTCATTATCAACATACTCATCGCAACAACAACAAATAGTCGTGAAGATAGAGTAATATGGACGAAAACCAGTCTGCCGTACTATCACCCTGTCGCGACAGGAACAACTAGTGCAGTCTACTGCTAATCAAGTCTAATCCTACAAGAGAACGTGTTAGTAGAATATTGTTCGGAATCATACCGACCGGGGTACCACAACCTTCGCCCTATCTAAACGCAAGACTTGGAGCGTTCGGAACGCGATCCTCAACGACGCTTGGATCTCTCAAATTGACATCTCCGCGGGCCTCTCCATCCAAAACATCTAGGAGTTTGTCAAACTTTGGGAATATACCTCTCAACTTAACCTCTCGGAAGATGCGCCAGACTCCATTGTGTGGAAGCTTACGACCGACGGGAACTACTCCTATTCATCCGCGTACAAAGCCCAGTTTGCTGGGACTACTCGATCACGCATGGACTCCCTCCGCTGAAAACTCTTGGTATATCTATGATGAAATAGGTACTTGTGTACCTAAAAATAATTTTTGCCAAAAATAATGAGCAAACTATAAGGTATCTGTAGTTCAAATTTGACCAGTTTCCAGCGAAATCGGCAGAAACTTCTTTTCTTCAAAAGAGGTGGATGGAAACCTTTTCATATGAAACAAATTGGTTATTTGTGCATATAACATGGTCTAGAATTTTCAAAAATTATAGCTCTCAAGTTTTGCAACATATTTGCGGTAGGTCCTTCACAAAAAAACCCATTTTTTACACTCCGGACATGAAAAATGGTTTTTTTCTTCGATGAAAAGGAAAACTTCCTTCGTCAACATTGTCCGTGCTTCCAAGATGCATGTTTGTGTGTAATATGGGAACATTTGAACAAACTATGCCATGGATATGACCATAACACTCGTCATTTGGCCCGAAACCCAAGAATGTTCGTAGGAGATAGCTAATTTTTGTGAACACATTTTCAACACAACTGTCGTATTCCAAGTTTATTATTTTTGGTGTATACTAGTAGCTATATAATGACACCACGTGAAGGTCTCGCACCATTTTGATTTTTTTTGAATTTTTTGGAATTTTCTAACCCCGTTTGAGGAAAAAGTCAAGGCGGCGGGTATGACCGTTCGTAGCTAGGGATTGAATATTGAGAAACTATTGGTATATCTATGATGAAATAGGTACTTGTGTACCTAAAAATGTTTTTTGCCAAAAATCATGAGCAAACTATGAGGTACATGTAGTTCAAATTTGACCAGTTTCCAGCGAAATCGGCAGAAAGTTCTGTTCTTCAAAAGAGTTGGATGGAAACCTTTTCATATGAAATAAATTGGTTATTTGTGCATATAACATGGCCTATAATTTTCAAAAATTATAGATCTCAAGTTTTGCAACATATTTGCGGTAGGTCCTTCACAAAAAAACCCATTTTTTACACTCCGGACATGGAAAATGGTTTTTTTCTTCGATGAAAAGGAAAACTTCCTTCGTCAACATTGTCCGTGCTTCCAAGATGCATGTTTGTGTGTAATATGGGAACATTTGAACAAACTATGCCATGGATATGACCATAACACTCGTCATTTGGCCCGAAACCCAAGAATGTTCGTAGGAGATAGCTAATTTTTGTGAACACATTTTCAACACAACTGTCGTATTCCAAGTTTATTATTTTTGGTGTATACTAGTACCTATATAATGACACCACGCGAAGGTCTCGCATCATTTTGATTTTTTTTGAATTTTTTGGAATTTTCTAACCCCGTTTGAGGAAAAAGTCAAGGCGGCGGGCATGACCGTTCGTAGCTAGGGATTGAATATTGAGAAACTCTTGGTATATCTATGATGAAATAGGTACTTGTATACCTAAAAATGATTTTTGCCAAAAATCATGAGCAAACTATGAGGTACCTGTAGTTCAAATTTGACCAGTTTCCAGTGAAATCGGCAGAAACTTCTGTTCTTCAAAAGAGGTGGATGGAAACCTTTTCATATGAAACAAATTGGTTATTTGTGCATATAACATGGTCTAGAATTTTCAAAAATTATAGCTCTCAAGTTTTGTAACATATTTGCGGTATGTCCTTCACAAAAAAACCCATTTTTTACACTCCGGACATGGAAAATGGTTTTTTTCTTCGATGAAAAGGAAAACTTCCTCCGTCAACATTGTCCGTGCTTCCAAGATGCATGTTTGTGTGTAATATGGTAACATTTGAAAAAACTATGCCATGGATATGACCATAACACTCGTCATTTGGCCCGAAACCCAAGAATGTTCGTAGGAGATAGCTAATTTTTGTGAACACATTTTCAACACAACTGTCGTATTCCAAGTTTATTATTTTTGGTGTATAGTAGTACCTATATAATGACACCACGCGAAGGTCTCGCATCATTTTGATTTTTTTTTGAATTTTTTGGAATTTTCTAACCCCGTTTGAGGAAAAAGTCAAGGCGGCGGGCATGACCGTTCGTAGCTAGGGATTGAATATTGAGAAACTCTTGGTATATCTATGATGAAATAGGTACTTGTGTACCTAAAAATGATTTTTTCCAAAAATCATGAGCAAACTATGAGGTACCTTGTAACATCCCTGTTTTGCTAACCAAGAGGTGTGGTGTGTGTTCATCTCATACATGCATGAATCCAAAATTCAAATCATGTTTTAACCAATTTAATTTGTGAATTCAAATGGTTTGACAAAATCCCACAAAAAGTACTTAATTTGGTTTCCAAAATTTTGTTCTGGAAAATGTTTCAATTTCACCAAACAAACACATGGTGTGGTTGGAAATTTTGTGAGCTTTCCAAAAAGTATTTTTGCCAATTTTTTTCACTTTGCAAAAATGCCCTCAAAACCTGCTTTTGGTTCTGTTTTTGAAGTGAAAAGGACCTCCTGGTAATTTTTCCAGAAACTCCAGGGGGTTTTCCGCGAAGTTCTTTTTCTCTTCTTTGTCTTCTTTGTCGCCGGCCAGAAGGACGAGAACGCCGCCGCCCTCCACCTCCTGCTTCCAGCGCGACAGGGAAGAGATGACGACGCCAGGGAGGAGCGCCGTGGTCTCTTTCTTCTCCTCCTCGTCTGGGCTGTGCTCCCACTCTCTGTATTTCCTCTCTACCATAGCGCAGACCGGAAACCCTAACCACCGGCGATCTGTCCTCGCCGCTGTTAGGGGCCTCGCCATGCCCAGAGGATTATCCCATCGAGGTCGCCGGCCTCTTATGCACCTCCAAGCCATCTGAATCGAGTCTAGGCGGCCGGAATCGCCTAGACCAGCACCGTCTTCCTCGCGAACGGCAGCGCGCCGCCGCGTCCGATTCGTCGTCGTGCGACCTCACCGAGTCTCTCCGTCCACTCCGGCGTGCTCGTGGTAACCCCCTCTGCCCGTAGGTGCTCTCCTCCATTCCCCTCCGCCTCTGGTTCTTCCCAACGGCGTGCACCACCGTCCGCCGCCGCGCGGATGGTCACCGGCGCAAGTCCGGCGACCATTTGGTCCCTCCGCCGCCACCCCTAAACTCCCCTTGAGCTCCTCCATCCCTTGGTATAGTTTGATTTCTATTTTGCGCGCGAATTTCGTCGATTTGGAGCTCCTCTGTGAAGATCAGGTAGCGGTGATGTCATCACTGCGTCATAATGACGTCATAACTCCCTGTATTTAGTATTTCCATTAAATTCCAGAAAATGTATTATCTTGTTTAATTAATAACTTTTGTTCTATAGTCTAGAAAAATAAAAATGAGGTACCAAATTGATCAGAAAAATGTACTCTTTCCAAAAATACCATTTTCACACATGTTTGAGAAAGTCTAAAAATGAACATTATTTAATGCTGTTTAATCATTTAAATATGGAAAAATAAGATTTTATTCAATAAAATTAGAAAATTACAAGTTATATACCAAATTGCTCAAAATGACAAGTACAATCTAGTTATGATGTTTTCAAACCCATTTGAGCAACTAAAATGGTACTCACTTTCATAATCGTCCGAAACCCCCTCTGGGGTCTATTTCGGGCCAATTTCAGTAAAAGTGCCTATCTGACATATGAACCCTAGCAACCCAATGAGCATGTCTAGGGCTTCATTTCAGTGCATTAATTTGCTCATGCATACATGTTGCGCATTGCATCGATGCCATGTTTGATTGTTGTTTTTCTCTTTCGGTGTTGTTTTCCCCTCGGTAGAACGTGACTCCGAAGTGAAGGCCAACAATCCAATGGCGAATACTTGATCTTAACCGACAAGTCAAGCACTTATTCCGGAAGATTCTCATCTGGTTTTCTTATAACCAAGGCAAGCATAACCTCTTATCTGCTCATATATGGTTTTCAAAGTGATTTGAATCTCGTACTTTGCATTCGGTTCTAAACTATTTGATGTCAGTAGATAGAGTTCCCCTATATACTGCATAACCTAGATATCCTGATCCACTGCTCCTAGCAGCTATAGGGTTGTTTGTGCGCGCTCCGCTAAACCTTGTGAGTCTTCCTTAGCCATGCTTAGTTGTGATCTGATCCATCCGGTTGATGAATTTGGTCAATACGTGAATCGTTTATGTCAGGTTGTTGTATTTTGATTTATCTTTGATAACCTGACTAAATAACGGCATGGATGTGAGGCCACAATGGGTTGTGGCGTTTTGTCCTGTTCATGCCCCTAGGAGCGAGTTCTCGCCTTCGAAGCCAAGACTGAGCGTGCAACCACACGCGGGGCCTAACAGACCGCGCTCGACTAACTAACTTGTTTGGCCACGTCCATGAGTCACGTAGTTTGATCTTTCCATCTGCGTGTGAGTCAGAAAACGATTTGGAGGAAACTTAGGGCGTGACCGGGACAAGTGATGGACGTACTCGGATCTTGATCCCGACTCACAGAACAGGTGCCGTCAGGAGGTGGCCAACTCCCTGTTGACGGGGTGGCCCTGTTTGGGTTGACTCATGGATAGGGTCGAGCAAGGTAAAGGTCGTGGCCAGCCACCCTCTGCCGCGCTCCATGGACGAGCGTACATGTGGCGTTAAGAGTCGGATGGTACGTGTGGGTAAAGTGTACCCCCTGCAGGGATAAATCTCCTCGAGAAGCCGTGTCCACGGTTACGGACGACTTGGCAACGGATTCTGTGATCATAGATAACTTCAATGGAATGACTAAAACTTGTTAACCATGATTGAAGGGTGCCTCCCCGGAGATGCCGGGAGGGGTGATCCTTGTAGCATGAGTTAGTGTGGGAATGAGAAAGACTTGGTGGAATACAAGAAGATGATGATCTCAGTAGTTGAGTACCTTTCTCATCTGTTTTGAAAAACCTTCTATGAGACGTGCTATTCCTCCTCGATTTGGAAATAAAGATTGCTTTACGCAAAACAGGCTTCATAAAACCTTTCTGAAGTTAGCAGATATATAATAGGTTAATTAAGTCTTATTGAGTACCTCCCGTACTCAGGTTTGCTTAATTTTGGTTCAGGAGAAGAACTCCATCGGTGGTGATTCAACGTGGACATCGACGAGTAGTTTGGGGTTCCCAGGTAGCAGCCTGGAATCTATGGGCTGGGACGTCGCCTTATGTTGCGGCCTCTTAGGCCTTTTTGGTTCTTGTTGTTTAGCAACATAATTTGCCTTCCGTTGTCTGATGTAATGTTGGGTCGTGTGACCTCTGCTTGTAAGCTATACTCTAGTAACATCTGTTTAATACAACTTTCATGTCTAGAGTGCTGCTTTGATCGGTTGTTGATTTCGAGATCATTGTTATACAGTTTTGGCTATGCCTGCATAGTTGTCGCAGTCGAGGGGTTGTGGAGCCGATGATCCATTTCCGAGCCCGCCTGTCGATGTGATCGGCCTGGGGCGAGGTAACCCCAGTAACCCTCGATTGTTGTTGCACTTTCTGGACACATAGCATCTCTGTATAGCTTTGGTCCCGTTTCCTTCAGTTTCATTCGATTCGTGGACGCTTTGATATGCATAGTTGGTTATGACTAGCATGGCTACAAGGAGTAGTAGACTGGGGATCCGGACTACGTGCCGATGAATCCAGTCTGCCTGCCGTTGTTTGTTGCGGCCGGGGCTGGTAACCCTGAAGCCCTTGTGAGTCCATGTCTAGGAGCACATAACAGTATGTATATCTCTGGGTCCGGGGTCGTGACAAGTCATGGTATCAGAGCAGGACTGCCTGTAGGAAAACCTTACTGCTTGGTCGATGTTGAGTCTAGAGTTTATGAAAACTATTTGGAAACTCAAATGGATTGTGAAAAACCTTCTTAGGATTCTTTTTACTCCGTATCTGGTATCGCTCTAAACTCTGGGTCATCTTACCTGTTTTGATTTGAAAAGGTTTTGCTATCTCTCCGAGTCATTCAAAACCTAGGTGCCTTCTCTGGCAAGACGTCTTTTACCCAAGTTGACCTAGTGTTTAGTTTCTAGAGTCGTGTGTGTTCCATGTTCCGTTATCTCTTAAACTGGGAGATTCCTTTCCATTCATAGTCTCTCAGAGTTGTGTGGGTTCCACATACTCCTGTTCTAAAGTCTCAAAATCCTGAACCTCGAGATTTCTTTTTCATCTCGAATGTATCCGTTATCTTCTGCTCAAGTTCTTCCGGAGCTATGCTTGTCTTTTGAAAGATACCTCGTGATTGCTAATTGTAGTGTCCTTAGTGGCACTCATATAGTAGTTACTCCTTTCTTTTGGTTTTTACCCTTGGACTTGAACCGAAGGTCCCGGAATGTGCTGAATTGTGGTGGGTTGAACCATGTGGTTTCATAACCATGTGATGCTCACGCTATCAGTACAGGATGCTGACCTTTAACCCAAGTTCCGTTTCTTTGGATCCTGAGAAATCTGTTCTACCTCGGGATGGCTAGGAAATTCCAACTCTCATAGCCGTAGGCTTTCCTTTGGAACCAAAAAGGATCACAACAAGAGTGATCATCCTGAATTCCACATCTTCGTTCTTATTTCAGTTATACCAACTCTTTTGCATGGGTTTTACACATGAGTATTGCCCTGTGCATCCAACGTGATCTCAGGATTTTCCAGAGCACGTTCCTACTCTTAGCTGCTTCCCGAACTCCGTCTGTTGTTTGGAAACCAAGTTACATATGGTGTTGGATTCTTCCAATGCATTTGTTCTTGTTTCCGCCATAACGTTCCACCTTGGAATGTCAGGAGAAACAAACTCCAGTACCTCGCTCATCTCTAAAACCAGGTCAAAGTTTTGTAATCCACAGAACAAAGAAGTTTCGTTAGCTTCTGTTCTGTTCCACCTTCGAGTGTCACACTCTTTTATATCAAGAGGTTGTGTTCAGTTTCATGGCCTTATCGATGAAGTGATGCTCTCACACATCTTCACTCCCCCTTCATCCAAGATTGAATGCTTGAGTATGATGGGTTTATGCATTGACATGTGTGTTAGGTACTCTTAGCAATTCTTATTGCTTCAAAAAAAAATCTAAGAAAACATTTGTATCCTTCTCAGCACTATTGGTCACCCAGTCTCCTTTTGAAGTTAACTGTGTTACCAAACCCGTCCATTCTGGTGCATATCCTCGGTCAGAGAGTTAGGTTCATGCCAAGCTCTCATGTTCATATCAGTTGCTTTGAAAAGCAAGCCTCCTTTCAAATTCCTAGACCTAACGGTAAGCTGTGATATTCTGGTTGTCTTTCTAGAAGTATCACCAGGTTGTTACCTGACCGTAATGTCTAAGCAAGGGGTAGTTTGAACCACTCCTTTCTCCAAGGAACCCTGCTGGATACCCTGAATTAGTTGGTTGAGCTTAAAACAATAACTTGGAGAGTTGAAAGACATAAGCTCATCCTAACTTGTTCCTTTGACAAGGGATATCTAGTTTTCCTCGTGTTGAAGCATGATAGTATCTCTTTAATGGACATGCTGTCATTCTACCTTGATTTGATTTGGGCTATCGTCAGATCAAGTCCAGATTCAAGGACTATCCTGATGGTGTTTTCACTCATGGTGTTTGGCCCGAGTACACCTCATGTCCTTTGGTCTGACCAATATTCTGCCTTGTTCATATATCATATGAATCCCTCCTCTTGGAGTGTTCTGATAAGTGTGTTTTCGAGCCCATCGATGACATTCCTATTTTTTCCAAGTTGTGAGAGGCTCATGTTGAACAACTGGCAACAATGCTGGAAACTTTCGAGAACCAACTTTGTGTTATCACGAAGTTGTGTTCTGGATGTTCGAAGTGGCTTACTCAAGTTCATGTGCTTAAGGTGAAAGTTGTCGTCGTGGATTCGAGTAAAGTTTTCTTGTTCCTTCGGGAATAATCCCCAGACGGTCATGCATGTGTGGAGTATTCTTGAGATGGTTGGTTTTCACCTCCATTCACTTAAAGAAGTTTGCATCCACGCTAAGCCACTGACCGATCGTTCGTAAAAGAGAGGAAGTTTAAGAACTTCGTTATCTTTGTTATCATCTTCCCAACCAGGACTCCGATGTGTTCTTTTACAAGTAGTTCATGTAGGTGCAACCGTCTTTCGCAAGTTGCTAATACGTGAGTTCCGTAATCCTGCTCATCTTCTTGAGCTTGACATCGTAGTCCATATCTTGAGAATCTAGCACATCTATCTCAATTGTAACCGGTGCAATTCCGTTGGTTAAACATATCGAGTCTGAGTTATTCAACCCACTAACCAGAGCTGAATCTCAAGCAGCAACGATGGTTAGTGTTTTCTCAAGGGTATTGAATTAGGTCCATTCAAAAATCCGGCATGGTTGATGTTGTGGTTGACACAATTAGCCGGAAGGCCTAATGTCATATCTCTTTGAATCTGCAAAAACAACCACTCTCCGTGAGAATTCTTTTGTGGCTCATTCTAACAAGTTTCCCCCTTTCCATTTTTCCAAATCGGAGTTCATCTTTCACTTGGTGACCTACAGAAGGCCTCTCGTGAGCCTGTTGTCTGTATCTAGAACATCAAGGATAACCTGGAAGTTGATCTTTCCAATATCTCCCCGCTGAACCTCCAAAACCTTTGTTCTAGTGGAAACAAGTTCATCATGAGAATCATCTCGTGGTGTTTTGTAACTGCCATCGATCAGTTTCTTTTTTCAAGTTTTTGGTACTTGAAGTTCTGTTCATCTCACACATTGTGTGAATTTGTCAGTCACTTCAGCCATGGGATCTTAACCATGTGGTAAACGTATTGCTACGTCCAAATCCACCATAGGAAAGAGATTCCCTATTTCTACCGGTGTTTCAACCTTCGTTGGTTACCCATCCTTATGGTATGATCAAGAATTCCTCCTTTGTTACGGTGTTTCCACATCTTTCGGTTACTCATCTTATGTCGTGGAGTAACATCCCGATCCTTGACAAAGTTTTTGACAAAGTTTTGACGGAGTGAAAGTTCCGTTATCTCTCGTGTCCACCCCGAAGAGTGAACATGATCTTGTATCAAATTTTCTCCGACTCACGAGTACAGTGTTTTCTCGTGATTTCCCTCGTCTACGGATGTTACGTTGTGGTATCCAAGACCATCTTATTCAATTTTGGTTATCTGTTTGAAGAAAACCTCGGTTTCACAAGTTGTTCAACCTTTCTTTTTCAAAAGGATTTAAAGTTTTGTGCAAAGCTCATATTCTAAATCCTCTCAAGAACCATCGTTCAAAACCTTGAAACCTTCTCTTATTTCCCCCGTTACCTTGATGTGTTTCATGCCTGTTAACTCAAAAGTTCTTTACGAACATTCTGGTCATGAGTTAGCCATGAGATACTCGATCTTCTTCGTGAAGATCATTTCCTAAGAGTTTCCCTCTCACCTAAGGTGTAGCCGCTGAAGAATCTTCGCAAGTGCTACGGATCAACCTCTTCGAGAAAAGAACCGTAAGGTTCGAGAAGATCGTTCAAAACCGGTGTTCCTTCTTTCTTCTCCTTCGGGAATCTCGGGACGAGATTCTTGTAAGGGGGGTAGATTTGTAACATCCCTGTTTTGCTAACCAAGAGGTGTGGTGTGTGTTCATCTCATACATGCATGAATCCAAAATTCAAATCATTTTTTAACCAATTTAATTTGTGAATTCAAATGGTT
The DNA here is from genome assembly GCA_028641055.1 of Alopecurus myosuroides. NCBI lineage: Eukaryota > Viridiplantae > Streptophyta > Magnoliopsida > Poales > Poaceae > Alopecurus > Alopecurus myosuroides. The sequence goes on along the minus strand of CM054063.1, from coordinate 311,721,779 downwards.
TGACAAAATCCCACAAAAAGTACTTAATTTGGTTTCCAAAATTTTGTTCTGGAAAATGTTTCAATTTCACCAAACAAACACATGGTGTGGTTGGAAATTTTGTGAGCTTTCCAAAAAGTATTTTTGCCAATTTTTTTCACTTTGCAAAAATGCCCTCAAAACCTGCTTTTGGTTCTGTTTTTGAAGTGAAAAGGACCTCCTGGTAATTTTTCCAGAAACTCCAGGGGGTTTTCCGCGAAGTTCTTTTTCTCTTCTTTGTCTTCTTTGTCGCCGGCCAGAAGGACGAGAACACCGCCGCCCTCCACCTCCTGCTTCCAGCGCGACAGGGAAGAGATGACGACGCCAGGGAGGAGCGCCGTGGTCTCTTTCTTCTCCTCCTCGTCTGGGCTGTGCTCCCACTCTCTGTATTTCCTCTCTACCACAGCGCAGACCGGAAACCCTAACCACCGGCGATCTGTCCTCGCCGCTGTTAGGGGCCTCGCCATGCCCAGAGGATTATCCCATCGAGGTCGCCGGCCTCTTATGCACCTCCAAGCCATCTGAATCGAGTCTAGGCGGCCGGAATCGCCTAGACCAGCACCGTCTTCCTCGCGGACGGCAGCGCGCCGCCGCGTCTGATTCGTCGTCGTGCGACCTCACCGAGTCTCTCCGTCCACTCCGGCGTGCTCGTGGTAACCCCCTCTGCCCGTAGGTGCTCTCCTCCATTCCCCTCCGCCTCTGGTTCTTCCCAACGGCGTGCACTACCGTCCGCCGCCGCGCGGATGGTCACCGGCGCAAGTCCGGCGACCATTTGGTCCCTCCGCCGCCACCCCTAAACTCCCCTTGAGCTCCTCCATCCCTTGGTATAGTTTGATTTCTATTTTGCGCACGAATTTCGTCGATTTGGAGCTCCTCTGTGAAGATCAGGTAGCGGTGACGTCATCACTGCGTCATAATGACGTCATAACTCCCTGTATTTAGTATTTCCATTAAATTCCAGAAAATGTATTATCTTGTTTAATTAATAACTTTTGTTCTATAGTCTAGAAAAATAAAAATTAGGTACCAAATTGATCAGAGAAATGTACTCTTTCCAAAAATACCATTTTCACACATGTTTGAGAAAGTCTAAAAATGAACATTATTTAATGCTGTTTAATCATTTAAATATGGAAAAATAAGATTTTATTCAATAAAATTAGAAAATTACAAGTTATATACCAAATTGCTCAAAATGACAAGTACAATCTAGTTATGATGTTTTCAAACCCATTTGAGCAACTAAAATGGTACTCACTTTCATAATCGTCCGAAACCCCCTCTGGGGTCTATTTCGGGCCAATTTCAGTAAAAGTGCCTATCTGACATATGAACCCTAGCAACCCAATGAGCATGTCTAGGGCTTCATTTCAGTGCATTAATTTTCTCATGCATACATGTTGCGCATTGCATCGATGCCATGTTTGATTGTTGTTTTTCTCTTTCGGTGTTGTTTTCCCCTCGGTAGAACGTGACTCCGAAGTGAAGGCCAACAATCCAATGGCGAATACTTGATCTTAACCGACAAGTCAAGCACTTATTCCGGAAGATTCTCATCTGGTTTTCTTATAACCAAGGCAAGCATAACCTCTTATCTGCTCATATATGGTTTTCAAAGTGATTTGAATCTCGTACTTTGCATTCGGTTCTAAACTATTTGATGTCAGTAGATAGAGTTCCCCTATATACTGCATAACCTAGATATCCTGATCCACTGCTCCTAGCAGCTATAGGGTTGTTTGTGCGCGCTCCGCTAAACCTTGTGAGTCTTGCTTAGCCATGCTTAGTTGTGATCTGATCCATCCGGTTGATGAATCTGGTCAATACGTGAATCGTTTATGTCAGGTTGTTGTATTTTGATTTATCTTTGATAACCTGACTAAATAACGGCATGGATGTGAGGCCACAATGGGTTGTGGCGTTTTGTCCTGTTCATGCCCCTAGGAGCGAGTTCTCGCCTTCGAAGCCAAGACTGAGCGTGCAACCACACGCGGGGCCTAACAGACCGCGCTCGACTAACTAACTTGTTTGGCCACGTCCATGAGTCACGTAGTTTGATCTTTCCATCTGCGTGTGAGTCAGAAAACGATTTGGAGGAAACTTAGGGCGTGACCGGGACAAGTGATGGACGTACTCGGATCTTGATCCCGACTCACAGAACAGGTGCCGTCAGGAGGTGGCCAACTCCCTGTTGACGGGGTGGCCCTGTTTGGGTTGACTCATGGATAGGGTCGAGCAAGGTAAAGGTCGTGGCCAGCCACCCTCTGCCGCGCTCCATGGACGAGCGTACATGTGGCGTTAAGAGTCGGATGGTACTTGTGGGTAAAGTGTACCCCCTGCAGGGATAAATCTCCTCGAGAAGCCGTGTCCACGGTTACGGACGACTTGGCAACGGATTCTGTGATCATAGATAACTTCAATGGAATGACTAAAACTTGTTAACCATGATTGAAGGGTGCCTCCCCGGAGATGCCGGGAGGGGTGATCCTTGTAGCATGAGTTAGTGTGGGAATGAGAAAGACTTGGTGGAATACAAGAAGATGATGATCTCAGTAGTTGAGTACCTTTCTCATCTGTTTTGAAAAACCTTCTATGAGACGTGCTATTCCTCCTCGATTTGGAAATAAAGATTGCTTTACGCAAAACAGGCTTCATAAAACCTTTCTGAAGTTAGCAGATATATAATAGGTTAATTAAGTCTTGTTGAGTACCTCCCGTACTCAGGTTTGCTTAATTTTGGTTCAGGAGAAGAACTCCATCGGTGGTGATTCAACGTGGACATCGACGAGTAGTTTGGGGTTCCCAGGTAGCAGCCTGGAATCTATGGGCTGGGACGTCGCCTTATGTTGCGGCCTCTTAGGCCTTTTGGTTCTTGTTGTTTAGCAACATAATTTGCCTTCCGTTGTCTGATGTAATGTTGGGTCGTGTGACCTCTGCTTGTAAGCTATACTCTAGTAACATCTGTTTAATACAACTTTCATGTCTAGAGTGCTGCTTTGATCGGTTGTTGGTTTCGAGCTCATTGTTATACAGTTTTGGCTAGGCCTGCATAGTTGTCGCAGTCGAGGGGTTGTGGAGCCGATGATCCATTTCCGAGCCCGCCTGTCGATGTGATCGGCCTGGGGCGAGGTAACCCCAGTAACCCTCGATTGTTGTTGCACTTTCTGGACACATAGCATCTCTGTATAGCTTTGGTCCCGTTTCCTTCAGTTTCATTCGATTCGTGGACGCTTTGATATGCATAGTTGGTTATGACTAGCATGGCTACAAAGAGTAGTAGACTGGGGATCCGGACTACGTGCCGATGAATCCAGTCTGCCTGCCGTTGTTTGTTGCGGCCGGGGCTGGTAACCCTGAAGCCCTTGTGAGTCCATGTCTAGGAGCACATAACAGTATGTATATCTCTGGGTCCGGGGTCGTGACATACCTGTAGTTCAAATTTGACCAGTTTCCAATGAAATCGGCAGAAACTTCTGTTCTTCAAAAGAGGTGGATGGAAACCTTTTCATATGAAACAAATTGGTTATTTGTGCATATAACATGGTCTAGAATTTTCAAAAATTATAGCTCTCAAGTTTTGCAACATATTTGCGGTATGTCCTTCACAAAAAAACCCATTTTTTACACTCCGGACATGGAAAATGGTTTTTTTCTTCGATGAAAAGGAAAACTTCCTCCGTCAACATTGTCCGTGCTTCCAAGATGCATGTTTGTGTGTAATATGGTAACATTTGAAAAAACTATGCCATGGATATGACCATAACACTCGTCATTTGGCCCGAAACCCAAGAATGTTCGTAGGAGATAGCTAATTTTTGTGAACACATTTTCAACACAACTGTCGTATTCCAAGTTTATTATTTTTGGTGTATAGTAGTACCTATATAATGACACCACGCGAAGGTCTCGCATCATTTTGATTTTTTTTGAATTTTTTGGAATTTTCTAACCCCGTTTGATGAAAAAGTCAAGGCGGCGGGCATGACCGTTCGTAGCTAGGGATTGAATATTGAGAAACTCTTGGTATATCTATGATGAAATAGGTACTTGTGTACCTAAAAATGATTTTTGCCAAAAATCATGAGCAAACTATGAGGTACCTGTAGTTCAAATTTGACCAGTTTCCAGCGAAATCGGCAGAAACTTCTGTTCTTCAAAAGAGGTGTATGGAAACCTTTTCATATGAAACAAATTGGTTATTTGTGCATATAACATGGTCTAGAATTTTCAAAAATTATAGCTCTCAAGTTTTGCAACATATTTGCGGTAGGTCCTTCACAAAAAAACCCATTTTTTCATGGAAAATGGTTTTTTTCTTCGATGAAAAGGAAAACTTCCTCCGTCAACATTGTCCGTGCTTCCAAGATGCATGTTTGTGTGTAATATGGGAACATTTGAAAAAACTATGCCATGGATATGACCATAACACTCGTCATTTGGCCCGAAACCCAAGAATGTTCGTAGGAGATAGCTAATTTTTGTGAACACATTTTCAACACAACTGTCGTATTCCAAGTTTATTATTTTTTGGTGTATACTAGTACCTATATAATGACACCACGCGATGGTCTCGCATCATTTTGATTTTTTTTTGATTTTTTTGGAATTTTCGAACCCCGTTTGAGGAAAAAGTCAAGGCGGAGGGCATGACCGTTCGTAGCTAGGGATTGAATATTGAGAAACTCTTGGTATATCTATGACGAAATAGGTACTTGTGTATCTAAAAATGATTTTTGCCAAAAATTATGAGCGAACTATGAGGTACCTGTAGATCAAATTTGACCAGTTTCCAGTGAAATCGGCAGAAACTTCTGTTCTTCAAAAGAGGTGGATGGAAACCTTTTCATATGAAACAAATTGGTTATTTGTGCATATAACATGGTCTAGTATTTTCAAAAATTATAGCTCTCAAGTTTTGCAACATATTTGCGGTATGTCCTTCACAAAAAAACCCATTTTTTACACTCGGGAAATGGAAAATTGTTTTTTTCTTCAATGAACAGAAAAAAAAGTATTATATATGATGGAAAATATTATATGGATGTCATATTTGAATTTCTATCATTTTTCTAATCGATATAGACATATTATTTGTCAAATTTCGATTTACGGATTTATAGATATGAATTTTTCAATATTAAATAGAAAAGACAAAAATGTTAATTATTATTTAAATTAAAGATTATTTGAATTCAAATTTATTACTAGTTATTATTTTTTACTTAAATAATAGTTTGAATTCACAAAATAAAATAGTGTGACATCGATGGTCCAAGGGTTAAGGTTAACAGGATAGATTGGATAATATTGACAACAACACATCCGTTGTTTCTAGGTATCTCACAAGAAAGGAACTACGAAGTTAAGCGTGCTGGGGCTAGAGCAATCTCATGACGGGTGACCGATCGGGAAGTGTTAGTAGAAACGAGTAATTTAGATTGAAAATAAAAATGGTTAAAGATAAATATAAATGTGACTATAGTGTGATTAACTGGTTAAATAAGTGAAATAAAAAAACTCAGAAAAAATTCAAAAAAAAAATTCAAATTTTTTTTTGAAATTTTTTGAAATATTGTACCCCTACGCCAAGGGGGGGCCGTCGGCGTATGTACCCCTATGCCGAGGGGATGCCGTCGGCGTAGCCCAGACGCCGAGGGGGCAGGCCGTCGGCGTACGCCGCTGCTGAGCGTCAGCTGTCCGCCACGTGGACCGATACGCCGAGAGGTGTGGCCGTCGGCGTACGTGGGGCGTAACGGAACCCGTCCTGGCACGTTTGTGGGCCCCACCAACCTGTACGCCGAGGGCGTATTATACGCCGACGGCCAGAAGGGATTCACCGACGGACGTGTACGCCGAGGGCCCTACGCCGAGGGCGGCCGTCGGCGTAGGTATACGCCGAGGGGAATCGGAGCTTCCCCGAGGGCCTGAGGCCGTCGGCGTATCAACAGTTTCCCGTAGTGGGCTGCTCTCGTTGGTGTTGGGGGATTCTTTGGTATGCTCCACAAAGGTGGCCTTAGGGGTGCGCTCGAAAGCGCCGTTGAAGGAGCTGCGGAAGCAGGAGTAGTCGACCAGGTACACCGCTTGCGGACGAAGCATGAGGTACATGGTGGCAGTTGTGGCCATGAGGAATACGGGTAAGAACAGGTGGACTGGCTGGAACTCGGGGAAGTTGTCCACGATGAGCTGAAACCACGAGACCATGTTGATTGTTTAGGTGTTGGTTTCTTTTCTGTGTTGAGAGCCAGTAGCATTTAAAGTGTAGCCACATCCACACGCTGCGCTCGCTAGAGGGAATTCACGTGTCCCACCAGGAGGGAGGTCGCGCTCCATCGCCACTTCCAGGCCCTGTTAGGCACTACCGCGCCACGCGCCTGTTCGCTTGCCTGGGAGGAGCTCGACCTTCCGATGCTTCCGGCAGCCGGGCTTGACCTGCCCTTCTCCGTCGAAGAGGTTTGGGAAGCCATCTGCGACTCCCCGGCGGAAAAATCCCCCGGCCCCGATGGCTTCACGGGCATTTTCTACCGCAAGTGCTGGGGCATCATCATGCCGGACGTCATGGCCGCTCTCCTCCACGTGCACGGGCTGCCCGGCGGCGACTTCGCGGCACTCAATCGGGCCTTCATCTCCCTCCTCCCCAAGAAGATCGAGACGAGCAACATCGGAGAATACAGGCCGATTAGCCTGATCCATTCCTTCGCCAAGCTCCTTTCCAAAGTGCTCGCTCGCCGCCTTGTCCCTCTCATGGGTTCGCTCGTCTCGCCGGCGAAGAGCGCGTTCCTGAAGAATAGATGCCTGCACGATAATTTCATTTTCGTCAGGAACACCGCCCGGGCGCTGCACCGGAAGAAGAAGCCCTCCCTCCTCTTCAAACTCGATTTCGCGCGCGCGTTTGATTCGGTGTCTTGTGAGTACCTGCTCGAGCTTCTGCAACAGCTTGGTTTCCCGCCGCGGTGGCGGGATTGGATCGCCCTCCTTCTTGCCACCTCGTCCTCCTCCGTCCTTATGAATGGATCGATTGGCCCCCCGTGCTTCATCTGCGGGGTCTCCATCAGGGCGATCCCCTCTCGCCGCTGTTATTCATCCTGGCGCTCGAGCCCCTGCAACTCCTACTCCGTGAGGCCACCTTGCGCGGAGGCCTCTCCCCTCTTCCGCTACGGCCCACAGAGGACCGTGCCAGCCTCTACGCAGATGACGCCGTAGTCTTCCTCAACCCCGACGCCAGCGAAGTGGCGCTCCTCTTCAGCCTCCTTGATCGCTTCGGCCAGGCCTCGGGGTTACGCATCAACTTGGCCAAGTGTGTCGTCTCGCCCATCTGCTGCAGCGCCATCGACCTCGACACGGCGCTAATCCACTTCGCCGGCAAGAGAGAGGCCTTCCCTACCAAGTACTTGGGCATGCCTCTGTCCCTGGGACGCCTCCGCTACGTCGACTTGCAGCATATCCTGGACCGCGCGCGCGCTCGCCTCTTCGGCTGCCATGGCAAGTGGGTGAACGCGGGCGGCCATAAAGCTCTCGCCTGTTCAGTTCTCGGTGCGCTCCCCATCTTCACGCTGACGGCGCTTAAGCCCCCTGTAAGTTCATCAAGGACCTTGACAAACTTCGCTGCCGCTTCATTTGGGGCGTTGAGGAGAATGCGGCGGCAGGCGGCAAGTGCAAGGTGGCCTGGGGTAAGGTCTGCTCGCCGCACAGCCACGGCGGCCTCGGGCTCCTCAACCTGGCCAAGTTCGGCCGCGCGCTGCGTCTGCGCTGGATGTCGCACGAATGGTCACTGCCGCGCCGCCCTTGGGTCGGCTTGCCGACCCTGCGATGCCGCCGATCGGCAGCTTTTCCACGTCGCCACCCGCGTCTCGATCGGCGACGGCGAGCGCGCGTCGTTTTGGGAGTCCAACTGGGCGGACGGCGGCCCGCTGCGTTCTCAATTCCCGGATTTGTTCTCAATTTCGCGCCGAAAGAACATGGCCGTCGCGCTCGCTCTGCGCAACAGTTACTGGATACGCATGCTGCGACCGCGCGGTCCTCTCGACGCCACGACGCTGCTCTCCTTCACGCGCGCTTGCCGTCTCCTTCACGACCGCGGCACCGTGCTGCGCCCTGGGGAGCCGGACTCGATCACCTGGCTGCTTTCGCGTGACGGTTGCTACTCCTCCCGCTCAGCCTACCGGATCCAGTTCGCCGGACAAGAGCTCTCGGATGCTCCAGTCGTCGTTTGGAAGCCGTGGGCCACGCCGCACACCAAGTTCTTCGCCTGGCTGCTTTGGAACGATCGGCTTTGGTGTGCTGACAGGTTGCAGCGGCGGCAGTGGCCCAATTCGTACTTTTGCCCGCTTTGCGTCAGAAACCTCGAGACCTTGCACCATCTTTGCTTTGACTGCCCGTTCTCGAAGCATCTGTGGTCCGCTCTGGCCATGGCTACGGGCTGCTCGAGCTTAGACCCAGCCTCCTCGACGGCTACCTGCGTTCCGGTGGCATGGAGGAATATAATCGACGGCGTGCCACCGGCAAGCAGGAACGGGCTAAAGTCGCTCATCATCCTGGCCTGCTGGGGTATTTGGTCTGAGCGAAACAGGCGCATCTTCGAGAGCAAGATCTCTCCTTCCGCCTTCGTGCTGTCTTGGATCCGCGACGAGGCGCGAGGATGGGCATTCGCGGGAGCTAAAGCTCTGCGCAAGATCATGTTTGAGCCACCTTGATCGCCTAGCCTTATGCTCTGAGGCCCGTTTTTCTAATTTCTCTTCATTTTTTTGGCCTTGCTAGGCAATCGCCTAGTAGCACCAATGTAATTATTTCCCTCTGCTCATCAATGAAATGCCAACAGTTGTTGGATCTTTCAAAAAAAAAAAATGTAGCCACCGGCCTAAGCCCATAAAAACAAGAAACTAGTACTGCGACGCCCATAACTGCCACGCCTCCATCCAACCTGTAATGAATTTGTGGAGCATCATGGTCACACACCAAAGTACGAAAATCTGGTAGTGAAAGGAGACGGCAAGTTGTCCTAACCGCACGGCAACTGGCATCAAATGTGTCTAGTGGCATGAAAGCGACACGAGGGTCAGTGACCCACACCCTATTTAGAGAATTCTAGCTAGTAGTACCATACACCTAATTAAGGTGAGAACTAGTGGCACAATCCGAAATTTTCTAATTAAATTTTGATGCAACCTTTCGTTAAGTGGACGTGCCTCATTTATACAGGGCCTGTGTAATCCACACATTATCCAATTAAGAAAATCCATCATCGCTATTTATACAGGGACTGTTCCTCATTACTGTGCTAAACTGAAGCACGCCGGCGTGAGTAAATCAGTTATCTCTACTATGTTTGCCCCCCCCCCCCCACCCATACTATCCTAGCCGTTCGTTTGTTTTAGATTCAGAAAGAAGACCACTGGACAAAGCTGCCTGTGCATTTGCAGTTGAGCCCCCAAACAACTTTAAAATAAGACCCACATTTACTCTGGCCTAGTTTTGCACCACCTGTGTCCCGCACCAAACCCTAACCATATCAGCTTCTCCCGATCCACATCCAATCGAAAACCATCACACCCTTCTCTCCTCTCTCAGGCTGGTCACAATGGGGAGGAACATACACTAGTAACATACACGCTTTTCTAGACTATGTTACTACCTCCACAATGGGGAGGAACATATATGTAGTGTCATGCAACAATGCATTTATTAGGCTATAGGCTCATTGTTTCTTGGAGTGTGTGATGTTTCGGCAACTTAGCTAGTTACCACAATCACATCTCTCTTCATTAAATACGTGCCACATAAGCAAAGTTGTATTGAAGTGTGTGATGTTACTGCTAAGTTCCTCCCCATTGTGACCAGCCTCAGCACCATGGAGGCCGACGCCCCGCCCCGTTCCTGGCGGGAGGCCCGCCCTCTCCCGTGGTCGTCCTCCTCCACCGCACTGGCCGTGCGCGAGCTGCAGCAGCGCCGGAGTTCCCTCCCCCGTCCGCGCCTGTGGTCCCTTCCCTCCTTCCTTGGCCAGAGCCGGCGCCTTGCATGGCATGCCTCTTCCTCGCGCCTCCTGGCTCTCCCTTTGTTCCGAGGCGCCACAACGACCAGGAGCATTGGCCGCGGCTCCAACATGCCATGACGACCAGGGCGGTTGCGCGGGTCATCTCCGGCCGTCGGCCCCTCCACCGCGCCAGGACGAGTTGCACATCTCGCTCATGGAGGATGAGTAGGGCATGTGGCGCAGCCAGCCGCCCCCGTGCAGGGATGCGTCGAATTGGCCTGGATCTTGGATTCCAGCAAATGGTCGGGCCCGAGCAGTATTCAATTTGACTCCTTTTCCCATATCCGGGCTATTCAATTTTATTTTGTCTTTTTAGTCTGTGCCAAACTGTGGACCATATTAATTATTCTTGATTTATTTTTGTATGAATATGGCCAAGAAGATGCAGGATATTCCGCCTCGCTCTTCTGTATGGGCACCATATGTCTGAGTAGTATCTTGGCATGGAGGCCCTGGATTCTCACTTTCCTTGTAGCAAGCTGGTGGATTTTTTTTTGATTCGTTTCTTGTTTGGTTGTCGGCCAGGATATGAATACTCATTAAGCTGATGGAGATGGTTCCTTTTTTTTTCTTTTTTTTCTCACGTTTTGCTTTGTGTAGTTTGAACTTTGGTTGAATTTCTGTGATTTAGCACACGAACTAGATATGAATCTTTTATAGATCTTTTGTTGAAATATCTGTAATTATTTCGAAATTGGGCTCATAAAATTCTATTACTCAAATGTATATGCAATTTTAGTTTTCCATATGCGAGTGCCCTGACCCGTCTCCTATTCTTTGTTTTTTTGTGTTCTTCCTTTCTTTCTTAACCTTGTGTTTATTAATACTCGTATTAGGTCTTGTATGCATAAATTATGTGGTGGATCTTATATGAATCTGTGATTTGGTGTCCTGGATTTTGGATGGAAATTGTCTTTAATCTCGATTGTATATATGGATGTAAACCCGTGTTGTGAACTCTGTGAATGAAATTTGTATGGAAATGGTATTGTATCTAGTATGAGACAATATTATGCATAAATTATGTGGTGGATCTTATATGAATCTGTGATTTGGTGTCCTGGATTTTGGATGGAAATTGTCTTTAATCTCGATTGTAAATATGGATCTAAACCCGTGTTGTGAACTCTGTGAATGAAATTTGTATGGAAATGGTATTGTATCTAGTATGAGACAATATTGTATCTTGTATGAAAATGAGATTTTAGGGACTCGTGCCTTGTAAATCCTTCTAATAAGTGTGCAAAATTTGCATTTTTTCTATCAAGATTCTTTGCAAAAAAAAAATCAAAGATCTTACTAAAAATACTGGAATATTGTATTTTTCTGTCAAATCTTTCTACTTCTGTTGAAATCATGCCAAACCTATGAATCTCGTATGAAATTGTTTTGGACATTGTAAATCCTTACTGAATATTTGGGAAAAAATACTTATATGAAATATTGTATGAAACATATGTTAACTTTGTTAAAATGGTTGTATACTAATTTTGTTAAATATTCTTGAATGAAAGAAGATTATATGATGTTCTATTGAATACTCTTGGAAAAATATTTTGGGAAAAAATTAGTCTGCTTGAAACTTAAATACCATTAAACTTTCGTTAATTAAGAATCCAACAAATTCTTGAATTTTTTTGCGAAGTGTGAGCGGAGAAAATTTTGTTTAATCTGTAAAAAAATGTTTGGAAAAGATAAAACTAGACCTGAAAATATCTGTAAAGAAGATCGAAACGTGTATATTAAAAAAGATAAAATTATAAGGGTTGCTGAGCAAATCTGCAATGTGACTTAAGAATCTGGTGGAAATGGATGGCACAGATAGTATGGGGGGGGGGGCAACATACGAGTGGTAATGCTTTTCCCCGTTACAAAGGCCGGCGTGAGTAATTCTAGTAGATCGACCCGCGTAACTCTGACCTTTCGTCCGGCCTTTCATCTTAATATCTTTTTAGCTCGGTACAATTTTCGGGATCGATATGTACGTGATAACGTGCTAGGTCACATGGTTATTGGGAGAAAGAAAAGCAAACATGGGAGGACATGGGCTGATGAGCCGGTCCGGATGGCCGATACGTGTGTGCACATGAACATATTGGCCAAGAAAGATAAAAATTAGAGAAATGCGGCGTATAAAATGGACGAAAAGGAAACCATCTTCCCTTAATGTACCGTTCTCGTATTTAAATAATGCAAGACACTTGTGTTATTGTGCTAGTCCCTGGATCAAAAGCTAGCACCACGGTACAAAATAAAATATCATGCAAATACGTCAAATTCTATTACATCGCATGATCCAGTCTTTACAAAATAAAAATACAACCTACATAGTCTCAGAATACTAGTAGAAAACAAAGTATTACAGCAGAAAACATAGTACAACATTGAGTCTCATCTTCATGTGCCACAGGCAGACATGTTGGAATGCAAGCTCGAGATCCTAACCAATCACTCTTCATCGGAATGACCTGCACGTTGGAATATGCAGCCCCACGAAGGAGATGCAGTACAAACAATGTACTAGCAAGTGACACTTGTATGGTGGCAGTTTTGAGGAGTAAACTAACTACATGATATTTGGTTGGTGGAGTCTGAGGCTATTTGCATAAAGCTAATTTTGAGTTTTTGACCTATATTTTATAAATCATTAAAAACCTTTAAAGATGTCAGCATGGGTAGACACACCATGAAGTTTGATAAAGTCATCATGGATAGACACACCATGAAGTTCTATAAGGGGGCAGAGAGGGGTAGACACACCATGTGCACCTAAAAGAGGTTTCTAACATATTTTGCTTCATTCAAAAAAAGATGAGGAGATTCTTGAGTATAATACCTATCTGGTAGGTCAAATTGTCCATAACCGGGGACACGGCTAAGATCTTACTTTTTAACTCTTGAGAGGTTGTGCAATTTCACCTTAAGACTCACCCTACCCAAGAGAAGGATGAGACAAGATCTTTGGGAAGAGAGATTCACCCATACCAGTAAGACTCGACGCTCCTAAAATTCTGCTACCACCCAATGTCTTGCAACTGGATGAACCCCACAACTTAATCAATCTTGGCAGAGCCCATATTACCTCAAGATTGCACTGGAAGCTTTCTAAAATAGTGAATACCTACAAATCTCTTTGTTCCTGGGTGGCAATCCATATTTCATTCAGCCACCAAGCAAGGTTCAATCCACCCAGGTGTTTCATTAAGATTCATAAATACCACAACCAAAATGAAAGATAAGCATTTGTGATAGTAGCCAAGTACAACTAAACCATTACCTGGTACGGGTTTCGGCGTGGCTACACACTACTAGGTGTTCTAAGCATAGCATATACTTGGAAAAGTAAAACCACCTATGATGCATACTACTAGAAAACACTAATGTATATAGAAATTAAAAGTAGGACACGATGTATCATTTTCCTTGTGGAAGTTGGTGTAGAAACACTCTCTTTACAAATAGAACGTTGATCTCCATACAATCTAAACAATACAAATAAATAACAATTAACAAGAAATTCACCAATATACAAACAAATACAACAAAATATACAATACAGAAGCATAACAAGTTATTCAACTTGATTGGTGTTAACATGGACAAAGTTTTGACACATAGTTCAATATGCAAAAAGAATTATGATGAGATGGTTGTTGTTTGGTATTTTACGGACAAGTTCAAATTTTATCACAATAATTCAATTTATAAAAAGGAATTATAGGGGTTTGGGTTAGGGTTAACACATAATTCAGTTTTACAAAAATAATTATGGTAAAAATTGTTTAGGGCTAGCTACTAGGGATGGGTTGGTCAAGGTTTAAGTTTGAAAGATTCAAACACTAGTGGATTCATATTGTCAAGGAGGTTCCAAGAGTTGACCTAAGGGTTATCACATTTGCTTCAATATGATAAAGGAAACAATGTGGTAATATTTAGTACTTCATTTAGCGTGCAAAAAGATACTAAGTGTTTGTATATGGGGTTTTCCATTGGTGGTTAAGGGTTGTCAAGGAATATCACTTCACTCAATATACAAAAGAAGTGGATGTGATAAGGTTTAGGGTTTAATACTTAATTCAATGTACAAAAAGGAACTAAGATGTTTGGGTCAGGCTTTCCTCATTGACAAAACAAACTTGTTCCAAGGTTCCTAGGGTTGGTCTTTTGTCACAAAGATCACACAAGGCTTTGTCTAAAATTCATGAATAACATGTGATTGACTAGGTTTGGTACTAGGTTTCCAATAAATTCACAACAGGAATTGTAAACTTGCAAATGGTTTTAGTACATGGTTTTAGGCTCACTAGTTTGTTTAGCATGTGATTGACACACACTAGGTGCTGATCTTGGTCCAAAGTGTTCGCACAAGGTTTTGGAAAAAGGGCTAGACAATAATTAAACCACTAAGGCCAATATTAAGTCATTACTAAGGGTTTTAACTCAAGTTCACATGTTTATGAAACAAATTAACTTAAATAGGTTGGGTTTTGGTCTCTCTGGTCAAAGGCTGCTATTTGGAATTTTTTTTCAAAAGAAACCATATTAAAATTATTTATGGAATTTAAACTATGTCAAAATTGCTCAAATGGCCAATTAAGTTCTAAATCAATTCTAAATTGTCCAAATATTATTTTGGGCATAAGTATCTGTTGGTACACACTCTAAGGAACCCAAATAAATTTGGTTTGCAAAAATTGGGTTTATAGAATTTGAATTATGCCAAAATTCATCAAACAAGTACATTTTAATTTGAACAAATTTTAAATGGTCAAATTTAAATTTGGCCATTGCCAAAAGTTTCTACATGTTCAGGTGATTTCAAAAAGTCCAAGTTTGCTAAAGTTGAGCTTCTAGATCAACAGATATGATGACTCTAAGTTCTAGGGTTGTTTCTGCAAATTGCCAATTGATTTTCTATTCGGGAGTAAACACAGAAAAGGGCTGGTACACGTGGCATGCTGTGATTGGTTAGACCTACTCACTGTACTGCTACGTGGTTGCTGACTGGATTGTGCTGACTGGGCAAGATACTTTAAATCTGGAGCGCTGGATCTAGATCCAACGGCTACGTAATGGTTCAAAGGGGATCTAATCTGAGCCATCCATCAGATCTGACGGCAGAGAGAAGGGGAGGGACTCACCGGTTGGTTGGTCGCCGGAAATGGCCATCGCGGCGGCTGGAAACTCGTAGACGCGGACGACGACGGCTCTCCGGTGGTCTTAGGGCTCGGTGAAGTCCACGACACGGACCACAGCGTCACGACGAAGACGCTGGGGGTCACGACGTGTACGGGGGCACTCCCTCAAGACTGTGATGCGCGAACGGAGGCGGCGCGGCCCCGGGAAGACGCAGTTGAGCTCGGCGCGGTTGATACGCTGCACCGAAAATTCAAAACGCGGGTCAGGGGAGTGTGCACGGGCAAGGGGAGTCGACATGAGGTGGTCTCAACTTTGGGGGCTTGCTTTCCATGTCGGAATCGACCAAACACAACGGTGGACTTGTGCAACTCCGGTGACGAAATTTGACAACCTGGGGGCATGAATCGACTTGGAGGCAGAGTGGAAACAGAGAGGAGATTGTGGGGTTTCTCTAGCGCCCCTTAATTGAGAGGGGGTAGCTCGGTTGAGGAGATTGTGGGCGACTCGCCGCAGACATGGGCGGGTCGTTGGGGAACCGTCTGGAGGTGGGGGATGACAGGTGGGTCCCATCTGTCACTAAGAGGGAGAGGGAAAGAGGCCGGGGCGGGCTTGTGGGCTACTGCTTTCCGCACACGTGCGGTAGTTAAGGGGTGGGCTGGCTCGGGCCAGTTTGTTTCTTTCTCTCTTTTTTTTGTTCGCTTTTTTTCTTTTTTTTTTCTTTTCTATTTTATTCTTTAAATCATAACTTATGATTTATAAGCCCATTTGACCTCAAATCAAAACCTATAATTTTGTAATAAAGTTTTCTTTCAATCAAAAACATATGTGTACTGTTTCCCACTATTTTGAAATTTTGTATTTTCAAAGTATG
Organism: Alopecurus myosuroides; assembly: GCA_028641055.1. Taxonomy (NCBI): domain Eukaryota; kingdom Viridiplantae; phylum Streptophyta; class Magnoliopsida; order Poales; family Poaceae; genus Alopecurus; species Alopecurus myosuroides. Next base: position 311,705,724 of record CM054063.1, on the reverse strand, counting down.
ATTAAATGATTAATAGCAACTAAATGCCTTTTTCAAAATAGATTAGTAAGTGGTTGAAAATAAGGTCATTTAAGATTAACATTTAAAATATTATTTCTCATTTTTCCATGCTCAACAAGGAGGATTTTGTCAAAATCTTTTATTACTTAATAGTTGATTTAGTAATTGAAAAATGATATAGTTAAATTTGTTTTTAATAATTTTTTTAAAAGTATCAACATTGTTTTCTTACCAAACCCCTTTTTGAAAATATTTATAATTTTTAAAGTATTGATAATTCATTTTAGAAAACATAATTAATTTCAAGAGTGATAATGCCATGAAAACAATTGAAAACAAATTTGGGGTGAATGAAATAGAGGACAAATTGGATTAGCAACTTCCAATACTTATTTTATTTTCTTTTGTGTTTGCATTTTTTCTGTGGGTTGCTTTAATCAAGAAAACAATAGTTTTAAATTTTTTCGATTTTTGAACTTTTCAAAAATCAGGAATGTTACACTTAAATATTAGGCTATAAAATTTGACTATGCGTGGCTATAGCTGGATTCCGATTGAATGTACTTTTTAGACCATGGAGAATATCACTTAAAAAACTTGTTTTTCTTTGACGGGACGAAACGTGGAGTGTTTAAGATGCAAACTTGTCTTGGTTGTACCTATATATTAGGTAGCTAAAAGGTGGATGGATTCTTTTGCTGCTATGTGAATAGTAAGTGCACTTTTTTTCTGACCAAGTATGTGTCGAGACCTCGTTTGTAAGTAAGAGAAGCTCGTCATAATTTTGCATGAAAGAAATACTAGGTCTTTAAATTTTGAGGTATTAGCACCCGAGGTACAAATAGTTGTCCGGTGGGAGCAAATTCATACAACTTCTTTCAAATGTGGGTGCAGTGGTACAAATACTTGCATGGTTGGAGCAAATTGGTACAAAACCAATCAGAATGTGACATTTGGCAGCCACTTGGCATACAATATTTTTCAGAAACACCCCTGAAACAAGCGAGTACAGCAAGCAAGTACATAACGCTACTTACAGGTGGACCCCGCCTGTCAGTGGCTGACCAAATAATGAAAATTGTGTGCTGTGTTAGGGGGATTCGAACCTCTGACCTGCAGTATTGCCGATAGGCTTCTATAGCCACAAAGACAACAACAGTTTGATGTCTGATTGAGGTACTACATTTTATTATACCGTTGCTTGAGCGCGTATCTATACATAGTATGTTTATATAATATTCCGTAGTATACAATTGCATAGTATCTATAAAATTGTATAAAACTGTGATATATAAACTACAATATTATACAATATACGTTGCGTCGTTAAATAATAAGTATTGTACTACGTATAAAATAGCTCCATTGTACATATATAGTGTGTATACTATATTACGAAGATGCGTATTATATGTATAGTATACATAAAAAATTATAATATACATACTAAAATATTTTAGTATAACACAATAACATTTTTTTTAATTCGTATAAAATAGCTCCATAATACTATGATGTTTTTTATATAATACACAAGGATATTGTACATTATATACATGGTATACCGGTAAATTTTATACATAATATACAGGAGCATGTACATTGTATACATATTATGTATAAAATATTAGAGTCTAGCACGTGTTTACATAGTATGAGGAACATATACGCAGTATACATACTACTATAAATATTATAATAACCGGGCAAGTGTACGCAGATCCCAATATAAGAAAATATAGTACCAAATATTACAATAAGTCATATTTGTCTTTGTGGCCACAGAATCTTGTGCGCAGCGTATACTATAGAAAATATGCAGGCGCGCTTATAAAAATACGTAGTACCTAAAGGAATCACAAGTGCACGTTTGTTGTACTGGTTACAGAACCGTGTACAGAACCACATGTGGCGAGTTCGAGCCCTGCACCCGCGGCGTGTAATTTTATAATTTCCTGCGCTATGCTGACATGTGGACCCCACCTGTAAGAAATATCCTGAGTGGTTCTGCTATACTGGCTAGTTTGGGGGGCTTTCTGAAAAATTCTAGAGCCAACGCGGCCGCCAAATGTCACGATTTGATTGGTCTTGTATGAATTTGCTCCAACATAACAACGTTTTGTACCAGTTCAGCCACATTTTCAACTTCTTGTATGAAGTTGCTCCCACCGGACAACTATTTGTACCTCCAGTGCTAATACCTCTTAAATTTTCTGTTTTCTGGAGAAAATAGCTCGTTGGTTGGTAATGTACGGCTGGCATAACGCTGCTGGAGGTGAGCATATGTCGCGCGCTTTTGTTTGCATGTTTCTTGGGTTGTTGGGAATCAGGTTGGTACGAATTGGCACGCACGTTATGCGACTGGGCCGGTCCAGCATATCTTTACTATTAAAGCGCTCAAGGTGGTGTCCGTGTTCCAATGTGTGGTACGTCGTTCCCTTCACCTCCACCCCGCGAGGAAAAAGTCGCTGAAAAAACCTCGTTCAAGAGCCAGCAAAAAACCAGAAGCGAAACCTACCTTTTTTTCCCAGTCCCCACGACCTCCATCTCCAATCTGAAACGGTGAAATCCGAAACCACCACCAGATCGTCTTCCCAGGTTCGTCGCCCATCCGCCGGTCCACCCCGCCTCCATATGCCGCAGCCCGGCGCAACCCAACTGCACCGGAACAACCTTCACAGCGGGGCGCATCCCGCCGCCCATGCCTCACCACCTCTACGCATTGTCGCCGTAGCAGCAAGCGCCGCCCCGCCACTGATGTGGAATCAGCCACCGCCACCCAGTCGAGCGCGTTTGGACAGGCACGGTCCCACAGTCTCGGCGCAGCTGCCCGGCCTCGACCTCCCCGGCGGATTTGCCTTGCCCCCGAATCCAGCAGAGACGGCGGGGTTGTGGCCAATATCAGATTAGAAGCCTTGTGTCATTCTAGCGTATTGGCAGGCTGCTGGTGCAGGCGATTTCTTCATTCTCACCGCTTGCCTTTTATCTACGAAGCCGCTTTTCCCACCGATGAGCAGATAAACCTGTGAAATCTTTGGTGCTATGGGTCCATTCTTTTGGTACGGAACCGAAGATGAATGGGGTTATTGAAGCCATGGGCGACGCCACACGCGCCGCAGCTGCGAGTGCCAGCGCCGCCTCCGCAATGAGTGTCCCTTCCTCTACGTTACAGCCGCACCTGCGTGAATGAACGTGCCGGAGAACCGAGTGGTCGATTACAAGCGGCCGATGCCATGAAAATCTGCAAGAAGTGCATCGGGTAATTTCAAGATCAAATTATGCAGAGGTAATAGTTTATTAACTATTATCTCTTCTGAATCAACTTGTAGACTATACCCATTAACCATATCATCTGGGAATATTACTCAGCTCGTTTGTAGCTATTGTTTAATGCCTTGTAATTTGGCTTATCATAGTTGTGATTTGCACCACCAAGAAACACAGTCTATACAGTCTGTATGCGCATCCGCAGAGTGTAGATGCTTCGACAGCCTGAATTTTTTGTGCTTCCAGGTGGATCCAAGTTCGTCAAATGATTTCCTGGATGCATAGGAAGACTGGAAGAGTACCTACCAGTTGTTCAAGGAATGTGAAAAGATGGTAAATCACAAATTATAATCTGTATATCTTCAATTCTTGATGCATGTTTTCTCTGAATTGATTGAGAAAACACGGACAACTTATGTCCCAATTATGGTTGTTCAAGTTCTTACAGGCTTGGAGGAAAAGATACAGTTTGCATTGATGAATCAGGATATGGAGGTATGCATGCTCCACCTATTATTAAATCCAGGGACACATATTACATCTTGGATTTTGTTCATTGACTAAGGATTTCTGTTGGCGGGAGAAGCCATTTAGTGTCTAGAATGGGGTGTTGTTGCCTGTTGGTTCTGCACACAATGGTGATGATGCGTTTGGTGAATTCCCTCCTCCTCTTCAAGACATCTCTCAAGGGACACATCGCGAAAGAATCAAAAGGTCCGTATTTCCACCGTGTATAACCAAGATCAATTAATCTTCATTCTTTCCGTGATGTAGAATCATAAAGAAGTTATTGTTACAATTTTCAGAAAAAATTCAGAGAAACATTGAGCTTTAGTCAAGGAATCCAGGTATTCCTCAAGGCAGCCGGGTACCTGGAGTGTGTTATGCAGCATATTCTTCTCAGGATGTCGCCTCGTCATAAGTGGCCTACTTGTTCTCACATCAGAAACATCCATTGTTTTAGCGGTTATTGTTCATAGCTGACTGCCCTTTCGTGTAGGAAAAGGTCTTCGGTGGAACTGTCTGGAGGAGTCCTGAGAGCTACCTGCATGCAAGCCCTTGCTAGGTAATTAACCACAATGCTCTAAATTTTTCTTCCTATTCTTATTTGACGGTAACTACCTGAAAAGAGTGATCACATGATTCATCATGGTGCAAGTTGAGATGTTGGCTTTGATGTATATAATCCATTAAAGAAGCGTTAAAGTCTACACCTAAATTAAGCAGCCTACTAATTATTTCAGAAGCTGCAGTGTCATTAAGCAGCCTACTAATTATTTGTTAGATAATTTTGGTTTGTGTGAGCATGCAGAAGAGTTGGACCCCTTCTCGCCTGCACGTAATCATGGTTCTCCTGATCCTGGACATGAACATATAGACATTGAAGGCAGCTTACGAGAGAGAGAAAGAGAAGTATGAACAATCTTTCAACGAGTGAGCAGAGCATGAGGAACAACATGTTCTGAATAGAGAAATCGAATATTATTTGCAAGATTGTTTGACAACCTTTAAATTATACACGTAGGATGTTTCAAGAGATGGCAAGCAATTCTAGAGCGTATTTGAGGATTGTAGTTTTAGATACCATAGTTGTTCCATATATAAGAGGACAGGTTATACCATTGCTTGTCATCTCACTATTCGTAAGGGGGAGATGTGGTTCTAGGGCACATGAAACTAATGAGATTTAGAGAAGTAAGGTTTTATGAAGGAACTCTTTCGAACAGTGCTACGAAATGGAGGATGGAGGCTCTTATCAGAGAGCTTCAGCATGCGGAAAGAATCTTTTGCAAGTCATGATCCAAGAGGCATGAATTTTGTCGACTATATGTTTAAATTAGAAAACGCAAGGCTTATTAAACTTGAGCCACAATTATCTTATAGAAACATAATACTCTAGCCATATTGTTTTTAGATGAGAGCTTTGCATTCAATATTTATATCCAAAGCAAGGAACAAATTTCAGCATCGTGGCAACGCACGGGCACTCAACTAGTATGTCTAGTGTTGTGGTCTTGCGGGTGCCACCAAGGGAGTGAGCGTCCGGAAACCCCTCGACAACGCCCGAGCGTTACGGTGCAGCTCTTTCGCCCAAGGATTCAGCTTCGTTGGCCAGCCCATTTAGCGCGTGAAGGTGGTATAGAGGTAGCTTGGCGTTCATTTTTTGAAACCAGGCATTGTTCAGTCCGTTGGTTTCCTAGTGCGGTAGCTTGGTGTTCATTTTTTTTAACCTTACATTTGTTCAGTACGTTGGTTTCTTGCCTGTACCAACATGTTCGTTTTAGTCTACAGTAGGATTTAGTCATATGTTTTTTCCTTTTCTTTTTTTCTTTCATATGTTTCATTCACTTTTTTTTCTTGCTAATTTGTTTAGCCTTTTTCAGCTGCCTTCTTTTTTATGTATTTTTCTCTGTGACGTACTTTTTGTTTCATGGTGTATAACAATTTGTTCCTTTTATTTATAAATATTTGTTTCTTTCATTCCAAAAATTGGTTTTGCAATTTTTTTTTACCTCAATGCCATGTTTTGTTCCTATATGTTACGCGACATTTAGTTCTTTGTTCCATCATCCAAAAATATTTGCTCCACTTACTCTTAAAATTTAATTCTACAAAATTTTGCTTCTAGATTTATTTTTGTTCCATGTGATATCTTTTGTTCCAATGTTTATAGTTATTCGTTTCTTCGTTCAGAAATTTTGTCCACACTCACTAGATTTTTTTATAACACAACACAAAACAATGCTTACAAATGATCACACACACTTGTTTCCCGTCTCTCCATGGAACTTTGTTCATTTCTCTATAGATTTGTTTTGTTCCTGTCCCTCTGGAGCTTTTGTTCCTAGTGTTTTGTTCCGAGCTTTTTGTTCCTATGTCCATGGAGCTTTGTTTCTTTCTCTATAGAGCTTTTTGTTCCTAACTTTGTGTCAATCTCCATGGAGCTTTTGTTTCTCTCTGTATGTAGTTATTCGTTCCTATATCTCTGGAGGTTTTTGTTTCAAGCTTTATGTTCATATGCCCATGGATATTTGTTCCTCTGTCTCTATAGATTTTTTTCCTATCTCTATGGACATTTTGTTTCTAACATTTTGTTCCTAGCTTTGTTCTGGACTTTGTTCCTATCTCCATGGAAATTTTGATCCTAGATTTTATTTTCAGTTTTGTTCTTATGTTCGTAGAACTTTGTTCTCCATGGAGATTTTGTTCCAAGATTTTGTTTTATGTTTTGTTCCTATGTTCGTAGAACTTTTTTTTGTCTCCATCGAACTTTGTTCCTTTCTCTGTAGATTTTTTTGTTCCTATCTCTCTGGAGATTTTTATTCCTAGTGTTTTTGTTCAGAGCTTTTGTTCCAATGTCCATGGACCTTTGTTCCTCTCTCTATAATTCTTTTTGCCCTTAACTTTGTGTCCCATCTCAATGGAGCTTTTGTTCCTCTCTGTATTGAGTTTTTATTGTTCCTATATCTCTAGAGGTTTTTGTTCTGAGCTTTATGTTCCTATGTCCATGGAACTTTGTTCCTCTATCTTTGTAGAGTTTTTGTTCCTATCTCTATGGAGATTTTGTTCTTTTTTTCCTATCTTTGTTCCTGGATTTTGTTCCTATCTCCATGGAGACTTTGTTCCTAGATTCTGTTTTAAGTTTTGTTCCTATGTTCATAGAAATTTGTTCTCCATGGAGACTTTGTTCCTAGATTATGTTTTAATTTTTGTTCCTATGTTCGTAGAAATTTTTTATCTCCATGGAAGGTTGTACCTTTCTCTATAGATTTTTTTGTTCCTGTCTCTTTCGAGCTTTTTGTTCCTAGTGTTTTTCTTCCGAGCTTTTATTCCTATGTCCATGGATCTTTGTTCATCTCTCTATAGAGCTCTTTGTTCCTAACTTTGTGTCCCATCTCCATGGAGCTTTGGTTCCTCTCTCTATAGAGTTCTTTTTCCTATATCTCTAGAAGTTTTTGTTTTGAGCTTAATATTCGTATGTCCATGGAACTTTGTTCCTCTGCCTCTATAGAGTTTTTGTTCCTATATCTATGGAGATTGTGTTCCTTACTTTTTTGTTCCTAGCTTTGTTCCTGCGTTTTGTTCCTATCTCCATTGAGACTTTGTTCTTAGATTTTGTTTTAAGTTGTGTTCCTATGTTCGTGGAACTTTGTTCTCCATAGATATTTTTTTCCTTACATTTTGTTTTAAGTTTTGTTCCTATGTTCGTAGAACTTTTTTCTGTCTCCATGGAACTTTGTTCCTTTCTCTATAGATTTTTTTGTTCCTATCTCTTTGGAGATTTTTCTTGTTGGAGATACGCCCTAGAGGAAATAATAGAAGTTATTATTTATTTCCATGTTCATAATTAACGTTTATATTTCTGTGCTATAACTGCTATGGTTCTTAAATCTGAGATTTAGAGGAAAACCATATGCACGTGTGGAAACGTAAAAGCTAAAGAGTTCCCTAGTCTCGCCTCTAAGACTAGCTCATGTGTTGCTTGACGATCTCGTTTTCCTGATCATGGGCATAGTTGGATGCTAGCAAAAATGGGAGCACATTGTTGGCGGAATAATAAGTGTTGAACACACATAATTAAATGATATACTATGAGATCGCGTCGTCACATGTTGTTAGTATAATCATAGAAATGTTAACGTATACCCACGTCCTTAGACCATGTGAATATCTAGTTCCTACGTACCAGACGTTTTACCTTGATGCTGTCGATCGTTACCCGTAACAGGATAATCATAACAACAGTCCTCTGGTACTTCGAAAAAGTGCGTCAAGGACTTGAAAGTTCAAGATTGGGATTTGTTCCTCCGAGGATGGAGAGATACTTTTGGGCCCTCTCGGCATTACGGTATCCATCATCGTCTGGCCAGACACAGCGTGATGTGATCAATAGGGATACCGGAATATGGAAACGAGAAAAGAGAACAAACCGGCAACAAGGATAACTAGGTATCATGATCAAGTGTTGCTTCACAGGGATACCGATATAATCTCACTTCGGGTTATGTTATGTATCACGAAGCAAAGGGAATTGTGTACAGGAATATATGGTTCACTCGAATTCATTCGTGTAACTGTAGGAATCCATATGGATGTCCAGATCCTGCTATTGATTATTGTCCGGAAGGAGTTTTGGGTCATGTCTACATTTTCACCGAACCTGCGGGGTCACATGCTTAAGTATCATCGGTCTGTTGAGTACTAGGATGTGATAGTAGTATGAGACAATGTCAATGGAATGGTTCCGAGAACATCGAAATAGTTTCGGAGAGAAACCAGAAAAATTCTAGAGTATCAGGAAAGTCCCGAGAAAACCTAAAGGCATCAGAAGGGTCAAGGAAGATTCTAGAGTATTCTAGAACGTTCTAGAATGTTCCATAAGACACCATGGTCTGCATGCAATGAATGAGTGGTAACTCCACTCTTTTATGTGTATGCTATTAAGGAGTGGTAACCCCCTCTTTTATGTGCATGGGTTTAAAGAGGTGATAACCCCCTCACTAATGGACCACCCATTATATGGAGGTTTCTCCCCTTAGCCTCCCCCTTTGGGCTATATAAGGAGAGGAGGAGCAGCCCTCAAATTAGTGTTAAGTGGCTGAAAGGCTGATGCCTCCTCCCTCTCTTTCTCTCACACGTTCACATACGTCGTAAGGCTGCTCGTGCTCCGGCTTCTCTTCGTCCTAGACGGCGGAGCGCTAATGGACTGGTGATCACATACACGTTGATACTGGCAGAGGGATCATACGTTCGATCCTAGGACGGATTGAAAATCCTCACGGCTGGGAGGGATACACCTAGCTGTGCGGATCTGCATCAATGATTCTTCACCAACAATCTACTTCCGCTACCAGTTGTTGGTAATGATTTAGATCGTCATCTCTCTTGCACCTTCATAGAAGATCCTGGATTTGTGCGTAGGATTTTTTTTATTTTCTACGACGGTCCCAACATTTCTTCCAAATGTTTTCATTCCGATCATTTGTTCCTATGTCCATGGAGCTTTGATCCTCTGTCTATAGAACTTTTTGCCCCTAACCTTGTGTCCCATCTACATGGAGCTTTTGTTCCTCTCTGTATAGAGTTTTTTGTTCCTATATCTCTAGAGTATTTTGTTCTGAGCTTTATGCTCCTATGTCCATGGAACTTTGTTCCTCTATCTCTATAGAGTTTTTGTTCCTATCTCTATGGAGATTTTGTTCCTAGTTTTTCCTGGATTTTGTTCCTATCTTCATGGAGACTTTGTTCTAAGATTTTGTTTTTAAGTTTTTTTTCCTATGTTCATAGAACTTTGTTCTCCATGGAAATTTTGTTCCTAGACTTTTGTCTTAATTTTGTTCCTACCTACGTAGAACTTTTTTAATCTTCGTGGAACTTTGTTCCTTTCTCTTAGATTTCTTATTCCTGTCTCTCGGGAGCTTTTTGTTCCTAGTGTTTTGTTTCGAGCTTTTGTTTAGAGATTTCTATTCCTATGTCCATGGAGCTTTGTTCTTCCCTCTATACAGTTTTTTGTTCCTAAATTTGTGTCCCATCTCCATGGAGCTTTTGTTCCTCTCTGTATAGAGTTTTTTTCCTGTATCTCTTGAGGTTTTCGCTATGAGGTTTTTGTTCCTATGTTCATGGAAGTTTTTTCCTCTGTCTCTATAGAGTTTTTGTTCCTATCTCAATGGAGATTTTGTTCCTAGCTTTGTTCATGGATTTTTTTTCCTATCTCCATGGAGATTTTGTTCCTACATTTTGTTTTAATTTTTTATGTTTGTAGAAGTTTATTCATTTCTCTTTGAATCTTTGATTCATGGGTGCCCAATATTGTTACTTTTAGTTCAAAGTTGTCCTCCGCTAGTTAACAAGATTTTGCTCCACTACTATAAAATTATGTTCTTGTTTTAGTACTCTTATACTCGTGATTTGTTCCATTCCTATAAAATTATGTTCAAATTTTGGTATTCTTATACTCGTGATTTGTTCTACTTCTCTAAAATGTGTTACCTTCATAATTAAAATTTTGTTCCATCTAGTCTAAAAATTATTCTACTAGAAGTCATGTTTTTGTCTATGTGAGACAAAATTTTCTTTCTTTTTATCTTTTTTTTTTTGCTTTTCTACTAATCATGATTTTTTACTAGCAAAATTTAGCATCCTCACATTTAATAATGTAAGAACTACTGTTTTAAGTGCTAGTCCCTGGATCAATGCTAGCACCACAGAACAAAATGTAAAGTATCATTGCAGAAGTATCAAAATTATTACAAAAGATCCATAATAACCAAGTATTGCTTTATTAGAATGTGCATAGTCTTGAAAGACAGAGTTTCTAAACAGCAGAATTAAAGGTAGCAATGATCCTCCATCTTCAATCATGCGCCATAAGCATTACATGTTGGGTGTAGACTCGAGTCCAAGTACTTGATCAAACTTCATCATCAGAATTTGCTGCACGTTTGAATATGCAGCCCCCGAAGGAGGTCAGTACAATTTGATGTACTGGGAAATGGCACTATGGTGGATATAAAATGGCAAGTCTAAACTACATGCATATCTGGCTTGGTGGAGTTTAGGCTATTTGCAAAAAGCAAGTTTTTCCCTAATACTTTTGAGTTTTCTCTTCAAAGAATGGCACCATGGGACAAACCCAGGTGCACCACAACTAATATTTCCTTAGCCAAATTTTACTTCTTCAAAACGGTGTTGAGATTCTTCTGTCCATCCTTGTCTAGCTACTCAAAGTCGTCCATTACCAGGGACACGGCTATGATCATAGTTTCTAACTCTACAAAGGTTGTGCATTTTCACCCTTTGTCTTCAATTAGCCCAAAGATCCTATACACACAGAGTGCATCATGGAAAGGAGAGAATTGAGACGAGATCTTTCAGAAGCAAGAATCCAACCCACCAGCAAGACCTGTTCCACCTGTATTTATTCTACATCAGCTTGTGAAGCACGGGCTGAATTCTCACAACTTATTTGATGAAGACAGAGCCCATATTGTTAAAAGGCTGCACGGAAAGCTACTAAACTTAAAGGACTTGGTAATTTCTTTGTTTCCTGGGTGGCATTCCTCAAGTGAACACCCCTCGGGGAGACACTCAACTCTCATCAACCAAACAACCAAATCCATCCAGGTGATTCATTGAAGTTTATACTTAGAATTTTTCCACAACATTGAGTAAAGAAATTTTTTAGCAAGGCTAAGCATCTACTAAGTAATAAGGCTTCAAAATAACAATTTTAAATTATGGCTACACGGTACTTGGGATTTTGCATAGCATAATAATAACTTAGTGAAATTCCCTATCATGCATACTACTCAAAAACACTAGTAATGCATAGTAAAATATGGGATATTTGATGGTGTGTCACTTGCCTTGGCAATAGGATGAACAATCACAACGAGTATAACAACAACAAGGGTAGCCTTGCTCTTGTTCACAATCTAATACAAGCAAAACAAGCCACACATAAACATACAAAACAAGCATAACATAGAAAACAAAATTATAATACAAAAACATGTATGCAATGGTTAAATTAATGCACAAAATTCACAACTAGTAATAATTACTAACAATGATGTTCTCCGTTGTTAATAACATGGTTATGATGCATGCAAAACAAATTAATTATCAAATTATAATTATTAGTATTACTAGGGTTTTAATATAAGCTAATATGAAGATTAATAGGGTTTCTGTTATAAAGTTGCATAAATTTTTTTTTTCTATTGCTTCTACTGGATAGAGGACATCAAAATAAAACCATAGCAATTTGGATCACCTAAAAAGGATTTATAGAATTACAGTTATGCCCAAAATAGTGATTAATAGAGATCTACAAATATCATGTGAGTGCATGTTTCAAAATTTAAAATTGAATAGCATAAATTATTCTACACAATGTGCTGATTTCAAAAAGTCCAAAATCATAGAAATCGGAGTTACGGAGCAGAAGTTATTGATTTTACAAGTTTTACCAATTTTCTAGAATTTTAATTCAATTTAAATCGCGCTGACTGGACTAGCTGGCAGTGCGCTGACTGGGCGCTATGTGGCGTGCTGCGATTGGTGCAGCTAGCGCTGGCATGGCAGATGACATGGACAAGTGAGTCGATCTGGATCGTCAGATCCAAATATGCACTTCAAGGAGGATCCCGTGAAGCCCAAGCTATTCTGGGGACTATTGATGGAGGGATGATAACCCGGTAGGCTAACGCCAAGGAGTAACTCGGCCCAAAGGATGCTGCGCAAGACCCGGCTTAGGGAAAAGGAGTTTCTAGAAGGCCCAGGAACGTAGGCCTCGTAACCCGGATTGTGGGTTCCGATAAGGAAGTTTAGGGTTTGTAAGCAGTGTCCGGGTAGGATTCAGAGTACGCCTTGGAGAGTAAGCCGGGGGGTCCGGATATTATATAAGCCGGCCCCTAGGTTTAGGTAAAAGAGCTCAAGTTTGAGAGAGAACACAATCGCCAGATTACGAGGTATCGAGTATCCATTGTAACACGAGAGTTGAGATAATAAAATCAGATCGGAGACTCGGTGACTTGATTGCCGGCTACCAGATCGCATATCACCATGGTTCCCCTTGAGCTGAACCCTCTCCCAAACACCAGTCGATTTTCTCCAAGACAAGTTACCCCCGGTAACGTCTGCCGTGATTATCCCACGACAGTTGGCGCCCACCGTGGGGCCTACGTCCAAGGGTGTTTACATCACGGGAGAAGCTCGGGAGAACATGAGGAACCTCGTCATCGGCGAGATCTACATCAACCCCGAAGGAGAGAAGATGGTGGACGATTTTGGCTGGGGGCCAGAGTCGGATCTACTCGAGTCCGGATCCGTCGTGACAATCGGCCGGGTCAACGTCTTCATCGGCATGGTACGTGCGTCCGGTTCAATCCCTGACGATTTTGGATTTGATTCTGTGTCAGGAGGGGCCACCCACGTTCAGTCGGACGGAGAAGAATCGGTCGGGACGGTGGATCCGACGGAAGGGCCCACCACGAAGAGGGAACAGCCGGAGGAGCCGGTATGGACCCCGCGTGGCCGGGTCATGAGAGAAGATGATACCGAGTCTATCCTGCACCTGCTGGAGGACCGGTACGAGGAAAACAGCTGCGATGAGGAAGAGTATGAATCTTCGCCGAGCATTGCGCGCCAGGTCGCGGTCTACACGGCCCCTGCAACAAATATCAATCAGGGGAACGTGACTACGGCCGCGGTCGGAGCGGCGCAAGCGTTGGCCCAGCAGCAACAAAATCCGGCTAACGGAAATCCGGTTATGACCCGGGTTGACGGAGAGTTGGCTTCAGTCACCAGCCGAGCGGTGGATAGCGAGCTGCAGGCAAATTTGTTCAGGTTCCTGGCTAACAGGACGCCAGGGGCGGGTCCTTCAAATCCGCAACACCCGGCCCCGTTCAGCAACAATATAATCATGGACCCGACAGTATTAGCTACAGTGGTAACTCCGGAAAACGCTGCGGCACGTGCCAGGGACTTGGAGGTAGCACGCCGCGCGTTGGAGCAACAAAGAAGAAATGTAGAAGCAGAAAAGCTCGGGGTAGCCACGCGCCAGCTCGAGCTGGATGCACTGGAGAGCAGGCTCCGAGCTGAGACAAGCAGGATGCACCAGAGATACCAGACAAGGTTACCGGCGATGGGTGGAGTCGTCAACCCTAACGCGCTATTCATCACACCCCAAGATCAACCGATTCCGGCTGTGAACCAGGAAACTGCGCGTCAGCCGGCAACTGGAGCAGGACAGCCGGCAAACGTGCAGGCCGGGTTACCCACGCTGCAGACTGGGGCCCCTGTCGGCAACACAGCACCACCACCCCCACCATCACGATTTCGTACGCCACCAGGTCACTTCAATAACCCCATGGACAACGTGTACGCTGCGACGTTAGCATTGAATCAGATCCCCGTAAGAGAGTCACCCCATGCGGAGCAGACCCGGCGGGAGATCGATCTGCTACATACGGCGGTAGCTCAGTAGGTTAATTACCCGGATAATAGGAGTGGAATGCATGGAACACCTTATATCAGCCAGCAACAGGGCAACACCGGCAATATGCAAACAAGTTCAGCGCGACGGAGGGCAGAGCAGCAGCAAATGCCGCCTCCTCCCCGCGTTCAAGCAGCGCCCGCAGTATCGGCAGCGCAAGCTATTGCGGATAGTTCCAGAGCCAGGAGAGCCGCGGCCGGGTCTGCGGTGCACGGACCAGCAGCAGCGCCGCGTCCACCCGTACCCCCCGCAGGTTCGCACGTCTCTCGGGTGAGGCCAACACCGATTTATCTTGCTGGGCCCAAGTGTCTGTCGGATAACATCAGGGCTGAGCCTTACCCGGACAAGTTCAAGGAACCGGGTAAAGTAGTGAATTATGAGCCGACTATGGATCCAGAAACATGGTTGAGCAGTTATGAGATGGCTATGTCGATTCGCAATGCATCTGAAAATCTTCAAGCCAAGTTCATGTACTTAATGATGTCGGAAGGAGCAGCAAAGTTGTGGTTCAACAATCTACCAGAAGGATCTATCAAGTCATGGGGGGAGTTGTAAACCGCGTTTATCAAGCACTTTCACGGGACATGTAGGAAGTTATTTACTATTGATGACCTAGAACGGTGTGTCCAGAAGAAGGGAGAGTCGGCGCGCAGCTGGGTGCGCCGGGTCATGGAGATACTTCACTCATCTACAGATATCCAGCCTAAGGATGCGTTACAAGCTATGGCAAAGACATGCAAGTACACACCTTTAGTGCAAAAGTTAACTCGCATGAAATCTAGTCGGAATGCTTCAGAGGTTACAATGGGAGAGCTGATGGATGCATGCAACAAGCACGCTGCAACGGACACCACAGAGGAGGACATTGATGACAAGAAAGCAAAAGCAAACACGAGTAACAATGGAAGAACCGGCAATGGATCTACGCCGTGTAATCATGGAAGTAACAATGGGAACAACCAGAATAAGCGCCCGTTCGAGGGGAATTCCGAGTTTGTCGCCAACACAGAAGCCGGGTCTTCGAGGCCCAGAGCGGAAGGAAATTTCAATGGAGGAAACCATAATGGAGGAAACTATCAAGGGCCACCAAGGCCGGGTAACAACTGGGATATCTTCAGAATGGCGTGCCCAAAGCACAGCAGGAATGGTAGGCCGGCTAACCACTCATTGGAGCAGTGCGCGGATCTGCAAAGATGGAAGAACGAGGAGGTAAACAAAGCTATGCGAGGTGCAGGCCGGGGAGGAGGACCGGGTCCGGGTGTAAACCCGGGCAACGGCCCACCCCCAGCAGGCAACCCGGCAGGCGGAAATCCGGGTAACAACCAGGGGGGAGCTAGGGGTTTCCAAGCTAACCCCAAGCAGTTGGGACAATATCACGTACACACTACAGGAACTTCTAGCAAGGATAGAAAGATACTAAAGAAGGCCGTAAACTCGGTTTCCTCGGCTGTCCCGAGATACCTGAGATGGTCGGAGCAAGATGTAACATGGAGCAGAAGAGATCGCCCGGAAAAGATAGAACACCCGGGAGTCCTAGCATTGGTGGTTGCGCCACAGGTCAATGGTTATGAACTGAAGAAGGTCTTAATGGACGGCGGAAGTAGCATCAACATCTTATATTGGAAAACTTTCTTACGCATGGACCTCAAGGAGTCTCAGCTACAGAAAAGTTCAACAGTTTTTCATGGGATTGTGCCGGGTCACTCAGCGTGCCCCGAGGGAAAAATCACATTGGAGGTTGCTTTTGGAGAATCGAAGGATAATTTCCGGATTGAGTGGCTCACGTTCGAAGTGGTGAAACTGCGCAGTCCTTATCACGCGCTATTTGGTAGGCCGGCTTACGCCAAGTTCATGGCCAGGCCGTATTACGTGTACCTACAGCTAAAAATCCCGGGTCCTAAGCAGACCATCACCATACATGGGGACCGGGATATAGCGGCCGAGTGTGACGAGGGAGATGCGGCAATGGCGGAACAAGCTTGTAGAAAGGAGGAACTCAAGTATTATCGGTCTCAGGTAGACCCGGATAACAGGACAGCGCTGAAGAGGCCCAACACTGAGGATGAGAGAGAAAAATTCAAAGCAGCGCAAGATACCAAGATGGTGGCCTTCGTCGAAGGTGATCCCTCCAAGCAATTTGCCATAGGATCTAACCTGGACGAGGAACAGGAAAAAGCACTTGTGGAGTTCATTCGTTCGAATCAGGATGTGTTCGCTTGGACACCTAGCCATATGCCGGGTATCCCTACAGAGCTGGCAGAGCACAACCTGCACGTTGATCCCAAGTCCAGGCATGTGAACCAGGGCCTGGGAAAGATGAATGAGGAAAGAAGGAAAGCTATAGGAGAAGAAATTGCTCGGCTGTTGACAGCCGACTTTATCATGGAAGTATTTCACCCGGACTGGTTAGCAAACCCGGTTCTCGTGATGAAAAAGACCAACGAGTGGAGGATGTGCATTGATTATACTAGTTTAGGTTAGATTCACAAATAGAATTACACGATGTAACATGCAGCAGGTTTCAGACGCACTCTTTTCCTATCCAGGGTACCTAAGGGGACTGGAGGGTTTTTAATGAGGCGGCTTGCTGACTTAACTTTTCTCACATCAATAAAAAGATGGTTAAACAATATATTATTTTCTTTTCATATATTTTTCGTCAAGTTTTTATTTCTGTTATGTTTTTATTTTTCTTCCAGGTAAGTATTATTTATTGTTATCAATTCCTTTAGTAAATTACTTATATTTAGGTCTTGGGGGCTGATTGCTTGAATAGCACAGTTATAAACTCAAAGACCCGGCCACGATGCCTATGAGTTATAAGGGCCGATTACTCGCAAACGAGTACGGCTGCAAGCTTATAACCGGACAAAGGAGCCAAACTTTCTTGACTTTTCTTACGTAAGCCCGATGTGACTCGCACTAAAGTGGCATGCTTGGCTCGCGTATGATTACAATCAGTCATGATGCCCAATGGGACTTGCCTGACCCTGTCTTCATACAGCTGTAGCAACATGATTATCCACGCGAAAGCCGGCTTACAGTACAAGAGAATCAAAAGGGTCATCTAAACCACAGGTTATGCAGAGTACAAGATTAATAGCCGGAAACTCAAAGTTTATTAAGCATAACTTCAAAACCTATGTGAGCGGCTCTAGGTTTTTGGTCTAGCAGAAATGATTTGTTCTCTTTGAAAGAGCTAAACACCCTAGACTCGGAGTTTCGGGCCTTGGGGACTTGGGATTTTGAAAAAAAGAAACAAATTATCTCGCTATTAAGCTCAAAAACCCAAAAATCCGAGTCTTGGGGACTTGGGGACTTGGATAAAAGTCCACCTGTCAAAACCCACGAGACCCGGAAACCAAGTCTCACAAAAGGTACCATAAAGAAAGTCGGAAAATCAATAATGAATAAGTCCAAAAGACTGGGAAGTATCAAATTTACCCAAAGGCCAGAAGGGCCACGAAATATATTAAGGTCTCAAAAGCATTACAAACCATGATAATAGTATCAAAGGTGCACAGGCACACTATCAAAAGAATATTTGTGTTACAAGAACATCGGCCGAACAAGGTATTAAAACAGCATTAGATAAAAGTTCACTCAATCTCCTGGGTCGGGTCTACATCCTTGCCCTTGCCTTCCGGGTCTTGGTCCTGGGTCCGCTCCTCAGAAGCTTTCCCAGCATCGTCACCCGGATTTTCAGCATCAGGACGAACAGGAGGACGGACAGCAGGTGTAGAGGAGGTTGGCGCTGACTCAAACTCGGCCTCCCTTTTCGCGGCCTCCTCCTTCCTCCTGGCTGAGTCAGCATTCCACTTTTTCAAAATATCGAAGGGCAAGGGCATATCTCCCTTCACGGCTTTATCTTCAGCGTCGTACGGAGTCACAAACCTATTCAGGTCCAGACTATCGGCAAGCGTGGTTGCCGAGTGACGTACCTCAGTCCGTACGGCCTTGAAGTCCTTAGCAGAGAACCTAGAGCCATCGGCCTTGTACTCTGGAAACCCGGCCACTAGCTTCGCCGGCTCAAGCTTAGGAAAGTAAGCTTTAGCCAGCATAAGTCCCCGGGTCATCCCAACCCGGCATGCCGAGCGTTTCCAGAGCTCAATCCATGCGGGGACCGTGGAGCACGCATGGATGAGGGTTTCCATACCCGGATATCCCTCAGACGGCCACTGCACGGCATCTAGTATCCATTTGGTGCCAGCGCAGAAACTCCGGAGCACATTCTTCAAGTTTTTCGCTTTTTGGACATCATCTTCTTCTGGGGCTGCAAGATTAGAGCCTACAGTCGAAACAACAAAGGTTATGTCACTAGTAGAAAAAAGGCCTACAGTCCCGGTTCGCCAGGCCCATTAATCCCGTCCGGGCAACCGGGACTAGCAATGCGCGACTAAAGGCCCCCGCCTATAGTCCCGCCATTTACGGACCGGGACTAAAGGCCCGTCCACGTGGGCGCCAGGGATCCGTCGCGGCGGAGGCCCTTTAGTCCCGGTTCTTGTGGCCAACCGGGACTGAAAACCTGCGCAGGTTTAGGGTTTTAGGCCCCCTAAACCTGGTTCCTTTTTAATTTGTTTTGTTTTATTTATTTTATATTTTATTTTGTGTTTTATTTTAATTTTGATGAAGTTTCAGTACACATATATATATATATATTTTACGATACTATATACATGCATATATATATATGAAATTTCAAACAAGGAGAATTCAATAGGAATATATAATATATATTCAATATCGGGTGACCATATATACAACCTCGAACAAGTTTCCATATTACACAATTAAGACGGATGACCATACACAAATTCGAACAATTAATTAGATAGCTTATGCGTATAATAGTCATCGTCGGTGGACGCATGGTACTCTCCTTCCCTATCGATGACATGCCTAAGGAAAAATCCTGCTATTTCCTCTTGAATTGGTCGGAAGCGAGCTTCTGGAGTAAGCGCCCTCCGCAAGTTATTGAGACCCCTCCGCGTGGCCTCGTCCTTCTTCCTCTCAGAGATTTCTTTCCGTATGTTCTCACAGACATAGTATCCACATAGACCGGTCCCCGGTGGCTGCTTATCCACTCCTTTGACCACATTTTTAAATTTTAGCTCATTTTTGAATCCACCGACATGTCCAAGTGAGAACTGTCTCCAAACTCTACATTGCAAATAAAATTAAATGAACAAGGGAGTTATTAGCTTAGGAAATGAACAAAAGAGACCGATCGATATAGAGCGCAAATGATTGAAAAATAATTACCTTTGCATCATTTTTCTCATGTTGATCCAAAGATCTGTATTTGAATTCATAGAGTCAAAGATCAAAACTATGGAGTCCTGAAGATCAATTTTTAGCAGAATCCAGTGGAACCTGCGGACACGTTAGATGCACAGTCATGCATAACTTATCGATTAGACATACCATGCATGGAGTAAACAAAAGAGAATGGGAACATGAGAGAAACACTCACCCAAAAAGGTAAGGAAATAGAATATATCTTTTGGATTCATGCTTTTTAAAAAATTTGTACAAGTCTTTCTCCACTTCTTTGGGGTGACGTTCTAACATAGTTCCATTAATGATTTGTGGGTCAATGAACCAAACATCATGGATGAGTCTTATTTTGCATTCCCAAATCTTCAATCTGCATAATAGCGTACGCAACAATATAATTAGGACAATATATATATATATATATACATATATATATATATATAGTGTAGGCAATGAAGAACGAGATGACGTAGAAATAAATCACTTACAGAACGTAGCAACTCAGGATAGATTTGTCGAGCTCACGCAGATTGAACAGCTGGAACAATTCACTCATCTCAACTGTTACAGAGTACTTTTTAGTGTGATGCTCCTCTGTATAATCCACATACACAAATTCTTTGTCGGTCCATGTTATGAAATGTTTGTACCAACGTAGCAGAGCTTGCATTAGTGGTGGTAGATCCTTTTCCTTCGCAGGCTCGACGAGAGGCCCTTTCTTCTCATATTGTAATCCTACCTCAGCCACTGGCGCATCGTCTAGGCCTAAAAAGAGACGAAGAGATATACCGGCCTCGGACGCAGTTTGCATGGCAGTAGGTAAAGTCAATCCCATTTCTGCCACAGCATTTATGACCTCGGGGTCCTGTTCCGGAGCGGCTTTCACTATGAGCGGGGGGATCGATTTTTTACTCTGCAGCCCGAGCTGGGCAACTTGTTTCCCGCTTCTTTTCATTTTTCCTTTTCCTTTCTCCTCCTCCACTTTTTTTGCTTTCTCTTTCTCCTCCTCCAATATTCCTGCTTGCGCACGAAGTTCATTATCATAGTCTTTAGGCAAATTCTTCTCGGCTTGGGACGGTGTCGACAAAAAACCCGTAGCCCAATAGTCTACAATCGGAGGGAATACTTCCTTGGGCTCAGGCTCCTTTTGCGCCTTCAGTCGGCCAATCCATTTGTCAACGTCAGCCTTCACGGCCAATTTTGTTTCAGCATCGCTAAGTTCCCAAGGCCTTGGGGGGAGAGGCTTCAGTGATGGCTCCGGTACCCGTGTGGTCTTAGCTACATAAGGCTCCGGGTTAATAGACCAAGAGCAGGTTCCCTTGCTGTCCGCCTGCCTCTGTTTCTTCGCTGGAGGAGGAATGGAGGGCGACGTCTGCTTAACCTCCGGAGGAGGAATGGGGGGTGACGTCTGCTTTTTCTCCGGAGGAGGAATGGGGGGCGACGGCTGCTTTTCCTCCGGAGGAGGAATGGGGGGAGACGGCTGCTTTTCCTCCGGAGGAGGAATGGGGGGAGACGACTGCTTTTCCTCCGGAGGAGGAATCGTGGGCGACGGTTGCTTAACCGCCGGAGGAGGAATCGTGGGCGACGACATCTTACCCGCCGGAGACGGCGTCGAATGGCGTGAAGGAGGCGTAGGTGAACCAGCACCACCAGCACCACCACCACCAGCACCTGCACCATCGGAGGGGGGTGGACTTGTTAGCCTTGGCGTCTCGCCTGGAAACACTATGTACTTCTTTTTCCATAGAATGAACTGACGCTTGACATCTCCAAGTCTTCTCTCCCCTTCGGGTGTAGCTATGTCAATCTCCAGGTCCTCAAACGCTTGGACTATGTCTTCCACCGTGACTCGAGCATAGCCATATGGAATGGGGTTGTTGTGATGGAGTGCTCCAGGTGTATAGGGTAAAGCACTGCTGGTAGCTACCTTCATGGAAATGTTCCCCACGGGATAATGCAGATCACATTCTTTCATCTCCTTTACATCATCCACGGGGTAGTGAGGCTCCGGTGCACGACTCTCGATCATCGGTGCATTAGCACCTACAGTCGGGGCCTCCGTGGAAGCCACGCTGCTTCTCCGCTGATGCTGGCTTCCGAGATCCGCTGCATGTTCTTCATGGGGCCCTGCAGCCGCCGCTTTTTCTTTCTCAAGTAATCCCGCCACGATCTTCTTCAACTCATTGAATTCCGCTGCAAGATTCGACAGTTGATCTGCAGCCCGGTCCGTACCTCTCTTACGGCTTCTGTAACAGTACGGGTCACCCTCCTGGGAAAACCCTACTTTCCACGGCAATCTGCCTTTGCCTCGTACATGTCCTCCGTGTTCAGGATTCCCGAGGGCATGGGTCAGTTGGTCTCTCTCTCTGTTGAACGTGATCACGCCTTGTTGAGCTGAGGTCATTGCGTCAACAAGGTCTTTTGTGGGAGCAAACTTTTTCTGCCGGTGAACACACTCCCCTGTCTCCGGGTCTAGCGATCCCCCATGCCCGTACCACCACATTTTGGCTCTTTCGTCCCATCCCTCTGTACCTAGACGGATTCCTCTTGCCCTTAGGCCGTCCTCCATTGCCTGCCACTTAGGCGCCGAAACGCGGTATCCTCCTGGCCCCATAACATGATGGTACTGTTTCTTTTCCGCATTAGCCTTATTTTTTGCCGACATTTCCTTGAAATGCTCCGATTTATGTTGCGTCACAAATTCTGTCCAATCATCTCTCAGTTTCTCATGTTGTCCAGTGAAAATCGGAGTCTTGCCCTTGCTGACATATTCACGGAACAATTTTTTCTTGAAGTTCCGGAATGCTTCGGCCATCTTCTGAAGAGCGAACTCTTTGACTATCCTCCTCCTCTCACGTCCACCCGGAACGTCCTGACCGAATTCATCTTTTTTGTTGTATTCCGGAGGTAGAATGAAATGTGCAATAAGCTTTCTAAACATAATATTTTTCGTTCTCTTGTCGACATAAGTGAAACCAACACGTGCTTTCTTTGGCTCCTTCCATTCCTGGACGGTGATCGGGACGGTATCTCTAACAATGACTCCGCATTGGTTGATAAACTTTGTGGTGTGCTGTAGGGGCTTGCCGATTACACTGACTGATTCGATGGTATATGTTTCTCCATCTTTCATCGACTTGGATTTGCCACGCTTTGACATACTAGATCCGGCCGAGGGCTAAAATAAGAAAGAGAGTCGCGCGCGTTAGTGCATATGTATTCACATTTCAGTAAGTTTGTATCACGAGAGTCCCAATGTATATATATATACCTCGCCGGAGGTGGTTGTTCTTTGCAATTGGAGATCGTCGTTTGTCGACGGTTGACCTCCGTCATCAATGTCCATTCCTTCAGCTCCTTGATCATCGACAATGTCCGTTCCTTCACCTGTTTCATCATCGACAATGTCCGTTCCTCCACGTTCTTGATCATCAAGGTTCAGATAAGAAGAGACTACATCGTCTTGTTGCTCATCTTCTGGGCCCGGCACATAATGGGTCTGGTTGGCTATCATGCCGTATATAATACCTTCAGCCTCCTGCTCTGTATACGGCAAGGCTCCATTGTCCGCCATATGTCACTCCTGCAGACATGCATATAGTAAAAATTAATTAAGTATATAGGAGACTTAGCAAATATTACACCCTCTTTCTCAAATTGTCCGCCATATGTCACTCCGTGGAAGAACGATGACCACCGGAGGGGGAAAACCATACTTTAGAGGTGTGTCCAAGATTAGTTTCTCAAATGACTTGGGGAACCCCATAGCTACGTTGCATTTGCTTTTCTGGTCATTTTGGTATATTACACTTAATATTCTGAATTTATTGAATTAAAACTTATTTTCATTATTTTAATGAATTTAACTCAAATTCAAATATGGTCTCATTTTGAACTTTGTCAAACATGGTTGAAAATGATATAAACAGATAGCTTACATTTTTACGAACATTTCGCATATTTTTCCATAATTTTTGGAATTATAAATTAAAAGTTGTTTAATTTTGAAGATTTAATTATTTTCTGTAATTCCATATACAGTGGGCCCCTGGCGTCATGATGACGTCACCCTGGCGTGACACTGTGGCCGGCGGTGTGGCAGTTTGTGCTCTCTGTCTCCGGCGATTCCGGCCACGGGGAAGGGTTTCCGGCCACGGGGAAGGGTTCAAGGGCGGCGCGAGGCCCGCGGCGAGGGCGGCGTTGGTTCGTGGTCCCCTCTCGAGAGCGGGAGGGCGGCGCTGGTTCGAGGGCGGCGCGAGGCCCGCGGGGAACCTACCGGAGACGGCGACGGGGCGGGGCCGGAGCAGGGCGGAGGCGGTGGAGAGAAGGGCGCGGGCGACGGCGACGGCGACGGCGCGGTACTCTCGCAGGCGACGACGACGGAATCGGGCGCGACGACGACGGAATCGGGCGACGACGATGGAATCGACGAGCAGGGCGACGGCGCGAGGAAGACGAGGGTTTGGACGAAGAAAATTTTGGGGCCGGGAATATATAGGGCCAGGCTTTAGTCCCGGTTGGTGTCACCAACCGGGACTAAAGGTCCCCTGGGGTACCCTCCACGGGCCTTTAGTCCCGGTTGGTGTCACGAACCGGGACTAAAGGTGAAATTTTTCGCGGCGTTTTCGTTCCCGCGCAGAACGAGCCTTTAGTCCCGGTTCGTGACACGAACCGCGACTAAAGGTGGTTATTCAAATACTTTTCCTTTTCCCATACTTAAAAATACAAATAATATATCAGAAAATTTAGAAAAATAAAACTAATTCTTTTTAAAATCTTAAAAATACAAATAATATATCAGAAAAATAAAACTAATCATAAAGATTCACACACATCTTGAATATATATATAGATAAAAAAGGCAGTACATAATGGCTAGAGTGGATCTAAACCTAAACGGAGAGCATAGATGCATGATCTGATATCTGCTAGTCATACTCCTGCCTAGGCCTATAGTACATGTACTCGTAGTCGTCGTAGTCGCCGCCGCCGTCGTCGTCACTATCGTCTGACGGTGCTCTGCACTCCCTCGGAGGATCACGACTCCAGGACTGGGCCTGAGGGTAGCGCAGGCGGGGGATATCGCCGGCCCTGATGTAGTCCATGACGCTCTGTAGAGTCCGGCCGGACCACCATAGCCGACGACCGGCCTCGTGAAAGTTCCCAGGAGGCAGGCCGTCCTCCTCATACCTGGCGAGCGCCCTCTCACGCCGATTGATGAAGAAGGCATCCCAAGTATGCTGGTTATCGGGATGCCAACTGGGATTCCTCCGCTGCTCCGGCGTGAGCTCGTGATAGTAGTGGTTCGTGATGGCCGCCCGACGCGCCACACCTTCAGGAAGAGGAGGGACCGGCACTCCTCCGGCGCTCAGCATCCAACCGGCGGGAACGTTGTAGCCGCACGGGCAGGGGTAGTTCGAGGCGGAAAGTGCCTCCGCCTGGATGAATGTTAGAGTGGGTACGGTAGAAGCCATGAGAGAGAGTGGTGAGTTTGTATGTGTTTATGCCAATGGTGTGGCAATGCATATATACATATATATATCGAGAAGAAAACATCCCTTTAGTCCCGGTTGGGGACACCAACCGGGACTAAATGGGTTAGGGTTTCGTTTGGACCAATCAGATAGAATCACACGGATCGTGTGTTTCTTTAAAGCGCGTGTGAGTCGTTGGATCCGGGGTGTGTTTCTTTCGAGCTGTTGTGAGCCGTTCGATCAGGGCTACGGTGTGTTTCTTTCGAGCTGTTGTGAGCCGTTGGATGAGGTGGTTTCTTAACCGTTGGATCAAAACCCTAGCACAACACTTTGTGAGCCAGAGGACCCTATATATAGCCCACCTTCATACACCGGTCAATTCATCGAGCAAATACAAAACATCCGGATTCGCCATCATACGTCCTGCCGTGCATTTGGTATGCATATTGCACCCAGTAGCCACGGTGGGGCTGTATGATGGCGATACCGATTGTTTTGTTCTACATCCCCCTTTAAGGTTTGATACATCATATATTCAGTTTATCGAGCAAGTACAAAACATCCGGATTCGCCATCATACGTCCTACCGTGCATTTGGTATGCATATTGCACCGAGTAGCCACGGTAGGGCTGTATGATGGTGATACCGATTGTTTTGTTCCACACCCCCCCTCCCCCTTTAACACATCCATCCATGCTATGGGTCAGTGTTCACTTTGAGCTCGGTTAGTAATGTGCAACTATTTGCTTGGTTCTGTTAGGGTGGCGCGTGGCACGGGAGTCGCGACGCGTGGCGCGGGAGTTGTGACACGTGGCCAGGAGGGCGCGGTATAAACTGTCGCGCCTCGAGCGCGTCTTCTCCTGTCCACGCACCGTCGCGCTTCCACCATGCCTCCGAGGAGGAACAGCACCACCGGCTTTCGCGGCGTCCGAGCACGGCAGAACGGAATGTTCAGCGCAGATATCCGCTGGGGGGACGACCGCATCCCCCTCGGCTCCTTTGCGACGGCGGCGGAGGCCGCCCGCGCCTGGGACGCGGCGGCCTGGCGCCTCAACCGCCCGCGTTCCCTGATGAACTTCAACGACTGCCACACCGTCTGGGAAGCGGAGGCAAGGGCGCCGACGAGGAGCTCTGGCAGACCCGCGCGGCTGAGCGGGCGGAGCGCCGCCTCGAACGCCACCTCGCGTTAGATGCCGCTCGGGAGGCGAGGACGAGGGCGCTGCAAGAGCTTCGTCGGGCCGACCGCGCCGGCGAAGTCTGGGCCTCCGACGATCCGAGGTGGGGGCCTATCTCGGACATACCATCATGCACCTCCGACGACGACGAGGAGGTCACCGACGAGTTCGCCGACGTCGATGACCCGGAGGAGGTCACCGAGGAGTTACCCGACGACGACGAGGAGGAGTAGTGTTCGTATGTTCTCTCTTTTCAATAAAAGAATTTGTATTCCGCAAGGTTCGTATGTTCGTATGTTTTCTGTTTTTAATAAAAGTTATGAAATCAGATATTTTATCTCACAAAGTTTTGAGACATTTAAGTAACTTTCTGTTTTCCATGCTTTTCACTCGTTTTCTCAAATATTTTGCAAAGGAGTTAGTCTTAAACACATCAGAGATAATATAATTCACATGATCCATTCAAAAAAGTTTGGTACACAATAAATTATTACACATCAATTCTTCCCTTGTGTCCCTGCTTTCTTACGATCTGGCCGTATCCATGGAGCATCCTCATCATTTAACTTAATGCTTGGGTCAGTGTTGGCTTTGAAGGGCGGAATTTCACCAAACATATTATAATCTTCTGACATGTCTGTCTTGTCCTCCACTCCCACGATGTTTCTTTTCCCTGAAAGAACAATGTGGCGCTTTGGATCATCACATGATGTACTGATCGTTTTATTATCTTTCCGTTTCCTCGGTTTGCTACTCATGTCCTTCAAATAGAAAACCTGAGCGACATCTTTGGCTAGGACGAATGGTTCGTCAAGGTAACCAAGATTGTCGAAATCCACCATTGTCATTCCGTATTGCTCGTCCACCTTTACCCCACCTCCTGTTAGCTTGAACCATTTGCACCGGAACAAAGGGACCTTAAAGGAGGGTCCATAGTCAAGTTCCCATATCTCCTCTATGTAACCATAATATGTGACCTTTTGCCCAATCTCGGTTGCTGCATCAAAGCGGACACCACTGTTCTGGTTGGTGCTCTTTTTATCTTGGGAGATCATGTAAAATGTATTCCCATTAATCTCGTACCCTTGGAAAGTCGTTATAGTCGAAGATGGTGTCTTGGCCAACATGTACAGCTGATCTCCAACATCATTGTCATTCATTAAATGTTTTCGCAACCAACTGCCGAAAGTCTCCATGTGGGCCTTTCTAATCCATGATTCAGGCTTTCCCGGGTTGTTCGAGCGTAAAATATTCTTGTGTTGCTCGAAGTACGGAGCCACCAAGCTCGAATTTTGCAGAACTGTGTAGTGTGCTTCAGTCATAGAATGACCGTCCATACATATCGTTGATTTCCTTCCGATCGTGCCTCTTCCACTTAGTCTCCCCTCGTGCCGCGATTGAGGAATACCAATCGGCTTAAGGTCAGGAACATAGTCAATACAGAACTCAATTACCTCCTCATTTCCATAGCCCTTTACGATGCTTCCTTCTGGCCTAGCACGGTTACGAACATATTTCTTTAATACTCCCATAAACCTCTCGAAGGGGAACATATTGTGTAGAAATACAGGACCGAGAATGGAAATCTCTTCGACTAGGTGGACCAGGAGGTGCGTCATAATATTGAAGAAGGATGGTGGAAACAGCAACTCGAAACTGACAAGACATTGGACCACATCGTTCTGTAACCGTGGTAGATCTTCTGGACTGATTACCTTCTGAGAGATTGCATTGAGGAATGCACACAGCTTCACAATGGCTACTCGAACATTTTCCTGTAGGAGGCCCCTCAAAGCAATCGGAAGCAATTGCGTCATAATCACGTGGCAGTCGTGAGACTTCAGGTTTTGGAACTTTTTGTCCGCCATGTTTATTATTCCCTTTATATTCGACGAGAAGCCAGACGGGACCTTCATACTGCTCAGGCATTCAAAAAAAATGACCTTCTCTTCTTTCGTAAGAGCGTAGCTGGCACGAACTTGAAACCATTCCGGATGCCGGTCATCTGGGTCTTTCAAAAGTTGCTGATCCCGCCGTGCTTCCTTTGTATCCTTTGTCTTCCCATACACGCCCAAGAAGCTTAGCAGGTTCACGCAAACATTCTTCGTAACATGCATCACGTCGATTGCAGAGCGGACATCTAGGACTTTCCAATACTGTAGCTCCCAAAATATCGATTTCTTTTTCAACATGGGTACGTGCCCGTCAACTCCCTGCGGAACTGATTGTCCGCCAGGTCGACCCTTTCCAAAGATGACATTCAAATCCTTGACCATATCAAATATCTCAGCTCCAGTACGTTCCGCAGGCTTCGGCCGGTGATCTGCCTTGCCATTGAAATGCTTGCCTTTCTTTCTTACGTTATGATTTCGGGGAAGAAATCGACGATGACCCAGGTACACGTTCTTCCTACAATTATCCAAAAATACACTTTCAGTCTCATGTAAGCAGTGCGTGCATGCTTTGTATCCCTTATTTGACTGTCCCGAAAGGTTACTGAGAGCAGGCCAATCGTTGATGGTTACAAAAAGCAACGCTCGTAGGTTAAATTCCTCTTCTTTGTGCTCATCCCACACAGGTACACCAGGTCTGCCCCACAATTGTAAAAGTTCATCAACTAATGGCCTTAGGTACACATCGATGTCGTTGCCGGGTTGCTTCGGACCTTGGATGAGCACTGGCATCATAATGAACTTCCGCTTCATGCACAACCAAGGAGGAAGGTTGTAGATGCATAGAGTCACGGGCCAGGTGCTATGGCTGGAGCTCTGCTCGCCAAAAGGATTCATGCCATCAGTACTTAGACCAAATCTTATGTTCCTTGCGTCAGCTGCAAAATCTTTGAACTCTCTGTCGATCTTTCTCCATTGCGTTCCATCAGCGGGGTGTCTCAACTCCCCGTCGGACTTACGGTCCTCTTTGTGCCATCGCAACAACTTGGCATGCTCTTTGTTCATGAACAGGCGTTTCAGCCGAGGTATTATAGGAGCATACCACATCACCTTGGCGGGAACCCTCTTCCTGGGTTTCTCGCCCTCAACATCGTCACCAGGGTCATCGCCTCTGATCTTATAATGCAATGCAGTGCATACAGGGCATTCATTCAAATCCTCGTATGCACCACGGTAGAGGACACAGTCGTTAATGCATGGATGTATCTTCAGAATCTCTAAACCTAGAGGGCACACAACCTTCTTTGCTTCGTACGTACTGGCGGGCAACTCGTTATTCTTCGGAAACATATTCTTCAACATTTTCAGCAAATTTTCAAATGATGAGTCAGCTACACCTTCCCGTGCCTTCCATTTCAGCAAATCCAGTGTGCAGCCCAGCTTTTTCAGACTATTGTCGCATCCTGGGTACAGCGACTTCGTGTGATCCTCTAACATGCGATCCAAATTCTCCCTCTCCTTGTCAGTTTCGCAGCGTCTCCGTGCATCAGCAATGGTCCAACCAAGATCATCATCGGGCTCATCATGTGCCTCTTCTTCACCTTCACCAAACCCTTCCCCACCTTCAGCATCATCCTCCATGAAGGTATCACCGAAAGCGTCATGATAGTTGAAATCGATATCATCCTCTTCTTCATCTTCTTCCATTCTAACCCCTCTTTCTCCATGCTTGGTCCAACAATTATAGCTTGGCATGAAACCGTGCCGAAGCAGGTGCATGTGAACGACTCTTGAGGAGGAGTGACCCTTCTCATTCTTACATTCAGCACATGGACAGATAATAAAACCTCGCTGCTTGTTCGCATTTGCCACTACGAGGAAATCTTTCAAACCCGTAGTGAACTCGCCGGAGAGTCGGTTACCGTACATCTATTGCCGATTCATCTGCATTATTATTATATAAAGTATATAATTAACCATCATGCATTTGTTAAACTAACTAGCTGGAAATAATACAAATCATGAAAGGGTTCAAGTTGCTAACCGCGACCGCGGAGGTAAAATAAATGAAAACGCTCAAGTGCGGCTCGGACACTTAATATCATGTGTGTTTCATGCTATCGGGCATTTCATCGAACACCTTGTGTGCATAGTAGGAACCAAAAGCATACCCACCACCCCTTGTGAATGTTGTGAGCAGAAGTGACACCAAATGTGGCTAAGTGCAGCGAGCTGAGTTCTATATATAGGGATGGGCCTTTAGTCCCGGTTCACCTGGACAACCGCGGCTAAAGGCCGTGGGGCCAGACCGATGACCTATTAGCGCCGGTTGGTCTGGCCAACCGGGACTAAAGCCCCTCCCCTCCGACAGCTGTGGACCGAGCGCGCTGGGCCCAGACTATTGGTCGCGGGTCTCGTCCCGAACCGCGACTAAAGACCCCTATGGTGGCGGGCCGATTATTTTGGGGACTAATGGGGGCGTACCGAAGGCCTATTTTCTACCAGTGTGTCAAGAATTCCGGGTATCATATATCAAGAAACAAGCCGAGTTACGGAAACATCCAGTACCAAAATCTTACCAAGTAGGACACGATAAGTGTCGGTAACCTGGGCCGACAATTTCTTCAGTGCAGCCTGAGCAGTGGTGTACTTCTCTTTGTATTCCGTGACATCTTTATTCAAAGCTTCCACCTCAGCCTCAAGTGCCTCTCTCAGCTTTACCTCGGTGTCCAGGAGTTGATTGGTCTTGGCCAAAATTTCCTCGGACCGGGCCGTCTGTGCCTATAAGGAACGGAAAGCCAAATGTTAGTCGGATATCATAGTCAGCCGAGTATTAAAGGGAGTACCGAGTATAACTTCGACACGATTAGACTCGGAACTTGGGGACTAGATGGATACCATGAAGTATCGATTAGCATTACCTGGTGTTCAGCAGCCATGCGCTTTAGCATATTGTTTTCTGTGGCCTTCATGGCAAGGAGGGCGCTCATCATCTGGTCGAAGGAGTGATTGCCCAGGTTGGAAGACCCGGGATCCTGGTAACTCGGGGATGGAGATTTCTCCTTGGCAAGGGAAGGCATCCGAGTCGTTTGAGTGTCGGAGTTTGGCTCGCCTCCCCCCGTGCCCAGGATTGTGGCCTCTTCCTCCCCGCGTGCATGCGAGGCTATCGGATACTCGGCTTCTTGATCGGCCGGGTTCTTCGGTGGTACTTGTCGTTCTTCCTCACCGTCAGCCGCGGCCATCACATCATCAACCGAACTCTCCTTGGCCGGGTCATCAGTTTCCATGTTATCCTGGTCACTGATAGTGACCTTGGCCCTGAGAATGGTGCAAACAAGCGGTCAGTGCGTAATTGGAGAAAGTTACGGAAAAGTGTTAAAACATCAGGAAAAAAATCTTACCCGGAGTTTACCATGAAGTCTGAGGGAAACTCGCTGCTAGATCCGGACGACGCTGATAAAGATTGAGAAAGTGAGACGCGGAGTTGTCCCGCTAAAGGGTGATTGGGAGAAGGAAATCGTCGATAGTCGGGATGAGATTGGGAAGTACCGGCACGTCGAGCCGGAGATGGTGGGATACCCGGGTTGAGTGCGGTTTCACCCGGAGAGTTCCGAGTCACTCTGCGCTTGATCATGGGCGGCTCCTTCAAGTGCGGCCAGTCGGATAATTTTCGGTTTAGCTCGCGCATATTAGCAAAGGTGTATGGTTTAGAAGCAAGGGAGCGATATGGAACCTTAAAAACAACCCCTCGGGGTTTCCTCTTGACTCCGACCTCGACGACCGGTTCAGCTTCACTCTCATCGCTTTGCGCTTCCACCCCGTCTTCCGGGTCCTCTTTCTCTTCCTTATCCTCTGGCTCTGAAAGTCACCAATGCACATAGTCGGAAAAATAGGAAGTTTACAGAAACAAGTTACCGAGATTGGATTGGGTGAGACCCGGAATGTACCTTCCTCCGAGTCAGCAGCCTCTTCTTCTTCCTCCGGGTCACCGGAGTTGGGAGGGGTCTCGATGTTCCAGAAAGCATTATCAGCCCGAGATAAAGGCGTAAAAGTAAGAGTTAGTAGTTGTATCAAGTAAAAGAATGAAAAAGGAGGTATCAGTGCCGGATCTTACCGCGGGAGCTGGATTCTCGCGCGTGTATGGATTTAATCCGGCTATGTTCCGAATCACGTCCAACTTCTCTGCCAAGAATCCCTTGATGGTCTTGTTGGTGTCACCAGCCGGATAATTCTTCGAAGAATAACGAAGCGCATCCGTGACGTGCCCCGAGTATTCGCACATCAGCTTTGCACGAATGGAGTTGGGCTGGATCCGGAAGTCCACCCATGTCTTAACCAAGTTAAGCCCAAGGAGACCTTGGGCGGAAAGGACGGCTATTTTTGATATAAGGGGTTGGATGGCTTCCCTGTCCGACTCAGGGGCAAAAGCATTGAAAGTATCGGAAAGATCTAAGAGACCCTCCGAGTAACCCGGCAATTTCCTCTCGCCGGATGGGGAGGTGTCTCGGTAATAAAAGAAAGATAACTGCCAGTGCTTAACATGTGAGTTAAGAGTGAGAGTCGGCATGGGAGAGTTTTTGCGGCGCTGGATAGAGACCCCCCGCAGGCCAAAAGGGCCCCGTCGCCGCTTTCGCGGCACGGTTTGCATTGGCAAAGCTCAATAAATAAAGCCAGATTCGGCGGGATGCATAAATACGACTCGCAGAGGAATATGAAGTGGGTTATGT
The DNA here is from genome assembly GCA_028641055.1 of Alopecurus myosuroides. NCBI lineage: Eukaryota > Viridiplantae > Streptophyta > Magnoliopsida > Poales > Poaceae > Alopecurus > Alopecurus myosuroides. The sequence continues at coordinate 311,672,912 of CM054063.1, read as the reverse complement.
TCAACATAGAGTTAGGCCCTATGTCAAACACCCGGAGGCCATAATGGCTGAGGACCTCGCGGAAAAAGGAATGACCCGGGGGGCGAAACCCCCGGATCACGTGCTCAACGAAGCAGATTACCTCGTTGGAGTTGGGGGTAGGCCGGGTCTCGTCACCCGGCACCCTCCAGTGGATCTCCTTCTGAGGAGGGAGGACGCCTGACTCGGCCAGCTCTTCCAACTTGGCTAGGGTCACGGAAGATCGCGCCCAATTGGCGGATATGGACTGGGTCATCCTAGGCTTGGCCGATTGCTTCCCCTTGTTCTTGGGAGCCATTGGTTCAGTCTGCAAGGTATAAGACAAAGAGGGGTAAAGCATGAGACTCGGAAGTTATGGGTTATCCGAGTATTGATAAGCAGTATGGAAATTACAAACTATCCGGGTATCGACGAGCAGCACAGAAATCATGGGATATCTAAGTATCAGTGAACAATTGTGAGAAGAAGTTGATTGCCTGGGTATCTAGTGTGAATAAAACAACCGGAAATGGTGGATTTTCCGGGTATCAAGAGCAGCCGCGGAAAATTTGGGCGAACTACATCTAGATTGGAATTTTACGGATGATTTCGCGGAGAAATTAACGATTACGAGCCATAGGAGAGTGCTGCGGGATCAACTATTGAGCAATTGAGCAAGCCATAGTGGAGTTAAGTGATCTAATTCGGCGTGAGGAAAGAAATGGCCCGCGGGCGGACCTAGATCTAATCTAGGTCAAACGAAGAAATTAGAAACTGAATCAATGGGGATAAGGAGCTTACCGGTGTGGATTGGAGAAGGGCGCGACGGAGGCAGATGGCGCAGTCGTGATGTCCCCTTGCGACTCCCGGCGGGCAGCTCGGGGGCGCGGCGGCGGAAACTGGCGGCGGCGCGGGGCGAACCGCGGAAGAGCGCAGCCGGCGGCGGCTCTGTTCCAGCGGCGTACTCGAGGTCTCCGTGGCGGTGTTGTGTAAGCTCGGGCGAGATGGCGCCGGTGAGGAAGGAGAAGGTGGAGGAAATGAGCCGTTAGGTTTAGGCCACCCCCTAGGTACCTATTTATAGGAGCGGGTGGAGTAACCTAGGCCGGCGAGCGGGAACCAGAAATTTCGGGATAAGGGATATCATTCCAGATTTGTTGGAGTAGGCAGTTAAGTGCCTGGACGTGATATCCGGAAATTATGAGAGCAAGTCATTCCCGTGACATCCGGGCTAATTAACGAATGAAGTAAGCCGGGTCTTCTGCGGTTTCCTCGGAACATTGACCCGGAAACGCAAAGATGGATTTAGAGAAAGCCGGGTTATTATATGGACCACCAATGGAGTTAGGCCTAGCTGTTTATTAAAGCAACCTAACCTGGCCTCTATGAACTTGTACGTTTGTTATTTTTGCAGGGAATAGCATGCACTTCAAGGAGGATCCCGTGAAGCCCAAGCTATTCTGGGGACTATTGATGGAGGGATGATAACCCGGTAGGCTAACGCCAAGGAGTAACTCGGCCCAAAGGATGCTGCGCAAGACCCGGCTTAGGGAAAAGGAGTTTCTAGAAGGCCCAGGAACGTAGGCCTCGTAACCCGGATTGTGGGTTCCGATAAGGAAGTTTAGGGTTTGTAAGCAGTGTCCGGGTAGGATTCAGAGTACGCCTTGGAGAGTAAGCCGGGGGGTCCGGATATTATATAAGCCGGCCCCTAGGTTTAGGTAAAAGAGCTCAAGTTTGAGAGAGAACACAATCGCCAGATTACGAGGTATCGAGTATCCATTGTAACACGAGAGTTGAGATAATAAAATCAGATCGGAGACTCGGCGACTTGATTGCCGGCTACCAGATCGCATATCACCATGGTTCCCCTTGAGCTGAACCCTCTCCCAAACACCAGAGTCGATTTGCCCCAAGACAAGTTACCCCCGGTAACGTCTGCCGTGATTATTCCACGACACCGGTGGCGGTTTCTCGCCGGAGACGGAGATGACGGTAGCGCGGCTCCTGGCTGTGGATGGCGCGGTGGTTGCCGGGCTTCTCCGACGATTCATAGGATGGAGGCGGACGCATGGTGTCGCGGGGTCCTCCCGGAGGTTGTGGCTTCGTCTCCCGTGGCCCGTAACGACGATGACGGCGGATCTCGGGCTCAGCAAAACGGTGACAGGGGCGGAGGATTTCGAGGCGACGACGACGACTTTGGCAGGTGCGGGGTCGCGGACGTTTAGGGCTGCTCCCTTTTATGGGAGAGGATGCGTGGAGAAGGGGGCACAACTCGAGGCGGCGGCGGATTTGCGTATGGCATTGCCGCCTAGGCCGAGCTGATGTCAGCCCTTGCGTCACCCGGTGGGGCTATGCTGTCAGCGAGGGGAAAGGGAAGAGAGCGAGGCGGCTCGGTTTCGTCCGTGTGCGCGGCGAGCGTGAGGGGAGAAATAGAGTGGGCTGGGACCTACGGGTGCGTGGAAGAGAGGAGATGGGCTCGGCTGGCGCTGGGTTGTGTTTTCTCTTTTTTTTTTGTCTTTTCCTGTTTTTTTTTTTTACAATTGATTCAAAAACATTTCAAAACCCAACCAAAACAATTGAGAAAAATATATAAAATATGTTTTGAAAAGTTTAGGACATAAGGAACATTTTGGTACTATACTTTCCCAAAAATAAAATACTTTGTTTTAGAAAAAGATTTAAATTCAGAAGGTGGTTTAATAGGTAATAATACCCAAATGTTTTGTTTAGCAAATTAAAAGCAACCTTTATGCAATCAAAATGCAGGGATATTATGATGCTCATGAATGCATGAAGGTTTTAATTTTTTTATTTTTTTATAATCCTGGGATGTTACACAAAAACACCCAGTTTGCTCTGCAAGTTAATCAAAAAATTTCATATACAGAGCGAATATCACCTAGTGGTCCTAGATTGTGCTTATCTCTTATCCCCTGGGCATGTCCATGTGCACATACATGCTTTGAGGAGCGCCCCTTCGATAGGCACATCATCACATGCATGCATTTGTGACACCCACGTTCTAGGACAGTGTTTGTGTGCACCCACGATGCTAGGTAATGTCAGATTCAAATAATGCGCCTTCGTTTCGTTTTGTGTCATGCATGCATGGGTCCAGTGCAGCGGGACCCAGGTGCAGAGATAGAAAAATATACGACCCAGATAAATCGGTCGGCCCAACAATTCGATCCTTGAGCGAAATGACGGCAGGAGATCGCGTGAGCACGAGGGAGGGGCACCCAAGCTTCTGACAGCTTACCAAGGACACATATATGACGGGAAATAGAAAACCAATCAATTGTTTTATTTTTTACTTATGGGTGCCATAGGTGGGCGATTATGTACAACTGGAGGCGCAATTTGGTTGACATATCAATTCAAACCAAACCAAATAAAGTACGTAATGCTTTTATTATTAGGTACAGATTTCCAGTTTTTATTGTCGACTTAAAACTGAAGCTGACAGGAAATCAGGTGGCTCGTAAAATTGTTGATGTAAGGCGTGTATTATACCTGCATGCATGTTGGAATTAACTATCAGCATCTCCAGCCGTTCGGCCCCCATAGTCAATTTTCGGCGTAAAATAGCGCCTCCTGGGGGCTATCCGGTGCTTATCTCACCCTGGGGGGGAGACAGTTCCCAGCCGCGTATCCAGGCGACAAGACGAGATTTGACAAAAAATTGACAAATTCGAACAAGTTTGGTCGAAATTTAGGCGATTTATATTAATAGAGCCGAATATAGGGCGAATTTACACAGGGGCGATTCGAGAATTTAAAAAACTATGAAACTAGGCAGAATCGCTCGCCGGCTTCTTCTTCGGGACGACGTACCTGCATCCCTGACCGGGGTCACCGCCGTTGCTCGGACCTGGCGCAGCGTCGTCGTCTAGCACGATGACGCCGTTCTCCTCGCGGCCGCGTCTCCGGACGGCAAACTCCTCCAGAGTGCGCCGCTGCATCACCACCTCGCCGGCGATGTGGTCCTTACGGGACCAGGTAAGGGCGCCTCCAGGTCGAGCTCCAGCTCATCCTTCTCCTCCTCCTTTTTCGGCTTGACTAGCCGGACGTGGCCCATTGGCGGCGACGGAGCGCGGCGCTCGCCGATAACGACTCCCCGGGCGCGAGTAGGCGGAGCAGAGAAGGGCTCGGTCTTCACCGGGCGTAGCTCGACATTCGCGCGGCGCCGGAGGACTGCAACAAGGAGGACAACGATTCTGCAGCCATCTTTCTCGCCGCCCAGGGGCCACCCGCACGACGCCGAGAGAAATTTGGCACCCGCGGCGGGAGTGTGTGGGGGGAGGGGTGGGGTACTCCAGGCGAGAGACGTTGCCGTTCTCGATGTGCGCGAGAACGGCGTCGAGGGTGCGGCCCGGGGCGCCCTACCAGCGGCGGCGACCATTGGAGTTGCCGCGCGGCGGCGCAACTGGCCCCTCGTAGGCCGCCAGTTCATCGTCGTGCCAAACATGCTTCTCGTGCTTCAACATTTGCGCAAGTTCGATAAAAAATATCAACATTAGCCTATTTCACAAGAGAATTTGGCTCTACTTGAAATAAATATATTGTTATTATATTATTAAAGGGCGTACATAGGGGCCGGGTACACGATATGGTTACATGAAAATAAGAAATACCCTAGTAGATCATATAGATACATGGTCCCGTGTGATTGCATCATTCGGTATTAATTCGAGGGACATGCATGTTGTCTACTTAGAAAGCATCTGGTGCAGCAGCATCAAAGGACTTGTCATAGTCCTCAATGGATTTGAAGATATGATTGACGTTGTCCTTGGCAAACCCACCGTAGCCACCCTTGGGGTATACCTGCTGCTGCTGGTTCTCCACGCCCGCTATCCTTTGGATAAACTCCAAAAGCAAGGTTGGCCTGCATGTAACGTACGTTTGATTTTGTATTAAGCAGGCAGTTACTTTTGAGTAAAAGGAGAAGAAAATAATTAGTCAAAGATATAAAGTAAAAACCGTACGTGCAAGAGGTGATTACCTGTCTACTGCTGCTTTGGTGAAGACTTGGAGCACAACTCCTCCGTGGTCATCCCTGTCCACCAGCACGCCCATTTCCTGGCACTCCCTAATCTGCTCCTCGGGGAGAACGCCGCCAGCGAGCTGCCTTACACTGTCGTAGTAGCTGGGCGGCGGTGGTGGCAGGAGCTGAAAGCCGCCCATGGATGACCGCGCACGGATCTCCTTCAACGTGCAGAGGAGGTTGTCGCTGGCTATCGCCAGGTGCTGCACGCCAGGGCCGCCATGGTGGTCAAGGAACGTCTGTACCTGGCTGCGACGCTTGGTGCCGTGCACCGGCTCGAGGAGCGTCAGTAGCACAGTGTCGGCGGTGTTGGCAAGCACCAGGCCGTTGAGCGCGCTCTCTTTCGTACCCACTTTCTCGCCGGTGAAATTGGAGAATTCGTGAAACCCTGTGAAGTTGGCGATGTATGAGGTGACCGAAGCCAGGTCCGGGACGCCACAGGCGATATGGTCGAACCGGGTGAGTCCGAAGTCCGGAGACCCCGAGCCGGCGGCGACGCTCTCGAAGCCAGGCATGAAGGTCACGTCAGTGCCGTCTGGGTAGCTCACGAAACGAAGAACGGAGTCTCCAAAGAGCTCCACCTCCGCCATGACGAAGCCGTGCCCGAGTTCCGCAGGAGCGAAGGCCGGGCGCGCTCCAGCGGCCACGCTGGTGGAGAATGCCTCAGCGGCATCGGCCACACGTATGGCGAGGGCGCGCACCGCAAGGCCGTAATCGGCCGTGAAGCGGCGCGCGGCCTCTGCGGAGAAGGACGGCACGGTGGCGGCAGCAGCGTCGGTGCAAGTCGGTGCATATGGGGCGGTGAAGAGGAACGCCAGAGAGCCCGAGCGCGACCGGAGTACATGTGAGGCGTGTGCAGTGTTGCCCGTAGTGATGACGGATTGCGCCGCGAATGGTATGCCGAGGCCGAAGGAGAATCGTCCGGCAGCGGAGGCGGCATCGGCGCACCAAAATTCGACGTGGTGGAAGTCTAGCACATCTAGGCGGTCGGGGCATGGGAAACCAGCAACGGCAGCTATAGGCGTGGAGTGCAGTGTGTTCATTTTTCTGAGAGGCGGGATTGGTCGATGTACCGTCATAGCATGTTGTGGACGGAAGGTGCAGCGTTTAGAGTTGGACCGATAGGCATGGAAAGCTGAGAAGGCGCGAGCGAGCTGGGATGGGGCATTCGTCATGCTTACTTGATGTGTACCTACTCGTGTTTGGGTTTAAACTGTAGTACCTAGTCTTCTTGCTTATAAAGAGCATAAAGTAGCCCCGTGGTCCTCTCCCTGATTCACATGCCATCCCCAGATAGACTTTTGTGGTAATGGGCAAGGACAAGGTAGGTCTAGTCGGTTGGCAGTTGGAGACATCTTGCAACCCTAGAGTTAATAGGTACTAGTAGGCATGGGCGGATCTAGCATACCTCCTTCCCGGGCAGCCGCCCAGGCTTCGGGACGATGCCCTTTCTTTCTTTTGTTACTTTCTACAGTGAATTTATCTGAATAATAGTCATTTTAAACATGTTTGCCCAGGCTTTGAAAAGGTTGCTGGGTCCGCCATTGCTAGTAGGGGTGTAAGCGGACTGTCCGCTGACTATAGGAATACGCTATACCGACGGCATTTTGTTGTAGCCGTCGGCCTAGCGACTGAGCAGGACAGCCCACCATCGGCGTAGAAAGTGTTATCGACGTATGCCCAGATGGGCCGACGGCTACCGTCGGGGTAACGTAAGTGCCGTCGGCGTATGTCCAGATGGGTCGACGGTCACCGTTAGCGTACGAAAAGCCATATGCGAAGCTTTGCCATGTTTCTCGGGAGGCCTAGCCTTCAGCTACGTCGACGACTTAGCTGTCTGCACAGTTTTCATGTTCTTTTACTCTTTATTTGGTATGCATTTATTTATTACCCTTAGATAGTTTATTTAATATGGTTATATTTTTTTTATCAAATTGAGGAATTCGGGCCATCCGAATAGTGGTCTCCACCCAACTAAAATGACGTCGCAAATCTTGACTCTCATAGCTGGATGTCGAGAAATTGTGTAACACTACAAGGAAAAGGCTTATATCCAAAACCGAATCAGTGGCGGGTGATGTAAATCCACGCTGGTGGTTGCTTTTGGCCAATTTTCGTAAAAAAGTACCTGCGTGCAAAAATATACACGCCAGTAATAAAATCATTTCACTCGCGTGTAGCGGAAAACCCACGCCATAGGTACGTAAGTCCCAGCAGCCCCCGGTTAATTTTCGTTGCGGCTACGATTGACGCCGGTAATAAAACTTATAGTAGTTGCATTGTGATAATTTGCCACGCCGGTATTGTGTGACGCTCATAATAGCGCCGCCACACTCTCTCTCTCCCCACACCCATTACTCTCCCCTCGCTCCCCCTGGCCAGGGGCGCCGCCGCTGCCGCTCAGCCGTACCCATGAGTTTCGTCGTTGATTCCGCCGCGGGAACCGCACGTTCCTCGTCCATGTCACCGCTGCCTACTATCAGCGCCGCCTCCTCTCCCAGCCGCCACTGAGAGTGCTTGCTCCGTCGCCTTTTCTCGTCGCTGGCACCGACGCCGCTGCTCTGTCGCCTCTTCTTGTCGCCACGACCAAACCCGCCGCTCTAGCCGCGGATGCCCAGTTGCCGACGCCTTCGCGTGTCGGTGAGAGCCTCTCCTTACTTCTTCTTTTCTTACATTTCCTAAATCTAGAACTAAGATGCATGTCTATAAGGTGTCTGAGAAAATGCATGTATGGATTTTCTGTTTTATAAGGTGTTTTGACATGTATTGCATATGCAATGTATAGTCTAAAATGTATTTATATTGTTTTTAATATGTATTAAATCATTAATTGTATGCTAGTAGTATAGAATAAAAGATGCGTGATATGGATGGTACAATAGGAAAGTAAAGATGCACCGTTATATACTAATTGTTTTGTTTGAAGATGACTGAGGTCATCCAAGTGGACGAGAAAGGTGAAGTTGTTGCTCCGCCACATGCAATGAGATCATATAGCAACACCATTGACGTCATCACTTGAGAAGTTTGCAAAATAAACCTCGTCACCCTGAGAGGCCTGAGCAACTCGAGTTGCGTCGCCTTCTCCTCGGAAGACTTTATCAAAGGTACAAGTTCCCATCGGCCTACGATAACTTAAACGTGAGGGCAATCTTGTGAATGAATTCTCCTCAAGTTTTCAAAATCATGCAATGCTTGGAAACAGGGGTAAAGACATATCTTCATAAAGAGTTTGCCGAAGTACAAGCAGACTATGCCTCTATTACTGAAGATGATTGGAACACCTTCAAGATAAATCACAGTTTAGACCTTGTTTGCATTGTACTAGTGAATTTATAAATCTTTTGTTGCATTCCCAAATAATTTGTAAGACCATGATGTTAACTATTTGGTTGTGAGTGTAAACGTTATTCGATCTGATATATCACTGTATGTTATGTGGATTTCTATAATGTATCACAGAGACATTTTTTTAAATCTCGTGAAATCAGTCCCGGCGTGGCGCACCTGGATCAGGCCACTTACAAGCTATATGCTACCGGCTTGCATAGCAATGTCGTAGGTGTCCTTTGAATTGCTGGCGTTGACAATTACACGCCGGTAATAGCAAATAACACGGGCGCAAGACCACCGGCCTTTCATTTTCTCGCCGGTAGTACCAAAATCCTCATGCGAGTGCTAGGCCTTCTCCTTGTAGTGTAAGTGTTATTGCATGTGTGTGAACATTATCTCTAACATATTTTTGGGGCAGAAATTGTTTAAAGATTGCATGCTTTTCCTCGCCGGAGTGGGGTAGTGTCGAAACCCTACCCCGCGGGCCCCGGATCGTCTACCCCCTTGATATTCTTATGATGGAGTTAGCCTGGTAGACTTCTCTTGGTTTGTGTTTGGTTAGGTTATATGATCATTGAAAACAATGTTTGGGCCCAAGCTGTAACAAGATCCTACCCTGCTCCACCGAAATGTGGAATTCCCCCCTAATAATTAAATTCTGGAACATTTGTAGCTAGGTGACAACGCATGTCTATGAAGGGGGTCAAACTTGGGAAGTAGTTTTTGGATCTTTCAACATTCCACCACACTTTCATACATATTCTAGGGTCACATGCAAGGTTTGGAGGTATTCCGGTAATTTCATGGTGCAAGTCCTGAAACTCGCTAGTGAGAAGGCGATGCCGGTGAATCATTGCCATCCAAAACCCGTAAAACACATGTACACACATGGTATGGTACCCCCTATATTTTGGTGCGATTCCGACGTTTCGGAGCGCCTCTCTGGCGAAACCCTAGCCTAGGTGGAGAAAATTCCAAGTTATCAGCTACCACCTTGAACGGCGCTAGAGGAGGGTAGCAAAGTGCAGCTACTTGCTTGGTTGTGTTAGGGTAGTCCCTAGGAAGTCCCAAGACAAAGTTACAACCCAACTCGACAATATTCCCTCTGTTTCGTTTGATCCGGCAGTTTCACCCGATAATTCCCCAAACTCGTTAGAGAGAAGTCTATGCCGGTGAAACCGATCAGACCCTAGTGTGGAATCTTTGACATCCAAAACCCATAAAACACTTTTACACATTTGGTATGGCACCACACTACAATAAATATGCTGATACATGACGCTCAATTTTCGTCACTAAATCGTCACCAAATTTCATCCATCACGATCTTATGACGAAAAACAAATCGTTGAAAACCGAGCGTCAGTAATGGTTCACCATGACGATTTTGTAGGAATCGTCATGGACATTCACGACGATACAGGAATGTCATTAATCTATGACGATCCAAAATCGTCGTGAGCAATCCAGCCAGGACAGCTCAGCTCCGACGTGGCCTATCCTACGTGGCAGAATAGTGACGAAATGAAATCGTTGTGGACCTAATTCAGCCCGGTCCATTTTGTTGGTCTGCGTGGACCTAGCCCAATAACTTGGCCGTTGCTGGTCCTTTTCTTACTTGGGCCTGGGCATTTTTCATCTATGGGGCTCGGCCTCTGTATGATCTTTTTGTTTTTAAATTTTAGAAAGTATTCATTTTACTATTATTTGGGTCGTGGCCTTTTCGAGCCCATATATTTCAGTCCATTCTGAGTATTCAGCACATTGCTTCTGCCAAGCATGGGCCTTTTAGCAATGCACTAACTTCTGGGTCTCTAGTTCTTAATGCACAGGATAAGGCTGGTGCCAGTGCATCACCCACTATCACGGGCTATAGCCTCGCCACGTCAGCTTTTCCCCTCACTATCACCCCACTCTCACGCCACTCTCACGGCACGGTGCCAGTGCACGGGTTATAGTCCCCACTCTCACTTCTCTCTCCGCCACATCAGCTTTTCTCTCTCCTCTACATCAACATATATTTTTGAGATGAAAACATTCAAAATAATGCAACAATTTTTTTTATTCAACTAAAATTGTTACCGATTACATAATAATTAATAAAATTGCATAATAAATTGTAAAAATTACATAATAAATAAAAAATTCTAATCCTCCTCCTCCTCGTCGTCGTCATCATCATCTTCCAGCGCTAGCTCTTTTTCCACCATCTGGCTGGCCTTCGCATGTTTGTGCTTTTCCGCTTCGTTCATGTCGGCGATTGATCGGTCTTGCATTTTGTTCCATTGCTTCAGTAGGTTAGCCTTCACTAAACCAGTCCACATGTTCTTCATCCCGAAGGTTGCACTTGCTGCCTCACTGTTTGATGAGGATTCCTTCCCCTTCTTCTTTCCCTTTCCCTTATCCTTACGTGTCGCGGCCCATTGGACGCTGCTCCTCCTCCGTCGCCTCGCTAGAGCTGTACTCACCAGAAACCCCCAGACGGGTTCTCTTGGAACTGGAATCAGTCCCACTACCAGGACCATGTTGTCCTTTCCACTTCGCTTCATTGCGAACAGCTTCCCACCAGTGGAAGCGTTCGAAAGGCTGAGTCACTCTAGTGTGATTTGCGTACCTCGCCTGTGCCGCCTTCAAGACCATTGCATCGTCTGCTCCACTCTGACGTACCGCACATTCTTGGATGTGGTATGCATTGAACAAGGACACCTCACGGTTGTAGACGTTCCAATGATCCTCCAGTTGCTTCCCGGTCCGTTGGCGGGCAGGATCGGAGGTAGAGTTGAAGGTTGCAGCTATCTGACCCCAAAAACTTTCGCCGGTCTTGCTATTACCGGAGACAGAGTCCTTGGAGTGAAAAACCCAAGCATGAACCTACCACGAAATAGATATTGTTTTAGTGAAAAATCCAAGCATGAACCAACCACGAAATAGACGAGTAAGTAAAGTACCAGTTTTCCATCGTCCGCAGTTGTCCAGTCGAGCCTCTTTGGACGCTTCGGTACGATTGTTTCCGCGGCATCGGAACCGTCGCTTGGAGCACTGACTTCAGGAGGTGGTGGGGGGGTTCGGAGGTGGAATGTATGAACCGTACGGATATGGAGGTGGAGCGTACGAACCGTACGGAGGTGGTGGATACTGAGGTAGAGTCCCACTCCCGCTACCTGTAGGTGGAGCATGTGGAGGTGGTGGGGGGTATGCATACGGAGGAGCAGGGTATGAACCATATGGCCCCGGAGGTGGACCATATGGACCATATGGCCCCGGAGGTGGTGTGCTGGATGAGTATAACACTCGGGGAAGCGGTGAAGAACCGGCATTGGAGCGACGATTTGTGGGAGAGATATCTTCTATGTGAGAAGGTTGTGACCCGACGGACTGCAAGAGATCCGTGTACGAGGTCATATCTGGAGTCCAACCCGCCATGGCGGAGATGGTTTGAGAGAAGGAGGGAGAGAAAGATGATGAAATGGTGCGAAGTGAGTGAAGGGATATGGGGGGTATTTATAGGGGTGGAGAGGAAAATTTTGGGTTTTTTTTGGCTTTTTTTGAGCCAGCAACGGCTCCCTCCAACGGCTAGCTGACGTGGCCCAATCAGGGGGCGCCACGTCAGCTAGCCGTTACCGGCCCCCCGCTCCCCACTCTCGCCCCGCCCCTCTCGCCCGCCACCGCCAGCGCGCCCCGCCCCTCTCCCGCCCCCCTCCCGCCCCTCTCTCCCAGCCAGCACGGGCGGTAGCCGGGCGGTAGCGCCCGCTACCGCCGGGCGACGCATCCGCCGCCCGCCGCTGGCCTACCGCCCCGCTCCCGCCCCCTCTCGCCCGCCTCGCCGCTGATACCGCCTCCCCTCTCGCCCCCACTAGCACCAGCCTAAGAGGATATTTTTTTTCTTCTCTCTCCAGGTACACATTTCAATCAAATATATCAATGAATTTGAATAAGAAATCAAATTACACATGAACATAAATTTCAGCATTCAAGCAACTTATCAGCAAACTTCAGGACACTAGTGTATAAACAGGAACATTACATTCAATGTTACATAAATAGCAAGGAACATCCATTCCAGTTGTACGATATATGCATAACTTGTTCAGGATCATGAGCTGAATCGAACATCAGAAGCTGCAGTGTACTTCAACAACATGTAGAGCAATGTGAGCTCCTTTCATGCCCTTCATTCCATCCTTGAGTTCTTGTATCGGGTCAACCTGCAAAAACACCAAAGATACAACAAAGAAAATCAGACAATTATTTTTTGGTAAAAAAGGTACAACACTAGTACAAGCATTGGCACACCTAGCAGACTAAATCTAATACTGCATTTCCACAGCAACAAGTCCTCCTTGAAATTAGACCAACTATATTGTCTAACCTATCAAAGGATGCAACAACAAAATAACTTGCTTTAAACACACTTATGCCTTCCAATTTGAAAAGGCTCCGGCTCAAGTTAATTGCAATCACGAATTTAGAACAACCACAAGAAAATAATGCATTAAACTAAATTAATTAGGAGAGTGCTGACTAGGAGGCAGAACACAATAGATCATATCATCAGAACAGTACATGTACTGCTATGGGATGGCTGCAAGTAAATCTTAGCTACTGAGCATATGATACATTCTTAGATCATATCATCAGAACAATACATGTACTGGTACCATGCATGGGATGAAAACGCTACTACTGGTACCATGCATGGGATGGCTGCAAGTAAATCTGCTATTGAGCATCTCATACATTCTTAGGATCATCATATCAGCTATAGATGAAAATGTTATATAGTATGATTATCTAGTTATATAACCGATGATCGAAGAAGAAAATCCTTTGGTAAGTTTGTACCTCAAACACTCTTTATAACATATATGGCCGCAGCACGGTTATTTCTGGATATCCTATACAGCTTGCCTAACATCAGATTCATTTTTAGACTTCTCACTTTAGAAGGAATCCCTTCCATCTGCAGAAAAAATGTAGAACAAACAGTACATCATTTGTCTTTGTCATTACCAGAAGAACCAACCATATCTGCATTCATACCACCCTACATATATTTTAAAGGATCCATGTTTCCAGATTCGACCAACATTTAACAGGGTAAAAATTGTTTGCTAAATTTAGCAAATAATGACAACGATACAGAAAAATAGAAACTTCTTGGAGTGCTTCACGGTACTCATGTAGAGCAGAATGGCAAATAGCTATTTTAGACTTCACCTACGACAGTGGAGAAAAACAGAACTCTCCAGCAGCATGACACATCCGGCCTTGCCAACCTGCAAGCAATTCACCACCACCGGCCTTGCCAACCTGCAAGCAATTCACCACCACAACCAAAATTGATTCAAAACTCACAACGCAAATCCATCGCAGCGCTATGAACGAAACTGGAAGAGAAACAACGGGGAACGGGGGGCGCTTACCATGGAGACCTTCTTGTTGTTGGGGTGATTCTCCTTGTAGTCCTTCGTAGAGCCCTCCCTGCAGAAGGGGAACCAAGCCCAAAACATCCGTCAGAAATACCACACCACAGCAGAAACAAACCGAAACCGAATCACGAACTGTGGGAAGCAGATCTGGGAGGAGGCTTCTTACATGAAGACGAAGAAGGCGCTCAGGGGACGCTTGGGCTTGTTGGGGGTCCTTCTCGGCACTTGTCTTCTTCACCGTGAGCCTGCACGCAGCAGCAAAAAAATCAACAACAAATCGAGTCAGACCAGACGCAGAACCGCTCGAACACGCAAGCTAAACAGCAGGAAATCGAACTGGGAAGACGGGAGATGACGGGATCAGACGGGGTGGTTCATGCTCACCTTGGCCTTCATCTCGAAACCTGCAGCGCGGAACAGATCGAAGCACCGGCCGCCCTGCTTCACCTGGTACTGGCGTTGCAGTGATTTGGTGAGTAGGCGTCGAAGATAGGGGGAGCACCGGCCGACCAGACAGTATAGCATCCGAAGGGAAGGAGGCCATGGCCAGGCCAGCATGCCAAGAGAGGAGAGCCCTCTCCGGCAGCAGTGGGTGTCCAGGTTAAACCCCCGATGCCGCTTCACCCTCACCCGTGCACGAGACAAAGCAATATTATGCAAGGGTGATTGTTTGCTCATCTACTCCAGCAAGGGAGAGAAACGGAGAAGAAGATTGGGGAGGGGGGAGGGAGCTCACATCTTGTCGGCCTCCCAGTTGCTCCGCGCCATGGGAGAAAGAGGCAAGGGGAAGACCTCCGCGCTCCCTTCGCCTTCTTCCTCCTCCTTGGCTCCTTGTTCCTCTTCCGGCCGCCCGTGATTCCCTCTGCCCCGCCCCGCACCGCACAACTGCGTTGCGCTGTCTCGTCTCGTCCCTCCCCTTTTCTCTCACAGGAGTCTGGACTTGCGGATCGGTGGGGAGCTAGGGTCTGGACATGGACATGGCCGCTATGAAGATACGAGACGGGGGAAGGGGTGGTGGCGACGGTGGGACGATCTACCATGGATCGGTAGAGGTGTGAGCACGAGGGTGAGGACGCAGTCGCTGCCAGGACCGCGAGCAGTCGGAAGCACGGATCTGGCGATGGGATCTGGCTCGATGAGGTGCGGTGTGGGATCTGACGAGAGGAGGCGGTGTGATCTGGCTCGATGTGGGACGAGAGGAGGCTGCGGCGGCTGAAGGGAAGGAGTGAGGAATAGAAGGGAACTAGGTTACGGATGGGGTTTTCCGGGCGCGCATGTGAAATGTTTCGCTACGTGCGGCGGGAGACGAGTTTGGTATTCTCTTACAATGGAGGGAAATTTCTAACTCGATCATTGTATTTAAAAAACAAAATTCTAATTTATAATTTTCAAAAAATCTGTAAAATCTTAGTTAACGTAATATGGATAATAGGAAGAAATGTTTTGTGCCTCCAAATGCATTTGAAGGTGAATTTACAAAATAAAATTTATATTTGGAGATTATTCGGTAGTTGGGATTATGATGGAATGTGTTGTGCGGCTTTGAACAGTGAATCTTGTCCCCGCACTTTCGCCCATCGTGAATGTAGTTTTATTTTTCTTTGAATAAAAACATCATTTTCCATTTCTGGAGTGTCAAAACTGGGTTTTTTGTGAAGCACCTACCGAAAATATGTTACAGAATTGTACAAATTAAAATTCTAAATATATTATGTCATATTTGATCTACAAATAACAAATTTACTACCTCCCAATATCTCAAAATATACCTCTTTCGAAAAAGACAAATTTCAGCCGATTCTGTTGAAACCGGGCCAAATTTGAACTACAGGTGCCTCGTAGTTTTCTCTTTATTTTTTGAAAAAATAATTTTTAGGTACCCAAGTACCTATTTCAACATAGATACACCAATAGTTCATCAAGATTCCAACACCTAGGTACGAACGGTCATGTCCCCCGTTTTGACCGTTTTCCGAAACCGGCTTTGAAAATTCCAGAAAATTCAAAAAAACTCGAAACGGTGCAAGATCTTCGCGTGGTTTTGTTATATATGTCCTAGTATCCACCAAAAATAATAAACTTGGAATACGACAATTTGGTGGAAAATGTGTTCACAAAAATGAGCTATCTTGTACGAAGATTCATGGCTTTCGGGCGAAATGACGGATGTTTTGGCCACATCCATGGCATAGTTTGTTTAAATGTGACCATATTCCAGACAAAGATTCATATTGGTACAACTAACAATGTTCACGAAGAAAGTTTTATTTTTCGTTGAATAAAAATATCATTTTCCATTTTTGGAGTGTCAAAACTGGGTTTTTTTGTGAAGCACCTACCGAAAATATGTTGCAAAAATGTACAAATTAAAATTCTAAATATATTATGTCATATTTTATCTACAAATAACAAACTTACTACCCCTCAATAGGTAAAAATACACCTCTTTCGAAAAAGACAAATTTCAGCCGATTCTGTTGAAACCGGGCCAAATTTGAACTACAGGTGCCTCATAGTGTTCTCTTTATTTTTTTAAAAAATAATTTTTAGGTACCCAAGTACCTATTTCAACATAGATACACCAATAGTTCATCCAGATTCAACACCTAGGTACGAACGGTCATGTCCCCCGTTTTGATCGTTTTTTGAAACCGGCTTTGAAAATTCTAGAAAATTCAAAAAAACTCGAAAGGATGCAAGATCTTCACGTGGCGTTGTTATATATGTCCTAGTATCCACCAAAAATAATAAACTTTGAATACGACAATTTGGTGGAAAATGTGTTAACGGAAATGAGCTATCTCGTACGAAGATTCATGGCTTTCAGGGGAAATGACGGATGTTTTGGCCACATCCATGGCATATTTTGTTTAAATGTGACCATATTCCACACAAAGATGCATATTTGTACAACTAACAATGTTCACGAAGAAAGTTTTATTTTTCCTTGAATAAAAATACCATTTTCCATTTCCGGAGTGTCAAAACTGGTTTTTTTTGTGAAGCACATACACAAAATATGTTGCAAAAAAGTACAAAGTAAAATTCTAAATATATTATGTCATATTTTATCTACAAATAACAAACTTACTACCTCTCCATAGCTCAAAATACACCTCTTTCGAAAAAGACAATTTTCAGCCGATTCTACTGAAACCGGGCCAAATTTGAACTATAGGTGCCTCGTAGTTTTCTTTAGGTACCCAAGTACCTATTTCAACATAGATACACCAATAGTTCATCAATATTCAACACCTAGGTACGAACGGTCATGTCCCCCGTTTTGATCGTATTCCGAAACCGGCTTTGAAAATTCCAGAAAAATTCAAAAAAACTCGAAACGATGCAAGATCTTCGCGTGGTGTTGTTATATATGTCCTAGTATCCACCAAAAATAATAAACTTGGAATACGACAATATGGTGGAAAATGTGTTCACGGAAATGAGCTATCTCGTACGAAGATTCATGGCTTCGGGCGAAATGACGGATGTTTTGGCCACATCCATGGCATAGTTTGTTTAAATGTGACCATATTCCACACAAATATGCATATTGGTACAACTAACAATGTTCACGAAGAAATTTTTATTTTTCGTTGAATAAAAATACCATTTTCCATTTCCGGAGTGTCAAAACTGGGATTTTTTGTGAAGCACATACACAAAATATGTTGCAAAAGTACAAAGTAAAATTATAATATATTATTTCATATTTGATCTACAAATAACAAAGTTACTACCTCTCGATAGCTCAAAATACACCTCTTTCGAAAAAGACAAATTTCAGCCGATTCTATTGAAACCGGGCCAAATTTGAACTACAGGTGCCTCGTAGTTTTCTATTTATTTTTTGAAAAAATAATTTTTAGGTACCCAAGTACCTATTTCAACATAGATACGCCAAGAGTTCATCAAGATTCAACACCTAGGTATGAACGGTCATGTCCCCCGTTTTGACCGTTTTCCGAAACCGACTTTGAAAATTCCAGAAAATTCAAAAAAAACTCGAAACGATGCAAGATCTTCGCGTGGTATTGTTATATATGTCCTAGTATCCACCAAAAATAATAAACTTGGAATACGACAATTTGGTGGAAAATGTGTTCACAAAAATGAGCTATCTCGTACGAAGATTCATGGCTTTCTCGCGAAATGACGGATGTTTTGGCCACATCCATGGCATAGTTTGTTTAAATGTGACCATATTCCACACAAAGATGCATAATTGTACAACTAACAATGTTCACGAAGAAAGTTTTATTTTTCGTTGAATAAAAATACCATTTTCCATTTCCGGAGTGTCAAAACTAGGTTTTTTTGTGAAGCACATACACAAAATATGTTGCAAAAATGTAGAGAGTAAAATTCTAAATATATTATGTCATATATTATCTACAAATAACAAACTTACTACCTCTCAATAGCTCAAAATACACCTCCTTTGAAAAAGACAAATTTCAACCGATTCTGTTGAAACCGGGCCAAATTTGAACTACAAGTGCCTCATAGTTTGCTCATGATTTTTCGTAAAAAACATTTTTAGATACAAAAGTACCTATTTCTTCAGAGATACACCAAAAGTTTTTCAATATTCAACCTCTAGCTACGAACGGTCAAGCCCGCCGTCTTGACTTTTTCCTAAAACCGGCTTAGAAAATTCCAGAAAATTTAAAAAAAATCAAAATGATGCAAGGCCTTCGCGTGGTGTCATTATATATGTCCTAGTATCCACAAAAAATAATAAACTTGGAATACTACAGTTGGGTTGAAAAGGTGTTCACATAATTGAGCTATCTCCTCCGAAGATTCTTGGGTTTCGGGCCAAATGACGAGTGTTATGGCCACACTCATGGGATAGTTTGTTGAAATATGCCCATATTCTACACAAGAATGCATAATGGAACAACTAACAATGTTCACGAAGAAACTTTTATTTTTCATTGAATAAAAATACCATTTTCCATGTTCAGAGTGTCAAAAAAGGTTTTTTTTTGTGAAGCACCTACCAAACATATGTTGCAAAATTGTACAAAGTAAAATTCTAAATATATTATTTGATATTTGATATACAAATAACAAATTTACAACCTCTCAATAGCTCAAAATACACCTCTTTTGAAATAGACAAATTTCTGCCGATTCCGCTGAAACCGGGCCAAATTTGAACTACAGGTACCTCGTAGTTTGCTCAGGATTTTGTGTAAAAATCATTTTTAGATACAAAAGTACCCATTTCTTCAGGGTTATACATTTTTTGGGCGATATTCAACACTTATCTAGGAATGGTCATGTCCCACGTTTTGACTCCAAAGCGTAATTCAAAATCCACTAAAGTCTGAAAAAATATATGCTCATGGATATGATTGTATATATTTTTTTAAATGCTTGCAAATAGTCTATAATTGCTATAAGTTATTTTTTTATTTTTTTAAAATTGATTTCGTTTAATTTGAAGGCCAAATTCAAATTATAGAAAAGGAAAACAGAAAAAACGAAAAAAAAACCCGAGCTACCCCTGTTAGAGCCCATGCCACCGCTTGCTTGATAGGCCGAATTTGAGCCCATGCGGAGATGGAGGTAGAGCGTGGCCCAATTTCTTGTGCTCATGTTTGGTGGCCCAAGTTCGCTTGTGGACGAGTCAAATAGATGCGTTGCCAGTAGTATTCAACAAGTCATGTTTGGCCTAGTGGTTGGGCTGTGTGGTGGAGATGGTGAGGTCGCGGGTTCGAATCCCGCTCACTCTATTTTTGCGACTTTAGTCGCGAATTTGGCCATAGAGTGATTGTGGGTCCCACATGCCAGTTCCCTGTGTTGGCAAGTACATGTTACTTGCGGGTCCCGCATGACAGGTCGCTGTGTGCTGTTAGATTACATGGCTGGACGGGTCCCACATGTCAATGACATGCCAGGTAGCTGTTAGAGTACATGTTGCTTGTGGGTCCCACATGTCAGGTAGGTGTGTCTAGCTGGACGGGTCCCACATGTCAATGATAGCTAGAGGATGGGTCCCACATGTCAATGATAGCTAGAGGATGGGTCCCACATGTCAATGATAGTAGCCGGAGATGACATGTATTTGGAAATTGATTATGTGGCCATCCAATAGACATGACACCTAGGCAAAGTTGATGATGTGCCTGTCTAGTCATATCAACATATCCATATTGGGCTATATCATGACCATTTAAATTCGTCATGAATGGTTAGAAATACGGGCCTGATGGTTTATGATGATATCATTTTATAAAATTACGACGTTTCTTAGCCAAATCGTTGTGAATTTTCGGTGTTTTGATCTCCTCTAACGGCTAACGACGATTTGGCACAGAATCGTCATAACTTTATGACGATATCATTCACCGTCATTGCGAAAACGTCATGTATCAACACATTTCTTGTAGTGCCACCTAGCTTGTGTTGTGACTCCGACGCTCTAGACCCCTCTTCGGCGAAACCCTAGACCATAGTGTGGAATCTCTTCATGGTTTGCATAACTGCTAGGTGACTTTTATTTTGCATACATCTTATTATGAACTGCCTTAGCACTTGATCATATAGTGAGTATATTTACATCATATGAAACAAATGTGTTCGTAGAAGTCTTTTATCGCACTTAGTTGTCACTGAATTGCTTGAGGACAAGCAATAAGCTAAGCTTGGGGGGAGTTGATAAATCCAAAATGTATCTCCTTTTCCGAACACTTTTCTTATTGTTTTCCTTTAAACTTGTGAGTTTTGGATACCACTAACACGGACTAACGATGTTTTCAGCAGAGTTACCTTGGTGTCTTGTTTTGTGCGGAAAAATCAACTTTCGGGAAATTGCCCAAAAAAGATTCCTTTGAGCCTAAAACACCAGAAGACCCCAGGAGCCAGAAGGAGGCCTAGAGAGGCGCCAGGAGGGGGCCACACCACCCCCTGGCGCCCCTGGTCGCGCCGCCTAGTGGTGTGGTCCACCCCGGCACCCCCTCGGGCTCCCCTTTAGAATACTTATGCCCCATAACATAAAAATCGAGGGGGTTTGTCATGTTCCACAGGAAAAAACAGAGCGGCGCCACCACCTCGAAACTCAGTTCGGGGATCAAAAGTTCCTATTATGGCGCCCTGTCGGGACAGGGATTTGAAGGAGATCATCGCCATCGACACCGCCAGCTCTTCTCCATCAACCATCCATGATTCCACCGTCGATGTGTGAGTAAACACCGCTGTAGGGTCGGAGGGATGGAAGGGATTGGATGAGATCGATCATGTAATAATGCCAGATTGTTAGGGCATACTGCCTAGTATTCATTGTTAGTGTTTTCTACCATTGTTGCAACTTTTATGTTTAATGCTTGTCACTATGGCACGAGTGCCATGATCTCAGATCTGAACATGTTGTTGTTTCATGAGTATAATTATGTTTCTTGATCATATCTGCAAGTTGTTTACACATGTCATTGTCCGGAACCCGAGGCCCCAAAGTGACAGAAATCGGGACAACCGGACGGGATGGTTGTGATGTGAGGATCACGTGTGCTCACAGAGTGTTAATGCTTTGCTCCGGTGCTTTATTAAAAGGATCACCTTAATTACCAGTAGTTTCCCTAGAGGCCCCGCTGCCACGGGCTGGTAGGACAAAAGATGTTGTGAAAGTTTCTCATTGCGAGCATGTATGACTATATTGGAACACATGCCTATGGTTTTCCTAGAAGTTGGATGCTTTATTATTATTATCTTCAATGCTCATGTTTAAATTATTACATGACCTATGTTATCGATGCAACGCCCGTCCATCCATTCCCTCTATGCCTACGATACTTCCCCTCCTGTTGTTTTCTGTGATTTCTACTATTGTTACTATTTTACTACTGTTGTTATTTTATTTCTACTGCTTTTATAAAACTGTTACCACTGATAAATTCTTGCGAGCAAGTCTACTTTCAGGTGCAGCTGAATCGACAACTAAGTTGTTAAGGCTAATAAATATTCTTTGGCTCCCCTTGTGTCGAATCATTAAATTTGAGTTTTACTTCCCTCAAAGACTGCTGCGATCCGCTATACTTGAGGGTCATCAGTCCACAGTTCACTAGTGGTGTTTCTCCATAAAAGATAGATAGCATGCTGGGTAAACAAATTACAGCTAGGCAATTGATAGATATAAAGGCTCCACCATAGTGCATATACATGACATGATGATTACTATGTGATTCATGCGGGCATTACAACAAGATTCATAGACTGATATCCAACTGCATCTATGACTAATAATCCATGCTCGAGCATAATCCAATCAAACCTCAGGTATTAAGTTGCAAGCAATAGATAATTGTATTAAGCAAAGTGTGTAATGTATACAATGTAAACACCGTTGTTTTCCCCCTAATGGAAACATCACATCCCCCACTCGTTACGTTTCTGTCACTCGAGCGTGAGTGAAAGGGAGGCATGAACCCACCATCGAGAATAAATACTCCCTCTTGTAGTTACAAGCATCAACTTGGCAGGAGCATCTACTAGTAACGCAGAGCATGGAAGATCATAAATAACATAAACATCAAATAACATGATAGATTGATAATCACTTGGCATGGCATTAAATATTCATCGGATCCCAGCAAACACAACATACAACATTACAATAAGATGATCTTGATCATGTTAGGTAGCTCACAAGATCTAAACATGAGGCATAAATAGGAGAGAGCAAACATCTAGGTACTGCTATGGACCCGTAGTTCAAGGATGAACTACTCACACATCACTCCGGAGGCAGACATGGTGATGAAGAGCCCTCCGGGGATGATTCCCCATCCTGGCAGGGTGCCGGGAAGAGCTTCAAAACCCTCCTGAAAATAGGGTTGACGATGACAGTGGATATAATTTTTTTGGTGGAATAAGGCTCGGGTATTTAGGGTTAACCCGTGGAGGAGCTTAAATAGGCAAGCGTGCAATGTTGGTCGGTGGCCAGGGGGGCACACCACCTGGTGGCGCGGCCAGGGGGCGCCGCCCTATGGTGTGGCCCTCTAAGGCCCCCTTCGGGTCTCCTTCGGACCCCGTGTACGCGACAAACTTCTAAGACCCCGAGATTTTGTTTTGTCCAATTCCGAGAATATTTCGAGAACAACTTTTTGAAACCAAAAACAGCAAAAAACAGGAACTGGCTCTGTGGCATATTGTCAATAGGTTAGTCCCAGGAAATCCATAAAAATGACATAAAGTGTATAAGGAACATGTAGCATATGGCATGAAAACAACATGGAACTTCATAAATCATAGATACGTTTGAGACGTATCACCCAGCATGTTATCTATCTTGACACCACTAGTGAACTATGGACCCTGGTTCCATTCTTTTATACTGACAATACAACCAATGCAAACACTATTTTCATTACTACAATCATTCTTTTCCTCTCATTCACTGCAATCACTGTTTTCCTTTCATTCAGTGCAAATAAGTATTGTTTTCCATATTATACATCTAATCCTTTGTGGTAGCAAAACAGATGAGATTGACAACCTCATTGTTTCGTTGGCGCAAAGTAGTTTGGTTGTGTTGTGTGCAGATTCCACGTTGTTGCTGAGCCTGGTAGTGCGCCCTGCCAACATCAACTGTCATCAACCTTCGGAAGTAATTTCTTTCTCCTATTGGTATGATTAAACCTTGGTTTCTTACTGAGAGAAAACTTGCTGATGTACTCTTCATACCTTCCTCTTGGGGTCTCCCAATGAACGTGTGTTTACACGCCATCAGGGAACTCTCCGGTTGGATCTATGACTTGCTCAACCAAAAATCCCACCAATTCCTCTTGAATTGGTCGTATGAGGTTCTATGGTAGGAGCTTCTCCCGCATGCTTTCCATATTTAAAGAAGGAGAACAATATGAATATATTAGTTGTGTGTATATACGAATAAAACTGAACATAATTTATGCTAATAGAATGAAACTGTGAATAGTTCTTACGTACTTCAAATTTTCTTACATCCTAGTGCAGCTCACTAGTCGTCATGCGATTGTACTCGCAAACATAGTATCAACATAAGTTATTCCATTGTTCCTGTCTCAACCACTTTATAATAATAGAATTCAATCCAATAATAATCAACCATGATAATGGTATTGAAACTAGAATTAAAGAGATGCGCGGACCTAGCTAGTACTACTTACCTTGGTAGGTTTAAATCTCAGCTCCGGTTTCCATTCACCGGTAATATCCTTGATGAACGGTTGCCAATAACTGCTCGACAAAGAATATGAATAAAGGAGTTATTAATTACTTGATATCAGAAAATGAATAAAATAGGTTGATATAGTGCGATAATTATTTAAATTACCTATGGAGCGGTGTAAGCACGCTATCGTATAGGTTTTAGTCCTCACCTAATGGGACCATGATTTCAACTACTCCCTAGTCAATTTTAATGATTAGCAGAATCCAGTAGAAGTTGCGCATGTTTATATAAGTATGCATGCATAACTCATGAATTACACTTGACATCGAGTAAGAAAAATAGAATGTGTACAAAATAGTAACACCCACTTGAAGTTGTAAAGGAATATTATTTATGTTTTGGTATTTTGTTTCTTTATTTAAAAACCTTAGCAAGTTAGTCTTTGTCTCCTAAGGTTTCTTTAGTACCGTATACTCATGGATGCCATCTGGGTCCATGAAACCAATGTCATAGATTCTTTCTCGGTTGCATTCGCGAATCTTCATTCTGCATAATAGCGTACAAAAGAATATAGTGACGATATATAGGCTATGAACGAGCTGAGATAGAGAATTAAATTACAGAAATAAATCACTTACAAACAATAGTAACTTACGACAGTTTTGTCGAGGGAGTCTTGATTGAATAGCTAAAAGAATTATGTAAGCTCAATAGATATATACTGGTTTTTAACGAAGTAATACTCTGGCTGAACTTTCACCACGAGGAATCTTCGCACATGTGTTGCTAGATGCGGGACCTGCTCGGGTCTAACCAGGGGCTCCCCAAGGACATAATTCCATGCTACATTAGCTTCGGGGATATCTGCACCGGCTAGGAGTTCAGTAACACTGATACCAAGGCTGATAGCAGTTTATTTGCATGCATCCATATCCAGCTGCTCGAGCGGGAGCATCGGTTGCACCTTCAGAGGGGGGGGGTCGATTGTACTTTCTGTGTTCCCAGCTGGGGAACTATTTTCCCTACCTTGATAAGGGATCCCGACTGAACTTTCTGTGTTCCCAGCCGGGGAACTATTTTCCCCACCTCGAGGGGGGGGGAGGGGGTCAATTGTACTTCCGGTGTTCCTAGCCAGGGAACCGTTTTCCTACTTGTACTAATGCTTCTCGTATGTTGCATTTGTCATGTATATGTGTTTGCAATACAATGGTCATAGTCTGATGGCCTATTAGCCAGATGTACCGGAAGTCGCTCAAGCATGTCCACAAAGTGTTGTCGTGTTTCCTCAAATAATTTCTCCTTTGTGTCGGCCTTTTTTGGTGCAAAATGGGCTTTCACTCGGGCATCCACGTGGGCTTTGGTTTCCTCATCATCCATTTCATAAACTAATTTGGCAGGAGGCTCCTTATCTTTCTTATTTGTAACTTTCGTGCGACTAGTAGTTTGATCGGTATTCTTCCTCTTTATCCTCGGGGCTGCTTAGTGGCTGGAGTGGGCTGACGCGACCGAGATCGATATGGACTCGCATTGGTGTCCCTCTCGATGAAGGGTGGAAGACATAGAGATCGATTGCTACTTGGGAGGGGAGTTGGTGGCCTTGGCGCCAAGTCTGCAAACATGATTTGTTCCTTTCTCCATAGAACGAAACAATTCTTGACTTTTCCCAGCTTCATCCTAACTTCGCCTGCAGGATAGTCAATCTCCAGAGTCTCATATACCTTCCTGATTTTCAGCCACTCTGACATGAGTATAGTCAGCTGGAATCGGACAGCCAGGCTAAGATGTTGTAACTCCAGGTTCAGAAGGGCAAGCAAAGTCGGCCGCCACCTTTATGGATATGTTCTTCATTTCCACATGTAGCTCACAATTTTTCCTCTCTATGATATCATCCATGGGGTAGCGAGCCATCAGTGCATCATCCAGAACTAGAGTAGAGCCCACGCCGCCTCTCCGCTGGGTTGGGACGGTAGTAACGATTAGAGGATCTTGTTGCCGTGGAGATGCCCTTTGCTGGATAACTGAGTTTTTTTTTGGCGAATATTTCCTTAAACACTTTCCTAAAATGCAAAAACAGCAGAAAACAGGAACCGGCTCACAACATCTTGTTGATAGGTGAGTCCATGAAAATGCCCGGAAAATGAAGGAAAACATGTAGAAAACATAAGGCAATTGGTAGAAAACAAGTGTGGATCATCAAATATTATATATACGTTTGGGACTTATCAGCATCACAAAGCTTAACT
The DNA here is from genome assembly GCA_028641055.1 of Alopecurus myosuroides. NCBI lineage: Eukaryota > Viridiplantae > Streptophyta > Magnoliopsida > Poales > Poaceae > Alopecurus > Alopecurus myosuroides. The sequence goes on along the minus strand of CM054063.1, from coordinate 311,646,710 downwards.
CCCACTCGTCCTCAAGTTGGTAAGTGATAACAAAGATAATTTTTGAGGTGACATGATGCCAACACAATCTTGATCAATCAATTAATATGTAAAAGCATTGTAATATGGGATCAAAACACTTGATATAGACATGATAAATGTTATTTGAACAACAGAAACTTGGCAACTAATTTGGAACATGAAAAGCACGCAAGTAATTAACAACAAGTAATGATGCATTGAAAGTGATATGATTTTTTATCATAATAAAAGCATGGTAGAGTGCTATCTCGCTTGTACTCATGGAATAGAAAAACATAAATGCCAGGGACCTCCAAAGTTGAAGTGGTGACTAGATACAAATAATTTTAGAACAAGCAATACCATAATCATATTCCACTCAATGAAAAAAAAATTGTGACCATGCGTAGTATACTCAGAATAACAACTATTCTCTCCTAATTGGTGCATAAAATGAGAAATGTAAGACTCAACATGAAAGTAAAATAAAGTCCCTTCGTAGAGGGAAGCAGGGATCACTCATGTGCTAGTGCTTTTCATTTCTAAAATGGGAATATTGAAAAATATAATTTTGAGAGAGGTGTGTGCTTATGTCAACGAATGCTAATAAATGATTTCATATATTTTCATGTCAATTGGATTATAAGGTCGGCTCCCATGATAACATTCCTATTCTCCTTTGTTCATCACTAATCGTTGTTTGACTGATTTCTCATGAACAATGTGTGTATGAGATTGATCGGACATTACATGTTGGCATTTATTTTTCGTGGTCCGGGCACACGTTTGGCTACTCTTTTCACAATATTTGGGACAAGCAAATTATGCATGCAAGTCAAGAGGTGAATCCATCCGACATGGAGAAATAATAAAGCATTTAATACTTCCTCATAAGCTAAAAGAAGAACACAAAAAAAGGTTTATTAATTTTTAATATTTTAAAGGCAGCACACGAGCAATTTACTTGGAATATCTATAAAATACCATGAATAGGTAGATATGGTCCACACATTGGAATACATTTGGTTTAGGCTGTTTGATGGACGAGTAAAGCTCATACTCAATACAGGTGAAGGCTAGCAAGAGACTGGGAGCGACCAACTAAGAGAGAAATAACGGCCATAATCATGCATGGAGACAAAACATTATTGAACAACGGATGAAGTCATATAATTATCCTAAAAATAAAATTTCATCAAGTATAAATGTGACTTTCTTTATAGTCATAACAAGGTGCGAGCATTTTCCAAGTCAATTCAATAAATGTTAAAAGAAGGATACCATAATAACATGACGTATTATGAACAAAGAAACACATGATTTAATTTCAATGGAACATTAAGCGCTCTTAGTTATTTGAGACAAGTCATGGTATATCATAAATCACTAAGACCACAATTAAAATAGCATCTAACATGACATGTCAAAGCCTATCTACAGTCTAAACAACCTTCCTTTGCACCACTATAAAGCATGAAACTTGTTACTCTCAACCAACACCAATCAACTTATTTGAAAGAACTCTCTTTACAAATAATAATCAAAGGCCAGAGAGCTATTCATATATAGATATAAAGAACTAACAATCTCTGAACAAAATAAGTTAGAAAAAGAAGAGCTAAAAGCAACAATAGAAAAAACAAAACACTCATAGAGCAATAAACGTGAAAACTGGAGTGTTCTAAACGATAAAGTGGAGTGTGTTTCTCTCCAAACAAGAATGCTAGAATCTAACCATTTATTACCATAAAGAAAAAAAAACTAAGAATAACACATATTATGTGAAGCAATAAAAATATAGTTTATTGAAACGTGACCTGATAATATTGTTGATAAAGAATGGGATGCCTTCGACACCCAACCTTTGAAACGTGACCTGATAATATTGTTGAAACGTGACCTGATAATATTATTGAAACGTGACCTGATAAAGAATGGGATACCCAACCTTTGACACTTTTACTTCTTGGATATGTCTTGGGGTGACATGGGAATCCTAAATCTTGAACTTCTGCCAATTCTTGATATTCTCATATCATCCTCCTCTCCTTACACTTAAAAATTTCCTTCACTCAAATCTTCGCATAATCTTCATTAGCGGGGTTAGTGCATCGAATAAATAAATCCACTTGGTTCAGTTTTGACAAAATGCAAACACTTAATTTGAACATTATATACTTTAATAACTTCTATTAGAGCTCTCCACCTCTAGAGAACACAAAATAAAATGTTTAAGAGGCAAATGCAAACAAAGGCAGAAATCTTTCAAAACAGAACCGATTGTAAAGATGAATTTTTTCGAGGAACTTATGTAGCTCAAATCAGAAAATTTTCAACTAATGAAAGTTAGATAACAAAATGGGTCATGTTCCAATTTTGGTTCGTAATTTTATCACACTTTTCTGAGTGATAAATGTTTTTGCCGAGGTTCAGAAATCTTGAAAACAAACAGCAAAAACCACAAATTGCACTTCCTTTCAAATAGAGATTACTCTTGGCACAAAAAAAGGATAAGGAGAGGTTTGTAAATAAGTGGCAACTTCCAAGACTCAACAAAAAAAACTTAAAGCAAAAATAAAGTGGCTTGCTTCCCATAAGCGTTTTTCTTTAAGGCATTTTAGCTAGGCATAAAGTAAGAATCAAGTATTATCAAAAGTTCCATCATCAAGATCGTCAAAAAACATCCAATAGTGCACCTATAACTCTTAGGAGTTTTCTCTGAGATCATCTTGGCAAAAACACTTCGAGAATCAAGGATGCTACTTTTATCAAAACACTTTAGGATGCTGAATTTAGACACTTCCTCCACGGTTTTCGAAGTTCCGTCCCCATTGGTAAGTACTTAATTTTTTGTTGAGAATCCTTAGGAACATACTTGAACTTATGTTTCTTACCTACGGGATGATTACCACAAGTATAGGGGATCGCAACAGTCTTCGAGGGAAGTACGACCCAAATTTATTGATTCGACACAAGGGGGGCCAAAGAATATTTATAAGCCGTAATAGATGAATTTTCAATTTAGCTGCACCTGTAAATAGACTTGCTCGCAACAGTTTATCAGTAGCAACATTTTTATAGCAGTAGCAGTAGTGAAATAATAGTATTAATGAAATAAACACAGCAGCAGTAATTGTAGTAGACAGCATGATTAATACTGTGGCAGAGTGACGGATGAACGGGCGTTGAATGGATAAGATAAATCATATAATAATCAAAACATGGGCAATTGCAGATAAATAATGATAAACCGTCCAAGTACTAAGTTACCATAGGCATGTGTTCCGTATTTAGTCGTACGTGCTCGCAATGAGAAACTTTCACAACATCTTCTATCCTACCAGCCCGTTTGCAGCGGCGCCTCAAGGGAAACTACTGTTAATTAAGGTTCTCCTTTTAATAAAGCACCGGAGGAAAGCATTAACACTCTGTGAAAACACATGATCCTCACATCACAGCCACCCCCTCTTGTTATCCCCATTACTGACACCTTGGGGCCTCGGGTTTCGGACAACGATATATGTATACAACTTGCATGTAAGATAAAAAACAATGATTATCCTCGTGAATCAATAACATGTTCAGATCTGAAATCATGGCACTCGGGCCCTAGTGTTAACCATTAAGCATAACAAGTTGCAACAACGATAGATAGCACTAACAACGGATACTAGGTACCATGCCCTCACAATCTGGCAATTATGACATGAACGATCTCATCAATCCTTACCATCCCTCTCAGCCTATAGTGGGGATTAATCACACATGGATGGGGGAATTATGGATGGTTGATGGAGAGGTGGTGGCGATAACGATGGCGATGATCTCCTCCGAAGCCCTGTTCCGGTAGGGTGCCAGAACAGGAACTTTTGTTCCTCGAATTGAGTTTTGAGGAGGCGGCGGCACTCGGATGTGTTTCTCTGGAATATGAAGAACCCCCTGACATTTTTAGGTTAAAGGGCTTAAAATAGTAGAATCAAGCGCACGAGGGGTTGGCCAAGGCGGTCACACCATGCCACGGCGCGGCCTGGGGAGGAGGGCGTGCCGCCACCTGGTGTGGGGCCATCGTGGCCCTACTTCGTCTCGTCTTATGGCTCCATGAGTCTTTGGGTAAAATAGGAAAATTGCGATATTTTCGGGGATTTTCCTGAAACTTGAATTTCTGCACAAAAACGAGACGCCAAGGCAATTCTGTTAAAAACAGCATTAGTCTGTGTTAGTTGTATTCAAAACTCACAAGTTTAGAGGAAAACAACAACAAAAGTGTTCGAGAAAGTAGATACGTTTTGTACGTATCACGGGAGTTTCCATTCTTTTATCTTTGATTAAGGAAAGGGTGGCTCTCAAGGTTTCTATAACTTACTCAATTTTGTCTTTTCTAGATGGCTGATTCACGATAGCTTTTATAGTTTCAACATTCTAAATTTTCTTGGAAATATTATTTACATAACCATATAGCTTATTCTTGTGATCAATTAATTTCTTATCTAACTCATATTTCTTTTGCATATTTGATATAATTTTCTCTATAAATTCCAACATTTCTATCACAAGGTCGGCTTCCCACTAAACTTTAAATAACATTAAGAGCCTCCAATGTGTCAGCTCTCAAGAATTTTCCACCCATTAAAGTGTAAAGAATATATCTATATCAATTTTGGACACCCACATAAAAATATCTAAGGAGAATAGTGGTGGCTTGCTTTTTGGTGGACCTATTATGAGGATCATTAATTATATACAAATGATCTGCTAAACTTTCCCACATATTTTTTGAAGGTGAAGACCTCAGCTTCAGCTGGCATAACAGTAGGTGTAGATCTAGACATATTAACAAAGCAAGTAAAATACTAGAAATTAGATAATTATTTTTTTTATAAGGAAAAATAAGCTAAGAAAAAATAAATTAAGCAAGAACAAAACAAAAGAGAGAAAGTGGAAGTGTGTAACTCCCCTATCTGGAAGCTTGAAGTCCTCGACAATAGCGCTAGAAATTCTTTGCTGGTGAAGATCAAACACAGACCCGTGGAGATTATCCAAGAGGAAGGAATGATGTAGCGTAGTAGTAATTTCCCTTAGTTAAAAACCAAGGTTATCAATCCAGTAGGACTCTGATGCTATCACTGGTTGCTTGTTGCCTGGCACTTCAACAAACATGGACATGCACACAAAGTACAAACTCTGTGTTGCTCCCACTTTCTAGGAAGGTTATCAATATTCATGTCTTACTGTGAGCTAGAGAATTAATTATATTGAATGGTTGGAGATGATTAAAAGTAAACGGACCAGCGAGAAAGTGATGATTAAATGCAAGTGAAGAGGTTGTATTCAATGAGGAAAATAGGACCAGGGGCCGTAGTTTCACTAGTGGTTGTATGTCCTAAGAACATTTAACATGCTTGTTAAACAAATTACAACTGAGCAATTCACAAATCATGAATGCATAACAATGCTATTATGAAGAGATATATTTCATGGGTTCTAATAATTTATGAATTGGGTCAAGGTAAATAAACCTCCATCCGACATCATCTACTACCAAAAGTCCACCTCAAGAAAGCTATCCAGCAAATCCATCTTGTATTAAGTTGCAGCAACAAAGTGGTTGCTTTGTGTGCACCAGACAAATGCATTAAGATAAATACATAATGTAATAAATAATTCTGATCTGTAAATAAGAACACCAATGTTTTCTCTCTAGTGGCAACATCACATCCTCCTCCATGTTTCTGTCACTCAAGCGCAGGAGCGAAGGAGACATGAACCCACTATCTAGCATATAAACCCTCTCTTGGAGATGCATACAATAACATCGCCAAAGAAATTATACACACCGGTGAGCATTCCAATACAAGTTCAAAACTCTCTAAAGATATAAGTGAAGCATCTCATAAAGACATGAACAAAATAATCATAATCTCATGGTTCATCAGATCCAAGCAAACACATCATGTAGTAATTACATAATGATGATCTTGATCATTCTAGGCACCTCACAAGATCTAAAGATGGTGGCACGTACGAAGTGGAGAGAACTCCATCTAGATACTACTATGGACCCGTAGTACAGAGATGAACTACTCACACATCACCGGGGAGGCAGACATGGTGATGAAGAAGCCTGCAGTGACGATTCCTCCCTCCGGCAGGGTGCCGAAGCAAGACTCCAGAAGACCTTGGTTGGGTTTTCGAGGTGAGGGTGCCTGTGTATCTGTTTCGTGGAAAGTTTCTCTGTCACCGACATTTTTAGGTGAAAAGGCAATTTATAGGCGAAGAGGCGGTGTAAGGTGGTGCCCGAGGCTACTATGTGACGATGAGGCACCTCTCTACCTGAGGCCGTGCCATGAGGTCGCCTGGTGGTTGTGGGGCCGCCTCTAGGGTTCCTTTGGACACCTTGTTCGTTCCAGTAGTAAAATGATCTCCGTAGATTTTCAGGACATAAGGTGAAAATTTCCTTAAGAGTTTTTCTGAAATTCAAAAATAGCAAAAAATAGGAACTGGCTCTATGCATCTTTTTAATAGGTTAGTCCATAAAATTGACCTGAAAACAAAGCAAAACATGTAGAAAACATAAGACAATTGGTAGAAAATAATCGTGAAGCATCAAAAATTCTAGATACGTTTGGAACATATAAGGTAACACGTGAGACCCTCACTATGATGGATTGTAGAGCTGGATATGGGGAGTCAACAACATCCACGGCCTAGATTTAATTTTATGATGCATCAACGGCCTAGATTCAACAGCATCCATTGTCCGACATTAGATATTCACACATATATAAGCACACCACGACTTACAGAAACACAATGCAAGTTATAAGAAGTACATAATCAATTTAACGGTTCTCATGGTCACCAAAACGAAGTAGCCTACCTAAGACTATAAATACTAGCAGATCGCCATCAATTAGAGAAGCACGCACTAACTTTAACCCAATTGTTTCCTATAACATCTAAAAATATGATTCCTATGTAAAAATCATCTTGTCATTTATATATGTACGAATTAATATCATAATAATCCCGTAGGTAGAGATAATTCATTAATGTAAAATACATAACAATTGATAAATGGCTCCAAGTTTTTACTCCGCCTTCCGGCTGATAAGAATGGTTATGCTGTCATGAAGAACTTATCAATCGGCATGGCTTGGCGCTGGCCTAATAGAGTTGTGATGAATGATTGAACCAGATATGGCATCCATGCCGACTGAAATGGCAGGGAAGAATAATACTGACACATTAATTGGTTCGGTTCCGTAGCGAAGATATATTATATGATTGACACCTAACTAACTAATTAGACTAATATAGTGCAAAAATTAAAATAGCTGGATTACTCATCTAAACCACTAGCAATGTCATGAAAATCTTTGTGTTACATCAAAACTAGTGAAAACCTTTATGTAATACGCAAACTCTAATCTATCCACTACATTATTAAAGTCAAGATAAAATATGGTGAAAATATGTCACTTTAATATTACGATGCATCAACGGCCTAGATTCAACAACATACACCGGGCGGCATTAGATATTCACACATGTATATGGACAAGATGACTTGGAGAATAATGCGGTACGTACATAGAACTTACAGAAATACACTATCAACATAGTAGTTCCCGCAGGTTACAAAAGCGGAGTAGCCATCCCAAGACCATATAAACAATAGCGTATCAACACCAATTCTAATAATAGACACACACGCTAAATGCAACCCATTTTATTCCTACTACATCGAATAAAAATGTGATTACACAATATGCAAGATGAATCATCACCGGTAGAAAATAGGCCTTTACTCCCGGTTCGCAAAGGAAATTAATCCCGGCCGTGCAACCGGGACTAAATATGCGCGACTAAGGCCCCCCCTTTAGTCGCGCCTCTTACGAAGCGCAACTAAAGGCCCGTCACGTGGGCAGCTGGCGTGCACCGGAGGCGGGAGGACCTTTAGTCCCGGTTTTTGACATGAACCGGGACTACAGACTATTTCGTTATTTCTTTAATTCATTTGGGTTTCTAATTATTTTTCACTCCAATTTTTCACTCCCTTTTTTTCACTCCCTTTTTCACTCCAATTTTTCACTCCCTTTTTTTTTCCAGAATTTTTAATATTTGCTTAGTGTCTAACTACAATTATCTCTAGTCAAATTATTTACTCGTGGTCAAACTTCCCGCTCGGTCACCCATCCTCCCACTACTCTAGCACTAGCACGCTTAACTTCTGAGTTCCATCCCGTCCCGCATCCAAGTGTTTCGCACGCATGTATGTGATACTAGTATCCACTAGTAGGGAATGGCTTATAGCCACCAGCATACTGCTGGCCAACAGAATTTGCAGTTGCCCAGCGCTAACAGCACTGGCGAACAGCAATTCCTGTTCGCCAGCGCTTTTCCTTCTACCGCTGGCGAACATTCCCTGTGGTTCGCCAGCGCTAAGTCTGGGACCCACCTGCACGCGCTACAGCCGTTGCCTGATATTACCGCTGGCGAACTGGGCTTAGGGTTCGCCAGCGCTACGCTCACTACCGCTGGCGAACAGGTGTTGTTGTTCGCCAGCGCTAACATGTGGGCCCAGGACGCATGTTAGCGCTGGCGAACAACAACACCTGTTCGCCAGCGGTATTCTGGCAGATCTGCCATAAGTGGTACCCCCCACCACCCACTTTCCCCTCCACTCTCCCTTCTCCACCTTGTCCCCTCTTCTCTCTCTAGCTCGAAATTATGCCAATTTCTCCACCCTCCTACTCTATTTTGAACCAACTAAATTTATTTTAGTTGGTATATATATGTTTATCTCCCTCCTAACACCATTTCTACCCAAAATTTTCCCTCCCTAGCCGTCTAGATCTAGAATTACCCCCTTTCTCTCCAAAGATCCAAAATTCTCCGGATATCATCGTGTAGCCATCTATTCATTTGAGGTGGGATGAATGATAATATATAATTAAATGAGTTTGTATATAAATTTTGTCCGGATACACGCGATATGCAATATGTGTGAAATTTCACCGGATTCAACAATGGTCGTGTGATGCAGACGATAAATGCATGTGTGCGCAATTTGTTGTGGAATGAAATTGAGTAGCCAACTATCGCCGGAATGTTGATTCATTTCCGTCTCGGCATAGTTTGGCACTCCCTAATAACCTCCTATTTGTAGGAAGGTCATGCCGAATTTTTTCGTGAATACGACATGAAGTGAAATTTTTGATATGAAAATGAGTTGCCACTTTGCCGGAATGTTGATTCATTTCCGTCTCGGCAAAGTTTGGCACTCCTCTAACCTCCAATTTGTAGGAAGGTCATGCCGATTTTTTTCGTGAATATCGAAATATATATATATATATATTATGTTTGGTTCTAATATTAATTATATCGGCGCGCTCTCGTGCAGGGGACATATAATGGTGGTCGTTAAGAGTGAACGTGTCGTGAATAGTTACTTGAGACACGCGACAGAAGACATGTTACAAAATGGCCGCAAGGAGATACGATGTCCATGTCGAAAGTGCAAACTAGGGGGCTTGCTCAATCCCTTTACCGGAGACTTGCTCAGTCACCTCCTAAGGTATGGTTTCATGGATGGGTATAACAGTCAGTGGGTAAGTGATGATGAAGATGATGAAGTCCATGGGGCGGCGGCGGTAGGAAATGATGTGCAACAGGACAATAGCAACGATCGACTAGAACTACAGCAGGACCAACTACAGCAGGACCAAGATCAGCCTCATGACCCCGCACATGATCATGGAGAAGATGTTGAACAAGACGTGGAAGAAGATCACGAGGACACAGGGACACCCCTAACGGAAGTTGTGCGTGACCCTCATCTGAAAGAACTGCTTTTGAGAAAGACGACTAACTCGATATCTGCTGCTAGAGAGCAATCAAAGCTGGCGCAACTAGAGATAGACTCGAAGACACCGTTGTATGCAGGCTGCGGTCCGGGAGAGTCCCGCCTGAGAGTGGCCCTCGATGTTCTGCAGATGAAGGCGAGATACAAATGGAGCGACATAAGCGTCGATGCAAGCCTGCAATACTGGCACGATGTCCTTCCAGAGGGCAACACCTGTCCTAAAACTTGCGACGAGGCCAAGAAAGTCGTGTGCCCCTTTGATTTACCTCACGAAAAATACCATGTGTGCATCAACGATTGCTACATTTATCGGAAAGAGGACGCAAACAAAACCATTTGTCCAGTTTGCAACGCCGCTCGATACAAGAAAGGGAAGAAGAAAGCTCCTCAGAAAGTTGTGTGGTACTTTCCGCTCATTCCCCGTCTGCAACGGTATTTCGCGGACCGCAAGGAAGCAGAGCTCATGCGCTGGCACGCGAAAAGGAGGAATAAAGTTTTGAAAGATCCAAATCGGAGTTAAAAAGTAATTCTGACACATCCTTCAGATGCAAGTCAATGGAAAGCAATTGACTGTGAATATCCAACGTTCGGGGCGGAGGCAAGGAACATCAGGTTGGGTGTGAGCACCGACGGACTCAATCCGTTTGGCAACCAGAGCAGCACCCATAGCACCTGGCCCGTGTTTGTATGGATGTACAACATCCCTCCCTGGTTGTGCATGAAGAGGAAGTATATTCACATGAGTATGCTAATTCAAGGGCCAAAACAACCAGGCAATGACATCAATCTATACCTGAAGCTGCTTAAAGATGAGTTGGACACGCTATGGGCCGACGAAGGGGTGAACACATGGGACGCCTTCGGTGAACAATATTTCCCAATGAGAGCTGTCTTACTCTGTACGGTTCACGACCTACTCGGCTACGGATATGTGGCGGGCCAGGTGTGCCACGGACATAACGGTTGCATGAGGTGCATGGATGACCCCACGTTTATGCAACTTCCGAAAGATCCTGGGTCTTCGAAAACAATTTTCGTTGGCCATCGAAGGTGGCTACCCAACAAAGACCCGTGGAGAAGGCGAGGAGACATTTTTAACGGTGAGGATGAGCTCCGTGGACCTCCACGTAAGAGGTGCGGCGAAGAAATCTACAATTTGCTGAATGATTGGAAGGAATGCCCAGAGCCGGGAAAGAAGCAAAAGGCGCCAAAACCGCTTCTGGATGTATGGAAGACGAGGTCGGTGTTTTGGGACTTGCCATACTGGCCCATTCTCGATACGCCTCACTGCCTTGATCTGATGCATATCACGAAGAATGTGTTTGAAAGTTTGTTTGGCACGCTGCTCAACATGCCGGAGAGGACCAAAGACGGGGTGAAAGCAAGAAACGACCTGAAATATTTTGGTATTAGGGTAGATCTTCAGGGGGGACGCCCGGATGATGACGACGACGATCAAACATGTGATGAGGAGACGGATGGTCGCAAGGCCAAAAGGGTTAAGAGGAATGACTATTACTGCCCCCCCTCCTGCTTTACTCTTAGTCCGGACGAGATCACAAAATTGATGATGTGCCTTCTCGGAGTCAAAGTCCCTAGCGGTTACTCAGGGCTAATAAGCAGATTCCTCGACGCGCAGAAACAAAAGTTTAGCGCGCGGGATGAAGTCTCATGACTGTTACGTGATGATGACGCAGATACTTCCGGTTGCGATCCGCGGAATAATGGACAAACACGTCCGGGAAACCCTGTTTGGCCTCTGTAACTTCTTCGACGTTATATCTCGAAAGTCGATCATGGGGAAGCAGATCTCAAGGCTGCAGGAAGAGATTGTCGTGATACTATGCGAGCTTGAGATGTACTTTCCACCATCATTCTTTGACATATGTGTTCATCTGTTGGTCCATATCGTGGACGATATCATCCATCTCGGGCCGTTGTTCCTGCACAACATGATGCCGTTTGAAAGGATGAATGGGGTCATCAAAGGATATGTTCGCAACAGAGCTCGTCCGGACGGAAGCATCGTTCAGGGCTTTCTCACCGAAGAGTGCATCTCTTTCTACACGAATCATATGGACGTGGAGGACCCAGTTGGTCTGCCCAGAAACAAGCACATTGGCAAGCTCGATGGAGTAGGTCACAAAAATGGACTTAGAGAAGTGCATGTGGATCGGGCTTGTCGACGCACCGACTTTAACAGGGCAAACTTAGTAGCTCTGCAACACATTGACATGGTTGATACTTGGGTGGAAAAACACAAGAGCTCGATTATGAAAAAGTACAGTGAACAAGGCAAGCGGAGGACCGAAGGAGAAATAATCAGAGAGCATAACTCCACTTTCTTGCGTTGGTTTAAAGATGTGATCGTCGCTAATCCACCGCCAAGGGATTGTGCGAAAAATAAACTATTGTACGCCTTGGCACATGGCCCAGCTCCCAACCTAGCGACGTTTCAAGCATATGATATCAACGGGTTCACTTTCTACACAGAGGAGAAAGACAAAACTTCTGATTATCAAAACTCAGGGGTAACGATGGAATCCTACACCGGTGACAAAAAGTTAAGATACTATGGAAGGATCGAGGAGATATGGGAGCTTAACTACTCTGGAGAGAAGGTGCCTATGTTCCGCGTCAGATGGGCTAGGATGTCGACCGTCAGAAAAGAAGACCAATACTTTACAACCATGGTTATTCCCGAAGCCGGAACCTCATCAAGCGCGAATGTCACAGCGCAAAATGAGCCATGTGTATTGGCTAAGCATGTGTCCCAATGCTTCTTCATAACAGACCCCAAGGCCTAGTCGTGTTGTCGTGAGGAGAGGGAAAAGAAATATCATCGGAATGGATGGAGTCGTTGACGAGGACGAGTTCGACACGTTCGGCGACCCAAATATTGACGATGATCAAGAAGATGATGATGATAGTCATGCAACATACACAACAAGAAGAAGCAGAACTACGCTACCTAGGCATGGTCTTCCATTCAGAAGAAGAAGTCATAATGTGGGGTTAAATTATGCAACTGCGACCAAAAAAGGCAAAAAGATCAAACACTGAGAAACTATGTATATATCTGTCTGCCAATTGTATGCGACGAAACTATGTATATGCACCGATCAACTGGTCTGATATCGATGTGCCTTGTTCTGTATTTCAAATGTGTGGACTTATATTATTATAAATGAAATGTATTTGAATAATTTAAACAAAATGAAACATTATTATTTGTAATGTGTTTGAAATTAATTTGTAATGTGTTTGAATTATTATAAATGAAATGTATTTGAATAATTTAAAAGAATAAAGAAAACAAAATAAAACATTATTATTTGTAATGTGTTTGAAATTAATTTGTAATGTGTTTGAATTATTATAAATGAAATGTGTCTTTGAATAATTTAAGAAAATAAAGAAAACAAAATAAAACATTATTATTTGTAATGTGTTTGAAATTAGTTTGTAATGTGTTTGAATTATTATAAATGAAATGTATTTGAATAATTTAAACAAATAAAGAAAACAAAATAAAACATTATTATTTATAATATGTTTGAAATTAATTTGTATTGTGTGTTTGAATTTTTATAAATGAAATGTATTTGAATAATTTAAACAAATAAAGAAAACAAAATAAATCATAAAGAAAAAAACAGTAATGCTTCTCAAAGAAAAACTAATAAAAACAATACAGTAAATAAATTAAAAGAAAAAGAAAGAAATAAAATGAAAAAGATAGCTCTGGCGAACATAGTTGCCTGTTCGCCAGCGCTATGTTACCGCTGGGCAACGACACTTTGTTCGCCAGCGGTATGTTACCGCTGGCCAATGACACTTTGTTCGCCAGCGGTATGGGCATAGCGCTGGCGAACATACGGCGGTGTTCGTCAGCGGTGTTCTAGCGCTTGTCACTTACGCGTGGGCCCCCCACCTCCTCTCTGCACACAGCACTACGCGCGCGCAGGACTTAGTCGATTCGCATCGACGACACGATCGAGCACCCGATCTCCCCCCGGCCAAACTGACCCCGCGCCGCCGCCGTCAGTCTCCGACGAGTTCCATCGCCCACTGCCCCACTCTCTGTCCCACTCTCCGACGAGCTCCACCGCCTGCCCCTCCACCCCTACGCCCCTGAGCCACACTCCCCCTGCCCGGCCCCTGCCCCGAGTGATCTCCGGCGAGCCCCGAGCCACCGCGCGCCCCTCCCTCCCTCTCCGGCGACGCCCCTACCTCTCCTCGGCCTCACTGCTGCGCCGAGGGGCCGTGCTCCTCCGTGCTGCTCCTTGCTCCTCTCGTTCCTGCAAGGTGTTCGACAGAACACCTGTGAGAGGTAATCCTCTGTCCAGCTTGCTCCTCTCCTGCCTCTCACTCCTCTCTTCCCTCTCTGTCCCCTCTATACTTGTGAGAGGCCATTGTGCCTGATGGATTACTTGTGTGATACCACCTGCTGTTAGATACCACCTGATGCCTATGTTATAACCTGCTGTTAGAAACTGATGCCATAACTTGCTGTTAGAAACTGGGAATTTCTCCTAGTGATACCACCTGATGCCTATGTTGATTCAAGCCTTTCCATGGATTTGTGCCCAGCATGCAGCAGATTACTACATGCTTTTGATCGAGTTGGAAAACTTTGTTCGCCTATTTGGTTGTGAATTGTGGTACTGGAGCTATTATCTGATAAGAACAGTTTACTCATGCTTGTTGGTTTGCCCCTGGAGCTATTATCTGAGAGGAATAGATACTATTCAATTTATTGCCCCTGCCATTGATGCAAAAACTGAGGCATTTATTGTTTGGAACTGGATATGCCAAATATGAGAACTAGATTGCACTCTAAATACAAAGATGCTAGGTTTGTTTGCCAGATCATGTGTCTAGGGTGTGCACTCCTAGCATTCTTGTTTTTGGTGAGCTTTCATAGGATTTCTTTGTTGGCTTTATCTTCTGGACAGATTTGGATGTTTAAACTGATAAGAACATGTATTTTCTTGTTTTCTTGGCCAAGCATGTGATGCAAAGGCTGAGGCACAAATTTAATAAGAACATATGCTTTTCTTGCACTTTTAAAACTCCCAGGGATGTGTGTAGCATAGCATCCCTATGCCAGACTGAGGGAAATAAATCCCAGCCCACTTTCTGTGCATAATTTAGCAAAATCCCTTGCTAGGATGTGTGTAGAAATCACCTTAGGGTGTTAATGTTGTGGTTGTGATTTCCTAATGAATCTTGGCTTCCTGATGAAATCACCTTACGGTGTTAATCACACTTGCATTTTCTTATGCATTAAATTGTTAGCAATTTATTTACCTAGTGTTTTCTCTTAGTACTCAATTGTTAGCAATTTTTGGTGGTTGGTGATGGTTGGTGGTGATGGATGGTGTGTATGGATGGTGGTGATGGAGTTGTGATGGATGGCGTGGTGATATGGGTGGTGGTGATGGATGGTGTAGATGGTATTTTCGTATGGATATGTGCCCACCTTCGTGTGGATGACGATGAAAATATGAGGGGATTATATGAGGGGTGGGATTTTATGTGCAGGTACCCCACGTGAGTCCCTATTTTGCCGGAATGTTGATTAATTTCCGTTCCGGCAAATTTGGGTACTCCATTTGTGATATTTTTAGCAAAGGTCATGCCGAAATTTTCCGTGAATTTTGGCATGATCTTTGCTAAAAATATCACAACTTAGAGTGTCCGAGAAATTTGGACTCATATGGGGTACATCGTCTAAATTGTAGGATTTGTTGAACTTATTTCGGGTTTTCTCTCCTTCATTAGATATGGCTCACAACGACGAGGCGGGTGGCTCTGGTCTCGGACACGGGGACGACGTTGCGTGGCTTTCTATGCTAAGCGCCGAAGGAGGACCCGTAGATCCGCACCCGGATCTAGAGATGCTTGGCGACGATGCAGACGACGAGATGGACGAAACCGTTCGCCAGGAACTAGAGCCGCGCAACGATACATCGGGCGCAGAAGGTGATCAAACCGGTAGTGGCACCGGGGATACCGCCTCCGGTAGAGAGGCGTCGGCTAAGCGCAAAGATAGGCGGCACAACATGCTCGCCACCATCCGGGAAGAGTTCACGGAAGTGGACCCCAAGAGCGGTGCTCCCCTCGAGCCGGAGAGTTATGCCAAGGGCTATGGAAACCAGATAGGCTGCATAGCTCGAGACTTCGGCAACGTTAATATGGAGCACCTCAGAGCTAAAGAAAACAAGGCTAAGGCCGCCCTGCTGATTGAGAAGCTGCACACAAGGTACAAATTCCCGGATCCTTACGACAACAAGGACCTGAAGAAGAATCTGGTCAACTCGTTAGCACTGGGAAAGTTCGCCAAGGCGTTTACGACTTGGAGATCCAGTTTGCGGGAGATGATTGCGAAGGGTAAGGATTTTGATGAGATCCATAAGATGTGGCCCTCCATTTCCGAGGAAGACTTGGCCCAATTCAAGATCGACGAACTCAAACCGGAAAGGGTGGCGCTGAGTAAATGGGGGAAAGACCAGCGAGAAAAGAACATTGGCCCTCACAATCTCGGAAGCCGGGGTTACCTTGGGAAGCAGAAAGTCTGGGAAAAGGAGAATTCGAAGAGGGAAGGGCCGAACCCGTTTGACAAGATCACCGACCCGCAGGTGAGAAATTTTGTCAGGGCCCATTATCGGGAAGATCCCAAAAAGCCCGGTGATCTTGTGTTGAACGAGAAGGTCAAGCTGCTCGAGAATAAGTATCTCGAGGAAGAAGAAAACGAACGCCTATCTCAATCTGACGGGGGGTCCTCGGCGACGACGAACAAGGACCCGTATGACACCCCTTTCATTAGGGCGCTTAACGCGATGAAGGGAGTGCCCCTTGACAAGAAGCCGCATCGTGGCCATGTGCATGGCCTCGGAAAGGGTCATCGGCATGCGCACTACTACCCGGACACCAAGGATAAGCGTAAGGAGCGGAACAAGGGCCCGGAGAAGACGGTCGACGAGCTTGTGAACGATAGGCTCAATGAGCTCCTCCCTACCATCTGTGCGTCCGTCGCTCAGTCCTTAGCGCCGTGGATGCTAGGTGGAGGACAAGGGCCGCTTCCGGAGATAAACATAGCCCAAATGGTGCAGCCATCGCCGCAGAACGTGGCCCCCGTCGTGGCGCCGCAGAACGTGGCCCCCGTCGTGGCGCCGCAGAACGTGGCCCCCGTCGTGGCGTCTGCTGCGCGGAACGAGCCGGCCCCCAACCCTCAGTCGGAAGGTCGCAAAGATCCGTCGCCGCCCCGCCACATCTCTTCAACGCCGCCGCCGACACTTAGCGGTCCATCCCCCATGTCCGAGCTCAATGCCCTCACGGTAATTCAACGTGCACTGCTTAATTATATATTATGACTTGATTCGTGACGGCATCAGTCTCTAACAACGATCGCGCGACGTTTCGCAGGCCGACGAGACGGGATGCACATTGCTCCTTAATGTGAACGGCGAGTTAAAGGACGTCGCCAAAGGAAAAATCATCACACCTCTGAACCGCGTATCCCACGGCGTTCGTATGCCCGAGGACGTGTTCAGAGTGACATTAAGTCGGGTGCTCCCTGGTTGCGGTGCTCTCGATCCTCCGAACCAACCACCCGCAGCCGACAGCGAGTTGAACCTGGAGCAATGCTTGGTTTGGCCATTGACCTGGCCGAAATCACTAATTCATTTGGAAAGTACTCCTGCCAACACTCCAACACCGGTCCAGGGGTCGGGGCACCCGAGCCAACACAAGGATTTCTCACCTGCAAAGTCCGTGCAACACGACGGCGACGATGCTGAAGATGACAACGCCAATGACTACCTCGTCGACGATCCTTACGAGGGGGCGCCCGGCCTGGATGATCTTGATCAACTTCTCTTGCCAGCGGAGGAAGCGGATAAATATCGATGCACAAAGCGTCTTTTCTCTTCTCAAGAACCGGCAGTCCCCGAGCAAGAAGTCATCAGCTAGGATGCCCTCAAAGAGGCGGTAGCGGATGTATTTCATCAGACTCAGCCTAAGAAGACGGCACGGAAAAGAACTAAGAAGAGTTCTGCCGTTGCATCGATGAGCCAACCGGTGGAGGGGACCAAGTCCAAGCCGCAGACAGGACGTGTATTGGACAGGATACCCATAACCGACTGGCATCAGATCCATGAGTTGGGCAAACCAATGCTTCCGCCGAGGTTGGTCTCCTTGCTGTCAGGTGATATGCGTAGCGTCCATGACGGTGTTCTATATATGGAGGAGATGCTTCTGAAAGAGAAAAATCCAACGCTGCCGGTTTTGGTCGCAAAGGTGCCATCTACGGCGGGATTTGTCACTGAAGGCAACGCAAACAAGATCATCATTAGATTTGACGACATTTTCTGGATGTTCCACATGAAATCCCTCCACTCGTCAATCGTGCGTCTGTTTACGCTCAGTTTGGCGCATCAGCTATCCATAGAGGATGTCAAAAACATCGCGCTAGCAGACCCCTACTACATGCACGACATGTACTTGAGCAACCCCAAGGGTAGGGCAAAAGAGACAAAGTACCTCCAACAAGTGTTGCTTAATAACCATATGAACAAGAGGATCACCCTCGTGCCTTACTTTCCCGAGTAAGTTATATTTCCCATCTTTACATAAGTTTGCGCATATACAATTTTTGAGGATTATATATATGGACTCTCCTGTTTTGCGCAGAAATAAATACGGCACCCTCATCATGCTCTACCCGAGAGACGCGCACGCAGTATATCTCGACTCCGGGAGTACGATGAAGGAGAAGAACTACTCCCTCGTCAAGTCTGTTCTGAATGATGCTTTGGACGGCTACATCAGGGGGGAAGGATTCTGCGACAGGAAGAAACAAATTCAAGGCAAATATGTGTTCAGACACAGAACAGAGTTTCCCTGCCCCAAGCAGGCGCCAGGCGGCCATATGGAGGCATGGTACCTCATCCAACACATGACGGAGATCGTGAAGGACCAACATAGTCTATAATACATGTCTGCTGTGGACAAATGGTCTCGCAGCATCGTCGAATGGTCTGATGCTGAATTCAGACAAAACTTTGGTCGCATCCAGCGCAAGCTCTGCACAATCATCTATAAGGATGTAGTAACTCATGTATCCGTCTACCACTGGAACTCCCCACCATCTAACAATGAGTTGCGACAATGTGTGCTAGAGCAGACTGACGAGAGACCATTCAACTCGTTAGAAGGTGCTCTTCCGTTCCCGCCGGAGAAGAAACAGAAGATCACAACATCGAGGAAGAAATGATCGACGGTATGTATTCGATTCGTTACGAATTGCTCCTAATAAGAACTTGTGATTTCCTTTGCCGGTCTAATGCTTTTATCTTGGTCTACAGAGAGATGAAGAAGTGGACGGCGCGCTGGCCCTAGCGAAAGATCGCAAGCGGAGGCGAAAGCTAAAGCGGAGGCGGACCGTATATCTAGCTAGTCTTCTTTGCGATTGATCTCTATATCGATCGTGTGTACGTTGTATAGATATCGTCATACCTTTGTAATCGTTGAACTAATTAGATGGCTATATTTTGGGTTCGAAATCTTCCGACATAAACGTGTTATTGAGATCAATGTGTTGTATTCGTAATTATGAGAATTGGATATGGATGCATATGTATCGATGTGTTAATTTTGTTATCGATGTGTTAAATTCGTTATGGATGGATGCATATGTATCTAACAGTGATTTATACGTGTGAAGTTTATAAATTACAGAATTTGAATGTATTTGGACATGTATAGTATAATATCAGAATATACAAACTGTTATACGAAAAAAAAAATACAAACATGGAAAACTTACCACTGGCGAACAAATTTCCTACCACTGGCCAACACCACCACTGGCGAACTAGGGCCCTAGCGCTGGCGAACCTGTACCGCTGGCGAACAGGGCAGCTACCGCTGGCGAACATAGCGCTGGCGAACACGGCTTTGTTCGCCAGCGGTAACATGCACTACCGCTGGCGAAGTGCTGTTCGCCAGCGGTACCCTCCTACCACTGGCGGTGTACTGCTGGCGAACACATGTTCGCTAGCGGTAACTGGATCTTGTTCGTCACTGGTAGCCTATTTCCTACTAGTGATCATATAAATCCTATTAACATGTTGGTCGATACCACATTTCTTTATTGTTTGAATTTCAAATAAATCTTTTAATAAACAAAAGTAATGATGTAATTAATAATTTTGAATAAATAAATAAATATTAACTTTTTAATTTGTATTGTTCCTAAAAAATATTCAGAAAAATAAAACTAATTCATTTTAAAATCTTAAAAATACAAATAATATATCAAAATATTCAGAAAAATAAAACTAATTCATTTTAAAATCTTAAAAATACAAATAATATATCAAAATATTCAGAAAAATAAAACTAATTCATTTTAAAATCTTAAAAATACAAATAATATATCAAAAAATTCAGAAAAATAAAACTAATTCATTTTCCCCTTTCCTAAACCTCTTCTATTTTTTTGCCTTATGAATGCATCATGTCATTTTTAACCCGTGATTTTATTTGAGCCATTTCATTAGTCTATTGCTGCATATATATCCATTACATATATCGAACGCAACATAGCGGTACATATATCCATTACATAATATAGAGATAATATAGGAATTAATATAGAAATAATATATGAATTAATAGAAAGACATATATCCATTACATATATCGAACGCAACATAGCGGTACATAGATGCGGTACACAAACAACATCTACTCGAGCTCCGAAGAGTAGATGCGGAACAACTCGAACGCAACGTATGCATCTATTGCTGCATACTCGAGATTGATCCGGTCAAGTTGGTTCTTCCCCCAATACTTGTGATTCCTCGAGGGGAAACAAGTCTTCATGGTTCTGTAGTCGTGGTGGATGAAGGCAGTTGCCATCTGAGCCATCCCGGTGTTGTGCCCGTACAACTCATCAAAATGGATCAAGTCCTGAAGATCAATGTAGTGGTCTTCAGGTATCTCAATACCCAACGTACGCATCATCTTCTGCCGGTCATTTGTGATGTCGACGCTACAAAAGTCGTAACCTTTGTTGACAAGAAAATCAACAAGTTCTAGACATTGCTTTGAACTACTGCAACAATAAAAATGGAACACGAGTTAGATATTGTTGCAACACGTGTATTCTTCCAATGCAACAACAAATCGAAAATGCAACAACTATCCTACAAGAGATTGTACGTGTGCGTACCTTGCCCATTGGAAGACCAAAACGGTTTCCTTGTAAGCAATCTGGATGACGGCCACATCCTTTTGATTGGCTGTGTACTCGAGATCAAGCCCGAAGAACTTGTGGTGTTCATCGGCTTCATAGAGATTGCTCAAACGGTCAAGAGCTTCGGGGAGCCTCTCGCATCTGTTGGTATAGGCGACGTGGAGATTCTTGCCGCATGGTGTGGCCACATGGAGAACCTTAAAAACGGGAGAATCCATGGGTGGAGGAAGAAGAAGATAGGAAGAAGAGAAGAGAGGAAGAAGAACAAAGAGCCGCGCACTGTAGCAATGAGGCCTTCTGCCTCTCGCTCGCGAATTAGAACCGCGCGGGAGGCGAGCAGTTTGGAACTTTAGTCGCGGGTGGCCAGGCCAACCGAGACTAAAGACGGGGAGGCGAGCAGTTCCGACCTTTATTCGCGGGTCAGGCCAACCGGGACTAAATCCCTCCGCGCGCTACCCCAACCGCCACTCAAGACCTTCAGTCACGGGTCGTCTCCCGAACCGCGACTAAAGACCCCTTTAGTCACGGTTCAGACATTTTGGGGACTGAAGAGGGCGTATGGAAGGCCTTTTTTCTACCAGTGCATCATGTCATGGATATACGTGCTAATTAAAATGCATAACCTAGATAACTAGAGAGGTCGATCTGAAATACATATCAGTAAATAATGGACCCAAAAGATTTTTCCCACCATCTGGCTCATATTAAACAGTGGATATATGCAATTATGAAGAATAGACCATCGACATGATTGGAAGCTGTCGTAATACGCTGTATTGAATGATTGAAGAACACATGGTAGTAATGCTGACTTAAGTATGAAGGGAGGCCAAGTGGACAGGTACTCACATGGCTGTATGTAAAATAGATTGGTACGTCACTAGTGGAAACAACCCCTCTCATCCAGGGGGCCAGGGGGCATATGTCCCGGCTGCAACCAAATCCGGGACAAATGCCATGCATTGGTCCCGGTTCGTGCGCCCGGTGCAACAGAAACCGCCTGGGGGCATTGGTCCCGGTTCGTGGGGGAGATATCGGTCCCGGCTCTTGCCACTGACCGGGACCAATGCCTAGCCATATGCCACGTGGCACGCGCATGAGAATTTGTCCCGGTCTAGGCCACGACCGGGACCAATGTCCCCCTTCCCCTATATATACTGCCCCAGCCCCCCTACCCTTCCATCTTTTTTTTTGCTTGGAGGTGTGAGTGAGGTGGGTGTTAGTGTGTTTTATTTTACTATGCACACGAGGTGTTCGACGAAATTCCCGAGCCACATATAAGCTCACTAAAAATGGTATCTTCGAACGAGGTTAACAAACTTATCTTTTTCATCTGTAACTGATACATAAAAAAGTAGTATTTGTCGATGTACTGTGGCCATCTCTGTATTAATATGTTATTGTAATGTATTTTTGATAAACTTCATTAATTATACGATGCAGATGGATGCACGACAGCGATGGATGTACGGTGAGCGACGCACTTTCGAGTATATGGCAGGCCTGAATGCATTTCTTGCTGTAGCTCAGGCAAACAAAGATAATGGCTTCATGTGTTGCCCATGTGTTGATTGTCGAAACGTCAAAGAGCACTCTTCCGAAAGAATCCTTCACGGCCATCTACTTCGGAGAGGTTTCATGCCCAGCTATAATTGCTGGACGAAGCATGGAGAAAGAGGGGTTGTGATGGAAGACAATGAAGAAGAAGAAGATCCTTTGTTCCCTGAATACGACGATACTGGAATGGAAGAGAATGGAGAAGAAGGAGGTGATCAAGAACATGCATCAGAAGAGCCCGATGATGATCTTGGCCGAGTTATTGCTGATGCAAGGGAAGACTGTGAAAATAAATTGGAGAGGTTGAAGCTGGACAACATGTTACAGGATCACAAAAAATTGTTGTACCCAAATTGTGAAGATGGTAGCACAAAGCTCAGTACCACACTGGAGTTGCTGAAATGGAAGGCACAGAACGGTGTGACTGAGGAGGCATTTGAGAGTTTACTTCAACTAATGAAGCCAAAACTTCCAAAGGATAACGAACCTGAGAGTACGTACGAAGCAAAGAAAGCTCTCTGTCCTCTAGGATTAGATGTGCAGAAGATACATGCATGCATTAATGACTGCATCCTCTTCCGCGGTGAGAAGTACGAGAATTTGGATGAATGTCCGATATGCACTGCACTGCGGTATAAGATCAGAGCAGATGACCCTGGTGATGTTGACGGCGAGCCCCCCCCCCCCCCCCCCGTAAGAGGGTTCCTGCTAAGGTGATGTGGTATGCTCCTATAATACCACGGCTGAAACGTCTGTTTAGAAACAAAGATCATGCTAGGTTGTTGCGATGGCACAAAGAAGACCGTAAGAAAGACGGAAAGTTGAGGCACCCCGCCGATGGATCGCAGTGGAGAAAGATCGAGAGAGACTTCCCAGACTTTGCAGGAGAGGCGAGAAACTTATGGTTTGGTCTAAGTACAGATGGCTTTAATCCTTTTGGGGAGCAGAGCTCCAGTCATAGCACTTGGCCTGTAACTCTATGTATGTACAACCTTCCTCCTTGGTTGTGCATGAAGCGCAAGTTCATTATGATGCCAGTTCTCATCCAAGGCCCGAGGCAACCTGGCAACAACATTGATGTGTATCTAAGGCCATTAGTGGAAGAACTCTTACAATTGTGGGGCAAACCAGGTGTACGTGTGTGGGATGAGAACGAACAAAAGCCATTTGACCTACGGGCGTTGCTTTTCGTAACCATCAATGATTGGCCTGCTCTTAGTAACATTTCCGGACATACAAACAAGGGATACAATGCATGCACACACTATTTAGATAAGACTGACAGTGTTTTTTTGGATAAATGTAAAAATGTTATATACCTGGGGCATCGTAGATTTCTTCCGATCAAGCATCCCGTAAGAAAGAAAAGAGGGAAGCATTCCAGAGGTGAGGCAGATAACCGGAAGAAGCCTGAGTTGCGTAGTGGTAATGATATATTCGATATGGTCAAGGACCTAGAAGTAATATTTGGTAAGGCTGCTGGCAGCCAACCAGTTCCGTACGGCCCTGATAAGCGCGCACCCATGTGGAAGAAGAAATCTATATTTTGGGAGCTACCCTATGGAAAGTTTTAGAGGTACGATCTTCGATCGACGTGATGCACGTGACAAAGAATCTCTGTGTCAATCTGCTATGCTTCCTGGGCGTGTATGGGAAGTCCAAAGATACGCCAGAAGCACGGGAGGACCAGCAACGTATGAAAGACCCAATTAACAAGCACACAGATACAGGGCGCCATTACTTAAGCAGCTACGCTCTTACTAAAGCAGAGAAGGAAATATTCTTTGAAGTCCTTTACAGTATCAAGGTTCCGTCTGGCTTCTCGTCGAATATAAAGGGGATAATAAACATGGCAGAGAAAAAATTCCAAAACCTGAAGTCTCATGACTGCCACGTGATTATGACGCAGTTGCTTCCGATTGCATTGAGGGGGCTTCTACCGGAAAATGTTCGAGTACCCATTGTGAAGCTATGTGCATTCATGAACGCAATATCTCAGAAGGTAATCGATCCAGAAATTCTGACAAGATTACAGAGGTATGTGGTCCAGTGTCTTGTTAGTTTTGAGTTGGTGTTCCCACCATCCTTCTTCAACATTATGACTTATCTCCTGGTTTACCTATGTGAAGAGATTCATATTCTTGGTCCGGTATTTCTACACAATATGTTCCCCTGTGAGAGGTTCATGGGAGTATTGAAGAAATATGTTCATAACCATGCTAGGCCAGAAGGAAGCATCTCGAAGGGCTATGGAACAGAGGAGGTCATTGGGTTCTGTGTTGACTTTATTCCTGACCTTAAGACAATTGGTGTTCCTGAATCGCGGCATGAAGGGAGACTGAGGGGAAAAGGAACGCTGGGAAAGAAAACAATGATACCTAGGGAAGGGCATTCTTTGACCAAAGCACACTACACAGTTCTACAAAATTCTATGTTCATGGCTACGTATCTCGAGGAACACAAGAATATTGTACGGTCTGCAAACCCGGGGAAGGATGACTCATGGATTAAATGCAAACACATGGAGACTTTCGGAAGTTGGTTGCAAACACATCTTATAAATGACACCACTGTTGAAGATTAGCTGTACATGTTGGCAGGGTCACCATCTTCGACTGTTGGGAGTTTTGTACGAGATAAATGGGAATACATTTTACACGAGCTCCCAAGATAAGAAGAGCACCAACCAAAAACAGTGGTGTCCGCTTTGATACAACAAACGAGAATGGAAAAAATGACACATACTATGGTTACATAGAGGAGATATGGGAACTTGACTATGGACCTTCTTTTAAGGTCCCTTTGTTCAAGTGCAAATGGGTCAACCTGAATGGAGAAGGGGTAAAGGTAGACCCGCTTTATGGAATGACAACAGTGGATCTCAACAATATTGGTTACAATGACGAACCATTCGTCCTAGCCAATGATGTGGCTCAGGTCTTCTATGTGAAGGACATGTCTTCCAGACCGAAGAAAAGAAAAAATAAGGAAACAAATTCATCATACGATGAGCCGAAGCGTCACATAGTTCTCTCAGGGAAAAGAAACATCGTGGGAATCGAGGACACGACAAACATGTCAGAAGATTATAATAAGTTTGTTGAAATTCCACCCTTCACAATGAAAGTTGACCCCACCATCCCGTTAAATAATGAAGATGCTCCATGGTTACGGCCGAAGCGATCATAAGCAAGGGACACGAAGAAAATTCAGAAGACTAGATAGGGATGTTGTTGGTGATGTGTAATAATAAACGTGGAATACATGATCATAGTTCTTATAACGTTGTATGAACGAGAGTTTGTTATCCAAAATGATATTTATACATATTCTGTGATTATGAATGGAGTAGGTGCAAGTTTGACCAATAATTTGTATTGATCTGTCAAAAGCTGGCAAGCATTGAGTGCTTGACAACTATGACCACCCCGACTTCATTATTATTCCAACCAGCGGCACACTCACCCGAGTATGAGATAACTGTAGGCAGATATTGCAGGCACACTTCGAAGTGATAGTACGGATACCATCTTGACAGATATCCTTAAAACAGAAATAGATCTTCGGTACTACCTTGGAGTTCAAATGACGCAAAGGGTTGCACCTCTGCGGTTACTTTGGCAAGCTGCTAATGCATACACTCCTGCACTGTTTGAGATTTTTAGATTAGAATTTGAACTGATCTTGGATTGCGTGGTCTATAACTGTGGCGAAATTGGACCCATATCCGAGTATGAGATAACTGTCAAAAACAGGCGTCGGGGTCATTATGTTAGATTCGACTCATCAGAATACATTTGTACCTGCAAGAAGTTTGAAAATGTAGGTCTTCCGTGTTGCCAGGTACTGAAGGTTCTTGAGATCAGAAATATCAAAGAAATTGCACCACACTATGTTTTGAAAAGATGGCGAAAGAATGCTCAGAGTAAACCTTCGAAGGAAAACTATGGTTTTTCTGTTGTAGACGAAGATCTCAAATTCACCGTGTCAATAAGGTACAACTCGCTTTGTCGAACTTTATATAAATCACCCGGGATGCCTTGTATGCTCTGGACTCACTCGGAAGATCACGAGAGAAAACAAAAAATCTAAGATATTTATATTCAAATTATATGCAAATGGTAAAATAATTAATAGTTTCAATAGTTAGAATAATTATTTAGTTAAACGAAAAATGGATTTGAATTAGTTATGCAAATTCTAGCATTTTTCATGTTAATTTTTTTGTCAAATTCGAAAGTATATAGAAGTTGTTAATGTGCAAACTTAAACAATTTTCAAATTTTGGCGCTAAAATTTTTTGGGCGCGCAGGGTGCCACCAAAATTCGAAATAAGTTTTTGGTCCCGGCCCGTGGTACCAACCGGGACCAAAGGGGCTCTAGTCCCGGTTGGTGGCACGGGCCGGGACTAGAGGCCCAGTTGTATAAATATCTCGGCCCTCTCTCCAGGCCAAGCGACCACCCAGGACAGCGGACATGCCTTGGCGAAGCCCTGCCGGCGGCGGGAACGAGTAGAAAGATCCCGCCGGCGCTGGTTCCGCCGGCTGGGTTGGACTAGGGACACGTTGGACTAGGGACACAAATATATATTAAAAAAGGCCCGGGGGCCGTGCTTACATAGGGGGGCGGCGCGGCCACAGGCGGCCGACCGTGCTTACATATAGGGGGCGGCGGCGCGGCCACAGGCGGCCGGCCGTTTCTTGGGGGGGTGGGTAGCTTAGTCTAGGGAGGAGCGCACCGGCGCCGGCCTACTCCTCCTCGTCGGAGGAGATGCAGTGGTAGGGGGGTGCCTGCCACAGGTGGGCAGGCAGCTGGGGCGGGCCCGCCGGTGGCTGCGGAGGCATCGGGGGCGCGTGCGGCGGCGGCGGGGGCAGCTCCTCCGGCTGCGGTGGCGGCAGCTCCTCCGGCGACCATACGCCGCCGGTCCAGGCCCAGGTCATCCCGTACTCCAGGCCGGGGGGCAGCGGCTGTGGCGGCGGCTGGTCCTCGGACGCCTCCAGCTCGGCGTTCATTGTCTGCCACCAAGGGGCAGGCGCCGAAGGGGGCGGCATGGCTTCGCCGTCGGCGGCAGCGGCGGCCAGGACCTGGTGCCACCGCTTGACCTCGTCCTCGACGAGGGAGCGGCGGGAGGCCTCGTAGGCCTCCTCCAAGCCGGCCTGGAGCTCGGGGTCGTCGTCCTCGGCGACGTTATCGGCGATGTCCTCCAGGAGCCAAAGCTCCGGCTCCCTGCCCGGCGGTGGCGCGGGGTAGTCTTTGGTGCTCACGTCCTGAGCTCGTGCTCCTGCTGGAACCAGGTGGTCCAGTAGGGGGAGCTCCGCGCGTACGCGCGGTCCCTGAGGGGATGGGCCGGCAGGAGCGCGCCGGCGGTCGATCTCCTCGCGAAGGGCCTCATTGCTGGACGGGGCCGGCGGCACGGGGATGCGCTGCGGGTTCAGGTGCCAGCCGTCCGGAAGGTGGACGTCCAGCCAGAACACTGGCGTGGCGCGGTCCCAGTGCCACTCAGACTCCTCCTTCCGGACGTACCGGCGGAAGCGCTTGCCCTTGGGCGCGGCGCGGGACGGCGCGCGTGATCCCGGAAGTGGAACGGGCACGCGCGGCTGCCCGCCAATGCAGATACCTCCCGGGCCGAAGCCGAAGGCCTCCGCCGGCGCGCGGGGGACGCCGTCGCCTCTCTGGCCGGCGCCGCTCGAGGACCCGGCCTCGTGCTCGTTCCTGGGGCGCTTGAACCAGCGCGACATGGTGGCTAGGGTTCCGTGGGCTGGGACGCGGCCGGGGTGAATGGGATGTACGGGCGGCGGGGGCCCTTTAAAAAGGACCCGTGGGGGGCTGGCATGCCAACCGGCGGCCGGAACGTGGCGGCGGTTGCAGGCGGCCATGAATGCGGGGGGGGGGGGGGGGGAGCCGAGGCGTGCCGTTCGTGGCCACGCGCGCGCGGGGAAGTGGAGGCGCGGGAAGACGAGGCGGCAGTGGGCCCTTTGACCGCGCGTCCCTGCGGTCTTAATTTAAGGGACCGGGCGAGCCAGCCACTAGGCCGCTGGCCAGTGGCCCCTTTGACCCCGCGTGGCCGGTGGCCCCTTTGACCGAATGTAGCCAGTGAGCTTATAATAAAAGACGCCGGCCAGTCGGCCCTTTGACCAAAATGTGGCCAGTGGGGTTAATTAAAGACGTGGACCAGTGGACGCGATTGGGGAAGGGGAGGCCGGTTGGGGATTGCGAGACAGGAGCCCAAAAAAAAAAAGGAAAAAACCTGCCACGACAGGAAAAGTGCCCGAATATTTGTTTTTTTAGAAAAAGTATGCATCCCGGTTCCTAAAACGAACCGGGACGAACTCTCTGGCCATGTTCGCCACGTGGGTCATCCCTACCCATCCCGGGTCCTGGTACAACCGGTACCAATGGGGGAGGGTCATTTGTCCCGGCCGGCCCATCGCAGTTGCACAACCGGGACAAATGGGCCTTACCAACCGGGACTAATGCCCCTGTTTCCACTAGTGCGTGCACTGCTCATAAAATGGAAAAAAAAGGTACGTGCAAGTCTGGCACGTGCACTGCCCATCAAATAGTAGTCAAGAGAATCGAATCTATTAAATACAACGACAGCGAAGGATATTAATGATAGAGATTTAAAAATAGATACTGTACATATCCACAAAGAGATAAGGTAGATTGGTCACGTACTCATAGCTGTCCGCACAATAGGCTAGTACTCCTCGTACAGAAAAATACTGGTACGTGCACTGCCCATCAAATAGCTGAAATAATTGAATCCACTAATTCAAGGATAACAGTGGATAGTAATGATAAATATTTAAAAATAGATACAGTACATGTACAGTCCGCAAAGAGACAAGGTAGATTGGTCATCTACTCACATAGCTGTCCTCATAATAGACTGGTACGTGCACTACCCATACAATAGAAAATGAGTGGCACGTGCACTGTCCATAGTATACAAAAAGAATATGTGTATAGTAGATTGGTCACTTACTCACACAGACATAGATGCCTGTATTATAGACTGGCAGCTGCACTGCCGTCGTGCGTATAGTTTAAAAGTAGTCCCCACACGACATATTGCATTCACTACGCATCAGCCCCCACGGCATATAACAGCAATCAGACCCCAACTGTATTTTTTATATTTTCATTCTATTTCATCCATTTTAAAATAATTGTCATTGAAATGGATGCATGTACTCCCTCCGATCCATATTAATAGGTGTGAAGTGGATGTATTTAGACATGTTTTATTGCTAGATACATCCACTTCAGCACCTATTAATATGGATCGGAGGGAGTATCTAAATGTATTGAATTGCTAGATATATACATCTATTTGAGGGGCTACAATTTAGACTGGCCAACAACAGTATATGCATTCATGTGTACAGAGTGAAAGCCGGTGGGGGGAGTTGATGCCGCCGCCGGAGTGCCGTGCGGAGTAGGTGCTTTTTATGCTCGCTCAAGCTCACCGACTTTGGTGTCATATGCCTTCATTGGGACATGAATGTCAGCGACATATTATACTAACAACGTATACTCAGATGTATACACAATTGCTGGTGAATTTAAAAACTAAGATGTTGATACCATTTTACGAGCTTAGTGAAACTTAAAGGGGGATGCATTTTTGTCACGAGCTCATATCTTCCTGCTCAATTAATTTTCTTTAAAAAAATATTAAAATATTTCAAAAAAAATTGGAAAACAATCCAATTAACATATGTACAAGTTTACTACATTCGTGGATTTTTTTAGATAAAAATGACATTTACAATGCCTTTTTCAAAAATAAAAGAATCACTGCTCTCAAAACTGTATTTTCGAACCTCTTTTTTTTCAGTGATTTGTCTTTTTTGCACGGTGCACCTAAAATGTCATTTCATTACGAAAATTAGCACAAATCTAGGCATGAGCATGTGAACTCGGGATCCGTTATAAAAGTAGTCCCCACACGACAAATTGTATTCATCATGCATCACAGTTGTCATCGGACCCCAACTTTATTTTTTATATTTTCATTCTATTCCCTCCGTTTTAAAATAACTGTTATTGAAATGAATGTATCTAATTGTATTGAATTGCTAGAGGGAGCACAATTTAGACTGGCCAGCAACAGTAGATGCATTCATGTGTACAGAGTGAAAGCCGGTGGGGGAGTTGATGCCGCCGCCGAAGTGGTGTGGAGTAATATATATATATGGAAAATGGTTCCGTACTCCTAAGTGTACGTACTCTCACATCCAAATATACCACATACATAAACCATTTATACCTCATTATTATTTTTAATATACTTCACTATTTAATACTAGATACCCCAAAATGAATTTTCTGAAAAATTTTAATAAATTCTACATATTTTATATTATGTGTACATATACTGCTTTTATGTACGTACAAATGGTATATTGAAAAAACCGAGGACTCTAATAATATTTTTTCCATACAAATTGTATTGAGGTATATTAGAATAATTAATGAGGTATATGAAAAATAATAAAGAGGTATAATACGCTCGTATGTGTGGTATATTAAGTATGGGAGTATGTACACCCATGAGTATATAATAGGAGTCCATATATATATATATATATATATATATATATATATATATATATATTTAATAGATTGGTCACGTACTCACATAGATGCCCATCAAGTAGAAAGGCACGTGCAGTACCGTCGTGCATACAGTTTAAAAGTAGTCCCCACATGACATTGCAACCAGTACACATCAGCCCCCACGGCATATAAGAGCAATCAGTGCCAGAAGCCCCTGATTTTATTTCTTATATTTTATTATATTCCCTCCGTTTCAAAAATAATTGTCATTGAAATGGATGTATCTAAATTTATTGAATTGATAGATACATCTATTTGAGGGAGTACAACTTAGACCGGCCAGCAACAGTAGATGCATTCATGTGTACAGAGTGAAAGCAGCTGGGGGAGTTGATGCCGCCGCCGGAGTGGCATGCGGAGTAGGTGCTTATTATGCTCGCTCAAGCTCACCGACTTTGGTGTCATATGCCTTCATTGGAACATATTGCTGGAGATGATGGCGAATAATGTATATATATACACATGAAACATATTGTGTGGTGAATTTAAAAACTAAGATGTTGATACTATTTTACAAGCTTAGTGAAACTTAAAGGGGGATGCATTTTGGTCCCGAGCTCATATCTTGCTGCTCAATTAATTTTCCTTAAAAAATATTAAAATATTTCAAAAAAAATTGGAAAAAAATCCAAATTAACATATGTACAAGTTTACTACATTCATGAATTTTTTTTGAGATAAAATGACATTTACCCTGCCCTTTCCAAAAATCAATGCTCTCAAAACCTTATTTTCGAACCTCTTTTTTTCAATAATTTGTCTTTTTTGCACAGTGCACCTAAAATATCATTTCATTACAAAAATTGGCTAGCACACACATGGATATGCTTGTTCGAATTTTTTCATAATTTTTTGAAAAGTTTTACTATTTTTTGTTTTTTAAATCAGGCATGAGCATATGAACTCGGGATCCGTTATAAAATTCTGAAACTTAAATTATTTCAACTATTTGGGACATGAGTGAGTAGGTCAGATCACTATCACGTACCTACCAACTTCACCAACTAACATATATAAATTAGTAAGCTAGATAGAGTAGTAAATTAATTGAGTTGTGTTTCTGTACCTCAGACTTGTTCTCAAACGCCAGTTGGACATATCATTCTAAGGTAGAATGTGTCCGAGCTGTTAACTTAAAGCATAACTAACATCCAAATAAACGGAAGTCTTTGGAGATTCGGAAGAAATAACCAATCAATCAGCCGGCTCAGCCTGTTTGTTTTATATATGTACCAGACCGACTTGCATCTGCCAGGGCAAACTTGAGAGACTACACTAGAATTTGGAGCACACTTGCACTTGATCATGGCCGTCCAGATTGCGGCGCATGCATATGTTGCAGCACAACACGGCTGCTCTAACATAAGACCCCGCTTCCCTTTCCCAAAAACCACCTTTGTCGTGTCGACCTTCCCAAAACCACGAGAGAAGCTGTTGGTGCAGTCACCACTGCTAACGCGACTGACCAGTTATGCGTCTTCGTTCTCCCGCGGCGCAGCGGCCATGGACAAGCTTGGAGCGAACCCAGCAAACTCGTGCCCGCTCACGCCACTGGGCTTCCTAGAGCGGGCAGCCACCGTGTTCGGGGACTGCACCTCCGTCGTCTACAAGGACACCACCTTCACCTGGAACCAGACATACCGCCGCTGCCTCCGCCTTGCGTCGGCACTCGTTTCCCTGGGCCTCTCTCGCCGTGACGTTGTAAGTGCAAAAAAAACAATTCCTTTCATATGTATATGTAGCTTAACGGTGTGCAGATTGGAGTTCACTTGGTGATGACCCATTATTCCAAAATTGTACCAGGTGTCCGTCCTCTTGCCGAACGTGCCAGCAATGTATGAGGTGCAATTTGGTGTGCCGATGAGCGGCGCCGTGCTGAACAGCATCAACACGCTACTCGACGCGCGCACCATAGCCGTCCTTCTCGAGCACTCCGGTTCCAAGCTCATCTTCGCCGACCCGGCGTTTCTCCCGGTCCTCCAGGACGCACTCCTGCTCCTGCCTCCCGGGCACCCTGCCCCTCATGTCATCCTCGTTGAGGACCCCCACGAGAAGAAGTTCTCTCCCGCGCCTGCCACGTCACCGACGTACGAGAGGCTTCTTGAGAGGGGCGACCCGGATTTCGAGTGGGTCCGTCCGGAGAGCGAGTGGGATCCCATGGTGCTCAACTACACCTCCGGGACGACGTCGGCGCCCAAGGGGGTGGTGCACTGCCACCGTGCCATCTTCCTCATCACCGTTGACTCGCTCGTTGACTGGGCCATGCCCCCGCGTCCGACGTACCTGTGGACGCTGCCAATGTTCCACGGCAACGGCTGGAGCTTCCCCTGGGGCATGGCCGTGGTGGGCGGCACCAACGTCTGCCTCCGCCGTGTTGTCGCGGCCGATGTGTATGATGCCATCGCTCGCCACAGGGTCACCCACCTCTGCGGCGCCCCCGCTGTGCTCAACATGCTGGCAAACGTGCCCGACAGGGTACGGAAGCCGCCACCAGGGAAGGTGTGGATCCTCACGGTGGGAGCGCCACCGCCTGCCGCCGTGCTGCACAGCACGGAGGCCATCGGCTTCGAGGTCAGCCACGGGTACGGGCTGACGGAGACAGCGGGGCCTGTAGTGTCGTGCACCTGGAAGGACGAGTGGGACATGCTTCCGGCCACCGAGCGCGCGCGGCTCAAGGCAAGGCAGGGCGTGCGCAGGCCGGTATTGTCTGAGGTGGACATCGTGGATGCCAAAACCGGGCGCAGCGTGCCGCGTGATGGAGTCACGATGGGCGAGATCGTCCTCCGCGGAGGGACCGTGATGCTGGGGTACTTTAAGGATGACGAGGCGACCAAGGCGGCGATCCGAGATGACGGGTGGTTTTACACCGGAGACATTGGTGTTATGCACCCTGATGGCTACCTAGAGATTCGCGACCGTTCAAAGGACGTGATCATTTGTGGCGGCGAGAACATCAGCAGCGTGGAGGTTGAGTCGGTACTCTATGGCCACCCGGCGGTGAAAGAGGCCGCCGTGGTGGGTCGGCCAAATGAGTTTTGGGGCGAAACGCCGTGCGCGTTTGTGAGCCTCAAGGAAAGCCCAGCGGGGACGGTGAATGTGGCGGAGGTCATCGCGTGGTGTAGGGAACGCCTGCCGCGCTACATGGTGCCCCGGACGGTGTTGTTCCGCGACGAGCTGCCCAAGACGTCCACGGGTAAGATCCAGAAGTATGAGCTACGGAATCTCGCCAAGGAGATGGGAATGGGACACACTCGCCAAGAATCGATTTAAAGTGTCTGCCACCCTCAGTCCTTGGTGATTGTGGTGGCTCGAAACACGTCTTGGGTGATGAAAATCCTGAGATCGACACGTACGTGCAACAGAACATGTACTCTTCATGTACATTGTTCAGTCAGTGGAGTAGGGTTTGT
The DNA here is from genome assembly GCA_028641055.1 of Alopecurus myosuroides. Classification (NCBI taxonomy): domain Eukaryota; kingdom Viridiplantae; phylum Streptophyta; class Magnoliopsida; order Poales; family Poaceae; genus Alopecurus; species Alopecurus myosuroides. Next base: position 311,611,987 of record CM054063.1, on the reverse strand, counting down.
GTTGGTTCTATTGAGATGTTGTCGTGAGGCAGAGCTTTGTTTTCTTTTCACTTTTGGTTCGGAATTGATGAATTGTTTTGCTTTGACATTGTGGAATAACTGATAATACATGGTTGTGTGCATCTACCGTTGTAGAGATCCGGGGATGTCTTGAAAGTAAGTATAACCTCTCTCGGCCATATTGTGTTTTGAAAAATGATCAATCAGCCCATAAAACTCTTTTTTCTGCATTAATTACCAACTAATACTAAATACGACCCAAACACACTAAAAGTAAATAGTATTTCGCCCCACTTTATAAATAAACCCAACGGCCGAACACACTCAATAACTAGCTATTTTAAAGAAACTATTAACAAGGAGTTATAAAAATTATGGGTTAAGCGTGTCTTGGAACTCGGCCGCAGTGCATGTTAATATTGTGGATCAAAACCGATCCGTATGGTACAAGGAAGCTATTACAACTTTCCCTACAAGTCGGTTTATAATGCACCGACTATGTTACAATAGTTAGACTACAACTCATTTAGAACCTATTGTTTTACACCCTCCCTCAATTACAACTTTAGCTAAGTTGAGATTGCCTCTAAAAACCTCTAACTGTCGAACTAACAGTGGCTTAGTAAATCCATCAGCCACATGATCTCCTGTTGGCACAAACCTGATATTCAACAATTTATTAGCAACCCTCTCTCGAACAAAATGATAATCTACTTCAATGTGTTTTGTTCTAGCATGAAACACAGGATTAGCTGATAAATAAGTAGCCTTGGGTTGACCTATACCAAGTTTTGTCAATAATGTCTGTACTCAGATGATCTCTGTTGTAGCATTAGCTAAAGATTTGTACTATGCCTCTGTACTTGACCTTGACACAGTAGGCTGCTTACGTGCACTCCATGCTATAAGATTGCAACCAAGGAAAACAACATATCCACCCGTAGATCTCCTATCATCTGGACAGCCAACCCAATCTACATCTGAGAATGCACTAACAATTGTAGAGTCAGATTTTACAAGCTTCAAGCCATGAGATAGAGTATACTTCAAATACATAGAATCCTTTTAACTGTTGTCCAATGCTCAGATGCTGGTGCATGTAAGAATTGGCATACTTTATTAACCGAAAAAGATATATCCGGCCGAGTTAACATCACATATTGAAGCGCACCAACTACACTTCTATAACATGTAGTATCATCATCATTGAGAGGTACTCCTTTAGAAATAAACAATTTTTCCGATGTAGAAAGTGGAGTGTTAACTGGCTTACACTACCCCATACCAACACGCTTGAGAACATCAGAAATATATTTCGCTTGAGACAAAGAAATACCATCAAGAGCCTTTTGAAGTTCAATACCAAGAAAATAATGAAGTGAACCAAGATCCTTTAGAGAAAATCCATACGCAAATCTGCTAGTACTGCATCCACGGCTTGCATTGAAGAACTAGTGACAATGATGTCATCCACATATATAAGCATGCAACTCATAATTCCATGTTTGTGATAGAAAAATAGAGAAGTATTAGCTTGAGAACCCAAGAGCATGTAACTTAGAAGATAATCGAGGATACCATGCACGTGGGGCTTGTTTGAGACCATATAACGCCTTATCAAGCTTGCATACATAGCCAGGAGTAACTGAATTTAAATAACCAGGAGATTGCCTCATGTATACCTCTTCTTACAGAACGCCATGAAGAAACGCATTCTTCACATCTAATTCGTGCATATCCCAATTTTGGGACACTGCAATGGACAAAATAATACGAATAGTGGCAGCTTTCACCACAGGACTAAACGTATCCTCCTAGTCAAGACCATATCATTGCTTGAATCCTTTAGCCACAAGCCGAGCTTTTATATATATCAACTGTACCATCAGATTTCCATTTGATTTTGTAGACCCATTTGCAATCAATAACATTGTTGCTAGGTGGACGAGGAACCAAGTGCGATGTCCTATTATGCATTAATGCCGAAAATTCTTCATCCATGGCTACTTTCCAATTGTCATGCCCTAGAGCCTCTTCAAGACAGTCAGGTTCACCTGTGGAGCAGAAATTTGACCATAGAACAAAACCAGCTGGAACAAATGCTTTTTAAACAATGCCACTTTAAGATTGCGTGTAAACACGCTGAACCGGTGCAGGATCGGGCACATGGGATGAAGGCGCAGAAGATCCTGCAGGCGCAGGCGATCGCGACAGCGATCTCTCGGGATCAATCCCAGCAGGCGACAGCGATCTCTCAGAATCGGGGCCTGCGCTGGCACTGGTCTGGTGGGTCTCTCCTGTTGGCACGGAAGACCAAAGCGGCGACGTAGGCCAGGCGGAGGATGTGGCTGAGGAAGAGCCACGTGTCGAAGACGGAGAGGAGTGTGCAGAGGCAAGCGCGGAAGACGTTTCCCGGTCGCCCGACCCAGGGGGCTGTGCGGCAGATCCCGAGGCGGATTATGTTGGTTCTGCCGCCGAATCTGCAGCCAAATCTTCTCCGGGATCGCTGTTGTCCTGATTGCCTGCAACAGAATTCTCCTGGGTACTGTTTTCATCAGAAAAATTAGCAGATACAGACATGTGATCATGACGTAACTCATTCTCCTAGTCAAGGATAGAGGGATTTTGTAGAACCAAAGGTAAAAGAGAAATTTTGGCCCGTAGCAAGGCACCAACATTTGGTCTAAGTTGAGAGAAAGGAAAAACGGACTCATCAAATATAACATCCCGAGATATATAAACGCGACCAGTAGATATGTCTAGACATTTGTATCCTTTGTGAAGACCACTATACCCAAGGAAGGTGCATTGTTTAGACCGAAATTGGAGTTTATGCTGATTATATGATCTAAGGTTGGGCCACACGGCACACCCAAAAATTCGTAGGGACAAATAATCTGGTGGAGTTTTGAATAGAAGCTTTGTGGGAGTTTTGCGATTAATAACCTTGCTAGGTAGATGATTGATAAGATAGACAACTGCGAGAAAGGCTTCATCCCAATATTTAAGTGGCATGGATGCATGAGCTAAAAGGACAAAGGCCAACTTCCACAATGTGGCGATGCTTACGCTTAGCAGAACCATTTTGTTGATGAGCGTGATGCGTGAGAAAAAGGAATTTAACTTTTGATACTCTCCACCCCAATCTGACTGAAGGGATAGAATTTTGCGATCAAAGAGACGTTCACCATGTTGATGAAAATCACGAAATTTCTGAAAGACATCAGATTTATACTTGAGCAAATATATTCTGTAAATTTTCTATAATCATCAATAAAAATCACATAATATTTGTAACGACAAACAGAATCAGAGGCAGGGCCCCAAACATCAGAGAAAATAAGGTCTAAAGGAGCACTAGAAACACTAGTAGATCTAGCATAGGGCAATTGGTGACTCTTGCCCTTTTGACACACATCACAAACTAACTCACCATGTTTATTGGAGACAATAATTTTATTTCGACTAAGAATTTGCTGAACTATTGAAGATGATGGATGACAAGACGTGCATGCCACCAGGATGATGATGGAGTGCTTGTACTAAGGTCTTGCTTATCGGGGCATGTGGAGGCACCATTAAGCGGACAGAGACCGTTCCTACTCGCATCGTGAAGAAGAGTTCTCCATGTAGGTTGATCCTTAACAGCAAAGAACTTAGGGTGAATTTCAATATAATATTTGATATCGGAAACAAGCTTAGATGCGGAAACCAGACTCCTAGTTGCTTGGCGAACATGCAAAATATGATTAAGATGAATAGGACGATCAGGAGTATGAAGAATACTATGACCAATATGTTGTATTTACATACCTTTCCCACTCACCGTGTGGATTTGTTCATTGCCATTGTAGCGGTCACGTATGGCTAGTTTCTCAAGCTCTCCAGTGACATGTTCAGTTGCCCCGGTTTCAACATACCACTGAGGATCTACAACTTGTGAGGTAGTCGCTACATTCACCTGTGCTTATGGAGTAACAAATTTTATGTTAAACCTCTTAAAACACTTGTAGGCAGGGTGGCCTGGTTTGGTGCAAATCTGACAGGGAGGTCTAGTGTAGCGTGAGCGATTGCCGCCACCTTGCTGAAAGTTGTTGTTGCCATGACCTCCACCCCCATTACCATAGGAGTTGCCATAGGAGTTGTAGTTGTTATCTCCATTTCCGTGACCATCGTAGCCACGACCATAGTTTCATCCGGGCCCCACCGCCACGGTTTCCTCCATGACCACCACGATTTCCTCCGTTGCCTCGGCCACCACAGTAGCCACTTCAGGAGGCAAGATTGGCGGAAAAACTACCGCCACCAGCGTCAGCACTCTGTGCCTGCAAGCGTGCATCAGCCGCCAATAGCATGGCGTACACCTCGCCAAGGGTGATGCCTTGATCAATGCACGGAGAGACGGCCTCGAACAGAGGGTTGAATTCTGCGCCAAGGCCATTGAGGACGGCGTTGATGATGTCGTCGTCGTCCATCTTCTTTCCCGCGGTGGCGAGCTCGTTCGCCAAGGTCTTGACCTTGTTGAAGTAGACCATCGTTGTCATCTCCCTCTTGTTCAGATCATTTAGGGACCGGCGCAAGTACATGACTCGAGCTCGGGATTGAGATGCTTTTATGGTCTGGATTGCGTTCCAGACTTCATAAGTTGTATTGAGACCGGTGACCCGCACCAAGATTTCATGAGAGAGGGATCCAACGAGATAGGAGAGCACCTGCTAATCCTTCTCAATCCATGTAATATAGTCAGGGTTTTCTACCTCTGTGATAACCTTCTTGCCACTAACCTCGCTTTCAACGAGGAGTTTTTCCGTCGGCGCCTTCTTCGATCCCTTAAGATACCCGAGAACACGAGCACCTCGGATCGCTGGGAGAATGACCGCCTTCCATACGAGGAAGTTCTCGCTTGTCAGCTTCTCGTGCACCGTAGCCACGAGAGGGTTCCCAGTGGCTGATTCCGACGAGGAGGCTTGGGATGCCATGGCAAGATCGATCTAGGGTTTTAGATGTGTTGGGAAGAAGCGGGCTCTGATACCATATAAAAATTACGGGTTAAGCGTGCCTTGGAACTCGGCCGCATTGCATGTTAATATAGTGGACCAAATCCGATCCTTACGGTACAAGGAAGCTATTACAACTTGCCCTACAAGTCGGTTTAGAATGCACCGACTATGTTACAATAGTTAGACTACAACTCATCTAGAAACTATTGTTTTACAGGAGCAACTATATTAGCACATCTACAACACATCCATGTTTTTCACCCACTATATAGCTTGGAAGGTTGGCCATGTTTTATTATGTTGAAGGGTCTTCACCAAATAAATGGTCCCACACACTAGAGCCGAGCGTTTCCGGATTATATATATACCTATATATATGCCCACAACACACAAAACCACGACCAACTCAATCACAATCACCGTGGATGCTTTTCTTTTCTTTTCATTTTCTACAATTAGATAGTTTCACAACAAATCAGCTACCAGACTACCATTGGTAAAACTTGGGATATGGGATTAGGAGGCAGCGGGGAAAGATGTGTGACACATCCCGTTGCACTATTCTCGCATGTGAGCGGACTCAGCACAGCTGACCACCATAGGTCTCTCATTACTTGTGCAATCAGGAAATGGGATCAAACCGACGACCCAATGCACTGGTAGAAAATAGGCCTTCCATACGCCCCCATTAGTCCCCAAAAGTATCGATCCGCGACTATAGGGGTCTCTAGTCGCGGTTCGGGAGGAGACCCGCGACCAAAAGTCTGGGCCCAGTGCGCTCGGTCCATAGCTGGCGAACGGGAGGGGCTTTAGTCCCGGTTGGCCAGGCCAACAGGGACTAATAGGTCCCCAAGGCCTTTAGTCGCGGTTGTCCAGGTGAACCAGGACTAAAGGCCCATCCCTATATATAGGGCTCAGGTGTCTGCACTTAGCCACATTTGGTGTCACTTCTACTCACAATATTCACAAAGGGTGGTGGGTTTGCTTTTTGTTCCTCCTATGCACACAAGGTGTTTGATGAAATGCCCGAGGGCATGAAACACACATGATATGAAGTGTCCGAGCCGCACTTGAGCGTTTTCATTTATTTTACCTCCGCGATCTAGGTTAGCAACTTGAACCTTTCATGATTTGTATTATTTCCAGCTAGTTAGTTTAACAAATGCATGATGGTTAATTATATACTTTATATAATAATAATGCAGATGAATCGGCAATGGATGTACGGTAACCGACTCTCCGGCGAGTTCACTACGGGTTTGAAAGATTTCCTCGTAGTGGCAAATGCGAACAAGCAGCGAGGTTTTATTATCTGTCCATGTGCTGAATGTAAGAATGAGAAGGGTCACTCCTCCTCAAGAGTCGTTCACATGCACCTGCTTCGGCATGGTTTCATGCCAAGCTATAATTGTTGGACCAAGCATGGAGAAAGAGGGGTTAGAATGGAAGAAGATGAAGAAGAGGATGATATCGATTTCAACTATCATGACGCTTTCGGTGATAATTTCATGGAGGATGATGCTGAAGGTGGGGAAGGGTTTGGTGAAGGTGAAGAAGAGGCACATGATGAGCCCTCTGATGATCTTGGTCGGACCCTTGCTGATGCACGGAGACGCTGCGAAACTGACAAGGAGATGGAGAATTTGGATCGCATGTTAGAGGATCACACGAAGTCGTTGTACCCAGGATGCGACAATAGTCTGAAAAAGCTGGGCTGCACACTGGATTTGCTGAAATGGAAGGCACGGGAAGGTGTAGCTGACTCATCATTTGAAAATTTGCTGAAAATGTTGAAGAATATGTTTCCGAAGAATAACGAGTTGCCCGCCAGTACGTACGAAGCAAAGAAGGTTGTGTGCCCTCTAGGTTTAGAGATTCTGAAGATACATGCATGCATTAACGACTGCATCCTCTACCGCGGTGCATACGAGAATTTGAATGAATGCCCTGTATGCACTGCATTGCGTTATAAGATCAGAGGCGATGACCCTGGTGACGATGTTGAGGGCGAGAAACCCAGGAAGAGGGTTCCGGCCAAGGTGATGTGGTATGCTCCTATAATACCTCGGCTGAAACGCCTGTTCAGGAACAAAGAGCATGCCAAGTTGTTGCGATGGCACAAAGAGGACCGTAAGTCCGACGGGGAGTTGAGACACCCCGCTGATGGAACGCAATGGAGAAAGATCGACATAGAGTTCAAAGATTTTGCAGCTGACGCAAGGAACATAAGATTTGGTCTAAGTACTGATGGCATGAATCCTTTTGGCAAGCAGAGCTCCAACCATAGCACCTGGCCCGTGACTCTATGCATCTACAACCTTCCTCCTTGGTTGTGCATGAAGCGGAAGTTCATTATGATGCCAGTGCTCATCCAAGGTCCGAAGCAACCCGGCAACGACATCGATGTGTACCTAAGGCCATTAGTTGATGAACTTTTACAGTTGTGGGGCAGACCTGGTGTACCTGTGTGGGATGAGCACAAAGAAGAGGAATTTAACCTACGAGCGTTGCTTTTTGTAACCATCAACGATTGGCCTGCTCTCAGTAACCTTTCGGGACAGTCAAATAAGGGATACAAAGCATGCACGCACTACTTACATGAGACTGAAAGTGTATTTTTGGATAATTGTAGGAAGAACGTGTACCTGGGTCATCGTCGATTTCTTCCCCGAAATCATAACGTAAGAAAGAAAGGCAAGCATTTCAACGGCAAGGCAGATCACCGGCCGAAGCCTGCGGAACGTACTGGAGCTGAGATATTTGATATGGTCAAGGATTTGAAAGTCATCTTTGGAAAGGGTCCTGGCGGGCAATCAGTTCCGCTGGGAGTTGACGGGCACGTACCCATGTGGAAAAAGAAATCGATATTTTGGGAGCTACAGTATTGGAAAGTCCTAGATGTCCGCTCTGCAATCGACGTGATGCATGTTACGAAGAATGTTTGCGTGAACCTGCTAAGCTTCTTGGGAGTGTATGGGAAGACAAATGATACAAAGGAAGCACGGCAGGACCAACAACTTTTGAAAGACCCAGATGACCAGCATCCGAAATGGTTTCAAGGTCGTGCCAGCTACGCTCTTACCAAAGAAGAGAAGGTCATTTTTTTTGAATGCCTGAGCAGTATGAAGGTCCCGTCTGGCTTCTCGTCGAATATAAAGGGAATAATAAACATGGCGGACAAAAAGTTCCAAAACCTGAAGTCTCACGACTGCCACGTGATTATGACGCAATTGCTTCCGATTGCTTTGAGGGGCCTCCTACAGGAAAATGTTCGAGTAGCCATTGTGAAGCTGTGTGCATTCCTCAATCCAATCTCTCAGAAGGTAATCAGTCCAGAAGATCTACCACGGTTACAGAACGATGTGGTCCAATGTCTTGTCAGTTTCGAGTTGGTGTTTCCACCATCCTTCTTCAATATTATGACGCACCTCCTGGTCCACCTAGTCGAAGAGATTTCCATTCTCGGTCCTGTATTTCTACACAATATGTTCCCCTTTGAGAGGTTTATGGGAGTATTAAAGAAATATGTTCGTAACCGTGCTAGGCCAGAAGGAAGCATCGTAAAGGGCTATGGAAATGAGGAGGTAATTGAGTTCTGTATTGACTATGTTCCTGACCTTAAGACGATTGGTATTCCTCAATCGCGGCACGAGGGGAGACTAAGTGGAAAAGGCACGATCGGAAGGAAATCAATGATATGTATGGACGGTCATTCTATGACTGAAGCACACCACACAGTTCTGCAAAATTCGAGCTCGGTGGCTCCGTACTTCGAGCAACACAAGAATATTTTACGCTCGGACAACCCGGGGAAGCCTGAATCATGGATTAGAAAGGCCCACATGGAGACTTTGGGAAGTTGGTAGCGAAAACATTTAATGAATGACAATGATGTTGGAGATCAGCTGTACATGTTGCCCAAGACACCATCTTCGACTATAGCGACTTTCCAAGGGTACGAGATTAATGGGAATACATTTTACACGATCTCCCAAGATAAAAAGAGCACCAACCAAAACAGTGGTGTCCGCTTTGATGCAGCAACCAAGATTGGGCAAAAGGTCACATATTATGGTTACATAGAGGAGATATGGGAACTTGACTATGGACCCTCTTTTAAGGTTCCTTTGTTCCGGTGCAAATGGTTCAAGCTAACAAGAGGTGGGGTAAAGGTGGACGAGCAATACGGAATGACAATGGTGGATTTCAACAATCTTGGTTACCTTGACGAACCATTCGTCCTAGCCAAAGATGTCGCTCAGGTTTTCTATTTGAAGGACATGAGTAGCAAACCGAGGAAGCGGAAAGATAAGAAAACAATTAGTACATCATGCGATGATCCAAAGCGCCACATTGTTCTTTCATGGAAAAGAAACATCGTGGGAGTGGAGGACAAGACAGACATATCAGAAGATTATAATATGTTTGGTGAAATTCCGCCCTTCAAAGTGAACACTGACCCAAGCATTAAGTTAAATGATGAGGATGCTCCATGGATACGTCCAAATCGTAAGAACGCGGGGACACAACGGAAGAATTGATGTGTAATAATTTATTGTACCAAACTTTGTTGAATGGATCATGTTTAATGGACCATGTGAATTATATTATCTCTAATTTATTGTACCAAACTTTGTTTAAGACTAACTCCTTTGCAAAATATTTGAGAAAACGAGTGGAAAACATGGAAAACACAAGGTTAATTAAATGTCTCAAAACCTTGTGAGATAAATGTCACGCGTCACAACTCCCGTGCCACGCGCCACCATAACACAACCCAAGAATGGATGGATGTGTTAAAGGGGGGGGGGGTGTAGAACAAAACAATCGGTATCGCCATCATACAGCCCCACCGTGGCTACTGGGTGCAATATGCATACCAAATGCACGGCAGGACGTATGATGGCGAATCCGGATGTTTTGTATTTGCTCGATGAACTGAATATATGATGTATGAAACCTTAAAGGGGGTGTAGAACAAACCAATCGGTATCGCTAGCATACAACCCTGCCGTGGCTACTGAGTGCATATATGCATACCAAATGCACGGCAGGACGTATGTTGGCGAATCCGGATGTTTTGTATTTGGGAGATGAACTGACCGGTGTATGAAGCTGGGCTATATATAGGGTCCTCTGGCTCACAAAGTGTTGAGCTAGGGTTTTGATCCAACGGTTAAGAAGCACCTCATCCAACGGCTCACAGCAGCTCGAAAGAAACACACTGTAGCCCTGATCGAACGGCTCACAACAGCTCGAAAAAAACACACCCGGATCCAACGACTCACAAGCGCTTGAAAGAAACACACGATCTGTGTGATTCTATCTGATTGGTCCAAACAAAACCCTAATTCAAATGTAGTCCCGGTTGGTGTCACCAACCGGGACTAAAGGGATGATCCGTTTCCCAATGAAACCCTAACCCATTTAGTCCCGGTTGGGGACACCAACCGGGACTAAAGGGATGTTTTCTTCTCGCTATATATATGTATGCATTGCCACACCATTGGCATAAACACATACAAACTCACCACTCTCTCATGGCTTCTACCGTACCCACTCTAACATTCATCCAGGCGGAGGCACTTTCCGCCTCGAACTACCCCTGCCCGCCCGGCTACAGCGTTCCCGCCGGTTGGATGCTGAGCGCCGGAGGAGTGCCGGTCCCTCCTCTTCCTCAAGGTGTGGCGCGTCGGGCGGCCATCACGAACCACCACTACCACGAGCTCACGCCGGAGCAGCGGAGGAATCCCAGTTGGCATCCCGATAACCAGCATACTTGGGATGCCTTCTTCATCAATCGGCGTGAGAGGGCGCTCGCCAGGTATGAGGAGGACGGCCTGCCTCCTGGGAACTTTCACGAGGCCGGTCGTCGGCTATGGTGGTCCGGCCGGACTCTACAGAGCGTCATGGACTACATCAGGGCCGGAGATATCCCCCGCCTGCGCTACCCTCAGGCCCAGTCCTGGAGTCGTGATCCTCTGAGGGAGTGCAGAGCACCGTCAGACGATAGTGACGACGAAGGCGGCGACTACGGCGACTACAAGTGGATGTACTATAGGCCTAGGCAGGAGTATGACTAGCAGCAGATATCAGATCATGCATCTATGCTCTCCGTTCAGGTTTAGATCCACTCTTGTCATTATGTACTGCCTTTTTTATCTATATATATATATATATATATATATATATATATATATATATTCAAGATTTTAAAAAGAATTAGTTTTTTTTCTGAATTTTCTGATATATTATTTGTATTTTTAAGATTGGAAAAAGAATTAGTTTTTTTTTCTGAATTTTCTGATATATTATTTGTATTTTTAAGATTGGAAAAAAAATTAGTTTTTTTTTCTGAATTTTTTGGTATATTATTTGTATTTTTAAGATTGGAAAAAGAATTAGTTTTATTGTTCTGAATTTTCTGATATATTATTTGTATTTTTAAGATTGGAAAAAGAATTAGTTTTATTTTTCTGAAATTTCTGATATATTATTTGTAATTTTAAGTTTGGGAAAAGGAAAAGTATTTGAATAACCACCTTTAGTCGCGGTTCGTGTCACGAACCGGGACTAAAGGCTCGTTCTACGCGGGAACGGGAACGCCGCGAAAAATTGCACCTTTGGTCCCGGCTCGTGACACCAACCGGGACTAAAGGCCCGCGGAGGGCACCCCAGGGGACGTTTAGTCCAGGTTAGTGTCACCAACCGGGACTAAAGGATGGACCTATATATGCGCGATGCCTTCCTGCCCCCAAAACCCTCGTCTTCCTCGCTTCCTCACCCCGATTCCGCCGTCGCCGTCGCCGATTCCGCCGTAGCCGTCGCCGATTCCGCCGTTGCCGTCGCCGTTGCCCGCGTAGAGACTCTGATACAGGACCCCGTCGTCGCATTCGCCCGCGCCCTTCTATCCACAGCGCCCGCCCTGCTCCGCCCCCGCCCCGCGCCGGCGCCGTCTCCGGTAGGTTCCCCCGCGAGCCTCTCGCCGCCCTCGAAAGGGACCACAGCAACGCGCCCGCCCCCGTGCCCGTGACCGCCGGAAAACCCCAAGTCTAAAACGAAAACGACGGTGACGTCAGCATCGCGTCACGCTGGCAGTTGGGCTCCTGGACGCGCGGCCCGTGTGGCTGCTGGCAGTTGGGCTCTGGACGCGCGGCCCGTGTAGCTCCTGGACGCGCGCGCGGCCCGTGTGGCTGGCTGGCCCGTGTGCAGTACTGCGAGTGTAGCTGGCCCGTGTGGTTGGCTGCACTCTTTTTTTTTTGCAAAGTCAAAAAGAAAGTCAAAAAAATTTCCTAAGTCAAAAAAAGCTAAAAAAAATCCCTAAGTCTACTAACCCTAAATATATATTCCTAAGTAAAAAAAAGTTTTACTTCATTAAAATAATGAAAAAGTTTTACTTCATTAAAAAGTTTTACGGTCATTTCACTAACCCGGAGGTGGTCATCGTTCTTCCACCCAAAACCCTATCAATCTGTTTGAATTAAATTCATTAAAATAATGAAAATAAGTTTTAATTCAATAAATTCAGAATATTAAGTGTAATATACCAAAATGACTAGGAAAGCAAATGCAACCTAGTTATGGGGTTCTCCAAGTCATTTGTGCAATTAATCTTGGACACACCTCTAAAGTATGGTTTTCCCCCTCCGGTGGTCATCGTTCTTCCACCCAAAACCCTAGCAATCTGTTTTCCCTTCTTCTACGACAATATTTGCCAAGTCTCCTATAGACTTAATTAATTTTTACTACATGCATGTCTGCAAGAGTGACATATGGCAGACAATAGAGACTTGCCGCTTACGGAACATGAGGCTGAAGGTTGTTTATACGAAATGATAGCCGAAGAACATGATATAGTCTCTTCTTATCTGAACCTTGATGATCAAGAACGTGAAAGAACGGACATTGTCGATGATCAAACAGGTGAAGGAACGGACATTGTCGATGATCAAGGAGGTGAAGGAATGGACATTGATGACGGAGGTCATCCGTCGACAAACGACGATCTCCAATTGCAAAGAACAACCACCTCCGGCGAGGTATATATATATATATATATATATTGAGCCTCTCGTGATACAAACTTACTGAAATGTGAATACATATGCACTAACGCGCGCGACTCTCTTTCTTATTTTAGCCCTCGGCCGGATCTAGTACGACAAAGTGTGGCAAATCCAGGGCGATGAAAGAAGAAGAAATATGTACCATCGAATCAGTCGGTGAAACCGGCAAGCCCCTACAACACACCACAAAGTTTATGAACCAATGCGGAGTCATTGTTAGAGACACCGTCCCGATCACCGTCCAGGAATGGAAGGAGCCAAAGACAGTACGTCTTGGTTTCAGTTATGTCCACATGAGAACGAAAAAGGAGATGTTCAGAAAGCTTATGGTACATTTCATTCTACCTCCGGAATACAACAAAAAAGATGAATTCGGTGAGGAGGTTCCGGGTGGACGTCAGAGGAGGAGGCTAGTCAAAGAGTTCGCTCTACAGAAGATGGCCGAAGCATTCCGGAACTTCAAGAAAAAATTGTTCTGTGAATATGTCAGCAAGGGCAAGACTCCGATTTTCACTGGACAACATGAGAAACTGAGAGATGATTGGCCAGAATTTGTGACGCAGAAGAAATCGGAGCATTTCAAGGAAATGTCGAAAAAAATAAGGCTAATGCGGATAAGAAACAGTACCATCATGTTATGGGGCCAGGAGGATACCGCGTTTCGGCGCCTAAGTGGCAGGCGATGGAGGACGGCCTGAGGGCAAGAGGAATCCCTCTAGGTACAGAGGGATGGGACGAAAGAGCCAAAATGTGGTGGTACGGGCATGGGGGATCGCTAGACCCGGAGACAGGCGCGTGCGTTCATCGGCAGAAAACGTTTGCTCCCACAAAAGACCTTGTTGACGCAATGACCAAAGCTCAACAGGGCTGGATCACGTTCAACAGAGAGAGAGACCAACTGACCCATGCCCTCGGGAATCCTGAACACGGAGGACATATACGAGGCAAAGGCAGATTGCCGTGGAAAGTAGGGTTTTCCCACGAGGGTGACCCGTACTGTTACAGAAGCCGTAAGAGAAATATGGACCGGGCTGCAGATCTTCTGTCGAAGCTTGCAACGGAAGTTAGTGAGTTGAAGCAGACCGTGGCGGGAATACTTGAGAAAGAAACAGCGGCGGCTGCAGGGCCGCATGAAGAACATGCAGCGGATCTCGGAAGCGAGCATCAGCGGAGAAGCAGCGTGGCTTCCACGGAGGCCCCGCCTGCAGGTGCTAATGTACCGATGATCGAGAGTCGTGCACCGGAGCCTCACTACCCCGTGGATGATGTAAAGGAGATGAAAGAATGTAATCTGCATTATCCCGTGGGGAACATTTCCATGAAGGTAGCTACCGGCAGTGCTTTACCCTATACACCTGGAGCATTCCATCACAACAACCCCATTCCATATGGCCATGCTCGTGTCACGGTGGAAGACATAGTCCAAGCGTTTGAGGACCTGGAGATTGACATAGCTACACCCGAAGGGGAGAGTAGACTTGGAGATGTCAAGCGCCAGTTCATTCTATGGAAAAAGAAATACATAGTGTTTCCAGGCGAGACGCCAAGGCTAACAAGTCCACCCCCCTCCGATGGTGCAGGTGCTAGTGGTGGTGGTGGTGGTGCTGCTGGTTCACCGACGCCTCCTTCACGCCATTCGACGCCGTCCCCCCATCCACAATCTCCGGCGGGTAAGCAGCCGTCGCCCCCCATTCCTCCTCCGGCGGTTAAGCAGACGACGCCCCCGATTCCTCCTCCGGCGAAGAAACAGAAGAAGGCGGACGGCAAGGAACCAGCTCTTGGACTATTAACCCGGAGCCTTATGTACCTAAGACCACACGGGTACCGGAGCCATCACTGAAGCCTATCCCCCCAAGGCCTTGGGAACTTAGTGATGCTGAAACCAAATTGGTCGTGAAGGCTGACGTTGAGAAATGGAAGGCCCGTTAGAAGGCACTAAAGGAGGCTGAGCCCAAGGAAGTATACCCTCCGATTGTAGACAAGTGGGCTACGGGTTTTTTGTCGACACCGTTCCAAGCCGAGAAGAATTTGCCTAAAGACTATGATAATGAACTTCGTAAGCAAGCAAAAGCATTGGAGGAGGAGAAAGCAAAAATGAAAAAAAGCGGAAAACAAGTTGACCAGCTCGGGATGCAGAGTAAACAATCGACCCCCCCGCTCATAGTGAAAGCCGGTCCGGAACAGGACCCCGAGGTCAGAGCAACTGTGGCAGCAATGGGATTGACTGTAGCTACTGCCATGAAAAATGCGTTCGAGGCCAGTATGTCTCTTCGTGCCTTTTTAGGCCTGGACGATGCGCCAATGGCTGAGGTAGCATTACAATATGTGAAGAAAGGGCCTCTCGGCGAGCCTACGCAGGAAAATGATCTACCACCACTAATGCAAAGTCTGCTATGTTGGTACAAACAATTCATATCATGGACCGAGAAAGAATTTGTGTATGTGGATGTTACAGAGGAGCATCACACCAAAAAGTACTCTGTACAAGTTGAGCTGAGTGAATTGTTCCAGCTGTTCAATCTGCGCGAGCTCGACAAATCTATCCTGAGTTGCTACGTTCTGTAAGTGATTTATTTCTACCTCATCTCGTTCTTCATTGCCTACACTATATATATATATATATATATATATATATATATATATATTGTCCTAACTATATTGTTGCGTACGCTATTATGCAGATTGAAGATTTGGGAATATAAAATAAGACTCATCCATGATGTTGGGTTCATTGACCCACAAATCATTAATGGAACTATGTTAGAACGTCACCCCAAAGACGTGGAGAAAGACTTGTACAATTTTCTTAAAAAGCATGAACTCAAAAATTATATTCTATTTCCTTACCATTTTGGGTGAGTGTTTCTCTCATGTTCCTATTCTCTTTTGTTTACTCGATGCATGGTATGTCTAATCGATAAGTTATGCATGACTGTGCATGTAACGTGTCCGCTGGTTCCACTGGATTCTGCTAAAAATTGAACTTCACAGCTCCACAATTTTTATCATTGACTCTATGAATTCAGATACAAATCTTTGGATCGACATGAGAAAAATGATGCAAAGGTAATTATTTTCAATCATTTGCGCTCTATATCGATCGGTCTCTTTTGTTCATTTCCTAATATGCAGTAGCTAATAACTCCCTTGTTCATTTAATTTTATTTGCAATGTAGAGTTTGGAGACGGTTCTCACATGAACATCAGCTAGAATTTAAAAATATGGTTCGTGGTGTGGATAAGCAGCCAGCGGGGACCGGTCTATGTGGATACTATGTCTGTGAGAACATACGGAAAGAAATCTCTGAGAGGAAGAAGGACGAGACCACGCGGAGGGGTCTCAATAACTTGCGGAGGGCGCTTACTCCAGAAGCTCGCTTTCGACCAATTCAAGAGGAAATAGCAGATTTTTCCTTAGGCATGTCATCGATTCCAAAGGAGAACACCATACGTCCACTGACGATGACTATTATACGCATATCCGAAAACTTTGAAACTTGTTCGAAGTTGTGTATGGTCATCCATCTTAATTGTGTATATGGAAACTTGTTCGAGGTTGTATATATGATCACCCGATATTGAATATACATTATATACTCCTATTGAATTCTCCTTATTTGAAATTTCATATATATATATATATATATATATATATATATATATATATATATATATATATATATGTATATAGTAGCGTAAAATATATATATATATATGTGTACTGAAACTTCATCAAAATTAAAATAAAACACAAAATAAAATATAAAAGAAATAAAACAAAACAAATTAAAAAGAAACCAGGTTTAGGGGGCCTAAAACCCTAAACCTGCGCAGGAGGTTTTCAGTCCCGGTTAGCCACAAGAACCGGGACTAAAGGTCCTCCGCCGCGACGGACTCCTGGCGCCCACGTGGATGGGCCTTTAGTCCCGGTCCTTAAGCGGCGCGACTATAGGGGGGGGGGGGTCTTTAGTCGCGCATAGCTAGTCCCGGTTGCGCGGCCGGGACTACTGGCTCTGGCGAACCGGGACTATAGGCCTATTTTCTACCAGTGATGGAGAATTGGTTCTGTGATGTAGCACGGGGAAACACAGCTCTGCACCTCTCCAGCCGACGCGACAGATCTCTTGGTTGCACATGGTGCCGGTTCATGTCAAGACGGCTGCCTTGGAGAGTCACTAATATTGCTAAGTGATTATTGTACAGGGTAGCCCAGTATGCTAGCAGCCAAACACCAAAAGACGGAAGGAAGCCCTAGGACAGAGTCGGCATGTCGCCACAATTTTTTATGAAAGAAAGCCTACCAGAACGGCACGGCCCACATTTGTGTGCAGTGCGCACTTCAAAATCAGCACTATTAGGGCTTTATACCGAGTTTTAGCTTGTGGTTAGGCATGCGGTTGTGTGGCCTAACCACCCGAGTTCAATTCCTAAAATTTACTGGTGATGCATCGGGGTCTATTAACATAAAAATCTTGGTACTCATACAAAAAATCATTAAGAACAAGTCTTGATGTGTGGCACAACTAGAGATCACAGAAAATATCATGGGAATCACACTATTGTTTGTCGTCACAAAAACCAAGGTGCAGCCTGGGGATAGAGGTTTCCGGCATAAAACAAATGTTTACTTTCTAAGTGGATTTTTAAATTGCTACATGAGGAAGTAATATGGAAGGAGCTTCTGACTAACAAATATAGAAACGGTAAAGCGTTGTCACGAGTAGAGGCAAATCCGATTGATTCCCGATTTCGGAAGAGGTTAATGAAGTTTCAACACAAGTTCTTTTTGCAAGGTTCTTTCGTGGTCGGATGGTCTCCAAGTTAGATTTTGCCAGGATTTTTTGTTAGGCCAATATTCGTTAGCGGATGAATATCTTTTTTATATAATGTAGTAAGTCTCAAGAATATCTTGGTGGCTGATGTGATGTCGTCTGTACAAGAATGTCTTGGTGGCTGATCCTCTTGCTACATCTATTATGTACAAGTTATATCTCTACTATTAAAGTGGACGCGGTAGCGTCCGTGATTGCGGTACGTCTTACCCGGACGCTTCTGCTCGCTGAAATAACCGGATACATCTTGCCCCCACGAGAAAACACATAACGAAAAAAGAACTCCGGAAGAACCGCACCTTATCCCTTCCACAATACTCACGAGGCAACAAGCACAATCCCTCCATTGCTGAGCCCCCGCCGACCCAGCCCAAGCCGATCTCTGCCAAAAACTGAGCTCTGTCCTGCAGCATCGCGAGCAGCATCCGAATCCCCGCCACACCTACACCCAGTCCTCCGGCGCCGCCTCAGCTCGAATGACAATCGCCAGTCAGCCCCGTGTGGGTCAACCAGTGGCAACCGCCGGTCAGCTGCGTGCGCAACAACTGCCGATCGTGGAGGACGTCATGTTACGGCTTCGACCAGTACATAATCATCAGCGCCCCCGCCACCTTCCCACCATTGTCCTCCACTTCTCCTCTCGGCTCCCATCTGCTGTCTCCAATTCGGCGACTGCACCCGCTGCCGCCGCCGGGATACCTCCAAGCGGAGGTGCGTTGGACGCCGCCGACAGTGGCTACGACGTCACGCCGTCCATCTTTCTCGCCCTCGTGCAATTTATCAATTGCGATTGCAAGAGCAAGTTCCAGGCCGAGCAAGGTCAGTTCGTGGACTGTGAACTTCTGTGAAGCGATGTTTCTCATTTGTGTGAATTCCCTTACATTTACCTGATGTTCCAGTGTTCTGCAGAGGATTCAGAGAGAAAACCAACAGGGATAAGACTCTTGTCCACCACAACAAAGACCAGATTGCAGGTATATGCAAGCACTGGCATGTACTACCAGTTGCGCATGGAAGTAAATCATGAGACTGCTTATGTTTTGTAGCATATGAATGCATGCTTTCTGCTCTGGCACTTTTTTTTTCTTGCAAGCTTAAGTCTGGAATTGACACTCCGTAGCTAAAAATTGGTTTAGGAAATACTGATAGTTGAATTGCCTCAAAGTTATCCGTTACCATTTGAAGTTAGTTGGCCATTCTCAATATATGTGTTTCAATGTGCAGTGGCAATAGATGTACTGATAAGTTCTTTCTGGAGGGGGGATCGTAGAACACGGCGGGGTCTGGCGTCCGCGACCTTTGGTTCGATCTGATTCCTTGATCTGGGTCAATAGGTGAGTGCATATGTCACTGGAGTACCCCTAAATTCAATATATAGGTTGTGTCATGGTTATATGTTTTATTTTCATCTTATTGCAAATGGGAAACATCATAGGAGGATGATTTTCCAGTTAGAGCAAGATGAGGGAACCATTGTCGGGGATGAAGACTTGAGAACTTATATTACTGAATATTACAAGAAATTATTTGGGCCTTCAACTGCCAATAATATCTCCTTAGTGGAAAGTCATATTCAGGATATACCGCAGTTATCTCAAGAGGAGAACGATATTCTCACAGCTGATTTCTTAGTGCAAAATTTTTTTGAGCCAATATCGCAAATGGAGCCTAATAAGGCTCCATGCCCTGATGGTTTTTCCAGCTGAGTTTTACAAGTCCTTCTGGGAGATTATTAAATCTGATTTGATGGCCATGTTCTTAGAGTTTAAGCAAGGTAATCTTCAGTTGTTTAAACTGAACTTTGGAGTGATAACCTTGCTTCCTAAGAAAGAAAATTTGGTTCAAATTCAGCAATATAGACCAATATGCCTTCTTAATGTCAGTTTTCAATTTTTTACTAAGGTGGGTACTAATCGTATTACCCAAATATTACAAAAGGTGGTTAGACCTTCTCAGTCGGCTTTCATGCCTGGGAGGAACATCTTGGAAGGAGTTGTTATCCTTCATGAAACCATTTATGAGCTTAAGAAGAAGAAGTTAGATGGGGTTATTTTTAAAATTGATTTTGAGAAGGCCTATGATACGGTTAAGTGGCCTTTTTTTACTTCAAGCTTTACGTATGAAGGGGTTTGCACAGGAATGGTGTGATATAATATTGCAATTTTTCCAGGGAGGAAGTGTAGGTATTCGGGTTAATAATAACATTGGTCATTATTTCCAAACGAGAAAAGGTCTTAGGCAGGGTGATCCTTTGTCACCTATTCTCTTTAATATTGTTGCTGATATGCTAGCTATTATGATCGCTAGGGCTAAGGATAATGGACAAATTGGAGGTCTTATTCCTGACCTAGTTGAAGGAGGTTTGTCTATCCTTCAGTATGCTAATGATATTGTTTTATTTTTAGAGCATGATTTGGATAAGGCTCTAAATCTTAAATTAATCTTGTGTATCTTTGAGAAATTGTCGGGTCTCAAGATAAACTTTCACAAGAGTGAAGTTTTTTGTTTTGGAAAGGCTAAGGAGGTAGAGAGTCAGTATAAACAAATTTTTGGTTGTGAGTCTCGTTCTTTACCTTTCAAATATTTGGAGATTCCTATCCATCACAGGAAAATTACCAACTCTGAGTGGCACCCAGTGGAGATTCGTTTTGTGGACAAACTTAGGTGTTGGAAAGGAAAACTACTATCTTATGGGGATCGTTTAGTTCTTGTTAATTCTGTGTTAACAAGTTTACCCATCTTTATGCTTTCCTTTTTCGAGATTCCTATCGGTGTTCGTAAGAGACTAGATTTTTATAGATCACGCTTCTTCTGGCAGAGTGATGAAACCAAGCGTAAATATAGGTTAACAAAATGGAACATTATTTGTCGACTTAAAGATCAAGGTGGATTGGGTGTGGAAGTGCTTGAGTTGAAAAATAAGTGTTTATTTGCATCAAGATACTTAATGAGGAGGGTGTCTGGCAGGAATTGTTGCTCCTTTAGCTGATGTGGAAGCACAACCTACTGTTTCTCCTTTTTGGAAATAATTAATGAGAGTTAAAAGGGATTTCTTTAGCGGAGGTTCTTTTAAAATTGGAAATGGGGAAACAACCAGGTTTTGGGAGGACATTTGGTTAGGCCCAACTCCCCTCTCTGATCAATATCCTCTCCTTTATAATATTGTCTATTCTAAGAATGTTCCGGTAGTTGGGGTGTTTCAGAATGCCCCACCGATTAATATCTCCTTTCGTAGGAATTTAGTAGGCATCACTTGGGATATGTGTCTCACTTATGTTTGCGTTTGATGAACATCTCTCTTAATTCTGATACTGATAGGTTTCATTGGAACCTGACTCAGAATGGGAGGTTTTCTTTTAAGACTATGTATGAGGACATGATGAATGGACATACCATTTTTCTCAGATATTATTTGTGGAAATTAAAAATCCCTCTGAAAATTAAAATCTTCATGTGGTTTTTAGACAAGAAGGTGCTTCTAAAAAGAGATAATTTAGCTAAAAAGGGTGGAAAGGTGACACGCATTGTTCCTTTCGTGGGAATGAAGAGTCAGCAGATCATTTATTTATTTTGTGCCCGTTTGCTAAACTTGTTTGGCGTGTGGTTTTTTGTACTTATAATATTCCTCTCCCCTCCAATTTGTCTAATATGTTCAGGAATTGGCTTAACGGGATTGATATTAAGACCAAGAATAGGATTATGATTGGTATATCGGCCATTTGTTGGGCCATTTGGTTATGTAGAAATAATGTTGTTTTTAACAGGAAGGATCATGTTCATGTCTTACAGGTTATTTTCTCGGCAGCGCATTGGATCCAGCTATGGGATTTCTTACTTCCTTCCGATCAGAGGACAAGGTTAGACCCTTTTGTGCACATACATAATGGGGACATTCTTCATAACCCCGGAAGGGATTTCTGAGGAATGTCACCATTACGAATGTGCACTAAAGGGTTTAACTTCATCCGGATCTCACGAACCATATTACATATGTGACATTATTTAGTTCCAAACAAATCCAGAAACCCTCGCATTCGTTCCTTTCCCCGGATCACCACCGCCTGTAGTACCTTTTAACAGGAACAAGATGATCATCGGGCCTTGATGTGAAGTTGTACCTTCACATTTTTTGCTTGTTACGAGGTAAGTACACGTGATGGCGATGCGGGGGAAGGAAGGGTTTCTGGAGTTCTATGAAACTAAACAAAATCATATATGTAATAGTGAAATCCGGAAAAAACTAGATCCTTTTGTACACATACATAATGGGGATATTCTTCATAACCCCGGAAGGGATTTCTGAGGAATATCACCATTACGAATGTGCACTAAAGGGTTTAGCTTCATCCGGATCTCACGAACCATATTACATATGTGACATTATTTAGTTCGAAAGAAATCCAGAAACCCTCATCTTCATCCTTTCACCGGATCACCACCGCATGTAGTACCTCTTAACAGGACCAAGATGGTCATCGGGCCTTGATGTGAAGTTGGACCTTCACATTTTGTGCTTGTTACGAGGTAAGTACACGTGATGGCGATGCGGGGGAAGGAAGGGTTTCTGGAGTTCTCTGGAAAGTAAACAAAATCATATATGTAATAGTGAAATCCAGAAAAACTAGACTCTTTTGTAGACATACATAATGGGGACATTCTTCATAACCCCGGAAGGGATTTCTGAGGAATGTCACCATTACGAATGTGCACTAAAGGGTTCAACTTCATCCGGATCTCACGAACCATATTACATATGTGACATTATTTAGTTCGAAAGAAATAATTCAGAAACCCTCGCATTCGTTCCTTTCCCCGGATCACCGCCGCATGTAGTACCTCTTAACACGAACAAGATGGTCATCAGTCTGTGTGCCTCATAACAGTTCCAAATTTCTAACACTAAGTAAAAAAATTATAACTTAGTGAAATTTTCTAACTTAGTTAAATTTTCTAACTTAGTGAATTTTTTCTAACTTAGTGAAAATTTCTAACTTAGTGAAATTATTCTAACTTAGTGACATTTTCTAACTTAGTGAAATTTTCTAACTTAGTGAACATTTTCTAATTTAGTGAAATTATTCTAACTTAGTGAAAATTTCTAACTTAGTGAAATTATTCTAACTTAGTGAAAATTTTCTAACTTAGTGAAATTTTCTAACAATAACTTAGTGAAATTTTCTAAAAATTCTTAAGTGAAATTTCTAACACAAAAATTCCTAACACTAAAAATTTATAACTTAGTGAAAGTTTCTAACTTAGTGAAATTTTTCTAACTTAGTGAAAATTTCTAACTTAGTGAAATCATTCTAACTTAGTGAAATTTTCTAACTTAGTGAAAATTTTCTAACTTAGTGAAAATTTTCTAACTTAATGAAATTTTCTAACACCAACTTAGTGAAATTTTCTTAAAATTCTTAAGTGAAATTCCTAACAATTAAATTCCTAACACTAAAAATTCCTAAGTAAAAATTCCTAACAATAAAAATTCCTAACAATAAAATGGTCTTCTGTCCCGGTTGTTGCTACGAACCGGGACAGATGCCTCACACTTTTTTTTTCCCGAAGGGGTATGTGTAACGCGCGCGTTGGGGGGGGGGGGGGGCATCCGTCCCGGTTGTTTGCAAAAATTGGGACGAATGCCCTATTTTTAATTATTTTTTGTTTTCTTTTGTTTTCTATTGTTTCCTTTATGTTTTTTATTGTTTTCCTTTATGTTTTCTATTGTTTTATTTTGTTTTTTTTCCTTTTTGTTTTCTCTTGTTTTATTTTCTTTTCTATTGTTTTATTTTGTTTTCTCTTGTATTCTTTTTTTTCTCTTGTTTTATTTTGTTTTCTATTGTTTCCTTTATGTTTTCTATTGTTTTGCTTTATGTTTTATTTTGTTTTGTCTTGTTTCCTTTTTGTTTTCTTTTGTTTTATTTTGTTTTCTACTGTTTCTTTTATGTTTTCTATTGTTTTCCTTTATGTTTTCTATTGTTTTCCTTTAAGTTTTATTTTGTTTTCTGTTGTTACTTTTTTTGTTTTCTATTGTTTCCGTTATGTTTTCCATTATTTCCTTTATGTTTTCCATTGTTTTATTTTGTTTTCCATTATGTCCTCTATGTTTCAAATAATAACTCCACACGTTTCAAATACACAACAAGGTACGTTAAATTTATAATAAGTGCACATCAGACCAGTTGATCCATGCATATACATAGTTTCGTCGCATACAAGGCATCCGGGTGATTTGTATTCGGTCGATGAACCTTCAAAGGGGGATGTAGAACAAAACAATCGGTATCGCCATCATACAGCTCGACCGTGGCTATTGAGTGCATATATGCATATCAAAAGAACGGTCGGACGTATGATGGCGAATCTGGGTGATTTGTATTCGGTCGATGAACTGAATGATGTATCAAACCTTTTGTCAAACCTTCAAGGGGGGATGTTGAACAAAACAATTGGTATCGCCATCATACTCCCTGACCGTGGCTATTGATTGCATATATGCATATCAAAAGAACGGTCGGACGTATGATGGCGAATCCGGATGATTTGTATTCGGTCGATGAACTGAATGATGTATCAAACCTTAAAGGGGGGATTTAGAACAAAATAATCGGTATCGCCAGCATGCAGCCCTACCGTGGCTACTGAGTGCATATATGCATACCACATGCACGGCAGGACGTATGCTCGCGAATTCGGATGATTTGTATTTGGTCGATGAACTGACTGGTGTATGAAGGTGGGCTATATATAGGGTCCTCTGGCTCACAAAGTGTTGTGCTAGGGTTTTGATCCAACGGTTAAGAAACACCCCTGATCCAACGGCTCACAACAGCTCGAAAGAAACACACCGTAGCCCTGATCGAACGGCTCACAACAGCTTGAAAGAAACACACCCCTGATCCAACGACTCATAAGCGCTTGAAAGAAACACACGATCCGTGTGATTCGTTCTGATTGGTCCCAACGAAACCCTAAGCATTTAGTCTCGGTTGGTAAAACAGATCGGGACTAAAGGGACGATCC
Source organism: Alopecurus myosuroides (assembly GCA_028641055.1). Taxonomy (NCBI): domain Eukaryota; kingdom Viridiplantae; phylum Streptophyta; class Magnoliopsida; order Poales; family Poaceae; genus Alopecurus; species Alopecurus myosuroides. The sequence goes on along the minus strand of CM054063.1, from coordinate 311,587,069 downwards.
GTTTCCCAACGAAACCCGAACCATTTCGTCCCGGTTGGTAAAACAGGCCGGTACTAAAGGGATCTGTTTTATTCTCACTATATATATGTATGCATTGCCACCATTGGCATAAACACATATAAACTCACCACTCTCTCATGGCTTCTACCGTACCCACTCTAACCTTCCTCCAGGCGGAGGCACTTTCCGCCTTGAACTACCCCTGCCCGCCCGGCTCCCTCCTCTTCCTCAAGGTGTGGCGCGTCGGGCGGCCATCACGAACCACTACTACCACGAGCTCACGCCGGAGCAGCGGAGGAATCCTAGTTGGAATCCTGACTACCGCCCTACTTCGGACGCCTTCTTCATTAATCGGCGTGAGAGTGCGCTCGCCGGGTATGAGGAGAACGGACCGCCTCCGTCGAACTTCAACGAGGCCGGTCGTCAGCTGTGGTGGGGCGGCGGACAGACTCTTTAGAGCGTCATGAAGTACATCATGGCTAGCGATAACCCCCGCCTGCGCTACCCTCACGCCCAGTCATGGCATCGTGATCCTCCGAGGGATTCCAGATCACCGTCCGACGATAGTGACGATGACGGTGCTGACTACGACGACTACGAGTCGGAGTACTATAGGCCTAGGCAGGAGTATGACTAGCAGATCAGATCCAGTCTTTCCATTATGTAGATCTATTCTCTCTGTTTAGGTTTAGATCAACTCTTCCATTATGTACTGCCTTTTTTATCTATCCAAGATGCATGTTTGTGTGCAATATGGGCGCGAGCGCCGGTGCGACAATTTTTGTAAACACTTTTTCAACAGAACTATGATAATGTATTCCACGTTTATTATTACACATCACCAACAACATCCCTATCTAGTCTTCTGAATTTTCTTCGTGTAGAGATGGTCCATAAACCCTTGTCCCTTGCTTATGATCGCTTCGGCCGTAACCATGGAGCATCTTCATTATTTAACGGGATGGTTGGATCAGCTTTCACTGTGAAGGGTGGAATTTCAACAAACTTATTATAATCTTCTGACATGTCTATCGTGTCCTCGATTCCCACGATGTTTCTTTTCCCTGAAAGAACTATGTGACGCTTCGGCTCATCGTATGATGTATTTGTTTGCTTATTTTTTCTTTTTTTGTCCTTCACATAGAAGACCCGAGCCACATCATTGGCTAGGACATCATTGTAACCAATATTGTTGAGATCCACTGTTGTCATTCCGTAAAGCGGGTCTACCTTTACCCCTTCTCCATTCAGGTTGACCCATTTGCACTTGAACATAGGGACCTTAAAAGAAGGTCCATAGTCAAGTTCCCATATCTCCTCTATGTAACCATAATATGTGTCATTTTTTCCATTCTTGTTTGTTGTATCAAAGCGTACACCACTGTTTTAGTTGGTGCTCTTCTTATCTTGGGCTATCGTGTAAAATGTATTCCCATTTATCTCGTACCCTTGAAAACTCCCAATAGTCGAAGATGGTGACCTGACCAACATGTACAACTGATCTTCAACAGTGGTGTCATTTATAAGATGTGTTTGCAACCAACTTCTGAAAGTCTCCATGTGTTTGCGTTTAATCCATGAGTCATCCTTCCCCGGGTTTGTGGAGCGTACAATATTATTGTGTTCCTCGAGATACGGAGCCACGAAGATGGAATTTTGTAGAACTGTGTAGTGTGCTTTAGTGAAAGAATGTCCATCCCTGGGTATCATTGTTTTCTTTCCGAGCGTTCCTTTTCCCCTCAGTCTCCCCTCATGCCGCGATTCAGGAACACCAATCGTCTTAAGGTCAGGAATAAAGTCAACACAGAACCCAATGACCTCATTTGTTCCATAGCCCTTCGAGATGCTTCCTTCTGGCCTAGCACGGTTATGAACATATTTCTTCAAGACTCCTATGAACCTCTCAAAGGGGAACATATTGTGTAGAAATACCGGACCGAGAATATGAATCTCTTCACATAGGTGAACGAGGAGATGAGTCATAATGTTGAAAAAGGATGGTGGGAACACCAACTCAAAACAAACAAGACACTGGACCACATCCCTCTGTAATCTTGCCAGAATTTCTGGATCGATTACCTTCTGAGATATTGCGTTGAGGAATGCACATAGCTTCACAATGGGTACTCGAACATTTTCCGGTAGAAGCCCCCTCAATGAAATCGGAAGCAAATGCGTCATAATCACGTGGGAGTCATGAGACTTCAGGTTTTGGAATTTTTCTCTGCCATGTTTATTATCCCCTTTATAATCGACGAGAAGCCAGACGGAACCTTGATACTGTAAAGGACTTCAAAAATATTTCCTTCTCTGCTTTAGTAAGAGCGTAGCTGCTTAAGTAATCGCGCCCTATATCCATGTGCTTATTGCTTGGGTCTTTCATACGTTGCTGGTCCTCCCGTGCTTCTGGCGTATATTTTGACTTCCCATACACGCCCAGGAAGCATAGCAGGTTGACACAGAGATTCTTTGTCACATGCATCACGTCGATTGAAGACCGGACCTCTAAAACTTTCCAATAGGGTAGCTCCCAAAATATAGATTTCTTCTTCCACATGGGTGTGCGCTTATGAGGGCCGTTCGGAACAGGTTGGCTGCCATCACCCTTCCCAAAGATTACTTTTAGGTCCTTGACCATATCGAATAAATCATTACCACTACGGAGGCCAGGCTTCTTCCGGTTATCTGCCTCACCTCTGAAATTCTTCCCTCCTTTCTTTCTTACGGGATGCTTGATCGGAAGAAATCTACGATGCTCCAGGTATACAACCTTTTTACATTTATCCAAATAAACAATGTCAGTCTTATCTAAACAGTGTATGCATGCATTGCATCCCTTGTTTGTATGTCCAAAAATGTTACTAAGAGTAGGCCAATCATTGATGGTTACGAAAAGCAACGCTTGTAGGTAAAATGGCTTTTGTTCGTTCTCATCCCACACACGTACACCTGGTTTGCCCCACAATTGTAAGAGTTCTTCCACTAATGGCCTTAGATACACATCAATGTCGTTGCCAGGTTGCCTCGGGCCTTGGATGAGAACTGGCATCATAATGAACTTGCGCTTCATGCACAGCAAAGGAGGAAGGTTGTACATACATAGAGTTACGGGCCAGGTGCTATGACTGGAGCTCTTCTCCCCAAACGGATTAAAGCCATCTGTACTTAGACCAAACCATAAGTTTCTCGCCTCTCCTGTAAAGTCCGGGAAGTCTCTCTCGATCTTTCTCCACTGCGATCCATCGGCGGGGTGTCTCAACTTTCGGTCTTTCTTACGGTCTTCTTTATGCCATCGTAACAACTTAGTATGCTCTTTGTTTCTAAACAGACGTTTCAACCGTGGTATTATAGGAGCATACCACATCACCTTTGCATGAACCCTCTTACGGGGGGCTCGCCGTCAACATCACCACGGTCATCTGCTCTGATCTTATACCGCAGTGCAGTGCATACTGGACATTCATCCAAATTCTCGTACTTCTCACCGCGGTAGAGGATGCAGTCATTAATGCATGCATGTATCTTCTGCACATCTAATCCCAGAGGGCAGAGATGTTTCTTTGCTTCGTACGTACTCTCAGGCAATTCGTTATCCTTTGGAAGCTTCGGCTTCATTAGTTGAAGTAAACTCTCAAATGCCTTGTCATTCACACCATTCTATGCCTTCCATTTCAGCAACTCCAGTGTGGTACCGAGCTTTGTGCTACCATCTTCGCAATTTGGGTACAACAACTTTTTGTGATCCTGTAACATGTTGTCCAGCTTCAACCTCTCCAATTCACTTTCAAAGTCTTCCCTTGCATCAGCAATAACTCGGCCAAGATCATCATCAGGCTCTTCTGATGCCTATTCTTGATCACCTTCTTCTTCTGCATTGTCTTCCATTGCAGTATCACCGTATTCAGGGAACAAAGGATCTTCTTGTTCTTCTTCATTGTCTTCCATCACAACCTCTCTTTCTCCATGCATAGTAAAATAACACACACACTAGCACCCACCTCTCTCACTCCTCCAAGAAAAAAAACATAGGGAAGGGGGGCTGTGAGGCAGCATATGTAAGGGAAGGGGGGCATTGGTCCCGGATTGTGGCATGAACCGGGACCAATGCCCATGCGCGTGCCACGTGGCCTGTGGCGCGGCATTGGTCCCGGTTCATTCCACAAACCGGGACCAATGCCTCCTTACGAACCGGGACCAATGCCCTCAGGCGATTTCTGCTACCTCGGGCGCACAAACCGGGACCAATGCATATCATTTGTCCCGAATTTCGATGCAATCGGGCCAGATGCCTTTTCTGGCCCTGGACGAAAGGGGTTGTTTCCACTAGTGATCATCCTCCACGGAGGGACCGTGATGCTGGGGTAATTCAAGGATGACGAGGAGACCAAGGCGGCAATCGAATACGACGGGTGGTTTTACACCGGAGACATCGGTGTTATGCACCCTGACGGCTACCTAGAGATACGCGACCGTTCAAAGGATGTTATCATTTGCGGAGGCGAGAACATCAGCAGCATGGAGGTTGACGAGGTACTCTATGGCCACCTGACGGTGAAAAAGGCCGCGGTGGTGGGTCGGCCAATTGAGTTTTGGGGCGAAATACCGTGCGCCTTCGTGAGCCTGAAGGATGGCCTAGCGGGGACTGTGAACATGGCGGAGGTCATATCGTGGTGTAGGGAACGCCTGCCACGCTACATGGTGCCCCGGACGGTGTTTTTCCGGGACGAGCTGCCCAAGACATCCACGGGTAAGATCCAGAAGTACGAGCTACGGAATCTCGCCAAGGAGATGGGAATGGGACACACTCTCCAAGAATAGATTTAAAGTGTCTGTCACCCTCAGTCCTTGGTGATTGTGGTGGCTCGAAACACGTCTTCGGTGATGAAAATCCTGAGATCCACACGTGCAACAGAACATGTACTCTTCATGTACATTGTTCAGTCAGTGCAGTAGGGTTTGTGTTGGTACTATTGAGATGTTGTCGTGTGGCAGAGCTTTGTTTTCTTCTCACTTTTGGTTCGGAATTGATGAATTGTTTTGCTTTGACATTGTGGAATAACTAATAATATATGGTTGTGTGCATCTACCGTTATATAGATCCGGGGTTGTCTTGAAAGTAAGTATAACCTCTCTCGGCTATATTGAGTTTAAAAAAAGGATCAATCAGTATAACCTCTCTCGACCACATAAGCTCATTTTTTCTGCATTAATTACCAACTCACACTAGTGCAGATAGCCTCATCTGTGGCGCACCAAAAACCCTTTCTGTGGCGCACCATTTGGCCACAGGGGTGCGCCACAGAAAACACACCATTAAAATATTTTCTATGGCGCAACACACACATGCGCCACAAAAATAGTTGTTTCTGTGGCGCACCACTGCCATGCGCCACATAAATAGTTGATTCTGTGGCGCACCACTGCCATGCGCCACAGAAATAGTCGATTATGTGGGGCATCCCCTCCTGGTGCGCCACAGAAATAGATGCGCCACAGAATTTACCACAGGTGCGCCACAGAAAATCTTCAGTATTTCGAAATTTAAATTGTTTCTGGTATAAATACAAGTATATTACAGTATTTATACAGTTTGAATAGAGGAAGTGATATTTGACAAATATATAAACATAGAAGTTATATTTGACAAAGATATAAGTCACACATTACTCGATGATAACATAATGTACAATAGTGATACATAGTGCAAAAGTATCGAATTTTGTTCAAATTAAGTGATAGTCAAACATCATCGAACATGCCACCACATAGTTCATCGAACATGCCACCATGTACTCGATAAGGCCTAAGCTAAGATGAAAGAGACTACAAGCACGACGACGATGGTGAGCAAGAACGGTAGCTTCATGGAGGTCTTCATCTTGTTCTTCTGTTTCGACTGGTGGTCCCTCCACTTCGCAACCGCCTCGTGTCTAGTCTCGTATCCTTTATAGAAGTTGTTGCTGAATTTGTCCACCTGTGCTTTACAGTCCTTCCACTCGTCATAGACTCCTGGAACCCGACCCTCGAACACCACGTAGTACGTCATCTATATAGATAGACACAAAGCATATTAGTAAGTAATGCAAAAAACAACTAAGCCATATATGTTCACCAAAAACAACTAAGGAAACAAAAATAAACATCAAAGATATACAACATAAAGCTAGGCCTAAGTTTAGAGCTAACTAATAGTAGCTAGCTAGGCCTAATTAAGTTTAGAGCTAACTAATAGTAGCTAGCTAGGCGTAAGTTTAGAGCTAACTAATAGTAGCTAGCTAGGCCTAAGTTTGGAGCTAACTAATAGTAGCTAGGCTTATAAAAGTTAAGAAAATTTTGTTAAACAAACTAATAGTAGCTAGCTAGGCACACCTCGATCAACGATACCTCTTCTGGAGAGGCGCCAGAAACGGCTTATACAAGTCTTTCGTCATCCACGTCCTACGATCAACCTGCCGCTCTAGGCGTTCCTGGATATCCCTCTGGCATAATCCTATGGGTTGGTTCAAGGACCCTCCCTTCTTGTTGACATCTTCAATGATTATCTCCGACAACTTGACTTTGATGCGATGAAAATCTTGCATAAGATCTTCCTGTGAGATTTCCCCCGCCATTTTGTTGGACCAGTCTCGGAGTTTAGAAGGATGATTCATATTATTTGCATCGCGAACAATCCCTTTGAGGTGATGGAGGGCATAGAAGGCCTCCTTCGTGCTCCAAGCCGGCTGCTTGATGCAGGGGAACTCGGTCACGTGTATGAACCCGTATTTGCCAGTAGCCGGCCTGATACATTCTTGTTTCTTTTCGAATGTGCCTCCATTTTGGGCGTAGCCATTGATAGCCTCATCGAGAACACCCCTTATTCTGGTGTAGTCTTTCCTCTTCGTCTTATTCGACGAGTTGAAGTACTGGGCAAGTGACCACTTTGGGCAAAGCACGATGAGTGTGCAGTATGTGTCCCTGCTCAACACATGCAATTGAATCCAGGATAAGCAATGGATGAAATCTAGAAAAAAAACATTAGCTACGACGGTCGCGAGACTTACTCGGGAAAGACAGGAAAAAGAATGTCCCTCTTGTTCTCACTGTTTCTCAACATGAAGCTCTCGAGGTACTTCACTGCCTTGGTCCGTGTACTTGATCCTTCCTCCAGCTGGCTATCACGCATGTAGTAGGGATCCTCTACCATAACGTATGGGGGTAACTCTCGCTGGATCTGTAGCTGAGCATTGAGCGCGTATACGCGGACCAAGTCATAGTCCAGCCGTCTCGAGTGAAACAGATTGAAAATATCTTCGTACGCTATGAAGAACAGTCCTGCGGGGTCTTCATGGACGAAGTCCGGGCCCTCTAGCACCTTTACCACGAACGCAGGGTAATTTGGAGACTCGTCTGTAAGGAGGCCCTCTAGCATCACGATAATGTTCTGCAATGTGAGCATTGGTCCAGTTGCCCCGTGTATCTCGTCCGGACCCAGTATCGGTTTCCCAGCTTCATGCAAGCGGGTCAAGCCATCCTTACAGGGTCGTACCACGGCGTCGGCCAAGATCTTAGTAGGCTGGCCCTTTTTAGCAGGTCTCTTCCTAATCTTCTTGCTGGCGGTGGCCTGATCTGCTGCGGGAGCTGGGGGTGCTCGGGGCGACCCTACGACTGTCTTATGCAGTGTGCCAGGGCTGAATACTGTACCCTGCTGGAAGGTCAGGCGCTGCGTGACTTCAGTATGCCTAGGTTGATCGTCGTGACTGCGGAAGACTTCATCGTCACGATCCATATCAGGCATGTACCTATCTTGGATGTAGCCCGTGTTGAGGTAGGCATCGATGTCGACATTGTCATCGTAATGATACTCATCGACACCGGCTCCAGCTAGCGGGATGTCCACGTCCTTTCGGGTGACAGCGGCTGTGATGCCGGCGGTTGAGGCACAACTGCATTTGATGATCTTTTGGCCGGTCGTTGCGGCCTATTTCCCAACAACACTTGGTGCATTGTGGTGGTGGCAACAACCGCCGGTTCCTTCTGGGTGGTGGTGGCGACGACTACCGTTTCCTTCTGAGGGGCGACGGCCTTGGGTGCTGTCTGGAGGGCTCTTTGCTTCGTGGGCCGGACGATCTTATTGAGCGGGGCCATAGGGGATGTGGCGCCGGTGTTGCGCTTGATCACAAGACCCCCCCAAGACGAATCTGGCTCTTCGGCCATTTCATCACCCAAGTCGTGCAGTCTCCAAGTACCAAGTTGTCCTCCTCTTCGCAGCCTGGAGGTTGAAAGGGGGGGGGGAGGACGTCGCCATACTCCGGCACTACATTGGCCAACTTCACCTTCATCACGTTCTCGTCCATTTGAGAGTGGTGCATAGTGCGTTCCCTCGGTTGTATAATAGTGCCGGTAGCAACATCCACCAATTCTCCGCCGGGCACCACGGGATGCAGGAGTACACAAGGTTCGTCCTATTGGGAACATATCAGGCATCATGAGATGGCCGTGATCTTGAGAAGGCGTAGTTAGATCACGACTAACTAATTAGTTACATTGGTGATGGCGTCGAGCTCGGCGGGTGTCGAGACAAGGGCGACGGTGCCGGCGGCCGGCCCATCATTCTTCGGCATTGCTGCGGAAGGGGGCGCCGATGCGACCAGAAGGAGCGGCGCCGGCGTCTGGGGGGTCACCTGTTACGGCGGCACTTGCTGGTTCATGCTTGAGTTGCTGCGGACGAAGGTGGGCAGATGGATCGGTCCAATTTCACCCCCCGCATTCCAAGAAGCTATCCCCTCCATTAGCCTAGTGGGGATGACTTCCTTGAGCCTCTCATCCACTAATCTATTGAGCGTGTCGAGGTCCACCTCTCTGCTCTCAAGTTTCTTCTCTAGAGCCGCCATCTTCTTCTTCAGCTCCTCGACCTCCTCATCATCCTTAGTCGATGTCGTCTTCCTCTTCTTTCTCGACGACTTGGCATCTGATGTGTAGTACTCGGCTACCTTCATGTTTAGCCCAAAGCCGGAGATACGGCCAGCTGACGTCGGCGGGGCATCCAACGGCCTTTTCTTGTATGCGTTCGTCGCCCTATTGTCCCACCGACCCGTCGACCCTTCGGACAAGTGGTCAGATTTCCGCAACTCCCTCTCCTTCGGACAAAAGGAAAGTAAGGTGAGCCCATTTGGCTTCATTATCTAATTATTAGGTCAATGCAATATACATGTACTTGAGATATATGTGTCCTTACCAAATGTTTCTTGAATTCCTTCACGTCCTGGTCTTTCGTCACGAATTCCCCCGTCTTCCAGTCTAAGAAGTACCGGGACCGGACAAAGTTCCTAACTTGTATATCCGTGATTTTGTGCCAGGGGTTATCTTTTCCGAGACGTTCCATCTCGCGGTCCTCCTTCTCCCAAATGGGCTGTTTTCCTCGGTAACCACCGCTTCCGCAATGTTGGACCCCTATGTTTTGACCTGCAAATCCTGCCCCCATTTTGTCCATTTTTTACACTCCTCGGTGTTCATGTATGCCTTCAGTATGTCGAAATCTTCTTTCACGAGCGTCGGGTCTTTGCGACTAATCTCCTCCAAGCTTTTACCTTTCGCATTCTTCTTCTTCACCCGGGATTTCCAGCTGCTCAACGCGGTGCTCATCTTCGTGATGGCTAAAGAGTCCACCCTTTTGTTGAACGGCTCTAGGAACGCGTATCGCTGGTGAAGCTTCTTCAGGAGGATTTCGACCAAAGCCGCGTTGTCTTTGCTTCTAAGGTCCGTCGTGTTGATCGACATGCTTTCCCGCACGATGCACCCTAGCTGCATGCCGTACCCTGAGGCAATAGCTCGAGGCGCCAATGGTAGGCCACTTGGCGAGACCTCGGTGATTGTATCAGTGACGTTCGCGAGCACTTGCGGCATACGATCCTTCCTTGGCGCCCGAGGCTTCCTATTCTTCTCATTGGTCGTCGGGGCGGTGTCGCCGCTACCACCAGCCGACGTGCGGTCAGTGCCGCCACCATCGGTGCTGTCATTAACCTCTTCCTCCAAGTAACCCCAATCAACATTAGCGCCTTCCATACACCCAGCAGCGGCTCTGGCCTTGGTCGCTTCTTTCCCGGCGAAGGGCACTCGTCCCAAATTTTCAGAAGCTCGTCGATTTCTTCGCCGCTCCTCGTGCGCTGGGCTCCATCGGGATCGTCTTTACCATTGAACAACTCACCGCGTTTTCTCCACGGGTGATCCAGGAGAAGCCACCTTCGAGCCCCTGGGTACACGGCTTTCGAAGACCCAGGATCCCTTGGTGGCTGGAGATGCGGGGTCCCGTCCATGCACTTCACGCAGCCGCAGAATCCGTGGCCGACCTGGGCAGTTACATACGCGTAACCAGGATAGTCTGTGACCGTCGTGAGCAACGCGGCTCTCATATGGAAATAATCTCTAGTGTACGCGTCCCACGTACGGGGTGGCATCTTCCACAACGTGTCTAACTCGTCTTTCAGCAGCCCGAGATACAAATGCATGTCGACACCTGGTTGTTTTGGCCCCTGGATGAGAATACTCAAGTGTATGTACTTTTGCCTGGTGCACAGCCACGTGGGTAGGTTGTAAGGCCATACAAACACGGGCCAGCTGCTATGTGTGCTACTCTGGTTGCCGAACGGATTGAGTCCATCGGTGCTCATACCCAGCCTGACGTTCCTCGCGTCGCCCCCAAAACTCGGGAAAGCTATGTCCAATGCTTCCCACTGGGCAGCGTCTGCAGGATGTGTCATGATATAGCCCTTCTCCAGATCTTCTTCCGGCTTCTCCCTTTTCGCGTGCCATTGCATGAGCTTTGCTTCCTTAGGGTCCACGTAGTACCGTTGAAGACGGGGAGTGATAGGAAAGTATCATACCACTTTTCGAGGAATTTTCTTGTTGTTGGTTCCACACTTGTATCGTCCGTGGCCGCACTTCGGACATGTGGTTGTGTCCTTGTACCCCCCCCCCCCCCCGATAAATTACACAATCATTGATGCAGGCGTGAAATTTTCGTGAGGTAGGTCAAGAGGGCACACGAATTTCTTAGGCTCGTTGATACTGCTTGGCAATGTGTTCCCCTCGGGAAGGCGATCGTGCCAGAATTTCAAGTTCTTGTTGAAGCTCGAGTCGGTCCATTTGTTTTGCGTCTTCATCTTCAGAGCAGCAAGCGTTACATGCAACCGCGTATCCTCGGGGCGGCACCCAGGAAACAACGGAGTCACTCCGTCTATCTCCATTTGCGCCAGCTTGGCTTTCTCCCTAGCTGCAGCTATGTCGTTGCTCGTCTCCTTAAGCAGCAGATCCTGAACATGAGAGTCCCGCAAGGCCGAAATTAGCAGGGTCTCCGTGTTCACGCCTTCATCGTCATGTCGATCTTCTCCGCCGACATATCCTTGTTCATGATGATCTTCTTCGCCGTCATTTCCTTCGTCACCTCGCTCGCCCTATTCTTCGTGCACACCTTTTGCTGCCAGCGGTGCCACGTGGTTGCGGTCGTCAAAGAAACCGCGTCTGAGAAGGTGCTCCTCCAATTGTCCGGAATCAGTGTCAATCCAGCGCACGAGTTTGCATGATCGACACGGACATCTTATCTGCCGCCTGTTGCACCGAATCATGTCCGCCTTCGCGTCTTTCTTGTATCTAGCGATTCGAGCATAGCTCATTTCTAGTACCATGGTTGCCTACACAGACACATAGTGAGCAGAAAATTAGAACCACAACATGCATAGTCGCCGGAAAAAATCGGCATGACCTCTCCTATAAGTAGGACATATGGGGTGCAAACGTTTGCCGAAATGGAAATGAATCAACATTTCGGCAAACATCCATGCACCATGACCGCCCGCGCGCGCGACAATCGGTCCACCTGCACATGCATGACAAGCACCCATACACATTGATCGATGGCCACACGAGACATGCACCTCCAACTATACTCACCTAGTAGATTCGATACCGAGACGGGAAACCGGAGTATAGATGGAGGTAATTAGGCCCCCTCAACAACAAGAAACTTCACCAACAATTATACGTCGAAAAAAATAGGTTCACCTACCAAAAAAAGGAGAATTAAAGGTGTAAAATTAGAGTGGAGAGAAGGGGGAGGCGAGTGAGCAACATCCACTTGGAATGAAATGAGTGGGGGAGAGAGGGGGCTCCAATCTTTATGTGCACAGTACACCTTTTCTGTGGCGCACCCCCACATAATTCTGTGGCGCACTGCTGTGCTGCGCCACAGAAATGCCATATTCTGTGGCGCACTAGTGGGAATGAGCCATAAAAATGTGGCTTCTGACACCGAGTCCAATGATTGGGGTGGGCCCCACATAGTTTCTGTGGCGCACCCCGCGTCCATGCGCCACAGAGTTAGAAATTTCTGTGGCGCACCAGTGGCCATGCGCCACAAAAATATTTTTCTATGGCGCACGTGTTTAGGATGCGCCACAGATGCTGTTCAATAGAATGGCACTTCTCTACTAGTGGCATACTAAATACGACCCAAACGCACTAAAATAAAATAGTATTTCGTCCCGCTTTATAGATAAAAACCCAACTACCGAACACACTAAATAACCAGCTATTTTAAAGAAACTATTAACAATGAGGGACTATATTAGCACATCTACAACACATCCATGTTTTTCACCCACTATATAGCTTGGAAGGTTGGCCATGTTTTATTATGTTGAAGGGTCTTCACCAAATAAATGGTCCCACACACTAGAGCCGAGCGTTTCTGGATTATATATATACCTATATGCCCACAACACACAAAACCACGACCAACTCAATCATAACAATCACCGTGGATGATTTTTCTTTTCCTTTCATTTTCTACAAGAAGATAGTTTCACAACAAATCAGCTACCCGACTACCAATGGTAAAACTTGGAATATGGGATTAGGAGGCAGCGGGGAAAGATGTGTGACACATCCCGTTGCACTATTCTCGCATGTGAGCGGACTCAGCACAGCTGACCTCCATAGGTCTCTTATTAATTGTGCAATCAGGAAATGGGATCAAACCGACGACCCAATGGAGAATTGGTTCTGTGATGTAGCACGGGGAAACACAGCTCTGCACCTCTCCAGCCGACGCGGCAAATCTCTTGGTTGCACATGGTGCCGGTTCATGTCAAGACGGCAGCTGCCTTGGAGACTAAAGGCGCACGCACCACCGGCCGATTGCCTACCGGAGAGTCACGAAGATTGCCAAGTGATTATTGTACTGGATAGCCCTGGATGCTAGCAGCCCAGCACCAAAAGAAGGAAGGAAACCCTAGGACAAAGTCGGCATGTCGCCACAATTTTTATGAAAGAAAGCCTACCAGAACGGCACGGCCCACATTTGTGTGCAGTGCGCACTTCAAAATCAGCACTATTAGGGCTTTATGTCGAGTTTTGGCCTAATGGTTAGGCATGCGGTTATGTGGCCTAACCACCCGAGTTCAATTCCTAAAATTTACGGGTGATGCATAGGGGTCCATTAACATAAAACTCTTGGTACTCATACAAAAAATCATTAAGGATAAGTCTTGATGTGTGGTACAACTCGACATCACAGAAAATATCATGGGAATCATACTATTGTTTGTCTTCACAAAGACCAAGGTGCAGCCTGGGGATAGAGGTTTCCGGCATAAAAACAAATATTTACTTTCTAAGTGGATTTTTAAATTGCTAAATGAGGAAGGAATATGGCAGAAGCTTCTGACTAACAAGTAACAAATATCTAAACAGTAAAAGCATTGTCACGAGTAGAGGCACAGCCGATTGATTCCCGATTTTGGAACAGGTTCATGAAGTTTAAACACAAGTTCTTTTTGCAAGGTTCTTTCGTGGTCGGATGGTCTCCAAGTTAGATTTTGCCAGGATTTTTTGTTAGGCCAATATTCGTTAGCGAATGAATATCTTCTTTATATAATGTAGTAAGTCTGAAGAATGTCTTGGTGGCTTATGTGATGTCGTTTGTACAAGAATGTCTTGGTGGCTGATCCTCTTGCTACAACTATTCTGTACAAGATATATCAGAGATAAATGGACTGTTTGGCTGCACCTTGTTGAGATACAAATGCGAGTTTCTCTCCCGGATGCGGATGATACATCCAAATGGTGGTTGACGACTATGCTTTTGTTTATAGTAAAATATATGCATGATTAATTAGTTGTTAAATGGGCGCATAAGGTTTCTGCCCAATACTTGTGGAGGCTAAATATATCATTAAGGATCAAGATCTTTTTATGTTCCTTCAATGGAAGTTTATATTAACAAATAACAGTTTGGCTAAAAGACGGTGAACGTGATGTAAAAAATATGTGGTTTGTGATGCAGATGAATCAGTTGAATATTTATTCACCTCGTGTTCGTTAGCTCGTAATATTTGTAAGAATTAATCATTTTACGTTTAACATTTTTCCTCCTAATTGTATTGTAAACATATCTGGTAATTTGCTTAAGGAAGTGAGAAAAATACTAACGCACGGATACGAATCCACATATCAGATTTTCTTTGGACAATTCAGAACTGTCCTGATGATATTGATTTTAATAAAGCACATATTGCTCATTATTTGCAGGTTATCAACAAGGCATGTATTGGATACACGTGTTGTTACTCCTCAGTCCCACGAAGCAGCGACAACATTTTGATTCATCATTTGCTCGTATGATGATGGTCGTTCGGGCTCGGGCAGGATGGTTGGATCATAGAGGTCTTAATGCTTGTAGCACGTATTGGTTGTTGGTGTATATAAGACTGTCTATACTTGAAAACTTTTGCAATAAAATAAGTCTGTGTGCATAATATGATGCACAGGCCGGGATCTTCCCCATTTAGAAAAAGGTCGCCCGGCCTGCCTTGTTTCGTCATTGTCCGGCTTCATTCTTATTAATGCCTCTTTTGATACTTGACAAGAATTAGGCCATAGGGAGATCTAAAGAGCTGATCACCTCCTCGCTACAACAAAAATAGCTACGGTGGTGCTTGCTCAAGCTCACTATTCACCGCAATCAATCAAGTGGAGTCCGAACAGCCTACTTGCCACCGTCATGGAAGTCTTTGTTAAGCATATACATTATATTTGTTTCTCTCTCCATGCAGCAACCCGGCTGCTGGAGTTAATGATGAACCACAAGTGTATGGGATCGATCATAGATTTTTCGATAAATAAGAGTGTCAAACCCAACAAGGAGCAAAACATATTGATAAATAGTTTCAAGCAAGATTTCACTCTAAACACTATAGAACAATTATTTAGTGATTTTTGTAATAGTAATAAAAGGATAACAAATAAATAACAATAAAGGTAAATAGTTTCTACAAGTGTCCCAATCTTTTTTAGCACAAAGGATAAACCGGTGATACTTCTTATAATGGCTAAAACGTTCCTAAGGACACACAGGAGGTTTCTTCTAGTCATTTTCATCAAATGTCGTTGATTAATCTTTATCGTTTTGTTAAGTGTTATGTGGTAGACCTATGCTAGTGCACCGTCCTATCCAAGACTAATGCACACTTAAAATCACACTACTTACCAGCGTCCGTAAATAAGTAAAAGTAATTAAGAAATAAATCTAACCGTAGCATTAAACTCGTGGTATCTACTACTCCCTTATTTGAAGTATCAACTACAAACAAGTAATTCACGTCGGGAGAGAGATCTAGTGGAAAACAAAGATATAGAACCCTAATTGTTACAGTAGGACGAAGGTGGATGGTAAGGATGATGGTGCGGGTGGTGAGGACGATGACGATGACGATCTTGATGATGCCCGGTGAGATGACGGTGACAGTGGTGACGATTCACCCCTCCGCGAGGGAATTTCCCCGCCAGGAAGGTTTTTTCTTCTCTGTGTCGTTTCCGTCGCGAAGATGCGTCGAAAAAACTCTATGAAGTGCCTCCTCAGTGTTCTCATGTCACGGGGGTAAGTACCCCAAAGGAGAGCCAGAGGGAGTCCTGGGGCCCCCAGAAGCCCACCAGGCACGACCAATTGGAGGTCCACGCCTGACCAATTGGAGGTCCACGCCTGGGCCCCCAGAAGCCCACCAGGCACGACCAATTTTTGGCAAAACCTTGTTTTCTGATTTTATTTTTCCGATTTTTCTGACGTCCAGAAAATATCCCTCCTGACACGTACTTTTTCCAGCTGATTTCTGACTCTCATAAATAATTCCGTAAAACACAGAAAAACAACTCCCCCAAGCTTAGACTCTGCTTGTCCCTAAGCGAAAACTCAGCTCAGAAAACATGACCATAGGTGTTATGATGTGAAGTGTTGATAATAAAGAAAAAACATATATGAGGCATTGACAATTACTCGATAAAAACTAACAGTCCTATACAACAATCATTCCCATAATGCTTCTCAAAGAGGAATAATGATTCAGTCAAATAAAGGTATAGTGAGTGCAAAGTCATTGAGCTATGGCAAACTTAGTTCTTGGTCAGAGAACAACTATTATATCTATATTATCTTTCCGAAAGAGTCTATGTCAGATCTATTAAGCAAATAACACATACTTCAATTATCACAAAGTCTTTACATGAACAAAAAACTTTCAGGGATTATGTTGTTAACAAAGGAGGTGAAAACAACTAACACGAAGGAACATGCTAGTTAGAAAAGCTCAACTTTCAACTTGTTTACCATGATGGTAATGTCAACTGCAATAAAACATGGTTACATATCATTGTGGACATATAAAAGAATGCATCTCAATTCAACATCATAAGTTTGCCTATAGAGAATAGAGGGAATATGTTCAATTTAGTAAAGAAGGGCCCTTCGCAGAGGGAAGCAGGGTTACTCATGTGCTAAAGCTTTTTATTCTAATAAAACAGGGGCATTGAAAATGTAATTTTGAGACATATGTATGTCTATGTCAACGAATGGTAGTGAATAACTTATCATAACCCATGTCAAGCAAGGTATTTAGACTTTTGAGAGCAATTTTCATTTCTTTATTCAGGTTGACACTTCCTCCCACCATGCCTTTCACAAACCAGGGCTATCCGTATCCACGGATACCCACCAAATTTCATCAGTCCATGGGAAAGTGCCGTTGATATATTATATTATTTGGCACCAGCTCTCTACCAATTTTATATGAGCACCAACCCCACACTCATCGGGTGAAATGAGAATGAAGAACCTTGCTTGATATAAGACATGATAAACTTTAAGCTACTTCCTCATGAGCTCAAACAGGGAGACAAAACATGTTTAATGTTTTTAAGGTTTTAAAGGTAGCACATGAGATTTTTTTTTTGAGTGGCGGTGAAATACGAGATGTAGGAAGGTATGGTGGACACTTTTGGAAGATTTTGGTTCAAGTATTTGGATGGAAGAGTAGTGATCATACTCTATAGAGGTTTTTACACTAGCAAAGGCTTTGTAGCAAACATACGAAGTTGAGAGATGCAAACAGATATATAAAACCATGCAATGATATAAAACATGATTATTTCGGTTGTCATCCTTGTCATCAGAAGACATCAATCACAAGAACATAAACATGAAGGTTTTGCAGGCATAAAAGATATATGGGGTAATATATCGGTATCTAAAAATCTCTCTTCTTTGTTCTAAGTCTCTAAGTGTTGTTGTTATGACCGATGCTATATTTTCCAATACTTGATACATTTCTTCTACTATACCCAACATGAGATCACTACTAAACACACGACAAACATGCAAGAATATTTTCCATGAATAGACCTTATAGTGCAACTAAATAAGAAGAAGACTTCATATAAATATTTCATCATAGGAAAATTTACAACAACGGATACAAAGCTTCACTTATAAAGGAGTGATAGCCCAACTTGGAAACTACCATACTATATGATAATCTCCCTAACCCTGATAAGACACATGAATCTAATAATAAAAGCAAAGATAGTGATATCGGGGCAACCCCAAGCTTGGAACAAGCCAAGGGAGTGCCTATTACCCATAATAATTATGCTTGATTCTTTGACGATGCTTTTTCAACTTCCTCTTCCTCATAAAATTTCCAAGGTAATTAATGGCTTCCCATCAACAAAAGATGAAATAGTTTCCAGGGTCCTGAAATTTACACCAAAGATCATACGATTGAATCTCAACTCATACTCATAAGTTTGGTTTTGCAGATCATAAATATGAGATTGAAGATGTGATGTTTCTTTCTGTAGTAGGTTGACTTTCTCCCAAAGAGACCATGTTTCTTTTAGTATTTATGATGATGCTACCCATCTTAATAATTTTATTGAACTATGTGATATGTAGAAATATAAAGATGTAGATGGGGATATTAGTAAACTAAATTTGTTTCCTTTCTCTTTGAGAGGGAGAGCTAAAGAATGGTTGCTATCTTTGCCTAAAAATAATATTGATCCTTGGACTAAATGTAAAGATTTTTTCATTGGAAAATATTATCCTCCTGCTAAGATTATATTCTAAGAAGTAGCATTATGAATTTTAAGCAACTTGATAATGAGCATGTTGCTAAAGCTTGTGAAAGAATGAAATCTTTAGTAAAGAATTGCCGCACACATGGACTGACTACTTGTAGGATTATCCAAACTTTTTATGCAGGACTGAATTTTTCTTCAAGAAACCTTATGGATTCAGCTACTGGAGGAACCTTTATGTCCATGACTTTGGGGGAAGCAACAAAGCTTTTTGATGATATGAGGGTAAATTATTCTGAATGGCACACTAAGAGAGCTCCAATAGCTAAGAAGGTAAATTCTGTTGAAGAAACCTCCTCTTTGAGTGATAGGCTTGATGCTATTATGTCTATTCTTTTGAATGGCCATGCTCCTATTGATCCAAAAAATGTTCCTTTAGCCTCTTTGCTTGCTGAAGAAGACCATGTTAATGTGAACTTCGTTAACAATAATAATTTTAATAACAATGCTTATAGGAATAATTTTGGTAGCAACAACTATAAGCCATATCCTCCTAATAATAATATTGGTTATGTCAATTCTTATGGTAATTCCTACAACACCAATAAAAGTGTACCCTCTGATCTTGAAAACATGCTCAAGAATTTATTAGTACACAAATTGCTTTTAATTAAACTGTTGAGGAAACGTTTGGCAAAATTGATGTTCTTGCTTCTAAAGTTTATAACCTTGTTCTTTATGTTGATCTCCTTAGAATTAAGGTTATTACTCATGATGTTAAAGAAAGAAAAACTTTTAATTCCATTCAAATTCGAATTGATGACAATATTAGGATGTTAGCAAAATTGCATGATCGATGGGAAAGAGAAGATAAAATAGCTAGAAAGAATAATATAGCTAATGTTTGCACTATTACCACCACTAGTAAAAATGAAGCTTCTCATGTTAGTAAACCATATACTACTAATGGTAAAGTAATTGGGTTGGCCATGTCTCCACTTCTTCTGCTAAACGTTTTAAATTGACTAAAACCACTAAAATTCTTCCTCATAAAAGTGCTGAAATTTTTCTAGGTATGGGAGACAATGGTCCAATTACTTTTGATAAGAAGTATCTTGAATTTTATAATTGCAACATATCTGAAGTAATTATGTTCCTACAAAAGCTTTCTAGTAATCTCTATGCTAATATTGTTAATATGGCTTTTACGAAACATATTACAAATGCCCTCATGCAAATTAGAGAAGAAGAATTAAAATGTGAAGCCTCTATTCCTAGAAAATTAGAAGATGGTTTGGATCCCATCATTAAAATGAAAGTGAATAATTTTGATTTTAAGGCTCTATGTGATCTTGGTGTTGGTATCTCTGTTATGCCTAAGAAACTTTGTGATATGCTTGATTTACCACCATTGAAACACTGTTGTAGTGCCCTACGTTGTTAATAAAGGTAGAACACCTGTGTAACCTGATATTCCCATGATCACTGATAGCATACAGATGACAAAATATAATATTCATTGCAATAGCATCATTCTACAACGTTGATCTAGTGGATATGAAATAAAATAGTCTTACGAATGGCATAGTCAACATGGACTAGCCCAAATAACAAAGTCTCAGAGTAAACACAGTGGAAAATAAAATCTTCAATGAGCCTTCTTCCCTTTATGCACCACAGGTAGAACATGTTAACGATAGACTCGAGATCCTAAACGAAACCCTCACTCGTCTTCAAATTTATCTGCAAATTGGGATATGCATCCCCATGAGGGAGGAAGTCAATACAAACAATGTACTGTCAAGTGACACTTGTTTGGTGGCATTTTTGAGGAATAGACTAGCTACATGATATTTGGCTGGTGGAGTCTAGGCTATTTGCATAAAGCTAGTTTTGTCCTATAATTGATAAATCATTTTAAAATCGTTTGAAATCAATATGGGTAGACACACTGATGGTGCACATCATGCACTCGTTGGGAGACCCCAAGAGGAGGGTGTGATGAGCACAACAGTAGGAGTTTTCCCCTTAGTTAAGAACCAAGGTTATCAATCCAGTAGGAGAAAGAGGACCTTCGGAAGGTTGATGCCACCGACGGTGGTGCTGGTGCTTCACCGGTGTCAGCAACAACGTGGAACCTGCACCCAACACAACCAAAATACCTTGCCCCAACGGTACAATGAGGCTGTCAATCTCACCGGTCTTGCTGAAAACAAAGATTAGACGTATAGTGTGGAAAACAGTATATGCTTGCAGTAAGTAAAGAAAGCAGGAAATTGTTATGGTTTGTTTAACTGTGTGGAAATGGACTGGGGTTCATAGGTTCACTAGTGGTGTCTCTCCATAAAGATAACATGCTAGGTGAAGAAATTACAGCTGGGCAATTGACAAATAGAGGTTGCACCGTAGTGCACATTATAACATGATGACTACTATGATATTTAAAGCGGGCATTACAACAAAATACATAGACCGAAATCCATCTGCATCTATCACTAGTAATCCACCCTCAGGTTATCATCCGAACACCATTAGGTATTAAGTTGCAAGCAACAGATAACTGCATTAAACAATGTGTGTAATGTAAGCAATGCTTGTGCACGCGGGCACTCACACCGCTGTTTTCTCCCTAGTGGCAATAGCACATCCTCCCCCTTCACGTTTCTATCACTCGAGCACAGGCTAAAAGGAGGCTTGAACCGACTATCTAGCATAAATACTCCCTCTGGGAGTCACTAGCAACTACTTGGCGAGAGCAACCACTAGCAACGGAAAGCATGCAAGATCACAAATAACATATGCAATAAAGACTATAATCAACTTGGCATAAGTTCAATATTCATCGGATCCCAGCAAACATAGCAGGTAGAATTACATAAGATCAATCTCGATCATGATAGGCAGCTCACGAGATCTAAACATGGAGGCATATGAGGAGGAGACAACCATCTAGCTACTTCTATGGACCTGTAGTCCAGGGAGTAACTACTCACGCATCACTCCGGAGGCAGGCATGGTGATGTACAAGCCTCCGGTGATGATTTCCTCTCCGGCAGGTTGCCGAGAGACAGCTCGAGAACCCCCTGATTTAGGGTTGACGACGACGGTGGCTGTAGAACTTCTCGGGGGGCTTTTGATCAGGTGACTAGTGTTTTCCATCTGGTGTAATAAATAGGCGAAAGGGCAAAGGCGGTGGAGGCCAGGGGGACCCCACACCTATAGCTGGCGCGGTCAGGGGGGATGCCGTGCCACCCTATGGTGTGGCCCCCGGTGCCCTTGTTCGACTCTTCTTCGTTGTTCTAGATGCTTCCGGGGAAAATTGGCACTTCGGGCTTTGTGGGGTCCAATTCCGAGAATGTTTCCAGAACAACTTTTCTGAAATAAAAAACAACAGAAAACAGGGAACTAGCACTTGGCATCTTGTTAATAGGTTAGTCCCGGCAAACGTATAAAAATACTATAAATAAGGGAGAAAATATGTAGCAATTGGCATAACAATGATCATGGAGCATCATAAATTATAGATACGTTGGAGACGTATCAAGCATCCCCAAGCTTAGTTCCTACTCGTCCTCGAGTAGGTAAACGATAAAACAATAATTTCTGAGGTGACATGCTAATATCATAAACTTGATCATTATAATGTAAAAGCATATGTACGTTGAGATCATAAAACTTCAAACACAAACATGATAAATAAAACTTTAATAATAAATCATAACAATCACTTTGCATCATGAAGAGTATCTTAAATAAAGGATCATGGATAATAATGCAAAGAAAGATAAACATTTGTTTCAGTTATAGAGAAAGCATGGCAAAGTGGTATTTCACTAGTCCTTAAGAGTGGGACAAAACATAAATGCCAGGACACTTTCAAAGTTCATAAGGAAGACTAGAACAAATAATTTAAGAACAAATAATATCACATCATGAGGTAATTATTGATGTTTATGGGACAAATGCACATAGAACTCAGAATGGCAAAAATGCTCTCTCAACCGTGCATAAAGTTGGAAGATGGAGATTCAACATAAAACTAAAAGAAAGGCCCTTCGCAGAGGGAAGCAGGGATCAACTCATGTGATAGAGCTTTTTATTTTATTAAACATAGGCATTAAAAGTTTGACACCCTCGAGGAGTGTCTATTTTTTAGGAGAGGTGTATGTTAATGTCAACGAATGGTAAACAGACAATACAGTACGTCACAAGCCAACTAGATTCACAAGAGCGGATCCCATGATGAAGGACACAACTGGCATAGAAGGTCATCCCTCTTTCTCTTTTGTTTTCACAATTATGCTTTGACTGATAAATCAGGGGCAAAAATAGTGATGAGAATTTTTTGTATTAATTTGGGGCTGGGCACCCCGCTGCCAGCTCTTCTATCATTTGGATAAGCGAATGAAGCCACTAGTCCAGGTTGTGATATCCAATCAACAAGTGAGATAAAGATTCTCTATTGACGTCCTCATGAGCAAAAACAAGAACACAAAACAAGAGTAATTTTGAAGGCTTTAAAGGTAACACATGAGCAATTTACTTGGAGTAGCAGTTAAATACCACATGTAGGAAGGTATGGTTAACACAATGCGAAAACTTTGGTTTAAGGAGTTTGGATGCACGAGTAGAATTCCATACTCAGTACAGGTGGATGGCTAGCAAAAGACTTGGAGCGACAAATCAAGAGAGCATAAGAGCCATAATCATGCACAACGATATAAGCATCATTAATTAACGCATAAGCGGTATCACAAGTTCAAAAACTAAGTGGTCATGGAGGCTATTCGTGATTGGTTTGTAGTCATAAACATGGTGTGAGCATGCGCCAAGTCAACCAAATAAAACATTCGAAAGAGAATACCATATATTGATGCTTTACTATGACAAGAACAACTCATGAATCTTTCAAGACATATTAAACGCTATCAGGTATTTAAGGAAATTCATGCTACTTAATAAACACAAGACTTTAAAACTAAAATAACATTTATCATGGCATGAAAAAGTTCTAGCCACGGTCTATACAAGCTTCTATTAGCACTTTTATAAATTCTACATCAAGCAGCAGTTTTCTTTTCCCAACAAGCACCATAAAAGTTATGTGTTAAAAAAAATACTATTTATGATACAGCAAGCAAACATGAGAGTACTCATATAATACTACTAAAACTAACAGCTCTGATAAGAGATGCATGCAAAACAAGAGCTAAATAATTGCAGCAGCCAGACAGAGATTAAGAATACAACGTATTGTCATCAAGAAGAGGAGCGTGTCACTCTCCAATAAAAGAATGATGGGCTCCAACCAAGCTTATTATAAAAATAAAAATAAACTGAAAGCAAAAATAAAAGAAGCTCCAAGTAAAGCACATAAGGTGTGACCGAATAAAAATATAGTTTCACTAGAAGTGATATAATAATTAGTTGATGAAGAAGGGGATGCCTTGGGCCTCCCCAAGCTTATACGCTTGAGTCTTCTTGGAATTTTCTGGGACGTACCACCGGGGGAATCCCCAAGTAGAGGCTTTTCACTCTTCTTTATCACATCATATCATCCTCTTCTCTCGACCCTGAAAACTTCCTTCACACCAAAATTCTCACAATCTTCATTAGCAACGTTAGTGCAATCGAAATAATAAATTCACATGGTTCTGTTTCAACACAAGACTAGAACTCAAAAAGACATTATCTACTGTCACAAATTCTTTTAAAATTATTTTTCTCAAAAGAACACCAAAAGAAAGAGATTAAGATGCAAATGCAATAATTGGCAGAAATTTGTCAAAACAGAACAGCAGGCAGAGATCGATTTTTTCGAAAATATAGTCTCTACTTTCCACTAGAGGCTTTACTTGGCTCAACAAAAAGACAGAAGAAAAGATACAGAGGGGTTGCTAAGAAAATATACAACACCCATGTGCAGAGCACACAAAAGAAAACAAAGGAAAACTGAATGAAAACAGAGAAATAAACCGGGTTGTCTCCCGGTAGCGCTTTTCTTTAACGCCTTTCAGCTAGGCATAAAAAGCAAGAAGATGCCCACATGAGAAATATGAATTAAGAAAAAGAGAGAATCAAGAAAAAAGTATAGACCAAATTTAAGTCTAACCCACTTTCTATGCATAGGAATCTTGTAAATAAATAAATTAAAGAAGCACAAACTAGAAATCATGAGAAGGTAGAACAAGAGCAACTTCAAAACTTTTAACACAAATAGAGGTGTTTTACTCTCTCATAATAATTTTGAGTAACATCATGAACAAATTCAAAAACATGATTATCACATAAAGCATGTTTGTCATGGTCTAGAAAGAATACAATTCATATCAAGCTCCAAAATAGTGGGATCAAAATTTCAAATCAGTACCCTTTTTTCCACTTTTAGCAATATCAAAACAAGTGATTGATCACTCATAAAAGGTATAGGACACATTATAGCAATCCTATTTTCAGTATCATTATAATTTATAACATCAAGTAACATAGGACCATCATCAAGAGCATTATCATATAAATTTTCTAAACAAACATCCTCATTATCGTGCATATCAATAGTTGGAATAAACAGAGGATTGTCATAGGATTTATCAAAGTATCATGGATTATCATAAATAACAATTTAAATATCATTCTCACAAGTTTCATTCATAGTAGTATCAAGGTCACAAGTATAGCAAGTATTAATTTCATCAAATAATGTATGAGTTAAATAATTACTATCATTTGGAGGTAGAAATTCTTCCTCCTCATGGTCATCACTCTACTACTCTTTTTCATCCAATGAGATTCAAGATTCAGCAGTTTCTTCTTCCATAGGTTCCTGCGAGGCATTAGTCTCTTCCTTAGATTGAGAGCATTTATTAAGATATTCCATTATGTATTAAGATATACAAGTGTTGTATGAGTATTCTCATATGTTTTCATTGTAGTTTCATATAAATTTAAACTCTGCTATCAATTGTCTGCCCTCTATGTTCATTGGTACATGGATGTGCTGCCGGATTTTTACTGATAATATGTCAGTATAAGTCGTTTTATGGTAACATTCCTTCTTACAAGGAGGGGTGTTATAGTGAGCCCATCATCCCCAAGATGATGGCCAAGGTCAACCACAGTGGGTCTTGGCAGTATTTTCCTTGCAATAAGTAACCATCTCTCGTCAAGTGCCATGTTTCTCACTACGGGAGAAAACGTCTTTGTCGTGTGCCAACTGCACACGACAAAGACTACAAAACACATGGCAAAGGTTTTGTCGTGTGCATATCATCGTGGCACACGGCAAAGGCCTCAAGTGGGCCCCACCACCAGTTGGGCACAGAACAAAGGAAATGGAACTAGTGGGGCCCACCTGTCAGTCTTTGTCGTCCGATACGACAGTTTCACCCTATAAGCGCGTGTAAACTCCATAGAGAGAAGTGGATGCCGGTGAAGCGGCCCACTCCCCGGAGTGCAACCTTGGCCATACAAACCACACAACACACATATAAAAACATGGTATGCCACCCCCTAGCTTGTGTTGGGATCTAGACGGTCTGTAGCCTCTCTCCGGTGAAACCCTAGACCCGTTGGAGAAATACCGGACTTATACGGAAACATGCGGTAACAACGTCGAAAGAGGGTAGCAATGTGGAACTAGTTCCTTGGTTGTGTTAGGGTAGGCCATAGGAACACAAAACACATTGGTAGAACACAACTCTTCGGAAGATTTCCGATGTTTCGTCCGATACGGGAGTTTCGGGCTCTAAGTAGTCCGGGAACCCGTGAGAGGGACTCTGACGCCGGTGAGGCCATAACACAGGGAGTGAGGGAATCTTGGGCATAAAAGACACATGTGACACTCTAGCACACATGATATGGAACCATCTACGATTTGGTGGCATTCTGTCGCTCCGGAGCCCCTCTACGGAGAAACCCTAAACGAGAGGGAGAAAAGTTCAACTTGTTGAAAGCCGGCAGCAAAGTCAAACTAATTGAATTCTTGAGTTAGAGTAATGAAGGGGATATATTATAAATTGATAAATACAATTATATTTTGTAATTATAAATTTAACAAGCTATTTTGGAAGAAAAATAAAAAATAAAGTTCTTTGACGTGTGCATGCACACGGCAAAGATATGTCCTTTACCGTGTGCGTGCACACGGTCGCTGATGTAACGGCTCAGTTGTGCCGCGCAACGGAATGGCCACGTGGCAGTAAACGTTATTGTCCACATTCTTTGCCGTGTGTATTTTATGATCTTTGCAATGTGTCATTCTTTGCCGTGTGCACAAGTTTGTACTAAGTCGTGTGTTTGTCATTTCCGTGCGCGACACACGGCAAAGATTCTGGCACACGGGAAAGAACTCGTCTCCCGTTGTGAATATATAAATTTCTAAACTAGAAAGAGTAGTAAATTAGTTGAGTTGTGTTTCTCTACCTCACACTTATTCTCAAACGCCAGTTGGACATATATATAGGAAAACACTTGTTTTAGGGGGACCTATCGCTGACTAGCGTAGGTTCCTTGCTGCTCCCGCTCGCTCGCTGCGTCCGCTCCCGCTCGCACACTTTGGGCCGGCCCGTTACAGCGTATACGGGCCCAAAAAGCAACAATTTGATTTTTAGCCCAATTTTGCGTCATACTACTTGCAGCCATTATATGTTAAGTGTTTTTCGATATTTTGGACAATGTTGTGTACATGTTTAAAATTTGTAACAATTTCGCATGTCTTTTGTTGAGAAAATATAAATGAGATGTTGCAATAGTTTTCTGGATGACTTTCTAGGAAATGCATATATGTTTATTAGATTTCATTTGGAATGACATGTTTATGGGCTCCTTTACATGTTGTAAACATGTAACTTTTTTGTTACTATCGATTTTACTTTTTTGTTGAAATAGGTTATGATTTTTGTTGCAAATGAAACGGTAACAAATTATTTTGTTGCTTACCAACTTTTTAATTGATGCAATTTTTGTTGTGAATTTTGTTGAATTGTTTAAATTTCTTTGTTGCAACACAATAACATATTGTTTAACTGCTATTTGTAACATTACTTATTTTTCGTAAAAGATTTGAAATTTTTTGTTGCAATACTTCTTTTTTTGTACATGAGGTGATAATTTTTTTTGCGATACGAGTGAATTTGTTGCAAACTCAGTTTTGCTGTAATTACCAAGATGACCGGGG
Source organism: Alopecurus myosuroides (assembly GCA_028641055.1). Lineage (NCBI taxonomy): Eukaryota > Viridiplantae > Streptophyta > Magnoliopsida > Poales > Poaceae > Alopecurus > Alopecurus myosuroides. The sequence goes on along the minus strand of CM054063.1, from coordinate 311,559,510 downwards.
GAAACACAATATACCTCTTCGCTTAAGTGGGGCTGCTGTGGAGTGCGGGTTATATATCGAAAAAACAGAGGTGCTAAAGTGCAAAAGTGCGTTATGCTGTTTTTGGCGCGTCAGATGAAGATCGAACGGCTCCTGAGGGCACCTACGTTTGGCTAAACGTAAGCCGCCCTACGCCTAGCACGCGCCATATATATATATATATATATATATATATATATATATATATATACATACATACATATATACACTAGTAGGGGATGGCTTATAGCCACCAGCATACTGCTGGCCAACAATAATTTCTGTTGCCCAGCGCTAACAGCACTGGCGAACAGAAATAGCAGTTCGCCAGCGCTATTAATACTACCGCTGGCGAACATTCCATCTGGTTCGCCAGCGCTAAGCCTGGGCCCCACCTGCGCGCGCTACAGCCGCTGCCTCATTTTATCGCTGGCGAACAGGGATTGTGGTTCGCCAGCGCTACGCTCAATACCGCTGGCGAACAGGTGTTGTTGTTCGCCAGCGGAAACATGTGGGCCCAGGACGCATGTTAGCGCTGGCGAACAACAACACCTGTTCGCCAGCGGTATTCTGGCAGATCTGCCATAAGTGGTACCCCCACCACCCACTTTCCCCTCCACTCTCCCTTCTTCACCCTTGTCCCCTCTTCTCTCTCTAGCTCGAAATTATGCCTATTTCTCCATCCTCCTACTCTATTTTGAACCAACTAAATTTATTTTAGTTGGTATATATATGTTTATCTCCCTCCTAACACCATTTCTACCCCAAATTTTCCCTCCCTAGCCATCTAGATCTAGAATTACCCCCTTTCTCTCCAAAGCTCCAAAATTCTCCGGATATCATCGTGTAGCCATCTATTCATTTGAGGTGGGATGAATGATAATATATAATTAAATGAGTTTGTATATAAATTTTGTCCGGATACACGCGATATGCAATATGTGTGAAATTTCATCGGATTCAACAATGGTCGTGTGATGGAGACGATAAATGCATGTGTGCGCAATTTGTTGTGGAATGAAATTGAGTAGCCAACTATCGCCGGAATGTTGATTCATTTCCGTCTCGGCATAGTTTGGCACTCCCTAATAACCTCCTATTTGTAGGAAGGTCATGCCGAATTTTTTCGTGAATACGACATGAAGTGAATTTTTTGATATGAAAATGAGTTGCCACTTTGCCGGAATGTTGATTCATTTCTGTCTCGGCAAAGTTTGGCACTCCCTCTAACCTCCAAATTGTAGGAAGGTCATGCCGATTTTTTTCGTGAATATCGAAATATATATATATATATTATGTTTGGTTCTAATATTAATTATATATATCGGCGCGCTCTCGTGCAGGCGACATATAATGGTGGTCGTTAAGAGTGAACGTGTCGTGAATAGTTACTTGAGACACGCGACAGAAGACATGTTACAAAATGACCGCAAGGAGATACGATGTCCATGTCGAAAGTGCAAACTAGGGGGCTTGCTCAATCCCTTTACCGGAGACTTGCTCAGTCACCTCCTAAGGTATGGTTTCATGGATGGGTATAACAGTCAGTGGGTAAGTGATGATGAAGATGATGAAGTCCATGGGGCGGCGGCGGTAGGAAATGATGTGCAACAGGACAATAGCAACGATCTACTAGAACTACAGCAGGACCAAGATCAGCCTCATGACCCCGCACATGATCATGGAGAAGATGTTGAACAAGACGTGGAAGAAGATCACGAGGACACATGGACACCCCTAACGGAAGTTGTGCGTGACCCTCATCTGAAAGAACTGCTTTTGAGAAAGACGACTAACTCGATATCTGCTGCTAGAGAGCAATCGAAGCTGGCGCAACTAGAGATAGACTCGAAGACACCGTTGTATGCAGGCTGCCTGAGAGTGGCCCTCGATGTTCCTCGAGGGTGGCCCTCGATGTTCTGCAGATGAAGGCGAGATACAAATGGAGTGACATAAGCGTCGATGCAAGCCTGCAATACTGGCACGATGTCCTTCCAGAGGGCAACACCTGTCCTAAAAGTTGCGACGAGGCCAAGAAAGTCGTGTGCCCCTTTGATTTACCTCACGAAAAATACCATGTGTGCATCAACGATTGCTACATTTATCGGAAAGAGGACGCGAACAAAACCATTTGTCCAGTTTGCAGCGCCGCTCGATACAAGAAAGGGAAGAAGAAAACTCCTCGGAAAGTTGTGTGGTACTTTCCGCTCATTCCCCGTCTGCAACGGTATTTCGCGGACCGCAAGGAAGCAGAGCTCATGCGCTGGCACGCGAAAAGGAGGAATAAAGTTTTGAAAGATCCAAATCGGAGTGAAAAAGTAATTCTGACACATCCTTCAGATGCAAGTCAATGGAAAGCAATTGACTGTGAATATCCAACGTTCGGGGCGGAGGCAAGGAACATCAGGTTGGGTGTGAGCACCGACGGACTCAATCCGTTTGGCAACCAGAGCAGCACCCATAGCACCTGGCCCGTGTTTGTATGGATGTACAACATCCCTCCCTGGTTGTGCATGAAGAGGAAGTATATTCACATGAGTATGCTAAAGCTAGTTTTGTCCTATAATTGATAAATCATTTTAAAATCGTTTGAAATCAATATGGGTAGACACACTGATGGTGCACATCGTGCACTCGTTGGGAGACCCCAAGAGGAGGGTGTGATGAGCACAACAGTAGGAGTTTTCCTCTTAGTTAAGAACCAAGGTTATCAATCCAGTAGGAGAAAGAGGACCTTCGGAAGGTTGATGCCACCGACGGTGGTGCTGGTGCTTCACCGGTGTCAGCAACAACGTGGAACCTGCACCCAACACAACCAAAATACCTTGCCCCAACGGTACAATGAGGCTGTCAATCTCACCGGTCTTGCTGAAAACAAAGATTAGACGTATAGTGTGGAAAACAGTATATGCTTGCAGTAAGTAAAGAAAGCAGGAAATTGTTATGGTTTGTTTAACTGTGTGGAAATGGACTGGGATTCATAGGTTCACTAGTGGTGTCTCTCCATAAAGATAACATGCTAGGTGAAGAAATTACAGCTGGGCAATTGACAAATAGAGGTTGCACCGTAGTGCACATTATAACATGATGACTACTATGATATTTAAAGCGGGCATTACAACAAAATACATAGACCGAAATCCATCTGCATCTATCACTAGTAATCCACCCTCAGGTTATCATCCGAACACCATTAGGTATTAAGTTGCAAGCAACAGATAACTGCATTAAACAATGTGTGTAATGTAAGCAATGCTTGTGCACGCGGGCACTCACACCGCAGTTTTCTCCCTAGAGGCAATAGCACATCCTCCCCCTTCACGTTTCTATCACTCGAGCATAGGCTAAAAGGAGGCTTGAACCGACTATCTAGCATAAATACTCCCTCTGGGAGTCACTAGCAACTACTTGGCGAGAGCAACCACTAGCAACGGAAAGCATGCAAGATCACAAATAACATATGCAATAAAGACTATAATCAACTTGGCATAAGTTCAATATTCATCGGATCCCAGCAAACATAGCAGGTAGAATTACATAAGATCAATCTCGATCATGATAGGCAGCTCACGAGATCTAAACATGGAGGCATATGAGGAGGAGACAACCATCTAGCTACTTCTATGGACCTGTAGTCCAGGGAGTAACTACTCACGCATCACTCCGGAGGCAGGCATGGTGATGTACAAGCCTCCGGTGATGATTTCCTCTCCGGCAGGTTGCCGAGAGACAGCTCGAGAACCCCCTGATTTAGGGTTGACGACGACGGCGGCTGTAGAACTTCTCGGGGGGATTTTGATCAGGTGACTAGTGTTTTCCATCTGGTGTAATAAATAGGCGAAAGGGCAAAGGCGGTGGAGGCCAGGGGGACCCCACACCTATAGCTGGCGCGGTCAGGGGGGATGCCGTGCCACCCTATGGTGTGGCCCCCGGTGCCCTTGTTCGACTCTTCTTCGTTGTTCTAGATGCTTCCGGGGAAAATTGGCACTTCGGGCTTTGTGGGGTCCAATTCCGAGAATGTTTCCAGAACAACTTTTCTGAAATAAAAAACAACAGAAAACAGGGGTCTTGCATGTTTGTGTGGAATATAGGCATATTTAAACAAACTATGCAATGGATTTGTCCATTACACCCGTCATTTGGCCCGAAACCCTAGAATGTTCGTAGGAGATAGCTCATTTATGTGAACATATTTTCAACACAACTTTCATATTCCAAGTTTATTATTTTTGGTGGATACTAGGACACATATAATGACACCACGCAAAGGTCTTGCATCATTTTGGGGTTTTTTAAATTTTCTGAAATTTTCTAAGTTGGTTTCATGAAAAAGTCAAGACGGCGGGCATGACCGTTCGTAGCTAGGGCTTGAATATTGAGAAACTCTTGGTGTATATCTGATGAAATAGGTAGTTGTGTACCTAAAAATGATTTTTTCCAAAAATCATGAGCAAACTACGAGGCACCTGTAGTTCAAATTTGACTTGTTTCGAGCTGAATCGGCAGAAACTTGTGTTCTTCAGAAGAGATAGATGAAAACCTTTTCAGAGGAAAATAATTGGTTATTTTTGCATATAACATGGTCTAGTATTTTCAAAAAAATGCACCTCCCAGGTTTTGCAACATATTTGTGGTTGATGCTTCACAAAAAAGCGATTTTTCACACTCGGAGAATGGAAAATGGTTTTTTTATTCAATGAAAAGGAAAACTTTCTTCGGGAAAATTGTCCGTGCTTCCAATATGCATGTTTGTGTGGAATATAGGCATATTTAAACAAACTATGCCATGGATTTGGCCATTACACCGGTCATTTGGCCCGAAACCATAGAATGTTCGTAGGAGATAGCTCATTTATGTGAACATATTTTCAACACAACTATCGTATTCCAAGTTTATTATTTTTGGTGGATACTAGGACATATATAATGACACCACGCGAAGGTCTTGCATCATTTTGGGGTTTTTTTAATTTTCTGGAATTTTCTAAGTCGGTTTCATGAAAAAGTCAAGACGGCGGGCATGACCGTTCGTAGCTAGGTCTTGAATATTGAGAAACTCTTGGTGTATATCTGATGAAATAGGTAGTTGTGTACCTAAAAATGATTTTTTCCAAAAATCATGAGCAAACTACGAGGCACCTGTAGTTCAAATTTGACTTGTTTCGAGCTGAATCGGCAGAAACTTGTGTTCTTCAGAAGAGATAGATGAAAACCTTTTCAGAGGAAAATAATTGGTTATTTTTTCATATAACATGGTCTAGTATTTTCAAAAAATGCACCTCCGAGGTTTTGCAACATATTTGTGGTTGATGCTTCACAAAAAAAGCGATTTTTCACACTCGGAGAATGGAAAATGGTTTTTTTATTCAATGAAAAGGAAAACTTTCTTCGGGAAAATTGTCCGTGCTTCCAATATGCATGTTTGTGTGGAATATGGGCATATTTAAACAAACTATGCCATGGATTTGGCCATTACACCGGTCATTTGGCCCGAAACCATAGAATGTTCGTAGGAGATAGCTCATTTATGTGAACATATTTTCAACACAACTATCGTATTCCAAGTTTATTATTTTTTGGTGGATACTAGGACATATATAATGACACCATGCGAAGGTCTTGCATCATTTTGGGGTTTTTTAAATTTTCTGGAATTTTCTAAGTCGGTTTCATGAAAAAGTCAAGATAGCGGGCATGACCGTTCGTAGCTAGGGATTGAATATTGAGAAACTCTTGGTGTATATCTGATGAAATAGGTTATTGTGTACCTAAAAATGATTTTTTCCAAAAATCATGAGCAAACTACGAGGCACCTGTAGTTCAAATTTGACTTGTTTCGAGCTGAATCGGCAGAAACTTGTGTTCTTCAGAAGAGATAGATGAAAACCTTTTCAGAGGAAAAATAATTGGTTATTTTTGCATATAACATGGTCTAGTATTTTCAAAAAATGCACCTCCCAGGTTTTGCAACATATTTGTGGTTGATGCTTCACAAAAAAAGCGATTTTTCACACTCGGAGAATGGAAAATGGTTTTTTTATTCAGTGAAAAGGAAAACTTTCTTCGGGAAAATTGTCCGTGCTTCCAATATGCATGTTTGTGTGGAATATGGGCATATTTAAACAAACTATGCCATGGATTTGGCCATTACACCCGTCATTTGGCCCGAAACCATAGAATGTTCGTAGGAGATAGCTCATTTATGTGAACATATTTTCAACACAACTATCGTATTCCAAGTTTATTATTTTTGGTGGATACTAGGACATATATAATGACACCACGCGAAGGTCTTGCATCATTTTGGGGTTTTTTTAAATTTTCTGGAATTTTCTAAGTCGGTTTCATGAAAAATTCAAGACGGCGGGCATGACCGTTCGTAGCTAGGGCTTGTATATTGAGAAACTCTTGGTGTATCTCTGATGAAATAGGTAGTTGTGTACCTAAAAATGATTTTTTCCGAAAATCATGAGCAAACTACGAGGCACCTGTAGTTCAAATTTGACCCGTTTCCAGCTGAATCGGCAGAAACTTGGGTTCTTCAAAAGAGGTGGATGAAAACCTTTTCAGAGGAAAATAATTGGTTATTTGTGCATATAACATGGTCTAGTATTTTGAAAAAATGCAGCTCCCAGGTTTTTCAACATATTTGTGGTTGATGCTTCACAAAAAAAGCGATTTTTCACACTCGGAGAATGGAAAAGGGTTTTTTTATTCAATGAAAAGGAAAACTTTCTTCGGGAACATTGTCCGTGCTTCCAATATGCATGTTTGTGTGGAATATGGGCATATTTAAACAAACTATGCAATGGATTTGTCCATTACACCCGTCATTTGGCCCGAAACCCTAGAATGTTCGTAGGAGATAGCTCATTTACGTGAACATATTTTCAACACAACTATCGTATTCCAAGTTTATTATTTTTGGTGGATACTAGGACATATATAATGACACCACGCGAAGGTCTTGCATCATTTTGGGGTTTTTTTAATTTTCTGGAATTTTCTAAGTCGGTTTCATGAAAAAGTCAAGACGGCGGGCATGACCGTTCGTAGCTAGGTCTTGAATATTGAGAAACTCTTGGTGTATATCTGATGAAATAGGTAGTTGTGTACCTAAAAATGATTTTTTCCAAAAATCATGAGCAAACTACGAGGCACCTGTAGTTCAAATTTGACTTGTTTCGAGCTGAATCGGCAGAAACTTGTGTTCTTCAGAAGAGATAGATGAAAACCTTTTCAGAGGAAAATAATTGGTTATTTTTGCATATAACATGGTCTAGTATTTTCAAAAAATGCACCTCCGAGGTTTTGCAACATATTTGTGGTTGATGCTTCACAAAAAAAGCGATTTTTCACACTCGGAGAATGGAAAATGGTTTTTTTATTCAATGAAAAGGAAAACTTTCTTCGGGAAAATTGTCCGTGCTTCCAATATGCATGTTTGTGTGGAATATGGGCATATTTAAACAAACTATGCCATGGATTTGGCCATTACACCGGTCATTTGGCCCGAAACCATAGAATGTTCGTAGGAGATAGCTCATTTATGTGAACATATTTTCAACACAACTATCGTATTCCAAGTTTATTATTTTTTGGTGGATACTAGGACATATATAATGACACCATGCGAAGGTCTTGCATCATTTTGGGGTTTTTTAAATTTTCTGGAATTTTCTAAGTCGGTTTCATGAAAAAGTCAAGATAGCGGGCATGACCGTTCGTAGCTAGGGATTGAATATTGAGAAACTCTTGGTGTATATCTGATGAAATAGGTTATTGTGTACCTAAAAATGATTTTTTCCAAAAATCATGAGCAAACTACGAGGCACCTGTAGTTCAAATTTGACTTGTTTCGAGCTGAATCGGCAGAAACTTGTGTTCTTCAGAAGAGATAGATGAAAACCTTTTCAGAGGAAAAATAATTGGTTATTTTTGCATATAACATGGTCTAGTATTTTCAAAAAATGCACCTCCCAGGTTTTGCAACATATTTGTGGTTGATGCTTCACAAAAAAAGCGATTTTTCACACTCGGAGAATGGAAAATGGTTTTTTTATTCAGTGAAAAGGAAAACTTTCTTCGGGAAAATTGTCCGTGCTTCCAATATGCATGTTTGTGTGGAATATGGGCATATTTAAACAAACTATGCCATGGATTTGGCCATTACACCCGTCATTTGGCCCGAAACCATAGAATGTTCGTAGGAGATAGCTCATTTATGTGAACATATTTTCAACACAACTATCGTATTCCAAGTTTATTATTTTTGGTGGATACTAGGACATATATAATGACACCACGCGAAGGTCTTGCATCATTTTGGGGTTTTTTTAAATTTTCTGGAATTTTCTAAGTCGGTTTCATGAAAAATTCAAGACGGCGGGCATGACCGTTCGTAGCTAGGGCTTGTATATTGAGAAACTCTTGGTGTATCTCTGATGAAATAGGTAGTTGTGTACCTAAAAATGATTTTTTCCGAAAATCATGAGCAAACTACGAGGCACCTGTAGTTCAAATTTGACCCGTTTCCAGCTGAATCGGCAGAAACTTGGGTTCTTCAAAAGAGGTGGATGAAAACCTTTTCAGAGGAAAATAATTGGTTATTTGTGCATATAACATGGTCTAGTATTTTGAAAAAATGCAGCTCCCAGGTTTTTCAACATATTTGTGGTTGATGCTTCACAAAAAAAGCGATTTTTCACACTCGGAGAATGGAAAAGGGTTTTTTTATTCAATGAAAAGGAAAACTTTCTTCGGGAACATTGTCCGTGCTTCCAATATGCATGTTTGTGTGGAATATGGGCATATTTAAACAAACTATGCAATGGATTTGTCCATTACACCCGTCATTTGGCCCGAAACCCTAGAATGTTCGTAGGAGATAGCTCATTTACGTGAACATATTTTCAACACAACTTTCGTATTCCAAGTTTATTATTTTTGGTGGATACTAGAACATATATAATGACACCACGCGAAGGTCTTGCATCATTTTGGGGTTTTTAAATTTTCTAGAATTCTCTAAGTCGGTTTCATGAAAAAGTCAAGACGGCGGGCATGACCGTTCGTAGCTAGGGCTTGAATATTGAGAAACTCTTGGTGTATATCTGATGAAATAGGTAGTTGTGTACCTAAAAATGATTTTTTCCAAAAATCATGGGCAAACTACGAGGCACCTGTAGTTCAAATTTGACTTGTTTCGAGCTGATTTGGCAGAAACTTGTGTTCTTCAGAAGATATAGATGAAAACCTTTTCAGAGGAAAATAATTGGTTATTTTTGCATATAACATGGTCTAGTATTTTCAAAAAATGCACCTCCCAGGTTTTGCAACATATTTGTGGTTGATGCTTCACAAAAAAAGCGATTTTTCACACTCGGAGAATGGAAAATGGTTTTTTAATTCAATGAAAAGGAAAACTTTCTTCGGGAAAATTGTCCGTGCTTCCAATATGCATGTTTGTGTGGAATATGGGCATATTTAAACAAACTATGCCATGTATTTGGCCATTACACCCGTCATTTGGCCCGAAACCATAGAATGTTCGTAGGAGATAGCTCATTTTATATGAACATATTTTCAACACAACTATCGTATTCCAAGTTTATTATTTTTGGTGGATACTAGGACATATATAATGACACCACGCGAAGGTCTTGCATCATTTTGGGGTTTTTTAAATTTTCTGGAATTTTCTAAGTCGGTTTCGTGAAAAAGTCAAGACGGCGGGCATGACCGTTCGTAGCTAGGGCTTGTATATTGAGAAACTCTTGGTGTATCTCTGATGAAATAGGTAGTTGTGTACCTAAAAATGATTTTTTCCGAAAATCATGAGCAAACTACGAGGCACCTGTAGTTCAAATTTGACCCGTTTCCAGCTGAATCGGCAGAAACTTGGGTTCTTCAAAAGAGGTGGATGAAAACCTTTTCAGAGGAAAATAATTGGTTATTTGTGCATATAACATGGTCTAGTATTTTCAAAAAATGCAGCTCCCAGGTTTTTCAACATATTTGTGGTTGATGCTTCACAAAAAAATCGATTTTTCACACTCGGAGAATGGAAAAGGGTTTTTTTATTCAATGAAAAGGAAAACTTTCTTCGGGAACATTGTCCGTGCTTCCAATATGCATGTTTGTGTGGAATATGGGCATATTTAAACAAACTATGCAATGGATTTGTCCATTACACCCGTCATTTGGCCCGAAACCCTAGAATGTTCGTAGGAGATAGCTCATTTACGTGAACATATTTTCAACACAACTTTCGTATTCCAAGTTTATTATTTTTGGTGGATACTAGGACATATATAATGACACCACGCGAAGGTCTTGCATCATTTTGGGGTTTTTTAAATTTTCTGGAATTTTCTAAGTCGGTTTCATGAAAAAGTCAAGACGGCGGGCATGACAGTTCATAGCTAGGGCTTGAATATTGAGAAAATCTTTGTGTATATCTGATGAAATAGGTAGTTGTGTACCTAAAAATGATTTTTTCCAAAAATCATGGGCAAACTACGAGGCACCTGTAGTTCAAATTTGACTTGTTTCGAGCTGAATCGGCAGAAACTTGTGTTCTTCAGAAGAGATAGATGAAAACCTTTTCAGAGGAAAATAATTGGTTATTTTTGCATATAACATGGTCTAGTATTTTCAAAAAATGCACCTCCCAGGTTTTGCAACATATTTGTGGTTGATTCTTCACAAAAAAGCGATTTTTCACACTCGGAGAATGGAAAATGGTTTTTTTATTCAATGAAAAGGAAAACTTTCTTCGGGAAAATTGTCCGTGCTTCCAATATGCATGTTTGTGTGGAATATGGGCATATTTAAACAAACTATGCCATGGATTTGGCCATTACACCGGTCATTTGGCCCGAAACCATAGAATGTTCGTAGGAGATAGCTCATTTATGTGAACATATTTTCAACACAACTATCGTATTCCAAGTTTATTATTTTTGGTGGATACTAGGACATATATAATGACACCACGCGAAGGTCTTGCATCATTTTGGGGTTTTTTCGAAAGAGGTTGATGAAAACATTTTAAGAGGAAAATAATTGGTTATTTTTTCATATAACATGGTCTAGTATTTTCAAAAGATGCAGCTCCCAGGTTTTGCAACATATTTGTGGTCGATGCTTCACAAAAAAAGCCATTTTTCACACTTGGAGAATGGAAAATGGTTTTTTTATTGAATGAAAAAGAAAACTTTCTTCGGGAACATTATCCGTGCTTCCAATATGCATGTTTGTGTGGAATATGAACATATTTAAACAAACTATGCCATGGATTTGACCATTACACCCGTCATTTGGCTTGTTTCCAACTGAATCGGCAGAAACTGTCAAAATGGCCACCATGTCTATTCATCAAAAGAGTTTAAATTTTTTAAAACTATCGATGTTTTTATGATATGGATGTCATATTTGAATTTCTCTAATTTTTCTAATCGATTTAGACATTTTATTTGTCAAATTTCGATTTACGGATTTAAAGATATAAATTATTTTATATTAAATAATTTATTCACAAAATAAAGTAATTTCTAACATTATATTGTTATTTAGTCAATAAAGATAATTATATAATCATTGTTATTTGTTCAAATATTGTTTTAAATTTAAACAATAGAAAAGTTTAACATCATTCTCTACAGGTTAATATGATTGATATGACAGTAATATCAGTAAGTTCTAAGATCTCATATGGAATCTTGTTTGGAAGGAACTCAAAGGTTAAGCGTGCTTGGGCTGGAGGAATTTCAGGATGGGTGACCGAACGGGAAGTTTCACTAAGTTAAGTATGTTGACTAGATTAATTGTGTAATTAGAGATTAGAGATTAAATATGTGGCTAAGTGAAAAATTCTGAAATAGAATTTAAAAAAAGTACAAAAAAACATTAATTTTTTTTAAAAAAAATGTCGAATTTTTTCTTGAATTTTTTTTTCAATTATTTTGGAAATATTGTGCCGACGGCTTTGCCGTCGGCTTTTAGTGTGCCGACGGTCATTTGACCTGTGCCGATGCGGGCATATGCCAACGGCAAGGTGCCGACGGGGTTTTGGCTTGTGCCGACGGCTTCTGACCGTCGACATATCGGGCGATTCCTGTAGTGAAGGAGTGTGACATGCTTCCGACCACCGAGCGCGCGCGGCTCAAGCAAGGCAGGGCGTGCGCAGGCCAGTATTGGCTGAGTTGGACATCGTGGATGCCAAAACCGGGCGCAGCGTGCCCCGCGATGGATCCACGATGGGCGAGATCGTCCTCCGCGGAGGGACCGTGATGCTAGGGTACTTCAAGGATGACGAGGCGACCAAGGCGGCGATCCTAGACGACGGGTGGTTTTACACCGGATACATCGATGTTATGCACCTTGGCGGCTACTTAGAGATTCGCGACCGTTCAAAGGACGTGATCATTTGCGGCGGCGAGAACATCAGCAGCGTGGAGGTTGAGTAGGTACTCTATGGCACCCAGCGGTGAAAGAGGCCGCCGTGGTGGGTCGGCCAAATGAGTTTTAGGTGAAACGCCGTGCGCGTTTGTGAGCCTCAAGGATGGCCTAGCGGGGACTGTGAACGTGGCGGAGGTCATATCGTGATGTAGGGAACGCCTGCCACACTACATGGTGCCCCGGACGGTGTTGTTCCGGGACGAGCTGCCCAAGACATCCACGGGTAAGATCCAGAAGTACGAGCTACGGAATCTCGCCAAGGCGATGGGAACGGGACACACTCGCCAAGAATAGATTTAAAGTGTCTGCCACCCTCAGTCCTTGGTGATTGTGGTGGCTCGAAACACGTCCTTGGTAATGAAAATCCTAAGATCGACACGTGCAACAAAACATGTACTCTTCATGTACATTGTTCAGTCAGTGCTATAGAGTTTGTGTTGGTACTATTGAGATGTTGTCGATCGTGAGGTAGAGCTTTGTTTTCTTTTCAGTTTTGGTTCGGCATTGATATATTATTTTGCTTTGACATTGTGGAATAACTAATAATATATGGTTGTGTGCATCTACTATTGTAGAGATCCGGGGTTATCCTGAAAGTAAGTATAACCTCTCTCGGCCATATTGAGTTTTGAAAAAGGATCAATCAGCCCAAGAAACTCATGGACATACACTCTTTTTTTTTCATTAATTTCCAATTCATACTAAATACGACCCAAACACACAAAAAGAAAATAGTATTTCGCCCGCTTTATAAATAAAACCCAACGGCCGAACACACTAAATAACCAGCTATTTTAAAGAAACTATTAACAATGAACGACAATATTAGCACATCTACAACACATCCTTGTTTTTCACCCACTATATAGCTTGGAAGGTTGGCCAGGTTTTATTATGTTGAAGGGTCTTCACCAAATAAATGGTCCCACACACTAGAGCCGAGCGTTTCTGGATTATATATATACCTATATGCCCACAACACACAAAACCACGACCAACTCAATCACAACAATCACCGTGGATGATTTTCTTTTCCTTTCATTTTTTTACAAGAAGATAGTTTCACAACAAATCAGCTACCAGACTACCAATGGTAAAACTTGGAATATGGGATTAGGAGGCAGCGGGGAACATGCCCGTTCCAACTAAATTTTGGACCCGGGGCGACTTATTAAGAAGTATAATTATGCTAAACATTTATACTGTGTTCTTTTTTCTTATCATACTGTAGTTTTAACAAATGTATGTTTTATATATCAAAATATATTTGAGCTGCACTTTTTTTCTTTGTAAGCTATTTTCCTTAACAAAATAATCTTAAATGTGAAAAAGGAAGAAAAAACACATTAAGCATTACTATTTTTACAATCGACAAATTATATATGTATATTATTTTGTGAATGATCTTCTCTACTTCGAATATTGTTATATATATGGTTACAAAGTAAAAAGCATACACCCTAACATATATCTTAATATAGGCTCATAGTGTATGGTTATGTAACAAATATATAGAAACTTCTCGAGTATAAATTGGCAATTTGGCGTAATTTGTTTTTTTGTTATAAATTAAAGTTATGGATTTTAATACTTTTGCACACACAAAATTCAGCTATCATATACACTCACCACAATATGCTCTATCTCACATTGTGTAAAGAATTTCTTCTCTTAGTCTCTCAAATAAGAATTTACGCATGAAATTAAACAGGTGAAATATATATATATATTAATTATTTAAACATAGTATGTGTAAGTCTTTCATGTGCAAACTAGCCTCCAAATTAAACATGTCGGCGGTGGTTGTACATTATAATGTTTCGTATTTTGCCATTGTCTATGTATACTAAGTTTGAATTTCTAATGTCTATAAATAGTCAATAACAAATACATTATTTGTTGATGATAGTATAAGATTTACATTGTACTTTAGTAATCGAGGCCCTCCTCCTCTTTGGGCCCAGGGTGGTTGCCCCTTTTGCCCGGCCTATGGGCCGGCCCTGGTGGGGAAAGACGTGTGACACATCCCGTTGCATTATTCTCGCATATGAGCGGACTCAGCACAGCTGACCTCCACGGGTCTCTTATTAGTTGTGCAATCAGGAAATGGGATCAAAACCGACGACCCAACAGCGAATGGGTTCTCTGACGTAGCACGTGGAAACATTCCTCTGCACCTCTCCAGCCGACGCTGCAGTTCTTTATGCTGCGCATGCATGGTGCCGGTTCGTGTCAAGACGGCCGCCTTGGAGACTAAAGGCGCACACAACTGACGGATTGCCTACCAGAAAGTCACCTTTTGCTTCTGATGAAGGACATTTTTTAAAAAGTATATGGGTTACACCCGACCTCTGTATAACAAAATGCACATAGCCGCAAACCACAGATGAAAATAAAAACAAAAGGTGTAACAACAGTCTAAGAACAATAATGGAGACGTGACAAGTTATTGCCTATGGAGGAGCAATCCGGAGGTCAAGTGTCCATCCATGTGCGATAAAAATATTCCTCTCCACCTTCTCCAAACATGCAGAAGCCTTCATAAAAAGGACTCGATACTCCATCCGCTGAAATATGCACCACGAACGGAGAATACCTGTGCACCGGAATAGAACGTATAGATGAGAGAAATTTTACCATTAAAAATCTTGTCATTCCTATATACAAGAGCAACAATATTACGTCTAGCGCTCCTACCTAACAATAGTTTTGAACCTTTTATCGATTCTATCTAGCCAATTGCCAAAAATATTAGCAATAGATGTTGGAGGATATAAATGTCCGTAGCCATTTGGACAGCTGACCAAATAGTGCTCCCATTCCAATTACACATGACAAGATTATCTTTAGTCAATATGACACCCTTACGAAGGTACCAAGTGAAAAAAATGTTTTTCAAAGGTACCTTCATTTGCCATATCTTTTTATTATTATCGGCTGGAACCTCTTAATGAAGCATGGCCCTATACATATAATCGACTGAAAAACTTTCCATTTTCAGTAAGACTCCGCCGACACTCATCAGTGCCCTGTGATAATTGGACCAACGCCAATCTATCCAACAGAGCATTCCAAGAAAATAGTCACAGTCTAATGATGTCTCATCTGAAAGTCACATTGGTGGGAATGTTTGCATAACCGTAGCTAATGTATCCCCTTTATGATGAACAATATTGTATAAATCCGGATACTGTTCTCGAATGGTGGTATTTCCTAACCACGTGTCCTCTCAAAACCGTATCTCACATCCATCCTTAATGAGAAATACCCCAAAGCGAAAGAAATTTTCTTCTGCTCCATCAGGTCAGCCCAAAAGTGACAATCCCCAGGTTTTCCAATAACTTGTGATAACGCCTGAGTGCATCCGTATTTTTGTTTAAGGAGTGTTTGCCAAACACCATCATTTGTAAGTAGCTTAAAAGCTATTTACCAAGTAAGGCCGAACTCTTGACTTGAAGGCCATGAATCCCGAGTCCTCCATGATCCTTGGGTCGGAAAACAACATCCCATCTAGCTAGTTGATTTTTTTTTCATTATGTGCTTGCCAAAAGAATCTTGATCAAAAATCATTCAATTTATTTAAACTCCTTTGGTTAATTGGAAGAAGGATATCATATACAATACCATATTAGTCAGGACTGGATTTCTGAGCACCAATCTCCCACCTAGTGATAGCAATTTTCCTTTCCAACTCGCCAGCCTTTTTTGCAGCCTTTCTTCGACTTCTTTTCATTCACCATCAGTCAATCTCCTGTGATGTATTGATATACCCAGATACTTAATAGGAAGTTGGCCTTGATCACAACCAAATAATTTGGTATATTCAGCAATTGCTTCCTAGGCTTCGCCAAAGCAAAACAATTCACTTTTATGAAAATTAATCTTCAATACGGAAAGATGTTCGAATGCTTATAACATTAATTTAAGATTTGTATAATCTGCATTTTGAGGGATGGATAGCCCCCCATTGACGAGATGAGGAACGACACCCTTAATGTGGCCGTTTTGTTTAGCACATTCAATCATGCTTGCTAACATATAAACCACTATATTAAACAGTATGTGCGATAATGGATCACCTTGCCGTAATCATTTTTTGGTTTGGAAGTACCTGTCGACATCGTCGTTTATTTTAACTGCGACACTACCACCAGGCACAAAATTATGGATCATAACTCCTCCGAGAACCCTTTAATTCTCGGAGTCTCGTGGATGAACACTCAATTAACCTTAACATAGGACTTTTCAAAGTCAATTTTGCAAATTACACCATTAAGCTTCTTGGTATGCATATGATGAACAGTCTCGTGTAATACCAAGACACTGTCAAGGATATTCCTATCATGCATAAAAGCAGTTTGTGTAGTTTTCACCATATGATCTGCCACCGAGTTTAACCTTATGGTCGCAACCTTCGTAAAGATTATGAAACTAACATTCAGAAGGAAGATAGGTCTATACTTTGTATCCTTTCTGCTTCCAGAATTTTAGGTAACAAAACGATTTCCCCAAAACTAACACCAGTAGAAAACATGCCTATAGTCCAAGGCCGCAACAGGGTTTAGACCCGGATTTTAATCCGGGACTAGGAAATCGGGACTAGAGCCCCCCTAGTCTCGTTGGCTCACGAACCGGTACTAAAGGGACTCCACGTGGCCGTGCCTACTACTGCGGGCTGGAGGACCTTCAGTCCCCGTTTGTAACACGAACTTGGACTAAAAGGTTTCCTGTTGCGGAGGAGTTTTCAGTTGTTTCTCTGCCGTGTCAGGATTTTTTTTTCTTTTTTTGTTTTGTGATCTATTTGATTTCTGTTTCCAATTGTGTTTAATATGTAATTTAAAACAGATAGGTCTATACTTTGTATCCTTTCTGCTTCCAGAATTTTAGGTAACAAAACAATTTCCCCAAAACTAACACCAGTAGAAAACATGCCTCTAGTCCAAGGCCGCAACAGGGTTTAGTCCCGGATTTTAATCCGGGACTAGGAAATCGGGACTAGAGGCCCCCTAGTCTCATTGGCTCACGAACCGGTACTAAAGGGACTCCACGTGGCCGTGCCTACTACTGCGGGCTAGAGGACCTTCAGTCCCCGTTTGTAACACGAACCTGGACTAAAAGGTTTCCCTAAAGGGAATATGTGTCAGGATTTTTTGTTTTGTTTTGTGATCTATTTGATTTCTGTTTCCAATTGTGTTTAATTTGTAATTTAAAACATGTTTCCCTACACATATTCTATGCTACTACATACACAAAGTATACATAAATGCATATATAATATTCGTTCTTTTGCGAGCATACATATATATACAATTTCATAAATATGTATCACATTGAGTTGAACATGAATTAATGATCGTGCTCCACCTAAATCGAGTTCATCGTCCTGGACATAATGTTCTCCTTTTTTATCAATAACCTCCATCAATAGAAATCCCGCCAATTCCTCCTTAATTGCTCAGGCCTTCCGTAATGGGAGTATCTTGACACGGTATCATAGACATTTTGCTTATGTGGCACCCTATTTATTGAAGAAAGAGAGTGTAGTTGTATCTTATATAAGATACAACTCTTGCACGAGATCATAGGCAAATAATGTTACTAGTCCAATCACAAGCAAGTATTAGACCAAAATCAATTAATGCAACTTAACTTAGATACGATGTATAAGAAACAATGCATTAGGCTGGTTGTTTCTTAGATTGTATTTCTACCTATGATAACGCGCTAAGATACTATGCATTACGGAAGGCCTCATAGGCGCTCTTCTAGTAGGAGGTTCTACCGTATATCCATGATCTTTAATATAAGGAGATAATTGACTGAAACTCAACACAATTCATATATATGGTAAATAAATAAAACTGTGAATATTGTTTACCTACTTGAAGTGTGTTTGTATTATGTTTCCTCTTAGTGGTCAACGACCGAAGGTACTCGCAGACGTATGGCTGCGTCAAACCCTTCACCAAGTTAAAAGTTAGCTCATCTTTGAATGGACCTTCTGTGACCGATTTGAACCGTTTTCGACACCTGCCCGGCAAGGAAAATGAACAAAGGAGTTAGTAATTAGTTGATATCAGGAAATGAAGGAGAAATAGGCCCATATAATGTGACACTGGTTGAAATTACTCTAGAAGCATTGCTTTCATTTCTTTCCACTGGTTGTCGCTCCTATTTAATGAGTCTATGACTTCAACTTCGGACTTGTCAAAGTTAATGTTTAGCATAATCCAGTAAAATATGCGGACGTTTACGTAAGAAGACGTGAATAACTCATAAATTGCACTTAAAATAGAGTAAGCAAAAAAGAATGTGTACAAAGACAAAACACTCACTGAAAGTTGAAAGGAGATAATATTTTGGAAACAAAGTTCTGCTCAACTTAAAATGTGTATAGGTCATTCTCCACATCGTCGGGGAGCCGCTTTAACACATGTTCATTGCCAATATATGGGTCAAAACCAACTTCAAAGAAAAAATTTATTTTGCATTCGATCATCTTCAATCTGCAGAATAGCGTACAAAAGAATACACTACTAGATAAAAGCGTATCGCAGGCGAACAAAAAAGAACTACCGCAGGCGCATCTCTATGCGCCTGCGACATACACGCCGGTGGTATTCGCGTACCGCAGGCGCACAACCAGATTCGCCGGCGGTATTTTTAGATACCCCAGGCGCACAAGGCTTGTGTGCCAGCACTAAATACCACCCCAGGCGCACAAGGCATGTGCGCCAGCACTAATTACCCCAGGCGCATAGTACATGTGCGCCGGCAGTAGGACTTTTAGGCTTACAAAAACACAGGGGCTACCACCGGTGGAGACCATGTGCGCCAGCATTAGTATGTACATGATTTTCAAAAAAGAAGTCACGGAACCACCGAGTGGAGTGTTTATTATATTAAAGTGAACATGTATTACAACTTTGCAACTTTGTAATTATAGATCTACAAAAAACAACAACAAATGGAACAATGGCTCCAGCTCCAGTCGCTTCGGCCCACGGCAAAGGAGGCGGCGCAGCGGCTTGGTGTCGACACGGACAACGACGTAGACGAGGCCTACTGCTACGGAAGTAGTAGATATGGTGCTGGGAAATAGCATTAAAGAAATATAAGAGATTTGGCTGTGTAATTATATTTCTGCTACAAGCAAGTCAAAGAAATTAAGCAATATAAGAGCATTGGCAGTGTAATTATAGTGTTACAGAAATTAAACAACATAAGAGCAATATAATGCAGTGTAATTATAGCATTGCCAATATGTGAAAACAATATAAAAGTGACCGAGAACTGACGAAAACTCATCTAAAAGAGCATGAGCATAATCTGAATCCTCTAAAATGTCAAACAGAGGTCAAGCACAAAGTGTATAGGATCGCGTTGTGCTCCAGGTTGGCATGCATGTTATTTTGATGTGGAATCTAAATCAAGGAATAGGCTGTGTAATGGAAAAGCCTTTGCAGTTTGCAGTTTGATTGTTACATGTTTTAATATATCACATGGAAAAGCCTTTGCAGTTTGCATCATAAATTTATATTGCGTTTTTCCCCGTAGCCATACGAATACGGGTATCTTGGAACCTTCTACTCTCGAGAATTAATAGCATGATCATACCAGCATGTGCATCCATATGCACTCGTTTATTTGATAAACCAGTTCTCATTTCGTGTCATTATGTCAACGGACGAGACTTCCAACTCTGGATCTCACTTAGGTATATTGCTGGTTTAGTTTTCTGTCCTAGGCAAGTATATTAGTATGTAAATAGCTGCTAACTTATATGCCTGCTCACTTTTTGTACTCTATATTGCAGCCTGCGGCATCTGACGAGAAACCAAGGCAATTGGCAAGTAACTCTCTACACATGATTCTTTCACAAATCACTGATAATAATTTGTGACGTACACTTCAGCTGGGAATAGGTCGGCATCAAGTGGGTGTAAATGATCGAGATCGGTCCTTGCTTGAGGAGCTCTTTTCAGATAACATGATTTAGGTGTGCTCTTTTTTGTTAACTGAATTTTGCACAAATATGTGCTCTTCTGATGCCAGTATAGTTTGTTTCGGTATCTTTTTGTTTGACTTGATGACATACTTGAGAAACCTGCAAATATAATTTATTTTCTGTTAGGTAGTGGTATGCACTAGAACACTGGTTTGGTGTGTCAATCTTTAGTGGTGACAGCTGCTGCGTTTTGGGCAGACGGGGAGGGATTTGCTGCTGCCATTTGGGAAGAGGAGGTTGCTGCTGCTCGTTGCCGAGACTAGCTGTTTCTGATAGCTTCTCATCAACGTTGCATGTGTTGTTGCCTACCTGTATGTAGGCAAGGAATCATTGATGCAGGTGTTGTCGTGTACCTCTATGTAGGCAAGTCTCCATTTTCGTAGTCACATGTTCCAAGTTTATTGCCATGTAATCTGTATGCCTGGAGACAATGGCAGTTTGTTGCTAATTATCATGAGAATGTTATTAATTGGTAGTATCTTGTTGCTACTGGAATACAATCGGCCAGCTCTACTGGAATACAATCGGCCAGCGCGGGATCCTTCTAGTATCATCCCATGTCGGTCAAGGTTTGTTGTGGTACAAAGAAGCACCTTCTATGCACAGATTTTCGTATGCATAGGTCATCTAGGATGGCACATAATTCACCCAAAACAGGTACTAGTCATTGTATACATGTACTACCTACATATACAATTCAACAGAAAATAAAAATAATTTTTTGCATAATTAGATGGAGCAGGGAAAAGAGAGCTCACTAGGGGTTGAAGATGTGACCAGAACCAACATGTCGTTGTGGCCGCCGGCGGCAGGAGTGGCAGTTCTTGGGGAGACGGTCGCTGGGAGTCACCGACAGCAGCTCTCGGGAGGTGGTCATGCTGCCTAGCTAGGTCGTCCTGATCGAACGGCCCGGCTTGCTGCTCGTGGGATCAGCAGAGGCAGTCTTGGGCTCCTCAATGGCAGTGTCAGAGCAATCCTTGATCTCCTGGTCTCCCGCATCCTTGGCAGCAAGCGGATCCAAAGGATCCAGCACATAAGCAGCTCCAGGTTGGCTCCCGTTCACGGATTCGCTGGCCAGCCCAAATTCAGATCTATAGAGCTCACGACCTGTAGATCTACAGAGCTCACGGCCCAAATTCCGATTGTGTTGGGGACGACGACCTTGGGTTCTCACGGCGCGTCCTTGCCGTCAGATGTATGAATCTGTGAAGCAAATAAATCAACACGGCAAGGTGAGATTCGGGAGGCCGTATCAGACGAGTGCAGGGAGGAGGTGATGGTGCATGGAGGTTACAAATGGAGTGGATCAAATGGGAACGGGGGAGGGGATGGGGACTTACGGGGATTCCTCTCGCGGTCTTCAGCGGCCGCCGCCACGGAGGGCTCTGGATAGGGTTTGGTGTGCGACTTTGTTCGCCTCTCCATCGCGATGGGCTCTGGATAGGATAGAGGACGAGTGGTCAGTGAAATGGATAGAGGAGGACGAGCGGCTAGTGTTTGGCCTCTCCATCGCGATGGCTGCAAAAAAAAATAATGCCTGGTACGGTGCATATACATACAATACCGGATGACCGAGGCCTGGCCCAATCCACAGAACACCGCCGGCGCACACGTACACACAAGCGCCTGCGGTAATAGAATACCCCAGACAAACCAATACCATATTCGCCTGCGGTAGAGGCACAGTGCCAGGGGGTGGTGGTGGGTGTCCTGCCACACTTTACCCCAGGCGCATCTGGAACTGGTTCGCTTGGGGTAACACACTTACGCCAGGCGCATAATGTGCGTGTTCGCCTGCGCTAAGTAGCCCAGGCGCATACGATTTTCTGTCCGCCTGTGGTAAGTTGTGCTGCTATAAGCATTTCTCTAGTAGTGATATAGTCAGGATAGCAAGAGACAAAAGACTGAATTACATTAATAAACCGCTTAAGAACATAGCAAGCGACGATATATTTTGTTGAGGGCGCATGAATTGTATAAATGAGACAACTCAAGCATTTCAATGTTTACCGAGTAAGATTTGTAGTGATGCTCCGGTCTAACACTGGCGGCAAACCATTCTTTTGAGTTTTATTCTTTGTTTGTGTTGTTTACCAACCGTGGAGAGTTTGCATACGTGTTTGATAGCACATGTTCCTCCTTAGAACCGACCAGAGGATCCCCTTTGACATATTTTCATGCTATCTCAGCCACTGGCACATCTCCTAATCCTAACATGGCACCAATAGATGTACCCATTGCGTTAGCTTCTTCTTTGGCCTGCGATACAGTAATACTAAACTCTTTACATGCACTTGCCACTCTAGGGTCCAATAATTGGAAGTCCTTCTCCATTTTCACTCTGAATTCCTTGGCGATATCACAACTCACTACGGGCGGGGGGGGGGGGGGGGGGCGATTGTTATTTCTGCTCTCCGAGCTGGGGAATTTGTTTTCCAATCTTTCTCTTCGTTGCAGTTCTCAGAATTTCGCGGTCGTAGTCTGATCTCGGATTCATCTTATAGTTGGGTGGTTTTTAAAGAAATCACTTAGCCCATGCTACGGTTTTTTCATCAAATACCTTTTTTTCCTTGGCCTTCTTCGGTGGAAAATGGGTCTTCACTTGGAGAGCCACCTCCGCTATGGTTTGCTCATCAGTCTTGTCATAGGTCTTACAGGAAGAGGCTTTGGCTTTTTGGGTATCCTCGACTGCTTTGGAGTAGTATACTTTCTCTTACTACTACTGGATTTCGTAGGGGTGGCCATGCTCTTCCGCTTTAGCCCCAGAGGTGAAACAGAGGGAGGCGTCGGCTGAAGCGCCGGAGGTGGAATAGGGGTAGGCGTCAGCTGAGGCGCCGGAGGTGGAATAGGGGTAGGCGTCGACTAGGGCGTCGGAGGTGGACTAATGGGAGGAGTTGGCTGACGCGCCGGTGGTGAAATAGTGGGATGCGTCGGCTGATGCGCTGGAGATCGAGATGGACTTCGAGGTTGACAATGAGGGGACGTGGGTGGAGTTTGATTCTTCGGAGTCGGTGACCTTGGAGCCGAGCCTGGAAATTTGATGTGATTCTTTTGCGATAGAATGATTTGGCGTTTGATATCTCATACTTTCGTATCCCCTTCGGGTTTAGGGATGTCAATCTCTAGGTCCTTATACCCCTCCACTAGGTGTTCCACCATGACACAAGCATAGCCAGTGGGAATCGGATTACCATGGTAGAGTGCACCAGGTAGACAAGTTAAAGCAGTGTTGGCCTTTGATGCGTGTGAATACACGTTAGTTGGGGACCCCAAGAGGAAGGTATGAAGTGTGCAGCATCAAGTTTTCCCTCAGAAATAAACCAAGGTTTAATCGGCCAGTAGGAGGAATGAGTAACTTCAGAAGGTGAAGCAACTGAGATGGCAGGGTGCATTACTGGTTCAGAAGCAACGTGGAACCTGCACAACACATTCAAATCACTTTGCCCTAACGAAACAGTGAGGTTGTCAATCTAATTGGTTTTCTTGAACACAAAGAGCTTAAATGTATGGTGTGGAAACAGTAGGAAAATAGTTGGAACATTATGAGAGCAATATGAAAGCAGTAGGTGTTTATCAGTATGAGGAAAAAGGACCGGGGTCCACAGTTCATTAGTGAGGAAAAAGGCCGCGCTGGGGGTGGTGTGGGGCCCCCAAGCCCTCACCGCCTCTGCCCTTTCTCCTATTTATTCCCCCAGGGAAAAAACCATATAAATATATCACTTTACCCGAGAAACACACGAGGCCACCGTCACCGTCATCCCGAGATCGGGACGGTTCTAGAGCTCTCGCCGGCATCCTGTCGGAGGCGGAAATCATCACCGGAGGGGTCTATACCACAATGCCCTCCTCCAAAGTGATGCGTGAGTAGTTCATCCCTGGACTACGGGTCCATAGCAGTAGCTAGATGGTTTTTCTCTCCACTTTGTACCTCATTAGAGCTTGTGAACTGTCTAACATGATCAAGATCATCTTTATGTAATGTTACATGTTGTGTTAGCTGGGTTCCGATGAATGTTGAATTCTATGTCTTTTGATTATCAATCTTTCATGTTGTCTTCATGCTTATGTTATTTATGATCTCGCATGCTCTCTGTTATTAGTAGATTCTCTGTCCAAGTAGATGCTAGTAACTCAAGAGGGAGTATTTATGCTCGATAGTGGGTTCATGCCTCCTTTGCATCTGTGCTCGAGTGATAGAAACGTGACGGATGGAGGATGTTTTGTTTCCATTAGGGAGAAAACAACAATGCTTTGGCTAAGGATGATTTTATTGTTTACATTGCACACTTTTCTTATTGCAATTTTCTGTTGCCTGCAACTTAATACCCAACGTTTGTTCGGATGATATTCGGAGGGTGGATTATTAGTCATAGATGCAGTCGGATAACGGTATATGTATCTTGTTGTAATGCTCGCATGAATCACATAGTAATCTTTATGTCTTGGATATGCACTACGGTGCATCCTTCATTTCTGTCAATTGCCCTGCGGTAATTTTTTCACCACACATGTTATTTATCTTTCGCGGAGAGACACCACTAGTGAACTGTGGAACCCGGTCCTTTTTCCTCATACTGATGAACACCTACTTCTTTCATACTGCTCTCATACTGTTCCTACAGTTTTCCACATCATACGTTTAACCTCTTTGTGTTCAGAAAAGCCGGTGAGATTGACAACCTCACTGCTTCGTTGGGCGAAAAGTGATTTGATTGTGTTGTTCGGGTTCCACGGTTCTTCTGAACCGGTTGTACTCCCTGCCATCTCAGCTGCTTAACCTTCTGAAATTACTCCTTCCTCCTACTGGTCGATTAAACCTTGGTTTCTTTCTGAGGGAAAACTTGTTGTTGCACTCTTCATACCTTCCTCTTGGGGCCTCCCAACAATCGTGTGTTCACACGCATGAAGCATTTTTATGGCGCCGTTGCCGGGGAGGAAGAGAATTTATACAAGGGGAGTATCTCACTTCCAATCTCTTTACATTGTTTTAGTTTTGCGTATTTTATTTTATTTTGTCTTGTTTGCTTCTCTTTATCAAAAACAAAAAATAATTAGTTCTTATTCTATATGTAGTTTTATTCTTGTTTTTTACTCTTGTTAAAATGACTACTCCTGAGAACACTAAGTTGTGTGACTTTACTAGCACCAACAACAATGATTTGATTAGCACACCTATTGCTCCACCTGCTCGTACTGCTGATTTTATGAGATTAAGCCTCCTTTGTTAAACCTTGTTATGAGAGAGCAATTTTCCGGTGTTAATATTGATGATGCTGCTGCCCATCTTAATAATTTTGTTGAACTATGTGAGATGCAAAAATATAAATATGATAGATATTCTTAAACTGAAATTGTTGCTATCTTTGCCTAGAAATAGTATTGATTCTTGAACTAATTGTAAATATGCTTTAATTGGAAAATATTATCCTCCTCCTAAGATTATTTCTTTAAAGTAGCATTATGAATTTTAAGCAACTTGATAATGAGCATGTTGCTAAATCTTGGGGAAGAAAGAAAACTTTATTGAAGAATTGTCCCACTCATGGACTAACAACTTGGATGATCATCCAAACCTTTTATGCAGGACTGAATTTTTCTTCAAGAAACCTTCTAGATTCAGCTGCTGGAGGAACCTTTATGTCCATGACCTTAGGGGCAGCAACAAATCTTCTTGATAGTATGATGGTAAATTATTCTGAATGGCATACCGAGAGAGCTACAACTGGTAAGAAGGTAAATTCTGTTGAAGAAACCTCCTCTTTGAGTGATAGACTTTATGCTATTATGTCTATGCTTGTGAATGGCCATGCTCCTATTGATCCAAACAATGTCACCTTAGCCTCTTTGGTTTCTCAGGAAGAGCATGTTGATGTGAACTTCATTAAAAATAATAATGTCAACAACAATGCTTATAGAAATAATTTTGGTAGCAACAATTATAGGCCATATCCTCCTAATAATAGCAATGCTTATGGTAATTCTTATGGTAACTCCTATAACAGCAACAAAAGTGTACCCTCTGATCTTGAGAACATGATTAAGAATTTTATTAGTACACAAACTGCTTTCAATAAATCTGCTGAGGAAAAATTTGCCAAAATTGATGTTCTTGCTTCTAAAGTTGATAGCCTTGCTCTTGATGTTAATTTTATGTAACTAAAGGTTATTCCCCATGATATTAAAAAAAGTAAAACTTTAAATGTCATCCAAATTCGAATTGATGATAATGTTAGAATATTAGCTGAATTGCATGCTAGATAGGAAAAAGAAGATAAAATAGCTAGAAATAATAATATAGCTAATGTTTGCACTATTACCACCACTAGTAAAACGGAAGCTTCTCATTCTAGAAATCCTTCTACTACCAATGGTAAAGTAATTGGTGTTGGATACACTCCCACTTCTGCTAGTGAGATTGCAAAATTGCTTGAAACTGCTAAAAATGTTCCTCATGAAAGTGCTGAATTTTTTTGAAACATGGGAGACAATAGTCCCATTACCTTTGCTAAAAATGATCTTAACTTTTATGATTGCAACAGAAATGAAGTGATTAAGTTCTTACAAAATCTTGCTGGTTTTCCTAATGCTAGTGCTATGAATATGGCTTTCACAAAACATATTACAAATCCTCTCATGAAAATTAGAGAGGATGAATTAAGATGTGAAACCTCTATCCCTAGGAAGCTAGATGATGGTTGGGAACCTATTATTAAAATTAAAGGAAATTATTTTTATTGTAATGATCTATGTGATCTTGGTGCTAGTCTCTCTTTTATGCCCAAGAAAATTTATGATATTCTTGATTTACTACCATTAGAACCTTGTTATTTGGATATTCGTCTTATTGATAATGTTAGAAAGAAACCTCTAGGGAGATTTGATGATGTTCTTATCATGGTTAATAATAATATTGTCCCCGTTGATTTCATGGTCTTGACTATTGAATGCAATGTTTCTTGTCCAATTCTTTTGGGGAGACCTTTTCTTAGAAATGTTAGTTCTGTTATTGATATGAAAGAGGGGAATATTAAATTTCAGTTCCCACTCAAGAAAGGTATGGAACACTTTCCTAGAAATAGAAATAAGTTGCCTTTTGATTCCGTTAATCAAACAAGTTACACTTTGGATGCTTCTTCACTTGAAAATACTTGATTCCATTTTTCCGGGCCTAGCTAAAAGGCGTTAAAGAATAGCACTTCTTGGGAGATAACCCATGATTTTATTTTTGCTTAGTTTTTTTTCTATTTTCTTTGAGTCAAGGGGTTGTATAGTTCTGTAGCAAATCCTTTGTATCTTTCTTTTCATGTTTTAGTAGTGCCAAGTAAAGTTTCTGACGAGAGTTGGAGTTGGTTTTCGGATTACTGCGCAGAAAGCAGATTTCTACTATCCACCGTAAAAAACTGTGGACAACAGAATTTCTTTGCTTCACGAAACATCAAAGGTTGTAACTAATGTTTAAAATTATCAATAGCACTTGTGCCATACCGAACCCATGGATTTTTATTTGTTGCACTAACCCCTCTAATGCGAATTACCATCTGAGTATGGTGTGAAGGAAGTTTTCAAGGTTCAAGAGAAGAGGTGATATATGTGATCAAGAAGAGTGCAAGGTAAATGCTTGGGGATGCCCACGTGGTTCATCCAATCATATTCTTAGAAGACTCAAGCATCTAAGCTTGGGGATGCCCAAGGCATCCCATTCTTCATCAACTATCTATCAGGTCACTCCTCGTGAGGCTATATTTTTATTCGGTCACATCATATGAAGTTTTCTTGCAGCGTTTGTTTGTTTTTATTAAGTTGCAAGCAATAGATAATTTCAGTAATCAAAGTGTGTAATGTAAACAATAACATCATCCTTAGACAAAGCATTGTTGTATTCTCCCTAATGGCAACAACACATCATCTATCCATCAGGTTTCTGTCACTCGAGTACAGATGCAAAGGAGGCATGAACCGACAATCGAGCATAAATACTCCCTTTTTGGGTTACTAGCATCTACTTGGCCATAGCATCTACTAATAATGGAGAGCATGCAAGATCATAAATAACATAAGCATGAAGATAACATGATAGATTGATAATCAAAAGACATAGCATTCAATATTCATCGGATACCAGAAAACACAACATGTAGCATTACATAAAGATGATCTCGATCATGTTACGAAGCTCACAAGATCTAATCATGATGTACAAAGTGGATAGAACAACAATCTAGATACTTCTATGGACCCGTAGTCCAGGGATGAACTACTCATGCATCACTTAGGAGGAGGGCATGGTGGAGTAGACCCCTCCGGCAGGTTGCCGAGGAGAGCTCCAGAACGCTCCCAATCTCGGGATGACGATGAGGGGCCTCGGGTGTTTCTCGGGTAAAAGTGATATATTTTTAGGGTTTTGGCCACGGGGGAATAAATTTCGAGAACAACTTTTCTGAAACTAAAAACAACAGAAAACAGGGAACTGGCTCTATGGCATCTTGTCAATAGGTTTGTCCGAAAAATCGATTAAAATGACATAACGTGTATACTAAACAAAAATGACATAAAGTGTATAGTAAACATGTGGGAAATAACATGAAAACAACATGGAACATCAGAAATTAGGGCTACATTTATGACGTATCAGCCAACACCTTGAAGGACATGTTCTTCATTGGCTTATGTTGCTCACAATGTATAATCTATTCGGCATCATCTAAGGGGTAGCGAGGCGCTGGTGCATCATCCATCAGTGTATGATCACCATCCTGCATGGAAGCCATACTACTTCTCCTTTAGATATTAATATCCATTGGAGGATCGTCAACCGTAGTATATGTCCTTTGGCTAAGTGCTTGCACTAGATCCTTCAACTGAGTTACTTCCGATTCTATTTTCCTGATCCAGGCTGCGTCCTGGTCCTTCTTTCTCTAGAGGCTTCTGTAAGGGTCATTGCATCGGGGAAAACCGTCCTTCTTGATAACATTGGCCCCTTTGTCTCATGTTCTTCCTGTTTTTTCACGATTCCCGAGGGCGCGTGTTATCTTGTCATTCTCTCCTTCCAGTCGGAACAATCCTTTTTTGAGCGTCGTCTATTGCTTGAACAAGTGCCTTGGAGGGTGCTAAACTTTTCTCATGAAAAATGGTCTCCCGGGTTTATGAGTCCAACTTCCCCCCATGCCCGTACCAGCACCACTTTTCCCTGTCGGGCCATCCATAGTTTCCCATTTAGGCACGATAGTCTTGTAGCCATCTGTCCCCAATTTATTGTGGTACTTTTTTTTGTTTGGATTTAACTTATTTTTTTTCTACGTTTCCTTTGCCACAACAGTTTCTTGTAGTCCACATATTCCTTACCCTGTCCTCTCAATCTCTCTAATGCTCTGGAGAAATCTGGAGTTTTATCTATCGTGACATATTTCGCGTATAATTTTTTCGTGTAGTTCCACAACTGTTCGACCATCTTACATAGAGCTCAGAACTTCACTCTATCTCTTACTTCCTTGCCTCCCGGAATTGGGTTACCATCTGGCCCCAGTCTGAAATGTTCCTGCAGCGTGTGCTAAAGATCATTCTTGGTTCTTTCATCGACATAGCTAACTAAATCATCAACATTGTTTGGCTCAATCCACTCTTGAATGGTGATCGGGAGGTTTCACTAACAATCACTCCGCATTGATTTACGAACATCCTAGCGGGATTTGTTGGAGCACTCCGTCGTCCATTCTCTTGGATTTCGTCGACGTTGAACCTTATTTTACCATCCAACTTTTTGTCCGGACCTCGTTTTGTAGTTGTTGACGATTGCATCCTGGGTGCAGAAAACTTATTTTGCACCATATATATACATGCGAGTTATTCTACAACCAGGTGTAAAATAGTTCCCTATAACCAATTCATATCTTCTCATAGAAAAACACAGAACTGCCCCGATTTAGGGAAAGTTCCATGCAGTAATTTTAATGTAACTTTTTAACCGTTTATCGGAATTGAGTAAACTATATACCTTGAAGAGCTAATGAAATTCTGCATCTTCCATTGTCTCACGTAGGTTTTTAAATTCGTATCCATTTTTAAACAATTTCAAAAATACTCAAATCTTGTAAAAGTGATGTGAACATATTTTTTGAATATTTTTAAACTGTTTATCAGAATTGATTAAATGATATACCGTTGAAAAGCTAGTGAAATTATGCATCTTTTTCATTTTTTCGTTTTTTCAAATTCGTTACGGTTATTTTTTTTATTTCTAAAAAATATGGTCAGCCAATTGTCATAGAGAAAGCATTTTTAACATATTTTCTCAACCGTATATCGGAATGATTCAAAAGATATGCCGTTGGAAAACTGTTGAAATTGCGCAACTTTTTCTCTTCTACGGGTTTCCTTAATTCATGACCGATTAAATACAATTTAAAAAATATTCTAATCTGTAACGTAGTATAAAAATTAGAGTATTGAACTTCACTCGACACACACGTGAACTTCCCGGTATACGTACGTGTACTTCACTACGGATTTTTCGTGATTTGTGTTCACTAAAACAAAAAGAACTTTTTAACCATTTATCGGAATTGACCAAATTATATATCGTTGAAAAGATAGTGAAATTCCACATCTTTTCTTATCTCACGTAAGTTTTCAAATTTGTAACCATTTTTAAACAACTTCGAAATACTCAAATCTGGTAAAAACTATGGTGAACGTATGTTTTGTATATAGTTTTAACCATTTATCGGATTTGAGCAAATGATATAAAGTTGAAAAGCTAGTGAAATTACGCATCTTTTTCATCTTGTCATTTTTTTCAAATTCGTTGCGGTTACGTTTTTATTTTTAAAAAACACGATTAGAAAAATATCACACAAATTGTATTTTAAGAACATTTTCTCAACCGTACATCGGAACGATCCAAATGATATGTAGTTGGAAAGCTATTGAAATTCCGCAAATATTTCTCATCTACCGTTTTCTTTAATTCATCACCGCTTAAATTCAATTAAAAAATATAGTAATATGTAACGTAGTATAAAAATAGAGTATTGAACTTCAATCGGCACACGTGTGAACTTTTTTGTATGCGTCTGTGTATTGCCAGACGAAGTTTTCATGATTTGTGTTTGCTAAAACAACAATAACTTTTTAATTTTTTTTGGTAATCGAGAAAATTAGATACCGTTGATTAGGTAATGAAATTGCCCATCTTTTCTTGTCTCACGTAGGTTTTCAAATTCGTAACCATTTTTAAACAATTTCGAAAATACTCAAATCTGGTAAAAACTATTGTGAACGTATTTTCTAGATATTTTTTAACGGTTTATTGGAATTTAGCAAACGATATACCGTTGAAAAGATAGTGAAATTACGAAAAAAAATCATTTTGTCAGTTTTTTCAAATTCGTTACGGTTATTTTTTTATTTCCAAAAAACATGGTCAGCGAAATCACACTACAGAACATATCCTTAAAATATTTTTCTCAACCGTAAATTGGAACGATTCAAATGGTATGCTGTTGGAAAATTGTTGAAATTCCGCAACGTTTTCTCTTCTATGGTTCTCTTTAATTCATCACCAATTAAATTCAATTAAAAAATATACTAATCTGTAACATAGTATAAAAATAGAGTATTGAACTTCTCTCGTTTAAACTTTCCGGTATGCGTCTGTGTATTGCCGGACAGAGTTTTTGTGATTTGTGTCTACTAAAATAGCGATAACTTTTTCATACATTATCAGTTTTTTTCTCAATGACCACTCAAATCGTCCGGGGTGAAAAGACACATCCATTCAATCTACCGATTAAATCGTTAACGAAAAATTCCAAATTCCATTTGTGAGTGGATTATTTTCACGGTCAAAGTTTGGTCAACCCTATTTTGCATGTTAAAAAAAATTTGGCCACCCTTCCGACCTCCAAATTAAGGGATTTTTGTTGTGTTGAAAACAGAGAATCGGGAACTATCTATCTACGGAAATATAGAGTACTGAACTTCTCTCGACAAACGAGTGAACTTCTTGGTTGATGAGTTTGTACTGCTGATGGGATTTTGCACTTTAAATGATGATTTTAATATCCTTATTTTTTCTATGTGTAGCACTTATGAAAGACATTATATGTACTTTCTTCGACACACGAGTGAACTTCTTGATATATGTCTGTTTGCTGCCGTCGAAGATTCCATTATTAGTCTTTGTTAAAACAACGACGAATTTCTCATACGTTGTCAGTTTTAGGTCAATGACCACTCGAAATGTTCGGTCTGAAAAGACACATCTAATAAATGTACCAGTTTTACCGTAACGAAAATCTCAAAAATCAATTTCTAAGTTGATTATCTACAAAACGAGGTTCAAAAAATTTATTTGGGCACCCATCCGACCTCCAAAACGAGTGATTTTTGTTACGTTGAAAAGAGAAAGTCGGAGACTATCTATTTGTAAAAAAAATAGAATAGTGAACTTCTCTCTCTATAAATGTGAACTTCTTGGTTGATGAGTTTGTACCGCCGTAGGGATTCCGCACTTCAGATGATGATTTTAATTTCCTTATTTTTCTACGTGTACCACCTAAAAAACGGATTATCTGTACTTCCGTCGACACACGAGTGAACTTCTCGGTATTTCTCTATGTACTACCGGCGGAGATTTCATTATTAGTATTTACTAAAAGAACGATAATTTTTTCATACATTCTACGTTTTAAGACAATGAGCAAACATCACAAATGAGTAACAAAGACACATATAATCATTTTGATGAAGAGAATTGTCATATACTGAAATCTGGAACAAACATGAAAACTGTAACATATGTACACACAAAATTTATTTCTCCTCGATGAATCAACCATATGCCAATTACCCATTGTTTGGGCATCTCCTTACACAAGTGTACAGCCCAAATCAGACCAGTCGATCAAGAAAAAAGTATCCTTCCTACACTACCTCCCCTACAGAAGCTCAGACGCTAGGAACTAAATACCCATGCAAGTTAACTGAACACTGCGTATTCTGGTTTAATTCCATAGCTTGACTGAACATTACTTGGGTGTTTTTTTGAGGAACCGCTAAGAACAGTACGCACCTTGTGTCCCATATGAGGGGACCAGAGTAGGGCTGGGGAATGGCCGAACGGCGAAGGGAGGGGAGAGCAAGGCCCGAGCTTAGGGTCTGTTGACTACATGAGTGTTATCGGAAGCGGCGGCTGCCGTAGTCTCACCTAGGGTTCGGCCTAGGTCTAGGAAGCGCCGCCGCTGCCGCCGCAGCACGTTGGAGGGATTGGGGATCGGGCAATTGACGGTTCACACACCACGTTTGATCCCGTGAGAACTCCACCGGTCCACCGACTGGAAACTCACAACGACAGGCGTGCCTATCACATGCTTTGGCAGCCGGAGGGAGATTGGAGACACCGACATGTGGGACCAAGCTGAGGCTGAAGGAGAAGGCAGGATTTCATGCTACATTAGAGTTTAGAAGGATACATCGGTACAATTTGGGATATGGGATTAGGAAGCAGCAGGAAATGAGGAGTGACGCATCCCGTTGCACAATTCTTGTATATGCCCCGAGTTGCAACAGATGATCTTCATCCGTGGACCCACAACTCTGCTCACAGTAAAATGGATCGACTAGACGATAGCGCGAACATTGCCGTTGCGGCTAGTTGTTTATTTGAGCGGCACCTGGCTTCCTACTCGTGGACGCCGCCTTGACATTTACCACACATTTAGCCGGTGGAAGATGTCAAGCAGTGATCACCTGATTGCTAGGTTACAAACAGGCCCGTTCTAACTAAATTTTGGACTCGGGGCGACTTATTAAGAAGTATAATTATGCTAAACATTTATATTGTGTTCTTTTTTTCTTATCATACTGTAGTTTTAACAGATGTATGTTTTATATATCAAAATATATTTGAGCTGCACTTTTATTCTTTGTAAGCTATTTTCCTTAACAAAATAATCTTAAATGTGAAAAAGGAAGAAAAAACACATTAATCATTACTATTTTTACAATCTACAAATTATATATGTATATTATTTTGTGAATGATCTTCTCTACTTCGAATATTGTTATATATATGGTTACAAAGTAAAAAGCATACACCCTAACATATATCTTACAATACTGATTGCTAATGTATTCCTTTGTTTGTTTGTTATAAATTAAAGTTATGGATTTTAATACTTTTGCACACACAAAATTCAGCTATCATATACACTCACCACAATATGCTCTATGTCACATTGTGTAAATAATTTCTTCTCTTAGTCTCTCAAATAAGAATTTACGCATGAAATTAAACAGGTGAAATATATATATATATATATATATCAATTATTTAAACATAGTATGTGTAAGTCTTTCATATGCAAACTAGCCTCCAAATTAAACATGTCAGCGCTGGTCGTACATTATAATGTTTCGTATTTTGCAATTGTCTATGTATACTAAGTTTGAATTTCTAATCTCTATAAATAGTCAATAACAAATACATGATTTGTTGATGATAGTATAAGATTTACAGTGTACTTTAGTAATCGAGGCCCTCCTCCTCTTTGGGCCCAGGGCGGTTGCCCCTTTTGCCCGGCCTATGGGCCGGCCCTGGTTACAAAAAAAGTTTTTTATGATGGTGCTTGCTCAAGCTCCTGATTCACCACATGGATGCTAGTGTTATCCAAAGCAGCCTACCAATTTCCGGGCGTTCGGCAGTCAGACTTAATCATATGCAAGAATAAACATAGTTATAATGTGGGTGGGAATACATTAGCAATCACAGAGTGGAAAGTTCTGTTAAGCAACTTCTCCTAAGCCCACTAGATATGTTATATGCATTCAATTCAAAAAAAGGAATACATTAGCAATCAGTATTGTAATTTTCATTATTGTGCAAAAACCTTCATGCCTAATATTTGTTAATATAGATCTATAGGAACGAAATCAATGCATGGGAATACGGATTTTAATGTGGAAAACCCCTCGAGTGAGAAGGGAAAAAACAATTTCACTATTGAAAGAGCTTACAAACGCCCAGAATTTACAATGATTGACTTATCTCATGCGGTGGATTTTAAGAGATATATGTATAGACTTGATGATCTAGGTCGATACTAATACTGATCTACTACGCTCAGCCCAAGCCTCCCGGCGATGGTTCTCCCTTGGTTTGAAAGAAGTTGGCCTTTATATGAATAGAATCCATATGAATTTGGATCACAACTCAACATGATTAAACTAGATTATGAAGTTTAGTGTCCCAATTGAGGATTAACAAACCTGTGAGTTAACTCGACAAACACGTGTAGACTACACGTTCAAAGTTTCAAACCGGCTTGTTTTCTATTTGTTATATTAGCATCTATACCCTTCGTAAGACTCCTGGTACAAAACATCACATGCATACCGTGGAAATTATGGAAGCCCTAAATATGTGTTGTTGTGATCTAGCCCTCGTATGGGTATTGGGGTATCTAAGGAGGTAAATGCAGGGAGTAACCTTGGAGTACAAGATGGTTCTAGTATACAAAGTCTATCTCTTATATGGTAGGTATACTATTCAAACGTTCCCTTTCAGTTGTAGCAGGAGTGAAACGAACGATTGTGGTTGGATTTGAAGTCTTGATCTTTCATCGTCTTCTTCTCTCCGGCATTATTAACTACATCTCTGATCATGGTCCGACAACTATGGTCATGAGTGCGTCCCCAATTAGTGTCTTCCTTATCTTTCCCCTCTTTCCTCCCGCAGTCACATCAGAGTGACGCGGACACATATGATTACGCATACGCTACTGGCTAGATTTGTGGCCGACGTGTTATTGTAAACGTAATCCTTTATGTCGATATCGCGATAGCCGAACGTGGTATAGCGGTAGTCCTGGTCGACGTAGTACTCGTCCATGTTGTTGGCGTCTTGTGGTAGTACGACATGTGTCCAGCCTTGTGGACGTTGTAGTTATAGCAGCTATGGTGATGTGTTGACGAGGATGTTGATGTAGAACATATTGATGTACTCCTTGGCGATGATGTGGCGGCGAGGTAGCAGCATGTGTGAAGTAGTACGTCGCTTGAAGACATCCCTCGCAGAAGTCGTGTTCCACACCGGCCTGCGTAGTCTTTAGTATATGTGCTCGGCGATAATTTTACACCATAGCTCACATTGTCATACCCCTAATGAAGTGGTCCGGCTTGATTCGTGCAGGTGGCTCGATATATATAGTTGTACGGCTGGAGGACTGGGACTGCCGCAGTTTGTTAAGATCGCTTGTTTTAACTTGCCGCGTAGATGGAGGTATGTCTCGCGGACAGGGCAGCATCTGCATGTATATTAGACTTTCCATTTTATACCTTGTCTTGTATTCTGTCTGTTATAGAATGTAAAACTTTTAAGCAAACAAATTTAACTTGCTAAAAAAATTACATTATGAAACGGAGGTAGTAGTTTTTGAAGTTAGTGCTTTGGAGGAAACCTTCGTGCATTGCAGTACTGAATGAGTCGCATGGTAGTGGAGATCCGCAATCTGGGTTGCACTTTCCACTAGTCGCATGGCGTCTGGCTCCTGAACAACTCGTGTGGCTGCCGACATGCGCTCCTGGGCGGCCATGCATCCCCGCACGTACTGCGTCTGCCTTTGTTCGCACCTGACACATGTTGGTGCAGAATGATGCGTGCGGCGTCGATGCTGGAGGGGTCTGACACACGTCGCCGCCGACGCACCGATCGATTTTGCACTTATTCTATCTCTAATCGTGTGTATGTATACTATTCAAACACATATAACCCATGCATTTGCTCTTTAGAGCTTAAGCTAGTGGAATGTATGCATGTTGGTAGGAGACTTGTCCACTACTACTACTTGTTCGCGTACTAGCAGCAGAGTATATATAGAGATACTGTAAAGTGAGTGGACCCTGCAGCTAGGCAGATACACACATCACTAGGATGATATACATCCACAGACATATCAACCACCATTGGCACACTGCTTGGGAAAATTTCACAAGTCAAAACGCGAACCTGAGTCCTGACTGGTGCAATACACTACTAGTAGTTTGATTGTGGTATGATCATTAGCACATGGAATATAAAACCGAGAGTTGAGTTGAGGTTCATATGTTTTTTTTTTTGAACATAAAAACCTAACTTTATTAGATATAACGAGTTACATCCGAGAGGTTACAACTTCCATCCTCACAAACAGACTTGTCTAGCTGAGAACATGCAAGAAAAACTACTGAAGAACCATGATGCTTATGCTGAAGAGCACAACCGGAGCCTGTCAGGGGGTTCGTTGAGAAGTTGAACACGACAAGCCTACAGTCATAGTTTTCTGGGGCCTCTCGCAATCTCATCAACCGAAGAACCAGCGGCTCAACTAGCAATCGCATTGACATATGCATATGAGGTAGAAAATTGAGCTGTAGATCTAAAATGTCCATCACCGAGCTCAAATCCGGAGGTTCATTGCTGGTAAATCAGAGAAGCTCTCGCCCGTCTCCGGCATGTCCCGAACAGCAAGAACGCATCATCATCATGACCAATAGTTTCCATTTGATACAAAGAATGGCAACTAGACCAATAGCGAGAAAGCACATAGGATTAACCTGACTGTAAATCACAGCAACCGAAAGAAGCCGCCATGAATTGATTCCTGTAAAGGTGCTTTGTCTAGGCGGAACCAACTCCAGGCTCCCAAATTGCAGTGTCAACAATTCCTGTCTCCTCGCCGCCATGGCCAACAAGAACAAGAAAGGGCGCTCCCAATCTAGCAGATAAGAGATGATTCATACCAGCAGCATCGGAGATCAACCTCATCTCAACAGATCCACTAGGAAGAACAAGAAAGGATGTTGTTGCGTCATGATGCCGGTCGAGCGCTGCCATTAGTATGTGCAGAGAGGCGTGAGATGGCAGCGTTGCCTGTATAATTAACTACCAGACACCAAGCTAGCCGTAAGTACTCATGCACATATTCATTTACTGATTTTTTTACAACTAATTTAGTGCTTTCTTTTCTTGCGGGTCATGCCGATTTCTTCTAAGATACCTATCAGGACAACCACCAGAACTTACTAATGTAATCACGAAATTTCTAGCACACTGGAAACCTTGATTACTGGTCTAAGAATGTGTCACAGAACTATATTGAGAAACTAATCCTGGGTGATCGCTTTTAGATACGTATCATTGAGCAGATGGTTAACCATGGTTAATTAGGATACCAAATGCACGCTGAAGAGAATAGTCACATGTTTTAAAGTTTAAAAGTATACCTCGTGAGCATCTCACAGTTGATAGATATGGTGCCTACAACTAACCTGATATTTTGTCTTAACATAGGACATCGTTTGATTCTTGATGGAAGGAGTCATGGAGGTGTACAAATTCATGACACCCAAGTCATTACATCTCTCTCTCTCTCTCTCTCTCTCTCTCTCTCTCTCTCTCTCTCTCTCTCTCTCTCTCTCTCTCTCTCTCTCTCTTTGGTCTACTAAGGCCTTCCGTAATGGTGGTTTCTTAGCGCGGTATCATAGGCAATATGCTGATGTGGCACCATATTTAATGAAGAAAGAGATTGATGTTGTATCTTATATAAGCTACGGCTCTAGCACGGTATCATAGGCAAAAAATGTTGTTAGCCCAATCACATATAAGGATATGGTCAAAATCATTTAATACAAGTATGTTTAGATACACCTCTTAAGAAACAATGCACTAGGGATGTTGTCTCTTATAATTCTCCACAACCTAGGATGTCGCACTAAGATACAATGCATTACGGAAGGCCTAATAAGCGTTCGTTATTTATTATTTATAAGAAGCCATTAGAGCAAGACATCTTGTGAAATCGATCAGAGGTAGGAGTAAATAAATTTCCCCACCCAAACCTTGCATCATTCACCATCTATAACACTTAGGACGGTCATTATTTATCAAAACCAATTGGCGCAAAAATATCGTGAAATTTATCAGGGGTAAATAAGTTTTCACCAATCATACCTTGCATGGCTGGCCATTTATATAGCAGCAGCTGTCAAGTGTGTGCTCTCCATGATCTACGCCAATTTTCAGCAAAAACCATGAAATGCGAAATTGTATGATCACCATCCGAGAATATTCTATCGATTGTTCTCATACCCAGCATCTCAGAGAGCGTTGCATGAAAATAAAAGCAAAATAAAATAAGAAGGGAAAAGGAGATAATCTTGAGAATAGGAGATGTTGGGATGGGAACTGTTAGTATGATTCTTGGATAT
This sequence comes from Alopecurus myosuroides, assembly GCA_028641055.1. NCBI lineage: Eukaryota > Viridiplantae > Streptophyta > Magnoliopsida > Poales > Poaceae > Alopecurus > Alopecurus myosuroides. The sequence goes on along the minus strand of CM054063.1, from coordinate 311,519,780 downwards.
GGTACCGGGAACAAGATCTTCCGGCACTAGTTGTCTTCACTATGATGTCCTATCCTTTTGAGCACTAGTTTTCTTCACTACGATATCCTCCTCCACAGTCTATGACAGCTCCAGACTCGCATAATCGACTTCACCACTGACTGCATTGTCCATGCCTCGATCGGCGTGTAGGTTGGCATGGAGCTTTTAAAAGCATAGACCAGGGTGCCAGGCTCTGAAACACAGTGCCACGGGTACCAAAATAGATTAGGGCAGCATGTATGGCGCCACATGTTGTCCTGATGTAGTCCCTGATATTTTTCTTGCATTGCATGATTCCAGTTAGCAAATGAAGAGCCTCACTGAGATTATGAGGTTCACCTGTAAAAGTAAAAAGACTATAACGAATTTTACGATTTTTGATAGTATACTTGACTGTACCATCTTGTGGAGTCCGGGGTTTAACCATGCCCATTCGAAGCCGTGTGCGGGGAGCAGCCACCGGTAGAGCTGCAGAGTCAACCGGAGCAGAGGATCAAACCGAAGCAGGCGCTTACTACGAAAGGTTAGGCGCGAATTATGTCGGTCTATGTCGGCTGGAGACGTCCGCACTAGTGGGAAGGTGACATCTGGCGTCGCTGCCCTCTGCATGCACATGGGGCGAGGAAGCGTGCGGGGACCGAGGATACCATGAGGGCGCCGTCACGCGCCCCAAGCCGCAGGAGGCGTGTGGAGGTGGAGTGGACTGCGTCAGAACATCCACCTAGAGAGTTGGCGTGGCAGGGGAAAGGGGGATCGCCAACAGGATCGGTGAGCTCGTGATCCGAGACTGCAGGAAGATCTTCTTCCTTGTCTTCTTCTGCCACGTCAGAGTAACCATAATAGGCACTTTCTTGCTCATTTTCTTGGGAATTTTCCACACTTTTTGTTTCTACAGAACTAGCATCAGAAGCAGCAATATTTTCTGCAATCCCGGAGGCATCATTAGTAACAATTTGTATAATATGCAAAGGCATATAGTCATCAATATTTGCATGTCCATGATTTTATATAGGAGGAGTGGGATCTTTGGGTAATAAAAGTATTTCATTGCGTAGACGGGAACCATCATTAGGATGCAGTAGAGAAAGAGCAAACACATGTTCGTCAGAGACTACGTCTCATGATTTATAGACATGGCCGGTTTTGGGATCTAAATAATTTACACCCTTATGACGTGGACTATAGCCAAGGAAGAAACGTTGTGTGGAATGAAAAGATAGATTCCTTTTGTTGTATGGACAGAGGTTTGGCCAATAAGCACATCCAAAAACACTAAGAGAATCATAATTTGGTTTCGTACGCAAGTGACCTTCAATAGGAGCTTGAAGATCAATGACTTTTTAAGGCAATAAAGTGATGAGAAATGTGGCAGTAAGGAAAAAGATTCATCCCAAAACTTGAGAGGCATAGATGCATTAGCAAGCAAGACAAGGCCAACTTCTACTATATGACAATGTTTAAGTTCCGCCAAACCATTTTGTTTGTGAGCATATGGGCAAGAGACACGATGTTCAATGCCCATTTTCTGAAAGAAGGTATTGAGATTTTCATACTCACCACCCCAGTCTATTTGCATAGTAAAAAGATTCCTATTGACTTTTCGTTCAACAAGTTCTTGGAAATTGAGAAAAACTTGATAGACTTTAGATCTATTTTTCAGCAAATAAATCCAAATAAATTTACTAAAATCATGTATGAAGATTACATAGTATGAGTACTTACCAAGAGAAGTGGGAGATTGACCCCATACATCAGAGAAAACTTGTTCCAACGGAACATTGCATACACTAGTTGAAACATGATATGGCAACTGATGGATCTTAGATAATTGGCAAGAATCACAAATATAAGGGTTTATTTCAGTTGTGCAGGAAATTGTATTTCTATGAAGCACTTGTTGAACTACAAATAAAGATGGTGTACTAATCGTCGATGCCATGTGGATTAAGATGGCTTTATGGTGGAAAAAGTTTGCTAGGGCTATCCAGGTAGTGTGGACACTAGCGGGTAGAGTCCATCACGGCAGGGGCCTCTATTTTTATCCAAATACGTGTTATATATAGTTACCAAAAATATGACCAATTAGGTTTGACTCTATACATAGTTTACAATTTGAATTTGGAATTTTATTTTTAAGTTTATTCGGTGACCATCCTGCATTTCTCGGTTACCGCGGTAACCGGGAATCTAAACCCCCTCAGAAAAAAGGGAACCAAAACCTAGACACTACACCACACTACTTTTCTTTAGTTTGGTTAGCCACAGACTTAATAATTATGATCAATGTGCTTAACTGGCGGGGAATGGAATTTGTGCTTTTTGTAGTCTCTCTCATAGATATACATAACATATATTGGTTGATAGTAACTAAATTGATGACTTCTTAATTTATATTTAAATTGTCTAATAAATGAAAATGTTCCTAACTATGAAACTAAACCCACAAAACTTGATGTGTGCATCAACTAGTTGTTTTCACCTTGTAGAGGCACCTCTGAGAGTTGGCCAGCTTTTATAGGTTGAAGGGTCACCATCAACTAGTTGTGTGCATGCACTTGAGCCGCCGACTATATATATCGACGTGGTTGTTGGAACCACGTCCTACTTACTCACACTATTACCATGCATGCATGATTTGCTTTCTCTTTTAAGTTTTGAGAAGCAGATAGATGCGAATAGAAGTCGAATACCATCAGTACAATTTGGGATATGGGATTAGGAGGCAGCAGGAAAGGAGGCGTGACGCATCCCATTGCACAATTTTTCTATATGCCCCGAGTTGGAACAGATGAGCTTCATCCGTGGACACCCACCAGTCATCACAGTAAAACGGATCATCTAGACGATACCGCGAACATTGGTCCTGGTGATGTGGAATGGGGAAACGCTCCGGAACACCGAAGTTCTGGTCGTTGCACGCGCGGCTGCGCCTCAAGACAGCACTCAAAATATGTCGACAGCAAGTTCCCGAAGCCAGATTTTTTCCCTTTCCGAAGATCCGGTGGATGCGCGAGAGCCGCTGCGCCTCAAGACAGTGCGGCTCATCGAGTTCCAGCCACTAGTATATCTGCCAACAGTCGAGCAAGGCATGGGACATGCAGTTCCCGCTGCCACCTTTTTTTTCTTTTCCGACTCTTGTGGCGGTCAAACGCAAGAAAATATACAAGAATGCTCTGCCCGTTGACCTGCACGCTTCAGTAGTACTAGCACCGTAGCTTGGTGTGGCTTGACTCGTCTAGCATCAGCATATTTTTCTTCCTACTCATCGACGCCATCTTGATGCTTACCACGAATTTAGCGAGTAGAAGATGTGCCAAGCAGTGATCACCTGCTTGCTACGCTACAAAAAAAAATGGTTTGCTCAAGCTCCAGATTCAACATATCGAGACTAGTGTTATCCAAAGCAGCCTACTAACTTCCCGGCGTTTGGCGGTCAGACTTAATCATATGCACCAATGAACATAGTTCTGATGTGGGCTCGGGATACAACGCTAGACAACGCCTTTCGGGTTACAACGCCAATCCGGAGACTAGCCACCATACACAAAACAACCAGAACAGAGAAGGGCCTTGCCGAAGCTGAATCACAAAGCCGGCTACATCGTACATTGCGCCTCTGAGGCTCAACCTTGAGCAGCAGCATAACCCGAGCAACACAACATCGGAATCATACGCTTCTACATACCGTGCCTCCGAACCAATGCTTCCAAGAAAGAAACGACGTCGAAGCCACTACAATTGGGAAAAGCGTGGTGACACTCCTCCGCGGCGACTTCAAGGAAGGCACGGCGCTTGCAAGCGTCGTCGTCATTGGCTCCGACCAAGGATGGGCATGACTTTTGCCTGAAGACACTCCCTTCCCAACAGATCTTAGAACAGAAAAGGTTTTTGTGGTTTCACTCCGTCGCCGCCACAGGACTTTTGTCTCGCCATTGCAAAGGTGCAGTCCACGCTGCTTAGCGCCGCACGCCCTACCTCCCCGCCCATAGGACAGGTAGCCTGATGATCCACAAGTATAGGGGATCACAACAGTCTTCGGGTGAGTAAAACTCAAATTTATTGAATTGACACAAGGGGAGTCAAAGAATATTTATTAGCCTTAACAACTGAGTTGTCAATTAAGCTGCACCTGAAAGTAGACTTACTCGCAACAATTTATCAGTGTTAACAGCTTTATAGCAGCAGAAGTAGTAAAATAGTAACAACAGTAGCAATCGCGGAAAACAGCAGGTTGGGAGTACCATAGGGGCATAGAGGGAATAGATGAACGGGTGTTGCATGGATAACAAATGTTATGTAATACTAATAGCGTGGGCATTGCAAATAATAATAATAAAGCATCCAAGGTCTAGATTAACCATAGGCATGTTTTCCATTATAGTCGTACGTGCTCGCAAATGAGAAACTTGCACAACAACTTTTGTCCTACCAGCCCGTGGCAGCGGGGCCTCTAGGGAAACTACTGGTAATTAGGGTGCTCCTTTTAATAAAGCACAAAACAAAGCATTAACATTCCGTGAACACATGTGATCCTCACATCGCAGCCAACCCCTCCGGTTTCCCAATTTCTGTCACATTGGGGCCTCTGGTTTCGGAAAACAATATGTGTAAACAACTTGCAGGTATGATCAAGAAACATAATTATACTGATGAAAAAATAACATGTTCAGATCTGAAATCATGGCACTGGGCCCTAGTGACAAACATTAAGCATACCAAGTTGCAAAGACGGTAGAAAACACTAATAACCGATACTAGGCACTATGCCCTAACAATCTAGCATTATTACATGATCAATCTTATCCAATCCCTTCCATCCCTCTCAGCCTACAGAGGAGTTTACTCACACATGGACGAGGGAATCATAGATGGTTGATGGAGAAGGAGTGGCTATGTCGATGGTGATGATCCCCGAATTCAGTTTTCGGGTGGCGGCGTCGCTCTGTTGTGTTTCTATCCAAAATAATGACATATACCTTACACGAACAAACTAAGCGGGCTCACATAGACGAGTATATGTACAAAATAAAACAAATAGATTTCATACCAGCCTCTCACCACAAGTTGAGTTGTCATAAATCATGATTACTGCTCTTCACTTGCATGGATTAAATAATATAGAATGGTAACCAAGCTCCAACAGAGACACGGAAGTCCGGTGAACTCTGCAACAAACTTTACAAAACCAAAGAAGAACAAAAAATATTTTGGGTTTTCGAAGTTAAAACAAGAACGGAAGAAACAAGCAAACAAAACAAAATATTTTTGGATTATTAAAAAATAAACCGAAACGAGAAAGTAAAGAAAACCAACAAAGGAAACTAAAGAAGCGAATAAAGAGAAATAACCGAATTTTTTTTTGGTCTTTTTGTGTTTTCGAAAGCCAGAACAGAACAACAAAAACAAAATAAACAAAAGAGACGAAACAAAACGAAAACAAACAAAAGAAACGAAAATGTGGATATACAAAGGACCAACGGAAACATGATATAAATATGAGTGTGATTTCGGTCTACCTCCCGCCAAGCTTAGGCTTTTGGCCTAACTGAAGATCATCCCCATGGGGACCATGCAGCGCCCCCGTAGTATGCCAAGGAGGAACCTTCCTCCTAATATGTGCTCGAGGATGCTCCGGCGTACTGCGTGGTGTAGTCCTCGGAAGGCGCATCTTGCCTCTCCTGCTGCCCGTAGAACCGCATCAAGCTCAGATGCTCATCTATCTACCGCTCAAGACCATGGTGCCCTATCAACTTGGAACAAGACAACCTGCGGCAAAACAATAAATGGTCAGCCGTAGAGCTAGTAGTAATAAAATGATGGGACTTCATGGCAGCGAGATTAAGTCTATAAGGTGCAATTAATTCATCATCCGGAGCAATAGGAATGCCTAGAGAAGTTTCCATGCATGTAGCAATAATACCCCCAAAGATGGGTCCCTTAGCAGCTAGGCGGCGAGCAACGAGAGAACCAAGGTTGTACTTCTTGCTATGGTGAAGTGCAACATCAATGAAAGCAAGGTGATAACTAGAAATGTTGCTAGTGTTCTCCTATCGAGGATACTAGTAGCAAGATAATAAGTCAAATATCTGAGGGCAGGAAGTTGGATGTTTCTTATCTTCGCACGCTCTAATGTGCGGCTATTATCATTGGTGATTCCTCGATAGAGCTCCATGAGATCAGCGGGTCTCTCCTTGAACTTCCGCGATGTCCCGAAAGCGTTGACACCTACAATGTTAGAAAAAGTATCCAAGGGCAAAGAAAAAGAATTCCCATATATCTTGAAAGCAATAGTAGGGCCATACGACGAGTTATGAAACTTAAAGCTCTCAACGAATGTTTTTGTAAGAGTAGCATACAGGGGACTTTCATCCTCGATGTAGTTGGTTAAACCAACTCTTTCAATAAGCATCAAGAAATCATCCTCTAGACCTGCATTCCTCAAAAATGTATAACACGGAAAGCTAGAAGGATTAGAAATCACGTCAGCTCCTGCATCATCGAAGTCTGCTGCCATATGGTATTTATTGTAAGATGGCCTCACTAAGTTGAGGAACATGAAGTCTTTGTTCTTCTAGGAGCATCACTCATAAATATTTTCCACAGTTATGGCTGTCCATCTATGAATTTTTTCAACAATCATCACAAAAATTGATTTCAAGCAACTATAAGTTGGAAACTGCCTATAGGAGAGCTAAACATGCATCAAAAATATATTATTTCAACTCAAATAAAGCATGTGAACTCACATAAGCTGTCACCTAAATTACCAAAATACTCAAGAAATACTCTACTAAATAAAATTCTACTTCGATCATCGGAGTAGTCACATACCGGAGATCAAATACACCAAATTTCAGCACAAATGATGGGCTGAGGAAGGTGATCGAAAATCCAGATGAATACCTAGGGTGGCCCACACCATACCCAGGTGCCACTAGGGGGCCCCCACTTCTCTTGGTAAATACTCAAGAACACGGGTTCGAGGAAATGTTTTCAGTTTGGGAGGTGAGAGAGAGGACTTTGGTAGTGGAGAGAGTAAGTGGAGGGCCCGGGGTGGCCCACACCATACCTAGGTGCCACTAGGGGGCAGGCCACGCCCATGGGTGGTTTTCCTGACTGGTGGGTCCCCTTGGGGTCTCCCAGGTGGCTTTCTGCCTCATTTTTAACATAAGAATTTATTATAATTTTTCTGGAATTTTCCGAGAAACTTTGTTTTCGAGGGTTTTTTTAGAATTTAATAGTTAATATAAACCTGCAAAACAATTATGTAAAGGTAGAAAACAAGACCAAAACCAGAACTACATATGTTCTAAAACAATATAATGTGTAAATACCCAGTGAAAACAAAGTTGGAACTGGTGAAAACAAAATTATGGTTGGTCAAAACAAACATAACATGGTGAAAACAAAAGAAATGACTGTGAAAACAAAAGTATGGATGATTGAAACATGATTGTACTAAAATGGAAAGGTTATAACAGAAGTAAACATGGTGAAAGCATAATGGGGAAATTGAAAACATAGTGAAAACATTGTCCTCTTCATTCAAAATCTTTTTGTTAACAAGGTTGATCAAGTCTTGTTATCAGAATAATTTTTATATGAAGAGAAACTTTGCTCAACACTAAATAATTATGTTACCTCAACTTTGATAGACATAGTAACAATCATAATAGTTTAATATTGTTTTGGTGGTACTGGAATGGGACAATGAAATTCTCCAATTTTGGTGGTCTCATTATTTTCAATTGAATTTAGACCATATCTTCTATCAATCTTCTTGGGAAAATAAACATGTTTATCTTTATTATTAACATTAAATGTTACTTTTCCATGGTTGCAATCAATAACATCCCCTGCAGTATTAAGAAAAGGTCTCCCAAGAATAATGGACATATTATCATCTTTAGGCATTTCCAACACAACAGATTCATTTTATATCAAAGAACTTGTAGCAAATTGAACAAGAACATTCTCACAAATACCAATAGGATCAGCAGTAGATTTATCAGCCATTTGTAAAGATATATCAGTAGGTATGAATTTTTCCAAAGAGAGTCTCTTATAAAGAGAGAAATGCGTAACACTAACTCCAGCTCCCAAATCACATAAAGTAGTTCTAACATAATTATTTTTAATTGAACAAGGAATAGTTGGAATACCAGGGTCTACAAGCTTCTTTGGAACCTTACCATTAAAAGAGTAATTAGCAAGCATAGTGGGAATTTCCTCGTGAGGAATTTTTGTTTTGTTTGAGACAATATCTTTCATATATTTTGAGTAAATAGGCAGTTTAATAGCATCAGTCAAAGGAATTTGCAAAAACAGAGGTTTCATCCACTCGCATAATTTATTATAATCTTCTTTTTCCTTAGATTTGTGGTTCTTATTAGGAAAAGGCATTGCTTTTTGTACCCAAGGCTCTCTTTCTTTACCATTTTTATTGGCAATGAAATCCTCCTTAGTGTACTTCATAGTTTTAGTTTGCTTTTCAGGTTCAGCTACAATTTCTTCTTTATCAGAATCATCACTTTTATCATTACCACTTTCAGTTATAGCATCATAAACATATATACTATTAGGATCTTTAGAAAGTTCGGGAGATTCTACAACAGATTTATGTCTCTTCTTCTTTTTCTTAGAAGTAGAACTTTTGTTATTAGGTTGCTGAGAATCTTGTTCAGTTCTTTTAGGGTGTCCTTCAGTATACAAGGGATCTAGAGTAGAAATACCACTTTAAGTAATTATTTCATGAACATGTTTTTCTTTAGAAGCGTTAGCTAGCATATCTTTTTGCACTTTAGTAAAATGATCAATTTGAGTTTGAACCATATGAAAATGTTTAACAAGCATTTTAGCATCATTAGAGGTTGTCTCAATAATACCATGCAAATTATCAATAGCTTTAGAGTTTTCTATAAGGTGATTTTGCACTCTCATATTAAAATTATCTTGCTTAACAACATAATTATCAAATTCATCCTAGCATTGATCAGGTGGTTTAGAGTAGGGAATATCTCTATTATCAAAGTATTGGAGGGAGTGTACATCAACTGTTGATGGATGAGGAATAGGCTTACATAATTCTTCTATATGAGGTAAATTCTTCACATCTTAAGATTTAATACCCCTCTCTTTAAGAGATTTCTTGGCTTCCTTCATCACTTCATCATTTCGTTCAACCATCCCTCTCTTCTTGGGTGTTCGTGTTGGTGTTGGCTCTGGTGTAGGTGTAGTCTCAGGTATATTTCAATCATCATTATTTCTGGCTATTTTAGCCATTAACTCCTCAACTTCTTCTGCAGTTCTTTTCCTGAAAACACAACCAGCACAACTATCCAAGTATGTCCTATATTCAACAGTTAGTCCATTATTAAATATATCTAGGAGATCATTTTAGGTAGTGGATAACCATGTGAAGCTCTTATTAAAGAACAAACCTTGCCCATGATTTAGGTATTTTTTCTCCTTTAATTTTCTCAAAGTTGAAGGTCTCTTGCACAGCAGCATATTGAGCACTAGCAGGAAAATATTTTTGAAAGAAAGTGTTAATCAAATTCATAGGACTAGTAATAGATCCAGATGACAGATTGTTGTAACATCCCTAATTTTTGGAAAACTCAAAAATCACAAAAAATTTAAACTTTTGTTTTCATGTCAATTCAAGTCACCAAAAACAAATAAAACTGAAACACAAATGAAATATTAGGTCCTATACCAAGTATACTGAATTTGGAAGTCCAGTAATGCCTTGGTTCCTTAAACCCTAAAACCTTATTCAAAAATAAATTTCTTATTATATAAAGGGAATATATTTTTATTAACAAACCTTTACCTAAAATGTTTACAACTCCATTATTACTTTGGAGATATTTTATGGCAACAAAAATCAGAGATTATAACCCTTAATAAAGTTCTAAGCCTAAAAAATATTTGATGAGAATAAAATAATTTAATAATAGTTTTTAGTTGTTATTCCAAGTTTTAAACATAAAGGTCTAAAAATAAATTACATTGCTTTGAAAATAACATAAAAGAGGACTTTGAAAACAATATTATGGGTTGTGGAATTTTTCTAAGCCACTTTGATAATTATTGAATTTTCTATTATAAAAATAACATTAAGTTACTATTAGTAAATCCTTCATATCTTAAAATTATAAAATGGCAAAATGGTTTAAAATGACTTCCAAAAATAGTATTTTACATGTTTAATGTCTCTATAATTTTATTTAATAAAAAACATCATTTTATTATTTTCCCAATTTTAAATAACATTAAGTACTATTAACGTTTTATTATAATTGCAAAATATGAAAATTCAAATGGGATAAAAATTCTACAAAAATGTTATAATCTGAAAGGTTTGAATTTTATGAATCAAATGCAATTGGTTTGAGATTAAATGGATTTACCAATTAAAAGATATTAAAAACAGGAAAAAAGTAAGAAAACAAAATGATGACGTCACCTCGTCATCAAGCACAACCTGTTTTTTTCTACCGTTTCCTCCCGAAATAAAATCCCTTGATTGCGCGAGAATTAAACCCTAAATCAATTCGCCGTTTCCTCCTCCTTATAGACCACGACTGCCTCCCCATTTCCCCTCTCTTTTTCCTTCGGATGGTGACCCGAGACATCAGAAATTCCTCGCCGGAGAACCGCATATTCCGCCGCCGTTCATGCCATTTCCGGCGACACCGAAGGTTGCTCTGCCGCCTTGTTGGTTCCCCGTCCTTCCCCTCAGTCGTACGCCTCTCTTATGCTTTATTTCAATTTTTTTCCCGCAGGAAATCCTCGAGTTCGAGCACACCGGAGGAGTACCGACGCCCGAATCACCTATGGTCACTCGTTGACGTCGTTATCGGAAGCGTAGCACATCACCGATAACGCCATCGTCTCCGTGGTGATGCTCCGCTCCTCGTCGTCGACTTCCCGTGCCCCGGGAGCAACCGAATCTCCGCCGCTGTGAACATCCGAGCCTCAGCGCCGCCGGCCCTCCAGTACCGGTGACCTCCCGCGCCGCCAGGTTCAAACCCTAGCTTCTAGACCGTAGGATCCAGATCTGATGGCCCCTGTTAGACCACTTAACCGAAACAGTATTAACCAATAAGGTTTCGCCACATCAGCTGCGCATTATTTATTTGTCTGTCTCCCAGCGCAGCGAGAAACTGGCCCAAGCCCAACCATTATCTGCCGCCCTCCGCAGCGCTTAGCGGCCCAACTCCTTTTCTGGATTTATTCCGGAATAATTTTAAATGGCAGTATTGCAGATTGGCCCCTAGAACTTTGAACTATCATAACTTTTTAACCACTTGGCCAAATTTGATAAACTTAGACCTTTTGAAATCCCCATAATGTGTAGAATAGTTTAGAACTGTTCAAATTCAAAATTGACAAACTTAAATTGGTTCAAATTTAAATATGCTTGTTTGATGAATTTTGGCATGATTCAAATTCTAGAAATCCAAAAATTGTAAGTAAAACATATTTGGAAACCTTAGGATGTGTACTTTCATATACTCTGTTCCAAAATAATTTTTGAACAAGTTAGTTTAGAAATTAGAATTAAGTAGTATATTTAAGTATTTTTGGCATAGAATTAATTCTATAACTAATTAGAATATGTTCCCTTAAGCAAAATTGCTCCTTTTGGTAACCTTGAACCAGAGACATCAGTACCTAAACATTTTGGACAACCTTGAACCATTTCCTTGTAAGTTGGACCAAAAATCCATCTTAGTGAACCACTAGTTGATCATGCCTTAGATTTTGTTCTATTCTTTCTACCATTGTTTGTTGTGGCCATTTTGAATCCAATACCAAGTCCCTAGTATGTAAACCATCTAAGAGACCAAGTAGTGAACCTCAAACACTAGTACTATAGTTTTCTATCTACTCCTCCATCCCCCTATTCTATCTTCAAGAATCCATCAAGTTAGCAAATGGAAAACAAGACTCAAGCAATAGAAGGCTCTTCACTTTCAACTTGGTGGCAACATGAAGAGGTACAAGGAGGATCAATGAAGAAATTTTGAAAAAAAGACTCCACCACTAGAAGAAACTCAAGGAAGTACAAGTGTGCAGAAATCCAAAAGAAAACATCTCCCTCTCTCTTTCTATCTTTCTTCTTATTTTCTTTCTCTTGACTTAGTGGTATTTTGTGCCCATACCATACCTAAACCAAAATTAGTGAAGTGAAAGCCATGAAAAAATTTATCAAGACCAAGAGAAGAATCAATCCAAGGAACAACACTACAAATGAAGCATGAAGATTATCTTCAAGAAGACAAGCATATGAAGACTTGGAGAAATCCACACAAGTAGCTTTTGTCCATCCCTTGACCCAAATGGAAAAGACCAAGACTTTAAATTGTTACCTCCTTTGTTATGAAGTTAGTTGAACTTGTCCTAGCCAACTTTGTCCAACTCTTTGTTATGTTATTTGCTATGTTTGCTTTCTCCACTTAAGTGTTTGATTGCTAGGATGCTTGTTTATTTTGTTATTGCGTTTTCAATGAATAGATTGTACGGAGAGCAACGATCTTTTGTGAAGAGAGTGTGATATCTTCACCAACTTCAACAAGGAAAGTGACACATCATAAACTACCTATTATTTCCTATATGCATTAGAACTTTTGAGTAGTATGCATGATAGGAAAATCCTTCGTAAAATATTATGCTATGCTATTATCCCAAGTAGTGTGTAGCCATCCTTATTACCTTGATAGTGTATAAGACTTAAAATTTTGGTAGTTGATTGCTTAGCTATGCTTGTAGATGAAGTTGATGTGATTGGAAAGTATAACTATGTTTTGAATGATTACCCTAAGGGGTTTTATGAAATATTTTTGGTGGATACTCACAAGTGTGGCATGGTAGGGGACCACTTACATGGTTGAACCTATGAAAATGTCCACATAAATAGCATGGTAGGGGATCACATTAGTGGTTGTACCTATGAAAATGCTTACTGTCCAGCATGGTAGGGGATCACATTAGTGGTTCAACCTATGAAAATGCTTATTACATAGCATGGTAGGGGATCACATTAGTGGCTGTACCTATGAAAATGCTTATTACATAGCATAGTAGGGGGTCACATTAGTGGTTGTACCTATGAAAATGCTTATTATTCCAGCATGGTAGGGGATCACATTAGTGGTTGTACCTATGAAAATGCTTATTACTCCGGGATGGTAGGGGATCACATTAGTGGTTGTACCTATGAAAATGCTTATTACTCCATCATGGTAGGGGATCACTTTGGTGGTTGTACCTATGAAAATGCTCTTATCTCCAGCATGGTAAGGGACCATTCACATGGTTGTACCTATGAAAATGCTCTTATATCTAGCATGGTAGGGGACCATTCACATGGTTGGACCTATGAATATGTCAACATTTCTGAAGATGGCTCTTGGTTCACAAATCTCTATTCAGAGATACCTCTTATGATAAAAAAATGTTTTATAAAAAATATAGGAGAAAATCGGCTTTATGCAAACTTAGCCTAAGCTCCACTCAGCCAAATAAGCATGTAGTATTAGTCGTGCCATTTATATCCACCATAGTGTTACTTGCCAATACATTAAATTGTATTGACTCCCTTGTGGCTGCATATTCCATATTGCAGATGTTTCTGAAGACGCAACATGTTTTGCCTGTGGCACATGAAGAAGATGGGCTCAATGTTGTCTATGTTTTCCGTTGTATTTCTTTGTTTTCTGCTAGTCTTCTAAGACTATGCAGATTTGATGCATTTGCATGATATTTCCTTTTGTACTGTGGTGCTAGCAATTGATCCAGGGACTAGCACAATAACACAGGTGTCCTTACATTATTTAAATGTGGGAATGCAAAAAAATGGTATCAGACCATTGTGTTGCCTGTAGAATTCGAGACCCTTAGGTTTGGAAGCCATTTTTGATCATGTTATTATCTCCTTAGAGTATTTTGGATCCTAGCGGCATAGTGAGATGAAGCGGCCCAGACAACTTTATGTGTCCACAGACACGAGACCGTTCCCTGATTGGCTTGGAGGTGCATTTTCCTTCTCACTATAGTGAATATCCAATTTGCAATAAGTTGTTAATAACCCATTGATCACCCTAGGATTGAAAACTTTCTATGTTCAAACTATCTAGAAACAAAACAATCATCTTAATTCTTCTCATATCATCTCATCTATTATTCACCTTCAAAATTTTCTAGATGACCTACCTCGTGTATACCCTCAAGGCAAGATTGTTGTTGACCATACCATGAAGTGCAAGAAGTGTTTTCAGCACATGAAGACCTACACTCAAGACAACTGAAGAAACTTGGAGATATACCCAGACTTCACAACAATCAAGAACACCTCAAGGCATTGAGAGAAGAATCTGAAGAAAACTCAAGAAGATGTAGATGAGACCACCAATCTAGTTCCTTTGTTAGAACAACATTAACGTGTTAGTGTATTGATCATACCAATGAGTGTGGTATGACAATATTAGTTGTTTTATAAAACCTTGATGTTTGGTGTGATGAATGTGTTGCTATATGTTTGTTATGTGTTGATTGCAGGATGAGTTCCCTTGATCTGCTATGTTGGGGTAGGATTTTCTTTCGTCTCTTTCTAATCTATACTCCTCCATGATCAATGCCAACTACATCCTAAGGAGAAGCAAGCCAATCAACAAGATAAGATAGAGAAGTGGACTCAAAGTTGCATTAGCTATGAAGATTTCAGAGCCAACTACACCAAGAGAAGAAATAATGAAGAAAAACAACTATCCAGTTTATGTTACATCAGAGTTTTACGCAACCCCCTAGTTGAGAAATGATAGTTTAGCTCAAGTTTTTCTTACAGATTGGAAACTTTCTGTTAGACAAGTGAGGTGACCTAGTGTTATTAAACAAGATTCATCAATCCAAGTACAAGGTAATTACTGAGTGCAACATGGATTGGCCCCCATGGTGACTACTCACATTATTTACTTTTGCTATGAGGAATGTTAAATCTGAGTGACATACCTATTAGAGAGACGACGATGGTAAACCTGAACCATAGAATGGTAGATTACAATAATGACCCTAGGTTAGTGTTGTTGAAACGTACTATTTACGTGAGGATCAAGCCAACTTGGAGGTATCAAACAAATGGAAGTTTTGCCTACCATGAGAGTTTCGTTAGAAATAGAATGATGTTTGCCTTCAAGGATGACAACAAGAAGATGGAAGATCACCGAAGACATCAAAATACCAAGTTGAGGGGAACCCAAAGACTTTTGATTGACCCAAAGAGTGACCCCTCAGTGTCAAAGGTAGTTCAACATCCCTATGTTGGTCTACAGATCTACCGCGAAGGAAAGTTCTACTCAAGCCAATCTGGAATCCAGCTACACTCCAATCTAATAAAAATAGACTAACCACAAAAGTTTCCTTTAAGGGTGGTAGCCCACCCAGTTGTTCTGGACCTAGTCACCCAGACCTATCTTTCTTTCTAACCTTCCCAAATCTCGGGAGGAGATTTCTTTTAAGGGTGGTAGTCTGTAACATTCCTAATTTTTGGAAAACTCAAAAATCACAAAAATTTGAAACTTCCGTTTTCATGTCAATTCAAGTCACCAAAAACAAATAAAACTCAAACACAAATGAAATATTAGGTCCTATACCAAGTATATTGGATTTGGAAGTCCAGTTATGCCTTTGTTCCTTAAACCCTAAAACCTTATTCAAAAATAAATTTCTTATTATATAACGGGAATATATTTTTACTAACAAACCTTTACCTAAAATGTTTACAACTCCATTATTACTTTGAAGATATTTTATGGCAACAAAAATCAGAGATTATAACCCTTAATAAAGTTCTAAGCCTAAAAAAAATATTTGATGAGAATAAAATAATTTAATAATAGTTTTTAGTTGTTATTCCAAGTTTTAAACATAAAGGTCTGAAAATAAAATTCATTGCTTTGAAAATAACATAAAAGAGGACTTTGAAAACAATATTATGGGTTGTGGAATTTTTCTAAGCCACTTTGATAATTATTGAATTTTCTATTATAAAAATAACATTAAGTTACTATTAGTAAATCCTTCATATCTTAAAATTATAAAATGTGAAAATGGTTTAAAATGACTTCCAAAAATAGTATTTTACATGTTTAATGTCTCTACAATTTTATTTAATAAAAAACTTCATTTTATTATTTTCCCAATTTTAAAAAACATTAAGTACAATTAATGTTTTATTATAATTGCAAAATATGAAAATTCAAATGGGATAAAAAGTCTACAAAAACGATATAATCTGAAAGGTTTGAATTTTATGAATCAAATGCAATTAGTTTGAGGTTAAATGGATTTACCAATTAAAAGATATTAAAAACAGAAAAAAATAAAAAAACAAAATGATGACGTCGTCGTCATGATGACGTCACCTCGTCATCAAGCATAGCCCGTTTTTTTCTACCGTTTCCTCCCAAAATCAAATCCCTTGATTGCGCGAGAAATAAACCCTGAATCAATTCGCCGTTTCCTCCTCCTTATAGACCACGACTGCCTCCCCATTTCCCCTCTCTTTTTCCTTCGGATGGTGACCCGAGAAATCAGAAATTCCTCGGCGGAGATCCGCATATTCCGCTACCGTTCATGCCATTTCCGGCGACACCGAAGGTTGCTCTGCCGCCTTTTTGGTTCCCCGTCATTCCCCTCGGTCGTACGCCTCTCTTATGCTTTATTTCAATTTTTTACCGAAGGAATCCTCGAGTTCGAGCACACCGGAGGAGTACCGGCGCCCGAATCACATCCGGTCACTCGTCGACGTCGTTATCGGAAGCGTAGCACGTCACCGATAACGCCATCGTCTCCGTGGTGATGCTTCGCTCCTCGTCGTCGACTTCCCGTGCCCCGGGAGCCACCGGATCTCCGCCGCCGTGAACTTCCGAGCCTCAGTGCTGTCGGCCCTCCATTACCGGTGACCTCCCGCACCGCCAGGTTCAAACCCTAGCTTCTAGACCGTAGGATCCAGATCTGATGTCCCCTGTTAGACCACTTAACCGAAACGGTATTAGCCAATAAGGTTTCGCCACATCAGCCGCGCATTATTTATTTATCTATCGCCCAGCGCAGCGAGAAAACGGCCCAAGCCCAACCATTATCTGCCGCCCTGCGCAGCGCTCAGCGGCCCAGCTCCTTTTCTGGATTTATTCCGGAATAATTTTAAATGGCAGTATTGCAGATTGGCCCCTAGAATTTTGAACCATCATAACTTTTTAACCACTTGGACAAATTTGATAAACTTGGACTTTTTGAAATCCCCTTAATGTGTAGAATAGTTTAGAACTGTTCAAATTCAAAATTGACAAACTTAAATTGGTTCAAAATTAAATATGCTTGTTTGATGAATTTTGGCATAATTCAAATTCTAGAAACCCAAAAATTGGAAGTAAAATATATTTGGAAACCTTAGGATCTGTACTTTCATATCCTCTGTTCCAAAATAATTTTTGAACAAGTTAGTTTATAAATTAGAATTAAATAGTATATTTAAGTATTTTTGGCATAGAATTAATTCTATAAATAACTAGAATATGTTCCCTTAAGAAAAATTGCTCCTTTTGGTAACCTTGAACCAGAGACATCAGTACCTAAACATTTTGGACAACCTTGAACCATTTCCTTGTAAGTTGGACCAAAAATCCATCTTAGTGAACCACTAGTTGATCATGCCTTAGATTTTGTTCTATTCTTTCTACCATTGTTTGTTGTGGCCATTTTGAATCCAAGACCAAGTCCCTAGTATGTAAACCATCTAAGAGACCAAGTAGTGAACCTCAAACACTAGTACTATAGTTTTCTATCTACTCCTCCATCCCCCTATTCTTGCTTCAAGAATCCATCAAGTTAGCAAATGGAAAACAAGACTCAAGCAATAGAAGGCTCTTCACTTTCAACTTGGTGGCAACATGAAGAGGTACAAGGAGGATCAATGAAGAAATTTTGAAGAAAAGACTCCACCACTAGAAGCAACTCAAGGAAGTACAAGTGTGCAGAAATCCAGAAGAAAACATCTCCCTCTCTCTTTCTATATTTCTTTTTATTTTATTTCTATTGACATAGTGGTATTTTGTGCCCATACCATACCCAAACCAAAATTAGTGAAGTGAAAGCCATGAAGAAATTTATCAAGACCAAGAGAAGAATCAATCCAAGGAACAACACTACAAATTAAGCATGAAGATTATCTTCAAGAAGACAAGCATATGAAGACTTGGAGAAATCCACACAAGTAGTTTTTGTCCAGCCCTTGACCCAAATGGAAAAGTCCAAGACTTTAACTTGTTACCTCCTTTGTTATGAAGTTAGTTGAACTTGTCCTAGCCAACTTTTTCCAACTCCTTTGTTATGTTATTTGCTCTGTTTGCTTTCTCCACTTAAGTGTTTTATTGCTAGGATGCTTGTTTATTTTGTTATTGTGTTTTCAATGAATAGATTGTACGGAGAGCAACGATATTTTGTGAAGAGAGTGTTATATCTTCACCAACTTCAAGAAGGCAAGTGACACATCATAAACTACCTATTATTTCCTATATGCATTAGAACTTTTGAGTACTATGCATGATAGGAAAATCCTTGGTAAAATATTATGCTATGCTATAATCCCAAGTAGTGTGTAGCCATCCTTATTACCTTGATAGTGTATAAGACTTAAAATTTTGGTAGTTGATTGCTTAGCTATGCTTGTAGATGAAGTTCATGTGATTGGAAAGTATAACTATGTTTTGAATGATTACCCTAAGGGGTTTATGAAATATTTTTGGTGGATACTCACAAGTGTGGCATGGTAGGGGACCATTTACATGGTTGAACCTATGAAAATGTCCACATAAATAGCATGGTAGGGGATCACATTAGTGGTTGTACCTATGAAAATGCTTACTGTCCAGCATGGTAGGGGATCACATTAGTGGTTGAACCTATGAAAATGCTTATTACATAGCATGGTAGGGGATCACATTAGTGGTTGTACCTATGAAAATGCTTATTACATAGCATGGTAGGGGATCACATTAGTGGTTGTACCTATGAAAATGCTTATTATTCCAGCATCGTAGGGGATCACATTAGTGGTTGTACCTATGAAAATTCTTATTACTCCGGCATGGTAGAGGATCACATTAGTGGTTGTACCTATGAAAATGCTTATTACTCCAGCATGGTAGGGGATCACTTTGGTGGTTGTACCTATGAAAATGCTCTTATCTCCAGCATGGTAGGGGACCATTCACATGGTTGTACCTATGAAAATTCTCTTATATCTGGCATGGTAGTGGACCATTCACATTGTTGGACCTATGAATATGTCAACATTTCTGAAGATGGCTCTTGGTTCACAAATCTCTATTCAGAGATACCTCTTATGATCAAATTTTTTTTTTATGAAAAACGTAGGAGAAAACCGGCTTTATGCAAACTTAGCCTAAACTCCACTCATAAAAAAAAACATGTTGTATTAGTCTTGCCATTTATATCCACCATAGTGTTACTTTCCAATACATTAAATTATATTGACTCCCTTGTGGCTGCATATTCCACATTGCAGATGTTTCTAAAGACGAGTGAGTATTTCGTTTAGGATCTCGAGACTATCGCTAACATGTTTTGCCTGTGGCACATGAAGAAGATGGGCTCAATGTTGTCTATGTTTTCCGCTGTATTTCTTTGTTTTCTGCTAGTCTTCTAACACTATGCAAGTTGTATTACTATTTTGTAAAGACTGGATCATGCGATGTAATAGAATTTGATGCATTTGCATGATATTTCATTTTGTACTGTGGTGCTAGCAATTGATCCAGGGACTAGCACAATAACACAGGTGTCCTTACATTATTTAAATGTGGGAACGCTACAATTGTTAAACCAAGTTTTAGCTTCATCTTTTAGTGCGAAAGGAAAAACTTGGTAACAAGTACGCGGCTTAGTATCATTAGAAAATAAAATACTCATAGATGAAATATCATTTACGTGTTCCATAACACTTTTAATTTCAGTTCCACAAAAAGGTTACTTCTCAACAATAGATATGTAAGATAAATCTAGAGAGAAATCATAATCCTTGTCTCTAATGTGTATGGGAGATGTAGCAAATTTAGTATCAAGAGAAGATTTATATTTAATAGCATGTCTTGCAAGAAGACTCTTAAGAGCACTTGCACCGGTAGTAGCTTGAGCTTCTTTAATAAAGTCATCATTCAGTTCAATATGAGTTTCATAAAAATCATCAATAAACTCCGTTGAATTAACACGTTTACCAATATTTTCAACACGAATTATAACATTTTCAATTTTTTTGGGTTTAGCAATAGTAGCATTTTGGAAAGGACCTAGTGAACCAATATCATCAAGCACAATAGAATCATCATCCTAAGTATCAGAAGCATTTTCAGACTCAACAGAAGTAATAGCGTGTGTAGCATGTGGTGGTGTAAGAAGCTTACTCATAACAGATGGTGAATCAAGAGCAACAGAGGTGTTCAGAGTTGTACCTCTCCTTGTAGTGGATGGTAATATAGGAAATTTTCCATCACGATCTTACCCCTGTTGAAAGGCTTACAGCGAAAAATATCACGTTTATGGGAGCAAATAAATAAAGATACGCTCCACGGCAACGGCGCCAGAAAACAGTCTTGATGACCCACAAGTATAGGGGGGCACAATACTCTTCGAGGGAAGTAAAACCCACATTTATTGATTCAATACAAGAGGAGCCAAAGAATAATTATTAGCATTAACAACTGAGATGTCAACTTAGCTTCACCTGAAAGTAGACTTGCTCGCAACAATTTATCAGTGGTAATAGTTTTATAGCAGCAGTAGTAAAATAGTAACATCAGTAGCAATCGCGGAAAACAACAGGTTGGGAGTACCGTAGGCATAGAGGGAATGGATGAACGGGCTTTACATGGATAACAAAGGTCATGTAATAATAATAGAGTGGACATTGAAAATAATAATAATAAGGCATGCATGTTCTAGGTTAATCACATGCATGTGTTCCAATATAGTCGTACGTGCTCGCAATGAGAAATTTGCACAACATCTTTTGTCGTACCAACCCGTGGAAGCGGGGCCTGTAGGGAAACTACTCGTTATTAAGGTGCTCCTTTTAATAAATCACCGAAGTTAAGCATTAACACTCCGTCAACACATGGGATCCTCACATCGCAGAGATCCCCTCCGGTTGTCCCAATTTCTTTCACATTGGGGCCTCGGGTTCCGGACAACCATATGTGTAAACAACTTGCAGATATGACCAAGAAACATAATTATGCTGATCAAAGAATAACATGTTCAGATCTGAAATCATGGCACTTGAGCCCTAGTGACAAGCATCTAACAATTTGCGACAACTGTAGGAAACACTAATAACTTATACTAGGCACTATGCCCTAACAATCTGGCAATATTACATGATCAATCTCGTCCAATCCCTTCCATACCTCTTAGCCTATAGTGGGGTTCACTCAGACATGGACAGTGCAATCATGGATGGCTGATGGAGATGGAGTGGGCGTGTCGATGGTGATGATCTCCTTCGACTCCCTGTCCCGGCAGGGTGCCAGAATAGGAACTTCTGATCCCCAAAATGGGTTTCGGGGGTAGTGGTGGCGCTCTGTCTGTTTATGCGGAATATAATGACCCCCCCTCGCGTTTTAGGTTTACGGGGCATAAGTAGTCGAAAGGGGAGTCCGAGGGGGTGCCTGGGGGTCCCACACCACCAGGCGGCGCGACCTAAGGGGGGCGCGCCCAGTGGTGGTTTGGCCGCCTCCTGGCCCCTCTCTAGGTCCCCTTCTGGCTCCCAGGGTCTTCTGGTGATATATCCTCAATGGGGTCTTTTCTGGGCATTTTCCAGAAAATTGATTTTTCTGCATAAAAACGAGACACCAAATTAATTCTGTTGAAAACATCGATAGTCTGTGTTAGTGATATCCAAAACTCACAAGTTTAGAGGCAAACTATAAGAGAAGTTATCGGAAAAGGAGATACGTTTTGGACGTATCAAAGCGCCGGCTGCAACGCCAAAGACAACCTTGCAGAGTGCCACCCCACGCCGCGCAAGCCCGCTGATGCTCTCACACCACAAGGATCCGCCATGACGCCATGAACCACAGACGCCACCATCGTGCTCTCCGCCTTCCTCCACAACCATGATGCCTGGTTACCGGCGAAGCCCGACGCCACCAAGCCCACCAGCAGCCACGGATGGGGCCCCACATCCCACCCATACCTAGATCCACGTATTTTCCTGGAGCCCAAGCCCGCCACCGCCAGGGAACTACTACCGATCGGAGACCGCCTCTCCACCACCGCGTTGAGGAGAGCTGGATCCAGGACCCACTGCACCTCGCCGCCGCCCCGTCGCTAAGGATGCTAGTGCACCGCCGGGGGAGGAGAAGGCCCCCGTTGGGAGATTACCCGCCACCACCGGCACTGCCTGAGCTTTGTTGGGCAGTGGACCTTAGCGGAAGCGAGCAGGAGTGAAGGGTGGAGGGGGCCGGCGACGGTGGGAGCTAGGGTTCCCCCGTGTTGCCTCGAAGAGGGACGCGGGGTCAGGGACCTGTAATTTTTGTTATTGTGAGAAAAAATCCATTCTTACTATTTGTTAATATAGAACAATGGGAAATTTTAACGTGGCAATAACCCTCTGTTGAGAAGGGGAAAACATGGGTGCATGGCCGCAAAATTTCACTATTGAAAGAGGTTACAAACGTTGGGAATTTACAATGATTGAGTTATTTATTGCGGTGGATGTTAAGAGAGATATTTATAGACTTGATGATCTAGGTCGATACTAATACTGATCTACTACGCTCATGCCCAAGCCTCCAAGCGATGGTTCTCACTTGCTCTAACAGAAGGTAGACTTTATATGAGTAGAATTCATATGAATTTGGATCACATCTCCACATGATTAATCTAAATTATGAACTTTAGTGTCCCAATTTTGGATTAATAAAGCTTGTGAGTTTAATCGACAATCACGCACTACACGTTCAAAGTTCCAAACTGGCTTGTTTCTATTTTTTACATTTGCATCTATACCCTTTTTAAGACTCCTGGTACAATGCATCACATGCATACCGTGGAAATTATGGAAACCCTAAATATGTGTTGTTGTTATATAGCCATCATATGGCGGTATATAAGGAGTCAAATGGAGGGAGTATATTTGGAGTACAAGATGGTTTCAGTAATCCAAATATATCTCTTATCGTGTAGGTATACTATTCTAACATTCCCTCTCACTTGTAGCCGTGTGAAACGGATGATTACTGGTGTAAGAATGTGTCACACAACTATATTGAGCAACCAATGCTAGGTGATCGCCTTTAGATACTTATCAATGAGAAACATCTTAGATTGTTTAACGTTGTTAGGATACCAATCTTTATCTTTACCTAATAATAAAGAGAGGAACGTTTGTTCCGGTCCAAACCTAATTTTACCCTTTTACCCTTCCACTTCCATTGAACCGGTACGTTTATTTTGTTCTCGACAACGTGGAAATTGATTCAATCCTCTTGAACCAAAGTCCTGGCGACGGCACTGTCAAACAACAAAGTCCCGGCCACGACCGAAATCCGGCAGCCACTACGTCGATCTCCGACCATATCCACCTATTCCCGCCAGTAAAACGGGACGAAGGTATCCCCTAACCTTCCCTCCCTCGCTCCAGCGGCAGCCTCTAACCTTCCTGCCCTTGAGCATCAGCGGCCGAGTCCCCGTCCCGAGGAGATCATGGTGGGAGGGGATGCTGCGTGGGATTCCACGACAGGGGAAGTGCCGGCAAGAGCCGCCCTGTAATTCTCGGCGCCTCATCCTCCCTTTCCTCCCATGGGACGCTTGGGGGCAGGTGACCATGCCCGCTCTGCTCCTCCGATGGAATCGGCCACGTCCCTGCTCTGCATCCCTCATGACCTTGCAGAGCTATTGTGATGGTTTGGGTTTGTCAGCGGCCGGGGCGCGCAAGACTCCGCGCGGAGCGCAACCGGTTCAAAATAATTAGGCAAATAGGTAACCTGATTCAAACAATTTAGGTGCTCTGGGATCACTGATTATCGTGTAACAACAGTCACTAATGGGCATGTTCCCATTTACTCGAGGCTAGCAAATGCTGATTTCAGTAACTGAGGATGCAAACCATATCCAGTATTCAGATATTTAAGGTATGACCCCTATTGTTTAGTTAAAATTAGCATATTTAACATTCTAGAAAGTAATTATATTCTTTGTTGAAATCTGTGGTGTGGCTTTCATCGGGACTGAAACTGAACTTTTTGCTGAAGCTATTGCCAGAGAAGACCCAGCTCGGTAGTCCTTGGCGATTCCCCCGTCTGTGTTACAAATCGTAGGCGCATAGTCGATCTACCGAGGACAAACAATCACAGCAAAACACGACACCGAGATTTGGTAACGCAGTTCGGCGAACTCGGCTACATCTGCGGGTCATGACTATGGGCGCTCCTCCCCATCGATACCGCTGCACCGGCCGCCTTGTTCGCCGGCACAAGCCACCGGCTCCCCTTGCGCGCCTGCTGCTATCAAGTCGCCATCGACGACAAGCCCGCCGAGGCAATACAGACGCAGTAGATCTCAACGCCACGCCGGTCCGGCCGCCCCTGCCACGGGCGCCGGATCGTCCCCTCGTGATCTTGTGTCTAGCCTACCAGCTTTCGTCGTGTCTATTTAGGATACTCCCGGTGCCTTTATATATTAGGCCAGGTTACACGTGTCCGACTCAAATACCTAACCTACCGTTTAATTACAAGTCCTAGCGTAGCCCTACTCGTACACATATTTAACATATATTCCAACAAACTCCACCTTGACGAATATGCCCTTCGCCATCTTGAAGTCGTGATGCCGAATCTCTGTATACCTGGACTTGAACCATTTATCATGAGCTCCGTTGCTACTCCATTGACTCCATATGACTCCACCTGCAACCGTAGTCCCTTCCTTGTTTCACCACAGTCAATGCTCCCACGAAAATTAAGTTCTTCCGCACTCTTGTCTTGTGCTCCCAAATCTCCGGAGTATCCGTCCACCACCATCACACAACGATCATAAAGTCACCACATCGACAACGCCGTTGCATCGTCACTTTGGTAACCTCGTCTTTGATCTATGTGAAAGTGAACAACTCACATATTAGGTGTCACAAATAAGAGTTACCTGAACTCATCATTCTCGCAATTGTTGACTGCATCTCTGAAACCTTGAAGAAATTTCGCCGTTGCCTTAAGTCATCTCCAGTCAAATTCACAACTGTCTCATCACCGCTTTCGCGGATTCTCCATGGCCAACACTCATCCATCTCCATGGTCTTGATAGATAGTTACCATCATGAATCCGTTACTCGCCAACACTGTTTCAGCACCCCTTGCACTCATGCCTGACCACATGTCTGACCGCTAGTGTCGTGGTCTGTCGCTGTGTCCCGTGCTTACCGCACGCCTCGCCGCTATTACCGCGTCGAGCATCCGCAATCTTGGCCAAGATCTTCAGGGTCGCGTACCCACACCACCTCAGGCCCCACTGCAGATACCACCAGTCATACATGACCGGTGCCGAGTTCCACGTATCTCTCGAACCCTGAGCTCCAGTCCGAAACAACGTGCTTCTCGCCTTCCCACTGACTAGGCTTCGACTCTCTGCATGCTTACGCCGTAGCCCCTCTATCAGCTGAGTGGAATCTTTAGACTCCATCTCCACCTTCGACATGACTCCATGGTAGATGAACTGTCCACCCCGCGCCACGTCGACCTCAAGATATCATGTGTACACCATCTTGAATCAACCCCGCGCCTTCGCAAGTCGAAGCGCGCATACCCATGCGCCGCGTGTTGCCACGCCACAGAATTCAGACATCATCAGCTGTCACGCTCCTAAGTCGTCGTCGCCGATCTTCACCGTCTTCTGTCCCGTCAGACTGTTCAGTCAAACCCAGCCGAAACGCATCCGACTGCAACCATGCTCCACCTTGCGCCTAATACACCCGACATATTGTCGTGCACTGTCCACGTCCTGTATATGCATGATCCTTCACGACACACTCCAAATTCCTTTGCATCACCAATCTGCCACCACCATGTTATTTCTCGTGTACACCTAGCAGCACATGCAAAAGAAATTCAGCTTTGGTAGTCCCTTGGGTGCACGTAGCAGTGCCCCACAACTCCCCAAATCTCCTTTCCTCTATCATATGTTGTCCCATGGCACGTACCTAACATGGTGTGCAGATTTCCTTTTTTTTTCTTGTACCAAATCTCTTGTCTGTCGATCCTTTCCATTGTGAGCTGGCTTTCGTACACACTCCGGCCAAGCAAAGTACCAATGGTTGTGGCCCTAGCTAGTCTGCTGCTTTGTTTCCAAAAGCTGGGCACGCACGAGAGGGCCCTTGGCCAGCTGCACACGGCAGGTGCTAGCCCCACATGCACGTCTTCCGCGTTGCCGGCCACACGTACATCGCCACCGCCGCGTACTAGCCTCATCACAAATTTCCTTGGATCCAATTTCGTAGCATGCAACCGTCTGGACAAAATCCGATCCGTATCGATTCACGGGAGTACTCGCCGACTGCAGTCTTCTCCTTCACGTCGACAGATCTATTTTTTCCAGACACCTCTTAATCAACAAACCACGACCTTTAAACCTTGCTCTGATACCACTTGTTACAAATCGTAGGCGCATAGTCGATCTATCGAGGACAAACAATCACAGTAAAACACGACACCGAGATTTGGTAACGCAGTTCGGCGAACTCGGCTACATCTGCGGGGCATGACTATGGGCGCTCCTCCCCATCGATACCGCTGCAACGGCCGCCTTGTTCGCCGGCACAAGCCGCCGGCTCCCCTTGCGCGCCTGCTGCTATCAAGTCGCCATCGACGACAAGCCCGCCGAGGCAATACAGACGCACTAGATCTCAACGCCACGCCGGTCCGGCCGCCCCTGCCACGGGCGTCGGATCGTCCCCTCGTGATCTTGTGTCTAGCCTACCAGCTTTCGTCGTGTCTATTTGGGCTACTCCCGGTGCCTTTATATATTAGGCCAGGTTACACGTGTCCGACTCAAACACCTAACCTACCGTTTAATTACAAGTCCTAGCGTAGCTCTACTCGTACACATATTTGACATATATTCCAACAGTCTGCTGCGTTGAGGCCGCAACTGTCTGCTGTGCGGATGTGTCGAGGTCGCCGTTGTTTCTTGTGGTTCTGCTGAGGTCGTCGGCATTTCATGGGTCAGCAACTCAGCATGGTCATCTCCGCTAAGTGGTTGTGGCAAGGTCGTTGCGGACCTATACATATGTGATTTTAGTTATTATCAGCAGACTATCAAGTTATTAAATTTGCATGTAAAATTGTTCAACTATGGTTTGGTCTCTGCCAATCATACGCTTGCCTTATATCTGGATGTATTAAGGACAGTAAGTACAACGCCAAAAAAATTAGGCAGTACATGAATGGAAGGAGAGTAGATGGAGTTTGATAAACATGATGTTTAAATTAAAAAAAAAAATTAAATAGATAGGTTGTACTGTCATGAGCATCATTTCGTTAACCACTACCAGTTTCTCGTGAATCCTGGATCGATGTGGCAAACGTGTTCTTATTTCTGTTTGCGGGTGACGTACAAATCTTTAATCTTACTAACGTGGTTGCGGATGTCGTGGACGAAAATGCCATTGGCATAAAAAATTTCATGTTTTTTTGTTCCATTATTATTTGAATTTTGTAGATTGGTCATAATTATCGACAATTTATGAGCTGGGAAACTTAGTCTTTTAGATAAAGGCAGAAAAATATTCAGACCATGGCCAGTGTGCATTGCCCAGCATTCGGCAAACCAACCCCATCGTCAGCGACAGCTGTCAAGAGCATTACCGAGCTCTATGCTGGAGACATACATTGTTTCGTCGAGCCATGCCACAACCAGAAGGTGGTCTCTGCCTTTATGGGAAGTCAACTCCAACAATCAATTATATGGCGAGAGGAGGAAGACGGGGTGACGTCAGCGTTGACGTCATTTTTTTTTCATTTCTGTTTTAATGATTAATTCATAACTTTTGTTTTATAACCACAAATGATTTGAAATAAAATTCTATATTCTTGAATTTTCACATACTTTCCAACAATACCATTTTGTAAACTTTTCCACATATTTATATTTTTGATGTTTGAATAATTTCTTAATAGTGGTTTAATGTTATTTCTAAAATATAAAATATTAAAAATGTAAAACTTATTCAATTTAAATTTTAGTGACATTCTATTAGTGGAATATTATTTTTAAAGGTCATTACCACTTATTTTCATATTTTATACTTGTAAGACATAAGTGATTTATTAATAGCAGCTAATGTCAATTTTTTTAAAATAGAAAAACTAATAATCATTAAAGTGGCTTAATAAAGTAATTTCGTTGCATTATTTTGAATGTTTTCGTTTCAAAAATATATGTTGACGTGGAGGAGAGAGAAAAGCTGATGTGGCAGAGAGAGAAGTGAGAGTGAGGGCTATAGCCCGTGCACTGGCACCGTGCCGTGAGAGTGGCGTGAGAGTGAGGAAAAAAGGTGACATGGCGGGGCTATAGCCCGTGAGAAGGTGTGATGCATTGACACCAGCCTCACGAGAAGAGGTATCTGAGGTGACTTAAT
Organism: Alopecurus myosuroides; assembly: GCA_028641055.1. Lineage (NCBI taxonomy): Eukaryota > Viridiplantae > Streptophyta > Magnoliopsida > Poales > Poaceae > Alopecurus > Alopecurus myosuroides. Next base: position 311,491,045 of record CM054063.1, on the reverse strand, counting down.
GATTCGAAGAGGTAGCCAGGCAGCTAGATAGATGAATCAATCAATCGGATTGGATTGCTGGGAGCCGGCTCCTGGCCTCCTTGCCTCCTTGGTGTGTTTCCGATACGTGCTAGCATCATAGGCCTTTGCCCTCAATTTTTTTCCAGCCCAGCGATTAGGGTATATATTCGTTCAGATCATGGGCCCCCTCCCAGGCGTGGGCCCTTGGGCGCCGCCCAAGGTCGCCATGGGTCAGAGCCGGGCCTGCGCCTGTGGTGACCTCGTCAATCTCGAGGGGCTCATAGGGGTAGGGTGTGCGTGTGTGCGTTTATAGGGGTTAGTGTATGCGCGTGTATGTGAGCGCTTGCGTTTATACTGTGTTTCTAAAAAAATAGAAAAAATGGCTACCACTGTGCTAGGACATAGGAAAAATGGCTATCATTATCCTTTTTTTCAAGTAATACGCCATGAAAAGGCATATCATTTTCATAGAAAGGTCAAGCGGCCATTACAACGCATGTAGGCTTACAACACTTAGCAACCGAGCTCACTCAAAACCTAATCGACTACTCGTGACCAGCTCCCAACAACGTCCTATCGGCCACCTCTCCGAAACGGTCAACACGGATCAGTCGCGCCCGACGCCACAAGGTCATCTCACTATATGAACCTTCTCAACAATAGTGGCCAACCTTGATGTAGTGCCCGCAAACACTACACAATTTTGGTGCCTCCAAATGCACGAAAGACCCAGTATGAGCATGTTCCAAATATCTCGCTTGTCTGGACTCGGCACGTCTCTCCCCGACCACCATTCAATCAGACTCGTGTTTGGCATCCGCTCCAACAGGCCCCACTCTATCAGGATGGAGTGCCAAGCCTCTCTAGACACGACACAATAAAGCAGGAGGTGCTGAAAAATCTCTTGTTCGTGGTCACATAGGGACACGTAGCAGGATGTGGAAGTCCTTTACGGGCGAGTGTGTCGGTGATCCAACACCTGTTCTTCTCCACTAGCCATACAAAGAGCATGCATGTCATTATAGCCCATGATCTCTTGATCTCATAAGCAGGCCTAGCTGAGTAAGCCCCACCTCTGCCCCACACCCAGCTAGATGTGTCTTCTCCCTCACTGAGAAAAATTGAACCAACCAGTCTCCATAGCTCAACGAATGTTTCTATCTTTATTCCCCTCTATGCACAACTAAATCACTATAATTTTCAGAAAGTCCATAGGATACAGTTTAAAGCTTGTGATCCCTATAATAGAGGATAGGACAAAGCATGTGGCTAGTTCTGATCTGAAAGGAGTGTCTGATAAACTTGTTGCCACCATGTCAGTGCTACAGGAGTGGAGTAAAAAATCTTTTGGCTCTGTTAATAAGGAAATTAAGGACCTCAAAGGGAGGATTGAGAATATTCAGCGTGGGAACCTTACCTTTGATCAAGCTGAAATCAACTCCTTGAATGCTAAGCTAGATGAACTTCTTCTCAGGGAAGAACTAATGTGGCTACAAAGATCTAGAATCAGTTGGTTACGAGAAGGAGATAGAAACACAAATTTCTTTCACAGGAAAGCCTCTGGAAGAGAAAAAAAGAATAAGATTATAAAACTAAAAAGGGAAGATGGAGTCTTCACTGAAAAGGTGGAAGAAATGGAAGAGATGGTAGTTGACTTCTTCAAGGGGCTGTATAAAAAGGACGATGGTGTTAATCCACAAGAGTTGCTACATCTAATTCAACCAAAGGTTACTCCAGAAATGAATGTTGTGCTGCGACAGGAGTTTTCTGAGGAGGAAATTGGAAACGCCCTCTTCCAAATCGGCCCCCTTAAAGCCCCCGGGCCTGACGGTTTTCCGGCGAGATTTTTTCAGAGGAATTGGGGTATCCTAAAAAGTGAAGTGACTAAAGCAGTGAAACTATTCTTTGAAGATGGCTCTATTCCTGAGGGTGTTAATGACACTATTATTGCTCTCATCCCAAAATCAAATGAAGCATATGAGTTAACAGATTTCAGGCCCATCTCGCTTTGTAATGTGCTCTACAAGATCATCTCAAAGTGTATCGTCAACCGGCTCAGACCGTTACTCCAAAACCTGATTTCAGAGACTCAAAGCGCCTTCCTGCCGGGTCGTCTTATTTCAGATAATGCCCTCATAGCCTTTGAATGCTTTCACCATATTCAAAAAAACAAGAAAGCCGATAGTTCTTACTGTGCTTATAAACTTGATCTCACAAAGGCCTATGATAGGGTAGACTGGAACTATCTCCGTAGCACTCTTATTAAATTTGGCTTTGATGCTATTTGGGTAAATCAAGTAATGGCTTGTGTCTCCTCTGTAAATTTTGCAGTGCGTATTAACGGAGAGCTCACTGAGAAGATCAAACCAACGAGAGGACTGAGGCAAGGAGACCCATTATCCCCCTACCTATTTCTCTTTGGGGCTGAAGGCCTCTCGATTCTTCTTCAAAAAGCTGTGTACAACCAAGAGCTGATCGATCTCAAGTGCTGCAGAGGAGCTCCTGGTATCTCTCATTTGTTATTTGCTGATGATAGCTTGCTTTTCTTCAAGGCAACTACAGAACAAGCTAAAGTAGTAAAATCAGTTATTGCCAAGTTTGAAAAATGTACAGGCCAGCTAATTAGCCACTCTAAATGCTCCCTGCTCTTTAGCTCTGCTTGCTCAACATCTGCACAAGACGACATAAAATTTATTCTTCAAGTATCACATACTGGTTTTGAAGGAAAATATCTCGGTCTGCCAACTCCTGAAGGGCGAATGAAAGCTCAACGATTCCAGCCCATTAAAGATCGTTTCGCCAAAAGATTATCGCCATGGAATGAGAGATTTCTTTCCATGGCTGCTAAAGAGACCCTAATCAAATCAGTGGCTCAAGCTTTGCCTACTTATGTGATGGGGATTTTCAAACTTCCTACTGGATTCCATGAGGATTATATGAAGATCATAAGGAGCTTTTGGTGGGGAGAAGAGGAGGACCAACGGAAAGTGCACTGGGCTTCGTGGGAGACGTTGACCAGACCAAAAGAAAGAGGGGGCATTGGCTTCAGGGACACTAACCTTTTCAATCAGGCTCTGCTCGCTCGCCAAGCTTGGAGATTGATCCAAAATCCAGAGAGTTTGGCGGCAAAGCTGTTGAAAGCGATCTACTACCCGAGAGGCAATCTGATTGACACTGTGTTTAGAAGAGACGCGTCGCCGGTGTGGCATGGCATTGAACATGGGCTAGAGCTGCTCAAGGAAGGTGTGATTTGGAGAATTGGAGATGGCAAGAGTATAAGAACTTGGCGTGACAATTGGATTCCGAGAAACTTTGGTCTCAAACCATCACCGGGAAGAGTAAATGATAGACATAGAAGAGTTTACCAACTCTGTAGCAGCAGCGATAGTGACTCTTGGAACGAACAACTCATCAAACGAATCTTCCACCCTCATGACGCGGAGGCTATCCTAAAAATGAGCGCTCCTGATACTTCCAAAAGAGACTTTCTGGCCTGGCATTACGAGCGAAATGGCATTTTCTCTGTCAAAAGTGCTTACAGACTAGCCTACAACCTAAAAAATGGTGAAAGAGATGTGCCTGGAACTAGTGCTGCAGCTGATGGGTCTAGAAAGCTATGGAAACTTATTTGGAATGCCCCTGTTCCAAACAAGGTGAGGATATTTGCGTGGAGAACTGCTTGTGATAATCTTGCAACACAAAAAAACAAATGCAGAAGGACACTGGAAAAAGTTAGCACGTGTCCAATCTGTGGTTGTGAGGATGAAACTAGTTTTCATGCTACAGTTTCGTGCACTAAAGCCAAAGCCTTGAGGAATGAAATGAGAAAATATTGGAGTCTGCCCTCTGAAAATTGGTTCCAGTATACTGGACCTGTTTGGCTCCTACACTTACTGTCGAACATCACCAAAGAGAGTAGGGGACTGGTCCTCTTAATTTTGTGGAGAGCTTGGCACCTCAGGTGTGATGTCGTTCATGCCAAAGGAGACTGCACCATTGCCAGCTCGGCGAACTTCTTGAAAAAATATTCCCAGGAAATATCTCTTGTTTGTTTGACCACTGAAAATGCCAAAGGTAAGCAACCTGTCATTTTTCCTGGTGCTAACCTGACTATTGCTGAGTACAGGAACACCAACAAACAGCAGTCAAAGACACCTACACGTTGGCTTCCTCCTGATCATGGGTGGTTAAAAATCAACGTGGATGCCTCCTTCCTCAGCTCAAGTGGTGAAACATGGGTGGGCTGCATTGCTCGTGACCATAGTGGTTCTGTTATCTGGTCGCTGTGCAGGGCGGCTCCAACATGCGCCGATTCAGAAGAAGCTGAGGCTTGGGCTTGTCTGATCGGATTGCGAGCGATCCAAAATGCAAAGAACAGCTCTATTATTTTGGAGTCGGATAATATCTCTGTGGTGAATTCTATTATGAAGCGGGACCAAAATCAATCGAGACTATGGCGAATTTACCAAAATATTGCAGAGGTAGTAGACAATATGGGTCACTTCAAAATGGTGAAAATTGGAAGAGACAGTAATCAGGCTGCACACAACCTTGCCCTGTTAGCTAGGACTTCGTTAGCTGACATGTTCTGCTTGGGTCGTGCTCCGGCAGAAATTGCTGATTGTGTTCATCGAGACAATGTAAACTCTACTGATTATGATAATTGAATTTTATTTTTCCCTCAAAAAAAAAAAGAGGATAGAAACTAACGAATGAATTTCAGATTAGGCATCAACATTCATGAAAAAAATACCCATCATGTGAACAAATAATTGGATAGAAAGAAAAGAAGGTAAACACAAAGAATTGGATGCAAACTTGCACCCAGAAGAAACAACCTTGACAAGAGCACCATGTTCTCAACTACAATACTACACGGTTCTCATCCGTTGCTCAGCCTAATTAGTAAGATGACTAGAAGGAGAGGGCGCGCTTTGCTGCGCCCAGTTTGGCTGTTTGCGTTAACCTAATTCTTCCTTTGATATCCTCGTTATTCAAGAAGCTCTGTCCCATATCCCAACTTTGTTGCCACAGCGTACCACGCTTGTGTGCTCTCCATCGGTAGAAACACTAATTTCTCGCCGATGCTATTCCTCCGGACCACTGATTTTAAGCTATGGTGAAACCTATCCCCTCGGTTCCATCTTCCATGGTCTTGCGGTGACGACTTAAAACAAAGTCAGTTTCAACACAACCACCACTACGAGTGGAGAAGCTACGTACATTAAATTTGTCGTTCTAACAGGTGTTTTTGAAGTGAAAAAGTTGTTCTGATTTTTTTTTGCACGATTATATGTCGGTTTACCAGTACTGGATAGACTTTTTGTTACACAGATGAGAAAGGAACCCTCCTTTTCTCCCTCACGACTATATTCACATTCTTGAATACTATAATCCTATGTTGTACTCTCTTTTGGCCTCGATTTGCCAATAGTGTGTCAGCGAATAGTTTAGACTATTTTTCCAAGGGGATTGAGTGAAAATACTTGGTGACCCAAAACACGTTATTACACCACAATCTCCTTGCCCATCAGTACATTACATCAATTTATCTGTACGGTACGAAAGGAGGGATCCGAAAAGGATAGATTCAGCATACTGTAGTGAAACAATCATACCAAGCCCTGAAGGCAGTGGTATAATTTTTTACGTAAAAGTAACATGCCAGGATACCGTTCGACCAATCCCTTTTCACCTGAAATAAACCACCATTGGCCTTAGTATGACCAACAATCACCTAGGTTTAAAGATATTCTTTCACAACAAATAATTTGAGCATGAAAACTGATAGTCTATTGTACAGAGATGCAAAGGCCCTGTAGATAATGAGAAATACATATTGTATCTAATTAAATTAAGTCATGAGGGGCATGTAATAAATAGTTAGCTTTCTCCCAATCAAATTGAACTTGCAAATCGTTAAAAAAAGGATCAAGAAATTCACAACCGTTTAAAATAGTTTTGAAGCGATGCTCTCTTGATTGCTGGTTATAACCAATACATAATCAATCACCACGATTTGATCTGTGCCACTTTTACCTAGCTAATTACTTCTACCGCTGAGTTTTGAACAGACAAACAATATCCACTCTAAATGTAAGAAAATCTCAACTTTTGTTTGTGACGTAAAGAAGAATATCAAAGGAAATGTAGCCTAGCAAGGTATCTTTACTATTAAATGGGAGTTGGACGTACGTTGGTACGTCCAACTCCAGACCATCGCTCATCGTCCGCCCCCTTCAATCAATCGTTAGCGCTAAATAAGGAATCAAACAAACAAAATCGCTTTCTGTTCCCTCGTTAGGTACACATAAGGCAGGTACACAATCAAATATCCCGTTTCTGTCTGATTGGCTTATCTCTCGCTCCCCTTCCTTCGCACTCGTCCAGGAAATAAAGACACGCGTGAAGACCTCCCCTCCGACGCAATCCTGGCGGATCAGATAAAACGTCCCGAGTGAGGATGTTAGGGTTCCACTTCGCCGCCGCTGCTCCTTCCAGCTGTCGTGTGCCGCATACTGCTAATGCAGATCGCCGCATCAGCCGTTGGAGGACTCGCTGACCAGGCCGATGCTCGAGCCAACCACCGCCGCATCTGCCAGTACGGGGCGCCGGCCCCGCCGCGGTATTCCGGTATGTACTGAAGGGCCTCGCCTCGACTTGTGCGACATCCAGACCGACCAATGCCTTTGAGCGTTCTTCGCCTTCAAGCCCGTGGCCTCACGGCGCGGCCTCCATGACTTGGTTTGTAGGTAACAATTGCGGCTGCACTTTACTTGTTTGAAGAAATTCCTGTATGCAACTCACTCGTACGTTTTCTTACCTCCAGGGTTGTAGCTCCAGCATTTTATGATTGATTACCAAGTGATGTGTAATCTACTCTTCACTTCTGCAAAACCTGTGTCAGTTTATCGGAAGAAAAAAATACCGTGAGTGATCCAGGTCAAAACTGGAATCTGGAATCAATGCCTTCTTCAACTGGAATCAATGCTATATCTTTTGAGGCGTTGTGAGTGATCCAGGTTTGTGGAGTAGGCATAGTTACTTCTCTTTTGATTATTCGGACAGTCCCTGTATCAGTGTCTTATGCACTATTGCATACTCTTTTTATTCATGCTTGGCATGCGGCTGAAGCTCTCTAGGCTTGCCTGAAAAGGTGCGACGAGGCCAAGCTGGAGCTGCTCGTTGGGGACAAGGAACAAAAGGTGAGGCGCTCCCAGATCTATGCCAGTATATAATCTTGCCGCTAATCCTCTCCTGTTCTTGTGGCGATTTACCGTCGATTTTGGTGAATGGATTGTGTACTTACAGATACTTACAGATACGTATCTTCTTAGGTCAAGCCATCATACAATTATGATGGGGGTTGCTCTCAGACGACGCGGTCGTGCAGCTGGAGGCCACCACCCAGTTCAAGAAGCTGCTCTCCATCGGTGAAACTTGAATTTACATCAAGCTGACTTCTCTAGATAATATTTACCTTAATAAGTTACGTGGAGAAATAGATGATTTTGGGGTTAATTATGGACGAATAACATGAGAACATTGTGAGTTCTAGATTTCTTTGGGGGCGGTATCAAATCCCCCTTTCTCTTCTAAGATCTATAATTCACTTTTATTTCAATTTATCTTTGAAGCTTTGATTCAGCGGTTATATTTTTTTTTCTCAATACTCTACTGGGGAAAATAATCCTATACAACCTCGCTCTGTATGACCCCTGGTAGACCAGATCTTATGCCATTAATCAACTCTCAAAGCATATCAGAAGTTACCTCCAGATTGCCCTTGATTCCCGTCAACGAAATCTAACTGCTAATTTGCCACGTTTAAACCGGAGGATTTGGTCCAGCCAGGAGGTTGCGGGTCGTATAGGATTAAATGAACTTCAGTTTGGTTCGTGGATTTTTTTTTGGACAGAGTTTGATGGCCAGTTGTTCCAATGATTAATTGCTTCTGTTTAAAAATTCTGAAGGTTTTAATTTCTGATACGTTGATTGATGTTTATAGAGCGTAGCCCTCCAATTGAAGAAGTGATCGACACGGGCGTGGTTCCTCACTTCATTGTGTTCCTTGCACCAGGTGAGAACAATCTGAATGAGAAGTTGGGTTAATCTGGTTGTAGTTACATTCAATCACTCACACTGACAAAATAAATACTTTGCTTAGCTTTTGCTTGTTACAGTCCCCAACTTTATGGCCGCACTAAAAAACATTGCATCAGGCACATCAGATAACACCAAAGTGGTGGTTGAGGCGGTTGCCATGCCAATCTTTGTCAAGCTACTCAATTGTACCTGAGTGATAAGAAACATCGGGGATATTGTATATATATACTTATGGTTACCATTTTTTCCTTGATGAAAACTTTCTTTGTTACGACTTATGACGTAGTCTTGGTAAAATTTCACATATTTCACTGCCCTTAATATCTGCATCATAGCAGCCGAAAGTGATACATGCTACAACAAACTTGGGATGACCAGATGGAGTGTGGTTCTAAATGGGGTGACGCTTGTCTCATCGAGTTAAGAGGATAATTTTGTATGTGACGAGAGACACACTTGGTTGTCTTGGTTTCCTAGGTAATATTTGTATGTGACTAACTATCATTCTCCTTCAAACTGAAAAATTTAATCTGCTTTACCAGGTATATGTTCGCATTAGATTTTACTCTTGTATAGCTTCACGACTCTACCTTACACTGCCTACTCTCCCGATTATCTTGTTCTATAGCAGCAAACACGCAATATGCATATGTTGTCGAATTACGTGACTGAAAATTCGAACTTCTTAGAATACTACCTAGCTATGTTTTATGTAACAATGTGTCAGTTTTTGTTCCTGGGTAAGATTATGTTAGTTCCAAAGCAATGGAATTGTTGGTTCTTGCGGTATGTAGGAGACTTCTATGTGGCTCCCGCACCTAACAATATGTTCCTCTTCTTGGTGGGTCTATAAAATCTTTAGATTTGAGGACCCACATGAATCTTTGTGTGATGGCCGTCGATAATAGTTTGAATATAAGTAGCCCCCATCACTGTGCGTGTGTACCTCCTTGTCTTTTGAGATTCTCTATTTCTGAGTGTGCTTCAAGGAAAGAAACTTCGAGTGATAACCATATAGAGGAAGAAATCATAAGGTAATATTTGTTGAACAAGGCATATGCTGCACTTGAATTACAATGATAATTTGATCGATATCTCTTACTTTGTTTTTCTCGCCCGTGGCAACGCACGGGCATTCAACTAGTACAGTAACATATATCAGATGAGTTGCGGCCCAAACTCATAGTACAACAACTAATATTTTGTTTTCTAGTTATGTCGAACCAGCAAACTCATAGGCATCTATGGCTTGTATCCTACATTTCGATTAGTAAAAAAAACACGTCACATAATTCATACATTGATATACGGCTTCACATATGCAATTACTACACCTAACGGCAGTATAGGATGTCCTTAGGAAGACTACTACCCCAAAAATGAAGCCCATTCAGTGTAAATTACCCAAAATCAGCCATGTAAAGGAAATATCAGTAAAAACAATAAGTAAATGAGATTGGCATCGTATCTTAGACATGAGATATTCAGAAATTGAAAGATGTTGCTAATAGTGGATCATTTTTTTTGCAAATAGTGGATCTTACTTATGCTAAATAATAAGATGCAGATCAGTTCATGAGAATATACTGGAAAAAGAAATCAAATGGCAAACGAATAGTGAGTGCAAGCTAAGTTGTTATATAATCATCATATGGTCCCATCAAAATGGAATCGGGAACTCTAAACTAAATTATAAACAATGTTCTAGCTTTGCATTTGCAAAGTAGGTAACTACTAACAAATTGTGAAATCTGGAACTTCAAGCGAACTGGACGAAAGATCTCTCATTACAAAAAGAAAGCCAGTAGTAGTTATTTCAAAAAAAAATATCATCGGATCAAGAGACATCGATAAACCAAATCCTTTCTAACTGTTCACAGCATTTGCAGTCCTTGTGTCAATAATTCATTGGTCCAATATACTAAAGCAGAAGAATAAAAAATACATTCAAGGTCAACATATCTTACAAAATCTCGGATAATGCAGGCCAATCTAATATCTAATCCACCTCTGGAACTTTACCTCTTTGGTCCAATAATGAGAATCGTTTACCAAATAGTGTGGAAGCTGATGAAGCATATATAACATTTCCACTCGCAAGGCTTCCGCATAAGCCATTCTGGTAAATTTAAGTTATACTCGCACGCCGAGGAACTTACAGGGAGGTCTGGTGCTGAAGAATTTTTCATAACTTAAAACCATAAATTCCTCAGCCTTGATGTGCAAATGCCAGTATGCCACGGGAAACGAAAATGTGCCATGAACATTAGGAATCCCAACTCCAGGGCATTTTCCCTGCTCCCAAGAAATCTAGCTAATGACAAAATTGTCATATATAGTTTCACTGGAAATATTAATGTAAAAGAAACAAGCTCAGCCACGGCTAAATAGAAGAAGAACGAATGCCAAAGAGACAATCTACTACACTATTATACCGAGAAAAAACAAATACCATTCAGAGGTTTGTCCCTATACACTAGACTGAACCAAATCACAAAAGATCTTTCATCCTACAGACACTTATCAGTGCAAAATATACCTTATGCAGATGAAGAAGTTAATGATAAGTAGCTATAAATATGGCCCTCAAGGCATGTATGCAAAGTCTAGATTGGAGTTACATTCATGATCAAAACGAGCACCAAAGTTTTTTGGTACACTCACATACAGAACATGAACTGAACCAAGAGCAAGCCACGGTACGAACCTAGCAATCAACTATCTCAAATGGTCCTTACAAAGGAGAGTCTGATGTCTGCTTCCCACGACTATCTCTGATGCTCTTGTCTTCCAGACTCTGCTTCTGCCGCTGGAGGGATCTTTCACTCTGGACTTGAGAGCCTCTGTTTTTGTTCCTCTTTCTGCAACTTTTTGCTCATTCATTATATTTTAGCGACAGTCCCTGCACCCTATCATATAACAGGAAAAAAAATGTTAAATCTTCAGAATATCATATACCTTCTCAAATCACAGCTTGGATACTCCGAAAAGAGGTACCATAACATTTTCATGTATGAGGAAAGTAAGATCTCAAAGTATTTCCGAGCAAGAAACAAACAGCTGGTTAAGCTAGTACCTTTTGGTAAGACATCTTTGCATGGTTGAATCATATACACTGGTAGAAAATAGGCCTATAGTCCCGGTTCGCCAGAGCCAGTAGTCCCGGCCACGCAACCGGGACTAGCTATGCGCGACTAAAGACCCCCCACCCCCCATAGTCGCGTCGCTTACGAACCGGGACTAAAGGCCCGTCCACGTGGGCGCCAGGAGTCCGTCGCGGCGGAGAACCTTTAGTCCCGGTTCTTGTGGCTAACCGGTACTGAAAACCTCCTGCGCAGGTTTAGGGTTTTAGGCCCCCTAAATCTGGTTTCTTTTTAATTTGTTTTGTTTTATTTCTTTTATATTTTATTTTGTGTTTTATTTTAATTTTGATAAAGTTTCAGTACACACACATATATATATATATATTTTACGCTACTATATACATGCATATATATATGAAATTTCAAACAAGAAGAATTCAATAGGAATATATAATATATATTCAATCTCGGGTGACCATATACAACTTCGAACAAGTTTCTATATACACAATTAAGATAGATGACCATACACAACTTCGAACAAGTTTCATTGTCGGAGATGCATATAAGCATCATCGTCGGTGGACGCATGGTGTTCTCCTTTGGAATCGACGACATGCCTAAGGAAAAATCCTGTTATTTCCTCTTGAATTGGTCGGAAGCGAGCTTCTGGAGTAAGCGCCCTCCGCAAGTTATTGAGACTCCTCCGCGTGCTCTCGTCCTTCTTCCTCTCAGAGATTTCTTTCTATATGTTCTCACAAACATAGTATCCACATAGACCGGTCCCCGGTGGCTGCTTATCGACACCACGAACCACATTTTTAAATTCTAGCTGATATTTGAATTCACCGACATGTTCATGTGAGAACCGTTTCCAAACTCTACATTGCAAATAAAATTAAATGAACAAGGGAGTTATTAGCTACTGCATATTAGGAAATGAACAAAAGAGACCGATCGATATAGAGCGCAAATGATTGAAAATAATTACCTTTGCATCATTTTTCTCATGTCGATTCAAAGCTTTGTATCTGAATTCATAGAGTCCATGATAAAAACTGTGGAGCTGTGAAGTTCAATTTTTAGCAGAATCCAGTGGAACCTGCGGACACGTTACATGCACAGGCATAACTTATCGATTAGACATACCATGCATGGAGTAAACAAAAGAGAATGGGCACAAGAGAGAAACACTCACCCAAAATGGTAAGGAAATAGAATATGACTTTTGAGTTCACGCTTTTTAAGAAAATTGTACAAGTCTTTCTCCACGTCTTTGGGGTGATGCTCTAACATAGTTCCATTAATGATTTGTGGGTCAATGAACCCAACATCATGGATGAGTCTTATTTTGCATTCCCAACTCTTCAATCTGCATAATAGCGTACGCAACAATATAGTTAGGACAATATATATATATATATATTGTAGGCAATGAAGAACGAGATGAGGTAGAAATAAATCCCTTACATAACGTAGCAACTCAGGATAGATTTGTCGAGCTCGCGCATATTGAACAACTGGAACAATTCGCTCATCTCAACTGGTACAGTGTACTTTTTGGTGTGATGCTCCTTTGTAACATCCACATACACAAATTCTCTGTCGGACCATGATATGAATTGTTTGTACCAACGTAGCAGACTTTGCATTAGTGGTGGTAGATCCTTTTCCTGCGTAGGCTCGACGAGAGGCCCTTTCTTCACATATTTTAATGCTACCTCAGCCATTGGCGCATCGTCCAGGCCTAAAAAGGCACGAAGAGACATACTGGCCTCGGACGCATTTTTCATGGCAGTAGCTACATTCAATCCCATTGCTGCCACAGCTTTTATGACCTCGGGGTCCTGTTCCGGACCGGCTTTCACTATGAGCGGGGGGATCGATTGTTTACTCCGCATCCCGAGCTGGTCAACTTGTTTCCCGATTTTTTGTCATTTTTTCTTTCTCCTCCGTCAATGCTTTTGCTTGCGTACGAAGTTCATTATCATAGTCTTTAGGCAAATTCTTCTCGGCTTGGGACGGTGTCGACAAAAAACCTGTAGCCCACTTGTCTACTATCGGAGGGTATACTTCCTTGGGCTTAGGCTCCTTTCGCACCTTCTGATTGGCCTTCCATTTCTCAAGGTCAGCCTTCGCGGCCAATTTGGTTTCAGCATCACTAAGTTCCCAAGGCCTTAGGGGGATAGGCTTCAGTGATGGCTCCGGTACCCGTGTGGTCTTAGGCACATAAGGCTCCGGGTTAATAGTCCAAGAGCAGGTTCCCTTGTTGTCCGCCTGCTTCAGTTTCTTCGCCGGAGGAGGAATGGGGGACGACGGCTGCTTATCCTCCAGAGGAGGAATGGGGGGCGACGGCTACTGCTTATCCACCGGAGAAGGAATGGGGGGCGACGGCTGCTTACCCGCCGGAGATTGTGGATCGGGGGACGGCGTCGAATGGCGTGAAGGAGGCGTAGGTGAACCAGCACCACCACCAGCACCACCACCACCTGCACCATCGGAGGGGGGTGAACTTGTTAGCCTTGGCGTCTCGCCTGGAAACACTATGTACTTATTTTTCCATAGAATGAACTGGCGCTTGACATCTCCAAGTCTTCTCTCCCCTTCGGGTGTAGCTATGTCAATCTCCAGGTCCTCAAACCCTTGGACTATGTCTTCCACCGTGACACGAGCATAGCCATATGGAATGGGGTTGTTGTGATGGAGTGCTCCAGGTGTATAGGGTAAAGCACTGCCTGTAGCTACCTTCATGGAAATGTTCCCCACGGGATAATGCAGATCACATTCTTTCATCTCTTTATATCATCCACGGGGTAGTGAGGCTCCGGTGCACGACTCTCGATCTTCGGTGCATTAGCACCTGCAGGCGGGGCCTCCGTGGAAGCCACGCTGCTTCTCCGCTGATGCTGGCTTCCGATATCCGCTGCATGTTCTTCATGCGGCCCTGCAGCCGCCGCTGTTTCTTTCTCAACTATTCCCGCCACGGTCTGCTTCAACTCACTAACTTCCGTTGCAAGCTTCGACAGAAGATCCGCAGCTTCGACAGCAGCCCGGTCCATATTTCTCTTACGGCTTCTGTAACAGTACGGGTCACCCTCCTAGGAAAACCCTACTTTCCACGGCAATCTGCCTTTGCCTCGTATATGTCCTCCGTGTTCAGGATTCCCGAGGGCATGGGTCAGTTGGTCTCTCTCTCTGTTGAACGTGATCCAGCCCTGTTGAGCTTTGGTCATTGCGTCAACAAGCTTTTTTGTGGGAGCAAACGTTTTCTGCCGATGAACACATGCCCATGTCTCCGGGTCTAGGATCCCCCATGCCCGTACCACCACATTTTGGCTCTTTTGTCCCATCCCTCTGTACCTAGACGGATTCCTCTTGCCCTCAGGCCGTCCTCCATCGCCTGCCACTTAGGCGCCGAAACGCGGTATCCTCCTAGCCCCATAACATGATGGTACTGTTTCTTACCCATATTAGCCTTATTTTTTTCGATATTTCCTTGAAATGCTCCGATTTCTTCTGCGTCACAAATTCTGTCCAATCATCTCTCAGTTTCTCATGTTGTCCAGTGAAAAGCGGAGTCTTGCCCTTGCTGACATATTCACGGAACAATTTTTTCTTGAAGTTCCGGAATGCTTCGGCCATCTTCTGAAGAGCGAACTCTTTGACTAGCCTCCTCCTCTGACGTCCACCCGGAACCTCCTCACCGAATTCATCTTTTTTGTGGTATTCCGGAGGTAGAATGAAATGTACCATAAGCTTTCTGAACATCTCCTTTTTCGTTCTCTTGTGGACATAACTGAAACCAAGACGTGCTTTCTTTGGCTCCTTCCATTCCTGGACGGTGATCGGGACGGTGTCTCTAACAATGACTCCGCATTGGTTGATAAACTTTATGGTTTGCTGTAGGGGCTTTCCGGTTTCACCGACTGATTCGATGGTATATGTTTCTCCTTCTTTCATTGCCTTGGATTTGCCACGCGTTGTCGTACTCGATCCGGCCGAGGGCTAAAATAAGAAAGAGAGTCGCGCGCGTTAGTGTATATGTATTCCCATTTCAGTAAGTTTGTATCACAAGAGGCTCAATGTGTATATATATATATATATATATATATACACACCTCGCCGGAGGTGGTTGTTCTTTGCAATTGGAGATCGTCGTTTATCGACGGTTGACCTCCGTCATCAATGTCCATTCCTTCACCTCCTTGATCATCCACAATGTCCGTTCCTTCATCACCTCCTTGATCATCGACAATGTCCGTTCCTTCACCTTCTTGATCATCAAGGTTCAGATAAGAAGAGATTACATCATGTTCTCCGGCTATAATTTCTAATATATAACCTTCAGCCTCCTGTTCCGTCAGGTCTCTATTGTCCGCCATATGTCACTCCTGCAGACATGCATGTAGTAAAAAATAATTAAGTATATAGGAGACTTACCAAATATTGTCGTAGAAGGAGGGAAAACAGATTGCTAGGGTTTTGGGTGGAAGAACGATGACCACCGGAGGGGAAAACCATACTTTAGAGGTGTGTCCAAGATTAGTTTCTCAAATGACTTGGAGAACCCCATAGCTAGGTTGCATTTGCTTTCCTGGTCATTTTGGTATATTACACTTAATATTCTGAATTTATTGAATTAAAACTTATTTTCGTTATTTTAATGAATTTAATTCAAATTGTTTTGACTTTTTTTTGACTTAGAAAAAAACGAGTGCTGAAAAAAAAACTGCCAACAGCCCAACTGCACCACCGCCCTGTCTAAAAAAACCCAACAGCCTGCGCCCCTTTCTCTCTGCCAGGTGGAACCCACCGGTGACGCCAGCGTGACGTCACCCTTCCTCTGTGGGTGGTCGCCGTCGTCCTCACCGGCGCGCGATGGTCGCCGTTCGCGTTCCTTCGTGGTCCCGTTCGAGGTCCGTTCGCGTTCCTTCGTGGTCCCGTTCGAGGGCGGCGAGAGGCTCACGGGGGAACCTACCGGAGACGGCGCCGGTGCGGGGCGGGGGCGGAGCAGGGCGGGCGCGGTGGATAGAAGGGCGACGGCGACGGCGACGACGCGGTCCTCTATCAGCGGGCGACGACGACGGCGGAATCGGCGACGGCACGGCGGAATCGGCGCGAGGAAGACGAGCAGTGCGGAGATGCGGTTGGTCCTTAGAAAAATTTCGGGGCAGAGAATATATAGGGCCAGCCTTTAGTCCCGGTTGGTGACACCAACCGCGACTAAAGGTCCCCCGGGGTGCCATCCGCGGGCCTTTAGTCCCGGTTGGTGTCACGAACCGGGACTAAAGGTGAAATTTTTGGCGGCGCTTTTGTTCCCGCGCAGAACGAGCCTTTAGTCCCGGTTCGTGACACGAACCGCGACTAAAGGTGGTTATTCGAAATACTTTTCCTTTTCCCAATCTTCAAAGTACAAATAATATATCAGAAAATTCTGAAAAAAAACTAATTCTTTTTCCAATCTTAAAAATACAAATAATATATCAGAAAATTCAGAAAAATAAAACTAATTCTTTTTAAAATCTTAAAAATACAAATAATATATCAGAAAATTCAGAAAAATAAAAACTATTTCTTTTTAAATCTTAAAAATACAAATAATATATCAGAAAATTCAGAAAAATAAAACCCCTTTAGTCCCGGCATGTTTTACCAACCGAGACGAAATGGTTATGGTTTTGTTCCATCCAATCAGAAAGATTCACACACATCTTGAATATATATATAGATAAAAAAGGCAGTACATAATGGCTAGAGTGGATCTAAACCTAAACGGAGAGCATAGATGCATGATCTGATATCTGCTGCTAGTCATACTCCTGCCTAGGCCTATAGTACATCCACTCGTAGTCGCCGCTGTCGTCGTCACTATCGTCTGACGGTGCTCTGCACTCCCTCGGAGGATCACGACTCCAGGACTGGGCCTGAGGGTAGCGCAGGCGGGGGATATCGCCGGCCCTGATGTAGTCCATGACGCTCTGTAGAGTCCGGCCGGACCACCATAGCCGACGACCAGCCTCGTGAAAGTTCCCAGGAGGCAGGCCATCCTCCTCATACCTGGCGAGCGCCCTCTCACAACGATTGATGAAGAAGGCATCTCAAGTATGCTGGTTATCGGGATGCCAACTGGGATTCCTCCGCTGCTCCGGCGTGAGCTCGTGATAGTAGTGGTTCATGATGGCCGCCCGACGCGCCACACCTTGAGGAAGAGGAGGGACCGGCACTCCTTCGGTGCTCAGCATCCAACCGGCGGGAACGTTGTAGCCGCACGGGCAGGGGTAGTTCGAGGCGGAAAGTGCCTCCGCCTGGATGAATGTTAGAGTGGGTACGGTAGAAGCCATGAGAGAGTGGTGAGTTTGTATGTGTTTATGCCAATGGTATGGCAATGCATACATATGTATAGCGAGAAGAAAACATCCCTTTAGTCCCGGTTGGGGACACCAACCGGGACTAAATAGGTTAGGGTTTCGTTTGGACCAATCAGATAGAATCACACGGATCATGTGTTTCTTTTGAGCTGTTGTGAGCCGTTGGATCCGGGGTGTGTTTCTTTCGAGCTGTTGTGAGCCGTTCGATCAGGGCTACGGTGTGTTTCTTTCGAGCTGTTGTGAGCCGTTGGATGAGGTGGTTTCTAAACCGTTGGATCAAAACCCTAGCACAACACTTTGTGAGCCATATGACCCTATATATAGCCTACCTTCATACATCGGTCAGTTCATCGAGCAAATACAAAACATCCGGATTCTCCATCATACGTCCTGCCGTGCATTTGGTATGCATATTGCACCCAGTAGCCATGGTAGGGTTGTATGATGGCGATACCCATTGTTTTGTTCTACACCCCCCTTTAACATATCCATCCATGCTTGGGTTGTGTTAGGGTGGCGCGTGGCACGGGAGTTGTGACGCATGGCGCGGGAGTTGTGACGCGTGACCTGGAGGGCGCGGTATAAACTGTGGCGCCTCGAGCACGTCTTCTCCATCCCTCTTCACCGTCGCGCTTCCACCATGCCTCCGAGGAGGAACAACACCACCGGCTTCCGCGGCGTCCGAGCACGGCAGAACGGAATGTTCAGCGCAGGTATCCGCTGGGGGGGACGACCGCATCCCCCTCGGCTTCTTTGCGACGCCGGCGGAGGCCGCCCGCGCCTTGGACGCGGCGGCCTGGCGCCTCAACCGCCCGCGGTCGCTGATGAACTTCGACGACTGCCACACCGTCTGGAAAGCGGAGGCCAGGGTGCCAAAGCCACAGATAAACACTGCCGCCGACCACCTCCACCTCCGCCACCGCGCGTTTCAGGGCCTAGTCGACGCCTGAGAAGACCGCGTCGTCCGCGAGTATTAACGGAACAACCCGGGGGAGGAGAGCGCCGACGAGGAGCTCTGGCAGATCCGCGCGGCTGAGCGGGCGGAGCGCCGCCTCGAACGCCACCTCGCGTTAGATGCCGCTCGGGAGGCGAGGACGAAGGCGATGCAAGAGCTTCGTCGGGCCGACCGCGCCGGCGAAGTCTGGGCCTCCGACGATCCAAGGTGGGGGCCTATCTCCGACATACCATCATGCACCTCCGACGACGACGAGGAGGTCACCGACGAGTTCGCCGATAACGATGACCCGGAGGAGGTCACCGACGAGTTCCCCGACGACGACGAGGAGTAGTAGTGTAGTCTGTTCTCTCTTTTTAATAAAAGAATTTGTATTCCGGCGACACTTCGGCGCGCTACCGCGTCTGTTTTCTGTTTTTAATAAAAGTTATGAAATCAGATATTTTATCTCACAAGGTTTTGAGACATTTAAGTAACCTTCTGTTTTTCATGTTTTCCACTCGTTTTCTCAAATATTTTGCAAAGGAGTTAGTCTTAATTAAACACATAAGAGATAATATAAGTCACATGATCCATTCAACAAAGTTTGGTACAATAAATTATTACACATCAATTCTTCCCTTGTGTCCCCGCTTTCTTACGATTTGGCCGTATCCATGGAGCATCCTTATCATTTAACTTAATGCTTGGGTCAGTGTTGACTTTGAAGGACGGAATTTCACCAAACATATTATAATCTTCTGACATGTCTGTCTTGTCCTCCACTCCCACGATGTTTCTTTTCCCTGAAAGAACAATGTGGCGCTTTGGATCATCGCATGATGTACTGATCGTTTTCTTATCTTTCCGTTTCCTCGGTTTGCTACTCATGTCCTTCAAATAGAAAACCTGAGCGACATCTTTGGCTAGGACGAATGGTTCTTCAAGGTAACCAAGATTGTCGAAATCCACCATTGTCATTCCGTATTGCTCGTCGACCTTTACCCCACCTCCTGTTAGCGTGAACCATTTGCACCGGAACAAAGAGACCTTAAAGGAGGGTCCATAGTCAAGTTCCCATATCTCCTCTATGTAACCATAATATGTGACCTTTTGCCCAATCTTGGTTGCTGCATCAAAGCGGACACCACTGTTTTGGTTGGTGCTCTTTTTATCTTGGGAAATCGTGTAAAATGTATTCCCATTAATCTCGTACACTTGGAAAGTCGTTATAGTCGAAGATGGTGTCTTGGCCAACATGTACAGCTGATCTCCAACATCATTGTCATTCATTAAATGTTTTCGCAACCAACTGCCGAAAGTCTCCATGTGGGCCTTTCTAATCCATGATTCAGGCTTCCCCGGGTTGTCCGAGCGTAAAATATTCTTGTGTTGCTCGAAGTACGGAGCCACCAAGCTCGAATTTTGCAGAACTATGTGGTGTGCTTCAGTCATAGAATGACCGTCCATACATATCGTTGATTTTCTTCCGATCGTGCCTTTTCCACTTAGTCTCCCCTCGTGCCGCGATTGAGGAATACCAATCGGCTTAAGGTCAGGAACATAGTCAATGCAGAACTCAATTACCTTCTCATTTCCATAGCCCTTTACGATGCTTCCTTCTGGCCTAGCACGGTTACGAACATATTTCTTTAATACTCACATAAACCTCTCGAAGGGGGAACATATTGTGTAGAAATACAGGACCGAGAATGGAAATCTCTTCGACTAGGTGGACCAGGAGGTGCGTCATGATATTGAAGAAGGATGGTGGAAACACCAACTCGAAACTGACAAGACATTGGACCACATCGTTCTGTAACCGTGGTAGATCTTTTGGACTGATTACCTTCTAAGAGATTGCATTGAGGAATGCACGTAGCTTCACAATGGCTACTCGAACATTTTCCGGTAGGAGCCCCCTCAAAGCAATCGGAAGCAATTGCGTCATAATCACGTGGCAGTCGCGAGACTTCAGGTTTTGGAACTTTTTGTCCGCCATGTTTATTATTCCCTTTATATTCGACGAGAAGCCAGACGGGACCTTCATACTGCTCAGGCATTCAAAAAAAATGACCTTCTCTTCTTTGGTAAGAGCGTAGCTGGCATGACCTTGAAACCATTCCGGATGCCGGTCATCTGGGTCTTTCAAAAGTTGTTGGTCCTGCCGTGCCTCCTTTGTATCATTTGTCTTCCCATACACGCCCAAGAAGCTTAGCAGGTTCACGCAAATATTCTTCGTAACATGCATCACGTCGATTGAAGAGCGGACATCTAGGACTTTCCAATACTGTAGCTCCCAAAATATCGATTTCTTTTTCCATATGGGTACGTGCCCGTCAACTCCCAGCGGAACTGATTGTCCGCCAGGACCCTTTCCAAAGATGACTTTCAAATCCTTGACCATATCAAATATCTCAGCTCCAGTACGTTCCGCAGGCTTCGGCCGGTGATCTGCCTTGCCGTTGAAATGCTTGCCTTTCTTTCTTACGTTATGATTTCGGGGAAGAAATCGACGATGACCCAGGTACACGTTCTTCGTACAATTATTCAAAAATACACTTTCAGTCTCATGTAAGCAGTGCGTGCATGCTTTGTATCCCTTATTTGACTGTCCTGAAAGGTTACTGAGAGCAGGCCAATCGTTGATGGTTACAAAAAGCAATGCTCGTAGGTCAAATTCCTCTTCTTTGTGCTCATCCCACATAGGTACACCAGGTCTTCCCCAGAACTGTAAAAGTTCATCAACTAATGGCCTTAGGTACACATCGATGTCATTGCCGGGTTGCTTCGGACCTTGGATGAGCACTGGCATCATAATGAACTTTCGCTTCATGCACAACCAAGGAGGAAGGTTGTAGATGCATAGAGTCACGGGCCAGGTGCTATGGCTGGAGCTCTGCTTGCCAAAAGGATTCATGCCATCAGTACTTAGACCAAATCTTATGTTCCTTGCGTCAGCTGCAAAATCTTTGAACTCTCTGTCGATCTTTCTCCATTGTGTTCCATCAGCGGGGTGTCTCAACTCCCCGTCGGACTTACGGTCCTCTTTGTGCCATCGCAACAACTTGGCATGCTATTTGTTCCTGAACATGCGTTTCAACCGAGGTATTATAGGAGCATACCACATCACCTTGGCGGGAACCCTCTTCCTGGGTTTCTCGCCCTCAACATCGTCACCAGGGTCATCGCCTCTGATCTTATAACGCAATGCAGTGCATACAGGGCATTCATTCAAATTCTCGTATGCACCGCGGTAGAGGATGCAGTCGTTAATGCATGCATCTATCTTCAGAACCTCTAAACCTAGAGGGCAGACAACCTTCTTTGCTTCGTACGTACTGGCGGGCAACTCGTTATTCTTCGGAAACATATTCTTCAACATTTTCAGCAAATTTGCAAATGATGAGTCAGCTACACCTTCCCGTGCCTTCCATTTCATCAAATCCAGTGTGCAGCCCAGCTTTTTCAGACTATTGTCGCATCCTGGGTACAGCGACTTCGTGTGATCCTCTAACATGTGATCCAAATTCTCCCTCTCCTTGTCAGTTTCGCAGCGTCTCCGTGCATCAGCAATGGTCCGACCAAGATCATCAGCGGGCTCATCATGTGCCTCTTCTTCACCTTCACCAAACCCTTCCCCACCTTCAGCATCATCCTCCATGAAAGTATCACCGAAAGCGTCATGATAGTTGAAATCGATATCATCCTCTTCTTCATCTTCTTCCATTCTAACCCTTTTTTCTCCATGCTTGGTCCAACAATTATAGCTTCGCATGAAACCGTGCCGAAGCAGGTGAATGTGAACGACTTTTGAGGAGGAGTGACCCTTCTCATTCTTACATTCAGCACATGTACAGATAATAAAACCTCGCTGCTTGTTCACATTTGCCACTACGAGGAAATCTTTCAAACCCGTAGTGAACTCGCCGGAGAGTCGGTTACCGTACATCCATTGCCGATTCATCTGTATTATTATTATATAAAGTATATAATTAACCATCATGCATTTGTTAAACTAACTAGCTGGAAATAATACAAATCATGAAAGGTTCAAGTTGCTAACCGCGATCGCGGAGGTAAAATAAATAAAAACGCTCAAGTGCGGCTCGGACACTTCATATCATGTGTGTTTCATGCTCTCGGTCATTTCATCAAACACGTTGTGTGCATAGGAGGAACAAAAAGCAAACCCACCACCCCTTGTGAATATTGTGAGTAGAAGTGACACCAAATGTGGCTAAGTGCAGCCACCTGAGCCCTATATATAGGGTTGGGCCTTTAATCCCGGTTCACCTGGACAACCGCGACTAAAGGCCTTGGGTCCAGCCTGAGGACCTATTAGTCCCGGTTGGCCTGGCCAACCGGGACTAAAGCCCCTCCCGTCCGCCAGCTGTGGACCGAGCGCGCTGGGCCCAGACTGTTGGTCGGGGGGTCTCTTCCCGAACCGCGACTAAAGACCCCTATAGTCGTGGGTCGATACTTTTGGGGACTAATGGGGGCGTATGAAAGACCTATTTTCTACCAGTGATAATTTTTTATCAGATTTTACAACTTGAAATTTTAGCATAAACTTTGACTATTTATTACATAAACTTTGATTACTTCCCAATGGAGAGAGTACAGTGTACTGATGATTACTTCCCAATGGAGAGCAGAGTACTTCCCAATGGCTGAGCAGAGCAGTGTACTATGAAAAGTGTCGGATTCTCTTCCGTGCAGGTGCAGAGGTCTGTCATCGTGGATCTTGCGTTCATATAAAAAGTGTCGGCAAAGTTCCCAATGAAGAGACTCTGCTCGGCCACAGAAGAAGAACATGGTATGAACGCAAGATCCATGGTAGCAACACCAGCTTCACATCAACTCAATTACACTCCCCGACAACCACAAAACAAGACTATCCACCGAACGCAAGGCCCGTCACAGCACTACCGTCGGCACACCCACTCGATAACTTTCTCTGAACCATACAAAGAAAAAAATCGAAGATCGATTCTGCAACCCAGAGCGCATACGGAATCCCCAATGCACCTCAAACCTGAGGCAAAGATCCTGACGACCAGCGGCTACAAAAAAAAAACCAACCTTGCAAACCTCCATACGTCTCCTAAAGCACGATACAGTGATGGGCGTACAAATCCAACAACGCACCCTGAACACTAACCGGAAACGCCGGCGGATATCGACCTAAATATAATGGCAGGCACATAAATCCAACAGCGCGCCCTAAACACGACCTGAAAACGACGACATCTATCGACAGGACCCAACAACGAATTCGTACGGAACAACAACTCTCAAGCGGAAACAACGGCCAGGAGCCCCACGCACCCCACATATCCTAAGATCAAAAGCGATGCTGACAGAACAGCACCAAACCACCAGCAAAGGAAGTAGAAAACCAGATCCGCAGCCAAAAAGCAGCAAACAAAGAAAAAATCAAGCAATCCCCACACAGACGGAAGGCGCAACCGACCACACACCGACAACAGCAAAGCGTACACAAATCAAAATACAAGGAGGCAAGGAGAATTTGCGAATCACAGCAGCCCCGGGCGGTAGCGCGGCCACCAACGTTGCTACCAGAGCGCCGCCACCCCCCGCAATCCACGACAACGAATTTGTACAGCAGAGTAAGAATGAGAAAAACAGGAGAAAACCAATCGAAGATATCCCCACAGACGCACGGTCACCGGACAGACCACCGCCGACGGAAAGCAAGACACGAGAGAGAAGAGCAGAGCGCCGGCAGAAGCACTGAGAGAGGAAAAGGGGGAAGAAAAGGGATGACGGCGTGACCCAAGCCTCCCAGACACGTGGCCATCATGCGCGGAAGGAGGAAACCGACTGAGAAAACCCGTTTGCCGACAGACAGACCCTACGCGACCAACAAACCGACCAAAGCGCACGAGAGAACAAAATCGACGGCAAACACGCGGGCCCCAGCCGAGGATGAAGGAGAGCGCAGCAATTTCGGTGACCGACAATCTGGCCCACCCAGGACGCGCGACAGCACGGGACAACAACCCACAGCAAATTCGGTGACCGACAAGCGGGCCCACCCGAGGACACACGACAGCACGGGAATTCCTCCCCAATTAGAGATGAAGAAGATATCAGGAGTCAGTTAACAGATCTGAGTACTACTTGAGTCACACAAAAAAAAAATTACCTCAGCAATTACTTGCATTTGGTTGAAATAAATCTGGGTAAAACCTGGAAGATATTAAATTGCGAGCAGATAAAAAGTTGCATGCTAGTATTGGCCAAAGCGAGCGGCACCATACCACCAACTCTTGCGACCATCATCAGCTTTTATGCCAACAGGTCCACCTGAGCTTCTCGAGTCTATGATACATGGCATCAAAAATCTCAATCGGTCGCAATAGATGCCCCACATGCGGATTCTGCACGCCACCAGCAGTCCGTGCCTGACGCCACATCCTGATGCCAACGAACTCCTTTTCCGCTGCTCGTTCTACTAAGCGGCCACAACTTTCAGCATGAGGAGGCCATTGATCACCTACTTCTAGGATGTGTGTTGGACAGGGAGATTTGGACCGATTTCCTGAGGTGCTGGGGTCGGGATGAGTGGATTCTGAATCACGATGATTCGTTGATGGAGTGGCTTTCCATGAACTTGTTATGGACCCATGAACGATCCCATGATAGACGCCACATGCATACATAACATGGATGTTCAGATCCCATGAACTTGTTGTGGACCCTAGGTGGGTGCTGCGCTTGTTAAGGGCTTCTTTGATTCACAGGATATGAAAATCCAAAGAATAGGCAAGAGATAGGAAAAGGAAAGGATGGCACATGCAAACCTTGCCTAGTTCCTTGTGCATAGGAAGCAAAGGATTTGGTCTGAGCGGATTCTATTTTCCTGTATATTTTGCACTGAAGTAGAGATCCAAAGGAAAAAAATTCTATGATTTTCCTTTCCATCATTCCCGTGAATCAAACACATGAATAGTAACATCTCTGGAAAATTTCCTAATCCTTTGGTCTTCCTCCAAATCAAAGGAGGCCTAATTGAGTAACTCTTTGTCGTTAGTGTTTTGTCCGCCACCCTCCGTGTAAGTAGGTAAGAGAGTAGTCCACTACTACTATCTACTAAATGTGGGTACTAATACTAGCTGAGTAGTTGGAAAAACTATATCGAGTGTCTCATGCAGCAAGGCGGAAGAACGCATCAATAGTGTGACAGATCAACCACCAATTGCGCACAACTTGGGGAATGTTTTGAACTTAAAACGTGCCCCTGAGAGGTGCAATGCACAACTAGTAGTATAATGGTGATTAGCACATTTGACGCAACAGAGAGATAGTTGAATCGACCATCACACATGGGGAAGGGATTAGGAGGCAACGGAAAAGCAGGGGTGACATGTTACATTGTTGGGTTTGTGTATGTGCCTCAAGTCGATCTCGATCGGCTCTGTAGGTGGCCAATCCATCGCAAAATTAGAAAAGGGGGCTGACCCAATGATACATGCAACTTGGACAAGGCTTAGATGACCAAGAGACTATGTAAACCACTTTCGAAACAGCTGACGGAGATTGGCGGTGGTAGAAAGTACCAATTTGCCAAGACGGACATGTTCAGCTGGCTAGTTGAGTCCACCCCTCTTGTCTATCATCTATGATTCCTTGCAAGTTGCTACTATGAGCAGCACAACGCTTCATAGCAGTGCAACATCATGGAGAACAGAAGCAAACGGGACGAACAAAAATGGCACCCAAGACGGACCTGGCACTTCAAATCGTCTCGTAATTAAGGCATGCTCTCACTTTGAAAAAAAAAACAAGACCTACCAGGACTAGCCCTTAGTGGCATTTTTTTTCAAAGAAGGATGCACCCTACCTGAATTCCCGAAATTCTGCCCACGACGGGGATTGAACTCGGGTCGCTGGCATGCGCAGCTGCAGCCTAGCCACTGGGTTATTGCCATAAATGATGCCCTTAATTTCAAACAATTCAAAAAAAGCAAATTTGGTGTCTCTTAATTTCAAAGAATGTCTGTTTCCTATGTGAACATGTATTTTGTAGTGGGAAAAGACATGTTTTCTAACAAAGTAGCGATTTCGGTGTTCTAGATTCTTACATCACTGTTTAATTCTTCCGGGATACAAGTTTTTTTTTTCATGAAATTTTTCGCCAGTGTAAAGAACCGTGCCTCGGGGCCGTCAGCTCTGCCGACCGTCAATCTCACTACATCGTGCTGCCACACACATGTGTCCCTTGCTGTCTCGACCGTTTCCGACGCATGGGGCCGAAGGGGACCTTCCATACGATCCTTGGCTGAATGTGCAGCGCCGAGGAATGCACACGGCGTCCCACGTTCTCCAAACGGAACTTGGCAGATCAATGAGCAGCATAGTAGGGTACCCGACCACGGCCGCTTACTTGGCAGAAGCTTACTCCCATTGCTGGTTCGTGCACGACTTTGCGGCTGTCCTCGCCCGCTCGGTTACACACGCGAGGCTCGGCAGCAACAACAGCAAGCCGGGCACGACTGTCCCGCTGAAACACACACGTGGCGATTGATGCGGTTGTCATATTTCCGGTGGTGGCGGCAAGGACATGAAGCCGCTGCCAAGGAGACACACCAGCTGCTCAACACCACACATTGTCCAGAATATATAGTATAGGTCATGATGGTGAGAGGTGGATCCTACCTCCAGTTTTAACAATCGGGTCAAAAGGTGTGAGGTTTCGGTTCCACGTCAGCACTGACAGCGGGTCCCACACGCCAGAATCATCGTTTCTGCGTACTAGCAGTCCGTGAAGTGTATCTTGCAAGTTCGATACGCAAGAACAATTATTTTTTGGTTATCCCAATAGTTTAGTGAAACCCTAATCGCAATTGTGCTAGATTTTTGTAAATGTCTCGCTTCCTTGGCAGGGCCGGCCCATAGGCCGGGCAAAAGGGGCAACTGCCATGGGCCCAAAGAGGAGGATGGCCTCGATTACTAAAATACACTGTAAATCTTATACTATCATACACAAATCATGTATTTGTTATTGACTATTTATAGACAGTAAAAATTCAAACTTAGTATACATAAACAATTGCAAAATAGGAAACATTATAATATACGACCAGCGCTGACATGTTTAATTTGGAGGCTAGTTTGCATATAAATGACTTACACATACTATGTTTAAATAATTAATATATATATATTTCACCTGTTTAATTTCATACGTAAATTCTTATTTGAGAGACTAAGAGAAGAATTTTTTTACACAATGTGACATAGACCATATTGTGGTGAGTGTATATGATAGCTGAATTTTGTGTGTGCAAAAGTATTAAAATCCATAACTTTAATTTATAACAAAAAAAAAACAAATTACGCCAAATTGTCAATTTATACTCGAGAAGTTTCTATATATTTGTTACATAACCATACACTACGATCCTATATTAAGATATATGTTAGGGTGTATGCTTTTTTACTTTGTAACCATATATATAACAATATTCGAAGTAGAGAAGATCATTCACAAAATAATATACATATATAATTTTTCGATTGTAAAAATAGTAATGCGTAATGTGTTGTTTCTTCCTTTTTCACATTTAAGATTATTTTGTTAAGGAAAATAGCTTACAAAAAAAAAGTGCAGGTCAAATATATTTTGATATATAAAACATACATTTGTTAAAACTACAGTATGAAGAAAAAAGAACACAATATAAATGTTTAGCATAATTATACTTCTTAATAAGTCGCCCCGGGTCCAAAATTTAGTTGGAACGGGCCTGTTCCTTGGCACGCCAAGACTAACCAATTACCAAAAATATGGTGTGTTTGGGGGCTTGGAATTATGCTCAGTTACTCCGGTGTCTCCACTCTGTTTTGTTTTGATGGCATGTGAGGCCGTTGAGTCCTGGAGCGAGATCCATCACTTCTACGGTCACTACAGCGTATGTAGAAAGTTACTGGCTTTTTCCCCTCAATGTTTGATTCAATTTTATAGCATGGCAGTATCATCCATCACCATGTTCCGAGGTCTGGGCTGACAAACACTGAACGCCATTGAATGTGTGGTCTCCATGCTCTACTCATAAATTCAACACATATCTCTCATATACCACCTTTCACTAGAAAACATGCAAGGTGAAATTGTATAATCACCAACCAAGAGTGTTATATCCACAGTTCGGCGTCATGAAGGTTCAAGAAATTCTCTCGTACCACAGCTATTTATAAAACCAAGAAAAGTGGAAGAAAATAAAAAATAAAAGAAGAGAAAAGAAAACCAAAATTACCTTGAGAATAGGAGATGTCGGGAAGCTAACTCTTAGCGGGACTCTAGGTCCATGTATTGGAATCTTGTATGATTTATTACATGATGATGATGCCGCGGTGATAGCTCAAATAATCTTTTAAGCACTCACTATCTTCACTACTAACTTCTTCTTCTTCGTGTCGCAATAAAGGCTGCAAACTAGCACAGGGGTAATCAAATTGACATTAGAGTAAGTACAATAAGCTTATGTCACCATACGATAAGGGATAAATTTATATATTGTTGGGAATATGCCCTAGAGGCAATCATGTATGATGTAATTCCCACTGTATTCATAAAGTTATTAAGTTGTCCTTGTTTTGAACATCTGATATATGTCATTGAATATGTGATTCGATTGTGGAACCATATATTCACGTTGTTCATACTAATTGTCCTTGGTCGTTAAGGTTGTGCTGGACACACATCCTAGACTAATGTGAGTGTTGGCTGATGACACGGTTCCACTTGTCATGGGCATGGTGATGCCATTCCAACGTTCACGGACTTGGCTAAAGAGTTTAGCAAGTCGGACTGACCCACATTGAGATGCAACGATCAAGTCGTCATTTGCATGTCTCAATCAATGTAATCCTTAGACCTGAGGTTGTCGCACAATCCGAGTTGTGGATCACCGACTTAGGTTCTGTCAAACGTTGTTCTGTGACAAGGCAACTATAAAGGCAGAGTTCGGGTCGAATGAGAAGCAAGCTGCGTGATGTGGATAATCAAGATGGGATTTTGCCCCTCCGATTGGAGAGATATTCTCTGGGCCCTCTCGAGTGATATGATTCAGGAAGCATGGCCATGCGCGACTCAGTTAAGTGTTAACTGTGTCTATTGACTAAAGAGTTAGTCAGATGAATCACATATCACGGACCGAGAAGAGAGTTGAGCTATTTAAGGGATGACGATAAATCGCCTATAGCTCGACAAGGTATATCGTGAGGCAAAAGGGACTAAGATGAATATCGCATTGAAAGGTATGTCGTCATGACTCAATGGGACTTGGGAGTCGGCACGTTCTGCTAGGAGCCGCTACCGATTGATCGATTGGGAGTAGGACTCCAATCGTGTCCATGTCGCCATGAGCCTGCAGGGTCGCACACTTAAGAGCGGGAGCAAGCATTGGTTGGGTTGGACCCGAACCGGAAATGGACTGAGTTAGTGAGTCGGACTCACGGAGGGAATGGGCCACAAGTGTTGTGAAGCCCATTACCATACGCTATATAAAGAGGGGCGCAGGTTGCCCAGCGGGCAAGTTAGTCCACTCTCCCATGCGTTGGGAACCCTAGCCCCACTCAGTCCAGCCGCCGCACCGGACCTAGCAGTCCGCCGTCGGAGCTCCTCCTTGTACGTGTGGATACCGGCAGAGGTGCTGTACGTTCAGCACTTCGACGTTCGAGGGATTGGATCGGCCGGACCGGATCGTGGGACTGCACTGCCCCGACCCGACGCGCTACATCGATAATCCGCACCTGCGCGTCTAGTGGTAATACTCGTGGCCTTCTACCTCGGCTAGATCTTGGTAGTATCGCGTAGGAAAAAGTTTTCGTTTATCTCTACGCGTGCCAACATATATGTTTGATCATATGGATGAGAGAGAAGAGAAGTCATAACATGAGTGGGCCTATGCAAAAGTTAGCTACATGGTGTGGTCATAGACACTATGTGAGAGTCCAAGGTGTGGCATACCTTAATAAACTAGAACATTTTTTTAATGGATAATTATCGTACATGTTGGCTATATGGTTATCCATATATGACATGGCAAGTTCTTATAGCTAGTTTTTTTTGTTTTGATAAATGGCTTTTATTACTTAAATCGTTAAGCATTACACCCGGACTCTGCATCATAATAATGCACACAGCCGAAATCCAAACTGAAAATCAAAATAACGACAACTCTAAACAAATCCATCGGACATAGCCTGTCGTCTCTATGGAGCCGCTATCCGGAGATCAAGCGGCTATCCATATGGGATAAAAATATCCCTCGCCACCTGCTCCAACCGTGCACACGCCTCCGTTAAAAGGTCTCGAAATTCCCCCCGCTGTAATGTCGACCACGAACGGGAATACCCGTGCATCTAAACAGAAAATGCATGCGAGAAATTTTTTTGTCATTGAAAATCTTGTCATTTCTACATAGCCAGAGAGACCAAATAACGGCTAGCGCTCCCCCCGCTGCAATGGATGTGGACGGGTAAAGGTTCGAAGCCATTTGGATATCTTATAGATAGTTGATGGCTATACTATTGAACTTGCTCTTAGCCTCATTGTCGAGGTCTAAGTGAACACGTAGCGCTATCTGGCCGAGTCAATTATGTCACAAAAGTTTAAGATTCACTAGTGGAAAAAAGGCCTATAACCCCGGTTGGTGTGGCCCTTTCGCACCGGCCGGCCAATCGGGGCTGGAAAACCGCGGCTAAAGACTCTCTTTAGCTCCGTTTACATCACGAACAGGGGCTAAAGGATGCACCACGTGGGCGCTTTTCAGCGAAAGGATATTCCAACCTTTATTCCCGGTTCGTAATTAATACCAAGCGGAGATAAATGTCTACGCCGATTTAGGTCGTTTTCCTACCGCGGTATGGTTTTGCGCTATTTCTGCCGCGGCAGTGCTTTGGGTTAATTTTCCGGCCGCGGTAGGGGGATCTGGGAGGGGTCTGTGCGCAAATGATATATATATTATATTATTTCCATGTTGACAACATATATACAGATTATTACATGGAACTAATTGAGATCCGCTTATACACTAAGACTATCTAAATGAATGGAGATCATTATCGATAATGGAATGCTCCATTTGGATTTATGACTTCCTTAACCAAAACTCCCGCCAATTCCTCTTGAATTGCTTCCAGGCGGTCATGCGGTAGGAGCTCCCTCCGCTTGTCGTGAATCATAATAATTTTTACTCCTCCTCCGCTCATTCACGATGATCCTCATGTTCTTCATGACATAGAATCCACATAAGTTTGTTCCCGCTAGCTGCTCAGGGAAATTTACGAGAAATAGAATTCAATCAAATAATGCTCAAGCAACTAAAGAGATGCATGAATCTAGCAAGTTCTACTTACATCGATTGTATGGACTATCAAATTAGTTTGTGGAAGACTGGTTTGTGAAAGACTCCCCTTGCTGGACCGTGCACGACTTTGCGGCTGTCCTCGCCCGCTCGGTTGCACACGCGAGGCTCGGCAGCAACAGCAGCAAGCCGCACACGACTATCGCGCTGAAACACACACATATGGATTGATGCGGTTGTCATATTTCCGGTAGTAGCGGCAAGGACATGAAGGAGCTGCCAAGGAGATAGTCCAGCTGCTCAACACCACACATTGTCCAGAATAGATAGTCTAGGTCATGATGATGAGAGGTGGATCCTACATCCAGATTTAACAATCGGGTCAAAAGGTGTGAGGTTTCGGTGCCTCGTCCGCGCTGACAGCGGGTCCCACACGCTAGAATCATCGTTTCTGCATACTAGCAGTCCGGTAAGGGTGTCTTGCAAGTTCGATACGCAAGACCAAATATTTTTTGGTTAAAATGTAGTATCCCAATAGTTTATTGAAACCCTAATCGCAATTGTGCTAGATTTTTGTAAATGTCTCGCTTCGTTCGCACGTCAACAATAACCAATTACCAAATATGGTGTTTGGGTGCTTGGAATTACGCCCAGTTACTCCGGTGTCTCCACTCAGTTTTGTTTTGATGGCATGTGAGGCAGTTGAGTCCTGGAGCAAGATCCATCACTTCTAAGGTCACTACAGCGTATGTAGAAAGTTACTGGCCTTTTCCCCTCAATTTGTGATTCATTTCTATAGCACGCCAGTATCATCCATCACCATGTTCCAAGGTCTGGGCTGACAAACACTGAACATGACTCCTTGCATGACTGGCCATTTATATGCCACCAACTATAATGCGCGGTCTCCGTGCTCTACTCATAAATTCAACACATATCTCTCATTTTTCTTAGAAAAGGGGGTATACCCCAGCCTCTGCATCGAGTGATGCACACAACTTTTATTACTTATTGAGTTCCAATGTGACTTAAGAAATTACAACGAGAAACTCCTTACCAGTACGGGAAAGCTCCCTCAAAAAACCAGCCGTAATATAAGTACGAAAGCCTATTAATATGCCGCCACGTATCTCGGGAGAAAAAATCCTCTGCCACCGTAAGGAGACGTCTGCAGCCATCCACCATAAGCTTCCTCTGATCCGAAGGAAGTAAGAAAGCCCATAGTTGGATCCAATGTGCTGCCTTGAAGATAACTTGTAAGACATGAAAATGATCTTTGTTGTTAAACACAACATCATTCCTACAAGTCCAAATGGCCCAACAAATGGCCAACACTCTAATTCTAATCCTATCTTTAGTCTTCTTATCAATCCCATTTAACCAATTCCCAAACATGTTTGTAACATTGGAGGGGAGAGGAATATTGTAAGAACAAAAAACCGCACGCCACACAAGTTTAGCAAAAGGACAAGAAAAAAAAGGTGCTCAACAGACTCCCCATTCCCACGAAAAGAACAATGTGTGTCACCTTTTCCACCCTTTTCTAGCTAAATTATCTCTACTTTGCAAAAACTTTTTATCTAAGAACCACATGAAAATTTTAATCTTTAGAGGAGTCTTCAATTTCCACAAATAAGTTTTGAGAAAGATTGCATGAACATTCATCATATCCTCATACATGGATATAACAGAGAACATCCCATTTTGTGTCAAATTCCAATGAAACTTATCCTTAGAGGGAACAAAAGAAATATTCATCAATCGCAAACAAAGTGAGACCACATATCCCACGTATTTCCTATTAAATTCCTACGAAAATAAATATTAATAGGTGGAGCATTTTGAAATACATCATGTACAGAAACATTTTTTATATTCCACAATGTTATATAAGAGAGGGTATTGATCTGAGAGTGGAGTTGGACCTAACCAAATATCTTCCCAAAATCTAGTTCCCTCCCCATTTCCGATTTGAAAAGAACCTCTTCGAAAGGGGTCCTCCTTAAATCTCATTAAACCTTTCCAAAAGGGAGAAACATTAGGTTGTGCTTCAACATGAGCTAAAGATTTACTATGAAGGTATTTGTTTTGCAATAATTCCTGCCAAACACCATCCTCAGTAAGAAACTTAAACAACCATTTACTAAGTAAACACTTATTTTTTTTTAGTTCAAGCACTTCCCCCTAATCCACCCTGATCCTTAGGTCTACAGAGAATATTCCATCTTGTTAACCTATATTTTCGTTTGTTCTCATCACTCTGCCGGAAAAATTGAGATCTATAAAAATCAAGTCTCTTACGAAATCCAATCGGAATTTCCAAAAAAGAGAGCATGGACATGGGTAGACTAGTTAACACAGAATTAACCAGCACTAAACGGTTCCCATAAGATAATAATTTACCTTTCCAACACCCAAGTTTGTCCTCAAAACGACTCTCTACTGGGTGCCACTCTGCATTTTTAAGTTTTCTATGATGTATAGGGATTCCCAAATAATTAAAAGGTATAGAACTAGACTCACAACCAAAAATTTGTTTGTACTGACTCTCTACCTCTTTAGACTTTCCAAGACAAAAAACTTAACTCTTATGAAAGTTAATATTGAGATCCGATAATTGCTCAGAGATACACAAAATTAACTTAAGACTTAGAGCTTATCAAGATCATGCTCTAAGAATAGAATAGTATCATCTGCGTACTGGATTGTAGACGAACCTCCATCAACTAGGTTAGGAATTAGACCCCCAATTTGTCCATTTTCCTTATCCCTAGCAATAATAATAGTCAACATGTCTGCAACAATATTAAAAAGGATAGGAGATAAATGATCTACCTTCCTAAGTCCTTTTTTGTTTGGAAATAATGACCAATATCATAATTAACCCAAATACCTACACTTCCTCACTGAACAAATTGCATAATCATTTTGCACCAATCTAATGGCTCAGAAGAATTGGCGTGATAACGCTGACACGATCTGTGTCCTTTGTCCTGATGGTGCACGGGAAACTAGGGAGCACCTATTCTTTGAGTGTCCTTTTGCTGTCAGATGTTGGTTTCACATAATGATTGACTGGGACCTGAGAAAATCCTGCCTTGAGCGTATAATGCAAACCAATGTGTCCTTCAAGGAACCTTTTTTTCTTGAGATCTTTGCATGCGTCACATGGAATATTTGGAAGTCTCGCAATGATTTCATTTTCCAGCACATAGAGCCATCTTGGGGGCACTGGAGGACCAAACTCCTATTTGATTTGGAGTTTCATAAATATAGACGAAAACTTGAATTCTTGCTAGTTGGTTAGCTTGGATCACTAGCATTTTTCAACTAACCTTATTCAAGTTGTAATTCCTTTTCTTTCCCCTAAGACACTGTTGTATTTTACTTTTGTAACTCTTGGGTCATCCATTGGTTGATTCTATTTATCTATAAAAACACCGTAGGGCCTGTCCCTACGGTCTCAAAATTCAAAAAATATCTTGTGCAAAACCTTTCATACGCAAAGCTTGTTGGAGAAAGGGCCATTTGACCTTAACACCTTTCACTAGAAACAATCCAAGGTGAAATTGTATAATCACCGACCAAGAGTGTTATATCCACAGTTCGGCGTCATGAAGGTGAAAAAAATCCTCTCATACCACAACTATTTATAAACCAAGAAAAGTGGAAGAAAATAAAAATAAAAGAAGAGAAAAGAAAACTAAAATTACATTGAGAATAGGCGACGTCGGGAAGCTAACTCTTAGCTCGACTATACGTCCTTGTATTAGAATCTAGTATTATTTATCACATGATGATGATGCCGCGGTGATAGCTCAAATAATCTTTTAAGCACTCGCTATCTTCACTACTAACTTCGTCTTCCTCGTGTCGCAATAAAGGCTGCAAATTAGCACATGGGTAATCAAATTGACCATTAGAGTAAGTACAATAAGCTTATCAGTACTAGAGAAAAGCTTACCACAGGCGAACAGAAAAGGCCTACAACAGGCGCATTTCAGTTCGCCTGGGACCATATCGCCAGCGGTAATCACTTACCCCAGGCGAATACCAAAATGCGCCTGTGGTAACTCAGCATACCCCAGGCGAATCAGCCTTGTGCGCCTGGGGTAACTGATTTACCTGTGGCGAACAAGCATGGTGCGCCTGGGGTACAAATGCGCCTGTGGTATTAGATGTTATTCGCATGGGGTATGTTTTTGCTGTGTCAAAAAATAAAAGAAACCAAAATAACAGAATAACAGGAAAATGACAGAAATAAGTATCAAAATGACAGAATTAACAGAATAACAGGAAAATGACAGAAATAAGTTTCATAGTCTCGAACAGAGATAGTTCAACAAATAATATAACCTCGATCATCAACACATAATACACAAGTTTATATTACATAGTCTCGAACAATAGTCTCGAACTGAGATAGTTTAACAAATTGATAGTTTAGCTAGACAAGCAAAAGAACAAGTAGCATCAACACAAGGAGTACAAGGAGTATCAGCACGGCGATGGCGAAGGTGGTCATCCGGGCCCTCGTCTTCTTTGTCTTCTCTCTCGCTAGGTAAGTGGCGTATCGAGCTTCCGCCTCCACTATGGTCTTGTACCCCTTGTAGTTGTTGCCGATGAAACCGTGCCCCTGTCTCCAGCATTGTTCCCAATCGTCGTACACTCCGGGAACCCTACCGATATACACAACATACCATGTCATCTGTGCATAGGACAAAAGTACGAGTTTAGCATGGAAAGTGATAATAGACCGCAAATAACTATAAAAGAAATAGAAGCATCAAGGTCTACGAATAAAACAAGACAAATAAAGGACTAAAATTTATATGATGCAAGTGTATACTAACATTTTGTCAATCCTATGGTCTCGGCGGGAACGGACGAACGCCTTCTAGCGTGTTGAATGTCCGGGTGTCACGTTGATCTCGTAGGTGTGCTTCTATGTCACGGTTGCTCGGTGGTGCATGGCCGTGGAAGAACAAGCCACCTCGAGTGATGACATCCGACGAGAGTATCATGCAGATCATCCGCTGGATGCGACGGAACTCAGCCCGCACATATTCATCGGGGTGTTGGCCATCTTTGTGGTTAGGTCTCGGAGATGACTTGGTAACAATATCTGTTGGGCATCCTTTAAGTAATCCCTCATCTTAAAAGATGGCATACCAAGCTTCCAACCCAGATTCTTGCTCCGATTGCTTGAGGCAGGGGTAGTTTGTTACGTGGGTGCACACGTAGGCGCCTCGGACTATTTTCTCCTTTTTTAGGGGCTTGCCTAAATCGGAGGCGAAGCCGTTGAGGGCAATATTAAGAATAGCTCTTATGTCGATGTAGCCCTTCTACACTGCCCTACCCGCATCGAGATAAGTGCATTGCGACCAATGCGGTTCCATGAGGATGAGTGTGAATCCTCCGTTTCTGCGCAGAACATTTCGAACAAGCCATCAATATCATCTATCAGAATACTAAGGAGATTCTAGAAAGAATGTAACGACGGGAAGCGGAGAGGACTACTTACAGGGGAAAGTATGGCATGAGAATGGCGTTCTTATCCTTGTTATCTATCAAAAAACCCGTTATGTAGTTCGTGATAACAACCCGGTCCGCAGGTGACCACAAGTAGTCCTCAACCATGTAGTAGGGGTCCATAATCGCGATGTGCGGGGTATTCTCCATGACCATATCGTGCGCCATGCTGAGCGATACCAGGCGGACAATGCTTCGGTCGAGCTTTCCCAAGTGGAAGACCCTGAATATGTCTTCGTATCTAATGAAGAACACCTCTGCGGGATTTGTATCCACAAAGCACATGGATCGGGGCACCTTGACCACGTATAGCGGGTAGGAGGGATGTTTCTCACGTAGAAGTTCATTCTATCTGAACAAAATTCCGTCATGGATTCTCCTCATGTCACCACCCATGACAGCGACAACCTCTGGCGGCAGCATCGGCTGACCTATCTCATCCACCTTCCTCCACGGGACGGCGGGCGACAAACGGTCCAGGGGTCGGGCGGCCACTGACTGGCTACTAGAGGAGGCACCACATTTCTTCTTGTTGGCTGCCGGCATCTTCCGATGCTTCTTCGGCCTCAAGAAGATGGGAGTGCCGCTTTGTTTTACCGCCTCCTCGGCCGTAGCACGGAGTGTATTCGGGGTAATCAGCATAGGTTGTGGAGCCGTAAAGGCCGTCTGCTCCTCGGGAGTTTCTTGGGACTATGTTAGCTTCTTCTGGATATCCGGTTTTCTGGTGGGTAACTCAGAAGGACCACCCTCTTCGCCATCTACATTCTTCTGGATATTAAGATTTCTGGTGGGTAACTCCGGAGGAACCTTTTCGCCATCCAAATGATTTATGAAACCGTCAATGGGAGAAAGTTCATTATCCATGTAGCCGTCATGGGTCTCATGCTCGTGATGTTGCTCGTCATGTGACGTCTCATGCTCGGGAGGAGGAGGATCCACTGGAGGTGGAGAGAGGACCTTGTCATGTTGGGTTGCCTGTGGAGGGACAACCTTGTCTTGTTGGCTTGCCGCGGGAGCAACAGGTGTAGTGGTGATGGCCATGCCTTGGCTTGGCGCCGACCCAGACGTGGTGTTCAGCCGAATAAGGGCTTCGGCCCTAGCAAGATTTGATTATCCAGTTGGCTGAGATTCAGCTCGCTGTCGGCATCGGCGGATTGATTAGGAGGATACAAGTCCTGGAATCCCGGTAGCACCAGATCGACGCGAACCCGAAGCTCGTTGGCCAGTATATCTCTGAAGTGGTACTTGCGGGAGAGTGGCTGGAAGATGCTCCCCTTTGCAACATCCTTCAACTCGCTGCCCACTTTTAGCAGGAAGGTGCATCCCGTCGCGTCAGCCTGCGATAACATGCATGGATAGGTCAGAGAGTAGTGTTATATTGAACTGGCTACCGCTTGAGACGGTCAATATTTTACCGTGAGGGCATCGAGCTCGGCTAACATCGACGGACCACAGGTGATGGTGGGCTCGTCGAGCAACGATAACATCGACGGTCCATCGGCCACGCCGGACACGGTCGACGGTCCATCGGGGGCAGGCACGTCGGGCATGGCGGGGGCGGGCGCGCCAGGCATGGCCAACGTCGACGGACCACCGGCGGCGGCCACGGCGGGCATGACCAGCATCGACGGTCCACCTCCGGTGCCTATGTTGATCGTAGGTAACGGCCCTTGTGATCCCCCAGTGATGTAGCCACATAGTTTTTCAAATACGGCGGGTATGAGCGCATTCTTCTTCTCCATGTTTTCTTCCAAGTACACCACCTTCTTCTTCAGCAACTCCACCTCCTCGTTCGACTGGCTCTTCTTCGCCGCCCGTGACTCCTTAGTGTTGGGCTCAGCCAAGCGATAGTTGGCGTGCTTCCTATTTAGTCCGCCGCCGGTGATACGGCCTAAGTGCGACCTTTTCAGCGGGTCCTGGCTCTTTGCCTTGTTGTACCCCCTTATGAAAGACTTATCCCACGCGACTTTGGCCGTCGACGTCTGCGACGAGGAAGATTCAAGTTGTTGTTCTTCTAGCTGCAAAAGCAACATATGAACGGTTTAGAAATGGTTTCGTACTAAAATGAAATCATGGACTTGATGATGATGAGTTGCATGAAATGGTAAATTTCTTTCCACTAGTTTCTCAACATTCTTCACACTATCGTCCGTGACCAAAATAACATTCTCCACCATCTTAGGGTCCCTGACAAGTTCCCCGGTCGGAGCTACTTTTCTGTACCTCGACCTCATGAATTTATGGAATTGCAGGTCATGGGCATACTTGGCGTAAGGGTTCTCAATCCCTTTTTCAATATAGGCCTGGTCCTCTTAATCCCAAATTGGCTCCTTCCAGTCGTAGCCACGACAGCCGAGATTGAGGTGACCGATGTTCTTCGACGCTAGGTCCCTCCCCCATTCCGTTTGATTCTTAGTGAAATCAAGCGACTGGTTATCTAAGAAAGTCTTGAAGTCATCGGGCGTAATCCGCGGGAAGTGGTGATGGATGTCTTCGAATAGTTCCTCGTCCCTAATCATCGCCCTCACCATAGTCTTGTAATTGCTCAGGGCTTTGGTGAATCTAGTGAGGGCGAGTTTGTTCACCAGGTTGCCCTTCAGGTAGCATCCCAGGTAGAATCAGGTAGCAGCAAAAACATCCCAGGTAGCATCAGGTAGCAGCAAAAACATCCCAGGTAGCATCAGGTAGCAGCAAAAACATCCCAGGCAGCAACAGTTAGCAGCAGCAGTTAGCATCATAATAATGATCATATTGATGGTATCGTTACAAATGCTTTCTGTAGCACTTCTTAGTTGTGATATTGAAAATTAAGATCCTATCAAGGAACATACCAAAAGTAAAGAGCTTGAAAATATATATTACCATGCTCATAAATTTACTTGCTGCGTTGGTTGAATAATGCAGGTCTTTCGGTTGTTCAGAGATGCAATTCTGATGTTGTTCTTTTGACACACCAAAACACCATGAACCGAATAGGGAAAGGTAACTACCTACATCCCTTTCTACTAAAATTTTAAAGATATCATCCACTTAGCCAAAGCGTATCCTAATTCCCTTCTTTAGAGTATCAAAAGTAGTCAAGAATATGGTGCTTGGATAATTCAACTGGTCTTGAACAAGTGAAAACATATCCTTAGACCTTGTTTTGATCATCTGAAAAATAAAGAGGCTCCTTCTACAGTCCATATGTCCGTAATTATACATGCACATCCTTAAAAAATAATGATGCAAGCAGACTATTCCGTACATGATGCATAGTTATACCTTTCTAGATGGTCCTCATAGTAATTTCCCTCTGTCCTGGTATATTTGGCATTGCTAGGTGCTGTATTGTTGGATCATCATTTATTGTTGAATGTCAAACAAGTTGTAGTTTATTGTAGTTCTGATTTTCTTCTGAATGATTTTAGTAGGTAATAATTCAGTTGTATCATGAAGTTAGACCATTCACTACCTTCAAGGCTTCAACTGCTATGTACCATGTGTGTCTGTGCAATCCGGCTCATTCTTCATTCTCATAAAGTTATTTATATTGGCCATACAGTTATATTTCATCTACAACATGCCTGGTGTATAGGGAATTGGTCAAGTGGCTATACTGCAGTGATCGACGGTGAAAACATATGCATAGGTGACCAAGAACTACAAGTTGTTTTTGCTCCTGTAAGCCAGTGTTTTATTTGGAGAATTATTCTCCCATTTCAGCATATGCCAATTTTTAACCTTACATGATAATTCATTTGATTTGTTCAATCATATCAACTTTATTTATGTACCGAGCTCTATAAAGGCTAACACCGACATTACCCTAGACAGAAGTTTTAGTAGCAACTGACGGTCCAATATGCATTACGGCATATGAACATTTTGTTTCTTATAGTTCAAATATAGATGCACGCCATAGTTCACACAGAATGACTACACTAACGGCTGATTTCTTTCCACTGGTTATTGTTGTGTTGTTGCATTGTTTTAACAAAAGATGGTATCATGACGTTTGGCACTTAACTAAAGTTACCAGTTATGAGAATATCAGGACAGATATTATAGAATTTAGCCTTCCTGACGTTGTTCAGAGGCAAAATCGAATCAACACTGCACATAATCTTATACAGCAGTTATTGTCTAGCATCACCTAGAAATTACTCTCCAGGAAAAAAATATTATGGGTAGTCATATAGGGGAAGCATATGATTGCTCTTTTTAAAGTTTGGAGTTCATCCATTTTCTAATGTGATCTGATTCAATCATACATTCTGCTATTTATGTGAAATCTACACCATCTGCCCTATACTACACTTCTATCTTGCAATTATCAGAGAATCTTCTTGGGGACTGCTATATTTTACATTTTTACTTGTATGGAACTCAATTTTCCACAAAATCAACTTCATTTCTGAACCAAGTGTTTAGTTAGAGCAGAACATATGCTAGATTAATTGATTGAAACTTTCTCAATGTTTAATCCTAGGGTCATACAGATGATCATATGGGGGTTCTCCATGTCACTACCACTTCACTAATTGTTGGAGATCATTGTGTCGGGTAAGCATCATTCTTGATCTAGATCATCATCCAATCCATCACCAGAGCCATAAGGGGCACAAGACCTAGATCAAAATTACTATGGGTGTCCAACATCATAAGAAACATGTATTTAGCATAGGCTCGATGGTCTAGCTATTGAGCAAGGCGAGGAGAGGACATAGAGAGAGTGAGGGACGGCTGTTGCTCAACCTAGGGTTGGGCTAGGAAGATGGGGGAGGCGGGAGGGGGGCTGACCTGGACGCGGGCGTGGGCGACGACGGCGTGGGCGTGGGCGTGGGCGTGCTCGACGACGTGCTGGACGGCGTGTTGGACTCCTCGACGACTGCTGCTCCACGGCGTGGGCGACGGCTGCTGGATGGGGTGCTCGACTCCCGCTTCTCCTCCTGCTGCTCGACGACGGTAGTTAGCACCGTGGGAGAGGGAATTGGGGAATTGGGGATCGCGAGAGGGATCGCGAGAGGGAATTGGGGATCTGTTTTGCGTAAGAGAGAGAAGGAAGTGCGCGCGGTAGTTAGCACTATGGGAGCTTACCCCAGGCGCAAAACGCGCGATATGCGCATGCGCTACCGCTTAGCCTAGGCGAATTCTGCTCAAACGCGCCTGCGGTAAAGTTCCAAGCAATTTTTTATGTCGCGGGCCCCCAGAGCCTTACCCCAGGCGCATGTTTTCCCATATGCGCCTGTGATAACTTTTACCCCAGGCGCATACTTTTAGAGATGCGCCTGTGCTAAGATTTTCTAAATTACACATACCACCCCGGCTCGGGACACATCGGGCAATAGGAATGCTATTAGATGGGGCTCCCACATTGTTTTTCACTTCAAAATTACATATATATGAATGTTAACATATGCAAAAATATTTAGTGTCGCATCGAGCGTAAATAGATTGATTTAGCGAGATACCGCAAGTGTTTCTCTCTGAAAACACATTGTACATAGTAGCTATTAGCATGTTATATCGCACATAT
The DNA here is from genome assembly GCA_028641055.1 of Alopecurus myosuroides. Taxonomy (NCBI): domain Eukaryota; kingdom Viridiplantae; phylum Streptophyta; class Magnoliopsida; order Poales; family Poaceae; genus Alopecurus; species Alopecurus myosuroides. Next base: position 311,448,164 of record CM054063.1, on the reverse strand, counting down.
CGCGAGTATTTCCCTCTCTCAACCTTTCGTCACAATCTTACTCTTGCCTTTCTTGGTCGATGTTGAATACGTGACCGCCATATCGTGACTTCTTCTTGTGAATGGAAGACATGCCCTAGGTAGTGTGGTCCTGCTTCTTCTTCTGGTGTATGGTGCATCGTCTTCACAGGGTTCTTCCATCATCGGGTCTCCGACTAAGCCGCCGAAGTCCTTCTCATCGGCGACTCCATCCATTCCTACGAGGGCCCTTTTTCCTCTCCTTACGACAACACGACTAGGCTTTGTCGGGTTGGTTATGAAGAAGCATTGCTCCACGTGCTTAGCCAATACCCAGGGCTCATTTTGCGTGGTAGGGTTCTGGGACTTGGGTTTGTTGGCTTCAGACATCGACATAGTGGTGAAATATTCGTCTTCTTTCGTGACGTTTGTAGCCCATCTGACATGGAACATCGGCAGCTTTACCCCAACGTAGTCAAACTCCTATATTTCCTCGATCTTTCTTTAGTATCTTCTAATCTCTTCGTCCGTGTAAGATTCCATCGTTATAGACGAGTTTTGATAGTCGCTACTTTTGTCTCTTTCCTCTGTATAGAATGTGTACCCATTGATGTCATATGCTTGATAAGTCACCAGATTGGGCGCGGGGCCATATGACAAGGCCAGTAAAATTTTATCTTTCTGACATGTCATTGGCGGGGGGATCGGCATCAATCTGCTTCTTGAACCATGTCGCGAAAGAGGAGTTGTGTGCTCTGAATATCTCATCTTTCGTCATCGGCATACGGGCACTGTTTTTTATCGTGGTTTTGTGCTCTTCTATCCAACGGTCGACATCGTCAATGTGTTGTAACACTACTAGGTGGTCCCTATCAAAGTCGGCTCTCCGACCACAGGAGTCCACGTCCATTACCCTTTTGCCAGTGTTGTGTCCTACCCCTATGAACCTGTCAAGGTGCTTGTTTGCGGGCAAACCAACAGCTGGTTTCTCATCGCTAGAAAATTATTGCAGAAAGAGATGCATTCTTCGGTGATAAATCCATGTACGATGCTTCCATCCGGGTGTGCCCTGTTACGAACAAATGTTTTGATGATCCCGTTCATTCTTTCTAACGCCATCATGTTGTGCAAGAATGCTGGCCCAAGATTGGTGATATCGTCCACGATATGGACCAAGAGATGTACCATAATGTCAAAGAAGGCAGGTGGGAAGTACATCTCAAGCTCGCATAGGATGGTAACGATCTATTCCTGCAACCTTCCGAGTTTCTTCACGCTTATCGACTTCCGAGTGATGACGTCGAAAAAGTTACAGAGGCCAGTGAGCGTTTGACGGACGTGCGGTTCCATTATCCCTCTGATTGCAACCGGAAGCATCTGCGTCATCATCACGTGACAGTCATGAGACTTCATCCCGCTGAAGATTTTTTTCTCGGCGTCTAGGTATCTTCTTATCATCCCCGCGTAACCTAAGGGAAATTTCACTCCGAGGAGGCATGTGAATATTTGCTCGAGCTCGTCGGGACTTAGAGTGAAGCAACAGGGTTTCAGGCGGTGAGTTTGGTGTTGCTTAGCCCTTTTCTGCTTGCGGTCGTCCATGTCCTCCACCTCATCCTCGTCCTCCTCCGTCTGTTTATGCGTAGAAGGCGGTAAGTGAAGCTCGCTCCTGATATTCAGGACCATCAGGTCGTATCTTGATTTTGGCCCGTCTTTGGTCCTATCTGGCATGTTGAATAGGGTGCCAAGCAAGCTCTCACACACATTCTTTTTGATATGCATGACATCAAGGAAGTGAGGCACTCCGAGGATTGGCCAGTACCGCAAGTCCCAAAACACGGACCTCCTTTTCCATACCCCCAAGAGCGGTCCTTCTAGCGGAGGACACTTTTTCTCTCCTCGCTTCCGCTTCTGTACCTTTCCCAGTGGAGGACACGTTTTCCAATTCTTCAATAGAGTATCGATCTATTCTCCTCTTCTCTTGCGTGGAGGTAGATCGAGCTCATCTTTACCGTTGAACAGGTCTCCACACTTTCTCCACGGGTCGTTCTGTTGTAGCCACATTCGATGCCTCATGTATACGGTTTTAGAATATCCGGGATCCTTGTGTAGCTGTAGAAACGGTGTAAGTTCCATGCACCTAACACAATCCTTGTGTCCATGGCACACCTGACACGCAATATATCTGTATCCGAGATAGTCCTGCACCGTCATGATCAGGGTGGCTCTCATACGAAAATGTTCTTCTTTGAAGGCGTCCCATGTTTCCACCACTTCCTCCCACAACATGTTTAGCTCCTCCTTCAATAGATCGAAATACAGGTTGATATCGCTTCTGGCTGGGTCGGCCCTTTAATCAGCATACTCATGTGTATGTACTTCCTCTTCAGACACAACCACGGGGGGAGGTTGTACATCCATACAAACATGGGCCAGGTGCTATGTTTGCTGCTCTGGTTGCCAAACAGATTGAGACCGTCGGTGCTCGCACCAAGCCTGATGTTCCTTGGATCGTTCCCGAATTCTTCATCGAATGCGTCTAATGCTTTCCACTGACGTGCATCCGAAGGGTGTGTTAGCACTGGTGTTTCACTCAGCACCGCCTTCTTTCTGTCCTTGTGCCAGCGCATGAGCTTTTCTTCCTTGGGGTCCACGAAGTACCGCTGCAGACGGGGAATGAGTGGAAAGTACCACACAACTTTCCTAGGAGATTTTTCATCCCCCTCTTGTAACGATCAGCACCGCACACCGGACATTTGATCCGGTCCGCGTGCTCGTTACGATAAATTATGCAGTCACGGACGCAAGCGTGGTATTTTGTGTGCGGGAAATCGAGGGGGCACACGATTTTCTTGGCCTCCGGTAGACTACTAGCACATGTGTTTCCTTCAGGTAAGTGCATCTTCAGGTATCGCAGAAGATCGTCCATGGTTATGTCGGTCCATCCGTGTTTTGCCTTCATCTCTAGAAGATCTAGAGCTACTCTCAAGCGTGACTCCTCCGTCCCGCGACTTGCGTCATACAACGGAGTTGCAGAGTCTATCTCCAGTTGCGTGATCTTAGATTTATGTCTGGCGTCGGTCGACGTGTTCTTGAGAAGAAGCTATTGAACATGAGGGTCCCGCACGACTGAAGTTAGCGGAGTGTTCATGTCCTCGTCTTCATGTTGTTGATAACCATGACTCCCTTCTTCTTCATTATAGTCGTCTCAGTCGGCAGCCTCTTCGTCCTCTCCATTGCCATGTTCAGACTCCTCCTGATCATCTTCACATGTCGCCGCCCAATTGGTCTCGACGTGATCATCGTCTTCCTCATCATCCATCCAATTAGTGTGGCCCTCCATGAAACTATACCTAAGCAGGTGCTTCTCCACATTACCAGAATCTGGTTTGAACAAGGACCATAGCTTGCATTTTCAACACGGACACTCTATCTCGGTGCGGTTGTTTCGATGCATCTTGGCCGTCGCGCGTTGCACGTATCTATGCACCACGCTTGTCCTCATCGCAATGACCATTGCTACAAAAGGCAAGAGAGGTTTCATTAACTAGATCCGGTTTTCACGGAAAATTTCGGCATGACCTTGCTACAAAAGGTGTATCGCGAAGCGCCAGAAATTTGCCGAAAAGGAAATGAATCAACATTTCGGCAAAACATTGGCAAATGATCCTCATGGCAACACAATAAAATGAAAAATAGATTGAGTTCTCATCCACCAACCAATCCCACGCACCTATTAAGATGACACACGATGCAAAATATATAGACGCGATGACGACGTCGAAGATCACCAGAGAGACGACCGATAAGAGAGTGATAGATCCAGAAGTAGCTAGTGGTGCATTTGTGGTGAGATCTAGTGTCTGGTTAGTAGATCTAGTGGAGAGATTTGGAAGAGGCAAAGTGGGGTAGCGTACTAGCTAAAATATATCAAACATGATTGGTTAAATTAGCTAAAAATGGTGAAGAGGTGTGGGGGACTGAGCTAGGAGCACTAATGGTTCGAGTTTGAAGTAGTGAGTGAGTGAGTGGGGTGGATAGGGGTGGTGGTGTGTGGCTGGCCGCACTTACTGAGGTCACATTTTACCCCAGGCGAATAAGGAAGATAATGCGCCTCCGCTAGGGGGTGCTACCCTAGGCCACATTTTACCACAGGCGCTTCTGTTGCTATTCGCCTGGGGTAAGTGTGCTACCCGTGGCGAACCAATATCAGATTCGCCTGCGGTACAGGCACAGTGCCAGGGGGTGGTGGTGGGTGCCCTTCCACACTTTACCCCAGGCGCATATGAAATTGGTTCGCTTGGGGTCACACACTTACCCTAGGCGCATACTGTACCTGTTCTCCTGCGCTAAGTAGCCCAGGCGCATTCAATTGTCTATCCGCTTGTGGTAAGTTGTGCTGCTATAAGCAGTTCTACAGTAGTGTATGTCACTATACGATAAGGGATAAAATAATATATGTTCGATCATATAGATGAGAGAGAAGAGAAGTAATAAAAAGAGTGGGCCCATGCAAAAGTTAGCTACCAGGCGTGCTCGTAAACACTTTGTGAGAATGCAAGGTGTGTCATATCTTAATAAACTAGAATATTGTTTTAATGGATAATTATCGTACATGTTGGCTATATGGTTATCCATATATGACATGGCAAGTTCTTATAACTAGCTGATGGCTATACTACTGAACTTGCTCTTAGCGTCATTGTCCAGGCCTAAGTGAACACGTAGCGCTATCTGGCCGAGTCAATTATGTCACAAAAGTTTAAGATTCACTAGTGGACGTAAGGCCTATACCCCGGTTGGTGTGACCGTTTCGCACCAGCCGGCCAAACGGGGCTAGAAAACCGCGTCTAAAGACCCCCTTTAGGCCCGGTTATGTCACGAACGCGGGCTAAAGGGTGCACCACGTGGGCGCTTTTCAGCGAGGGGGCCTTCCAACCTTTAGTCCCGGTTCGTAATACGAACAGGAGCTAAATGTTTGCGCTGATTTTGGGTTGTTTTTTCGGCCGCGGTAGGAGGATCTGGGAGGGGTTCTATAAACAAAGAATATAGAGAGTATCGAACACGAATATATACTAGAAAAGACTAATATAAAAAGATTCGAACACGAATATACAAAGTCTCGAATACAAAGGCAATGTATCAAATACGAAGTAGCTAAGACATCGATCACCCGCGAATACAAAGTGATGGATACAAAATGTCGGAAGATATCTAGCTATGGAGATATCGATCTAAACTAGAAGATAGAATAGAAACGCAGAGACGATGAGTATAATCGTGACGAAGATGGTCTTCATCCGGTTCCTTCTCCTCTCGCCCGCTAGATATGTCTCTCCCACGAGATAGCTCGTGTATCGAGCTTGTGTCTCCGCCATAGTGGTGTACCCCTTGTAGCTGTTGCCGCTGAACCGGTGCACCTGTCTCCGGCAAGCCTCCCAGTCGACGTAGACTCTCGGAACATGTCCCTAGTACACGACATAGCACGTCATCTATTTGGACAAGAAAAAATATACATCAGTAGCAAAATCATATATGCAACAACGTAGCAAATTCAAATATGCAACAAGTATATGCAACGAGTTGACGAATGCCATATGGGCTGAGAAAATAAGTTTTCTTACTCTAAGGTTTTGGCTTTGGCGGGAAGGGGCGGTAGCCGTCTAGCGAGTTGAATGGCTGCTTGTCACCATATGTCTCTAGGCAGGCTTCTATCTCGTCATTCATTGGTGGTATGTGTCCGGCGAAGAAGAGGCCACCCTTAGTGACGACATCGTGATGAATTATTGTGGCAATCTGTCGTTGGATGTGACGAAACTCATTTCTCACTGTCTTGCTATCGACGTTCGCCATGTCGATGCCCTGTTTTTGGAGACTAGATGGCAACAAGAGGTCATTTGCAATCTTCACGAACTCCCTTATATGAATGAGGGTGTACCAGGCGTCCATCCCACTCTCTGGGTGGAACTGCTTCATGCAGGAATACTTGGTCGTGTGGGTGCACGAGAGGCATCCTCGGCTGGTTACTTTCTTTACCGTGAGGGGACCTGCCTTGGCGGCGAATCCGGTGAGAGCTACGTCGAGAACTTACTTGAGGATGGTGTAGTTCTTCGGCTTGGCACTCCCCATGAGGTCGACGCGCGTGCCCATGCCGGTCAGGATCGGCATGGCGTTGCCAGTGTCTGCGGTGTGCGTCTCCGCGCTCGCAGTGATTTCCATCATGAGCGTTGGTCCCTCGTCGTCGCTGAGGTTGCATACATGCACCAGATGAAGCGTGGGCTTGTCCTCCTCTGTCGAGGCCAGATGCGCCTGCTGCTGCAGCTTGCGCTCGCGGCGCGGCTCGGTACAGTCCCGGGTTATATGTCAAGTATATTTGTTGCAGTTGTAGCACTTGATCCCGGGCGTGTCACGCTCGCCGATGCCGCCTTTGGAACCACGTCGATCGTTGCCACGGTTCTTCTGCTTGCCCCGTTGCTACTGTTGCCGTTGGAGCCAGAGCCTTGTCCTTGCTCCTTCTTCTTCCCGCAGGCGATCCACTGCTCCTCCGTGAGCAGCAGCTGGAATCAGCCCCGTCCGTATGTCCGATCGAACACCTCTGTGCCGAAGAACGGAGGCGCCCGAGATCAGCTCCTCCACAAAATCTCGTCCAGGTCGAGGAGAGTCTCGATCGAATAAGCAATCTGCGCATATTGAGCAGGAACTTCATCCACCACATCCCCGACGAAACGCAGATTGTTTGCGACGTTGGTGATGCGCATCCCCAACACGTCGAGCGTTTCGCCGTCCTTGAAGGCGATCTTCTCGAACTCCTTCCGCACGCATTGCGCCGTCACCTCCCGCGCGCGGCTCACACCCATGCGCATCATGTTGATTGCCTCCCATGCGTCTACGGTGGTGTCCTTCACAGCAGGGAGTAGCACCATCTTAGGTGGTACCGCGCGCAGCATTGCCGAGAGCGCCGCCATGTCCTCGCGATCACCCACCACACCAACACCGGACACGGCTTCCCATAGGCCATGGGCCCGTAGATTGATCTTCATGACCAATGCCCACTCGATGTAGTTCGTTGATGACAGCGTCGGGTAGACGATGTTGTTGCTGTAGTTGACTAGCTCCTGCACGACTCGCTCCTGGACGACAACTGCCGCTCCGCCTGACAACGCTGCGCCCACGACTCCGTTCGCGCGCGTGCGCTGCTGGCGACACGCTCGACGCCGCAGCTGCGGCTGTGGTTGCACTTCCAACACCTCTGTCGTTGGCTGGCGTCGATTGCGTGTGCGCTCGCCCGTTGGACATGGTCGCCGGATCGAAACAGCTCTGATGCCACTTGTTAGTCGTGAGAATCGGATCAAGCGTGAGACGGTAGATTTTTTTGCTGCGTAAAACTGTGCAACGTTTTCTGTTGCTTTTGTTATTTATCGATAACTGAAAAACAGTGAGGTGATCGTGTCCGAGCTTTTCGGCTGCGCCATCCCACAGCCACTCGTCCACGCACTCGATGTCGCCATGCGCGCTTGACTTCGTGCCATCCCACGATGCTCAAACAACAGCCTAATCCACCTAGCTACAAACGAGGAGAACCGGTCAGTGCATGAACATGCTCATGCACACGCCGTTGTTATTCTGACGAAACTGAAACTACTGTCAAAACTGAACCTAGGAGACTAGAGGCGACAGGATTACATGATCAACAAGTTGTTAAAGGAGTACTCAGGAAGGAGAGGAACACACGTGTAGGAGGAGCCGAAGAGGATAAGGTGAGCACCGGCGGAACCAGGGTCGTTTCGCGGACACATGGTAAGCAGATGTGGTGCAGGAATCACGATAGACTGAGTGGTTCACTGGTAGAAAAAAGGCATTCCATACGCCCCCATCAGTCCCCAAACGTCGCGCACCGTGACTAATGAGTCTTTAGTCCCGGGTCGGGAGGAGACCCGCGACAGAAGGTCATGCGTCGCGGGTTGGGAAGCGCGTTGAGGCGCGTGGAGGGCATTAATTCCGGTTGGCCTGGCCGCCCGGGACTAATGGTTCCCGGCCGCTGGCATCTCTGCCTTTAGTCCCGGTTGGCCTGGCCACCCGGGACTAAAGAAACAAACTGCTCGCCTCCCGCGCGGCGGTTTTTATTTCGCGAGCGAGGCAGAAGGGCGCCATTGCTACAGTGCGCGTCCGAGTCTCTGTTTCTTCCTCTCTTCTCTTCTCTTCCCTCTCTTCGATCTTCCTCCACCAAGCACCATGGCTGAAGTTTGGGAGAGATTTCGTGGTCCCACACCATGCGGAAAGTGTCTCGACGTGTGCTACACCAACATTTGCGAGAGGCTCCCCGGTGCTCTTGCGCATTTGACCAATCTCTATTTCTCCTCTCCCGATGAACACCGGTTCTTCGGGCTTGATCTGGAGTATACGGCGGATCAACGGGATGTTGCCTTCATCCAGATTGCGTTCAAGGAGGCCGTTTTGGTCTTCCAATGGTCAAGGTAACGCACATGTACAATCTTGCATCTTCGATTTGTTTGTTGCATCTGAAGAATACATGTGTTGCAACATATCTAACACGTATCAAATTTTTGTTGTTGCAGTAGTTCAAAGCATTCTCCGGCACTTGTTGATTTTCTTGTCAACAAGGGGTATGACTTTTGCAACGTTGACATCACTCAAGACCGTCAGAAATTGATGCGCTTGGGTATTATGATACCTGAAGATCACTACATTGATCTTCAGGATCTTATCCATTTCGATGAGTTGCCCGGGCCCAAGACCGGGATGGCTCCGATGGCAACTGCCTTCATCCACGAGGGCTACGAAACCATGAAGTCTGGTTTCCCCTCGAGGAATCACTGGTATTGGGAGAAGACCCCACTGGACTTGACGAACGTCAAGTATGCAGCCATAGATGCATACGTCTCCTACGAGTTGTTCCGCATCTACTCGACGGAGCCATAGATGTATGCGTTCGATATATGCATGTAATGGATATCTTAGTATTGTGAGACTTATGTTTGTATTATGTGTGATCGTAAGACTCTATGTTATGAATATGATATGATTGTGTTCTATTCATGATTGTGATGTCTCTACTCGTATTTTACTTGTGATTTAATTATCACTTGTCTTTTGTTGTTCATAAAACTATTTTGTTTCCTTGTTTTAAATGACTTGGAAAAATTTGCAAAGTGTTGCAAAGTGTAATGGATATTATTTCTATATTAATTCCTAGCTATACTATTTTTATATTATGTCAAACACACGTTTCAAAACAAGCAAAAACAAAAACACATCAAGAAAACAAACAAAAACACATCAAGAAAACAAAACAGAAAAACTACAGTTTCTATATATCTGTTCACCAAAAATTAATCTAAGTCAGGAAAACATATATCTAGTCAATACCAAACTCATCCAGTATTAAAATGAATTAGTATTATTTTTCTTAATTTTTTGATATATTATTTGTATTTTTAAGATTTTAAAATGAATTAGTATCATTTTTCTTAATTTTTTGATATATTATTTGTATTTTTAAGATTTTAAAATGAATTAGTATTATTGTTCTTAATTTTTTGATATATTATTTGTATTTTTAAGATTTTAAAATGAATTAGTATTATTTTTCTTAATTTTTTGATATATTATTTGTATTTTTAGAAATAATACAAATTAAAAAGTTAATGTTTATTTATTTATTCAAAATTATTAATTACATCATTACTTTTGTTTATTAAAAGATTTATTTGAAATTCAAACAATAAAGAAATATAGCATCGACCAACATGTTAATAAGATTGATATGATACTACTATCACATACATGTGTGCGAAACACTTGGATGCGGGACGGTATGGAACTCGGAAGTTAATCGTGCTAGTGCTAGAGTAGTGGGAGGATGGGTGACCGAGCGGGAGGTTTGACCATGAGTATAATTGTAGTTAGACACTAAGAAAATAATACAAATTCTGAAAAAAAAAGGAGTGAAAAAAAGAGAGAGAAAAATTGGTGTGAAAAATAATTAGAAACCCAAATGAATTAAAGAAATTACAAAATAAAGGTTAGTCCCGGTTCATGTCGCCAACCGGGACTAAAGGTCCTCCGCCCCCGGCTCCGCCACCCGCCCACGTGCTTTGGCCTATAGTCCCGGTTCAGTAAGAGGCGCGGCTAGGGGGGGGGGGGGTCTTTAGTCGCGCCGAGCTAGTCCCGGTTGCGCGGCCGAGACTACTGGCCCTGGCGAACCGGGACTAGAGGCCTATTTTCTACTAGTGGTTGCTGTAAAAACTTGATGGATTTTCGCCAAATTTAAATATGGACGGAACTGACACAACAATCTCTCTTTTGCAGGGAGTAAAGCATTGCAAGAAGCTCTGGTGTTTTCTGTATGTCCGAATTCCTAAACAGCAATGCTAAGTGAATGGGAGATGCCATGTGATGTGTGCTGTACCCACAAGCCACAACAGCAATGTCTTTTTCTATATATTGTGTTCTAGTAAACGTTAACTAGTTTTGACCAGTTAAATCGTTCATTCATCTGTACTAAAGCAAAATCAGATGGTTTTTTGTATTTTCTTTTGTCTAGTCGTCTAACTTATGTGGGACATGCGGACACCGCGAGCATCCGCGAAGATTATGTGGGCTACCCACATAATCCCACGTAATTATGCGGGCATGTGCGGGTATTTCGCGGGCGTCCCGCAGGTGGTCCCACCTGCATCCTGAAGCACCGTGCTTCCTGTTACACCCAGACGGCGGGCGGAGGAGGGCAGGCAGCGTGCGCTAGAAGAGCGGTGCCGCGTGCATCTTAGCGCGCCCACCACCACGGCGTGTACAATGTGCCCTAGCAGCACGAACATCGAACGACCTCTAAGATGCCTAGGTCCTCCTTGTAATGTCGGCGTAAGCGCGGTTGTACTCCCGGCGGTGCAGGGCGGAGTCAGGGCTTACCGTTTTAGGTTGTAGGGGGCGCTCAAGGCAGGGATAGAAAGAGATGGGAGCCATGGAGGCGCTTGAAGCAGGCCGCATCCACTATATAGCGCCTATAGTTGAGTTCTAACTCGGACTCGCCCGCCTAAGAGCATCTCACCGGGCCGGCCCACTTAGCGAAATAAATTGTGAAAATAACATGCGTTTGCGGGGGATCGAACCTGAGACATGCGCCTCGCCTGGAAGAAGCGCTGCCACTAAGGCACGCAACGCTTTCTGCTTATTTTTATCTTTTAAGGCTTTTTATCGTCTCCATTTTACTATTTTCATTTTTCCTATTTTCCTTTTTTCTTTCTTTTTCTTTTTTCTTTCTTGTTTTAATTTTTTTTGTTCAGAATTTAGAATGTTCAAATTTAGATTTTTTCGTACTCGGATTTTCTTCGGCTAAAATACTGTTTAAATTTAATTTTTGTTCAAATCTAAAACTTGTTCAAATTTAAAATTTGTTCAAATAAAAAATCGTTCACATTAAAAATTGTTCAAATTTGGAGAATTTTCATATGAAAAATTTGTTCACCATTTCCCACAAATATGTTTATTTTAAAAAAAATCACCACTTTTGAAAAATATTCATTTTCAAAATTTGTTCACCATTTTCATTTTTTTCAAATGTTTCAATTTTTTGTTCATTTTCAAAAATCGTTCTTCTAAAAAATCGTCATTTTTTAAAAACTGTTTATTTAAAAAATTATTCTTCTAAATATTGTTCGCCATGTGCGCGTGGCATTCAAGCTGAAACTGTATTTGGCCGCCAGCCGGTTTGGCACCACGTACTGAACCATCGTGCCTGCATGATTTGCATGTTGTTTCGGCCAAAAGCACCTAGCTAGCAGCTAGCAGACGCGCGTGCACATAATTTGTTTTTGGCAGGTCCATCCGTTGATGCATGCTGGCCTTTAATGATCGATGACGTGCGCTCCTGCATGCCATGACCTTGCTACTCTTGGCTGGCTCGTTTGGCCCGCATTGAGCCAGGCCCAACTAGCGCCGCACGCGAGCGATTGGAAGAACTCAACTCGCTATAAGCAATAAGATGCGGCAGCTGGCTGCGCTAACCAATTACAGAAACATACTACAACTTCCGGCTACCAGAAAGGAGATAAGATAGCGTATCGTAACCAACTACAACTAACTCCAAACAAACCCATCCTGGATCTCGCCCCTTATCCAAAGAAGCAATCCGAGGATAACTCACATCGTTGGATTAGTGATGGTTCAGGTTATTGTGTCAATAAGACTATTACTAGTCAAGTTATCATTAGTTAGGTGTAAGTTGTTCTGAGTACTTGTTAGCCAGTACTTTCACCAAGTCATCCATAACCGCGGAAAACAAGGCTTCTCGAGAAGATTTACCCTGCAGGGGTGCACCAATTTGGCCGTACACGTAAGAATAACCTGCCAGATGGGAAGGCCTTTCCCACCAAGCGGGGCACTCAACACAACTCAACTCTTCTTCGCATCAAGCCCAAAGAACCCCGTGCAATTGAGCGTACGGCTAATCAAGCCCCACGAAGAAAAGGGGACCCTCATAGCACTCTAAGAACGTGTCTCCCTAAATGCCGACTACAAAAGTTCCACCCTGGCCTGGGTTCGCAAGATCATGCATGCGGAAAATGGAAAACCCGAACTAAATGAGGCGATTTGGACGAGATGCGAATCGAATCAAATTGAGGGTGGCGCCCATACACGCTTCCCACATGCGGGTAGTGCGCTCATCATGGATCAGTAGACAAGACCCTTTTCCTAATTAGGGTCGACACTAGCAGGCTTCAAAACCACGCCGGGCCTCCTGCCGGTGCCTTATCATCAAATTATTATTATCCACAATATTAACAGGTTGATTGTTTAAACATCGAGCCCCAGAACATAATAGAAATAGTAACAGAAAGTAACGGACAACAGACTCGAGCAAAAACAACCCTAAGCATGCTAGTAAGACACGGGCAACAAGCAAAGGGGTTATAGGTGTGAAGGTGAGGCTATATCAGGGTTAAAGGATAACATGTGATAGGATCGAACAGAAGCAACGATTCATAAGGCTAGCAGAAATAGACAACGGAAGTATCGGTATCCAAGGTTGAAAGGAACACAATGGTTCATGTGAGTGAATACTTTCCTGCAAGCTCAGCAGCCTGGTACTGAGCTAAGTCCTCAGAAGGGGTGTCGTAAGTATCGTCGGTCTCAACGTCGTCGTATATCCGAGAAGAAGCAAACAAACAACGCAGAGAGACAAACAATCAATATCATGGCATAGTGCACAAACATGGGATGATGCATGACCATTTAATTGATGCATCAGAATAAACTAGTTGACAAGATAACATGTTTAAATGGACCCATATGCAATTTGGATTGCATATGGAAAGCCCATGAATTATGGTTGAATTAAATGATCTACAACTAAACAACATGTGCAAGTGAATTAGCATGATGCATGGATGAGGAAAACAGAAAGAAAACAACCTTAGGTGCAACTTGAAATAAGGTTTACCCAGTTTGGAAATTTATTTATTAGGTTATGAAATTTTGGTTTCTTAAAGGTGTTACAAAAGCATTTGTTGTTTTTACCAATTTTAATTGTTCAACATAAATGACAAAGTTCACATTTGAAAAGAGCACAAAGTTTTAGGTGGAATACATGTTTCAATTATTGAAAAAGGAATTCAGATGAATTAATTAGGAATTAAACAAGTTTAAACAAGATTTAATTGAATTTAATTCAAGTTTGAATTTAATTGAATTTTTATTTGTGCAAAACATTAAGTGAGATTCATATTTGAAAAGTTTATACTTTTATGGTTTGAAAACATATTTTATAAGTTCAAAAAAATAATTTAATTTGAGCAAGTTATGAATTTAGCAATTTTAAATGATTTAAACAAGGTTTAAATTATTTAACCAATTTTAGATATTCAAAACATGAAACAAAGTTTATATTTGGAAAGGTGGTTTAATTTCGCATGGAAAACATATTTTATTTGTTGAAGATGGAATTAAAATGAGCAAGTTATTATTTTGGCAATTTTAAATGCATTAATTAAGAAACAATTGTTTTCAGCAATTTAAATTATTCAAAACAGCAAACAAAGTTGATATTTGCAAATTATATGAAAAATTGAATGGAAAACATATTTAGTTTGTTGAATTTGGAATTTTTATGCCCAAGTTATGAATTTTGCAAAATTAAATGAATTAAACAAGTTTTCAAATATTTCACCAATTTAAAATATTCAAAACAGTAAAAAAAATTTATATTTGGGTAGAGAATTCAATTTGGTACAGAATACATATTTAAAATGTTGAAATTGGAGTTAAAATGAATTATTTAAGCAATTTCCAAATTCAGGTATTATTCTGCCATTTTAAACAATATCCAGGGACTTGGAATTAATTGCAGGGACCTAGAAAGAAACTAGCAGGGACTGTTCTGTGAATAGCAAGTTATGCTGGGCCTAGAAAATAAATGGAAAAATATTGGTTTTATGGTGCAGGGGTGGGATTCGATCCCAAGACCCCCTGCTGCGCGCGCAACAGCCGTTGCCACTGCGGTACTCGGTCGGATGGTGACAGTAGGGGGTCGTGGGGGGGGGGGGTTAAGGTTCAGGTCGCTGTTTGTTTTTAACTGAAACTTGCAGGTGCAGTTTCTGAAACACGACAGCAGAGACGGCTGCCGGCGGCGATTGCCGCGATGCTGTGTTCACGTGGTGGCCGTGCACGGGTGCGTGGGTGCTGCGCGGCTGAGAGGACAGCGAGAGGAAGGGGATCGAGGGAGGAGAGGGAAGCTCACTGTGGGGAAACGGAGGCGAGGAGGATCTCGGGCAGCTGCAGCGGCCGGTGGCGAGAACCTCGACGGCGGCGGCGACTCGGTGGCTCCTAGCCACCGAGGAGGGGTCGGTGAGGTAGAGGGTGGTGCGGGGAATCCGTTCCCGCGCCTACCCTGCTCGGAGGGGGTACAGGTCGCCGGCGATCGCCAGCGGGAGGAAGTGGGGCTTCGGTGGCGTTTAGGTTCAGTTAGATTCAGAGAAGTGGAGCAGAGAAGAAAGATGGAGGTGGGAGGAGAGAAAATGGAGGCGGGGGAGAGGGAGGAACCCTAGGGGGGTTAAAAGGAGGAGGGGGAGTGGAGCTCGGCCGTTGCTGCTGCTTTCGGTCAACGTGGATGCCCTGGATGCGCATCCGTACGAGGAGGAAGAAGGAGTGGGGAGATACAGGGCCGAGGGGGAGAGATGGGCTGGCCCAACTGGGCTGGCCTGCCCCCTCTCTCTCTCTTTCTTTTTAATTTTTTGTTCTGTTTCTTTTTTTTTTGCAGATTTGAAAAGGGAAGAGATGAGAGGGTTTTTGAGTTAGAAAATTTTAGGAAAAAATTGTATTGAGTAATTATTGTAACAACAACCTAGTGTGACTTTGCTTTTCCAAAAAATTTGAATTATGGTGCTGTTCGCAATTTGTTTGAAATTTGATTGAATTCAATATTAGTTGAAATAATTGAACTTAAGCAACTTAATAAGTTTTTAAATTCAAGTTTATTTGAAACAAGTGATTGATTTTGTTTGTAATTTTCATAATTTTCAAAAGGGTTGCTGTTTGGAGAATTACTTGAATTTGAAAGGAATTTGAATTAAGTGAATTTGCTATTAAATGAATTATTGAAACTTAAACAATTTGATGGTTTGAAATTTATAGTTTAATGGAAACAAATAATGGTTTTGATTTGGATAATTTTATTTGAAAATTGTAACAGCACAAGTATGAAACAAAAGGTTTGAAATTTGATTTGAAATTCAAATAGAGAACAAAGGAAAACAAATGAAAACAGAGGAAAACAAATGGAAAACAAAGCAAAACAAATGCAATGAACATGATGTCATGATGCAAAACATAAAATAACAGAGAGCAAACATTCTGATGGCTATTTTTCATACTTGGGATGTTACAAAACGCCCCCCCTTGAAGGAATCGTGCCCCGAGATTCCTACTGAGAAGAGAAAAGGTACGGATACTTCTTGCGAAGATCCTCTTGAGCTATGACACGTGAAACACATCGTGCACCTTGGATAGTTTTTCTGGAAGTTCAAGACGATAGGCATTCCTGGCAACTCTTCTAGAAAGACGTCAGGGAATTCGCAAACCACCGGAACATTTTCAAGTAAAGGGAGAGGTTTTGTATCGAGGGTGTATAGCTGGATAGAACTTGATTCATTTGGAGAATAGACTATCTGGCCAGAAGGGTGGAACAGAGTTATTGATTAGACGCCGGTAGAAGAACTGAATTGGAAAGCAACAACAAGGTTTCAACGGCTAAAAAGGATGTTGAGAAGAACAGGATATCGAAGCAACATCGGGAAAACACGAGAACAAAACAGTCCTGAGGTACTACGGAAAACCCATCCGGGCTTCTAAAGGATCAATATCTACTGCTTAAGGAATAGAGGATTTGCTTCCGGGGCTTACACGCCTCCGTTCTCAATCGTGAGTAGGCAACATGATAAATCATGTCACAACCACCTCCATTCCTATGGTCTACTAGATATAACCATCCTAGAGAAACCAGGATACGTGAAATCCTAACTTGAAAGTTTAGATGAGAATGGAAAACAACGTTGCACTTCCTTATCAGAAAAGGGAGGGTGGGTGGGGAAAGAAGAAAAAGAACAGAATTCCTACTCTCACGTTTCATTTTTCCTATATAGCTACAAAATAGTTTCTAGACTCAACTGCGACCAGTAAAAGGGATCCTACAGGCAGACAGACTCTGATACCATTTGTCGCACCCGGACTTCTAGGGGATACTCGCAGTTCCGTTGAACAGCAGATGATTGGATTACGGGGCCTACCTGCACCCGCATCTCTTACGAGTAGGCCAACACACGTATGTGTGACAACCAACCCCTACTATTCATCGTCTACGTAAACCATCCCATAGAAATCAGGATACTTCCATTGACGTACTTCAAACCATACACACATGGTACATCAACGGCGTTTAACAAAATGATAGCACAACATATCTCTAAGACACAAAAGATGGAAATAAGTTGCAAATAGCTCTCATTAGAGCAGAGATAGCAAATACAATCATACAGAGGACACATGTCCCAACATATCATCATTACATCACAGCGGAAGTATCCAAAGTGTCTGAGTACAGACAAGATCCAAATAGGCCTAAGAGGGTCCGCTATCTACTCGTCAGCAGTCTCGTCATACTCCACGTAGTAGCCAGCATGGGATCCTCGGAAACGTAGTCTGCGGAAACCACAGCCCCAAAGGAGTCAGTACATAAACGTACTGGCAAGCAAGACTCACAGTCCACCAAAGTGTAACCCGTCAACACCAAGCACAGATGCTTTGGGTTCAATGGAAGAAAGGGTGATACAAAAGATGCGGCAGCTGGCTGCACTAACCAACTACAGAACATACTACAACTTTCGGCTAACAGAAAGGAGATAAGATAGCGTATCGTAACCAACTATAACTAACTCCAAACAAACACATCCTGGACCTCGCCCCTTATCCAAAGAAGCAATCCGAGGATAACTCACACAGTTGGATTAATGATGGATGCGGTTGTGGTGTCAATAAGCCTATTACTAGTGAAGTTATCATTAATTAGGTGTAAGTTGTTCTGAATACTTGTTAGCCAGTACTTTCACCAAGTCAACCATAACCGTGGAAAATATATGTGATAATAGATCGCCCTGTCGTAACCCTTTTTTTCGTTTGGAAGTATGCACCAATATCATCATTGACCTTTATAGCCACACCTCCCCCCGAAACAAAGTTACGAAGCAAAGACAGCCACTCCTCGGAGAAACCTTTCATCCTAAGAGTCTGCTGAAGAAAAGACCACTTGACTTTATCATAAGCCTTTTCGAAGTCTATCTTTAATATCACGCCATCCATATTCCGAGGGTGCAACTCATGGACCGCTTCATGCAATACGACCACCCCATCAAGGATGTTTTGACCTTGCATAAACGCGGTCTGAGTCGACCGTACCACATGGTGAGCAACCGAATTCAGCCATAATGTCGCGGATTTGGTGAAAATTTTGAAGCAAACGTTAAGAAGGCAAATAGGTCTATATTCTTGAATCCTATCCGCCTTGTTAACCTTTGGCAAAAAAATTATCTTACCAAAATTACTGCGAAATAGGTCGAGCTGTCCGTCATGCAAATCATGAAACAACTCGAGCAAATCCGCTTTAATCAATTCCCAAAAATGCTGATAAAATTCAGCTGGGAATCCATCCGGACCAGGGGCCTTATTATGCTCCATTAAGAAGACCGTCTTCTTCACCTCCTCCTTAGAATAAGGGGCGGTAAGATATGCGTTCTCCTCATCTGAAACCTGAGGAATATCATCTATCCGGGATTCATCCAATGTGAAATCACTCTCATCGGGTTCTCCGAAAAGATTTTTATAATACCTCGTAATATTTTTTTTTTAATTGATCATGGCCTTCAATCCTGCCCTCCTCCTGGTCTAGAGAATGAATAAATTTCTTCGTATGTCTGCTATTAGCAATACTATGGAAGTATCTCGT
The DNA here is from genome assembly GCA_028641055.1 of Alopecurus myosuroides. Classification (NCBI taxonomy): domain Eukaryota; kingdom Viridiplantae; phylum Streptophyta; class Magnoliopsida; order Poales; family Poaceae; genus Alopecurus; species Alopecurus myosuroides. The sequence goes on along the minus strand of CM054063.1, from coordinate 311,429,659 downwards.
ATTTGAATCTCCTTGTAGTATGAATTGAGATTTTGATATGTGATACCACTTAATCTCCTATTTACGAAGGATACCCACCATCTCCGCATTTGATAGTTTTTTTAATTCAATCTCATCCGGGTACAGGGTCGCCATTCCGCTGGAGACTCAAGTTCATCGATAATCGATGAAAGCCAAAGCTTTTCTTTGTTATCTAATCCAACCAAATTTCTAGCCCATCCCCTTAGGTGTTTACGCAAAGCGCGTACTTTATTGTTCCACCTGTCTAAGGGAGTGACTCCACTAACCGGACGTACCCATACCATCTTAACCATGTCCTCAAACCCATCATGATTTAGCCAGCCTAGTTCAAATTTAAATTGGTGGCTATGGTGAACGTTATGAGTCCTTGTGGTTATTAAAATGGGAGCATGATCGGATAATGCTTCAATACGTTCTAGAACCCTTAATGAGCCCACTGAGAATTTCGATTCCCAATCAGAATCCATCAGTACATGGTCCAGTTTCTGGTATGTCGGCTCTGGGAGATTATTAGCCCAAGTGTACTGTCTCCCAGGCATTGATACCTCCTTTAAATCAAGACTGTCAATTACAACATTGAATAAAAGAGGCCAATGATTATCAAATCTGCCTCTACTCTTCTCATGTGGAAACCTCATCAAATTAAAATCCCCTCCTATAAGTATAGGATATGGATTATCTTTTGCTAGGTTTACCAACTCACGGAGAAAAGCAGATTTTTGAGCATCCTGGGCAGCACCATACACAGTGACAAGACTCCATTTAAATTTATCAGCTTTATTGGGGATGTGGAACTTAATATGAAAGTCCCCTTCCGACGAAGCTAACAACTCCATGGTATCCTTTCTCACACCGATTAGAATGCCCCCTGATCGTCCCCGAGGTGGACGTGAGACCCATGTAAAATCCACACCACCAGATAGACGGTTAAGTAGACTTGATGAGAAATCACGCATTCCAGTCTCGGAAACGCCCACAAAATCCAAGTTATGATCCCGAACCAAATCAGCAATACAAACATGTTTCGCCAAGTCATGTAGACCTCTGTTGTTCGAGAGTATGCCATTCAACGGGAAACATTCGGAGGAGTGGGAATCTTAGCCTTTTTTTCTTTCTCAAGGAGTCGGCTTTAGACTTACGGCTTGACGCTTTTAGATCATAAGCTCAGCTAAGCATAGCCTCGTCCAAACCCCCCTTCGAGACGTCACCAACTAGATGAGATAGGAGTTGGACATCAATCGTGTCATGCAACTCATCCTCATACAATTGGGGAGAAACAGACTTGGCCGAAACTTTTGGAAGGACTGTTAAGCGGTCATATTCCATCCGTTTCAAGGCCTTAGTCGAGATATCTATCTTATCATTATTATTGCCCAAACAGAAACCCACCGTAGACAACTTTGCAGAAATGGAAGCAGACGATAAAGAAAGAAAAGATTTATTGCACACTTCCGTACCTGCGTAGTCGTTGTACATCTCGGCCTTCCGCCTCATGGCCTGCGTCATCGCGTCCTCGTCCGTGCAAGATGAACCGTCGTGGGCGACGGGATGCCTCGTGCTCCTCCTCAGCGTAGACGTGCAGGGGTCGGAAGAGTCGTAGTCGAAACCGACGCCCCCATCCCTGCCGAGAATGGCAGTGGCTTGTTGGTACTGTGCTGTCACGCTGGGCTGAAATGCCTGTAACCTAGCAGACAACCGGACAACAGTGGGCGGAGTATAGGTCGGTGACGCCCCCCGGCCGCTCGAATGCACCACACGGCCCAACTGAGAACCAGATTGGATCCCTGCTTGGCCGTCGCCCGCTCGCCTCTGCAGCAGGAGTGTGCGGCGAGCAGCTTCCTGCCGCTTCGAGTGGCACAGACGGCGCCCAAACCGGTGCCTAGTCACGAGGAGAAGCCGGTTGGCCTGCCAGCGACAACCCACCCAGACCCTCCGGATTGCACCGTGGAGAGCCCACCGGACCAACACTCGGGGTTGCTGGTACTGCTGAATGCAGCCCACCATCGCAGCTAGTGGCATCACCAGAAATCTTCACTGTAGCAGCATTCATCTATGTCATTTTCCAGTTTGGGACAGTTGCAGCTTCCTAGCAATGGCCACTATTTCCTTTCCCCTCGGAGTTTGAGGATTTGGGTTCAACGGTGTCAACGCATAACCACTAGGAACCACCACGGGTGAAAGCAAACTGACTGACGACGTCCCCGGAATAGAAGTAGACTCAGCTTGAGGCATCGAAGTATCCCCATCAGTTGCTTCAGTCTCACGAACCCTAGGATCTTTCATATTATCCTCTTCCAATCCATGAGCATCATGCTCCCTATCATTTCCCCTCCACATAAAGGGGAAAAATCCGGTTCTGGCACATAATCATCAGCTTCCTTGACAAAACGGAAAGTGTATCCCTTTAGGAGGAGAAAAGCATCGGGTTTCACCACTTTAGATTGGAAGATATCCACATTAGTCATAGCCACTCGAATACAGACATTGTGCCGACGTAGTGCCAATAGATCCACGTCAAGAGTCTTACCAATAAGTGTACCCACAGCCCAAATCCCCTTAAAGTGTCGCAGGTATGAGGCACCCCGGACAGATGGACCCAAGTGGTACCAAGCTCATCAGTGTGCATCACCTCCTCCTGTCTCCAGGCCTTGAAGGTAACCCTGGACTGACTATTAGGCACCCGCAGCTCAAAGTCATCCACACTCTCCAAATCTGACATACACAGGAAATTTATAAGAAAAGAATTCTCCTCCTAAGGTAAAGCCTCCCATCTCCAAGCAGTATGAACCGGACACAGCGTAGCCACAAGGCGCTGAATCACCTCCGCAGTCACCGGAGGCCCAGAAACCGTGACTCTAGCAATAGGCGAAGAACTTGGGGGCTAGATGAGTTTTAAAGAGACTATCAGGCAGATGGCTAAACATGGTATATTCACTCCCAATACCTCCTAAACCCGCATACGGCTTCGGTAACCTGATGATTGGACATCGAAAAGTTGGATGATCCACTATGTCACATATGAGGCAGTAGTGACCCACCTTACACTCCTTGGTATCATGTGAATCCACCTTGCAGAACACACATTTTTTTCTTCTTCGGCCGCACCGTACCCGCACTAGCATCAACAACAGCCGTAGTTGCCGTAGTCTGCCCCAACCCCGGTGCCACTACTTCAGTCACAGCCCCAGAAGAAGCAGCAGCCACCGACGAACCCGCATCAACCTACTGTGTCGCCTTCTTCTTCTTTGGTTTCCGCTTGTTATTTCTTGGCGCTGGCACAACTGTACCCAAGGTGAAAGGGACTGTGACCACCGGTGTTGGGTTCGCCTCTGTCTGATTGATCTGAGCCGCGAACGGCGCAGCCACCGTCGCCAACGGCGCTGCCACATCCGCCAAGGCCGAACCAGGACCAGCCGCTCGACCGAACAGCATAGGTGGCCGAGTAATCGCGGCAACCCCTGTTGAGATCGGTGCAGCCACCGTCGCCGTAACGCCTGCCAGCGACAGGGACTGCTGACCCCCCGCCATCGAACCTGGAGATCCCGCTACCACCGCCGCAAAAGAGATCGCAAACACTTTCCCAGGAGAGTTTCGTATCGTATCAGATGATACCCGATCACCCTGTCCTGGTATCGTATGCGCAGCGATCAGATCCAGGCAGACCTCCAAAGCCCAGCAAAACGGCGGCCCAGGTAAGCCCATTTGTTTCCGCCTCGCCCATGCAGCAGAGACGGCCCATCATGCAAATTTTGAACAGCTGCGCAATTAGCGTGATCTGGATCCGCGTTCCGCCGTGAATGCTCCGGAGAGGCAACCGCGGTGACTCACTCCGACGCTCTCGGGAAGAACTGACCCCAAGACCGACAGCTGCGTGATCCGTGGCGACGATAAGGCACCACGCCAACCAAGACGAACAGGTCTCGTCACCCCAAACTTCATTTGCTTTGGCGACTGCCGAGGCATCTGCACCTCCGGACTGCTAGAACTTGGCCGTGACGACGACGAACCTTGCTCCCAGACCCTAGACGCCGCCGTTGGATAGCCGATATCGGTCCAGAACTCTGCCGCAATTTCTTCGTCAGATTTGCCCATCGAGGACCTTAGCAACGAAAAACCTGCCGCCGGCGAGCCCAGATCAACCGGCTCATCAAGAACCATGAGCGCCGCTTCAAACGGGTCTTGTGAGGAGCATTCGTCATCCTCGTTTGTCTCCTCCACCAGAGCAGAGAATCTGGAGCCATTCGATCCGCCCTCCGGCGAACCTCGTAGATCCACCGATCCCGCAAGGCCAAGAGGCGGCAGCGTTAATCTCCGGCCCCGCCCGACCCTATTCGCTTCCGGCATCGCCCACTCCTCCTCCCGATGAAGAGCCGGTTAGCTGCTACTCCATCCGTTCCATATTAGAGGACTCTCAAATAGATGTATCTAGTACTAAAATATATCTAGATACATCTATGTGGGAGTCATCTAATTTAGAACGGAGGGAGTATTTTTTAAGTACCCGCTCTCATGAACTTGTTTTGAACTGTGGTGGGTGTCGCGCCTGTCACTTCATTAACGCTTTGTCGTTATTGTTTTGTCCCCCCACCCTGTGTGTCAGTTGGTACGAGAGTAGTCCACTACCACTATATACTAATATGGGTACTAACTGAGTAGTGGGATAAACTATAGTGAGTGTCCCATCCATCCAACTCATTCTTGCGATGTTTGAGCAATTATCTGGCCTTAAGATAAATTTTCACAAGAGTGAAATTTATTGCTTTGGGAAGGCTAAGGAAGCCGAAAATGATTATCGTTTCATTTTCGGATGTGCGGCCGGAAGTTTACCTTTTAAGTACCTTGGGATACCAATTCATCATAGACGTCTGCTTAATAAGGAGTGGAAAATGGTGGAAGACCGGTTTGATAGGAAACTAAGCTCTTGGGCGGGTAAATTATTGTCATATGGGGATCGCCTCATTTTAATTAATTCGGTTCTTTCGAGCTTACCTATGTTTCTTTTATCTGTGTTTGAGATCCCGGTAGGAGTCAGGAAGAGATTAGATTTCTACCGTTCGCGTTTCTTTTGGCAAAGCGATGCTAAGAAGAGAAAATATCGCCTTACGAAATGGAACATAGTATGCCGCCCGAAAGATCAAGGCGGATTGGGCATCGAGGTTTTAGAAATAAAAAATGTGTGTTTGCTAAGAAAACGGTTGTTTAAACTTCTACATGAGGATGGAGTCTGGAAAGAACTCCTCTCTAATAAGTACCTAGGGGATAAAACGTTATCTCAGGTTCAGGCAAAACCTTTGGATTCTCCTTTTTGGAAAGGTATTATGAAAGTTAAAAATGAGTTCTTCTCACGGGGAGCGTTCTCGTTGGGAAACGGGCAGCAAGTGCGGTTTTGGGAGGACACTTGGCTAGGTGATGAACCGTTATCACAAACCTATCCATCTTTATATAACATAGTTTTACACAAAAATGTGTTAGTGGCTGATGTTTTGGCACATAGTCCTCTTAATGTTCAATTTAGGAGAAATATTTTCGGTGTTAGGAGACAACTCTGGTTGCATTTGGTAGAGAGATTAATGAGCGTATCTCTGAATAATGCGGAAGATTTGTTCTATTGGAAGTTAACCCATGATGGGCAATTTTCTGTGAAATCGTTCTATACAGATTTGCTTCATGGTTCCACGAGATTTTTGCGAAAATACTTGTGGAATTTGAAGGTACCATTAAAGATTAAAATCTTTTTGTGGTTCCTCAATAGTAAAGTTATTCTCACTAAGGATAACTTGGTTAAAAGGAATTGGACAGGTTGTACTAAATGTGCCTTTTGTGACTCGACGGAGTCCGTGGAGCATTTGTTTATCGCATGTCCTTTTACTCGTAACATTTGGCGTCTTATTCACTTTACGTTCAGCATTTATCCACCAACTAGCATTGCGAATATGTTTGGTAGCTGGCTAAATGGCATTGACAAAAAAACAAAAGCCCGCATACGAGTGGGTGTTGCGGCGTTCCTTTGGGCGATTTGGAATTGTCGCAATGATGTGGTTTTTAATAAACAAAACAATATTCATTTTTTGCAGGTTGTGAACAAGGCGATATATTCTATTCAGATGTGGTCCTTCCTCCTCTCTGCCGATCAGCGAGGACTTATGGATACAGGCTGTGCTCGTATGATGGCGGTCGTTCGGCCTATTTACAGCCGGGCTGGGTGGCTTAATGCTAGACGATTAGATGTCTAAGCTTGCACTTTTTGAGTGGCTGATCTTTGTAGCCACCTTGTGTGATCGGTGATTTGTAATCGGATGGATATTCAACTTTCTTTCAATAAAATAAGGCTGTGTGCATCGTCCTGATGCAGAGGCCGGGGCCGCGGTTTCCATTTCAAAAAAAAAAAAAAAATCCAGGCAGAAGAACGCTTGAATAGTGAGGATATAGATGTAGAAACACATCGACCACCATTGGCACACAACTTTGGGAAATTTTTGAAGTCAAAAAGTGCATAATACACAACTAGTAGCTAGTTTAATATAATGGTGATTATCACATTTGACACAATAACGAGGTAGTTGAGTCGACCATCACACGTGTGGTAGGGATTAGGAGGCAAAGGAAATGGAGATGGGACATATATAATACATTGTTGGGTCGGTGTATGTGCCTCAAGTCGATGTCGATTGGCTCCGCACATGGCCAATCCATCTCAAAATTAGATAAGGGGGCTGACCCGATGACACATTGACCTTGGAGAAGGCTTGGGGCGCAAAGAAACCCTGTATTCGGCTTTCGAAACAAACTAAGGGAGAGCAGTGGTGGTAGAAAGTACCAATTTCTCTAGGCGGGAATTTTCAGTAGCACCCGGCGAACAACATTGTCTGCTCGCTAGTCGCGTCTACCTCCATGTGTATAGCGGTGAGAATAGTTTGGACGAAGCAGAGTTTTAGATTTTGTTTTCCGTTTGGTCTATAGTAGATCGATAAGAATGGGTTAAAAAAAGTTTCAGTTTGACCTGGACTAGACAAAAACACGCCATGGATTCGTCTGGTTTGGTCTAAAACTATTTGGGCGCAGATTGCTGCAAACTGATGGGCTTAGACTGGTTATAAATCATGTTCTCGTACACGTGCGAGCTGAAAGGAACAATGCCGCTGTGTCTCTCTCATACTCCGGCCTCCTCTTCGGCCACGCACACTTCATGTACTTCCCGGTAGCCTCTAGGGCTAGGGAAGCAGGAGCTCCCTTTGCGGCGTCGCCAGGTTCCCCTCTCTGCCACGTTCGACCATTAGCCTACGACCACCTTTTCATCACACCTTAATCGAGCGCAAAAGGTATATAATTTTCGAAAACTATTCACGGATTATTCGCCGTTTCATCTTCTTTCTCATACTGTGGTTTACTTTTATATTATATGATAATGCTGATAACTGGAGTTAGACAAATTATTAACTGATATAGCTGAAAGTGGAAGAACGCATTCACTTTGGAGTAGTAGCTCTCGAGAATATTTTAGAGGAAAACTTTAATATTAGAGCTGAAGTAGAACAATCTATTTATCTTTGTAAACTTACTTTCGAATATCGGATTTGCTTTTAATAAAGAGGCTGTGTGCATCGTTCTGATGCAGAGGCCGGGTTTACCTTTTCAAAAAAAAAAATGTAGTCATACTTACCATGCATTGGCTGCTTGTGCACTCGAAAAAGCGGACTAGAACATTTTTTTAACACCTGATGAAGTAGATGGTTTATTTCCGATTTACAATTTTCGAATTTCAGAGATCTGACATTATTCTTATTTTTTCAGTTTGGAACCGGGTGATGTGTTTAGTGAGGCTTTGAAGCATGTCCCGGAACGTTTAAGACGGCTCGAGTATGGTTGACTCAACTTATTACGGTTTGCACCCACCGGATGGTAGGAGGTCTAAAGTTAAAGAGTACTTTCAGAAAGGTCTAGTAATAGAGGATAATGTCCCAAGGTCCGTATGCAAATGTTGCGCCACAAAGTTGGTATGCAGGTCTAGCACCGGTAGCCTTGAAAACCATATTGCCGAAGCGAGCCCAAAAATTGAGGATAAGGTTAGAAACAGCTTTCTTGCAACAATCAACATGAAAAAAAATCCGAGATTAGATTTGTCTTCTATCCAAAGAAAAGTCGTAGACTCATGATCAAATATTGCATCCACGGAGAGATTCCTTTTAGAAAATTTGAGGATCCATACATTGAGGAGTGTATGGAGTCGATGCAGCTGATTTTCAAAGTCATTGGGCATCACACGTTTGTAATGACTTCGTCGAGGAACATGACCAAATGAAGGAGAATACCCATACCTAGATACTGACTATGGTACACAACTTTTCTTGTCCACACACCACATGTGGATTGGCGGATTTCTAATAGTCGGTGTTGCTGCACATGCATCAATTTTTATGGTAATAGACTATGATCCAACTACTCGATACAATGATGTGTTAGATCGCGATTACGCGCTAAACTGCAATGTCTTGATTTTCATATTCGTCTCACGTCTGATATGCGGAAATCTGCTAAGGAACTTGGCTACTTGTGCATCACCACTCATTACATTGATGCCAATTTCATCCCGGTCAAAGATGTGGTATTCACATACCAGTATAGGATTTGAGGATGCTCTTACCATGTCCTTACTGAGTGGGGGTATCATGCGCAAGATATTTACTCTGACATTGGATAACTCTGCAAACAACACAACAACAATTGGTGAGTTCTTAAAAAAATTCAAGACCATGGCTTGTTGTTTTTCGGACCGGCTTTTCACGTGAGATGTTGTTCGCATATTTTCAACATCTTGGTCGCATTACATGTCCGTGTGGTCATAGAGAAGATGCGTTCCCATCTAAGGCATATTCGTTCTTGAGATGAACGTGTGCAAAAATTTAATGAGCTTGCAACAAATTTAAGTCTTCAAGAGAAGTCTGGTCTAACTCTTGATGTTACACATTGTTGGAATTCTTTTTTCCAAATGATCACAAAAGCTCTAAAGTATTAGGAGGTTCTAAACAATTATGCTAACGGGAAGGGTGCACCAGCACAAACAAATGAAGAGCGGGAAAATGCTGAAGTAATTTGCGCATTTCTTAAAGCTTTTGAAGAACCTACAAAGGCGGTCTCAGCTGATAGGAAACCCACAACACATCTGTACTTGCACATGTTTTTATGTATCGGAAATGCTCTCCATGGCCCTCACTCGCAAGCAAATGCTACTATGGAGATATTGGCATATATAATGAGCTCAAAGTTCGAAAAATATTAGGAAGAGGTTAAACTGAATGATGCACTTGTCGTTGCCACAATATTAGACCCAACCAAGAAATTAAATTATTTGGACTTATTTTTCGTAAAATATACTGCTGGTGTTAATGACATTGAGAGAAATATTGAATATATAAAGGACACCATGAAGTTATATTTCCATAAATTTTAAGAAAGTGCAAGAAAAAGCGGCGGTCAAACATCTATGTCTCGCAAATCTGAGTTTCATAAGGGTTCACTAGTCCTTGATAGGTACTTCGATGAGTAATTTGGGAGCTCTCACGAAAAATTTGATATTTTGCATTGTGAAAAAAAAATGACAAAAAATATCCTGTTCTTTCAACCATGGCCCGTTATTTTATTGTGATATCCGTCAACACCGTGTCATCTAAATCAGATTTATTTTTGGCGGAACAATTTTCGGAGAACCACGAACCTTGTTAAATCCAATATCGCTTCAAGCTTTAGTTTGTGGAAAGGATTGGCTCATAAAAATTCCAAATAATGAGGGTGATCTACTATCTATTTGTTGTTTATTTGTTATACCTAATTTCTGTTCTTAACATGTACTTTTTTATATGCAGGTTCAAACTCGGTGGTCTAATGTGTTGATCTGCGGGGAACAGGAATAAGATGCATGCCAAGGAACTTGGGAGTCTCCTCTGCTAACTTATACATTTATCAGTTATCACTTGTGCAAACTGTTGTAATAAAACTCTTTGAGATTTATTGTATGCAGTCTTACCTGGTTAATTTACTTGCTAAATGAAATTATTAGCGCTCTACTAGAAAATATGGCTTCAAAGTTCAAATAACAATGTTTGTCACTTCATTGTATCTTTTTGTTCATCTCGTGGTTTACTTTTCTGTTATACTTGCAGCAGAGAAGCATGCAGTTTGTTTGGCCCCTGTAAAGAAATAAGAGTTCTTTCAAATTTTGTCGCATGATGTGCAAAGAAATATTGCCTCTTCTGTAGGTATTAAGAATGAACTTGCAACTTATCCCACAATTAAGTTTGTAAGTTATATTGATCCCCTATTGGTTGCTTCTGCAAGCTATCTTGTGGACTTAGAACAATCGGACTAGTACTGTTTTAATACCTTATGAACTAGATGATTTATTTCTTGGTTATAATTTCTTGTTTTAACACCTCATTTTGCAACACCTCACTCTTGGTCTTGAGAACAAGAACACATATTTGCAACACTGATACGATCAAATTGATTGTATACATAGTATATGCTACATGATTGCAGAGCATAAATATGCTTGTTAAATAGTATCGGATACTCATCTTCCAATTTGTTTTTTGAAGAAAGACCGTATGTCCATTTAGAAAATCTGCATATAATGATTTCATTGTAAATATCGCAGAAGTAGTAAATTTACACACAAACGTGTCTTGCTCATTTGAGAGGTTCACACACATGGTACGTTGTACTTGCTCAAGCCACACATCCCATTTGCTTCCTGTCAAGTTTCTACCAAACTCAATATTCAGAGTTGGCTGCGCAAAGACATCGGCCACCAAAACGTTTTCCGGCGAACAACATTATAAAGAGAAGTGTACTGCTCTACAAAAAAGAAAAATACTAATGACTTGTGAGTTTCAATCCTTCATGTTGATATTTAAAAAAAATCCTTCATTTGGTAGATTTACTAATGTGTTTCTCTTACCATCTTTACAGAGGAAATACATTATAATTTGATTCCTGACCACAGAAAAGCAAGTTTGGGAGTACATTGTCAAGGTGGTTGTGTAATGCATGTGTCACTGATGTACTGCATGTGTAACTGATGTACATTGTCAAGGAGCATGTGCAATCACACATTACTGTTGTGATTGTAAAGATCTTGTGACTTTATTTAGAACCTGTACTGTCTATGCCAATGTACACTGCTATTGTGAGGTCCGAACCTGTGTGGGTGCTGACCAAACCTGGACCAGTCTTTTGCACCATATAGTGTCAGCTAAGCACCTAAGCATCAGCTGACGGCTTTGTCCTAGTACAAGATCTTAAATAAGTTGTAATCGAAGTGAGGAAGGATTGGACTGCTTTGGGCTGGAAAACACGTCCAGTTTTGGGTGGTTTGATTTCCAGAGCATATGTTTTTGCTTAGTCTAGTCTGGTCTGTGGATGTACACACGTTTATACGGTTTGGTCTCGTTTCACTTCGGATTTCGAACTATTCTCTAGGCTACTCGTGTATCATCCATGATTCCTGCCACCTCGCTACTATCATGGAAAACGGAAGGAAAGGAGACGAAAGAAAATGGCTCCGCAAGACTGGACCTGGTACTTCAAATCGTCTCCTAAGTCCTAATTAAGGCAGTATAACTTTGAAATAGATTATGCTCTAAATTTCAAACAATTTAAAAAAGTACCCATTTCGCTTCCGTTAATTTCAAAACATGTCTGTTTCCTATGTGAATATGGATTTTGTAATGGGCGAAGACACATTTTCTTTAGAAATGGGAAAGCCCCCGCCTCTCCATCAAAGTGATGCATACTGCTTTTATTACTTTATTTAAAATCCAAAGTGCAAAATCTTATTACAACTCATGGGTCACACAAAGGTTGAGACATGTATCAACCATCTGAAAATTATGTATGGTGTGGCAGCACGACGTAAAAGCTCGACCGTTTCCAACGCAGGCTATAAGGAAAGCCGACGGATTTTGAGCCTGGAGCCGAAGGCCAGCTGCCATACGCTGCTCCATGTGCAGCGCCGAGGCGTACCACGTGCTCCAAATGGAACTTGGCAGATCAACCATACCCGCTCGCTTGGCAGAAGCATGTGAAAAATCACAAATTTGACCGGCTGGGCAAACTTTAGCCAAAAATAGACCTAATTGGAAAATAATTTCAGAACTAACCTCTTCTTGCAACGCCCGCATGAAGGGCGCGGTGCTCCCAGGACCAACTCCTTGCTCTAGGGCGCTGCACGCCGGTGCATGAGGCGCTACTCTTTGCATGCACGGTTGGTTGGTGGAGTATTTGCATTAAAAGATGTGGAGAGGAAATCAAGAACACATGCCGTGCATGCATGTCCAGATCTTAGCACTAGCACACCTTGCACCTTGCTTTCTAACCAAAAGGAAACGAGCATTGCATGCATATGCCTACCATTTCGTGTTGTATGTCTCGATGTTCTTTTCTCCTAAGATTACCGGATCTAGCTAGGATCACCATGTCACACTCGCACCGGTAGAAAATAGGCCTATAGTCCCGGTTCGTCAGGGCCAGTAGTCCCGGCCGCGCAACCGGGACTAGCTATGCGCGACTAAAGACCCCCTCCCCCCCCCCCTATAGTCGCGCCGCTTACGGACCGGGACTAAAGACCCGTCCACGTGGGCGCCAGGAGTCCGTCGCGGCAGAGGACCTTTAGTCCCGGTTCTTGTGGCTAACCGGGACTGAAAACCTCCTGCGCAGGTTTAGGGTTTTAGGCCCCCTAACCCTGGTTTCTTTTTAGTTTGTTTTGTTTTATTTCTTTTATATTTTATTTTGTGTTTTATTTTAATTTTGATGAAGTTTCAGTACACATATATATATATATTTTACGCTACTATATACATGCATATATATATATATGAAATTTCAAATAAGGAGAATTCAATAGGAATATATAATATATATTCAATATCGGGTGACCATATACAACTTCGAACAAGTTTCCATATACACAATTAAGATGGATGACCATACACAACTTCGAACAAGTTTCAATCTCGGAGATGCATATAATAGTCATCGTCGGTGGACGTATGGTGTTCTCCTTTGGAATCGATGACATGCCTAAGAAAAAATCCTGCTATTTCCTCTTGAATTGGTCGGAAGCGAGCTTCTGGAGTAAGCGCCCTCCGCAAGTTATTGAGACTCCTCCGCGTGCTCTCGTCCTTCTTCCTCTCAGAGATTTCTTTCCGTATGTTCTCACAAACATAGTATCCACATAGACCGGTCCCCGCTGGCTGCTTATCCACACCACGAACCACATTTTTAAATTCTAGCTGATGTTTGAATCCACCGACATGTTCATGTGAGAACCGTTTTCAAACTCTACATTGCAAATAAAATTAAATGAACAAGTGAGTTATTAGCTACTGCATATTAGGAAATGAACAAAAGAGACCGATCGATATAGAGTGCAAATGATTGAAAATAATTACCTTTGCATAATTTTTCTCATGTCGACCCAAAGCTTTGTATCTGAATTCATAGAGTCAATGATAAAAACTGTGGAGCTGTGAAGTTCAATTTTTAGCAGAATCCAGTGGAACCTGCGGACACGTTACATGCACAGTCATGCATAACTTATCGATTAGACATACCGTGCATGGAGTAAACAAAAGAGAATGGGAACATGAGAGAAGCACTCACCCAAAATGGTAAGGAAATAGAATATAACTTTTGAGTTCATGCTTTTTAAGAAAATTGTACAAATCTTTCTCCACGTCTTTGGGGTGATTTTCTAACATAGTTCTATTAATGATTTGTGGGTCAATGAACCCAACATCATGGATGAGTCTTATTTTGCATTCCCAAATCTTCAATCTGCATAATAGCGTACGCAACAATATAGTTAGGACAATATATATATATATATATATATATATATATATAGGGAAAATGATTTCTACTCCCGGGTGTAGCTACACCCACGTCCCATATACTGACGTATGGATGTATGTGTCATACTTTTTCGGTCTGAGTATGTTCATATACTATATCTAAGATATTTCAAAACAAGTTACGTGAAAATTATAAAATCGAGCATATAGTTTGCACCATATATGCAAAATACCGATATATATGTACGTATAAAAGGACTGTGTAGAAAAATTACACATACTACATAAAAAGTAGTATATATACTGCCGAAATAGTAATATATACTGCATACTACACGTACATACTCTTCGGTACGATAGATACTACATACATCATACTAAACACATGTGGGTGTAGCTACACCCGGGAGTAGCATGAATTTGTCCTATATATATATATATATATATATATATATATATATATAGTGTACGCAATGAAGAACGAGATGAGGTAGAAATAAATCACTTACAGAACGTAGCAACTCAGGATAGATTTGTCGAGCTCGCGCAGATTGAACAGCTGGAACAATTCACTCAGCTCAACTTGTACAGAGTACTTTTTGGTGTGATGCTCCTCTGTAACATCCACATACACAAATTCTTTGTCGGACCATGATATGAATTGTTTGTACCAACGTAGCAGACTTTACATTAGTGGTGGTAGATTCTTTTCCTGCGTAGGCTCGACGAGAGGCCCTTTCTTCACATATTGTAATGCTACCTCACCCATTGGCGCATCGTTCAGGCCTAACGAGGCACGAAGAGACAAACCCATGTCGGACGCATTTTTCATGGCACTCTCTACAGTCATTCCAACTGTTGCCAAAGCTGCTCTGACCTCGGGGTCCTGTTCCGGACCGGCTTTCACTATGAGCGGGGGGATCGATTGTTTACTCTGCATCCCGAGCTGGTCAACTTGCTTCCCGCTTTTTTTCATTTTTTCTTTCTCCTCCGCCAATGCTTTTGCTTGCGTACGAAGTTCATTATCATAGTCTTTAGGCAAATTCTTCTCGGCTTGGGACGGTGTCGACAAAAAACCCGTAGCCCGCTTGTCTACAATCAGAGGGTATACTTCCTTGGGCTTAGGCTCCTTTAGCGCCTTCTGACGGGTCTTCCATTTCTCAACGTCAGCCTTCACGACCAATTTGGTTTCAGCATCACTAAGTTCCCAAGGCCTTGGAGGGATAGGCTTCAGTGATGGCTCCGGTACCCGTGTGGTCTTAGGTACATAAGGCTCCGGGTTAATAGTCCAAGAGCAGGTTCCCTTGCTGTCCGTCTGCTTCTGTTTCTTCGCCGGAGGAGGAATGGGGGGAGACGGCTGCTTATCCTCCGGAGGAGGAATGGGGGGCGACGACTGCTTATCCTCCGGAGGAGGAATGAAGGGCGACGGCTTCTTATCCTCCGGAGGAGGAATGGGGGGCGACGGCTGCTTACCCGCCGGAGATTGTGGATCGGGGGACGACGTCGAATGGCGTGAAGGAGGCGTAGGTGAACCAGCACCACCACCACCACCACCACCACCACCTGCACCATCGGAGGGGGGGTGGACTTGTTAGCCTTGGCATCTCGCCTGGAAACACTATGTACTTCTTTTTCCATAGAATGAACTGGCGCTTGACATCTCCAAGTCTTCTCTCCCCTTCGGGTGTAGCTATGTCAATCTCCAGGTCCTCAAACGCTTGGACTATGTCTTCCACCGTGACACGAGCATAGCCATATGGAATGGGGTTGTTGTGATGGAGTGCTCCAGGTGTACAGGGTAAAGCACTGCCGGTAGCTACCTTCATAGAAATGTTTCCCACGGGATAATGCAGATCACATTCTTTCATCTCCTTTACATCATCCACGGGGTAGTGAGGCTCCGGTGCACGACTCTCGATCATCGGTGCATTAGCACCTGCAGGCGGGGCCTCCGTGGAAGCCACGCTGCTGCTCCGATGATGCTGGCTTCCGAGATCCGCTGCATGTTCTTCATGCGGCCCTGCAGCCGCCGCTGTTTCTTTCTCAAGTATTCCCGCCACGGTCTTCTTCATTTCACTAACTTCCGTTGCAAGATTCGACAGTTGATCTGCAGCCCGGTCCGTATTTCTCTTACGGCTTCTGTAACAGTACGGGTCACCCTCCTGGGAAAACCCTACTTTCCACGGCAATCTGCCTTTGCCTCGTATATGTCCTCCGTGTTTAGGATTCCCGAGGGTATGGGTCAGTTGGTCTCTCTCTCTGTTGAACGTGATCAAGCCCTGTTGAGCTTTGGTCATTGCGTCAACAAGGTTTTTTGTGGGAGCAAACGTTTTCTGCCGATGAACACACGCCCCTGTCTCCGGGTCTAGCGATCCCCCATGCCCGTACCACCACATTTTGTCTCTTTCGTCCCATTCCTCTGTACCTAGAGGGATTCCTCTTGCCCTCAGGCCGTCCTCCATCGCCTGCCACTTAGGCGCCGAAACGCGGTATCCTCCTGGCCCCATAACATGATGGTACTGTTTCTTCTCCGCATTAGCCTTATTTTTTTTCGACATTTCCTTGATATGCTCCGATTTCTTCTGCGTCATAAATTCTGTCCAATCATCTCTCAGTTTCTCATGTTGTCCAGTGAAAATCGGAGTCTTGCTCTTGCTGACATATTCACGGAGCAATTTTTTCTTGAAGTTCCGGAATGCTTCGGCCATCTTCTGAAGACCGAACTCTTTGACTAGACTCCTCCTCTCACGTCCACCCGGAACCTCGTTATCGAATTCATCTTTTTTGTTGTATTCCGGAGGTAGAATGAAATGTGCCATAAGCTTTCTAAACATAATCTTTTTTGTTCTCTTATCGACATAACTGAAACCAAGACATGCTTTCTTTGGCTCCTTCCATTCCTGGACGGTGATCGGGACGATGTCTCTAACAATGACTCCGCATTGGTTGATAAACTTTGTGGTGTGCTGTAGGGGCTTGCCGGTTTCACCGACTGATTCGATGGTATATGTTTCTCCTTCTTTCATCGCCCTGTATTTGCCACGCTTTGTCGTACTAGATCCGGCCGAGGGCTAAAATAAGAAAGAGAGTCGCGCGCGTTAGTGCATATGTATTCACATTTCAGCAAGTTTGTATCACGAGAGGCTCAGTGTATATATATATATATATACCTCGCCGGAGGTGGTTGTTCTTTGCAATTGGAGATCGTCGTTTGTCGACGGATGATGTCGGATATATACTGAATAGGGGTATAGAAGATGGTAGACAAAGAGCCGGACTACCAGGGTGGCCTACATGGTAATGGGCTTAGGTCCATTGGGCGGCCCAGTAGTCCGACGCGCAGAAGCCGGATTCTAGAAGAACCCGGATCACGGCCCGCGTGATCTGGCTTGGAGGAGAAGACGGATTCCTTGCTTTCCAAGTTACAAGTTAAACGTAGTCTTCTAGGTTTCTTATTCTGTAAGCCCTAATCCGGCTATTATATAAAGCCGGACGGGAGATAGATTAAAACAAGTTCAAGCTCTACGCAACTCGCCGAGAAGCTCATCCTCGCCGAGAAGCTAGATCTACACCCTCACATTGTAACCCCGATAAACGGGCTTTAGTCCCAATTAGTGAGAAGTGCAGGAGTAGGTACGCCGTACTGTCGCGACGTACCGAACCTGGGTAAAATCCCGTGTTCTGTGTTACTACGCTATCCCGTTACCCCAAGTCTCTACCGTAGTCTCATGGCACCCCCGTCTATGAAAACTACTACGATGTCTCGACAGTTGGCGCCCACCGTGGGGCAAACGACGTCAGGCGTGAAATTCCGATCTGGGATACTTGGCGGAATTGGAAGATCGATCACTGTCGGAAGCTTGGAGTTCGACGACGACGTCGGCCGCTTCCTCGACAACGGATCCTATATACCGGCGCAAAACCACCTGGTAAGTGCCTGCGTGTTACCGATCGGATCTGCTAACATCTTTATCGGACTAACTGCAGATGCAATGGGGTTTTGCGGTGGAAGCAAATTTATCCCACCCGCCCTATACCCAGCCGAAGACGACTATGATGCCGGATTCTGCTCAGATCGCCGACAAAAAAGTGATACACACTTTATCGGCATGGTGCAATCCGAAATCGCTGAAAACACGGATGACGGAAATCCCGTGCAAGAGGCAGATAACAACCTACCCGTCATAGAGACGGAAGAAGAAACACCCGTCACAGAGGCGGAAGATCCGACATCCGTCAACAAGACGATGAACTCGGAAGCAGAGTCCGTGCTTGCCGCCATTGAGGCGAGGTTGGAGTCGGAAACCGGATCGGATAACTTTGACTCCGAAGACGAAGACGAGGATGCCTTCGTAAGAAAGGTTAAGTCCTTTCAAGAGGGATTCCATGAAGTGCTAACGGCAAAACCAGCTGATACAACGGGCGCCGGCAGCCAGGAAAGCCCTAAAACCCCTCCGCCGGTGGAAGAGAGAGAAGACGGAGAAACTTCTCCGATATTCCCCAATGTTAAGGAGATGACAGAAGATGAGCCTGTCAAAAAACCTCCCTCTTCCAAGAAAAAGCACCGTGCTTCTAAAAAACTCCAATACAAAATCCGGAAGAAAAAATCAGCCGATCTCGCTGATGAAAACCAGGAAGTTGGAGATGTTAGCGGCACAAAGCCAGCGGAAAAGAAATCTAAGGAAATCACTGCTCCGCCAATGACGGAACAGGAAGAGCAAGAGCTATTACAAACACCAGTGGGACCAGATGAACCCCCTGAGATGCTGGAAGCCAGGAGACAAGCTTTCCAACGGCAACAGCAACATCTGCTTAGATCTCGGCAACATCTCCAACAAACCCATAATGACATCAAAGTCATGAAGGAAGAAATAGAGGAGTACGAGAGAAAGCACAGATCCGCGTTAAAACCTACTAGGTTACCCGGAATCGCAAAACCGGAAGAACTGCCGCCAAAAGAAAGGTTCTATAACCCATCTTGGCAAAAGCAGTTAAACGGCAAAGATGCCAAGGGCGAACCAATATACAAAACCGCAGCGGAAAACGCGGAAGCAGCGTTCGCCATCCTAAACAACGACCTGTACTCCAACGGGGAAAAACTCCAAGGGGTGTATGCTTTCCTAGGAAAAGCATTACAGCAGCAACAGCGAGGCCAAGAACGATCAGGGAGGCTGCACGATAATTCCGCCCTCTGCAAAACAGCTACTTGCGCCGCTGGAGCACCTGGACCGGAAGAACCCGGAGATTCAGATAAAAAAGAGGATCCGAGAAAAGACAGGAAAAACCCAGACAACCGGGACGCAACGTCTAGAATCGGACCTCATCTCCCGAAAGATGGATATAAACCACATGATCGGGAAGACAAGCACCGGAATGACGGCAAAATAATGCCACCTCCAAGAAACCCAGCTGAAAAAGCTGGAAGATATGATATACCTCACAGACGTGAAAGATCCCGGACACCTCCTAAGGATAAGGAAAGGCATAGAAGCAGAACTCCGCCTAACCCAAAAGGACGTGAACACGGAAGAGATAGAGATAACCTCGGAAAAGCGCGTCCGCGCAACAATGGAAACGAAAGGAGCAGATCCCCTTCTGTCCATTCAGCCGGGAGATATTCTGCACACATTGATAGAGCAGAAAAGGATGATCTATACTTTGGTCCTAAGTGTTTTACTGACAGGATCCGAAGGATAACCCTGCATTCTGGCTTCGCCAAAGTTGGTCCAACCTACCAAAAATATACCGGCAGCACAAACCCGGATACCTGGCTCTCAGATTATTATACAGCCGTCCAAATCAACAATGGGACAGACCTGGAAGCTGTCAAGTTTCTTCCCCTAATGTTGCTAGACGGAGCCAGAGATTGGATCAATGGTTTACCATCAAGAACTGTCGACATCTGGGATGATATGGCTAGAGTATTCACTCAGCATTTTCGGGGAACATACAAACGCCCAAATAGCATCAACCAGCTGAACCGTTGCACCCAATTTGAGGACGAACCATACGTGGATTTCATCTCCAGATGGACTGCAATGAAGAATAGTTGTTCTGGAGTAACTGACGTACAAGCAATGCATGCTTTCGTCAATGGCCTAAAACCCGGACTCGTACCGTTCATGGTTGGTTCTAAACAGCACAAAGATCTCGGATCTATGCTTACAACCGCTAATGAGCACGCTGCAGCCGAAGATGATATCAGAGCAAGAGGAGGCAATATTGAGTCACTAATACTCGCCAAGAAAACCCCTCGTTCTGACAAAAAAGGAACTCCAGAGTCAACGACAAAGCCCAAGGAGGTCAACATAGCCTTTGGAGGAGATAAGGGAAATAAGTGGAAAGGTCGCAGCCCAGATCCAATCAATTACACTCCCGAAGAATGGGAGAGAATTAAGTCGGAACCCTGCGTCCACCACTCGCAATTTGGGAAACCAACCCACACAAACGCGCAATGCCGGCTAAACAAGCATATGAAAGGCAATGCAGGATCCGGAAATAAAGGGAAGGGTTCCAAAAGGAAACATGCCAAACAAAAGCCAGAAGCTGAAAAAGAAGACAGTGAATCGGACACTGATGACAAAATCCAGGAACAACAGCGAAAGGGCGAACCCAAATTTCCGAGAGTTGACGGAGAAGCAATGCTAACTTTCTTAGCAACCCCGTCAGCAAAGGTGGCCAAAAGAACACTTCGGGAAATAAACGCGGTCATTCCTGCGACCCCGAAATTCTTGAAGTACTCCAACACGCCAATAGTCTGGGATCAGTCTGATCATCCCGGAAATATCCCTGAACCTGGCACACAAGCTCTTGTTGTCAGCCCTATTGTTCAAAACACTAGGCTAAGAAGAGTGCTGATGGACGGAGGATCCAGCATTAATATAATGTACCTGGATACACTGAAGCACTTGAAGATCTCCGAGTCTCAGCTCAACTACAGCAATATACGCTTCCATGGCATTGTTCCTGGCAGGCAAGCACGATCCCTAGGAGAAATTTCCCTAGATGTCACCTTCGGAGATAAAGATCACTTCCGGCAGGAAAAAGTATCCTTCGAAGTAGTGCCGTTCGAAAGCGTGTATCACGCAATACTCGGACGTCCAGCTTTCGCCAAATTCATGGCAAGATCCTGTTATATCTACAACAAGTTGAAAATGCCAGGACCCAAAGGAGGAGTAATCACCATAGCCGGTGATTTCAAGCTGGCAAACGAGTTGGAGAAAGAAAACGCCCTTTACGCTCAGAGAGTTATAGCAAAGGAGGAACTGAAGGAATTAGCCAAGGAGGTATCGCCGAAAGAAATGCCGGCAGGAAAAGAAACTCGGAAGCCAACAGATAGCTTCAAGGCATCCGAGAATACAAGACAGGTAATCCTAGATCCCAAAGATCCGACAAAATTTGTCATCGTAGGGACTGGGATGACCGACAAATAGGAAGGCGAGCTCATCAAGTTCCTCCGTGAGAACTGGGATATTTTTGCCTGGTGTCCAGCTGACATGCCAGGCGTACCCAGGGAACTTGCTGAGCACCAACTCAAGGTTATTCCTGGATCAAAACCCGTCAAACAAGGTCTCCGTCGATTTGACGGAAGAAGACGGAAGGCTATTGGCAAGGAAATTATCCGGCTTTTAGCAGCGGATTTCATCAAGGAAGTAATCCATACTGATTGGTCCGCAAATCCGGTATTAGTGCCGAAGAAAGACACCACTGCTCTTAGAATGTGTATAGATTACACAGGATTGAACAAGTTGTGTCTGAAAGATAGGTTCGCATTACCGCGGATCGATCAAATAATAGATGCCACTGCAGGCTCCGAGCTTTTATGCTTTTTGGATGCATACTCCGGGTACCACCAAATACGCATGAAAAAGGAAGATCAAATCAAGACTTCTTTTATAACCCCGTATGGGACGTACTATTACGTAACCATGCCTTTTGGCCTAAAGAACGCAGGTGCAACCTACCAGCGTTGCATGCAACGCTGTTTGCATAGTCAGATTGGCAGAAACGTCCATGTTTATGTGGACGATATCGCCGTCGTAACCAAGGAAAAAGATACACTCCTTGAGGATTTGCGAGAAACTTTCGAAAACTTACGCACTTACAAGATGAAGTTGAATCCATCTAAGTGCGTATTCGGGGTTCCCTCAGGAAAACTTCTGGGTTTCATTGTTTCCCACAGAGGAATAGAAGTTAACCCGGAAAAGATCAAGGCAATCTTGAACATCTCAAAACCTACATGTGTAAAAGATGTCCAAATATTGACGGGTTCCGCTGCAGCCGTCAGCAGATTTATCACTTGGCTGGGGGCTAAAACCTTACCACTCTACAAGCTGCTGAAAAAATTCGACAAAGTCAAGTGGATTGCGGAAGCCTGGGAACGTCTAGAAAGTTATGTACCCTTCTATACTTAGTTCAATTTCTATGTAAACATCTTTGAGACCATGAAATAAAGTTGTCGGAATGTTGTCATTCATATTCATTATAAGTACAAAATATTTCCGCCTCATCTATTTCCCAATGATCTCACAAATACTCAATGTTAACCCGAATTGTGCCTGCGTGCTCGGTGTTTAAAAGCTGAATGATTCGGCCTGTTAAAGGTTAAAGGAAACTCGGATTGTGCCTGCGTGCCCAAGTTTCAAAATAGTTCCTTGTTTTCTCTAAATTTTATCTGATTGTGTATGTGTTGGGTTACTGAAACTAGTCAGTAAAAATGCTTTTAGCATGATCCATGTTTCCGAGTTTCAAAACTGTTTGGTTCGTCCCCAGTTACTCGACATGACGATACATATTGCTAGTTGAGCCATTTTTAAACACTAGAGCAGTTAAAACACATTTGCCAGATTACTTAGAAGATAAAGGAACAGTCAAACCCGGAAAAACTTTGCAAGAAACTTGAAATTGCAAAAGGCGGAGTTCTTGTTTCGACAAACGATATAGAAGCATTACAATATGAATTGCATTGTAAAAATGCTCTTATACACATCCATCATTCGGGTCAAGTGTATTCCCTCAAGCATCCGAGTCTTCATCACTGCTATCATTCTCGGGGGCTGCGGGCACTTCTTCTTCCGGATAAGTAATGGAAATGTTAACCATAGAGGCAATCTTGGAAGCGTGCCCTTTAACTTCATCAAAAATCGCATTTCGTTGCGCTTCTGTATATTCTTGAGGGATACCGGATGCTACGCGCCAAGATTTGGCATTAGGGTAATGTAGACGCATAAGGCCAAGTGCCATGCGTGCACCACCTCGTGCGGCAGAGCGAAGGATGGATTCTTTCGACTCTGCTACTTCTGTGATGGCACCCGGAAGTCGGTAGACTTCCGAAAAGCATATAGTACTTGTGGGAAGGAATTTATTAATCAGCTGCATTCCTGCATTCCTGGTTGAATTCCACACTTCCCCAAAGGCCCGGATCTTTTCAGTCCGAGAAATTCCTGGAAAATTTCCTGCTTTTCCGACAAAAGCAAAGGTTACATGAAAAGATACAAGAAATAAGACATGAAGACATTGGTAAAAAGAAGTTAACTTACCAAGAACCTTGTCAATTTCGTCGCCTTCTTTCATGCGCGGGAGTAGCATACTTTCCAAATCATTGATAACAGATTTATCTTCCGCTGCCTGTAAAGAAGCCTTGGATTGAGCAATCCCAAGGGCCAGATTACTGGCTTCTAGGTCTTCTTGAGCTTTCAGAAGTTCCTTTCGGAGGTTTGAGTTTTCCTCACGAAGCCGAGAAACATGGACAGCGTTTTCTGCTAATTTGTTGGCTTTGTTTAAAGCAGCTGGAGGGCAATAATTAATTTGAGTTTACAAAACAATTCCGCAAGAATTCTCCAGAAAAAACAAATGGCACAAAATAAAATACCGGTGGTTTTTGATAGTTGCCGCTGAGATGACGCTAGTTCGTTGCTTTTCGACTCAATAACAGATTGAAGGGTTTTTACTTCTCTGCTCTTGAGACTAAGCTTCTTAAAAAACTTCCAAGTTTATGGCGTCTGCGGAATGCTAAAACATGGAAATGAAAGCCAGATGCTTAAGTTTGAACAGGCATACGAAGAAACATTAAGAAGAATTCATATTTCAACTTAATGCTTGGGGGCTAGAAGTATTACCTGGCTCATTTCTCGCAAATCGGTCAAGACCTCGTTGAATTCTTTGGCATATTCCGCGAAGAGAATTCCAACGTGATGAAGGCCATCGTGTATAACCTGACGAGGTGAAAATGCGATATCATTGCGAACAACCAATCCATTTTGTGGCCAAGGGCGAATCAGAGGCGCAGGAGCAAAGAATTTCTTTGCCTCTGGACGAATATATCCGAGTTCGTCGAATGGTTCTTCTTTTATCCGGATATCGTCCAGGTTGGGAATAGATTCCTCTTTGATAGCTGATTGCCTTTTGCGCTTCCGATTGTTGTGAAACTCGGCATGTAATTTGTTGAGTTCAGCGTCGGAAGCAAGATCATTTTCTCCAAGTTCATCAAACTAGGAAGGAGTTAACAATATGTTAAAAAGCGGAGAGAGAAGATAATCCGAAGAAAAACGCGGAAACAAGGAAAGATAAATACCTTAGGGACCAGATTTTCCACGTGATAAATCGCCAGACTTTCCTCAATCTGACTACTGACGGCGACCAGTTCGTGAAGTCGTCCTATAAAATCCTTTTTGGTAAAGGCCTTATCTGTTCCTCTCATGCTATCTTCTGGCCCTTGGTATTCGCAAAGAAGTCGGGAACGAAAAGAGAGAGGTTGGATACGGCGTCCAAACCAGCACATAACGGTATCCTTCCCAACCAAAGAAGGTTGAGAGGAAGAAAGTTTGGCGATGCGCCGCTTTATCTTCATCAGGTTTTTTGGCAAATTTTCCCCTACTGCGGCTGTCCAACTCTCGCGAGGAGTAGCGGCAGAATTAACAAAGGGAGGAACCCCGGTTGCCCTGCCTGGGAATGGAATGTCCTGATGATAAAAGAAAGAACCTAGCCAAGATTGGTCAGGTTCCGGCATTTCTATTTTTGGATACCATTCCTCCCTAAATTTTCTGAGGATGAAAGATACGGTTCCGCAAATGGGCGAAATGCCATTTGTGATGTTATGCTTTACCTCAAAACAATATTGCCAGAAATTTAGGTCAGGTGTTATCCCGAGATATCCTTTGAAAAGGGCTTGGAAACTGGCTAAGTAGAGGATGGAATTCGGAGAAATATTGTGTGGTTGAACGCCATAAAAGTTAAGGACGTCTAGAAAAAAGGCGGAAGGGGGAAAACCCATACCTCTCGCAACATGAGAGGTAAGGATGACGCGTTCTGCGACTTTTGGCTTGGGCTCGGGTTCATCTTTCGAGATTCGCCATTTGCCTTTAACTATGGATCCCTCCTTTGACATCCGACGAAGAAGGACGAGAGAAGTATTACTCGGACTTCAATTGCCGACAATTTCTATTTCGTTGTTGGCTCCGGTGGCAAAGCGCTCATCGCCACGGGAATGGATCTTGACCCTCGCCGTCGTTGGGACGAACGGAGGGGGTGCTGCGGAGCTCGATCCCGCTATGTCCGCGGCGGCGGAAGTGTTTTCTCCGCCCGCCGCGGAAGCCGTGGTCTTCTCCGGCTCGCCGCCGGTGTGCTTTTGCGATCCCGGCTGTGGATCTAGGTCGCCGATGAGCTCGTCGATGGCGGCGCGAGTGGGCGAGGACGGCGAGGAGGCCATCTTTTGGTGGCGCGTTGCGTTCTGCGTGCTTGGAAGCTAAGTGCGCCTGGGACAAGGGACTTGCTCTCGAGCTCGCGTTCGCGTCAATGGCGTGGGCAGTGAGGGAGTGAGGAAAGTTTCTGATGAGGACGATGATGGCTATTTATAGCCGGAAAACCGTTTAGATACGTGCCAACGGCTCTTTCGACCGTTGGATGCTCGACGCGTGTCGCTCGCCGGAAAATACGGGAAATAAAACGGCAGGGGAATGATGGCTATCTCCTCGTTTCCCGTGAGAATCTGTCAGAGATACGCTGAGGGGTTTCCCGCGTGGAACCAAGCGACGCTTGCGTCAGCATGTTTAAGACGCTGACGTTAGAAGTTCCTTTTTCGCGAAGGATCGCGAGAAGAAAAGCCGGATTTTCATGGTTCCGAGTTTTATGTTACCATCTCCTTCAAAAGGAAAGTAGAAAGAATCAAGACTGCTGAATCAAGATTTCCCGGACAAAATGTATTTGACGAAAGACGGAGAATCAGAGTTTTGATCCTTCCTGGGGGCTACTGTCGGATATATACTGAATAGGGGTATAGAAGATGGTAGACAAAGAGCCGGACTACCAGGGTGGCCTACATGGTAATGGGCTTAGGTCCATTGGGCGGCCCAGTAGTCCGACGCGCAGAAGCCGGATTCTAGAAGAACCCGGATCACGGCCCGCGTGATCTGGCTTGGAGGAGAAGACGGATTCCTTGCTTTCCAAGTTACAAGTTAAACGTAGTCTTCTAGGTTTCTTATTCTGTAAGCCCTAATCCGGCTATTATATAAAGCCGGACGGGAGATAGATTAAAACAAGTTCAAGCTCTACGCAACTCGCCGAGAAGCTCATCCTCGCCGAGAAGCTAGATCTACACCCTCACATTGTAACCCCGATAAACGGGCTTTAGTCCCAATTAGTGAGAAGTGCAGGAGTAGGTACGCCGTACTGTCGCGACGTACCGAACCTGGGTAAAATCCCGTGTTCTGTGTTACTATGCTATCCCGTTACCCCACGTCTCTACCGTAGTCTCATGGCACCCCCGTCTATGAAAACTACTACGATGTCTCGACAGTTGACCTCCGTCATCAATGTCCATTCCTGCACCTCCTTGATCATCGACAATGTCCATTCCTTCACCTGTTTGATCATCGACAATGTGCGTTCCTTCACGTTCTTGATCATCAAGGTTCAGATAAGAAGAGATTACATCATGTTCTCCGGCTATCATTTCTAATATGTAACCTTCAGCCTCCTGTTCCGTCAGGTCTCTATTGTCCGCCATATGTCACTCCTGCAGACATGCATGTAGTAAAAATTAATTAAGTATATAGGAGACTTAGCAAATATTGTCGTAGAAGGAGGGAAAACAGATTGCTAGGGTTTTGGGTGGAAGAACGATGACCACCGGAGGGGGAAAACCATACTTTAGAGGTGTGTCCAAGATTAGTTTCTCAAATGACTTGGAGAACCCCATAGCTAGGTTGCATTTGCTTTCCTGGTCATTTTGGTATATTACACTTAATATTCTGAATTTATTGAATTAAAACTTATTTTCATTATTTTAATGAATTTAATAAAAATTCAAATATGGTCTCATCTTGAACTTTGTTAGACATGATTGAAAATGATATAAACAGATAGCTTACATTTTTCTGAACATTTTGCATATTTTTCCATAATTTTTGGAATTATAAATTAAAAGTTATTTAATTTAGAAGATAAATTATGTTCTGTAATTCCTTTAAAGTGGGCCCCACGCGTCACGATGACGTCATCAAAAAAAAAAACTCGCCAACACGTGGCCAGGTGACGCCATCATGACGTCACCCCTGGCGTCACACGGTGGCCGGTTGCGGTTTAGGCTCTCGGGTCTCTTGCGATTCCGGCGATTCCGGCCACGGGGGAGGGAACGGAGATGGGGAGGATGCCACTGCCACTGTGGTGCTCGCCACGGGGGAGGGGACGGAGATGGGGACGAGGCCGCCGGCAGAGAATCTGGCCGCGCGCGGGAGCGAGAGGTTCGAGGGCGTTGGTTCGAGGGTGGCGTTCGATGGCGTTGGTTCGAGGGCGGCGCGAGGCCCGCGGGGAACCTACCGGAGAGACGGCGACGGGGCGGGGGCGGAGCAGGGTGGAGGCGGTGGAGAGAAGGGCGCGGCGATGGCGACGGCGACGACACGGTCCTCTCGCAGAGTCTCTGCGCGGGCGACGGCGACGGAATCGGGGCGACGGCGACGGAACCGGCGCGAGGAAGACGAGGGTTTTGGGGGCATGAAGACATCGCGCATATATAGGTCCAGCCTTTAGTCCCGGTTGGTGACACCAACCGGGACTAAAGGTCCCTTGGGGTACCCTCCGCGGGCCTTTAGTCCCGGTTGGTGTAACGAGGCGGGACTAAAGGTGCAATTTTTCGCGGCGTTTCCGTTCCCGCGCAGAACGAGCCTTTAGTCCCGGTTCGTGACACGAACCGCGACTAAAGGTGGTTATTCAAATACTTTTCCTTTTCCCAAACTTAAAAGTACAAATAATATATCAGAAAATTCCGAAAAATAAAACTAATTCTTTTTTCAATCTTAAAAATACAAATAATATATCAGAAAATTCAGAAAAATAAAACTAATTCTTTTTCCAATCTTAAAAATACAAATAATATATCAGAAAATTCAGGAAAAAAACTAGTTCTTTTTAAAATCTTAAAAATACAAATAATATACCAGAAAATTCAGAAAAATAAAACTAATTCTTTTTAAAATCTTAAAAATACAAATAATATATCAGAAATGGTTATGGTTTTGTTCCATCCAATCATAAAGATTCACACACATCTTGAATATATATATATAGATAAAAAAGGCAGTACATAATGGCAAAAGTGGATCTAAACCTAAACGGAGAGCATAGATGCATGATCTGAAATCTGCTGCTAGTCATACTCCTGCCTAGGCCTATAGTACATCCACTCGTAGTCGTCGTAGTCGCCACCTTCGTCGTCACTATCGTCTGACGGTGCTCTGCACTCCCTCGGAGGATCACGACTCCAGGACTGAGCCTGAGGATAGCGCAGGCGGGGGATATCGCCGGCCCTGATGTAGTCCATGAAGCTCTGTAGAGTCCGGCCGGACCACCATAGTCGACGAACAGCCTCGTGAAAGTTCCCAGGAGGCAGGCCGTCCTCCTCATACCTGGCGAGCGCCCTCTCACGCCGATTGATGAAGAAGGCATCCCAAGTATGCTGGTTATCGGGATGCCAACTGGGATTCCTCCGCTGCTCCGGCGTGAGCTCGTGGTAGTAGTGGTTCGTGATGGCCGCCCGACGCGCCACACCTCGAGGAAGAGGAGGGACCGGCAGTCCTCTGGCGCTCAGCATCCAACCGGCGGGAACGCTGTAGCTGGGCGGGCAGGGGTAGTTCGAGGCGGAAAGTGCCTTCGCCTGGATGAATGTTAGAGCGGGTACGATAGAAGCCATGAGAGAGTGGTAAGTTTGTATGTGTTTATGCCAATGGTGTGGCAATGCATACATATATATAGCGAGAAGAAAACATCCCTTTAGTCCCGGTTGGTGTCCCCAACTGGGACTAAATGGGTTAGGGTTTCATTGGGAAACGGATCATCCCTTTAGTCCCGGTTGGGGACACCAACCGGGACTAAATGGGAATTAGGGTTTCGTTTGGACCAATCAGATAGAATCACACGGATCGTGAGTTTCTTTCAAGCGCTTGTGAGTCGTTGGATCCGGGTGTGTTTTTTTCGAGTTGTTGTGAGCCGTTCGATCAGGGCTACGGTGTGTTTCTTTCGAGCTGCTGTGAGCCGTTGGATGAGGTGTTTCTTAACCGTTGGATCAAAACCCTAGCTCAACACTTTGTGATCCAGAGGACCCTATATATAGCCCAGCTTCATACACCGGTCAGTTCATCTCCCAAATACAAAACATCCGGATTCGCCAGCATACGTCCTACCGTGCATTTGGTATGCATATATGCACTCAGTAGCCACGGCAGGGTTGTATGCTGGCGATACCGATTGTTTTGTTCTACACCCCTTTAAGGTTTGATACATCATATATTCAGTTCATCGAGCAAATACAAAACATCCGGATTCCCCATCATACGTCCTGCCGTGCATTTGGTATGCATATTGCACCCAGTAGCCACGGTGGGGCTGTATGATGGCGATACCGATTGTTTTGTTCTACACCCCCCCTTTAACACATCCATCCATGCTTGGGTTGTGTTATGGTGGCGCGTGGCACGGGAGTTGTGACGCGTGACATTTATCTCACAAGGTTTTGAGACATTTAATTAACCTTCTGTTTTCCATGTTTTCCACTCGTTTTCTCAAATATTTTGCAAAGGAGTTAGTCTTAAACAAAGTTTGGTACAATAAATTAGAGATAATATAATTCACATGATCCCTTAAACATGATCCATTCAACAAAGTTTGGTACAATAAATTATTACACATCAATTCTTCCCTTGTGTCCCCGCTTTCTTACGATTTGGACGTATCCATGGAGCATCCTCATCATTTAACTTAATGCTTGGGTCAGTGTTCACTTTGAAGGGCGGAATTTCACCAAACATATTATAATCTTCTGACATGTCTGTCTTGTCCTCCACTCCCACGATGTTTCTTTTCCCTGAAAGAACAATGTGGCGCTTTGGATCATCGCATGATGTACTGATTGTTTTCTTATCTTTCCGTTTCCTCGGTTTGCTACTCATGTCCTTCAAATAGAAGAACTGAGCGACATCTTTGGCTAGGACGAATGGTTCGTCAAGGTAACCAAGATTGTTGAAATCCACCATTGTCATTCCGTATTGCCCGTCCACCTTTACCCCACCTCCTGTTAGCTTGAACCATTTGCACCGGAACAAAGGGACCTTAAAAGAGGGTCCATAGTCAAGTTCCCATATCTCCTCTATGTAACCATAATATGTGACCTTTTGCCCAATCTCGGTTGCTGCATCAAAGCGGACACCACTGTTTTGGTTGGTGCTCTTTTTATCTTGGGAGATCGTGTAAAATGTATTCCCATTAATCTTGTACCCTTGGAAAGTCGTTATAGTCGAAGATGGTGTATTGGCCAACATGTACAGCTGATCTCCAACATCATTGTCATTCACTAAATGTTTTCGCAACCAACTGCCGAAAGTCTCCATGTGGGCATTTCTAATCCATGATTCAGGCTTCCCCGGGTTGTCCGAGCGTAAAATATTCTTGTGTTGCTCGAAGTACGGACCCACCAAGCTTGAATTTTGCAGAACCGTGTGGTGTGCTTCAGTCATAGAATGACCGTCCATACATATCGTTGATTTCCTTCCGATCGTGCCTTTTCCACTTAATCTCCCCTCGTGCCGCGATTGAGGAATACCAATCGGCTTAAGGTCAGGAACATAGTCAATACAGAACTCAATTACCTCCTCATTTCCATAGCCCTTTACGATGCTTCCTTCTGGCCTAGCACGGTTACGAACATATTTCTTTAATACTCCCATAAACCTCTCAAAGGGGAACATATTGTGCAGAAATACAGGACCGAGAATGGAAATCTCTTCGACTAGGTGGACCAAGAGGTGCGTCATAATATTGAAGAAGGATGGTGGAAACACCAACTCGAAACTGACAAGACATTGGACCACATCGTTCTGTAACCGTGGTAGATCTTCTAGACTGATTACCTTCTGAGAGATTGCATTGAGGAATGCACACAGCTTCACAATGGCTACTCGAACATTTTCCTGTAGGAGGCCCCTCAAAGCAATCGGAAGCAATTGCGTCATAATCACGTGGCAGTCGTGAGACTTCAGGTTTTGGAACTTTTTGTTCGCCATGTTTATTATTCCCTTTATATTCGACGAGAAGCCAGACGAGACCTTCATACTGCTCAGGCATTCAAAAAAAAATGACCTTCTCTTCTTTGGTAAGAGCGTAGCTGGCACGACCTTGAAACCATTCCGGATGCCGGTCATCTGGGTCTTTCAAAAGTTGATGGTCCTGCCGTGCTTCCTTTGTATCATTTGTCTTCCCATACACGCCCAAGAAGCTTAGCAGGTTCACGCAAACATTCTTCGTAACATGCATCACGTCGATTGCAGAGCGGACATCTAGGACTTTCCAATATTGTAGCTCCCAAAATATCGATTTCTTTTTCCACATGGGTACGTGCCCGTCAACTCCCAGCGGAACTGATTGTCCGCCAGGACCCTTTCCAAAGATGACTTTCAAATCCTTGACCATATCAAATATCTTAGCTCTAGTACGTTACGCAGGCTTCGGCCGGTGATCTGCCTTGCCGTTGAAATGCTTGCCTTTCTTTCTTACGTTATGATTTCGGGGAAGAAATCGACGATGACCCAGGTACATGTTCTTCCTACAATTATCCAAAAATACACTTTCAGTCTCATGTAAGCAGTGCGTGCATGCTTGTGGCGCCCCTTGATCGGGCACTATGCAGATTTCAGCATTCCCGCCAAAATCCACATAATAACCGATTCCAGGTTGCCACTTGCGATAACATTACAACAGTTCACGAATAATCCACAATTACAACAGAAACAGATAGACACAAGATGACTCAAACGAGCCAGGGTTACAACTGTTACATTACAAAGATCCAAATAACAGCGGAAGAAACAACATAGCGTCCGGCTACGGACAAGATCCAAATTGGACTAAGAGTCCTGAAGATAACCGACAACGTCCAATCCCTGCCCAGGCCAAGCCGGAAGGATTTCCCGAGCTAACGTCGTCAGACTTCAAACCTGTTGACTGCAATATTGAATATGCAGCCACGAAAGAGATTCGTGGGTCAGTACGGTTAAGTACTGGCAAGGGGGATAAAACCCATACTCACAAGATACCGGCATAGCCAGTCATCACAAGATACAAATACTTTAGGATCAACGAAAAGGAAGGGGTTATTGCAAATAAGCGACAGCAGGCTGCACTAACCAACTACAGAGAAATACTACCACTTCCGGCTAACAGAAAGAAGATAAGATCGAGTATTGTAACCAACTGAAAGATAACTTCAAACAAACCCATCCTGGATCTCGCCCCTTATCCGAAGAAGCAATCCGAGGATAACTCACACAGTTGGATTAATGATGGTTCAGATTATTGTGTCAATAAGCCTATTACTAGTCAAGTTGTTAATCATGGGGTGAAGATTGTTAATCATTAGGTTTAAGTTGTCCTGAGTACTTGTTAGCCAGTACTTTCACCAAGTAATCCATAACCGCGGAAAACACGGCTTCTCGAGAAGATTATCCCTGCAGGGTTGCACCAATTTGGCCGTACACGCAAGAATGTCCCGCCAGACGGGAATCAAACCCACCAAGCGAGGTACTCTACACAACTCAACTCTTCTTCGCATCAAGCCCAAAGAACCTTGGGCGCACGGCTAATCGAGCCCCGAAGAAAAGGGACCCTCATAGCACTCTAAGACCGTGTCCCCCTATATGCCGACTACGAAAGTTCCACCCGGGATCCAAGGGCTCGCAAGATCATGCATGCAGCAAATGGAAAGCCCGAACTAAATGAGGCGATTTGGACGAGATGCGAATCGAGTCAAATTGAGGGGGGCGCCCATACTCGCTTCCCACATGCGGTTAGTGCGCTCATCATGGATCAGTAGACAAGACCCTTTTCCTATTAGGGTCGACACTAGCAGGCCTCAAAACCACAAAGGGCCTCCTGCCGGTGCCTTATCATCAAATTATTATTTAACAATAACAGTAGCATGATTGTTTGATTGATTAAACATCGAGCCCCCAGAACATAATAGAAGTAGCAAGAGAAAGTAACGGGTAACAGACTCGAGCCAAAACAACCCTAAGCATGATGGTAAGACACGGGCAACAACCAATGGTTATAGGTATGGAGGTGAGGCAATATCAAGGTTAAGGGATTCATGTGATGGGTTCGTAACAGAAACAACTACTACTAAGGATAGCAGAAAAGAATCAACGGAAAGAATCGGTAACAAGTGATGAAAGGCAGCCATATGGCAGCAAGTGAGTATACTTGCCTGAGATCCCGCAAGGTAGCAGAACTTGTCGTTGCTCACATCATCTCAACGTCCTATCCGGGAAGAAGCAACGAACCTCAAACAAACACCGGATGCAACAATTACTACTACGGCAAAAGATCCAGCATGATCTAGATATGGATGCATGACAGGTTAAAGATGCATCAGAATAAACTAGTTGACATGATAAATAGGTTTAAATGGACCCATATGCAATTTGAGTTGCATATGAAAAGCCCATGAATTTTGGGTTAGATTATTTGTTTTCCAACTAATCAACAGGTGAAGGTAGATTAGCATGATGCATGGATGAGGAAAACAACAAAATAACAACAATAGAACCAATTGGAAATAAGGTTTACCAATTTTAGAAATTTATTTATTAAGTTAGAAAATTTTGGTTCCTTAAGGGTGTCAGACAAACAAATGTTGTGTTCATCAAGTTTCATTGTTCAAAACAGCTAACAAAGTTCATATTTGATTAGAACACCAATTTTTAGGTGGATTACATGTTTCAAATATTGAAATTGGAATTAGGATAATTTAATTATGAATTAAACAAGTTTAAGCAAGAATTAAATGAATTTAATTCAAACATGAACTTATTTGAATTTTTATTTATTCAAAACATTAAGTGAAGTTCATATTTGACAAGGTTATGTTTTTATGGTTTGAAAACATATTTTATATGTACCAAAAGAATTTGTTTTGATCAAGTTATAAATTTAGCAATATTAAATGAATTAAATAAGATTTAAATTATTTAACCAGGTTTAATTATTCAAATCATGAAACAAATTCTATATTTGGAAAGGTGGTTTAATTTTGCATGGAAAACATATTTTATTTGTTGAAATTGGATTTAAAATGAGCAAGTTATTATTTTGGCAATTTTAAGTGCAATAATTAAGAAACAGTTGTTTTCAGCAATTTAAAATATTCAAAACAGCAAACAAAATTTATATTTGGAAAGTACAGGAAAAGTTGATTGGAAAACATATTTAGTTTGTGGAATTTGGAATTTTTATGAACAAGTTATGAATTTTGCAAGTTTAAGTGAATTTGACAAGTTTTCAAATTTTGCACCAATTTAAAATATTCAAAACAGTAAACAAAATTTATGTTTGGATAGATCATTCAATTTGGGACAGAAAACATATTTTAAAAGTTGAATTTGGAGTGAAAATGATTTAGTTATGCAATTTACCAAATTGAGGTGCAATCTGCCATTTTTAGTGAACCAGGGACTTGGAAAATATTTTTACAGGGGCTAGAAAAGATTACAAGGACCTAATGGTGATTATCAGGAAGTTTCTGTACCAATCAATTGGAAAATAAAAAGATTTGGGTTTTTGGGGCGCAGGGGGATCGAACTCACGACCTCATCCGCGCGCAGATGGAACCAGACCACTGGGCTGGGCGAAGGCTTGTGATGGATCTGGAGGCTTGCGGTTTTTAGGTGTAACCAGTGTGGTATTTCACAAAAAAAGGGAGCTTTTGCATCACACAGGGTTCGAACCCTCGACCTTGCACCGCGGCTCAGCGCACAGCACCACTGGGCCATTGTGCTCTGTGTGTTGGATCTGGAGTGCGTGTGCAGTTTGAGGTGAGCCGGGCGGCTAACTGAAAATTCAGTTCAGTTTCTGAACTCTGGATCACGGACGGACAACAACTTCCGCCGCGCAGCCGCAGGTGTGCTGCTCGCCGGAGAACCACGGTGCGGCCGCTCGATGGCTGGCACAGAGCAAGTGGGAGGGAAGGGGAGGCCCTAGGGCGAGAGGTGGGGCCTCACCTCGGTGAGCGGATGACGCGGGGAAGGCCTGGATCGAAGATGCAGACAAGGGCGACGACGCCTGACGGCCGGGGAAGGCGGCGGCAAACGACGACGTCGCCGTGCCCTGGTGGCGCCATGACCCCGACGAAGGGGCGCCGCCTGGAGCTGGTTGTGCCCCGGTTCCATTCCCGCCGGAACCGGGGCCCATCGAGAGGGGAGACCGCGGCGCCATGCCTCCGAAGTTCCGGCCACGCAGTTGTTCGCCGGTTTTCAGAGATGTACAGAGGAGCAGATGGTAGGGGAGACAGTGGAGATGGGAGATCGGCGGCGCTAGCTGGGAGGAGGGGCTAGGGTTAGGCTAGGCTAGGGTGGTGGGTGGTTTTAAGGGGGAAGCTCGAGCTCGGTTGGCAGCAATCGGGAGGGGGGAGAAGATCATCTACGGTTCTGAAGGTGTTCGTACTGAAGCTGACGTCGAGGAGGAAGAAGCCAAAAACAGACAGGGGATATGGGCCAGAAGGTTTGGTGGGCTGCTCCCTCTCTCCTTGCTTTGCTTTTCTTTTTATTTATTTTTCCTTATTTTTTTTGTAAGGGATAAGGAGAGAGAGAGATAGAAAAGAGTTTTGGGGAAAATTATTTTATGAAATTTGTATTAAGTTACAAACAGAAATTAAAGCAATTGTTAATCTTAGATTCACAATTTTGAAAGTTTAATTTGATTTAAAGGTGTTAGTTGAATTTGTTTCTCAAAGAGGGTTTGAGTTGTTTATTTGATAACTAAATTTTATTAATTTGCAACACAACAACAACAAGTAGTTTTAAAAATAGTTTCAACAATTTGAAATTATTAATTGGATATTGAATTGTTAGGTGATTCTCAAATAGTGTTTGGGTTGGAGTTGTGGGAAATAAACAAATTGTATTTAATAAGCATCAAGCAAATATACAAACATTATTGAGATTAGCTTGTTTGCCAAATTTTAATTTTTAAACCCACATTGAAATATGATAATTAAGATTGATTTGATTTGAATTTTTGGAATTTGCCATTAGGGTTTTGATAACAGGGAAAATTTTATTAACAGGCAATTTGATTAAAACAAATTCAACCAGTGAAAAACAATTGAGTTGTTTTAGTTTGCAATTTTGGTTAATGTGGGAAAGTTTAATTTGGTTTGAATCTTTGATTTGTTTGCAAACATGATGCAATGCATATGATGCATGTGATGCAATGCAACAACCAACTTTCTATCTAGGGTAACACCCCAGGTGTTACAATGCTTTGTATCCCTTATTTGACTGTCCCGAAAGGTTACTGAGAGCAGGCCAATCGTTGATGGTTACAAAAAGCAACGCTCGTAGGTCAAATTCCTTTTCATTGTGCTCATCCCACACAGGTACACCAGGTCTGCCCCACAACTGTAAAAGTTCATCAACTAATGGCCTTAGGTACACATCGATGTCGTTGCCGGGTTGCTTCGGACCTTGGATGAGCACTGGCATCATAATGAACTTCCGTCATGCACAACCAAGGAGGAAGGTTATAGATGCATAGAGTCACGGGCCAGGTGCTATGGCTGGAGCTCTGCTCGTCAAAAGGATTCATGCCATCAGTACTTAGACCAAATCTTATGTTCCTTGCGTCAGCTGCAAATTTTTTGAACTCTCTGTCGATCTTTCTCCATTGCGTTCCATCAGCGGGGTGTCTCAACTCCCCGTCGGAGTTATGGTCCTCTTTGTGCCATCGCAACAACTTGGCATGCTCTCTGTTCCTGAACAGACGTTTCAACCGACGTATTATAGGAGCATACCACATCACCTTGGCGGGAACCCTCTTCCTGGGTTTCTCGCCCTCAACATCGTCACCAGGGTCATCGCCTCTGATCTTATAACGCAATGCAGTGCATACAGGGCATTCATTCAAATTCTCGTATGCACCGCGGTAGAGGATGCAGTCGTTAATGCATGCATGTATCTTCGGATTCTCTAAACCTAGGGGGCACACAACCTTCTTTGCTTCGTACGTACTGGCGGGCAACTCGTTATTCTTCGGAAACATATTCTTCAACATTTTCAGCAAATTTTCAAATGATGAGTCTGCTACACCTTCCCGTGCCTTCCATTTCAGCAAATCCAGTCTGCAGCCCAGCTTTTTCAGACTATTGTCGCATCCTGGGTACAGCGACTTCGTGTGATCCTCTAACATGCGATCCAAATTCTCCCTCTCCTTGTCAGTTTCGCAGCGTCTCCGTGCATCAGCAATGGTCCGACCAAGATCATCAGCGGGCTCATCATGTGCCTCTTCTTCACCTTCACCAAACCCTTCCCCACGTTCAGCATCATCCTCCATGAAAGTATCACCGAAAGCGTCATGATAGTTGAAATCGATATCATCCTCTTCTTCATCTTCTTCCATTCTAACCCCTTTTTCTCCATGCTTGGTCCAACAATTATAGCTGGGCATGAAACCGTGCCGAAGCAGGTGCATGTGAACGACTCTTGAGGAGGAGTGACCCTTCTCATTCTTACATTCAGCACATGGACAGATAATAAAACCTCGCTTCTTGTTCGCAGTTGCCACTACATGGAAATCTTTCAAACCCGTAGTGAACTCGCCGGAGAGTCGGTTACCGTACATCCATTGCCGATTCATCTGCATTATTATTATATAAAGTATATAATTAACCATCATGCATTTGTTAAACTAACTAGCTGGAAATAATACAAATCATGAAAGGTTCAAGTTGCTAACCGCGATCGCGGAGGTAAAATAAATGAAAACGCTCAAGTGCGGCTCGGACACTTCATATCATGTGTGTTTCATGCTATCGGGCATTTCATCGAACACCTTGTGTGCATAGTAGGAACCAAAAGCAAACCCACCACCCCTTGTGAATATTGTGAGCAGAAGTGACACCAAATATGGCAGAGTGCAGCGAGCTGAGTCCTATATAGGGATGGGCCTTTAGTCCCGGTTCACCTGGACAACCGCGACTAAAACCCTTGGGGCCAGCCCGAGGACCTATTAGTCCCGGTTGGTCTGGCCAACCGGGACTAAAGCCCCTCCCATCAGCCAGCTGTGGACCGAGCGCGCTGGGCCCAGACTATTGGTCGCGGGTCTCGTTCCGAACCGCGACTAAAGACCCCTATGGTCGCGGGTCGATTATTTTGGGGACTAATGGTGGCCTATGAAAGGCCTATTTTCTACCAGTGTTGGATCACTGGTGCGCTTTGTGATATCTAGTCTGCTAAGTCAGCAAGTTTTGTTCCAATTTTTGTAACAACGGTTTTAGTCCGATTAAACACCACACGAACAGACAAGATGCCGACGGCAATCCGCCGTCGGTGCAGTCCTAATTGCCGTCGGCATAGGTTAGCCTGACTGCAGCCGTCGGCGCCTTGCCCCGTCGGCATTTCCCTCCTGAACCGTTGTATAAGAAAACGTCGGCATAGCCTCTCTGCCACGTGTCAACTTTTTGTGCGCCTGGGCGGGGCATACACCGACGGCAATGTCTTTTTTTTTTGGCTAGCTGTTGTGCTGCTGGCAGGTTTCAAATTAAATTTTATCTACAATATAATTTAAAATTTAATTAAATCACAGAAACATCATCCATATCATAGAAGCATCATCCATATTATCCAAACATCATACAAACTCCACTATCATTCAAACATCATCAATATCTTACAAACAACATCCATACAAACAAAAATATTATCCTACAACTCCCGAGAGCTCGAGGTACCCATATCTTCCCACGTGAGAACAGGCGACCGACCGTGCGGGGCAGCCGCCGTAAGACCTCCCGTGGAACTCGACGAGGCACCACCACCGACATAAACCGTAGGAACACGCAAAAGAAAGTTATATCCCAACTCTTTACTAGATTCCCTCCGTTTCGTCCGAAGATTCCTCCATACAAATAGAAAACAAATTAATAAAATATGTTGAATATAATATACCTTGGTTTAAAAATTCATATTATATCATCTATATATTAGTAATGATTTTCAACCATCTAAAACTTTGAAATACATAGGCCTTGTTGGAAAGATATGGGTCTTTTTTGGTTAGAAAGGTGTTCGTTAAAATATTCTAGTGACAAAAAAAATTGTGTGATAAGGAGACATTTATTGACAGCGTCCGTTGTTTCAAACCTCTTCAACCCCTACTTTGGATGATTTATACCTTGTATCATATTTATCTATATCTATAGACTATAGTTTTGTTCGAAAATAAATAAGTCCGACATCATTTAG
Organism: Alopecurus myosuroides; assembly: GCA_028641055.1. NCBI lineage: Eukaryota > Viridiplantae > Streptophyta > Magnoliopsida > Poales > Poaceae > Alopecurus > Alopecurus myosuroides. The sequence goes on along the minus strand of CM054063.1, from coordinate 311,390,013 downwards.
GAGAAAACATCACTAATTACCTACCGATTGACACACAAAACTCTCAACAAAGCAACCCCTTTTTTGTCCATCTCTAAATGAAACTTGCTGACCTAGGCGCCCTCGAAACGGCCCCCCGAAGGCCCAATGGGGTCCGGACAAAAGAAAAACAACCGCCGCGGTGGCACCCTCTAAGGTGTCCACCCGCCAAATTTATGTTCGGTACCCCTAGCCCACCCGCCAAATTCATGTTCGGCCCCCGCGCGTCATAAAGAGAAGCCCACACCGGGGCATGAGTTAAGGCGCCGTGAAGGGAGGAGCCTCAAGTCGACGACCTGTACAACATCCCGTCGTCGCTGCGCGGCCCGATGGATTGCGAGTGCCCTGGCCTCCTCACTGCCATGTCCAATTCGGTGGCCACATTGGAGAAGGAGTCGCCGGGGTGGCTGACGACGATGCACTCCACGGCGGTGCAGCCATCGGAGAACCCCGACGGTTCTAGCCGCACCGGCACGGCCACCTCCAGCACCCGTACCACTCGCGTCGGCCCCTCCTCCAGCCACGTCGGCCCCTCCTCCTCCTCCAAAGTCGTTGTTCTTGACGAAAGCGACGACGACGACTCGTTCGACTGGAGAAGCGACGGCGAGTAGCTAGGGTTAGGGTTTAGCCGTGCTCGAGGAAAAAATTACATTAAAATTATGTAAAATAGTTTTAAATTTGAATGTAATTTGTAAATTATCAATCAATTCCGTGATCAAGTTTTTTTTGTTTTTTGTTTGGAGGTGCCGCTGTGGCACCCGCCCATCAAATTCACGAACACAGGTCCGACGCACCCAAAGAGGATGCAATTAGAGGGTGCCGCACACAGTTTAAATGAGTGCGGGCGAAGATGCTCTAAATCCCTCAAATTAAAACAAGATTAGGGAGGCGGGCGTGACGTGGGGCTCCTAGCTGGCCCCGGTAATCCATGCATGTATGCTCGTTCGTTCCTTATGGTTATCATGTAGGCAAAGTGTGCTAGTGGTTCAGGTCATGTCTTCTCTATTTCCTCGTCTCACTCTTTAATGCAAACACTCCGCGCGTGCATGCATGGGGTAGCACATCTCGCAGCGGCGTTAGGGCACGTACAATGGTGCTATCTTAGGGATGCCACGTCGGATGATTGCTAGGTTGGAGGAGGGAGAAACGGAAAAAGAGGTTTTCCTTCTCTTAATTAAGAGATCATCTCTTAGCAACAATTGTCTCACCACTTTTTTAGCTAATCTGGAAAAGGCTAAAAGATAATCCATTGTACACCATGTTTTTTAGTCTTATCTAAAAAATTAAGATAAGACGTCTTATCAACCATTGTACATGCCCTTACACACCACGGTGCAGCGCCGCCGCCAACGGCTCTGGTCTTCCGAGCACCACGCCCCGAATAGGGCGCTGCAAAGAAAGGTTAGTTTTAAAATTATTTTACATTTAGGTTTATTCTTGGATGAAGTTTGTCCAGCTGGTCAAATTTGTGATTTTTCACCAGAAGCATAGTCCCTCGCCCGTCGCGCACGACTTTGCGGCTGTCCTGGTCGGCCAGCATGTATCAGCCACGTCTTCTGCCACTCGGTTGCATACGCGACGCTCGGCGGCGACAGCAGCTAGCCGCGCATGGTGCCGGCGCCAGGGACTACATGAAGCAGCTGCCGAGGACACGCCCGAGGAGGTTGTACTATAGGAGAGAAGTCAGCATAATACTACCACTTTACGGGACAAATTCTGAAAAGCTACCACTTTAGGTGCTGATTGCAAAAAACTATCACATTGCTTTTTATTTTGGCAAAAAGCACCGATCTCACCTAACTAGCGAGTAGACACCGGAACTGACAGGGCTGGCCCACCAGTTTGATGACGTGGCAAGTTTAGGACATCGTTACGGCATGACCGTTGACTGCCGTCACGGGAGCACATAGTAAGCATAAAACTAAAACTTTATCTGCCAAATTTTGAATAACTACCACTTTAAATTTAAATTCCAAAATACTACCACATTTTGCTTGGAATTTCGCAAAAAACACTAATTTGGGATTGATCATGAATTGACAGGAAACTTACATCTTGGCCCCAAAATGTGACCACGTGAAACCCGTAGGTCCACATGTCAGGTCTATTAAAAAATAAAAATATTTATAAAAAATACAGCGGTCGAGCACGCACGCTTCCCTGGTCCAGGCGACAACCTACTCAGCAAGGCCGCCGCCCGCCTAGTGCCTGCACTAGGCCTCTATCAGGGACAAGCTCGTCATGACGCCGGCCCTCCCAACTCCTCAAGAGAATGCCTGCGATCTCCCTTCATGCTCATTCTCACGGGACTGTGAAGTGCGAGAGCGAACGGCGACTTGGCTAGGATTTGGAGGTTGTCGTCGATCTCGTCGGCCTCGTCCGTACGTAGATGCTATGGGTGCGTGCGTGTGCGTTCGCATGCGCGGCCGTGTTTGCGACCGTCGCCATCCTCCAGCCAGGCCGAGCGTGACAGCATGCGCGGCCCCGTCTTACCATGGCACATAGTGAGCGTGATAGCGGGCGCAACCGATTCTGATCGCCAGCGCGACCATGTGCTTCATCGCCGGTGCGGTCTTGTGTGTCCTCCGGACAGCCCAGTCTAACCGCCAGCGTGGGCATTAGCGTGGCAGTAGGCGCATCAGTGTGCACGCCGGTGCTGCCTTGTGCGTCCGTTGGCCAGGCCGAGCGTGACCCCCAGCACGGCCGTGAGCATGAGAGCAGGCGCGGCTGTATACACGAGCCTGGCCGTGAATTGTGAGGGCCTAGGTCGTCAGTTCCCTGTCAATTTGCCATCAGAAGAGAATCGGTGTTTTTTGCGAAATTCCAAATAAATATGGTAGTATTTTAGAATTAAAACGTAAAGTGGTAGTTATTCGAAATTTGGCCGTTAAAGTGGTAGTTTTATGTTAACTTCTGTGTTCCCGTAGCGGAAGTCAACGGTTGTCCCCGTAACGATGTCCTAAACCTGTCACGTCATCAAAGTGGTGGGATAGCCCTATCAGTTCTGGTGTCAATTCGCCAGTTAGGCGAGATTGGAGTTTCTTGCCAAATTAAAAATGCAATGCAGTAGTTTTTTTCAATCAGAACGTAAAGTGATAGTTTTCCGGAATTTGGCCCGCATGTACGAGTTACTCAACTCCACACAATGTCCAGAATAGATAGTCTCGGTCAAGATTTGCTAAGAGGTGGATGCTACCTACAGTTATAACAATCGGTTCAAAAGGTGTGGTTTTGGTGCAACGTCAGCATCAGCAGCGGGTCCCACAAGACAGAATCATCGTTTCTGCGTATTAGCAGTCCGATGAGGATATCTTTGTAAGTTCGATACACAGTACCATTATTTGTGGTTAAAATGAAGTATGTGGACACTTTAGTGAAATCCTAACCGGCCGCAGTTGTGCTCAGTTACTCCGGTGTCTCCTCTCAGTTTTTTTTATGGCATGTGAGGTACTTGAGGCATGGAGCAAGATTCATCACTTCTACGGTCAGTACTCCGGTGTCTCCACCCAGTAGCCACGGTGGGGCTGTATGATGGCGATACCGATTGTTTTGTTCTACACCCCCCCTTTAACACATCCATCCATGCTTGGGTTGTGTTATGGTGGCGCGTGGCACGGGAGTTGTGACGCGTGACATTTATCTCACAAGGTTTTGAGACATTTAATTAACCTTCTGTTTTCCATGTTTTCCACTCGTTTTCTCAAATATTTTGCAAAGGAGTTAGTCTTAAACAAAGTTTGGTACAATAAATTAGAGATAATATAATTCACATGATCCCTTAAACATGATCCATTCAACAAAGTTTGGTACAATAAATTATTACACATCAATTCTTCCCTTGTGTGCCCGCTTTCTTACGATTTGGACGTATCCATGGAGCATCCTCATCATTTAACTTAATGCTTGGGTCAGTGTTCACTTTGAAGGGCGGAATTTCACCAAACATATTATAATCTTCTGACATGTCTGTCTTGTCCTCCACTCCCACGATGTTTCTTTTCCCTGAAAGAACAATGTGGCGCTTTGGATCATCGCATGATGTACTGATTGTTTTCTTATCTTTCCGTTTCCTCGGTTTGCTACTCATGTCCTTCAAATAGAAGAACTGAGCGACATCTTTGGCTAGGACGAATGGTTCGTCAAGGTAACCAAGATTGTTGAAATCCACCATTGTCATTCCGTATTGCCCGTCCACCTTTACCCCACCTCCTGTTAGCTTGAACCATTTGCACCGGAACAAAGGGACCTTAAAAGAGGGTCCATAGTCAAGTTCCCATATCTCCTCTATGTAACCATAATATGTGACCTTTTGCCCAATCTCGGTTGCTGCATCAAAGCGGACACCACTGTTTTGGTTGGTGCTCTTTTTATCTTGGGAGATCGTGTAAAATGTATTCCCATTAATCTTGTACCCTTGGAAAGTCGTTATAGTCGAAGATGGTGTATTGGCCAACATGTACAGCTGATCTCCAACATCATTGTCATTCACTAAATGTTTTCGCAACCAACTGCCGAAAGTCTCCATGTGGGCATTTCTAATCCATGATTCAGGCTTCCCCGGGTTGTCCGAGCGTAAAATATTCTTGTGTTGCTCGAAGTACGGACCCACCAAGCTTGAATTTTGCAGAACCGTGTGGTGTGCTTCAGTCATAGAATGACCGTCCATACATATCGTTGATTTCCTTCCGATCGTGCCTTTTCCACTTAATCTCCCCTCGTGCCGCGATTGAGGAATACCAATCGGCTTAAGGTCAGGAACATAGTCAATACAGAACTCAATTACCTCCTCATTTCCATAGCCCTTTACGATGCTTCCTTCTGGCCTAGCACGGTTACGAACATATTTCTTTAATACTCCCATAAACCTCTCAAAGGGGAACATATTGTGCAGAAATACAGGACCGAGAATGGAAATCTCTTCGACTAGGTGGACCAAGAGGTGCGTCATAATATTGAAGAAGGATGGTGGAAACACCAACTCGAAACTGACAAGACATTGGACCACATCGTTCTGTAACCGTGGTAGATCTTCTAGACTGATTACCTTCTGAGAGATTGCATTGAGGAATGCACACAGCTTCACAATGGCTACTCGAACATTTTCCTGTAGGAGGCCCCTCAAAGCAATCGGAAGCAATTGCGTCATAATCACGTGGCAGTCGTGAGACTTCAGGTTTTGGAACTTTTTGTTCGCCATGTTTATTATTCCCTTTATATTCGACGAGAAGCCAGACGAGACCTTCATACTGCTCAGGCATTCAAAAAAAAAATGACCTTCTCTTCTTTGGTAAGAGCGTAGCTGGCACGACCTTGAAACCATTCCGGATGCCGGTCATCTGGGTCTTTCAAAAGTTGATGGTCCTGCCGTGCTTCCTTTGTATCATTTGTCTTCCCATACACGCCCAAGAAGCTTAGCAGGTTCACGCAAACATTCTTCGTAACATGCATCACGTCGATTGCAGAGCGGACATCTAGGACTTTCCAATATTGTAGCTCCCAAAATATCGATTTCTTTTTCCACATGGGTACGTGCCCGTCAACTCCCAGCGGAACTGATTGTCCGCCAGGACCCTTTCCAAAGATGACTTTCAAATCCTTGACCATATCAAATATCTTAGCTCTAGTACGTTACGCAGGCTTCGGCCGGTGATCTGCCTTGCCGTTGAAATGCTTGCCTTTCTTTCTTACGTTATGATTTCGGGGAAGAAATCGACGATGACCCAGGTACATGTTCTTCCTACAATTATCCAAAAATACACTTTCAGTCTCATGTAAGCAGTGCGTGCATGCTTGTGGCGCCCCTTGATCGGGCACTATGCAGATTTCAGCATTCCCGCCAAAATCCACATAATAACCGATTCCAGGTTGCCACTTGCGATAACATTACAACAGTTCACGAATAATCCACAATTACAACAGAAACAGATAGACACAAGATGACTCAAACGAGCCAGGGTTACAACTGTTACATTACAAAGATCCAAATAACAGCGGAAGAAACAACATAGCGTCCGGCTACGGACAAGATCCAAATTGGACTAAGAGTCCTGAAGATAACCGACAGCGTCCAATCCCTGCCCAGGCCAAGCCGGAGGGATTTCCCAAGCTAACGTCGTCAGACTTCAAACCTGTTGACTGCAATATTGAATATGCAGCCACGAAAGAGATTCGTGGGTCAGTACGGTTAAGTACTGGCAAGGGGGATAAAACCCATACTCACAAGATACCGGCGTAGCCAGTCATCACAAGATACAAATACTTTAGGATCAACGAAAAGGAAGGGGTTATTGCAAATAAGCGACAGCAGGCTGCACTAACCAACTACAGAGAAATACTACCACTTCCGGCTAACAGAAAGAAGATAAGATCGAGTATTGTAACCAACTGAAAGATAACTTCAAACAAACCCATCCTGGATCTCGCCCCTTATCCGAAGAAGCAATCCGAGGATAACTCACACAGTTGGATTAATGATGGTTCAGATTATTGTGTCAATAAGCCTATTACTAGTCAAGTTGTTAATCATGGGGTGAAGATTGTTAATCATTAGGTTTAAGTTGTCCTGAGTACTTGTTAGCCAGTACTTTCACCAAGTAATCCATAACCGCGGAAAACACGGCTTCTCGAGAAGATTATCCCTGCAGGGTTGCACCAATTTGGCCGTACACGCAAGAATATCCCGCCAGACGGGAATCAAACCCACCAAGCGAGGTACTCTACACAACTCAACTCTTCTTCGCATCAAGCCCAAAGAACCTTGGGCGCACGGCTAATCGAGCCCCGAAGAAAAGGGACCCTCATAGCACTCTAAGACCGTGTCCCCCTATATGCCGACTACGAAAGTTCCACCCGGGATCCAAGGGCTCGCAAGATCATGCATGCAGCAAATGGAAAGCCCGAACTAAATGAGGCGATTTGGACGAGATGCGAATCGAGTCAAATTGAGGGGGGCGCCCATACTCGCTTCCCACATGCGGTTAGTGTGCTCATCATGGATCAGTAGACAAGACCCTTTTCCTATTAGGGTCGACACTAGCAGGCCTCAAAACCACAAAGGGCCTCCTGCCGGTGCCTTATCATCAAATTATTATTTAACAATAACAGTAGCATGATTGTTTGATTGATTAAACATCGAGCCCCCAGAACATAATAGAAGTAGCAACAGAAAGTAACGGGTAACAGACTCGAGCCAAAACAACCCTAAGCATGATGGTAAGACACGGGCAACAACCAATGGTTATAGGTATGGAGGTGAGGCAATATCAAGGTTAAGGGATTCATGTGATGGGTTCGTAACAGAAACAACTACTACTAAGGATAGCAGAAAAGAATCAACGGAAAGAATCGGTAACAAGTGATGAAAGGCAGCCATATGGCAGCAAGTGAGTATACTTGCCTGAGATCCCGCAAGGTAGCAGAACTTGTCGTTGCTCACATCATCTCAACGTCCTATCCGGGAAGAAGCAACGAACCTCGAACAAACACCGGATGCAACAATTACTACTACGGCAAAAGATCCAGCATGATCTAGATATGGATGCATGACAGGTTAAAGATGCATCAGAATAAACTAGTTGACATGATAAATAGGTTTAAATGGACCCATATGCAATTTGAGTTGCATATGAAAAGCCCATGAATTTTGGGTTAGATTATTTGTTTTCCAACTAATCAACAGGTGAAGGTGGATTAGCATGATGCATGGATGAGGAAAACAACAAAATAACAACAATAGAACCAATTGGAAATAAGGTTTACCAATTTTAGAAATTTATTTATTAAGTTAGAAAATTTTGGTTCCTTAAGGGTGTCACACAAACAAATGTTGTGTTCATCAAGTTTCATTCTTCAAAACAGCTAACAAAGTTCATATTTGATTAGAACACCAATTTTTAGGTGGATTACATGTTTCAAATATTGAAATTGGAATTAGGATAATTTAATTATGAATTAAACAAGTTTAAGCAAGAATTAAATGAATTTAATTCAAACATGAACTTATTTGAATTTTTATTTATTCAAAACATTAAGTGAAGTTCATATTTGACAAGGTTATGTTTTTATGGTTTGAAAACATATTTTATATGTACCAAAAGAATTTGTTTTGATCAAGTTATAAATTTAGCAATATTAAATGAATTAAATAAGATTTAAATTATTTAACCAGGTTTAATTATTCAAATCATGAAACAAATTCTATATTTGGAAAGGTGGTTTAATTTTGCATGGAAAACATATTTTATTTGTTGAAATTGGATTTAAAATGAGCAAGTTATTATTTTGGCAATTTTAAGTGCAATAATTAAGAAACAGTTGTTTTCAGCAATTTAAAATATTCAAAACAGCAAACAAAATTTATATTTGGAAAGTACAGGAAAAGTTGATTGGAAAACATATTTAGTTTGTGGAATTTGGAATTTTTATGAACAAGTTATGAATTTTGCAAGTTTAAGTGAATTTGACAAGTTTTCAAATTTTGCACCAATTTAAAATATTCAAAACAGTAAACAAAATTTATGTTTGGATAGATCATTCAATTTGGGACAGAAAACATATTTTAAAAGTTGAATTTGGAGTGAAAATGATTTAGTTATGCAATTTACCAAATTGAGGTGCAATCTGCCATTTTTAGTGAACCAGGGACTTGGAAAATATTTTTACAGGGGCTAGAAAAGATTACAAGGACCTAATGGTGATTATCAGGAAGTTTCTGTACCAATCAATTGGAAAATAAAAAGATTTGGGTTCTTGGGGCGCAGGGGGATCGAACTCACGACCTCATCCGCGCGCAGATGGAACCAGACCACTGGGCTGGGCGAACGCTTGTGATGGATCTGGAGGCTTGCGGTTTTTAGGTGTAACCAGTGTGGTATTTCACAAAAAAGGGAGCTTTTGCATCACACAGGGTTCGAACCCTCGACCTTGCACCGCGGCTCAGCGCACAGCACCACTGGGCCATTGTGCTCTGTGTGTTGGATCTGGAGTGCGTGTGCAGTTTGAGGTGAGCCGGGCGGCTAACTTAAAATTCAGTTCAGTTTCTGAACTCTGGATCACGGACGGACAACAACTTCCGCCGCGCAGCCGCAGGTGTGCTGCTCGCCGGAGAACCACGGTGCGGCCGCTCGATGGCTGGCACAGAGCAAGTGGGAGGGAAGGGGAGGCCCTAGGGCGAGAGGTGGGGCCTCACCTCGGTGAGCGGATGACGCGGGGAAGGCCTGGATCGAAGATGCAGACAAGGGCGACGACGCCTGACGGCCGGGGAAGGCGGCGGCAAACGACGACGTCGCCGTGCCCTGGTGGCGCCATGACCCCGACGAAGGGGCGCCGCCTGGAGCTGGTTGTGCCCCGGTTCCATTCCCGCCGGAACCGGGGCCCATCGAGAGGGGAGACCGCGGCGCCATGCCTCCGAAGTTCCGGCCACGCAGTTGTTCGCCGGTTTTCAGAGATGTACAGAGGAGCAGATGGTAGGGGAGACAGTGGAGATGGGAGATCGGCGGCGCTAGCTGGGAGGAGGGGCTAGGGTTAGGCTAGGCTAGGGTGGTGGGTGGTTTTAAGGGGGAAGCTCGAGCTCGGTTGGCAGCAATCGGGAGGGGGGAGAAGATCATCTACGGTTCTGAAGGTGTTCGTACTGAAGCTGACGTCGAGGAGGAAGAAGCCAAAAACAGAAAGGGGATATGGGCCAGAAGGTTTGGTGGGCTGCTCCCTCTCTCCTTGCTTTGCTTTTCTTTTTATTTATTTTTCCTTATTTTTTTTGTAAGGGATAAGGAGAGAGAGAGATAGAAAAGAGTTTTGGGGAAAATTATTTTATGAAATTTGTATTAAGTTACAAACAGAAATTAAAGCAATTGTTAATCTTAGATTCACAATTTTGAAAGTTTAATTTGATTTAAAGGTGTTAGTTGAATTTGTTTCTCAAAGAGGGTTTGAGTTGTTTATTTGATAACTAAATTTTATTAATTTGCAACACAACAACAACAAGTAGTTTTAAAAATAGTTTCAACAATTTGAAATTATTAATTGGATATTAAATTGTTAGGTGATTCTCAAATAGTGTTTGGGTTGGAGTTGTGGGAAATAAACAAATTGTATTTAATAAGCATCAAGCAAATATACAAACATTATTGAGATTAGCTTGTTTGCCAAATTTTAATTTTTAAACCCACATTGAAATATGATAATTAAGATTGATTTGATTTGAATTTTTGGAATTTGCCATTAGGGTTTTGATAACAGGGAAAATTTTATTAACAGGCAATTTGATTAAAACAAATTCAACCAGTGAAAAACAATTGAGTTGTTTTAGTTTGCAATTTTGGTTAATGTGGGAAAGTTTAATTTGGTTTGAATCTTTGATTTGTTTGCAAACATGATGCAATGCATATGATGCATGTGATGCAATGCAACAACCAACTTTCTATCTAGGGTAACACCCCAGGTGTTACAATGCTTTGTATCCCTTATTTGACTGTCCCGAAAGGTTACTGAGAGCAGGCCAATCGTTGATGGTTACAAAAAGCAACGCTCGTAGGTCAAATTCCTTTTCATTGTGCTCATCCCACACAGGTACACCAGGTCTGCCCCACAACTGTAAAAGTTCATCAACTAATGGCCTTAGGTACACATCGATGTCGTTGCCGGGTTGCTTCGGACCTTGGATGAGCACTGGCATCATAATGAACTTCCGTCATGCACAACCAAGGAGGAAGGTTATAGATGCATAGAGTCACGGGCCAGGTGCTATGGCTGGAGCTCTGCTCGTCAAAAGGATTCATGCCATCAGTACTTAGACCAAATCTTATGTTCCTTGCGTCAGCTGCAAATTTTTTGAACTCTCTGTCGATCTTTCTCCATTGCGTTCCATCAGCGGGGTGTCTCAACTCCCCGTCGGAGTTATGGTCCTCTTTGTGCCATCGCAACAACTTGGCATGCTCTCTGTTCCTGAACAGACGTTTCAACCGACGTATTATAGGAGCATACCACATCACCTTGGCGGGAACCCTCTTCCTGGGTTTCTCGCCCTCAACATCGTCACCAGGGTCATCGCCTCTGATCTTATAACGCAATGCAGTGCATACAGGGCATTCATTCAAATTCTCGTATGCACCGCGGTAGAGGATGCAGTCGTTAATGCATGCATGTATCTTCGGATTCTCTAAACCTAGGGGGCACACAACCTTCTTTGCTTCGTACGTACTGGCGGGCAACTCGTTATTCTTCGGAAACATATTCTTCAACATTTTCAGCAAATTTTCAAATGATGAGTCTGCTACACCTTCCCGTGCCTTCCATTTCAGCAAATCCAGTCTGCAGCCCAGCTTTTTCAGACTATTGTCGCATCCTGGGTACAGCGACTTCGTGTGATCCTCTAACATGCGATCCAAATTCTCCCTCTCCTTGTCAGTTTCGCAGCGTCTCCGTGCATCAGCAATGGTCCGACCAAGATCATCAGCGGGCTCATCATGTGCCTCTTCTTCACCTTCACCAAACCCTTCCCCACGTTCAGCATCATCCTCCATGAAAGTATCACCGAAAGCGTCATGATAGTTGAAATCGATATCATCCTCTTCTTCATCTTCTTCCATTCTAACCCCTTTTTCTCCATGCTTGGTCCAACAATTATAGCTGGGCATGAAACCGTGCCGAAGCAGGTGCATGTGAACGACTCTTGAGGAGGAGTGACCCTTCTCATTCTTACATTCAGCACATGGACAGATAATAAAACCTCGCTTCTTGTTCACAGTTGCCACTACATGGAAATCTTTCAAACCCGTAGTGAACTCGCCGGAGAGTCGGTTACCGTACATCCATTGCCGATTCATCTGCATTATTATTATATAAAGTATATAATTAACCATCATGCATTTGTTAAACTAACTAGCTGGAAATAATACAAATCATGAAAGGTTCAAGTTGCTAACCGCGATCGCGGAGGTAAAATAAATGAAAACGCTCAAGTGCGGCTCGGACACTTCATATCATGTGTGTTTCATGCTATCGGGCATTTCATCGAACACCTTGTGTGCATAGTAGGAACCAAAAGCAAACCCACCACCCCTTGTGAATATTGTGAGCAGAAGTGACACCAAATATGGCAGAGTGCAGCGAGCTGAGTCCTATATAGGGATGGGCCTTTAGTCCCGGTTCACCTGGACAACCGCGACTAAAACCCTTGGGGCCAGCCCGAGGACATATTAGTCCCGGTTGGTCTGGCCAACCGGGACTAAAGCCCCTCCCATCAGCCAGCTGTGGACCGAGCGCGCTGGGCCCAGACTATTGGTCGCGGGTCTCGTTCCGAACCGCGACTAAAGACCCCTATGGTCGCGGGTCGATTATTTTGGGGACTAATGGTGGCCTATGAAAGGCCTATTTTCTACCAGTGTCGGATCACTGGTGCGCTAATCTTGTTTTAATTTGTGATATCTAGTCTGCTAAGTCAGCAAGTTTTGTTCCAATTTTTGTAACAACGGTTTTAGTCCGATTAAACACCACACGAACAGACAAGATGCCGACGGCAATCCGCCGTCGGTGCAGTCCTAATTGCCGTCGGCATAGGTTAGCCTGACTGCAGCCGTCGGCGCCTTGCCCCGTCGGCATTTCCCTCCTGAACCGTTGTATAAGAAAACGTCGGCATAGCCTCTCTGCCACGTGTCAACTTTTTGTGCGCCTGGGCGGGGCATACACCGACGGCAATGTCTTTTTTTTTGGCTAGCTGTTGTGCTGCTGGCAGGTTTCAAATTAAATTTTATCTACAATATAATTTAAAATTTAATTAAATCACAGAAACATCATCCATATCATAGAAGCATCATCCATATTATCCAAACATCATACAAACTCCACTATCATTCAAACATCATCAATATCTTACAAACAACATCCATACAAACAAAAATATTATCCTACAACTCCCGAGAGCTCGAGGTACCCATATCTTCCCACGTGAGAACAGGCGACCGACCGTGCGGGGCAGCCGCCGTAAGACCTCCCGTGGAACTCGACGAGGCACCACCACCGACATAAACCGTAGGAACACGCAAAAGAAAGTTATATCCCAACTCTTTACTAGATTCCCTCCGTTTCGTCCGAAGATTCCTCCATACAAATAGAAAACAAATTAATAAAATATGTTGAATATAATATACCTTGGTTTAAAAATTCATATTATATCATCTATATATTAGTAATGATTTTCAACCATCTAAAACTTTGAAATACATAGGCCTTGTTGGAAAGATATGGGTCTTTTTTGGTTAGAAAGGTGTTCGTTAAAATATTCTAGTGACAAAAAAAATTGTGTGATAAGGAGACATTTATTGACAGCGTCCGTTGTTTCAAACCTCTTCAACCCCTACTTTGGATGATTTATACCTTGTATCATATTTATCTATATCTATAGACTATAGTTTTGTTCGAAAATAAATAAGTCCGACATCATTTAGGAGAAAACATCACTAATTACCTACCGATTGACACACAAAACTCTCAACAAAGCAACCCCTTTTTTGTCCATCTCTAAATGAAACTTGCTGACCTAGGCGCCCTCGAAACGGCCCCCCGAAGGCCCAATGGGGTCCGGACAAAAGAAAAACAACCGCCGCGGTGGCACCCTCTAAGGTGTCCACCCGCCAAATTTATGTTCGGTACCCCTAGCCCACCCGCCAAATTCATGTTCGGCCCCCGCGCGTCATAAAGAGAAGCCCACACCGGGGCATGAGTTAAGGCGCCGTGAAGGGAGGAGCCTCAAGTCGACGACCTGTACAACATCCCGTCGTCGCTGCGCGGCCCGATGGATTGCGAGTGCCCTGGCCTCCTCACTGCCATGTCCAATTCGGTGGCCACATTGGAGAAGGAGTCGCCGGGGTGGCTGACGACGATGCACTCCACGGCGGTGCAGCCATCGGAGAACCCCGACGGTTCTAGCCGCACCGGCACGGCCACCTCCAGCACCCGTACCACTCGCGTCGGCCCCTCCTCCAGCCACGTCGGCCCCTCCTCCTCCTCCAAAGTCGTTGTTCTTGACGAAAGCGACGACGACGACTCGTTCGACTGGAGAAGCGACGGCGAGTAGCTAGGGTTAGGGTTTAGCCGTGCTCGAGGAAAAAATTACATTAAAATTATGTAAAATAGTTTTAAATTTGAATGTAATTTGTAAATTATCAATCAATTCCGTGATCAAGTTTTTTTTGTTTTTTGTTTGGAGGTGCCGCTGTGGCACCCGCCCATCAAATTCACGAACACAGGTCCGACGCACCCAAAGAGGATGCAATTAGAGGGTGCCGCACACAGTTTAAATGAGTGCGGGCGAAGATGCTCTAAATCCCTCAAATTAAAACAAGATTAGGGAGGCGGGCGTGACGTGGGGCTCCTAGCTGGCCCCGGTAATCCATGCATGTATGCTCGTTCGTTCCTTATGGTTATCATGTAGGCAAAGTGTGCTAGTGGTTCAGGTCATGTCTTCTCTATTTCCTCGTCTCACTCTTTAATGCAAACACTCCGCGCGTGCATGCATGGGGTAGCACATCTCGCAGCGGCGTTAGGGCACGTACAATGGTGCTATCTTAGGGATGCCACGTCGGATGATTGCTAGGTTGGAGGAGGGAGAAACGGAAAAAGAGGTTTTCCTTCTCTTAATTAAGAGATCATCTCTTAGCAACAATTGTCTCACCACTTTTTTAGCTAATCTGGAAAAGGCTAAAAGATAATCCATTGTACACCGTGTTTTTTAGTCTTATCTAAAAAATTAAGATAAGACGTCTTATCAACCATTGTACATGCCCTTACACACCACGGTGCAGCGCCGCCGCCAACGGCTCTGGTCTTCCGAGCACCACGCCCCGAATAGGGCGCTGCAAAGAAAGGTTAGTTTTAAAATTATTTTACATTTAGGTTTATTCTTGGATGAAGTTTGTCCAGCTGGTCAAATTTGTGATTTTTCACCAGAAGCATAGTCCCTCGCCCGTCGCGCACGACTTTGCGGCTATCCTGGTCGGCCAGCATGTATCAGCCACGTCTTCTGCCACTCGGTTGCATACGCGACGCTCGGCGGCGACAGCAGCTAGCCGCGCATGGTGCCGGCGCCAGGGACTACATGAAGCAGCTGCCGAGGACACGCCCGAGGAGGTTGTACTATAGGAGAGAAGTCAGCATAATACTACCACTTTACGGGACAAATTCTGAAAAGCTACCACTTTAGGTGCTGATTGCAAAAAACTATCACATTGCTTTTTATTTTGGCAAAAAGCACCGATCTCACCTAACTAGCGAGTAGACACCGGAACTGACAGGGCTGGCCCACCAGTTTGATGACGTGGCAAGTTTAGGACATCGTTACGGCATGACCGTTGACTGCCGTCACGGGAGCACATAGTAAGCATAAAACTACCACTTTATCTGCCAAATTTTGAATAACTACCACTTTAAATTTAAATTCCAAAATACTACCACATTTTGCTTGGAATTTCGCAAAAAACACTAATTTGGGATTGATCATGAATTGACAGGAAACTTACATCTTGGCCCCAAAATGTGACCACGTGAAACCCGTAGGTCCACATGTCAGGTCTATTAAAAAATAAAAATATTTATAAAAAATACAGCGGTCGAGCACGCACGCTTCCCTGGTCCAGGCGACAATCTACTCAGCAAGGCCGCCGCCCGCCTAGTGCCTGCACTAGGCCTCTATCAGGGACAAGCTCGTCATGACGCCGGCCCTCCCAACTCCTCAAGAGAATGCCTGCGATCTCCCTTCATGCTCATTCTCACGGGACTGTGAAGTGCGAGAGCGAACGGCGACTTGGCTAGGATTTGGAGGTTGTCGTCGATCTCGTCGGCCTCGTCCGTACGTAGATGCTATGGGTGCGTGCGTGTGCGTTCGCATGCGCGGCCGTGTTTGCGACCGTCGCCATCCTCCAGGCAGGCCGAGCGTGACAGCATGCGCGGCCCCGTCTTACCATGGCACATAGTGAGCGTGATAGCGGGCGCAACCGATTCTGATCGCCAGCGCGACCATGTGCTTCATCGCCGGTGCGGTCTTGTGTGTCCTCCGGACAGCCCAGTCTAACCGCCAGCGTGGGCATTAGCGTGGCAGTAGGCGCATCAGTGTGCACGCCGGTGCTGCCTTGTGCGTCCGTTGGCCAGGCCGAGCGTGACCCCCAGCACGGCCGTGAGCATGAGAGCAGGCGCGGCTGTATACACGAGCCTGGCCGTGAATTGTGAGGGCCTAGGTCGTCAGTTCCCTGTCAATTTGCCATCAGAAGAGAATCGGTGTTTTTTGCGAAATTCCAAATAAATATGGTAGTATTTTAGAATTAAAACGTAAAGTGGTAGTTATTCGAAATTTGGCCGTTAAAGTGGTAGTTTTATGTTAACTTCTGTGTTCCCGTAGCGGAAGTCAACGGTTGTCCCCGTAACGATGTCCTAAACCTGTCACGTCATCAAAGTGGTGGGATAGCCCTATCAGTTCTGGTGTCAATTCGCCAGTTAGGCGAGATTGGAGTTTCTTGCCAAATTAAAAATGCAATGCAGTAGTTTTTTTCAATCAGAACGTAAAGTGATAGTTTTCCGGAATTTGGCCCGCATGTACGAGTTACTCAACTCCACACAATGTCCAGAATAGATAGTCTCGGTCAAGATTTGCTAAGAGGTGGATGCTACCTACAGTTATAACAATCGGTTCAAAAGGTGTGGTTTTGGTGCAACGTCAGCATCAGCAGCGGGTCCCACAAGACAGAATCATCGTTTCTGCGTATTAGCAGTCCGATGAGGATATCTTTGTAAGTTCGATACACAGTACCATTATTTGTGGTTAAAATGAAGTATGTGGACACTTTAGTGAAATCCTAACCGGCCGCAGTTGTGCTCAGTTACTCCGGTGTCTCCTCTCAGTTTTTTTTATGGCATGTGAGGTACTTGAGGCATGGAGCAAGATTCATCACTTCTACGGTCAGTACTCCGGTGTCTCCACCCAGTAGCCACGGTGGGGCTGTATGATGGCGATACCGATTGTTTTGTTCTACACCCCCCCTTTAACACATCCATCCATGCTTGGGTTGTGTTATGGTGGCGCGTGGCACGGGAGTTGTGACGCGTGACATTTATCTCACAAGGTTTTGAGACATTTAATTAACCTTCTGTTTTCCATGTTTTCCACTCGTTTTCTCAAATATTTTGCAAAGGAGTTAGTCTTAAAAAAAGTTTGGTACAATAAATTAGAGATAATATAATTCACATGATCCCTTAAACATGATCCATTCAACAAAGTTTGGTACAATAAATTATTACACATCAATTCTTCCCTTGTGTCCCCGCTTTCTTACGATTTGGACGTATCCATGGAGCATCCTCATCATTTAACTTAATGCTTGGGTCAGTGTTCACTTTGAAGGGCGGAATTTCACCAAACATATTATAATCTTCTGACATGTCTGTCTTGTCCTCCACTCCCACGATGTTTCTTTTCCCTGAAAGAACAATGTGGCGCTTTGGATCATCGCATGATGTACTGATTGTTTTCTTATCTTTCCGTTTCCTCGGTTTGCTACTCATGTCCTTCAAATAGAAGAACTGAGCGACATCTTTGGCTAGGACGAATGGTTCGTCAAGGTAACCAAGATTGTTGAAATCCACCATTGTCATTCCGTATTGCCCGTCCACCTTTACCCCACCTCCTGTTAGCTTGAACCATTTGCACCGGAACAAAGGGACCTTAAAAGAGGGTCCATAGTCAAGTTCCCATATCTCCTCTATGTAACCATAATATGTGACCTTTTGCCCAATCTCGGTTGCTGCATCAAAGCGGACACCACTGTTTTGGTTGGTGCTCTTTTTATCTTGGGAGATCGTGTAAAATGTATTCCCATTAATCTTGTACCCTTGGAAAGTCGTTATAGTCGAAGATGGTGTATTGGCCAACATGTACAGCTGATCTCCAACATCATTGTCATTCACTAAATGTTTTCGCAACCAACTGCCGAAAGTCTCCATGTGGGCATTTCTAATCCATGATTCAGGCTTCCCCGGGTTGTCCGAGCGTAAAATATTCTTGTGTTGCTCGAAGTACGGACCCACCAAGCTTGAATTTTGCAGAACCGTGTGGTGTGCTTCAGTCATAGAATGACCGTCCATACATATCGTTGATTTCCTTCCGATCGTGCCTTTTCCACTTAATCTCCCCTCGTGCCGCGATTGAGGAATACCAATCGGCTTAAGGTCAGGAACATAGTCAATACAGAACTCAATTACCTCCTCATTTCCATAGCCCTTTACGATGCTTCCTTCTGGCCTAGCACGGTTACGAACATATTTCTTTAATACTCCCATAAACCTCTCAAAGGGGAACATATTGTGCAGAAATACAGGACCGAGAATGGAAATCTCTTCGACTAGGTGGACCAAGAGGTGCGTCATAATATTGAAGAAGGATGGTGGAAACACCAACTCGAAACTGACAAGACATTGGACCACATCGTTCTGTAACCGTGGTAGATCTTCTAGACTGATTACCTTCTGAGAGATTGCATTGAGGAATGCACACAGCTTCACAATGGCTACTCGAACATTTTCCTGTAGGAGGCCCCTCAAAGCAATCGGAAGCAATTGCGTCATAATCACGTGGCAGTCGTGAGACTTCAGGTTTTGGAACTTTTTGTTCGCCATGTTTATTATTCCCTTTATATTCGACGAGAAGCCAGACGAGACCTTCATACTGCTCAGGCATTCAAAAAAAAAATGACCTTCTCTTCTTTGGTAAGAGCGTAGCTGGCACGACCTTGAAACCATTCCGGATGCCGGTCATCTGGGTCTTTCAAAAGTTGATGGTCCTGCCGTGCTTCCTTTGTATCATTTGTCTTCCCATACACGCCCAAGAAGCTTAGCAGGTTCACGCAAACATTCTTCGTAACATGCATCACGTCGATTGCAGAGCGGACATCTAGGACTTTCCAATATTGTAGCTCCCAAAATATCGATTTCTTTTTCCACATGGGTACGTGCCCGTCAACTCCCAGCGGAACTGATTGTCCGCCAGGACCCTTTCCAAAGATGACTTTCAAATCCTTGACCATATCAAATATCTTAGCTCTAGTACGTTACGCAGGCTTCGGCCGGTGATCTGCCTTGCCGTTGAAATGCTTGCCTTTCTTTCTTACGTTATGATTTCGGGGAAGAAATCGACGATGACCCAGGTACATGTTCTTCCTACAATTATCCAAAAATACACTTTCAGTCTCATGTAAGCAGTGCGTGCATGCTTGTGGCGCCCCTTGATCGGGCACTATGCAGATTTCAGCATTCCCGCCAAAATCCACATAATAACCGATTCCAGGTTGCCACTTGCGATAACATTACAACAGTTCACGAATAATCCACAATTACAACAGAAACAGATAGACACAAGATGACTCAAACGAGCCAGGGTTACAACTGTTACATTACAAAGATCCAAATAACAGCGGAAGAAACAACATAGCGTCCGGCTACGGACAAGATCCAAATTGGACTAAGAGTCCTGAAGATAACCGACAGCGTCCAATCCCTGCCCAGGCCAAGCCGGAGGGATTTCCCAAGCTAACGTCGTCAGACTTCAAACCTGTTGACTGCAATATTGAATATGCAGCCACGAAAGAGATTCGTGGGTCAGTACGGTTAAGTACTGGCAAGGGGGATAAAACCCATACTCACAAGATACCGGCGTAGCCAGTCATCACAAGATACAAATACTTTAGGATCAACGAAAAGGAAGGGGTTATTGCAAATAAGCGACAGCAGGCTGCACTAACCAACTACAGAGAAATACTACCACTTCCGGCTAACAGAAAGAAGATAAGATCGAGTATTGTAACCAACTGAAAGATAACTTCAAACAAACCCATCCTGGATCTCGCCCCTTATCCGAAGAAGCAATCCGAGGATAACTCACACAGTTGGATTAATGATGGTTCAGATTATTGTGTCAATAAGCCTATTACTAGTCAAGTTGTTAATCATGGGGTGAAGATTGTTAATCATTAGGTTTAAGTTGTCCTGAGTACTTGTTAGCCAGTACTTTCACCAAGTAATCCATAACCGCGGAAAACACGGCTTCTCGAGAAGATTATCCCTGCAGGGTTGCACCAATTTGGCCGTACACGCAAGAATATCCCGCCAGACGGGAATCAAACCCACCAAGCGAGGTACTCTACACAACTCAACTCTTCTTCGCATCAAGCCCAAAGAACCTTGGGCGCACGGCTAATCGAGCCCCGAAGAAAAGGGACCCTCATAGCACTCTAAGACCGTGTCCCCCTATATGCCGACTACGAAAGTTCCACCCGGGATCCAAGGGCTCGCAAGATCATGCATGCAGCAAATGGAAAGCCCGAACTAAATGAGGCGATTTGGACGAGATGCGAATCGAGTCAAATTGAGGGGGGCGCCCATACTCGCTTCCCACATGCGGTTAGTGTGCTCATCATGGATCAGTAGACAAGACCCTTTTCCTATTAGGGTCGACACTAGCAGGCCTCAAAACCACAAAGGGCCTCCTGCCGGTGCCTTATCATCAAATTATTATTTAACAATAACAGTAGCATGATTGTTTGATTGATTAAACATCGAGCCCCCAGAACATAATAGAAGTAGCAACAGAAAGTAACGGGTAACAGACTCGAGCCAAAACAACCCTAAGCATGATGGTAAGACACGGGCAACAACCAATGGTTATAGGTATGGAGGTGAGGCAATATCAAGGTTAAGGGATTCATGTGATGGGTTCGTAACAGAAACAACTACTACTAAGGATAGCAGAAAAGAATCAACGGAAAGAATCGGTAACAAGTGATGAAAGGCAGCCATATGGCAGCAAGTGAGTATACTTGCCTGAGATCCCGCAAGGTAGCAGAACTTGTCGTTGCTCACATCATCTCAACGTCCTATCCGGGAAGAAGCAACGAACCTCGAACAAACACCGGATGCAACAATTACTACTACGGCAAAAGATCCAGCATGATCTAGATATGGATGCATGACAGGTTAAAGATGCATCAGAATAAACTAGTTGACATGATAAATAGGTTTAAATGGACCCATATGCAATTTGAGTTGCATATGAAAAGCCCATGAATTTTGGGTTAGATTATTTGTTTTCCAACTAATCAACAGGTGAAGGTGGATTAGCATGATGCATGGATGAGGAAAACAACAAAATAACAACAATAGAACCAATTGGAAATAAGGTTTACCAATTTTAGAAATTTATTTATTAAGTTAGAAAATTTTGGTTCCTTAAGGGTGTCACACAAACAAATGTTGTGTTCATCAAGTTTCATTCTTCAAAACAGCTAACAAAGTTCATATGTGATTAGAACACCAATTTTTAGGTGGATTACATGTTTCAAATATTGAAATTGGAATTAGGATAATTTAATTATGAATTAAACAAGTTTAAGCAAGAATTAAATGAATTTAATTCAAACATGAACTTATTTGAATTTTTATTTATTCAAAACATTAAGTGAAGTTCATATTTGACAAGGTTATGTTTTTATGGTTTGAAAACATATTTTATATGTACCAAAAGAATTTGTTTTGATCAAGTTATAAATTTAGCAATATTAAATGAATTAAATAAGATTTAAATTATTTAACCAGGTTTAATTATTCAAATCATGAAACAAATTCTATATTTGGAAAGGTGGTTTAATTTTGCATGGAAAACATATTTTATTTGTTGAAATTGGATTTAAAATGAGCAAGTTATTATTTTGGCAATTTTAAGTGCAATAATTAAGAAACAGTTGTTTTCAGCAATTTAAAATATTCAAAACAGCAAACAAAATTTATATTTGGAAAGTACAGGAAAATTTGATTGGAAAACATATTTAGTTTGTGGAATTTGGAATTTTTATGAACAAGTTATGAATTTTGCAAGTTTAAGTGAATTTGACAAGTTTTCAAATTTTGCACCAATTTAAAATATTCAAAACAGTAAACAAAATTTATGTTTGGATAGATCATTCAATTTGGGACAGAAAACATATTTTAAAAGTTGAATTTGGAGTGAAAATGATTTAGTTATGCAATTTACCAAATTGAGGTGCAATCTGCCATTTTTAGTGAACCAGGGACTTGGAAAATATTTTTACAGGGGCTAGAAAAGATTACAAGGACCTAATGGTGATTATCAGGAAGTTTCTGTACCAATCAATTGGAAAATAAAAAGATTTGGGTTCTTGGGGCGCAGGGGGATCGAACTCACGACCTCATCCGCGCGCAGATGGAACTAGACCACTGGGCTGGGCGAACGCTTGTGATGGATCTGGAGGCTTGCGGTTTTTAGGTGTAACCAGTGTGGTATTTCACAAAAAAAGGGAGCTTTTGCATCACACAGGGTTCGAACCCTCGACCTTGCACCGCGGCTCAGCGCACAGCACCACTGGGCCATTGTGCTCTGTGTGTTGGATCTGGAGTGCGTGTGCAGTTTGAGGTGAGCCGGGCGGCTAACTGAAAATTCAGTTCAGTTTCTGAACTCTGGATCACGGACGGACAACAACTTCCGCCGCGCAGCCGCAGGTGTGCTGCTCGCCGGAGAACCACGGTGCGGCCGCTCGATGGCTGGCACAGAGCAAGTGGGAGGGAAGGGGAGGCCCTAGGGCGAGAGGTGGGGCCTCACCTCGGTGAGCGGATGACGCGGGGAAGGCCTGGATCGAAGATGCAGACAAGGGCGACGACGCCTGACGGCCGGGGAAGGCGGCGGCAAACGACGACGTCGCCGTGCCCTGGTGGCGCCATGACCCCGACGAAGGGGCGCCGCCTGGAGCTGGTTGTGCCCCGGTTCCATTCCCGCCGGAACCGGGGCCCATCGAGAGGGGAGACCGCGGCGCCATGCCTCCGAAGTTCCGGCCACGCAGTTGTTCGCCGGTTTTCAGAGATGTACAGAGGAGCAGATGGTAGGGGAGACAGTGGAGATGGGAGATCGGCGGCGCTAGCTGGGAGGAGGGGCTAGGGTTAGGCTAGGCTAGGGTGGTGGGTGGTTTTAAGGGGGAAGCTCGAGCTCGGTTGGCAGCAATCGGGAGGGGGGAGAAGATCATCTACGGTTCTGAAGGTGTTCGTACTGAAGCTGACGTCGAGGAGGAAGAAGCCAAAAACAGAAAGGGGATATGGGCCAGAAGGTTTGGTGGGCTGCTCCCTCTCTCCTTGCTTTGCTTTTCTTTTTATTTATTTTTCCTTATTTTTTTTGTAAGGGATAAGGAGAGAGAGAGATAGAAAAGAGTTTTGGGGAAAATTATTTTATGAAATTTGTATTAAGTTACAAACAGAAATTAAAGCAATTGTTAATCTTAGATTCACAATTTTGAAAGTTTAATTTGATTTAAAGGTGTTAGTTGAATTTGTTTCTCAAAGAGGGTTTGAGTTGTTTATTTGATAACTAAATTTTATTAATTTGCAACACAACAACAACAAGTAGTTTTAAAAATAGTTTCAACAATTTGAAATTATTAATTGGATATTAAATTGTTAGGTGATTCTCAAATAGTGTTTGGGTTGGAGTTGTGGGAAATAAACAAATTGTATTTAATAAGCATCAAGCAAATATACAAACATTATTGAGATTAGCTTGTTTGCCAAATTTTAATTTTTAAACCCACATTGAAATATGATAATTAAGATTGATTTGATTTGAATTTTTGGAATTTGCCATTAGGGTTTTGATAACAGGGAAAATTTTATTAACAGGCAATTTGATTAAAACAAATTCAACCAGTGAAAAACAATTGAGTTGTTTTAGTTTGCAATTTTGGTTAATGTGGGAAAGTTTAATTTGGTTTGAATCTTTGATTTGTTTGCAAACATGATGCAATGCATATGATGCATGTGATGCAATGCAACAACCAACTTTCTATCTAGGGTAACACCCCAGGTGTTACAATGCTTTGTATCCCTTATTTGACTGTCCCGAAAGGTTACTGAGAGCAGGCCAATCGTTGATGGTTACAAAAAGCAACGCTCGTAGGTCAAATTCCTTTTCATTGTGCTCATCCCACACAGGTACACCAGGTCTGCCCCACAACTGTAAAAGTTCATCAACTAATGGCCTTAGGTACACATCGATGTCGTTGCCGGGTTGCTTCGGACCTTGGATGAGCACTGACATCATAATGAACTTCCGTCATGCACAACCAAGGAGGAAGGTTGTAGATGCATAGAGTCACGGGCCAGGTGCTATGGCTGGAGCTCTGCTCGTCAAAAGGATTCATGCCATCAGTACTTAGACCAAATCTTATGTTCCTTGCGTCAGCTGCAAATTTTTTGAACTCTCTGTCGATCTTTCTCCATTGCGTTCCATCAGCGGGGTGTCTCAACTCCCCGTCGGAGTTATGGTCCTCTTTGTGCCATCGCAACAACTTGGCATGCTCTCTGTTCCTGAACAGACGTTTCAACCGAGGTATTATAGGAGCATACCACATCACCTTGGCGGGAACCCTCTTCCTGGGTTTCTCGCCCTCAACATCGTCACCAGGGTCATCGCCTCTGATCTTATAACGCAATGCAGTGCATACAGGGCATTCATTCAAATTCTCGTATGCACCGCGGTAGAGGATGCAGTCGTTAATGCATGCATGTATCTTCAGATTCTCTAAACCTAGAGGGCACACAACCTTCTTTGCTTCGTACGTACTGGCGGGCAACTCGTTATTCTTCGGAAACATATTGTTCAATATTTTCAGCAAATTTTCAAATGATGAGTCAGCTACACATTCCCGTGCCTTCCATTTCAGCAAATCCAGTCTGCAGCCCAGCTTTTTCAGACTATTGTCGCATCCTGGGTACAGCGACTTCGTGTGATCCTCTAACATGCGATCCAAATTCTCCCTCTCCTTGTCAGTTTCGCAGCGTCTCCGTGCATCAGCAATGGTCCGACCAAGATCATCAGCGGGCTCATCATGTGCCTCTTCTTCACCTTCACCAAACCCTTCCCCACATTGAGCATCATCCTCCATGAAAGTATCACCGAAAGCGTCATGATAGTTGAAATCGATATCATCCTCTTCTTTATCTTCTTCCATTCTAACCCCTTTTTCTCCATGCTTGGTCCAACAATTATATCTTGGCATGAAACCGTGCCGAAGCAGGTGCATGTGAACGACTCTTGAAGAGGAGTGACCCTTCTCATTCTTACATTCAGCACATGGACAGATAATAAAACCTCGCTTCTTGTTCGCAGTTGCCACTACGAGGAAATCTTTCAAACCCGTAGTGAACTCGCCGGAGAGTCGGTTACCGTACATCCATTGCCGATTCATCTGCATTATTATTATATAAAGTATATAATTAACCATCATGCATTTGTTAAACTAACTAGATGAAAATAATACAAATCATGAAAGGTTCAAGTTGCTAACCGCGATCGTGGAGGTAAAATAAATGAAAACGCTCAAGTGCGGCTTGGACACTTTATATCATGTGTGTTTCATGCTATCGGGCATTTCATCGAACACCTTGTGTGCATAGTAGGAACCAAAAGCAAACCCACCACCCCTTGTGAATATTGTGAGCAGAAGTGACACCAAATGTGGCAGTGCAGCGAGCTGAGTCCTATATAGGGATGGGCCTTTAGTCCCGGTTCACCTGGACAACCGCGACTAAAACCCTTGGGGCCAGCCCGAGGACCTATTAGTCCCGGTTGGTCTGGCCAACCGGGACTAAAGCCCCTCCCATCAGCCAGCTGTGGACCGAGCGCGCTGGGCCCAGACTATTGGTCGCGGGTCTCGTTCCGAACCGCGACTAAAGACCCCTATGGTCGCGGGTCGATTATTTTGGGGACTAATGGTGGCGTATGGAAGGCCTATTTTCTACCAGTGTCGGATCACTGGTGCGCTAATCTTGTTTTAATTTGTGATATCTAGTCTGCTAAGTCAGCAAGTTTTGTTCCAATTTTTGTAACAACGGTTTTAGTCCGATTAAACACCACACGAACAGACAAGATGCCGACGGCAATCCGCCGTCGGTGCAGTCCTAATTGCCGTCGGCGTAGGTTAGCCTGACTGCAGCCGTCGGCGCCTTGCCCCGTCGGCATTTCCCTCCTGAACCGTTGTATAAGAAAACGTCGGCATAGCCTCTCTGCCACGTGTCAACTTTTTGTGCGCCTGGGCGGGGCATACACCGACGGCAATGTCTTTTTTTTTTTTGGCTAGCTGTTGTGCTGCTGGCAGGTTTCAAATTAAATTTTATCTACAATATAATTTAAAATTTAATTAAATCACAGAAACATCATCCATATCATAGAAGCATCATCCATATTGTCCAAACATCATACAAACTCCACTATCATTCAAACATCATCAATATCTTACAAACAACATACATACAAACAAAAATATTATCCTACAACTCCCGAGAGCTCGAGGTACCCATATCTTCCCGCGTGAGAACAGGCGACCGACCGTGCGGGGCAGCCGCCGTAAGACCTCCCGTGGAACTCGACGAGGCACCACCACCGACATAAACCGTAGGAACACGCAAAAGAAAGTTATATCCCAACTCTTAACTAGATTCCCTCCGTTTCGAGTCCGAAGATTCCTCCATACAAATAGAAAACAAATTAATAAAATATGTTGAATATAATATACCTTGGTTTAAAAATTCATATTATATCATCTATATATTAGTAATGATTTTCAACCATCTAAAACTTTGAAATACATAGGCCTTGTTGGAAAGATATGGGTCTTTTTTGGTTAAAAAGGTGTTCGTTAAAATATTCTAGTGACAAAAAAAATTGTGTGATAAGGAGACATTTATTGACAGCGTCCGTTGTTTCAAACCTCTTCAACCCCTACTTTGGATGATTTATACCTTGTATCATATTTATCTATATCTATAGACTATAGTTTTGTTCGAAAATAAATAAGTCCGACATCATTTAGGAGAAAACATCACTAATTACCTACCGATTGACACACAAAACTCTCAACAAAGCAACCCCTTTTTTGTCCATCTCTAAATGAAACTTGCTGACCTAGGCGCCCTCGAAACGGCCCCCCGAAGGCCCAATGGGGTCCGGACAAAAGAAAAACAACCGCCGCGGTGGCACCCTCTAAGGTGTCCACCCGCCAAATTTATGTTCGGTACCCCTAGCCCACCCGCCAAATTTATGTTCGGCCCCCGCGCGTCATAAAGAGAAGCCCACACCGGGGCATAAGTTAAGGCGCCGTGAAGGGAGGAGCCTCAAGTCGACGACCTGTACAACATCCCGTCGCCGCTGCGCGACCCGATGGATTGCGAGTGCCCTGGCCTCCTCACTGCCATGTCCAATTCGGTGGCCACATTGGAGCAGGAGTCGCCGGGGTGGCTGACGACGATGCACTCCACGGCGGTGCAGCCATCGGAGAACCCCGACGGTTCTAGCCGCACCGGCACGGCCACCTCCAGCACCCGTACCACTCGCGCCGGCCCCTCCTCCAGCCACGTCGGCCCCTCCTCCTCCTCCAAAGTCGTTGTTCTTGACGAAAGCGACGACGACGACTCGTTCGACTGGAGAAGCGACTGCGAGTAGCTAGGGTTAGGGTTTAGCCGTGCTCGAGGAAAAAATTACATTAAAATTATGTAAAATAGTTTTAAATTTGAATGTAATTTGTAAATTATCAATCAATTCCGTGATCAAGTTTTTTTTGTTTTTTGTTTGGAGGTGCCGCTGTGGCACCCGCCCATCAAATTCACGAACACAGGTCCGACGCACCCAAAGAGGATGCAATTAGAGGGTGCCGCACACAGTTTAAATGAGTGCGGGCGAAGATGCTCTAAATCCCTCAAATTAAAACAAGATTAGGGAGGCGGGCGTGACGTGGGGCTCCTAGCTGGCCCCGGTAATCCATGCATGTATGCTCGTTCGTTCCTATGGTTATCATGTAGGCAAAGTGTGCTAGTGGTTCAGGTCATGTCTTCTCTATTTCCTCGTCTCACTCTTTAATGCAAACACTCCGCGCGTGCATGCATGGGGTAGCACATCTCGCAGCGGCGTTAGGGCACGTACAATGGTGCTATCTTAGGGATGCCACGTCGGATGATTGCTAGGTTGGAGGAGGGAGAAACGGAAAAAGAGGTTTTCCTTCTCTTAATTAAGAGATCATCTCTTAGCAACAATTGTCTCACCACTTTTTTAGCTAATCTGGAAAAGGCTAAAAGATAATCCATTGTACATCATGTTTTTTAGTCTTATCTAAAAAATTAAGATAAGACGTCTTATCAACCATTGTACATGCCCTTACACACCACGGTGCAGCGCCGCCGCCAACGGCGCTGGTCTTCCGAGCACCACGCCCCGAATAGGGCGCTGCAAAGAAAGGTTAGTTTTAAAATTATTTTACATTTAGGTTTATTCTTGGATGAAGTTTGTCCAGCTGGTCAAATTTGTGATTTTTCACCAGAAGCATAGTCCCTCGCCTGTCGCGCACGACTTTGCGGCTGTCCTGGTCGGCCAGCATATGTATCAGCCACGTCTTCTGCCACCCGGTTGCATACGCGACGCTCGGCGGCGACAGCAGCTAGCCGCGCATGGTGCCGGCGCCAGGGACTACATGAAGCAGCTGCCGAGGACACGCCCGAGGAGGTTGTACTATAGGAGAGAAGTCAGCATAATACTACCACTTTACCGGACAAATTCTGAAAAGCTACCACTTTAGGTGCTGATTGCAAAAAACTATCACATTGCTTTTTATTTTGGCAAAAAGCACCGATCTCACCTAACTAGCGAGTAGACACCGGAACTGACAGGGCTGGCCCACCAGTTTGATGACGTGGCAAGTTTAGGACATCGTTACGGCATGACCGTTGACTGCCGTCACGGGAGCACATAGTAAGCATAAAACTACCACTTTATCTGCCAAATTTTGAATAACTACCACTTTAAATTTAAATTCCAAAATACTACCACATTTTGCTTGGAATTTCGCAAAAAACACTAATTTGGGATTGATCATGAATTGACAGGAAACTTACATCTTGGCCCCAAAATGTGACCACATGAAACCCGTAGGTCCACATGTCAGGTCCATTAAAAAATAAAAATATTTATAAAAAATACAGCGGTCGAGCACGCACGCTTCCCTGGTCCAGGCGACAATCTACTCAACAAGGCCGCCGCCCGCCTAGTGCCTGCACTAGGCCTCTATCAGGGACAAGCTCGTCATGACGCCGGCCCTCCCAACTCCTCAAGAGAATGCCTGCGATCTCCCTTCATGCTCATTCTCACGAGACTGTGAAGTGCGAGAGCGAACGGCGACTTGGCTAGGATTTGGAGGTTGTCGTCGATCTCGTCGGCCTCGTCCGTACGTAGATGCTATGGGTGCGTGCGTGTGCGTTCGCATGCGCGGCCGTGTTTGCGACCGTCGCCACCTCCAGCCAGGCCGAGCGTGACAGCATGCGCGGCCCCGTCTTACCATGGCACATAGTGAGCGTGATAGCGGGCGCAACCGATTCTGATCGCCAGCGCGACCATGTGCTTCATCGCCGGTGCGGTCTTGTGTGTCCTCCGGACAGCCCAGTCTAACCGCCAGCGTGGGCATTAGCGTGGCAGTAGGCGCATCAGTGTGCACACCGGTGCTGCCTTGTGCGTCCGTTGGCCAGGCCGAGCATGACCCCCAGCACGGCCGTGAGGATGAGAGCAGGCGCGGCTGTATACACGAGCCTGGCCGTGAATTGTGAGGGCCTAGGTCGTCAGTTCCCTGTCAATTTGCCATCAGAAGAGAATCGGTGTTTTTTGCGAAATTCCAAATAAATATGGTAGTATTTTAGAATTAAAACGTAAAGTGGTAGTTATTCGAAATTTGGCTGTTAAAGTGGTAGTTTTATGTTAACTTCTGTGTTCCCGTAGCGGCAGTCAACGGTTGTCCCCGTAACGATGTCCTAAACCTGTCACGTCATCAAAGTGGTGGGATAGCCCTATCAATTCTGGTGTCAATTCGCCAGTTAGGCGAGATTGGAGTTTTTTTGCCAAATTAAAAATGCAATGCAGTAGTTTTTTTCAATCAAAACGTAAAGTTATAGTTTTCCGGAATTTGGCCCGCATGTACGAGTTACTCAACTCCACACAATGTCCAGAATAGATAGTCTCGGTCAAGATTTGCTAAGAGGTGGATGCTACCTACAGTTATAACAATCGGTTCAAAAGGTGTGGTGTTGGTGCAACGTCAGCATCAGCAGCGGGTCCCACAAGACAGAATCATCGTTTCTGCGTATTAGCAGTCCGATGAGGATATCTTTGTAAGTTCGATACACAGTACCATTATTTGTGGTTAAAATGAAGTATGTGGACAGTTTAGTGAAATCCTGACCGGCCGCAGTTGTGCTCAGTTACTCCGGTGTCTCCTCTCAGTTTTTTTTATGGCATGTGAGGTACTTGAGGCATGGAGCAAGATTCATCACTTCTACGGTCACTACAGCGTATGTAGAAAGTTACTGCTTTTTTTTCCCATCAGTAGGGGATTCAGTTTTATAGCATGGCAGTATCATCCAGCACAATGTTACCAGGTCTGGGCTGACAACACTGAACAAGACTAACAATTTATAGCACCCGAGACGGTCGTTATTTATGAAAACCCATTGGAGCAAAACATATTGTACAATTGATCAGAGGTAAATATATAACTTTCACAATGTCTACTTGCATGATTGACCATTTATATGCTACTAGCTATTGAATGTGCGATCTCCATGCTCTACTCATAAATTCAAAACATATCTCTCATCGACCAACTTTCACTAGAAACCACGCAAGAAAAAATTGTATGATCTCCAACCAAGAGTGTTCTATCTATTGTTCGACGTCACCAAGATTAAAAAAATTCTCTTATACCCCAGCTGTTTACGAAATTAAGACAACTAAAAAAAGAGATAAGGAAACCGAAAGTACCATGAGAATAGGAGATGTCGGGAAGCGAACTGTTACCGGGAATCAAGCCCCAGGTATTGGAATCTAGTATGATCTACTACAGGCTCATGATGCCGCGGCAATAGCTCCAATCAGCTTTTGAGCACTCACTATCTTCACTACACCCAATTTCTTTCTCGTAGCGCAATAAAGGCTACATATTAGCACGGCTGGGTTAATCGAATTCACCATTAGCCGCCTTGTCTAGGCCTAGTTTCACACGTAGGTCTCTCGGGCCGAGTCAATTGTGTCATAAAAATTAATATTATATCGACAGTGACAATGGACACCACAACATAAATACAAACTTAGATAATTTATCTAATTTGTTATACCCAAGTTAAATCGTGAGTGGTTCCTTGGTGCGTGCATGTAGAAGATTGCTCGGACTTCCTGTCTTGTTTCACTAAATGAGAATGCGTCATTGGAACAAATCTTCAAGTAGTACCACTAGCTTCAGCCGCATTGTCTGCCAAAACAAAAATATCCGTACAAAAAATAAAAAAGATTGATCCAAGTCATGTGCCCGTCTCATGATCTTTTTGCTTCAATGGGCTGAGTTCTGCATCCCTGAATATATTTGTTTCATCAGTTTAGAGCAGGTTAGCATAAACTCTCTCCCCTCTTGGCATCATATTATATTCTAGAAATGATAGATAACGAAGAAAGCCGATGAGGCGTACGTCCGTGAATTATTTTTGTCCGATCATACCTGACGTTGATCAATTTTTTCCCATCACATACAACTCATAAATGCGACCAAAACTCACTTAATGGATATCCTAATAAAAACTCTTCATCATGTGAGTAGTTCCATGTATGTTCCTCTTACATGAAAGGCCAAACTAAGGCAACTAATTTTCCTTTCACACACCATAGATTGACTTATAAATAAGGGATGGAAACATGTTAAGTACCGCTTGGAAAAAAAAGTTGGGATCATGTGCAGGGACATGCCCTCATGTGAAAATCGTATAGTATTGATAAATTCGGTTTTAACTAGTTTACCTATGTTCCTCATATCTTTCTCTGAAGTACCCAAAGAGGTACATAAAAGTCTGGATTTTCTCGCTCACGTTTTTTTTTGGCATATCGATCAAACAAAGAAAAAATGTCGGCTTACCAAATGGAATATCGTTTGTCGTCCAAAGTTCATCCCAAGCTCTCCGATTCTCCATTTTGGAAATAAAATTATGGGGGCTACATGAGACTATATTTTAATCGTGGTTACTTTGTTCTGGATAACGGCCTTCGAACCAGATTTTTGAAAGATATATGGCTAGGTGATATCCTAATGGCATCCCAATATCCTTCTTTGTATAATATTCTGAGACACAGTGATGTGATGTTAACAGACATGATGACATCGGGGACATTGAATATTCAGTTCAATCTCGGTTTGATGGGAGACAAGAGGGATGCACAACTGAATCTTGTGGAAAGATTAATGCAGGTTAACATCCGCAGGATGAAGATAGTTTTAATTGGAAGATAATGTCTAGGGTGTTCGTTCTCCGTTAACTCTTTATTAACCGATTTGATGAATGCTCACACCGTATTTTTGTGTAAAACTTATGGAAAAATAAAACGCCTTTTAATATTAAGATATTGTTGCGGTTTCTAAATAGAAGAGTATTGCTAACTAAGGATAACCTTGCTCAACGGTGATGGAAAAGATGGGAAAAGTGTGTGTTTTGCGACACATATGAGTATGTAGAACACTTGTTTATATCATGTTAGTTTGCGAAATAATATTTGGTGATTGAATCATTTTACATTTAACACTTCACCCCTGACAAGCATCACAAACCTTTTCGGATATGCTAACCTGTAAACCAACGTACCCAGCCACCACCAAAAATCTCCGTCGCCTCCATACCGCACTTTACGACATTCACGAAGAATGACACCATCTAGGGGCACACACTACGATTAGCTAGATGTCCTCACAACATGAGGGGATGAGAGCCTGCCACCACCGTCAGGCTGTACCTGTTAGCTTCCTCCAATGGCAACGAGATGGACCAGAAGAGGAAATACAAGGACGGTGGTGATTGGGGTTTCTCCCGTGCCAGCCCCCCTAGGAGCGGAAGGAGCGTCAAGATGTTTTTGAGGAACTATGGTCAACATTGATATTTTAAAGTGCGACGAAATCGCGAAAGTAATACAATTATGTGGTTGTTGCTTAAAGTAATATCATATATAGGACAGAGTACTCCATACGAATACTAGCAATTTTGGATATGGCAACATCTTACAAGGTTACAGATATTGACTATGAAGCTATGAACTATAGGATACTATATTTTCGCATTCACAAAGCATCCAACATATTCACTGGCTAGCTAGATTTGATGGTTGGCCATCTTTTATAGGTTAAAGGGGTGCACTAGTGTATGCAATTGAGTTGATACTTAGTTACCCTGTCATATATATCTACATGATGACCGTCAACACTGAAGTACAACACACACGATTGTGGCCTATTCCAACACTCACTATCATTATGCATCATTTGCTTTGGCTTTTAGCATTCTAGAAGCAGATAGTTGCATAAACATATCAAATACAATAGGTCCCGCTTAGGTTATGGGATTAGGAGGTAGCATGGAAAGTGTTACATCAATGAGCTGCATCATTTACCTATCAGTTTTCCAATCAGGGAAAGGGATCCACAAGGCGATCCAATGGATAAAGGGGTAACTCAGGACGAGAATACACTCATCCACACATGTCTACTCGCCACCACTATTTCACTCGCTGCAGGTGGTGCCTTTGTGCCTCAAGATTCATGATGGATATATGTCTTGAAAACTGATGGGGCCGTTCACCACGGATCATCTATCTTCTTGAACGACACCATGAAAGTCACTTGGCATTCGGTCTAAAGTATGTTACCACCAATGTAGATCCTAGGTCTATCGGTACTATGTCAAAGAAATAATGACAAGCCTCACTACGTGGAAAAAAATTAGGGCTACCATCTGAAGGTCCTAGAAAAAAGCAATTTTTGGAGACAATTTTAGATACTGCTAGAGCCGACACTAATACTCGCATTTCACTAGTGAGAGAGCATAACATACGGATTTAGAACACACCACTCACACTCTGTATTTGAATCATAAAGTACCATTTGTTGTGCTGCTTCCAAGCTTACTGACCGGAAACCGCACGCACAATAGTCCTAATTCAGACAGCCTCTCAAACCCCTTCCCTTGAGATCCCTCACCTAGGATACAGCTAACCAGGTTTTGTGGGAGCTTCTCAGTGCAAATTCTCCCTTCTGTTATATTACATATGCACCGAGGATTCGACTAAACTTCCTCTCTGGCACACGACTATGTCTCAGTCAGCACCATGCATTAACGACAATGACAACGCTGCGGTGGTGAACTTAATGGTAAAACATAGCTGCTACTCCCTCCGATCCGATTTAATTGTCTGGGAGTTAACAAAAGTTTTGCCTACATCCTGTGTAAAGCTACGCCACTTATAACTGATCAGAGGTAGTAGTTTTCTCTATGTGCGCAATAGTCTTTGAAACATATGCATAACTACTATAGACATATATATTTTTCCGTATTAGATTAATTTGATAGGGCATCTGTAATGTTTTGCTTTTGTTGATTGGAATCCACTACAAATTAAATTTCATTAGAATTCATTAAAATTCATGAAAACTAAATGTTGCCAACAATAAAAACATATAATGTTAGTGTATTAGACCTACACGGTCGTGGTATCTCATATTCCTTCCACTAGTGTGATTGATTATGTAAACAAACAAAGATATGCATGCATGTTCTTCTTCTCCTAAAAATCTAATCATAAAGGTTATGCTCCAAATAGAAATATTCACATTTTTTTATGCATGGTCGATCCAAGGTATTAAAACATATAACATTTTAATTAATCATATTTTTATCGTTCAATCGTACGAGTAGCATCAACCTGACGCAAATTTAGTGGATCTGACTACGTCGCCGTTTTTTGTTTATGTTGGTCACGATGTTTCGAAGATCAAGGTGGTTAACCATTTGGAGATGAATTATGTTTCTCTGTGGAGGATATTTGTGACACACACCTTACCCTACTCACTCACTTTCAGCATGCATCCTTTGCTTTTCCTTTTAATTTTAGAGTAGAAGATGGTTGCAACAACATATTAGCTGCCTTACAACTTCAACTTTTTTAATATGTAACTTGGAGGTAGCAGGGAAAGAGGTGCGACAATTGGCTTCGTGTGTCGCCCATAAGCTGTCCATTCAAGAAAAGGGATTCGTCGAATGATACCAAGAGCAATGGATTTGGTAACATGTCATGTGACGACTGTAATAGAGACCAATGGTGCACACCACCTAACTATTCTCTTCCAGAATCCCACAAACATCACCAGGTGGCATTCGTGGTCATGGAGACCAGTAGTACCAAATGAAGCGTTAGGTCAGCGACGGCTTGTTTTAAGCGATTTAATATAATAAGCCGTGTGCATCGTCTAGATGCAGAGGCTGGGTTTTCCGTTTCAAGAAAAAAAAGGTCAGCGGCGGCTTGTCGCTGCACATTTTGTGTCAATGAAAGCGTGCCAAGTCTCATGGTGCCAATGTCAGTTTTTCCAGGCAATTTTTTGGACATACTTCTGAAAAAATAGGAATTATTTCAGAGATATTTTTTGAAATGTGCCTATAATAATAGATTTTTAGAGAAACTTTCGGAAAGTGCAAGAACCGTCACTATCCATGGGCTCTAATACAGTAATACTCCCACTTCTACTACCGAAGGAAAAATAGGGACGGATCTATCACACACCACTAACTCTCCATCTCGCCATTGTCAAGTTTTTTATTGTGCTGCTTACAGGCTTTCCCATCCTCCATTGACTGCGTATACATCCGTCTGGAAGAGCAGACCTCCAAAACACCATCCCACGAGATATTTCACAGGGAGAGATATGATAAGCTTTGTGGCACACGTCTCGACGCGATTCTTCTCTTTTCCTCTACAATATATCTGCCGATGGTTCTAATGATTCTTCTCCGACGCACCCCAACGTCCCCTTCTACACATGGCCCACAGGAAAAATGTCGTGGTGGTGACCTTCCCGGTCAACAAGTATCTGC
Organism: Alopecurus myosuroides; assembly: GCA_028641055.1. Lineage (NCBI taxonomy): Eukaryota > Viridiplantae > Streptophyta > Magnoliopsida > Poales > Poaceae > Alopecurus > Alopecurus myosuroides. The sequence goes on along the minus strand of CM054063.1, from coordinate 311,353,977 downwards.
TAATTTTTTTATCTGTCTGCAGTAGTATTTGGTCCATATACATATATGTCTCTTGTTTATTGAATGTGGTTAGTAACTAGTACATCTGTAATGTTACTTTCCTTAACTAAAATCTTTTGTAAATTCCTTAATATTCCTACAAAGGTACGTCATTTCCACGAGTTGTGTGTCAAAGTTAAATAAAGCCGAATGTTGCGAGTAATTAAACATGTAGTGTTTGTGTGTAATAAAAATTATACCGTGATTACAGGTTGCATGTTGTCCATGACAGTCGGAGTAATCGAGTAGACAACTATGGCGACCTATCCAGTGAAAACACGGTTTTCAGTGCAAACTTGCAAACTTCCGTTGTTGGCCACATGATACATCACATACGGTACAGATCAGAAGTGGGATCTCTGAGTTGCCACTTAAACACTTATTAACAAATTAGTAACCCCCTACTCTTAACTAGACGATCGAAAAACCCTTTGACGTTCAATGAGTCATGACTGATCCGTCTTCAATATCGCCTTCCACCCGCCACGACTCCCTCGGCCGGCGATTGTCACTCCGGCGATTCGTGTGGTGCAGTTTCCACTTCTGGCCTCGACTCCCACAACTGGCACGATGATGGTCCTTCAGCCAGCGACTGAGCATACGCCGGCCGCGACCCGCACTATGTTGTGGCGTGCGCCGGCCACAGAGCACGCATCACCGCCTTCCTTCCAGGCCCGTTCCAACTAAAATTTGGACTCGGGGCGAGTTATTTAGAAATATAATTGTACTAAAATTTAATACTTTGTTAGTTTTTCTTATAATATTGTAGTTTTAACAAACATATGTTTTATACAACTTGATTTTAGTACTAACAATATAATAATATTTTTCCAATATTTTTTTCGTTAGATGGTTGTAATGCATACCAAATATATTTGAGGTGCACGTTTTTTTTATTTGTGAAGTATTTTCTCAACAATACATCTTAAATGTGAAAAAATAAGGGAAAACACATGACACATTATCGTTTTTACAGTCGATGAATTATATATATATATATTTTTGAATGGTCTTATCTACTTTGAATATTATTATATATACGGGTACAAAGTAAAAAATCATACACCCTAACAAATATCTTCATATAACTTCGTAGTGTACGGTTATGTAAACAAATATATAGAAACTTCTCGAGTATAAATTGAAAAATTAGCGTAATCATTTTTTTGTGTGTTACAAGTTAAAGTGGATTAGATAATAAGTTTATAAGATATGGATGATCCATATTTTCTACTAAAATAGCATTTCTTATTGTAATCATCGATAAACATTAAATGTTATGGCTTCTACTAATTTTGCACACACAGAATTCAGTTATCATATACGCTCAACACAATATGCTCTATGTACATGGTCTAAAGAGTTTCTTCTCTTAGTCTCTCAAATAAGAATTTACACACCAAATTAAACTTGTGAAATATAAATATATATATATATATAATATTTTAGCATAGTATGTGTAAGTCATTCATATCGAAACTAGCTACCAAATAAAACATGGCAGCGATGGATGTACATTATAATGTTCCGTCTTTTGCATTTGTTTATATATACTAAGTTTTAATTTCTAATGTTTATAAATACTCAATAACAAATACATGATTGGTAGATGATAGTATAATAGTTACAATGTACTTTAGTATTTGAGGCCCTCCCCCTCTTTGGGCCTAGGGCGGTCGCCCCTTTTGCCCGCCTATTGACCGGCCCTGCTTCCTTCTTATGGACGAACTCGTTGCTGCTCTGTACTGCCATGCCTCTGCACAAGTACGCGGTATCCTTCCTTCTCATGATTGATTTTTTTACTGAAACGAAACAACTTCTGAAGCTTGATGGAGTCTGAACCTGATATGGAAGAAATACATCCTCCTCCAATTAATCTAGATACATTCAGACTTCAGCACAGGCACCTAGAAAGGGAGCTATACATGCAGACAAATTTGTGTGAGTGTCATCATCGTGACACTTTTGTTCAAATTTCCGTAGCAATTACATACTTGTAAGATTAGCGGGTCTTGTAATTTCACGGTTAAGTATATACACTCAAATGTGATGAGAACTTAAAAGTCAGTTATGCAGACACGATTTCATTTCACATTTGAAAAATCTATACTGTCACATGTACTTAGGACGTGTTTGGTTCGTGGATTTGTAACAGCACAGTGATCCAATCTACATGATGGAATGAAATAAAATCTCCAAAGTATGTCATACATGGGGAAATCCATAGCGCGAGTAATTCTCGCTGTCATGCAGCGGTCATGCTAACCTATAAAACACTGTCACCAGCCACCACCAAAAATCTCCGGGGCCTCCATACCAGGTTACGACCTCCACAAAGAATGGCATCGGCTAGGGCACACACTACGATTGTCTAGCCGTCCTCACAACAGGAGGAAATGAGAGCCTGTCACCACCGGGATGGACCAAGAACAAGATATACAAGGATGGTTGTGATTGGGGTTTCGGCCCTGCCAGCCCGCTATTAGCGGAAGGAGCGTCATGATGTTTTTGAGGAACTATGGTAAACATTGATATATTAGAGTGCAACAAAATCACGAAAGTAATAGAATTTTGTGGTTGTTTGTTAAATTGATATCATATATAGGACAGAGTGAGTACTCCATACCAATACTAACAGTTTTGGATGTGGCGACATCTTACAACGTTACACATCTTGACTATGAAACTATGAACTATAGGCTACTATATTTGCACATTCACAAGGCGTCCAACATTTTCACCAGCTAGCTAGATTTGAAGGCTGGACATCTATTATAGGTTGATGGGGTGCACTAGTGTATGAAATTGAATTGATAATTAATTACCCCGTCATATATATCTACATGACCGTCGACACTGACGGACAACACAAAGGATTATGGTCTATTCCAACACTCACAATCATCATGTATCATTTGCTTTGGCTTTTAACATTCTAGAAACAGATAGTTGCATAAACATATCGGATACAATAAGTCTGGCTTAGGGTATGGGATTAGGAGGCATCATGGAAAGTGTTACGTCAATGAGTTTCATCCTTTGCTTATGAGTTGTCCAATCGGGGAAAGGGATCCACCAGGCGATACAATGGATAATGGGGTCGGTAACTCAGGACCAGAATACACTCATGCACACATGTCTACTCGACACCACTGTTTCACTGGCCACAGTCGGTTCCTCTGCGCTTCAAGACTCATGATCGATGTCTTGAAACCCAATGGCGCCGCTCACCACAGATCATCTATCTCCTGGAATGACACCATGAAAGCCACCTGACGTTCGGTCTAAAGTAGGCTACCACCAACGCAAGCCCTAGGTCTGTCGGTACTATGTCAAAGAAATAATGACAAGCCTCACTATGTCTGAGTCAGTTTTTTTAGGAAATTTTAGGATGCACTTCTCAAGACTACGTGGAAAAATATTTTTAGGGCTACCATTTGATGGTCCTAGAAAAAACAATTTTATGGAGACAATTTTGGATACTGCTAGAATTGACACTAATACTCGCATTTCACTAGTGAGAGAACATAACATACGGATTGAGAACACACCGCTCACACTCTGTCTTTGAATCACAAAGTACCATTTGTTGTGCTGCTTCCAAGCTTACTCAGACCGGAGACCGCATGCACAATAGTCCTAATTCATTTGGCCTCTCAAACCACTTCCCTTGAGATCCCGCACTAGGAGACAGCTAACCAGGTTTTGTTGGAGTGGCTCAGTGGGAATTCTCCCTTCTGTTATATTACATACGCACCGAGGTTTCGACTAAACTTCCTCTCCGGCACACGACTACGTCTTAGTCAGCACCATTGACGACAATGAGAACTCTGCGGTGGTGAACTTACTAGTTTACACATATCTGCGACTTCTATCTACGTTCGCAATAGTCTTTGATACGTATGCAAAAATACTATAGATATATCTAATTTTCGTATGTGATTAATTTAATAGGGCATATGCATTTTTTTGCTTCTGTTGACTAGAATCATCTAGAAATTAAAGTTCATTAAACTTCATTTAAACCGGTTGTTGCCAGTATCGAAAACATACTTCCTTCATCTCAAATTAATTGTCGCAAAATTTAACAAAAGTGGATGTATCTAGACATAATTTGGTGTTATATACATCCATTTTTGTCAAACTTTGTGACACTTAATTTGAGACGGGGGGGGGGGCTCAATCGTCCGAGTATATGGATTAGCGAGTTATCATATTCCTTCAACTAGTGTGATTGAGTGGGTAAAGAAACAAAGATATGCATGCATGCTCTTCTTCTCCGCAATATCTAATCGTAAGGTTAAGCTCGTAATGGAAACTAGAAGGATACCCTGCGCGTTGTTGTGGGGATCTCTTTAGAAACTACAATATATTGTGAAAAAAGGAGATGTGATACATTATCTTTCCTATGTAAATATGCAAAATTGAATTGATCACAGCATATATTTTAAAGTGTTAATATGAATAATTGGATGATCTACAAAATGGATGATGTGTAGCTTGCATATAGTGATTAATAAATATTAGTGGATATGACATGAACAATTGATTGGCTAAAATAATGAAAGATGTGGATAGCTTCTATGTTGAGATAGCAAAATCATAAATGCATGTCAGTGGGATTTTGCTTTATAAGAAGTATAGATAGATAGATACCCACAGTTTTTTCATGCATGGTCGATCCAAGGTTTTAAAACATGTAACATTTTAATTAATCATATTTTTATCGTTTAATAGTACGAGTAGCATCAACCTGACGCAAATTTAATGGATCTCACTATGCCACCGTTTTTGTTTATGTTTGCCACGATCTTTTGGAGATCAACGTGGTTAACCATTTGGAGATGAAATATGTTTCTCTGTTAAGGATATGTGTCACACAAATTTTCCGTTAAAAAAACATTAATCAATGATGATTAACTAAAATATATATTTTGTTATAAATCACAATCACTTTTAAATATGACACTATTAATATGTAATTTTTGGTTAAAATAATATACATGACGTACGTTACCGAGAGAGTGCTCCATGACAATACTACTCTCTGGATCTCGAGTGATATTACCAGGTTACACGTCGTGACTCCAAAACTATAAATAAGGAGCTACTATAATTTTCACATCCACATAGCATTCATGTCTTTATAGATTGAAGGTGCGACACTAAACCATCAATTAGAGGGTGCAGACATTTGAGTCAAGCGTTAACTACCCCATCATATATGTCGACCGTCAACGCTCAAGTACAACACACACCTTACCCCACTCACACACTTTCAGCATGCATCCTTTGCTTTTCCTTTTAATTTTAGAGTAGCAGATTGTTGCAGCAGCATATTAGCTGCCTTACAACTTCAATTTGTTTTAATATGTGTGACTGGGAGGTAGCAGGAAAAGAGGTGCGACAAAGGGCTTCATGTGTCGCCCATCAGCTGTCCATTTAAGAAAAGGGATTCGTCGAATGATGGATTTGGTAACATGTCATAGAGACGAATGGTGCACACCACCTACCTATTCTCTTCTAGAATCGCACAAACATCACCAGCTGGCATTCGTGCTCATGGAGGCCAGTAGTACCAAATGAAGAGTTAGGTCAGCGGCGGCTTGTGTCGCTGCACATTTTGGGTCAATGAAAGCGTGCCAAGTCTCGTGGTGTCAATGTCAGTTTTTCCAGCCAATTTTTGGACATACTTCTGAAAAAATGGGAATTTTTTGAGGGATACTTTTTGAAATGTCCCTATAATTATAGATTTTTAGAGAAACTTTCCGAAAGTGCAAGAACCGTCACTATCCATGGGCTCTAATACTCCCACTTCTACTACCGAAGGAAAAATAGGGACGGATCTATCACACACCACAAACTCGCCATCTCACCATTGTCAAGTTTTTTTTATTGTGCTGCTTATAGGCTTTCCCATTCTCCATTGACTGCGTATACATCCGTCTGGAAGAGCAGACCTCCAAAACACCATCCCGCTAGATATTTCACAGGGAGAGATATGATAAACTTCGTGGCACACGTCTCGATGCGATTCTTCTCTTTTCGTCTACAATATATGTGCCGATGGTTCTAATAATTCTTCTCCGACGCACCCCAACGTCCCCTTGTACACATGGCCCACAAGAAAAATGTCGTGGTGGTGACCTTCCCGGTCAACAAGTATCTGCTAATTGTTTTATCTGTCTGCAGTAGTATTTGGTCCATATACATATATGTCTCTAGTTTATTGAATGTGGTTAGTAACCAGTACATCTATAATGTTGCTTTCCTTAACTAAAATCTTTTGTAAATTCCTTAATATTCCTACAAAGGTACGTCTTTTCCATGAGGTGTGTGTGAAAGTTAAATAAAACTGAATGTTGCGAGTAATTAAACATGTACTGTTTGTGTGTCAGAATAATTATACCGTGATTATAGGTTGCATGTCACTAGTACAAATAGGGGATTTTGTCCCGGTTTGTAAGGGCCCATTTGTCCCGGTTGTGCAACCGGGATGGGGCATCCGGGACAAATGCCCCCCCCCCATTGGTCCCGGTTGTGCCAAGACCCGGGACAAATGAGGCTGACCACGTCGCAGTTGGGCTGGAACCTGGACAGGGCTATTAGTCCCGGTTCTTAACACGAACCGGGATGCATGCCCCTTCTGCCGCGGCAGGGTTTTTGCCCTTTAATCTGCCGCGGCGGAGTTTTTATGTTTTGTGTTTATTATTTTCCTTTTTTATGTTTTGCGATCCCCAGACCTCTCGGTGGCCCCTCCCCGGACATCCCGGATCCCACGAGAAGAGTGGAGCCCCGATGGCCCCTCCCCGGATCCCAGGAGAAGAGAGGAGCCCGGTGGCCCTTCCCCGGACCTCCCGGATCCCAGGAGAAGAGAGTAGCCCAGTGGCCCTTCCCCGGACCTCCCGGATCCCACGAGAAGAGAGGAGCCTCGGTGGCCCCTCCCCGAGCTCCCGGATCCCACGAGTGAATAAGTAATACATATATATAGCAAAAGAAGGAACACTTATATTACAGAAGCAAAGCATATCGAGCATATTACATGACCGATGGAGAGAACTACAAAATCAAATTCAGTCCCAACCGGCGCTATAGTACTCTCAATTTACATTTAGGACCTCTGCATCTAAGAAGCCCATAGTTTCCTCCTGAATTGCTCGTATGCGGTCCCTTGGTAGAAGACCGTCCCGGAGCCGTTCGATCTAATATAAAGAAGAGTGGTCAATCTATATTAATGAAACTAAGTAACTAAAATAGATGGTAATAAGAGGAATTGACGACTAACGTACATGAAGGTGCTTTAAATCTCTGCCCTTGGGACATGTCGTCTGACGATTTGTCGCACCCTGACTTCTAGGGGATACTCATCGGTCCGAACTGAATAGTAGATGATTGGATTACGGGGCTTATCTGCTCCCGCATCCTCTTACGAGTAGGCCAACACTTATGTGTGACAACCAAACTCTACTATCCACCGTCGATGTAAACTATCCCATAGAGATCGAGATACTACCATTGACGTACTTCATACCATACACACATGGTACGTCAACGGCTTGTAACAGAATGATAGCACAACATATCTCTAAGACACAAAAGATGGAAATAAGTTGCAAATGGCTCTCACTAGAGCAGAGATAGCAAATACAATCATCCAGTGGACACATGTCCCAACATAACATCATTACAACACAGCGGAAGCATTCAAAAGGTCTGAGTACAGACAAATCCAAATAGGCTTAAGAAGCCGGGAATGAAAGGAAAACGGAGCCCATCCACGTAGTCTCGGATCCTGCCCGGGTCCGCTATCTACTCGTCAGCAATCTCGTCGTACTCCACGTAGTAGCCACCAAGTGAATCCTCGGAGTAGTAGTCTGCGGAAACCACAGCCCCAAAGGGGTCAGTACAACAACGTACTGGCAAGCAAGACTCACAGTTCACCAAAGTGTAACCCGTCAACACCAAGCACAGATGTCTTGGGTTCAACGGAAGGAAGGGGTGATACAAAAGATGCGACAGCTGGCTGCACTAACCAACTACAGAACATGATACAACTTCCGGCTAACAGAAAGGGGATAAGATAGCGTATCGTAACCAACTATAACTAACCACCAAACAAACCCATCCTGGATCTCGCCCCTTATCCGAAGAAGCAATCCGAGGATAATTCACACAGTTGGATTAATGATGGATCAAGTTATTGTGGCAATAAGGCTATTACTAGTCAAGTTATCATTAGTTAGGTGTAAGTTGTCCTGAGTACTTGTTAGCCAGTACTTTCACCAAGTTAACCATAACCTCGGAAAACACGGCTTCTCGAGAAGATTTATCCCTGCAGGGGTGCACCAATTTGGTCGTACACGTAAGAATATCCCGCCAGACGGGAATCAAACCCACCAAGCGAGGCACTCTACACAACTCAAATCTTCTTCGCATCAAGCCCAAAGCACCACGTGCTGTGCGTGCGCGGCTAATCGAGCCCCACGAAGAAAAGGGGACCCTCATAGCACTCTAAGACCACGCCGCCCTAAATGCCGACTACAAAAGTTCCACCCTGGCCTCGGGTTCGTAGCTGCATATGAGTGCATCAAATGGAAAGCCCGAACTAAGTGTGGCGATTTGGACGAGATGTGAATCGAATCAAATTGAGGGGGGCGCCCATACACGCTTCCCACATGCGGATAGTGCGCTCATCATGGATCAGTAGACAAGACCCTTTTCCTAATTAGGGTCGACACTAGCAGGCCTCAAATCCACGCCGGGCCTCCTGCCGGTGCCTTATCAACAAATTATTATTACCCAAAATTAACAGGTTGTTGTTTAACATCGAGCCCCAGAACATAATAGAAATAGTAATAGAAAGTAACGGTTAACAGACTCGAGCAGAAACAACCCTAAGCATGCTAGTAAGACACGGGCAACGATCAATGGGGTTATAGGAGTGGAGGTGAGGCAATATCAGGGTTCAGGATTTCATGTGATAGGTTCGGAGAACAAGCAACGATACATATGGCTAGCAGATTAGACAACGGAAAGTATCGGTAACCAAGGTTGAAAGGAACACAGTGGTTCATGTGTGTGAATACTTGCCTGCAAGCTCAGCAGCCTGGTACTGGGCTAGATCCTCAGAAGGGGTGTCGTAAGTATCGTCTGTCTCAACGTCGTCGTCTATTCGAGAAGAAGCAAACAAACAACGCAAAGAGACAACAATCAATAAGATGGCATAATGCACAATCAGGGAATGATGCATGACAAGTTAATTGATGCATCAAAATAAACTAATTGACATGGTAACATGTTTAAATGGACCCATATGCAATTTGGATTGCATATGGAAAAGGTCCATGAATTAAGGTGGAATAAATGATCTACCAATAATTACCATGTGGAAGTTGATTAACATGGTGCATGCATGATGAAAACAATGAGATAACAACAATAGATGCAAGTGGAAAAGGAATTTACCAAGTATGGAATTTTATTTATTAAGTTTGGAAATTTTGGTTACTTAAAGGTGTCACACAAGCATTTGTTGTTTTCATCAAGTTAAATTATTCAAAACAGATACAAAGTTCATATTTGAAAAGATCACAAATTTTTTGGTGGATTACATGTTTCAATTATTGAAAAAGGAATTACAATGATTTAATTATGAATTAAACAAGTTTAAACAAGATTTAATTGAATTTAATTCAAGTATGAATTTATTTGAATTTTTATTTGTTCAAAACATTAATTCAAATTCATATTTGAAAAGTTTATACTTTTCTAGTTTGAAAGCATATTTTATAAGTTCAAAAATAATTTAATTTGGGCAAGTTATGAATTTAGCAAATTTAAATGATTTAAACAAGGTTTAAATTATTTAATCAATTTTAATTATTCAAAACATGAAACAAAATTTATATTTGAAAAGGTGGTTTAAAATAGCATGGAAAACATATTTTATTTGTGTTATTTGAATTAAGTATGAATTAGTTATGCATTTAATCAAATTTTAAATGAATTGTTTGAATTTGAAATTTGAATGCATTTGAATTATTCAAAACAGAATACAAATGTTATAAACAGGTAGAGAATTAACTTTGGTTTAATAAACATATTTTATTTTTATTATTTGGACTTGTAAAATAAAAGTTATTAGCAAATTAGTGGCAGGGACTAAACTGTAAAAGAATTGGACTTAAACTGAAAAAAGAAAAGCTGAAAATAGATCTACACCGTGCAGTGACCTAGCCTAGGTCACTGCCAGTGGGCCCCAGGGGCCAACGTGGCAGCAGTGCGCACACAGCAACTGACAGGGGGGGCCACCCTGTCAGTGCCCTTTGCAAAAATGTGGGGTTTTTCTGCGGCGAGGGGGATCGAACCCTCGACCTGGGCCTGCGCATGCAACGCTGCTACCGCTGCAGTGTGCGTTCAGTTTTGTTAGTCTACGCGACGCAGCTAGGTTATAGTTCAGATTTGCTAACTGAACTTTTAACTCCGCGCGTTTCTCTGAACCTCGACAGAGATCGACGGTGGCTGGCGGCGATCAACGCTGCGATGCTGGATGCTGCTGCTGGCTCGAGGGTGTGCTGCGGTGTGCGCGCGCTTGCGATGAAGAGAAATAGGAGGAGAGGGACAGAGGGGATCGACTGCTCACTGTCGATGAAGGCGAAGCAGCGGTGCGGGGCAGAACGACGGCGGCGACAGCGACGAGCTTGGCGGCGGCGTTGTGGTGACTCCGGGACGTCGAGGGGGTGTCGATGAGCTCGAGGAAGATACGGTGGTACGATTCCCGTGGTCAGCCAGGGATGAGGAGGGTGGCAACGGCGACGGGCATCGTGGACGGTGAGGTTCAGAGAGGTGGCGAAAACCGGCAGAGAGAGAGAGAACGACGGCGACGGCGCGAGGGGACAGGGTAGATAGGTGCTAGGGCTGCTCGGGGACCTAGGGGGTCGGTTATATAGGCAGCTAGGGCGTACGGTGGCCGTTCTCGCGCGACGGCGCTGACGTGGCGGTGCCGGATGCACGCCGTACCGCGAGAAGAACATCGCGAAGGGGTACCGGGCCGCGCGGGGAAGAAAAATTGGGCTGGGCCGTGCTGCTCCCCCCTTCTGTGAGCGTTTTTTCTTTTTTCTTTTTTTGTTCTGCTTATTTTTTTTTTGCAGAAATGAAATAGGAAGAATTAGATGAGTTTTGGGTTTAGGAAAATTAGGCAAGAATTTTATATTACTTATTTATGTTAACAGCACAAAGTGCACTTTTGTTTGTCCAAAAAGATTTGAATTTAGGTGCTGTTTGAAATTTGTTTAAAATTTGAATGAATTTGATTATTAAGAGGTTTATTGAAAACAAGTTTTAAATAGGGTGAATCTTAATGCTTAAATGGAAACAAATGATTATAATTGTTGTGTAATTTTCATTAATTCCAAAAGGTTGCTGTTTGTAAATTGGATTTGAATTTTGAATGCAATTTGTATTAAGTGGATTATTTAAGAACAAATAAATAGTTGAGCTTTTTATTTTTCATGGAAACAAATGGAAGTTTTATTTGAACCTTTTATTTGGAAAGTTGTAACATAACAAGTATGAACAAAGCATTTGAAATATTGTTTGAATTTCAATTGTGAAAACAAATGAAAACAGATGGGAACAAAAGGAAAACAAATGCAAACAAGGAATGAGTATGATGACATGATGCAAAACTTTAATTAAACAAGAATCAAACATTCTAAATGGAAGTTTTCATACTTGGGATGTTACAGAACGCCCCCCCTTGAAGGAATCGCGCCCCGAGATTCCTTACTGAGAAGAGAAAAGGTCCGGGTACTTCTTGCGAAGATCCTCTTCGGTCTCCCACGTTGCCTCTTTATCGGAATGATGGGACCACTGCACTTTCAAGAACTTGGTGCTCTTGTTGCGAGTCTTACGCTCGGTCTCATCGAGAATACGAATAGGGTGCTCCTCATAAGATAGATCATCTTGCAGTTCAATGGAATCATGATCAACTGCACGATCTGGATCTTTGAAACACCTCTTGAGCTGTGACACGTGAAACACATCGTGCACCTTGGATAGTTTTTCTGGAAGTTCAAGACGATAGGCATTTTCCGCACGCCTTGAGAGAATGTTGAAAGGACCAATGTATCTTGGTGCAAGTTTTCCTTTCACACCAAAACGATGAGTGCCTCTGAGGGGAGTTACACGGAGATATGCCTTGTCACCAGGTGCATAGATCATATCCCTGTGCTTGCTGTCATAGTAGCTTTTCTGACGAGACTGAGCAATCTTGAGATTGTCACAAATGATGCGAACTTTCTCTTCGGCTTCCTTAACAATGTCAGGGCCTAAGAGTGAACGTTCACCAGCTCCAGACCAATTGATTGGACTCCTGCATCTGCGGCCATAGAGTGCTTCAAATGGTGCCATGCCTAGGCTTGCCTGGAAGCTGTTGTTGTAGGAGAATTCAGCATATGGAAGGCAATCCTCCCATTTCATGCCAAAGGAGAGACCACATGCTCTGAGCATATCCTCGAGAATCTGATTGACTCTTTCGACTTGCCCTTGAGACTGAGGATGATAGGCTGTGCTGAACAGAAGTTTGGTGCCCAATGCTTCCTGAAAACTCTTCCAGAAATGAGAAGTGAATATACTTCCACGGTCTGAGCTTATTTCCAATGGAACTCCATGAAGAGGAACAATCTTTGCTGTGTAGAGCTCTGCTAACTGGCTAGCTGAGATTGTTTCTTTGACAGCAAGGAAGTGAGCTACTTTAGTGAGACGATCAATAACAACGAAGATTGCATCGTTGCCCTTCTTGGACTTTGGAAAACCAGTGACGAAGTCCATTTCAATCATGTCCCACTTCCACTCGGGAATTTTCAGAGGTTGGAGAAGACCGGCTGTTTTCTGATGAACTGCCTTAACACGTTGACAAACGTCGCATTCAGAAACGTATTGAGCAATTTCACGTTTCATGCCAGGCCACCAATACAGTGTCTTAAGATCCTGGTACATCTTTGTACTTCCAGGGTGGATGGAGAGAGGAGTTTCATGAGCCTCCTTGAGAATGACATCTTTGAGACTTTGAATCTTAGGAACTGCAATGCGTCCTTCGAAGAACACAGTTCCCTTGTCATCAATTGAGAAGGACCTAAATTTCTCCTTGCCTTCTTTGATGTGCTCTACCATCTTCTTGATTTCAGCATCACGAAGTTGTTCAGAACGAATCTTGTCCTCGAGAGTTGGGCTGGCTGTCAAGCTTGCAAGATAACCTTGAGGAACAAGACCAAGGTTGAGCTTCTGGAATTCTTCATGAAGAGGAGGTTGGCTTTCCATGATCATGAGATTATTGCAATATGACTTGCGACTGAGAGCATCGGCCATAACATTAGCCTTGCCTGGAGTGTAAGAAATGGTGAGATCAAAGTCTTTAATCTTTTCAATCCATCTCCTTTGCCTGAGGTTTAGATCTGGTTGAGTGAAGATGTATTTCAGACTCTTATGATCGGAAAAGATTTCAGTGCGATTACCCAACAAGTATTGCCTCCATTTCTTGAGGGCAAACACAACTGCTGCAAGTTCAAGGTCATGAGTGGGGTAATTTTGCTCATGTGCGTTCAACTGACGTGAAGCATAAGCCACAACTTGACGTTCTTGCATAAGAACTGCTCCTAGACCTTGGAGAGATGCATCGCAGAATATTTGGAAAGGTTTGGTAGTATCTGGGCCAACCAAAACTGGTGTAGAAGTGAGCTTAGTCTTGAGGAGATTGAAACTTTCATCACATTGTGGAGACCAAACGAACTTGTTGTCCTTCTTTGTGAGATCAGTGAGAGGTTTGGCAATCTTGGAGAAGTTTTGGACGAAACGACGGCAATAGCTAGCCAAGCCAAGAAAACTTCTTACTTGCTTTACCGTCTTAGGAGGTTTCCAATCAACAATTGCCTTAACCTTTTCTGGGTCAATGGCTATGCCCTTGGCAGAGATGATGTGACCAAGATAAGCAACTTCTGAAATCCAGAACTCACATTTGGAGAACTTGGCATATAGACGATGCTCGCGAAGTTTCATGAGAGTGAGACGAAGGTGTTCTTCATGCTCTTCCTCGGATTTTGAGTAGACAAGAATGTCATCAAGATATACCACAACGAACTTGTCGAGGTATTCATGGAAGACAGAATTCATGAGTCGAGAGAATGTCGCCGGTGCATTGGTGAGACCAAAAGACATGACGGTGTATTCATATAGACCGTACCGAGTGGTGAAGGCTGTTTTTGGAATATCTTCCTTTCTGATCTTTATTTGATGGTAACCCATCCTCAAGTCCAACTTTGAGAATATTGAGGCCCCAGCAAGTTGATCAAAAAGATCATCGATACGAGGAATTGGATACTTGTTTTTGATGGTTTTCTCGTTAAGAGGACGATAGTCAACAACGAGTCTCTTTGTTTGATCCTTCTTCGCAACGAACAGAGTTGGGCAACCCCAAGCCGAAGAACTAGGTTGAATGTAACCTTTCTCCATGTACATATCGATTTGCTCCTTCAACAACTTCAGTTCAGGAGGAGCTATCTTGTATGGATGCTTAGAGATTGGAGCAGTACCTGGTTCAAGCTCGATCACGAACTCAACTGCTCTGTCCGGAGGCATCCCTGGCAACTCTTCTGGAAAGACGTCAGGGAATTCGCAAACCACCGGAACATTTTCAAGTAGAGGTAGAGGTTTAGCATCGAGGGTGTACAGCTGAACAGAACTTGATTCATTTGGAGAATAGACTATCTGGCCAGAAGGGTGGAACAGAGTTATTGACTTCTGAGCACAGTCAATTTTAGCTTTATTGGCCTTCAACCAATCCATGCCAAGAATTACATCAATGTCAGAATTGCCAAGCAGAATGAGAGAAGCAAGGAATATGTGTCCTCCAATTAGGATCTGATTCTCGTGACTGATCTTGGAAGTTTGCATAGTTGCTCCAGGGGAGTTTACTACTAGCGGGGAACCCAAACCAACAAAGGGGAGCTTAATTGCTGTCGCAAAGATCTTTGACACGAAAGAATGCGATGCTCCGGTATCAAACAACACTTTAGCTGGGTTAGAGTTTACGGGGAATGTACCGAGAACGACGTCAGTAGCTTCCTCAGCTTTGTCGGCCTTGATATGATTCACCCTCGCGGTCCTCCCGACAGGCCTGTTGTTGGAGTTGAAGGCTTTAGCCGGGGGAGCACGCACCATTGCCTGGTTGGTGTTGGGACGAGGTGGTGGTGGAGGTAGCTGCCTCTGAGTGCACTTGTCAGCGTAGTGCCCCGTCTGCTTGCACTTGAAGCAAGTGACGACACGAGGAGGATCTGGCCTTGGCTGCCCCATTGAAAACCTCTGACCATGCATCTGAGATGGGTTGGGTGGGCGGGGAGCAAAGCCTGGAGAAGCTTGGGCATATGGAGCCCTAGTGACAGCACCATTTGGCACCCAGATGCGGCGCTTCTGCGTAGGGGTGGTCATGTTGGAGGAGGAACCACCCTCACGCGAGTGCTTGCGAGACTCTTCGAACGCCTTGCGCCCATTTTCCTCATTGAGCGCGGTGTTCACGAGCTCCTCGAAGTCTTTGGCCTTGATGTTGGTGAGGGCATACTTGAGCTCCGGGTTAAAATCTCTGCGGAACCTTGCCATCTTCTTGGCCTCAGTGGACACCTCGTCTCCAGCGTATCGAGCGAGGCGATTGAACTCACTCTGATAGTTGATAACGTCCAGCTTGCCCTGCTTAAGAGAGCAGAACTCTTCACGCATCCTTTCCATGAGACCATCTGGAATGTGGTGCTTCAGGAAGGCTTCCTTGAAACAACCCCAGGTGATTGGGTAGCCAGCTCTCATGGTCTGGTAGTTCTCCCACCAATTAGCTGCCTGACCCTTCAGCAGATAGGAGGCATACTTGACCTTGTCTTCCTCAGCAACGTGAGCGATGTCCAGAGCCTTGGCCATCTCACGGATCCAGTCATCAGCATCCAGAGGCTCGCGTGTTGCCACGAAAGCTCTCGGGCCCAGACTGAGGAACTCCTTGATACTGACTCGTGGAGCGTTCTGGTTGATGTGCTGATTAGCCTGGAACTGGGCCATCTGTGTCACGACTTGAGTCATCTGAGTCAACAGCTCCGTGATTGGCGGTGGCTCAGGCGGGGTGTTCCTTGTTGGCGGCATCCTGAATGGAAATGCATTTTAGCACAACAACAGAAAAGGATAGACTTGACAACCGAAAGAGAGATTATTCCGACGCATGAATAGATAACCAACAGGTACATCATCACATGTTCAATTACATCAGAATATCCAACACACCATAAATGGTTCGAATGCCAAAGGATAACTAAACATAGCTAGGAAATGGATACATCGGTACTCCCATGCTCATCACGCAGGACGGCGGTGAGTATTACGGCGAGAGGTACGGTGAGGAGGACGCCCACGAAAGTAGGTAGAACGACGATCCACGTAGATCTGACGTGGTCTGAGAGCGACTCTCGGTGTGATGAAGTACATAGCATCGGCTCCCTGTGCTCCAAAGCGGGGAATCCCAGTGTATCCAGCACCGAGGTTGAGGAGTGGACCTCTGATCGGCTCGTAACCTCCAGCATCTGGCAGAGGACGACCAACTGGCTGCTCGAAACGTGCAAAGCGCTCGTCTCCAACAAAGTCTGTGGTGTACGTCGCCAGACGAGTCAAAGCAAGGTAGAGCTGCTCTCTGACTGAGGCCAACTCCTGAGAAAGTGTGGTGGCAACTGCGTCACTGTACCTCACAAACTGAGCGGTGGTGTGCAGCCTGGAGTTATCATGCTCATAAACATCCAAGTTGTCGTAGAGAGTGAAGTGAGCTCCCTCCGAAGTGATGTAACCACGGGGGATGTGGCGATAGATAGAATCGTCAAACCCCCAGTAGTCAGCACGAAGGACGGTGAGGCTCACATAAGCTGCCTGCTGCACGGCCATATCCACTGTGGAACCTACTGCCTCGTAGCGGTGGACGACGCTCATGCCATCATCTGACAGAATGTAGACGATAGCCTGGTAGTAGGTCTGGTCAAACTCTCGCTGCTGCTCGTAGACCTGGTACTCTGGTGCCCAACGGAACCCCAGATAAGTGACCATGTCCCTCAGCATCTCCGATAACCGGCGGTGCTCTCACAACGAGTCATCCGAACCACCTGCGGGTAGAACCTGAGATCCATCTGCAGATGATCGAGGAAGTTTTGATTAGACGCCGGTAGAGAACTGAAGTGGAAAGCAACAACAAGGTTTCAACGGACGAAAAGGATGTTGAGAAGAACAGGATATCGAAGCAACAACGGGAAACACGAGACCAAACTCCTGAGGTACTACGGAAAGAACCCATCCGGCTTCTAAAGGATCAATATCTACTGCTTAAGGAATAGAGGACCTCCATTCCTATGGTCTAGTAGATATAACTATCCTAGAGAAACCAGGATACGTGAAAACCTAACTTGAAAGTTTAGATGAGAAGAGAAAACAACGTTGCACTTCCTTACCAGAAAAGGGAGGGTGGGTGGGGAAAGAAGAAAATGGCAGAATTCCTACTCTCACGTTTCATTTTTCCTATATAGCTACAAAAATAGTTTCTAGACTCAACTGCGACTAGTAAAAGGGGTCCTACAGGCAGACAGGCTCTGATACCATTTGTCGCACCCTGACTTCTAGGGGATACTCACCGGTCCGAACTGAATAGTAGATGATTGGATTACGGGGCTTATCTGCTCCCGCATCCTCTTACGAGTAGGCCAACACTTATGTGTGACAACCAAACTCTACTATCCACCGTCGATGTAAACTATCCCATAGAGATCGAGATACTACCATTGACGTACTTCATACCATACACACATGGTACGTCAACGGCTTGTAACAGAATGATAGCACAACATATCTCTAAGACACAAAAGATGGAAATAAGTTGCAAATGGCTCTCACTAGAGCAGAGATAGCAAATACAATCATCCAGAGGACACATGTCCCAACATAACATCATTACAACACAGTGGAAGCATTCAAAAGGTATGAGTACAGACAAATCCAAATAGGCTTAAGAAGCCAGGAATGAAAGGAAAACGGAGCCCATCCACGTAGTATCGGATCCTGCCCGGGTACGCTATCTACTCGTCAGCAATCTCGTCGTACTCCACGTAGTAGCCACCAAGTGAATCCTCGGAGTAGTAGTCTGCGGAAACCACAGCCCCAAAGGGGTCAGTACAACAACGTACTGGCAAGCAAGACTCACAGTTCACCAAAGTGTAACCCGTCAACACCAAGCACAGATGCCTTGGGTTCAACGGAAGGAAGGGGTGATACAAAAGATGCGACAGCTGGCTGCACTAACCAACTACAGAACATGATACAACTTCCGGCTAACAGAAAGGGGATAAGATAGCGTATCGTAACCAACTATAACTAACCACCAAACAAACCCATCCTGGATCTCGCCCCTTATCTGAAGAAGCAATCCGAGGATAACTCACACAGTTGGATTAATGATGGATCAAGTTATTGTGGCAATAAGGCTATTACTAGTCAAGTTATCATTAGTTAGGTGTAAGTTGTCCTGAGTACTTGTTAGCCAGTACTTTCACCAAGTTAACCATAACCGCGGAAAACACGGCTTCTCGAGAAGATTTATCCCTGCAGGGGTGCACCAATTTGGCCGTACACGTAAAAATATCCCGCCAGACGGGAATCAAACCCACCAAGCGAGGCACTCTACACAACTCAAATCTTCTTCGCATGAGCCCAAAGCACCACGTGCTGTGCGTGTGCGGCTAATCGAGCCCCACGAAGAAAAGGGGACCCTCATAGCACTCTAAGACCATGCCGCCCTAAATGCCGACTACAAAAGTTCCACCCTGGCCTTGGGTTCGTACCTGCATATGAGTGCATCAAATGGAAAGCCCGAACTAAGTGTGGAGATTTGGACGAGATGCGAATCGAATCAAATTGAGGGGGGCGCCCATACACGCTTCCCACATGCGGATAGTGCGCTCATCATGGATCAGTAGACAAGACCCTTTTCCTAATTAGGGTCGACACTAGCAGGCCTCAAAACCACGCCGGGCCTCCTGTCGGTGCCTTATCAACAAATTATTATTACCCAAAATTAACAGGTTGTTGTTTAACATCGAGCCCCAGAACATAATAGAAATAGTAATAGAAAGTAACGGTTAACAGACTCGAGCAGAAACAACCCTAAGCATGCTAGTAAGACACGGGCAACGATCAATGGGGTTATAGGAGTGGAGGTGAGGCAATATCAGGGTTCAGGATTTCATGTGATAGGTTCGGAGAACAAGCAACGATACATATGGCTAGCAGAATAGACAACGGAAAGTATCGGTAACCAAGGTTGAAAGGAACACAGTGGTTCATGTGAGTGAATACTTGCCTGCAAGCTCAGCAGCCTTGTACTGGGCTAGATCCTCAGAAGGGGTGTCGTAAGTATCGTCTGTCTCAACGTCGTCGTCTATTCGAGAAGAAGCAAACAAACAACGCAAAGAGACAACAATCAATAAGATGGCATAATGCACAATCAGGGAATGATGCATGACAAGTTAATTGATGCATCAAAATAAACTAATTGACATGGTAACATGTTTAAATGGACCCATATGCAATTTGGATTGCATATGGAAAAGGTCCATGAATTAAGGTGGAATAAATGATCTACCAATAATTACCATGTGGAAGTTGATTAACATGGTGCATGCATGATGAAAACAATGAGTTACAACAATAGATGCAAGTGGAAAAGGAATTTACCAAGTATGGAATTTTATTTATTAAGTTTGGAAATTTTGGTTACTTAAAGGTGTCACACAAGCATTTGTTGTTTTCATCAAGTTAAATTGTTCAAAACAGATAACAAAATTCATATTTGAAAAGATCACAAAATTTTTGGTGGATTACATGTTTCAATTATTGAAAAAGGAATTACAATGATTTAATTATGAATTAAACAAGTTTAAACAAGATTTAATTGAATTTAATTCAAGTATGAATTTATTTGAATTTTTATTTGTTCAAAACATTAATTCAAATTCATATTTGAAAAGTTTATACTTTTCTAGTTTGAAAACAGATTTTATAAGTTCAAAAATAATTTAAGTTGAGCAAGTTATGAATTTAGCAAATTTAAATGATATAAACAAGGTTTAAATTATTTAAGCAATTTTAATTATTCAAAACATGAAACAAAATTTATATTTGAAAAGGTGGTTTAAAATAGCATGGAGAACATATTTTATTTGTGTTATTTGAATTAAGTATGAATTAGTTATGCATTTAATCAAATTTTAAATGAATTGTTTGAATTTGAAATTTGAATGCATTTGAATTATTCAAAACAGAATACAAATGTTATAAAAAGGTAGATAATTAAATTTGGTTTAATAAACATATTTTATTTTTATTATTTGGACTTATAAAATAAAAGTTATTAGCAAATTAGTGGCAGGGACTAAACTGTAAAAGAATTGGACTTAAACTGAAAAAAGAAAAGCTGAAAATAGATCTACACCGTGCAGTGACCTAGCCTAGGTCACTGCCAGTGGGCCCCAGGGGCCAACGTGGCAGCAGTGCGCACACAGCAACTGACAGGGGGGGCCACCCTGTCAGTGCCCTTTGCAAAAATGTGGGGTTTTTCTGCGGCGAGGGGGATCGAACCCTCGACCTGGGCCTGCACACGCAACGCTGCTACCGCTGCGGTGTGCGTTCAGTTTTGTCAGTCTACGCGACGCAGCTAGGTTATAGTTCAGATTTGCTAACTGAACTTTTAACTGCGCGCGTTTGTCTGAACCTCGACAGAGATCGACGGTGGCCGGCGGCGATCAACGCTGCGATGCTGGATGCTGCTGCTGGCTCGAGGGTGTGCTGCGGTGTGCGCGCGCTTGCGATGCAGAGAAATAGGAGGAGAGGGACGGAGGGGATCGACTGCTCACTGTCGATGAAGGCGAAGCAGCGGCGCGGGGCAGAACGACGGCGGCGACAGCGACGAGCTTGGCGGCGGCGTTGTGGTGACTCCGGGACGTCGAGGGGGTGTCGATGAGCTCGAGGAAGATACGGTGGTACGATTCCCGTGGTCAGCCAGGGATGAGGAGGGTGGCAACGGCGACGGGCATCGTGGATTCAGACGACGGCGACGGTGAGGTTCAGAGAGGTGGCGAAAACCGGCAGAGAGAGAGAGAACGACGGCGACGGCGCGAGGGGACAGGGTAGATAGGTGCTAGGGCTGCTCGGGGACCTAGGGGGTCGGTTATATAGGCAGCTAGGGCGCACGGTGGCCGTTCTCGCGCGACGGGGCCGACGTGGCGGTGCCGGATGCACTCCGTACCGCGAGAAGAACATCGCGAAGGGGTACCGGGCCGCGCGGGGAAGAAAAATTGGGCTGGGCCGTGCTGCTCCCCCCTTCTGTGAGCGTTTTTCCTTTTTTATTTTTTTGTTCTGCTTATTTTTTTTTTGCAGAAATGAAATAGGAAGAATTAGATGAGTTTTGGGTTTAGTAAAATTAGGCAAGAATTTTATATTACTTATTTATGTTAACAGCACAAAGTGCACTTTTGTTTGTCCAAAAAGATTTGAATTTAGGTGCTGTTTGAAATTTGTTTAAAATTTGAATGAATTTGATTATTAAGAGGTTTACTGAAAACAAGTTTTAAATAGGGTGAATCTTAATGCTTAAATGGAAACAAATGATTATAATTGTTGTGTAATTTTCATTAATTCCAAAAGGTTGCTGTTTGTAAATTGGATTTGAATTTTGAATGCAATTTGTATTAAGTGGATTATTTAAGAACAAATAAATAGTTGAGCTTTTTATTTTTCATGGAAACAAATGGAAGTTTTATTTGAACCTTTTATTTGGAAAGTTGTAACGTAACAAGTATGAACAAAGCATTTGAAATATTGTTTGAATTTCAATTGTGAAAACAAATGAAAACAGATGGGAACAAAAGGAAAACAAATGCAAACAAGGAATGAGTATGATGACATGATGCAAAACTTTAATTAAACAAGAATCAAACATTCTAAATGGAAGTTTTCATACTTGGGATGTTACACGAATGAACTCGCAAACGTAGTATCCACACAAGTGATTCCCGTCTCCTTGTTGTAAGCACTTTACGAGAACATGATTTCAATTAAAATAATAATCAACCAGCCATGATAATGGTATCGACACTAGAATCAAGGAGATGTGCGGATCTAGATAGTACTTACTTGCACAATATATAATGTAATCTTTGATTTCCATTCACCGGGAGAATTTTTTGTAACCTCTTCCAAACGCTACCCGAGAAAGAAAAGGAATAAAAAGAGTTAGTAATTACTTGATATCCGAAAATGAAACAAAGTAGTCGATATAGTGCCATATATAAAGACTGAAATTAATAAAGATTGAAATTACCGCTGGATCATTTCCTGCATGTCCGCCCACATCGCTAGGGGTTTACGTTTTGGGTCCATTACCATTACTTTTCCTTTGTCAACTTGGAAGATTAGCAGAATATAGTGGAAGTTGCGCACGCAGAACTCATCAATTATACATTGAACATCGAGTAAGGAAAACAGAATGTGTACAACACAGTAACACTAACCCGAAGTTGTAAGGAAATAGTATTTCCCGTCGGTGTTGGTGAAACATTATTGCCCTTAGAATATTATGTTATGTATCCTTGGGAGATAGCTCAAGAGTCTTTGCATTATAAAAATGTGGTTCAGTGAACCCAATATCATAGATTCCACCTCTTTTGCATTCGAGAATCTTCATTCTGCAATTATAATATAATGAGTGTACTATATATATATATATATATGAATATGCAATGAACGAGGTGAGCTAGAGAAATAAGTACTTACAGACAATAGGCACTAACGATAGATTTGTCGAGGGCCTGTTGCTGGAATAACTGAAACAATTCGTCAAATTGAATCAGAACCATTCCATCTCCATACCCGTAGTGCTCGTCCTTAACACGGAGACATATCCAGTTTTGAGATTTCTCACCGGCTTCCATATACGAACGATGCACTCTTCGCATTTTCGTTGGTATATCTTTTATCTCCTCGGGTTTGACGAGAGGCTTCCCGTACTGGTATTTGTACGCACATTCAGCTTCGGGGAAGTAGTCTATTGTTTACATATACTCAGCAATGGAAAAACCCGCAGCAGCTGCCCTTTCTCCGTACAGTGTTATAAACTCCGGATCAATTTGCTCGTCAGCATTAGTGCTCAGGCCCCACCTGGGTATTGGAAATCACTTTGAGCGGGGAGATGGATTGTTTTTTCTGCTCTCCGAGCTGGGCAACTGATTTTCCCCTTTTCCCGCTTGCGCTACTACTCTTCGTTGACCGCACCATTTCCTGGTATGAGTTCATAATAGAGCGGTCATAGTCAGATGACAGACTCGGCTCGGGTTGATGAAGAGTCTTCACCATTTTCCAAGCTCGTTCTATATCTTCTTCGGTCTGGGGGAAATCTGCCTTTTTCTTCTCCTTCCGCTTCGATTTCCATGCCTCGTATTCGTCCTTTGCGATTTTCTGGTTTTCCTCGGGAGTATAGTCGTAAGGTAACTTGGGTACCTCCTTTGGTCCCTTCGGGAGGGGTGACCGTTGACGTTTGGGTGATCTTTTACGTTTCGGCAGAAACTTAGTGGGCGGAGAAGGCTGACGGGGCGGCGTAGGTGACCGCGGTGGAGACGTGCACGGCATAGGCGACCGCGCTGGAGACGGCATGAATGGCGAAGACGACCGCGCTGGAGAATGGCGAGGATTCGATGGCCTTGCCGTCTGATTTGGAAGCACAACGCATTCCTTTAGCCATAGAACGGTCAAGTTCTTGGCTTCTCCGAGTTCAGTAAACTCTTCGTCTTCACCTTTAGGGAAATCAAGCTTCACCCGCTCGAATCCGTTGACAACTTCATCGACCCCAACAACAGCGTATCCCCTTGGAACCAGAAGACTATGGTGAGTTGGTTCGTTGCCAATTGGTAATACATAGTCGACCGCCGCCTTGATGGTTATATTGACGATCTTCACGTGGAGCTCCCAGGTTGTCTTCTCCGTGATATCATCCACCGGGTGAATCATCGGCGGTGCATCATCACCCGGTATTTCCTTCGTCACCTCGCTTGCCCTCTTCTTCATGCACACCTTTTGCTGCCGGGGGTGCCACGTGGTTGTGGTCGTCAAAGAAACCGCGTCGGAGAAGGTGCTCCTCCAATTGTCCGGAATCAGGATCAATCCAGCACACGAGTTTGCATGATCGACACAGACATCTTATCTGCCGCCTGTTGCACCGAATCATGTCCGCCTTCGCATCTTTCTTGTATCTAGCAATTCGAGCAGAGCTCATTTCTAGTACCATGGTTGCCTTCACACCCACATAGAGAGAGCAGAAAATTAGAACCACTACATGCATAGTCGCCGGAAAAAATCGGCATGACCTCTCCTATAAGTAGGACATATGGGGTGCAAAAGTTTGCCGAAATGGAAGTGAATCAACATTTCGGAAAAAACATCCATGCACCATTGGCCGCCCGCGCGCGACAATCGGTCCACCTGCACATGCATGACAAGCACCCATACACATCGATCGATGGCCACACGAGACATGCACCTTCAACTATACTCACCTAGTAGATTTGATACCGAGACGCGAAAAGAGCGAGGAGAGGGAGGGACCGGAGTATAGATGGAGGTAATTAGGCCCCCTCAACAACAAGAAACTTAACCAAAAATTATACATCAAAAAAAATAGGTTCACCTACCAAAAAAGGAGAATTAAATGTGTAAAATTGGAGTGGAGAGAAGGGGGGTCGAGTGAGCAACATCCACTTGGAATAAAATGAGTGGGGGAGAGAGGGGGCTACCATCTTTATGTGCACAGTGCACCTATTCTGTGGCGCACCTGCACACTGTTCTGTGGCGCACTGCTGTTTTGCGCCACAGAAAAGACACCTGCACACGGAAAGTGTATTTTCTGTGGCGCAGCATAGCAGTGCGCCACAGAAATGCCATATTCTGTGGCGCACCATGTAGCCTGCGCCATAAAAATGTGTGTTCTGACAGCCAATCCAATGATTGGTGTGGGTCCCACATAATTTCTGTGGCGCACCAATCCTCCATGCGCCACAGAATTAGGAATTTCTGTGGCGCACCACTGAACATGCGCCACAAAATTATTTTTCTATGGCGTACGCTTCATAGATGCGCCACAGATGCTGTTCAATACAAAGGCACTTCTCTACTAGTGCATGTGACACGGCGGGGTTTCCGTACCAGCACCCTGGTTATGATTATGAGTTTGTTGTTTCTTCTTCTTCATGGGCGCCTGTTTACGACCAAGCTAGGGACGACCCACCAGCATGTGGCTTCTACCCGTGCCGAGATTGATCTCCACTTAGGCCAAATGCCTAAGCTTGGGGGGAGGTATGCTGACATCACACTTATTTTTATATCATGTTTCTGTCCGTTTTTTGTATATCCTTGTTTTCATTTCTTTCTTCTCTTTGATTTTTCTTGTTTAGTTTCTGTTATCCAAAACGCAAAAACACCAAAAATATTTTAGGTGTTTCTCTTTATTTGTCTCTTTTATTAGTTTGATTTACTTTCTAGTTTAAGTTTGTTATTCAAAAACCCAAATTTTATTCCTTTGTTTGCTTGTTTTCTTTCTGTTCTTGTTTTAAATTCAAAAACAATTTTTTTTTGGGTTTGTAATGTTTCCTCTAGAGTTCAATAGTCCTATGTGACTCCATTGGAGTTTGGTTATCATTTATATCATTCAATCCACACAAGTGAAGAGCAATGATGACGATTCACGATAATTCAAGTTGTGGTCAAAGGTCGGTATTAACTCTATTTGTTTTCATTTTTTGTATATATAATCATTTATTGGACATTCTTAGTTTGTTTGTATAAGGTGTATGTTATTTAATGGATTCTTAGTAGTTCATGCTCTCTTATGATCAGTGCCAACTTACTAATAGTAGATAGCATGTCGTATTAATGATTTTTTTTGCATTGTTTTATTCATAGAAGGGTATGACATTGTGGTACCTTCCTCTGAATGTCTTACTTGAATTGATTTGGCACATACTCACGCATGCATAAGACTGAAAACATAAAGTCAATTAAGCCTTCATGATTTATTTTGCCCCGGAGTATTTGTATCACTTTTATGCGCCCGTTAATTCTGTTTTGTCACAAGCATGATTATGACAGTTTTTGCTCTCATGATTGTCGCTCGCAGCCTATTGCTAGCCTTCACTTGTACTGAGTATGAGCTCTACTCGTGTATCAAACTCCCAAAACTAAGTTATTCCAAATGTGTCCACCATACCTACATATATGTGGTATTTAAAAGCTACTCCAAGTAAATTGCCCGTGTACCACCTTTAAAACCTTCAAAATTATACTTGTTATGTGCCCCTGTTTTATCTCATGAGGATGCAGTTAGACGATCTTTATCTCACTTGTTGATTAGACTTTACACAATTAGACTAGTGGCACATCCGCTTATCCAATTGCTATAAGAGCTGGCAACGGGGTGCCCAGTCTCAAAATGTGGTTATTACAATTCTCTTCACTCTTTTTTCCCCTGATTTATGAGTAAAGCGTAATTGTGTAAACAAAAGAGAAGAGGGATGATCTACCGAACCCAGTAGAAA
This sequence comes from Alopecurus myosuroides, assembly GCA_028641055.1. Lineage (NCBI taxonomy): Eukaryota > Viridiplantae > Streptophyta > Magnoliopsida > Poales > Poaceae > Alopecurus > Alopecurus myosuroides. The sequence goes on along the minus strand of CM054063.1, from coordinate 311,327,239 downwards.
GAACGACCTTCAATGGGAGCCGCTCTTGTAAAGTCTACTTAACTTGTGATGTACTGTATTGTATGTTTGTTATTCGTTGACATAAACATACATCTCTCCCAAAATTGTTTTCAGTACCTCTGTTTTACTAAAATAAAAACCTCTAGCACATGAGTTAATCCCTGCTTCCATATGCAAAGGGCCTTTCATTTACTTTTATGTTGAGTATTCATCTTCTAACTTTATGCACATTCTTGAGAGCATAGCTGTCATTCTTAGTGTAATGTTCTTTTTCCAAAACACGGTTGATTGTGGTATTACTTTGTTGCTTTTATCTTTAAGACTTTTACTTCTAGTCTTCACTTGAACCTCAGAGGTTAACTAGTATTTATGTTTTGCTCCACTATTAAGGGGCATGCGAGATACCAATTTATCATATTTTTTATGAACATTGCAATCCTGAGTGTGTTGGTATCTTTTCATGCTTTTCATAACTATTAAGTGACTTTATTTTCATACTTCTTATTATGAATTGCGTAAGTATTTGATCATATAGTGAGAATATTTACATCATCTGAAGCAAATATGTTCGTAATTTTTTTTATCGCACCCAGTTGTTAACTGAATTTCTCGAGGACAAGCAATAAGATAAGCTTGGGTGGAGTTGATACGTCCAAAACATATCTAATTTTCCGAACACGTTTGTTGTTGTTTTCCTTGAAACTTGTGATTTTTTAATGCAACAAACACGGACTAACACTTTTTTAAGCAGAATTTCCCTAGTGTCTCGCTTTTGTTCGAAAAATCAACTTTCAGGAAAATGCCCGGAAAAGATCCCGAAGTTCCTATTTTACCCGAAGACCCCCGGAGCCAGAAGATGAAACGGAGAGGGGCCAGGAGGGGCCACACCACCTGGCGGCGCGCCCCCCTAAGGCCGCGTCACCACATGGTGTGGCCGCCTTGGGCGCCCCCTAGATCTCTCCTTTTGATTACATATACCTCTTTACCTAAAAACCGAGGGGGTTCGTCATATTCCAGAGAAAAATACCAGAATACCGCCTCCACCTCGAAACCAAATTCGGGGAGCAGAAGTTCCTGTTATGGCACCCTGCCGGGACGGGGATTCGAAGGAGATCATCTCCATCGTCATCGTCACCTCTTGTCCATCAACCATCCATGATTCCCCAACCATGTTTGAGTAATCCCCGTCGTAGGCTGAGAGGGATGGTAGGGATTGGATGAGATCGTTCATGTAATAATTCCAGATTGTTAAGGCATTGTGCCTAGTATCCGTTGTTAGTCTCTCTATTGTTGTTGCAACTTATCATGCTTAATGCTTGTCACTAGGGTCCTATTGCCATGATGTCAGATTTGCACATGTTATTGTTTCATGAAGATAATTATATTTTTATCTTACCTACAAGTTGTTTAGACATATCGTTGTCCGGAACCCGAGGCCCCAAAGTGACAATAATTGGGATAAACAGAGGGGATGGCTGTGATGTGAGGATCACATGTTTTCACAGAGTGTTAACAATTTGCTCTTGTGCTTTATTAAAAGGTGCACCTTAATTAACAATAGTTTCCCTTGAGGCCCCGCTGCAAATGGGCTGGTAAGACAGAAGATGTTGTGCAAGTTTCTCATTACGAGCACGTACGACTAAATATGGAACACATACCTATGGTTACCTAGTACTTGGATGCTTTATTATTATCTATCTGCAATTGCCCATATTGGATTATTATAAGAACTATTTTATCCATGCAACGCCCGTTCATCTATCCCTATGCCTTCAGTATTTTAATCCTGATATTTCCTACAATTGTAACCACTGTTTTTATTCTATTCCTGTAACACCCCAAATTTTTCTACATTAGGGTGTGTGGTGTTGTGTTCATGTCATACATGCATGAAACAAAAATTTAAACCATGTTGAAACAATTTAAATTGTGAATTTAAGTGGTTTGAAAATCTCACAGATAGTACTTAATTTTGTTTCCAAAATCATGTATTGAAAAATAATTCAATGACACCAAAGAAACATATGGTGTGGTTGGAAATTGTACAAGGTTTCCAAAACTTATTTTTGCCAAATTTTCTGTTTACAAAAATACCTGAAAACAAGGTTTTAAGTTCTGTTTTCTATGAAAAAGGGCTTCTGTGCAATTCCAAAAAAACTTCTAGGAGGGTTCTAAAATCGGTTTTTGTCATCTTCCTCCTCACGCAATTAGGAGCTGCTGCGTGTCCTCCATGCCGCCATCGATGCCACCTCCTTCTTGTGGCTCTGCTCGAGAGGATAGACGAGGAGACGTCCGAATCGCACCTTATCCCTCCCCTCTCGCTCGCTCTCTTCCTCTCTGTACGGAGCACGCCGAAAAACCTAACCCTACCTGAGACGGCCGCCGGCGCGCGTCGCCGTTCCTCTCCTCGCTGAGCTCCGGCGAGCAACCAGGGAGCTCCGCCATCTCCTCCTCCACCTCCCTGTCGAACCTCGCTTGCCTGGAGTGCCTGAGTCACCGAAATCGGGCCCTTCTTCATCGCCACTGGCGAGCCTCCGCCGCACCATTGCCGGCCACCCGGACCTTGCCCCACCTTTCCGTCACCTCCACGGCGATCAGGGTAAGCTACTGCACCCGTATGTGCCCTCCTTTAGCTCCCTCCCCATCCGTAACCTCTGGCCGCCGGGCTCGCTGTTCGCCGCCACGGTTCCTCGCCGCCGGCGAGTTTCCGGCGACCCAAAGCAAGCGGCGCCGCCACCAACAGGTCCGGCTCGTCCTCCTCTTCGCCGTGGAGTGTTTGGTTTCGGGGAATTCGTGATCAATCGATCGATTTCTTCCTCAGCAGGGTCGCTGTGGCCATTGATGATGTCATCCCGACGTCATCATGACGTCATAATCCCTTTCTGTCTGTTTCCAGAAAATGTTTATTTATAACAGAAAAATAATTAAATTAGATAATTAATAACTTCTGTTTTATAATTCAGAAAAATAAAAGTGAGGTACTAAAATGTTTAGAAAAATATAATCTACCTTTTTATTTCAATTTCACATATGTTGGACAAAGGAAAAAAAGAGCATTTATTTAATGTTTATTAATTCATTTAGAAATAGAAAAATAAGTTTTTATTCACTGAAATTAGATAAATTATAATTTATATACCAAATTGCTCAAAATGACAAATGCAATCTAGCTATGATGTTTTAAAACCCATTTGAGGAACTAAAATTGTACTCACCTTCAAAACTATCCGAAGTACCCCTCCGTGGTCTATTTCGGGCTAATTTCAGTAAAGTTGCTAGTATTTTACCATCTTTAATTATTCGGTGGGTAACAAATTGTTCTATAATGCCGGTCAATTCTGCTAGATCCGGATCTGCAATTTATCTATGGTTATCTCTCCTGGTGACACCGAAAGGTGCGGTAATTAGTTTATGAAATCGTGTTCACTCCTACAAATATTAATTATGCACCATAAAGATATAAGTATATGCAATTCCTTTCAGACAAAACCAAGGATAAGTAAACTGAGCTTTGGATATTTTCACCTTAAATTTCTTCAGTTTTAATGAATGTTGCTCCCTGGTATTTTTAGGTGACCAGAATTGTTCTCTAATATAGGAGTTCGTCTTTGGGTTATCACTTGCAAGTGGCTAATTGATGAAGGAGTTAAACAACATAAATCTGTGTTTACTGTTGAATCCTGAAATCGTAAGATTACTTGCAAATTTACAGTGATTATTTTTTATTTGAAGTTATGTGCTACATATTTGAAACACGCTAAACTGCATAGCTAACAATTATCACATTTTCTATGCCCTTTGGCTATCTTATAGAATTTTCCGCAAGCAAAGTTTACGGCAGGCACCAGGGTTGAATTCACCAACAACGACGAAGGTTTTTGTGGAGCTTGGTTCCAGGGGACTATTGTTAAGTCCACTTCGTCAATCTTAAATTGAAAGAAAGGCCGACGATGAAATCACGCCTCTGATAGAGGTCATAGCAGAGGAGCACATACGGTCCCCTCCAAACATCCCTGTCAACAAAGGTTTCAAACTACTCAATGAAGTGGACGCCTTCACCAACGATGGGTGGCGAGTTAGCATGATTTCCGAGGTTATCAACGACTAGAAGTTCATGCTTTACTTCAAGGCATACAAGTTACATAATTAGATTAGGGTTGAACAGCTGAAGATTTACTAGGATTGGCTCAGGGAAAAGGTAGATGAGGACTTCCCCAGTACTACTCTCTACCACCTATATGTTTTCTCTATAGTTTTCCAAACATCTTTGGTCACTTCCCTTGATATAAGTTTGAGCAATATTTCAATTGTTTTCATTATTGTGACATTTTCTACAATGGTACATCTCATTCTATGTGAGTTCTTACTTTCTGTGCTTCTTATTCAATGATTGGACTTCTAATTTATCGCTTTTAATTATTGAAGTGTAAATATGATGCTCCAATTTTCATTCTTATCTTTGCTTTTCTATTCTGGTAAGATCAGTTGTTGGTTCCTTTTAGGTAGTGCATACCTACGTATTCTATTTTAGCAACTTCACGAGTTCGTTGCATTTGAACATCAATTACATCACATTGTCCTGAAGAAAATAAGACTCATTCTGATGTTCTCTAACGAGTTTCACCCCCTATATTTGTTACATGTATACACATCATTTTTAGTAGGGAGATGCAAATGTTATGACTGCAGGAAACAACATTGATTAATGAATAGTATCTCCTTTAGCCATCAAATCTTATGGTACTGCCTCTTGACATTTTGTTAGCCTTTTCATGTTCTTATGCAAATCATAGTGTGTGCATGTAACTTGTCTTTCTGAATGCTGACAACACTGCATCTATTTCTATTTTATCGATCCATGTGCTTCTGTTATGGCATGTATCATTTATGTGTTATAAATTGAAGATTTTTTTTTTGAAGACTAGAGAACCCAAGTTTTAACATCATTGGAATCATGCTAATTGGTTGGAGTTCTACCGACAGTTAAATGAATGCATCAACAACTTTTACTAATTTGTTCAAAGTTATATGCTTATGTGCTTTTTGGAGAGGTCTGTAACTAGAAAAGGTATATTAATTTTCCTCCACACAATGGTTCTATTTTCCCTCGATTTCAATGAGCTTTTGGTTTTAGTAAGCAATCACTTGAGTTTTGTTCATTTGTTTCGCAAGCCTTGATGCAATCCAGTAGTCATTTTCACGACAAGCAATCTATTAGATCCGACACAACATTCATTCAGTTTTCGATTTTATATCGCTGTGTTTCTGCAAATTGCCAGTCATTTCAGTACTCGTGCATAATTTTGATTTCACCTGCTTTGTTGTCATAAGGTGAACACAATCATTCATTTTATTGCTTTAAATAAGACCTGCAGTCCCTAGCAACTCATTTACTTCCTATCGTCTTTGGTATATACTTTCTTTTATTTTTATGTGTACATCAGGCCATTAATTGTTGCTCTACATTACACAAAGAGTTTCTTTGAAGTTAATTGTTGCTTTGCTCCGGATACATTTTGAAGCTATAGTTAATGACAATTCCTTGGTTTATTGCTTTCTCCTTATTTCTGCAGCAATTATTTGTCACGGGAATAAAGGACAAGGAAGTGAATTATTTTGACGGGACATTACTAAATGTCATGCTCACTAAACCCAAGGTATGAAGGGCAGGAATGATGAAGAGAGAGCGCCAAGGAAGCCATGTAGGAAGAACAGTTGCAGCAAGAACTTGGGCATAATTCTGCAATATGTACCAAGGGTGTTGACATTTGAAGCATTCGCTAGATTTTGTATTATAGAATTTTACATGTGCTTGAATGATATGGTCTACTATTTTGACATACATGAATTTTCCTTTTTGTTGCTTTTCCAAGATATGTTGCACAGAGTTGCAAAATGTAAGCATGGACATATTAATGTATTGGTGTTCCAGACTGTCTATGTGCAAGCAAGTAGACTATGGGTTTAAAATTCAACACGCAAGGAAGCGTTGCAATTGGATCACAAAGGACCAGCGAGGAGGCGCCCAAAGGGGCGCCCCAGCCTCTAGTTAGTAGCATCCCCCTTGTTATTTCGTCTCCATATATAAGGAACGAAATCAGACTCAGGGACATAATATGCTCCATCCTTGGAGAAACAAAAGGTATAGACCTTTAGGATAATGAATGCATCTGTCTTCACTCCTTTGAATTAAATACCTCCACATCACGCATAGCAACCTATATATGGACAATATTCTGACTATAAAGTGCCAAAAGGTCCATAGACAAAGCCTTCCCAATCAAAGTACCCCCATCCCATAGCCCGTGAAGTTGCACACCCGTCACGTGAACACAAGTAGTACCCAGATTTTTTATTTTTTTTTAAGTAGTACCCAGATCTTCTAAATGCATTATATCTTCTTGCCTCCATGCCTTAAAGGATACCCGAGACTGACTATTAGGCACTCCCAGCTCAAACTCATGTACTATCACCTGATAATCCATCGAGCAAAGTTTATCAAGAATGAGTTCCTCATGTGAAATAGCCTCCCAACTCCAAGAAGAATGCCCCAGACATAAACGAACCACTAGAGTCTAAATCTTATCGGCTATCACCGGATCCCCAAGGACTGTCACCTTGGCAATATGAGACACACTCGGTGCAAGATTAGCCTTGAACACACTATCTGGCAAGTAAGAAAACATAGTATCCTTCCTGTGTATACCTCCAAAACCAGCATAGGGATTCCTTAACGTAAGGATGGGACAACGAGTTGTCGCATGGACGATCCTATCATAGATGTCACGATAATGATCGACTGAGCACTCTCTGTTGTCGTGTGTGTGTCCATATTACAATTCACACATCTGTTATTCTTGGCCTTAACAGTCACGGCAGCAGCAGCCATATCCGTAACAGTCTACCATTGTGTTACTGTACATGAATAGTTGGGAACAAATTTAGTAATGTGATAATATTGATATACCTTTTTTTATTTAGAAAAGGAGACAAAGCCCCAGCCTCTGCATCGGAGTGATGCACACGGCTTTTATTAATAAAAAGGATATCCAAAGTATTACAACTTGCAAAACTCCAGCTTACAAGAAAAAATTATCCAGGAATAAAAGTGATAAAGCACCAGTAAGAGGCACAAAGCGTGCTATCATGCTGCCACCCGTTGGAGAACAGGATGGCTCGAACAGGATTGCTATACCTGTTGTAAAAAAGTATGCTTATGTACTGCTGGGATTTGGTTTTTCCCTATTCCATGCCATGTGATTACTTCAACGACCTACTGGGATGTGTTTTCCCAATTCCGTGCCATTTGATTACTTCAACGACAAAACAAAATGACAGTGAATCACATTATCAAATGTGTCACTATTTTCCTGAAGTGCCTGAATAGGATGTACTCCCCCACATCTATGTTTGACAGTAAATTTTACTACCTGGACAAAGAGCATACTTTCTGGTTATTCCTGGAAAGCATTATGTAAGCAAGATGAATCCATTTTCTCTTTTTTTTAATCCTGCATCTGAGACCATATCGTGGGTTGCTTCTTCGTATAGATACTTCCGGTTTCCTGAATGTTTTGGTGACAGCACCTGCGCCAGATTTGATTTATGGCTTCTTTTTTGTGCAAGCACAGACTGTTCAGTCATCATGAAGGTTCTCCCGGCACTATGTTTCTAACATTTTCAATTTTGCTCAAATATCATGCCATGTGATTACTTCAAATAGAATGTGTAGTTGTTATTTGGTACAATCAAATTTCCAAGGGTAGATGACTTATATTTGGTATAGGTCGTTGTATAAAAGAACATGGAATGCTCGGTGATTTGACATGAGCTTCTCTTTTTGCATTATATGTATTTTCAGCGTGTGTTACTGCACAAGAGAGGCTTCATGGATAAATAAAGATTAAATAACCCATGATCTCCTTGATGTTGGTTATTTTTTATCATTAGCTCAGTCTTATCTGTATTATCAGCTTTATCTAATCTGTTTCTTTATATACCAGGGGCTTTGTGATATGAGGAAACAGACAATCCACTCTGTGATACTCTTCTACAACTATGCTAAGGATGATTATCAGATGATCAGCAAATGTGGTTCAAGAGGGGCATAAATGTTGTAGACATAAACTTTTAGTTTCATTATTGAAAATACAAATCAGTTGGTGTGGTTTACAAATCCCTGGCCGGTCCAGTCCATATCTATCAGCTACTGCCAAGAGATGTTGTATTACTGCAGTAGATGTAGACGTTGGGAAAGATCCAACTAGCTCATGAATACCAAGAAGTTCATCAGAGTGTATATATGAAATTCACCATTGCCTGCATTGGAGGAAAAGTTGTAACATTACCATGGGGGAACTTTCAATGAAATATCAATGCAAGGATCTACTTATTTTTCAAAGGTTCGAAGTTAGGCAAGCCAGTACAATTTTAATGTTCTCTTCGTAAAAAAATATAGGTGACTCGCCTTTTCCAAGACTTAACTTTGACCCACAATGAGTCCAATTATACGTGGATATCTAACTACTTGCGGACAGCTACAAATCGTTGCAGATAATGGAGGAATCTTAGGAGGCTATCAGACATTTCCGAGATCCTAAGCTTTATGAGGAGGTTTGTTACTAGGTAGAACAAGTAGCCATGAATCTGTGAACGGGCAGGATCAAATCAAAGTGTGGTACATATCGTGTTCTTTTTACATTTAGAGCATCGGAAAGAATGATTTAATCTTGGGGTGGGAGGAGTGGGTGGGACGAGAGGGTGTCTCACCAGCGGGCGCGGTCTGTTCTTTCTTCCCGGAGAGCACGTCGGAGGCGCTGGTTCGGTAGAAGCCGACTGCGTCGGATCCTGCGGCCGAGCATCTGCAGTACAAAATAGTGGGTCATGGTACATGGATTCGTTCTAGCACAGGATGGGGGAGATGGGCGTCTCACCGGGCTAGTCTCGAGCTGCAAAATCAGAGTTATCATACTATGCCAAAGATATCTTGTGCTGAATGCAATATGCATGTTTAATCAAAACATGACAGCACTCTAGAGCACAGGATATAGATGCTATAAATCGAGAAGTTATTTCTAATCTGTCAAGGTCTTCTTTCTAATCCGTCAAGGTCTCAAGTCCCATTGCTGTGAAGACTAACAAATTGCACTACCAGGTGATGTGACTGCAAAAGTAGAGCTTTATTCGGTAACTCCACTCCTAGAAACTAAAGTGGAAAAGAATTTAGTGAGTAAGAATGATGGTAGTAACTATCAAAGTACTCAATGCATTCTGACTATGCACATGAAGTTGTACTCACCACTACCACAACAGCCTTTGCTTTATGGAACTATTAAACAACTACTAATAAGCAGCAGTTACTTGCATAAAGGTATGGTACCTATTCTGGCGAGCCGATTAACCCATTTGGGAATTTTGATGCCAATCAATTTGTAACACATATCTTTGCAGAAGTGGTTGCAGTTCTTCATGATAATATGGTAACTATCTCCATTGTAGTTTACTGACTGCAGCTCCATGAACTGTCTAACTTGGATGGGATCTAAGCACGTCGTAACAAGAAATATTGATCTCCTGAATCTGAAACCAGGGCATTGACGAGCTTCTACCTCAAATACCCCACTCGTTGGATAACCATGTGCTCCAAATGCATATTCAACCCCGTGAAGTGCAAATGAGAAAGAAAGGCAATCAGCATCTCTCCTATCAGAATCATAATAGTTTAGCCTGAAACTACTCCGGATACGACAGAAGCAATCTTAATATATCTTGATGTTCATGGGCCGCTTCATATGACATGACAACATGACTTATCTTAAATTGACAATGATCGCCTGACACATGGTACATGGATTCGTTCTAGCACGGGGTGGGGGAGATGGGTGTCTCACCGGCTGGCGAGCAAGTTGGAGGCGGCTGGGGAGCAGGGCGGCGCCGGATCCCGCGGGCAGGAACCTGACGGCGGTGAGGGCGGTGGCCAGCATCTCTCTCGGTCGTTGCCGCGTCCCGGTGTCTGACGTGTTCCACGCGCTTGGATCTCTCGAGAATGGCGGGGCTGCAGGAAGGGGGAGGGCGGCGGTCGTGGCCGGAGCTCGGACGGCGGCTATGGATTCATTTCGCAAATTTTGGGGAATTTTGTCGAGGTGGATTTACTATGGTCCACCTAATCACCTTCGCCAGCACGACTCGTCCTTGTTAGGCTAAAATGCATAATATTCACGATTTATTCTTGGGCCACAAACTTTCCACTTCTTGGGCCAAAGCCCGCTTCTAGCCACCGTATGACCACCAGTACGAAACCTGTTCCAGCGTTTTTATCCCTTCGATTGGTGGAAATAGACGGTTGTCGTTTACTTGAGGGTACCACAGAACAGCTCTATTCTTATCATGGCACGGCTCGAGTATTCGTCTAAGTTTCTATCTAGTCTCGTACAATTTCCTTGTGTTTTTCCTCTTTTAAGTTTGCTAATTCATGTCTCTTTGCATAGTTATCATATAAAGAAAGTTGATTTATAGTTTTGACACACGGAAGATGATTTATAAAGAAAGTCGATTTACTATAAAATGTATAATATTTCTATCACGAGAACTCCATATGAATGCTTGTCAGATACCGAGACATGTTACAAGATTGTTAGTTTGTTACACATCTTAAATATGAAAGATACAGCCAACAATATTGTGAAAATAGATGCTATATTAGCACATCCACAAAACATGCATGTTTTCACCAACTATAGGTAGGTTTGGGAGTTGGCCATCTTATATATCTAGGCTGAAGGGTCGCCATCAACTAGCTAGTACTGTGCATGAACTTCAACCGAGCATTAGGCGAATATATACGGACACGATTCTTGGTACTATACTGGAAACACAGCGCTGCACCCTACTTACTCCTATAATTACCAATCATTCATTCTTTTTTTGTCGCTTAATTACGTTTCGAGAAGCACATACTTGGGTGTATGGGATTAGGAGGCAGCAGGAAATGAGATGTGATGCATCCCGGTGCACAATTTGTGTGCATACCACTAGATGGCACACATGAGCTTCGTCCTTGGAGTCTCGCATCTCCGTTCTGTAAAAGGGATCCACCGGTCGGTACTTTGAGAATTGCTTTGTCAGAATTGACGAGGGTAAGGGATCTACTCGGATACCTCACTAGTGGAAACAACCCCTCTCGTCCAGAGGGGCGGGAGGCAGCTGTCCCGGTTGCAACCAAATCCGGGACAAATGCCCTGCATTGGTCCCGGTTCGTGGGGGCCATTTCGGTCCCGGCTCTTGCCACGGACCGGGACCAATGCCTAGCCACAGGCCACGTACCACGCGCATGACCTATTATCCCGGTTCAGTCCACGAACCGGGACCAATGCCCCCTTCCCCTATATATACTGCCCCAGCCCCCCCCCCCCCCTCCTTCCATCTTTTTTTTTTTGCTTGGAGGTGTGAGAGAGTGTGGTGTTAGTGTGTTTTTTTTTACTATGCACACGAGGTGTTCGACGAAATTCCCGAGCCGCACATAAGCTCACTGAAAATGGTATCTTCGACCGAGTTTAACAAATTATCTTTTTCATCTGTAACTTATACATAAAAAATTAGTATTTGTCGATGTACTGTGGTCATCTCTGTATTAATATGTTATTGTAATGTATTTTGATAAACTTAATTATACGATGCAGCTGGATGCACGGCAGCGATGGATGTATGGTGACCGACGCACTTCCGAGTATATGGTAGGACTGAATGCATTTCTTGCTGTAGCTCAGGCGAACAAAGATAATGGCTTCATGTGTTGCCCATGTGTTGATTGTCGGAACGTCAGAGAACATTCTTCCGAAAGAATCCTTCACGGCCATCTACTTCGGAGAGGTTTCATGCCCAGCTATAATTGCTGGACCAAGCATGGAGAAAGAGGTGTTGTGATGGAAGACGATGAAGAAGAAGAAGATCCTTTGTTCCCTGAATACGACGATACTGCAATGGAAGAGAATGCAGAAGAAGGAGGTGATCAAGAACAGGCATCAGAAGAGCCCGATGATGATCTTGGCCGAGTTATTGCTGATGCAAGGGAAGACTGTGAAAACAAATTGGAGAGGTTGAAACTGGACAACATGTTATAGGATCACAAAAAATTGTTGTACCCAAATTGCGAAGATGATAGCACAAAGCTCGGTACCACACTGGAGTTGCTGAAATGGAAGGCACAGAACGGTGTGACTGACAAGGCATTTGAGAATTTACTTCAACTAATGAAGCCAAAATTTCCAAAGGATAACGAATTGCCTGAGAGTACGTACGAAGCAAAGAAAGCTCTCTGTCCTCTAGGATTAGATGTGCAGAAGATACATGCATGCATTAATGAATGCATCCTCTTCCGCGGTGAGAAGTACGAGAATTTGGATGAATGTCCGATATGCACTGCACTTCGGTATAAGATCAGAGCAGATGACCCTGGTGATGTTGACGGCGAGCCCCGCGTAAGAGGGTTCCTGCTAAGGTGATGTGGTATGCTCCTATAATACCACGGCTGAAACATCTGTTTAGAAACAAAGAGCATGCTAGGTTGTTGCGATGGCATAAAGAAGACCGTAAGAAAGACGGAAAGTTAAGGCACCCCGCCGATGGATCGCAGTGGAGAAAGATCGAGAGAGACTTCCCAGACTTTGCAGGAGAGGCGAGAAACTTATGGTTTGGTCTAAGTACAGATGGCTTTAATCCTTTTGGGGAGCAGAGCTCCAGTCATAGCACTTGGCCTGTAACTCTATGTATGTACAACCTTCCTCCTTGGTTGTGCATGAAGCGCAAGTTCATTATGATGCCAGTTCTCATCCAAGGCCTGAGGCAGCCTGGCAACGACATTGATGTGTATCTAAGGCCATTAGTGGAAGAACTCTTACAATTGTGGGGCAAACCAGGTGTACGTGTGTGGGATGAGAACGAACAAAAGCCATTTGACCTACGGGCGTTGCTTTTCGTAACCATCAATGATTGGCCTGCTCTTAGTAACATTTCCGGACATACAAATAAGGGATACAATGCATGCACACACTGTTTAGATAATACTGACAGTGTTTTTTTGGATAAATGTAAAAAGGTTGTATACCTGGGGCATCGTAGATTTCTTCCGATCAAGCATCCCGTAAGAAAGAAAGGAGGGAAGCATTTCAGAGGTGAGGCAGATAACCGGAAGAAGCCTGAGCTGCGTAGTGGTAATGATATATTCGATATGGTCAAGGACCTAGAAGTAATCTTTGGTAAGGCTGCTGGCGGCCAACCAGTTCCGTACGGCCCTGATAAGCGCGCACCCATGTGGAAGAAGAAATCTATATTTTGGGAGCTACCCTATTGGAAAGTTTTAGAGGTCCGTTCTTCGATCGACGTGATGCACGTGACAAAGAATCTTTGTGTCAATCTGCTATGCTTCCTGGGCGTGTATGGGAAGTCAAAAGATACGCCAGAAGCACGGGAGGACCAGCAACGTATGAAAGACCCAAGCAACAAGCACACAGATACAGGGCGCCATTCCTTAAGCAGCTACGCTCTTACTAAAGCAGAGAAGGAAATATTCTTTGAAGTCCTTTACAGTATCAAGGTTCCGTCTGGCTTCTCGTCGAATATAAAGGGGATAATAAACATGGCAGAGAAAAAATTCCAAAACCTGAAGTCTCATGACTGCCACGTGATTATGACACAGTTGCTTCCGATTGCATTGAGGGGGCTTCTACCGGAAAATGTTCGAGTACCCATTGTGAAGCTATGTGCATTCATGAACGCAATATCTCAGAAGGTAATCGATCCAGAAATTCTGACAAGATTACAGAGAGATGTGGTCCAGTGTCTTGTTAGTTTTGAGTTGGTGTTCCCACCATCCTTCTTCAACATTATGACTCATCTCCTGGTTCACCTATGTGAAGAGATTCATATTCTCGGTCCGGTATTTCTACACAATATGTTCCCCTTTGAGAGGTTCATGGGAGTCTTGAAGAAATATGTTCATAACCGTGCTAGGCCTGAAGGAAGCATCTCGAAGGGCTATGGAACAGAGGAGGTCATTGGGTTCTGTGTTGACTTTATTCCTGACCTTAAGACGATTGGTGTTCCTGAATCGCGACATGAGGGGAGACTGAGGGGAAAAGGAACGCTGGGAAAGAAAACAATGATACCTAGGGACGGGCATTCTTTGACCAAAGCACACTACACAGTTCTACAAAATTCTATGTTCATGGCTACGTATCTCGAGGAACACAAGAATATTGTACGGTCTGCAAACCCGGGGAAGGATGACTCATGGATTAAACGCGAACACATGGAGACTTTCGGAAGTTGGTTGCAAACACGTCTTATAAATGACACCACTGTTGAAGATCAGCTGTACATGTTGGCAGGGTCACCATCTTCGACTATTGGGAGTTTTCAAGGTTACGAGATAAATGGGAATACATTTTACACGAGCTCCCAAGATAAGAAGAGCACCAACCAAAACAGTGGTGTCCGCTTTGATACAACAAACGAGAATGGAAAAAATGACACATACTATGGTTATATAGAGGAGATTTGGGAACTTGACTATGGACCTTCTTTTAAGGTCCCTTTGTTCAAGTGCAAATGGGTCAACCTGAATGGAGAAGGGGTAAAGGTAGACCCGCTTTATGGAATGACAACAGTGGATCTCAACAATATTGGTTACAATGACGAACCATTCGTCCTAGCCAATGATGTGGCTCAGGTCTTCTATGTGAAGGACATGTCTTCCAGACCGAAGAAAAGAAAAAATAAGGAAACAAATTCATCATACGATGAGCCGAAGCGTCACATAGTTCTCTCAGGGAAAATAAACATCGTGGGAATCGAGGACACGACAGACATGTCAGAAGATTATAATAAGTTTGTTGAAATTCCACCCTTCACAGTGAAAGCTGACCCCACCATCCCGTTAAATAATGAAGATGCTCCATGATTACGGCCGAAGCGATCATAAGCAACGGACACGAAGAAAATTCATAAGACTAGATAGGGATGTTGTTGGTGATGTGTAATAATAAACGTGGAATACATGATCATAGTTCTTATAACGTAGTATGAACGAGATTTTGTTAGCCAAAATGATATTTATACATATTCTGTGATTATGAATGGAGTAGGTGCAAGTTTGACCAATAATTTGTATTGATCGGTCAAAAGCTGGCAAGCATTGAGTGCTTGACAACTATGACCAGCCTGACTTCATTATTATTCCAACCAGCGGCACACCCACCCACTTTTCTGTTTCTCTCTCCTCCGTATGTTGGTGATGTGTAATAATAAGCGTGGAATACATGATCATATAGTTCTGTTTGATCAGTATTTTGTATTGACCGGTAAAAAGCTGACAACTATGACCCATATCCGAGTATGAGATAACTGTAGGCAGATATTGCAGGAACATTTCGAAGTAATAGTACGGATACCATCCTGACAGATATTGCAGGATTATAACTACTTTCGAGATGTAGTATGTGTTGACACACGGTATAGAACAAGTGATTATGACAGGCCTCTATTGTTATTCATTGTAGTTAACCACCATAAACAACCCAAAAAAGCGCAGATATTGCAGGCACACTTCGAAGTGATAGTAGGGATACCATCCTGACAGATATCCTTAAAACAGAGATAGAGCTTCGGTACTTCTTTAACAGATATGATAAATTTTTGGAGGAGAAACGTGTGTCAACACATACTACATCTCGAAAGCGCGACAGCAACGGCGCGGTCTCCCCCCCCCCCCGACCGCCCGTCTCTGCTTTAAGTCTGATGCTCCCGCTGCGGCTTGCCGCGTACACGGAAGTTACTATGTTTTCAAGCGGGGGTCGGGATAAAGGGAAAATACGTGTGGATGCGCAGAGTAAACCTTCGAAGGAAAACTATGGTTTTTCTGTTGTAGACGAAGATCTCAAATTCACCGTGTCAATAAGGTACAACTCGCTTTGTCGAACTTTATATAAATCACCCGGGATGCCTTGTATGCTCTGGACTAACTCGGAAGATCACGAGAGAAAACAAAAATTGTAACATTTTTATATTCAAATTATATACAAATGATAAAATAATTAATAGTTTCAATAGTTAGAATAATTATTTAGTTAAACGAAAAATGGATTTAAATTAGTTTTGCAAATTCTAGCATTTTTCATGTTGGAATTTTTGTCAAATTTGAAAGTATATTGAAGTTGTTAATGCGCAAAATTAACCGGTTTCAAATTTTGGCGCTAAAAAATTTTGGGCGCGCAGGGTTCCACCGAAATTCGAAATTAGTTTTTGGTCCCGGCCCGTGGTACTAACCGGGACCAAAGGGGCTCTAGTCCCGGTTGGTGGCACGGGCCGGGACCAGAGGCCCAGGTGTATAAAAATCGCGGCCCTCTCTCCAGGCCGAACGAACACCCCAGGACAGTGGACATGGCTTGGCGAAGCCCTGCCGGCGGCGGGAACGAGTAGACAGATCCCGCCGGCGGACCGCCGGCGGGGATGGGCTAGGGACACGGTAGACTGGGCACACAACTTATATTAAAAAAAAGGCCAGGGCCTTGCTTACATAGATAGGGGGCGGCGCGGCCACAGGCGGCCGGCCGTACTTGCATAAAGGGGGCGGCGGCACGGCCACAGGGGGCCGGCCGTTTTCTTGGGGGGGTAGCTTAATCTAGGGGGGGCGCACCGGCGCCGATCTACTCGTCCTCCTCGTCGGAGGAGATGCACTGGTAGGGGGGTGGCTGCCACAGGTGGGCAGGCGGCTGGGCCGGGGGTGGAGGCATCGGGGGCATCGGAGGCGCGTACGGTGGTGGCGGGGGCAGCACCTCCTGCGGCGGCGGTGGTGGGGGCAGCTCCTCCTGCGGCGCCCAAGCGCCGCCGGTCCAGGCCTAGGACATGCCGTACTCCAGGCCTGGGGGGAGCGGCTGCGGCGGCGGCTGGTCCTCGGACGCCTCCCAGTCGGCGTACATCTGCTGCCACCAGGGGGTAGGCTCGGTAGGGGGCGGCGGTGGCGGCATGGCGGTGACGTCGGCGGCGGCGGCGGCCACGACCCGCTCCCACCGCTTGACCTCGTCCTCGATGAGGGAGCGGCGGGAGTCCTCGCAGGCCTCCTCCATGGCGGCCCGGAGCTCGGGGTCCTCCTCCCCGGAGAAGTCCTCCGGGATGTCCTCGAGGAGCCACAGCTCCCTCTCCCGGCCGGGCGGTGCCTCGGGGTAGTCCGCCACGTCCGCCTCGTGGGGGGCGGGGATGAAGGAGCGCCGGCGCTGCTCGTGCTCCTGCTCGAGCCAGGCGGCCCAGTAGGGGGAGCTGCGCGCGTACGCGTGCTCCCTGCGGACGGGGGCCGGCAGGAGCGCGCGCCGGCGGTCGATCTCCTCGAGCAGCGCCTCGCCGGTCGAGGCCGGCGGCACAGGGATCCGCTGGGGGTTCAGGTGCCAGCCGTCCGGGAGGTGGATGTCAGCATAGAACACCGGCGTGGCGTTGTTCCAGTGCCACTCGGCCTCCACCGCCCGGACGTACCGGCGGAACCGCTTGCCCTTGGGCGCGGCGCGGGGCGGCGGGCGTGCCGCCGGAGGTGGCGCGGGGACGCGCGGCGTCCCGCCGAGGCGGACACCTCCAGGGCCGTAGCCGAAGGCCTCCGCCGGCGGGGGTGGGACGCAGCCGGCGCCGCTCGAGGAGCCTTCGTGGTCGTTCCTGGGGCGCTTGCCGGAGCCGCTGCCGAACCAGCGGGACATGGTGGCTATGGTTGCTCTGCCTTGGGCGCGGCCGGGGTGGATGGGTTGTACGGGCGGCGGGGGCCCTTTAAAAAGGACCCGGGGGGGCTGGCATGCCAACCGGCGACCTGAACGTGGCGGCGGTTGCAGCCGGCCATGAATGCGGGCGGGAGCCGAGGCGTGGCGGCGGTTGCAGCTGTGGCACGCGCGCGTGGGGAAGTGGGGGCGCGGGAAGCCGAGGCGGGGCGGGAAGACGAGGCGACAGTGGCCCTTTGACCAGGCGAGCCAGCCACCAGGCCGCTGGCCAGTGGCCCCTTCGAACCGTTGACTGACCATAATAAAAGACGCGGCCAGTGGGCCCTTCGAACCGTTGACTGACCATAATAAAAGACGCGGGCCAGTGGGCCCTTTTGACAAAAAAATGTGGCCAGTGGGCTTAATAAAAGACGTGGGCCTGGACGCGGTTGGGGAAGGGGAGGCCGGCTCGGGATTGGGAGACAGGAGCCCAAAAGACGTGGGCCTGGACGCGAAAATTGACGATTATATATATTTTTTTCAAAAAAGTATCCATCCCGGTTCCTTGAACGAACCGGGACGAACTCCCTGGCCCAGGTTCGCCACGTGGCCTATCCTTACCATCCCGGGTCCTGGCACAACCGGGACCAATGGGGGAGGGCCATTTGTCCCGGCCAGCCCATCCCGGTTGCACAACCGGGACAACTGGCCCTTACGACCCGGGACAAAAGGCCTTGTTTCCACTAGTGCCTCCCGAACAGTGGTGTCCGCTTTGATGCAGCAACCGAGAATGGGCAAAAGGTCACATATTATGGTTACATAGAAAAGATATAGGAACTTGACTATGGACCCTCCTTTAAGGTCCCTTTGTTCCGGTGCAAATGGTTCAAGCTAACAGGAGGTGGGGTAAAGGTGGACGAGTAATAACGAATGATAATGGTTGATTTCAACAATCTTGGTTACCTTGACGAACCATTCGTCCTAGCCAAAGATGTCGCTCAGGTTTTCTATTTGAATGACATGAGTAGAAAACCGAGGAAACGGAAAGATAAGAAAACGATTAGTACATCATGCGATGATCCAAAGCGCCACATTGTTCTTTCAGGGAAAAGAAACATCGTAGGAGTGGAGGACAAGACAGACATGTAAGAAGATTATAATATGTTTGGTGAAATTCCGCCCTTCAAAGTGAACACTGACCCAAGCATTAAGTTAAATGATGAGGATGCTCCATGGATACGGCACAATCGTAAGAAAGTAGGGACACAAGGGAAGAATTGATGTGTAATAATTTACTGTACCAAACTTTTTTGAATGGGTCATGTGAATTATATTATCTCTGATGTGTTTTGGGGCTTCCTTGGGCCCACCCTAGCATGATGTATCAAACCTTAAAGGGGGGTGTAGAACAAAACAATCGGTATCCCCATCATACAGCCCCACCGTGGCTACTGGGTGCATATATGCATACCAAATACACGGCAGGACGTATGATGGCGAATCCGGATGATTTGTATGTGGTCGATGAACTGAATGATGTATCAAACGTTAAAGGGGGATGTAGAACAAAACAATCGGTATCACCATCATACAGCCCCACCGTGGCTACTGGGTGCATATATGCATATCAAATACACGGCAGGACGTATGATGGAGAATCCGGATGATTTGTATTTGGTCGATGAACTGAATGATGTATGAAACCTTAAAGGGGGATGTAGAATAAAACAATCGGTATCGCTATCATACAGCTCTACCGTGGCTACTGGGTGCATATATGCATACCAAATGCACGGCATGACGTATGATGGCGAATCCGGATGATTTGTATTTGGCCGATGAACTGAATGATGTATCAAACCTTAAAGGGGTATGTAGAACAAAACAATTGGTATCGCCATCATACAGCCCCACCGTGGCTACTGGGTGCATATATGCATACCAAATACACGGCAGGACTTATGATGGCGAATCTGGATGATTTGTATTTGGTCGATGAACTGAATGATGTATCAAACCTTAAAGGAGGATGTAGAACAAAACAATCGGTATCGCCATCATACAGCCCTACCGTGGCTACTGGGTGCATATATGCATACCAAATGCACGGCCGGACGTATGATGGCGAATCCGGATGTTTTGTATTTGGTCGATGAACTGACCGGTGTATGAAGGTGGGCTATATATAGGATCCTCTGGCTCACAAAGTGTTGTACTAGGGTTTTGATCCAACGGTTAAGACACACCGTGATCCAACGGCTCACAACCGCTCGAAAGAAACACACTGTACCCCTGATCGAACGGCTCACAATAGCTCGAAAGAAACACACCCCTGATCCAACGACTCACAAGCGCTTGAAAGAAACACACGATCCGTGTGATTCTTTCTGATTGGTCGGAACAAAACCCTAACCATTTCGTCCCGGTTGGTAAAACAGGCCGGGACTAAAGGGACGATCCGTTTCCCAATGAAACCCGAACCGGAGATAGGAGGCGGGAAGAAAGAGGCGGGATTTTAAGATTTGTATTTTTTATATATATATTATTTGTATTTTTAAGATTTTAAAATGACTTAGTTTTATTTTTGTGAATTTTTTATATATTATTTGTATTTTTAAGATTTTAAAATAAAGTAGTTTTATTTTTCTGAATTTTTTGATATATTATTTGTATTTTTAAGATTTTAAAATGAAGTAGTTTTATTTTTCTGAATTTTTTGATATATTATTTGTATTTGAAGATTTTAAAATGAAGTAGTTTTATTTTTCTAAATTTTCTGATATATTATTTGTATTTTTAAGATTTTAAAATGAATTAGATTTATTTTTCTGAAATTTTTTATATATTATTTGTATTTTAAGATTTTAAAATGAATTAGTTTTTTCTGAATTTTTTTATATATTATTTGTATTTTAAGATTTTAAAACGAAAATTATTTGAAAAAGTACCTTTATTCGCGGTTCGTGTCACGAACCAGGACTAAAGGCTCTTTCCGCGCGGGAACGAAAACGCCGCGAAAAAACCTTTAGTCGCGGTTCGTGACACCAACCGGGTCAAAAACGAAAATGACGGTGACGTCAGCAACGCGTCACGCTCGCGTCACTGGCGGGCTGCTGGCGTTTTTTTTTCCAGCACAGGCTGCTGGCAGTTGGGTTCCTGGAAGCGCGGCCCGTGTGGCTGCTGGCAGTTGGGCTCTGGACGCGCGGCCCGTGTGGCTGGCTGGCCCGTGTGCAGTACTGTGAGTGTGGCTGGCTGCACTCGTTTTTTTTGATAAGTCAAAAAAAAAGTCAAAAAAGCTAAAAAAATCCCTAACTCTACTAACCCTAAATATATATTTGTGCTAATATTTTCTAAGTCTACAAACCCTAAATATTCCTTAGTAAAAAAAAGCTAAAAAAATCCGAACCACTACTAACCCTAAATATATATTCCTAAGTCAAAAACAAGTACTGTTATTTCATCACTAAGTAAAACACTTAAAGTAACATAAGAGAACATCATTTTCATGCATGTTGACAAATTAATTTTTCACTAAGTAAAACACTTAAAGTAACACTAAGATAATATGAGTTTAGGGTTTAAATATTAAAAATAAAGTTTTAATTCAACCGTCGTTGCTCCTCCTCTATGTCCCCTTAATCTTATTTTTAATTCCTTTATACTTAATTTATTTTTACTACATGCAGGAGTGACATATGGCGGACGATAGAGCCAAGCCGCTTAGGGATCAGGATGCTGAACATTATATAATGGGCATCATAAATAACGAGATTCCTTATGTGTCGGGCTCAGAAGATGAACAAGCAGAGGATGTAGTCTCTTATTTTATGAACCTTGACGGTGGAACAGACATTGTCGATGATCAAGAAGGTGAAGGAACCGACATTGTCGACGGAGGTCAACCGTCGACAAACGACGATCTCGAATTGCAAGTAGCAACCACCTCCGGCGAGGTATATATATATATACATTGAGCCTCTCGTGATACAAACTTACTGAAATGTGAATATATATGTATTAACGTGCGCGACTCTCTTTCTTTTTTTAGCCCTCGGACGGATCGAGTTGTCGGACCCCGGACCCAGAGATATACAAACTGTCATGTGCTCCTACCAATGGACTCACAAGGGCTTCAGGGTTACCAGCCCCGGCCGCAACAAACAACGGCAGGCAGACCGGATTCATCGGCACGCAGTCCGGATCCCCGGTCTACTACTCCTTGTGTCCATGCTAGTCATAACCAGATATGTATATCCAAGCGTCCACGAGTCGGATGAAACTGAAGGAACGGGACCAAAGTTATACAGAGCTGCTATGTGTCCAGAAAGTGCAACAACATTCGAGGGTTACTGGGGTTACCTCGCCCCAGGCCGAATATCTTCGGCAGGCAGGCTCGGACATGGATCATCGGCTCCACAACCCCTCGACTGCGACAACTATGCAGGCATAGCCAAAACTGTATAACAACGGGCTCGAGACCAACAATCGATCAAAGCAGCACTCTAGACATGAAAGTTGTATTGAACAGGTGTTACTAGAGTATAGCATTACAAGCAGAGGTCACATGACCCAACATTGCATCAGACAACGAAAGGCAAATTATGTTGCTAATCAACAAGAACGAAAAAGTCCTATTAGGCCGCAACATAAGGCGACGTCCCAGCCCATAGATTCCAGGCTGCTACCTGGGAACCCCAAACTACTCGTCGATGTCCACGTTGAAACACCACCAAACTGTGAAACTCCACCTGAACCAAAATTAAGCAAACTTGAGTACTGGAGGTACTCAACAAGACTTAGTTAACCTATTATATATCTGCTACTTTTCGAAAAGGGTTTTATGCAGGCCATTTTGCGTAAAGCAATCTTTGTTTTCCAAATCGAGGAGGAATAGCACGTCTCATGGAGTATTTTTAAAAAAGATGAGAAACTCAACTACTGATATCATCATCTTTTGAATCCACCGACATCATTTCCCAGAAACTCACATGCTACAAGGATCACCCCTCCCGGCATCTCCGGGGAGGCACCCTTCAAACATTGCCAACATCTTTTACGCCACTTTCAAGTTATCTATGACCCTGTGACTTTCACCAAGTCGTCCATAACCGTGGACACGGCTTTCCGAAAGATTTATCCCAGCAGGGTGGTACACTTTACCCACACGTACCATCCGACTCTTAATGCCAAGCTATTGGCACAATTCCGACGATGTGCCGGCAGAGTGTGGTTGGCCACGACCTTTAAATTGTCGAGCCCTATCCAAGAGTGAACCCAAACAGGGCCACCCCGTCAACAGGAAATTGGCCACCTCCTGACGGCACCTGTTCTGTGAGTCGGGATCAAGATCCGTGTACGTCCATCACTTGTCCCGGTCACGCCCTAAACACCTCCAAAAGGTTTTTGACTCACACGCAGATGGAAATCCCAAACTACGTGGCTCACGGATAGAACCAAACAAGTTAGTTAGTCGAGCGCGGTCTGTTAGGCCCCGCGTGTGGTTGCACGCTCAGTCTTGGTTTCCGCGGCGAGACCTTACTCCTAGGGTTGGCAAGTACAGGACAAACAACCACTTCCCAAGTGGCCTCCCGTCCAAGCCTTAGTCAAGTTAACCACACAGTGCTCATCTTACCACGTCATCATATCATACTAGGTTATCGCAGCTCTGATTCATCAATCGGATGGAGCAAAGGTAACAAACATATGAAACTAAGCGGTAGCAGATATGAGGCTCTGGCGATGCGCACAAGCAAATCTATGGCGGCTAGGAGCGGTGGATCAGGATATTGAGACAATGCAGTATATAGGTGAACTATATCTACTAGCATCAAATACTTTGGAATCGAATGCAAAGTACGAGATTCAAATGTTGTTAGAAAACATATATGAGCAGATAAGAGTTTATGCTTTCCTTGGTTATAAGAAAACCAAATAAAGTCTTCAGTAATAAGTTCTTGACTTGTCGGTTAAGATCAAGTATTCACCATTGGACTGCTGGTCTTCTCTTAGGAGTCACTTTGTACCGAGGGGGCACAAACACCGAAAAGAAGAATAACAATCAAACATGGCATCGATGCAATGCGCAATATGTATGCATGAGCAGGTTAATGCACTGAAATAAAGCCCTAAACATGATAGTTAGGTTACTAGGTTTCGCATGTCAGTTATGCATTTTTACTGAACTTAGCCCGAAATAGACCCCGGAGGGGCAGTTCGGACGATTCTGAAAGTGGGTATAATTTTAATTGCTCAAATGGGTTTGAAAATATCATAAATATATTCCAAATGTAATTTTGAGCAATTTGATATACAACTTTTCATTTTCTAATTTTAGTGAATAAAAACTTATTTTCTTTATTTTAAATGATTTAAACAATATTAAATAATGTCCAAAAAATAAGTGTTTCAAACATGTATGAAAGTGACATATTTGGGTAGATTGCATGTTTCTGAACAAAACCATACTTTTATTTTATTTTCTGAGTAATATAACAGAAGTTATTAATTATAAAAATTTATTCATTTTCTGTAAATAGTAACCATTTTCTGGAAATTAGGAAAACTGGATCTGTGACGTCACAATGATGTCACGGTGACATCATGCGGAGGAAAATTCCTCTGTTGATCAAGCAATCGATCAATCCGAAGCAAAATGGTTGAAACAAAATACACCACTACAGAGAGGATCTCAAGGGGAGTGGAAGGGTACCATCCGGTGACCAAATGGTCGCCGGAATGCTCGCCGGCGACGAGGAACCGCGGCGGCCGACGGCGGGGCACGGGGCAAGGAGGAACCAGAGGGGTAGGGGATGGGGAGGAGCACCAGGAAACTCACCACGTCGTGGGAAGACTAGTGGAGGGGTCGGGGTGGGCAGGGCCGACCGGAGTCGCCGGAATCGAGCTCCTCCGCCGGCGGCCGGCTGTGAGGAAGAAGGCGATGGCACGGCCGATTTCGGCCGTCCCTACTCACAGGGTTTGGGGTAGGAGGAAGAGAAGGCCAAGGCGGAGCCTTAGGTGGCCTCCTCTCATCGCGGAGTGGCCGGAGATGGCGGGATGAGGCGGCGGCCGGAGAGGCAGTAGGTTAGGGTTTGGGTTCTGGTCTCTGTGCAGAGGCAGAGAGAGGAGGCGTGGGGGGGTTTCTGCGAGGTGAGGTCGATCCAGACGGCTCCTGAGGGGGTCCTCACCCTCTCTCCATGTCGGAAGCAGGAGGTGGCGCGGCGGTCGTCGTCTTCCTCGTCCTTCTAGCTGGACGGAAAGAAGAAAGAAGAAAAGAAAACAATTCCCGGAAAACCCCCTGCGGAATTTGGAAATTTGCAGAGAGGTCCTCCTGGGGCTGAAAACAGACAGAAAATGAAGATTTGGGGGACTTTTTGTAAGAATAAAATTTGGCAAAAAATAAGATTTGGAAACCTCATAAAATTTCCAACCTCACCATGTTTTGTTTTGTTGAAATTGAAATATTTTTCAATACAAGATTTTGGAAACCACTGTAAGTACTATTTGTGGGATTTTTCTCAAACCATTTAAATTCAAATTTTAAATTGTTTCAACATGGTTTAAACTTTTGTTTTCATGCATGTATGGGATGAACACACACCACACACCCTAATGTTAACAAATTTGGGATGTTACAAATCTACCCCCCTTACAAGAATCTCGTCCCGAGATTCCCGAAGGAGAAGAAAGAAGGAACACCGGTTTTGAACGATCTTCTCGAACCTTACGGTTCTCGTCTTGTAGAGGTTGATCCGTAGCACTTGTGAAGATACCAGCGGCTACACCTTAGGTAGGAGGGAAAACTCTTAGAAATTGAACTTCACGAAGATCGAGTATCTCATGGCTAACTCAGGACAAGAATGTTCGTAAAGAACTTTTGAGTTAACACGCATGAAACACATCAAGATAACGGAGGGAAAAAAGAGAAGGTTTCAAGTTTGTGGACGATGGTTCTTGAAAGGATTTAGAATATGAGCTTTGCACAAGACTTTAAATCCTTTTGGAAAAGAAAGGTTGAAGAACTTATGACATCGAGGTTTCTTCAAGCAGAATACCAATATGGAGAGAATGGTCTTTAATAGTACAAAGTAAAATTCCGTAAACGGGGGAGAACATGAGATCATACTTGAATCATGCGTCGGAGAAAGTGTGAAAACAGAGGAAGGTTCACTCTTCAGAGTGGACATAGAGGATAACGGAACTTTCAACCATTCCACAATAGTTTTTTTTTTGAGATCCTTGTCAAAGATCGGGATGTTACTTCACGGAGAAGAGGAGTAACCAAAGGATGTTGTAACACCGTAATTAAGGAGGAATTTTTGGTCACACCATGAAGATGAGTAACCAACGGGGATTGAAACACCGGAAGAAAATGAGGAATCTCTTTCCTATTGTGGATTTGACGTAACAATATGTATACCACTTGGTTAAGATCCCATGGCTGGAGTGACTGACAAATTCACACAATGTGTGAGATGAATAGAACTTCAAGTACAAAAAACTTGAGAAAGGGAACTGATCAAGGGCGGTTACAAAATACCACGAGATGGTCTCATGATGAACTTGTTTCCACTGAAAGAAAGGTTTGGATATTTGACGAAGAGACATTGGAAGAATCAACTTCCAGGTTCTCCTGGATGTTCTGGATACCAATATCAGGCTTATGCAAACCTTCTATAGGTAAACAAGTGAGTGTCGAACTTTTGTTTGGAAGAACGGTAAGGAGAACTTGTTGAGAACGAGCCACACAAGAATTCTCACAGAGAGTGGTTGTTCTTAGATTCAACGAGATATGACATTAGGCCTTCCGGGTAATTGTGTCAACCACAGCATCAACGATGCCGGATTTTGGAAAGACCTGATTCAATACCTTGAGGAAACACCAACCATCGTTGCTGCTTGAGATTCAACTCTGGTTAGTGAGTTGATAACTCAGACTAGGCATGTATGATCGAAGAGACTGCACCGGTTATCAATGGGATACATTTACTAGATTCTCAAGATACTGACTACAATGTCACACTCAAGAAGATGAGCGAGATTGCAGAACTCATGTATTAGCAATTTGTGAAAGACGGTTGCACCTACTTGAATTACTTGCAAAAGAACACATCGGAGTCCTTGTTGGAGAGATGATTGCGAAGATAACAAAGCTCATGGACTTCTTCTCTTTCACAAACAATCAGTCAGTGGTTGGAGTAGATGCACAACTTCTTCAAGAAATGGAGGTAACGACCTACCATCTCAAGAGTAGTCCACCCATACATGACCGACGTGGATTTATTCCCGAAGGAACAAGGAAACTTTACTCGGATCCATGGCGACAACTTTCACCATAAGCACACGAACCCGAGAAATTCACTTCGAACATCCAGAACACAAACTCCGTAATGACACGAAGATGGTTCCCAAAAGTTTCCATCATTAGTGCCGGTTGTTCAACATGAACCTCATTAAGCATGGAGAAAACAAGGAGGTCATCGTTGGGTTCAACAATACCCTTATCAAACACTCCAAGGAGAAGGGTTCATATGATCTATGATCAAGGCAAAATATTGGTCGGACTATAGGACATGAAGGTGTACCCGGTAAAACACCATGAGTGGAAACACCATCAAGATAGTCCTTGAATCAGATATTGGTTTGACGATGGCCCAAATAAAATCACGAGGTAGAGTGATAGCATGTCCGCAAAGGAGATACTGTCCTGCTTCAACACGAGGAAAACTAGACATCCCTTAAGAAAGGATCAAGTTAGGCGGAGCTTTTGCCTTTCAACTCTCCAAGTTTTTGTTTAAGCTCAACCAACTAGTCCAGGATATTCAGCAGGGTTCCTTGGAGAAAGGAGTAGTTCAAATTACCCCTTATATAAACATCACAATCAGGTAACAACCTGGTGATACTTCTGGCAGGACAACCAAAATATCACAACCCACCGGTATGTCTTGGAGTTTGAAAGGAATATTGCTTCTGCAAAGCAACCGATATGATCTTGAGAGCTTCAGCATGAACCTAACTCTCTGACCAAGAATGTGCACCGGAATGAACGGATTTGGTAGCACGGTCAACTTTAAGTAGAGACCGGGTGACCAGTAATACTAAGAAGGATACATATGTTTCTGAAATTTTTCAAAGCAATAAGGATTGCTAGGAATATCTGATGCACACATCAAGGAACACCTACCATTATCGAGCATTCAAGCTTGGAAGATAGGTGGGTAAGGATGTGTAATAACATCACTTCACCAATAAGGCCATGAAACTCAGCACGACCTCTTGATATAGAAGAGTGTGATACTCGAAGGTGGAATAAAACAGAAGCTAATGAAACTTCTTTATCCTGTGGATTACAAAACTTTCTCCTGGTCCTTAAGATGAACAAGGTACTGGAGTTTGTTTCTCCTAACATCCCAAGGTGGAATGTTTTAACGGAAACCAGGAGCAAATGCATTGGAAGAATCCAACGCACATGTGCAACTTAATGTCCGAATCAACGGATGGAGGTTTGAGAGCAACTGGAACATAGGAACACACAGGAGATTGCACAGGGTAATACTCATTTGTAGAACCCATGCCAAGAAGATAAATATAGCTGAATCAAGAAGAAAGATGTGGAACTCATGATTATCACTCTTGTTGCGATTCTTCTGATTCCAAGAGGAAACCTATGGCTATTGGAGTTGAGATTACCTAGCCATCTTGAGGTAGAACGGATTCCTCAGGATCCAAAGAAACAGAACTTGAGTTAAAGGTCGGCATCCTGTACTGATGGCATGAGCATCATGGTTATGAAACCACACGATCCAACCCACTGCAATTCAGCACATTCCGGGACCTTCGGTTCAAGTCCAAGGTTGAAAACATTGAGAAAGGAGTAACTACTATCTTAGTGCCTTGAAGGACACTATGAATAGCAATCACGAAATATCTTTCAAAAGACAGCGTAACTCCGGAAGAATTTGAGCAGAGGATAACGGATACATTCGAGATGGAAAGCATATCTCGAGGTTCAGGATTTAGAACTTTGAAACATGTAGGAATGTGGAATCCACACAACTCTGAGAGATTATGATGGAAAGGAAATCTTCCATTTGAAACGGTAGATAACGGAACATGGAACACACACGACTCTAGAACTTAACACTAGGTCAACTTGGGTAAAAGACGTCCTTGCCGAAGAAGGCACCTAGGTTTTGAATGACTAGAAGAGGTAGCAAAACCTTTTCCAATCAAAACAGGCAAGGAGACCCAGAGTTAGAGCGATACCAGATACGGAGTAAAAAGAATCCTAAGAAGGTTTTTCACAATCCATTTCGAGTTTCAAAATAGTTTTCATAAACTCTAGACTCGACATCGACCAAGCAGTAAGGTTTTCCTACAAGCAGTCCTGCTCTGATACCATGACTTGTCGGACCCCGGACCCAGAGATATACAAACTGTCATGTGCTCCTAGCAATGGACTCACAAGGGCTTCAGGGTAACCAGCCCCGGCCGCAACAAACAACGGCAGGCAGACCGGATTCATCGGCACGCAGTCCAGATCCCCGGTCTACTACTCCCTGTGTCCATGCTAGTCATAACCATATATGTATACCCAAGCGTCCACGAGTCGGATGAAACTGAAGGAACGAGACCAAAGTTATACATAGCTGCTATGTGTCCAGAAAGTTCAACAACAATCGAGGGTTACTGGGGTTACCTCGCCCCAGGCCGAATATCTTCGGCAGGCGGGCTCGGACATGGATCATCGGCTCCACAACCCCTCGACTGCGACAACTATGCAGGCATAGCCAAAACTGTATAACAACGGGCTCGAGACCAACAATCGATCAAAGCAGCACTCTAGACATGAAAGTTGTATTGAACAGGTGTTACTAGAGTATAGCTTTACAAGCAGAGGTCACATGACCCAACATTGCATCAGACAACGAAAGGCAAATTATGTTGCTAATCAACAAGAACCAAAAAGGCCTAAGAGGCCGCAACATAAGGCGACGTCCCAGCCCATAGATTCCAGGCTGCTACCTGTGAACCCCAAACTACTCGTCGATGTCCACGTTGAAACACCACCGAACTGAGAAACTCCACCTGAACCAAAAATAAGCAAACCTGAGTACGGGAGGTACTCAACAAGACTTAGTTAACCTATTATATATCTGCTACTTTTCGAAAATGGTTTTATGCAGGCCATTTTGCGTAAAGCAATCTTTGTTTTCCAAATCGAGGAGGAATAGCACGTCTCATGGAGTATTTTTAAAACAGATGAGAAACTTAACTACTGATATCATCATCTTTTAAATCCACCGACATCATTTCCCAAAAACTCACATGCTACAAAGATCACCCCTCCGGGCATCTCCGGGGAGGCACCCTTCAAACATTGCCAACATCTTTTACTCCACTTTCAAGTTATCTATGACCCCGTGACTTTCACCAAGTCGTCCATAACCGTGGACACGGCTTTCCGAAAGATTTATCCCTGCAGGGTGGTACACTTTACCCACACGTACCATCCGACTCTTAATGCCAAGCTATTGGCACAATTCCGACGATGTGCCGGCAGAGTGTGGTTGGCCACGACCTTTATCTTGTCGATCCCTATCCATGAGTCAACCCAAACAGGGCCACCCCATCAACAGGGAGTTGGCCACCTTTTGACGTCACCTGTTCTGTGAGTCGGGATCAAGATCCGTGTATGTCCATCCCTTGTCCCGGTCACGCCCTAAACACCTCCAAAAGGTTTTTGACTCACACGCAGATGGAAATCCCAAACTACGTGACTCACGGATAGAACCAAACAAGTTAGTTAGTCGAGCGCGGTCTGTTAGGCCCCGCGTGTGGTTGCACGCTCAGTCTTGGTTTCCGCGGCGAGACCTTACTCCTAGGGTTGGCAAGTACAAGACAAACAACCACTTCCCAAGTGGCCTCCCGTCCAAGCCTTAGTCAAGTTAACCACATAGTGCTCATCTTACCACGTCATCATATCATACTAGGTTATCGCAGCTCTGATTCATCAACCGGATGGAGCAAAGGTAACAAACATATGAAACTAAGCGGTAGCAGATATGAGGCTCTGGCGATGCGCACAAGCAAATCTATGGCGGCTAGGAGCGATGCATCAGGATATTGAGGCAATGCAGTATATAGGTGAACTATATCTACTAGCATCAAATACTTTGGAATCGAATGCAAAGTACGAGATTCAAATGTTGTTAAAAAACATATATGAGCAGATAAGAGGTTATGCTTGCCTTGGTTATAAGAAAACCAAATAAAGTCTTCAGGAATAAGTGCTTGACTTGTCGGTTAAGATCAAGTATTCACCATTGGACTGCTGGCCTTCTCTTCGGAGTCACTTTCTACCGAGGGGGAACAAACACCGAAAAGAAGAATAACAATCAAACATGGCATCGATGCAATGCGCAATATGTATGCATGAGCAGATTAATGCACTGAAATAAAGCCCTAAACATGATCGTTGGGTTACTAGGTTTCGCATGTCAGTTATGCATTTTTACTGAACTTAGCCCGAAATAGACCCCGGAGGGGCAGTTCGGACGATTCTGAAAGTGGGTATAATTTTAATTGCTCAAATGGGTTTGAAAATATCATAAATATATTCCAAATGTAATTTGAGCAATTTGATATATAACTTTTCATTTTCTAATTTTAGTGAATAAAAACTTATTTTCTTTATTTTAAATGATTTAAACAATATTAAATAATGTCCAAAAAAGAAGTGTTTCAAACATGTATGAAAGTGACATATTTGGGTAGATTACATGTTTCTGAACAAAACCATATTTTTATTTTATTTTTCTGAGTAATATAACAGAAGTTATTAATTATACAAATTTATTCATTTTCTGTAAATAGTAACCATTTTCTGGAAATTAGGAAAACTGGATCTGTGACGTCACAATGATGTCACGGTGACATCATGCGGAGGCAAATTCCTCTGTTGATCAAGCAATCGATCAATCCGAAGCAAAATGGTTGAAACAAAATACACCACTACAGAGAGGATCTCAAGGGGAGTGGAAGGGTACCATCCGGTGACCAAATGGTCGCCGGAATGCTCGCCGGCGACGAGGAACCGCGGCGGCCGACGGCGGGGCACGGGGCAAGGAGGAACCAGAGGGGTAGGGGGATGGGGAGGAGCACCAGGAAACTCACCACGTCGTGGGAAGACTAGTGGAGGGGTCGGGGTGGGCATGGCCGGCCGGAGTCGCCGGAATCGAGCTCCTCCGCCGGCGGCCGGCTGTGAGGAAGAAGGCGATGGCGCGGACGATTTTGGCCATCCCTACTCACGGGGTTTGGGGTGGGAGGAAGATAAGGGCAAGGCGGAGCCTTAGGTGGCCTCCTCTCGTCGCGGAGTGGCCGAAGACGGCGGCCGGAGAGGCAGTAGGTTAGGGTTTGGGTTCTGGTCTCTGGGCAGAGGCAGAGAGAGGAGGCGTGGGGGGTTTCTGCGAGGTGAGGTCGATCCAGACGGCTCCTGAGGGTTCCTCACCCTCTCTCCACGTCTTCCTCTTCATCGTCCTTCTGGCCGGACGGAAAGAAGAAAGAACAAAAGAAAACAATTCCCGGAAAACCGCCTGCGGAATTTGGAAATTTGCAGAGAGGTCCTCCTGGGGCTGAAAACCGACATAAAATGAAGATTTGGGGGACTTTTTGCAAGAATAAAATTTGGCAAAAAATAAGATTTGGAAACCTCATAAAATTTCCAACCTCGCCATGTTTTGTTTTGGTGAAATTGAAATATTTTTCAATACAAGATTTTGGAAACCACTGTAAGTACTATTTGTGGGATTTTTCTCAAACCATTTAAATTCAAATTTTAAATTGTTTCAACATGGTTTAAACTTTTGTTTTCATGCATGTATGGGATGAACACACACCACACACCCTAATGTTAACAAATTTGGGATGTTACACGAGTACGACAAAGCGTGGTAAATCCAAGGCGATGAAACAAGGAGAAACATATACCATCGAATTAGTCGGTCAAACCGGCAAGCCCCTACAGCACACCACAAAGTTTATCAACCAATACGGAGCGGTTGTTAGAGACAACGTCCCGATCACCGTCCAGGAATGGAAGGAGCCAAACAAGGCACGTCTTGGTTTCAGTTTTGTCGACAAGAGAACGAAAAAGGATTGCTGGAGAAAGCTTATGGAACATTTCATTCTACCTCTGGAATACAACAAAGTCGATGAATTCGGTAACGAGGTTCCGTGTGGACGTCAGAGGAGGAGGCGCGTCAAAGAGTTCGCTCTTCCGAAGATGGCCGAAGCATTCCGGAACTTCAAGAAAAATTTAACCCGTGACTATGTCAAGAAGGGAAAGACTCCGGATTTCACTGGACAACATGAGAGACTAAAAGATGATTGGCCAGAATTTGTGAGGCAAAAGAAATCGGAGCATTTCAAGGAAATATCGAAAAAAAATAAGGTTAATGCGGATAAGAAACATTACCATCATATTATGGGGCCAGGAGGATACCGCCTTTCAGCGCCTAAGTGGGAGAATATGGAGGAGGGCCTGAGGGTGCGAGGAATCCCTCTAGGTACAGAGGGATGGGACGAAAGGGCCAAAAGCTGGTGGTACGGGCATGGGGGGTCGCTAGACCCGGAGATAGGGGCGTGTGTTCATCGGCAGAAAACGTTTGCTCCCACCCAAGCCCTTATTGAAGCAATGACCCAAGCTCAAGAGGGCTTGATCAAGTTCAACACAGAGAAATACGCACTGACAAAAGCCCTCGGGAATGATGAACACGGAGGACATGTACGAGGCAAAGGCAGAATTCCGTGGAAAGTAGGGTTTTCCCAAGACAATGACCCGTACTGTTACAGAAAACGTAAGAGAAAGACGGACCGGGATGCAGATCTTTGGGCGAAGTTTGCATCGGAACTTAGTGAGTTGAAGCAGACCATGCATGAACTAGTAAAAGAAAGATCGGCTGCAAGGCCGCATGAAGATCATCAAGCGGATCTCGGAAGCGAGCAACGGAGAAGCAGCGTGGCTTCCACAGAGGCACCGCCTGCAGGTGCTAATGCACCGACGATCGAGATTCGTGCACGAGAGCCTCACTACCCCGTGGATGATGTAAAGGAGATGAAAGAATGTGATCTGCATTATCCCGTGGGGAACGTTTCCACGAAGGTAGCTACTTGCAGTGCTTTACCCTGTACACCTGGAGCACTCCACCACAACAACCCCATTGCATATGGCTATGCTCGTGTCACGGTGGAAGACATAGTCCAAATGTTTGAGGACCTGTACATTGACATAGCTACACCCGAAGGGGAGAGAAGACTTGGAGATGTCAAGCGCCAGATCATTCTATGGAAGAAGTACATAGTGTTTTCCAGGCCAGGCGCCAAGGCTAACAAGTCCACCCCCTCCGATGGTGGTGGTGGTGGTGGTTCACCTACACCTCCTTCACGCCATTCGACGCCGTCCCCCGATCCATAATATCCGGCGGGTAAGCAGCCGCCGCCCCCCAATCCTCCTCCGGCGAAGAAGCAGAAGCACGCGGACAGCAAGGGAACCCGCTCTCCTCCTCCAGAAGAACCCTACCATAGCACGGAGGCTCGTGGTGAGGCTCCTCCTGCGGATAAATCCAATTGCAAGCGTCTCTTCGGTTCTCAGGAAGACACGCCTCCAGATGTCGGCCCCTGCACCGAGACTCAGAAAAGTGCGAAGGGTGGAGTTATTTTCAGCCCTAGCACAATCCGTAAGGCGGCTAATGAGGAGATTGAGAAGGAGATCATTCCGAAAGCGCCGAAGCCGCGGAAAAGAGGACCTAGATCCAAGGCCGCAAAGTCCGCGAGCCAGCCTGCTAAGATGCCGCTCCGTGTTCAGGACGGCCCACCTACATCTAAGCATACGAAGATGCATGTGATTGGTCAGCCTATGCTTAGCCAGAGCAAGCTCAAGGCCGCAAGTGGGGATATGCGGAGTTTGCATGACAACATTCTTTTTCTTGAATCGCGTCTTCTTGAATCCAAGGATCCATCATACCCGGTTTTCATTGCCATGGTGCCAAAGGACTTGGGCTTCGTCGAGTCAACCGGCGCGGATAGAATAGTACTGCGGTTTTCGGACATCTTCGATATATTCCATAGCAATCCGCTGCACTACTCCATGATCCGCCTATACTCGCTCAGTCTGGCGGTGCAAGTCATCAGGGATAATACACCGGGCATCGCGATAGCGGACCCCTTCTACATGCGCCACGACGTGTTGTGCGGCGTTGGGAACCAGGTAGTCGCGTTGACATATCTCCGGGACTTCATGCTGGCGAACCAGACCAAGGATTACATCCTCGTGCCTTACTTTGCCGGGTAAGTCAATATTATTAGCCGAATCGAAAGTGATTTTCTTTAGATTTTCATCGCTCCTTTCCAACACTTTGTTTGGATTGTTCCGCGCAGATATACACAATGCACACTCATCTGCATTTGTATCAGTCATTCGCATGCCACGTATCTCGACTCAGGGAGTGCGGTGAAGAAAGACTACTCCAACGTGAAGAAAGTTTTGGATAATGCTCTCACCGGCTACCACGCAAGGGGGGGCAAAATCACTAGGGAGAAGGTCGTTCAGGGCGCTCGGGTGTTCACCCACACGACGACTTTCGCGTGCGTCAAGCAGCCGGCGGGCAGTAACCGAGACACCTACTATGTCCTCCATCATATGCGGGCGTATGTACGGGATCAACAGTTCCTTACCCTGCCTAGTCAAGTCCAACAATGGGCCTCCCGCTTGTCGATGGTCGGCGATGACAAGGTTAGAGAAGAGATATATGATATCCAGAAGTGCTTTGCCACGAAAATCGTTCATGAAGTGGTGAACAAGAGTGGGACATTTTACTGCCGGTTCAACATGCCGAACCGCGACATAGATACCTACCTAGCAACTGCCTGTGACGACAGGCCCTTCATCACTCAGGAGGGCTGTCCCGTTGTAATCCCTGGGAGGATGAGTCAGAAGGAGTGAGAACTATTGTAAGGCTTGCTACATTTTCCGAAGTTAGTCGAACTCAATCGTTAGGGTTATGAATCGTCCATCGTGTGACAGATGCTTTATTATGTTAATGCTTAATTATCTTTCTTTTCATTATTGCGGTCTTACTTGTGATGGTCGTTCGAGCTTTTGAATAAGTAAATGCCGATGATTAAAAGAGTTGGTTCACACTCAGATGGCCTAGGCGGTCCGTTGCGCCTTGTGATTTTCACAAAGTTAGGATCTTGTGCATCCCACTTGGCGCAGCGGCACCGCCTACGGCCGCTTGTATGTGTCCACCCTAAATATGAGGCACACATCGTTACGGTTATGAATCGTCCATTCTGTAACTGATGCTCAATTATGTCAATGCTTGATTATCTTGCATTTTATTATTGCGGTCCTACTTGTGATGGTCGTTCGATCTTTTGAATAAGTAAATGCCGATGATTAAAAGAGTTGGTTCACACTCAGATGGCCCAGGTGGTCAGCTGCGCCTTGTGATTTTCACAAAGTTAGGATCTTGTGCATCCCACTTGGCGCAGCTGCACCACTTCGGCCGCTTGTATGTGTCCACTCTAAATATGAGGCACACATCGTTACGGTTATGAATCGTCCATTCTGTAACTGATGCTCAATTATGTCAATGCTTGATTATCTTGCTTTTATATTATTCAGGTCCTATGTTCGTTCGATCTTTTGAATAAGTAAATGCCGATGATTAAAAGAGTTGGTTCACACTCAGATGGCCTAGGTGGTCCGTTGCGCCTTGTGATTTTCACAAAGTTACGATCTTGTGCATCCCACTTGGCGCAGCGGCACCACCTACGGCCGCTTGTATGTGTCCACCCTAAATATGAGGCATCGTTACGGTTATGAATCGTCCATTCGTAACTGATGCTCAATTATGTCAATGCTTGATTATATTGCTTTTATATTATTCCGGTCCTATGTTCGTTCGATCTTTTGTATAAATGCCGATGATTAAAAGAGTTGGTTCACACTCAGATGGCCTTTTATATTTCTCCACTTACTACTTATTGTAGACATGTTTAAAACTATTGTTTTTGCTTTTCTTTCTTGTCATTACAGATGCCGAGGTGCTACGTGGTGTTTAGAGGCAGGGTTCCAGGAGTCTACGATCACTGGGAAGACTGCTTCGAGCAGGTGAACAAGTTCAAAGGGAATGCCTACAAATCCTACAACACAAGAGTGGCGGCGGAAGCTAGGTGGTTCATCCATCTCGAGGAGGAACAAAATAAGAAGAAGAAGAACAACACGTGGATGAAGACCATCGCAGCCGCTCTTGTCGCCGTCGCCTCGCTCGTCATGCTATGGTTCCTAGTTAGATGATTAGGTTATCGGCGACTAGATAGGTCACTTGTCCCGATGATGAAGCATCATCGATCGATGTAATCGGTCCCGATGATTAACCGTATGATGTAGGTCTATTTGCCATGATAAACACTTTGTTGTATTCATAATCAACTGTTTGACGTAGCTATTCGGAATTCTAATTAAACAGTATGATCAACTATAATATATCATTTGTTAGTCAGAGAACTGTTTTGATACATTTTGTTTACTGATATTTTTCTGTATTTGAGCTGTGTATATACCTGTATAAATACGGTACCGTGTATTTCAAAAAAATACAACACAGTATACCCGTGACGCACCAAAAAGGATACCCGTGACGCACCAGGGAGGATAGCCGTGACGCGCAGAAGTTCATACCCGTGGCGCACCCAGTAACTTAGCCGTGGAGGCATTACTTAGCCGTGACGCACCAATATTCCTAGCCGTGGCGCACCTCCTTAGTTAGGCGTGACGTGCCTCCCGATATCCGCGGCGCACCGTGACGCTGCGTCACGGGTATCAATAGGCGCGACGCACCAGCTCGGTGCGTCACGGATAAACCAATAGGCGCGGCGTGATAGCCGTGACGCGCCCTGGTGCGTCACGGATAAGCGAATTGGTGCGTCACGGGTTAGAAGACAATTTGTGTTAATTCTAGATCAATTAACATATGATATATGTAACCGTAGATTTATTTTTTAGTTATTTCGCAACACTAAAGAAGATGCCCTCGCTATTGCGAGGGCCTGCCTGCTAGTTATAACAGAAAAATAAAATACGTCAATTGGACGCCGTTGGCCGCGCATGCAGCGAGGTGATCCGGCTTTCCATCGACCCGGGTGCAGAATTAGTTATTCTACACCCTGGTATCATAATAGATGTCTTTCCTATAATACTCCAAATGGCTAATGTTACCAAGATATCCACACAAACTGAAAATTCGACTAAAGGCATAGCAATCATCTCATTAATGACATAAGCACAACTAATTCAGAATTTAATTAATTGATAATCTTCTAAGATTTATCTAGAAACTACTAGTTATTCAGATCTTTATTGGCAAGAAATATATGGATTTGCCTTTCAGTTTCTTGCAGATTGGTAAATAGAATGGGAAGCGGCCCCTAATTTGCAATGGTTATGAAAAAAAAAAAATTGCTCCTCGCAACAAGATATGTACTTCCAAGGTTGCCCTTCATTCCTGAAAAAAAAAGGGTTACCCTTCATTTATTTTCGGGTTTTTAATGCAACTGTATATATCCCTAGTTTAACCCAACAAAAATTGAGTATTCAAACTAACTGATCGTATACTTGATGCTTTGCATCTGCATTTGGGGACATAATATAACAAAATTGAGCTAACCAAAATACTTACATGATCTAATTAAATCCAAGCAGACACTTACGACAATGCAATGACCATATTGATACTATAGCACCGGTTTTCAGACAGCTCTAACACTCAAGGAACTTTTCTAAAAACTACTCCAAAAGTAGCATTTTAAACCTTATTTTTTTACAAGAATCAACAAGGAATCAAGCGATCTTAACAGTTTGAATAATTATGTTATTACCAAAGTACTGCACTACTGCCGTCGTGTTTGGTGTCAGTAGAGGATGTCGTTTTCAGCATGCAAGACTAGAACAATTAAATTGGTAATATAGATGCCACCGATCGAACATTAATTTGTCATCTTCCATGTAATCATATGAAACTCATAGGAATTGCAATGCAATGAAATGTATAATGGAACGGCACCACCCGTAATAGTACTGAATACACAAACATCCACTATAAAAGGAAACGATCCACTACATGGCTGAGGACGCCCATCGCAAGCAGGATGCCGCCGCAGGATGCCGCCCTGAACGGCCATGGGT
Organism: Alopecurus myosuroides; assembly: GCA_028641055.1. Taxonomy (NCBI): domain Eukaryota; kingdom Viridiplantae; phylum Streptophyta; class Magnoliopsida; order Poales; family Poaceae; genus Alopecurus; species Alopecurus myosuroides. The sequence continues at coordinate 311,288,266 of CM054063.1, read as the reverse complement.
CACGTTGACGATACCGTTAAGGCCCGCAGCTACCACCGACCACAATACCCCAGCTACATGATAAATAGGAAGTAAATTACATCTCCAAGAAGTCTCTCGTATGAAGCAAAAATTACGGAGCTGTGTTGATGCCACATAATCTTTAATTAATTAATATCTATCCACTAGAACATGTATACTTGTGACTGAAAACATAAACAATCGGCAAAATAAGCAGCCCTAATTGATCAGAGCTAATCGTCAGGTATCAGTAACAAAAATACTCCACGTAGGATGATCAGAAGCAAACTATCCCAGCTCAGATCAAGTACGAGCATTAGTTTGAACAGCAAAAACAGCCTTTAGAGTAATAACAGTCTGCATAAGTATACACCTATGCCCTTGGGCCGCACTGAGCATCCACCAGCTATGCCTTGAACCCAGTATTTTACATACAGACAGGTCAAAGGGGGGGGGGGGGGGGGGGGGGGAATGTACGGTGACAAGAATGACTGTCAGTCAAGCATTTGGACCGGCATATGGATTTTAGCATCTGAATAATGCTGCAGAAAACATATATTATGTAAAAATCAACTTGTAGAAGTGATCTTAGCTAGATAATATTCTACAAAGATCTGGTGATACTTTCTATCAACACCTAAAGCAAGCTCGATGTGATGGATTGGTGTAATCTTTGTTTTCTCTGGACGGTCAAATTGACTATGCCGAATTTGTAGCCATGATGCAAGGCAACCGCAGTACTGGATTTGGGTGTCGAACAGAGGAAACCAGTCTGAATGTAATCTTGAGGGATGCACCTCAAGTACATTTATGTACAGATTTTGTTTTCGTCTCCTGCTCATTATCTCACCACAAGCCAAATTGGGTTGTCGACGGATGACATACAACAAAGAAGTACGAGAAGAGAACATATCGATTCTTTTAATCAAAAGTAAGCCGCCCTAACAGGCTTTAGAGCTCAAGACAGCGTGCATAGCAGAGTAAATAGCTGAAGAACAAAAAAAAAAAAAACTGATATGTACATCTTCATGTCTCCGGCCGGAGCAGAATCCGCACCGCGGATGCGCGGGCGAGGTGGTGGCCGTGTGCCCCGAGCTCAACCACGTGCCTCACCATCCCGACACACCATTGACATTTTAGTACCGCTAGTACAGAACACCGGAACTTAAACAAAGGCACAGGCTGTCCCTATAAAGCTGAGTGGAGGAGCTCGCCGCTTGGCGGCCGCGCACAAGAGGAGAGGATCATGTTCCAGCAGATCGAAGACCTACTCGCCTCGCCCGGAAGGTGATGACGACGATGTGCCCGCAAGCTGAATCGATCCGTCGACCACGACGGGGCTGCCGACGAGACCCATCGCTTGCCGAGGCCGCAATCCCCAATTGCAGCCCTCGCCACTGGCCGGAATGCCCAATTGCAGTAGCTCGCCGCCAGTCGCAATGCCCAATTTGAGTCGCCGGCCCGCTCGCCGCTCGCCTCCGCCCTTGAAATTGGAGAACTGCGCGCACGAAGCACGATGCAATGGATTGGACAATGGTGGGGCAGAAAAGGAGTTAAACGGTCGATGTAAAATTAGGAGCTACCCACGAACTCGGCGACGATGTGCTAACATACCCATAAAGTCGCACACCGTGGTCCACTGGACCTTAAACTTGGCACGCGGGTGCATTTTGGCCCATAGCAAGTCGGCTGATAACATGTGGCGTTGTGTTTTTGCAAAAAAACATTACAGAATTTTAATATCACAGATATGACCTAACTGCTGCCTGTATACATGTCAGACGCTGTAGAAAGAACTGAAATTTTAAACGCTGGGCTTAATATTCGAACTCGAGACCTCATGAGAGGTGACCCATGTGTCTACCACCGGCCCCCACAAGCTTTCTGGTAATTCTATACAGTTTATACATATAATATAGCAGGAAGCGTTATCTAATTTGTTTTTTTAGGGTATAATTGATTTGACCTTTCAGACACTAGTAGGTAGGCACGTGCAACGCACGTCTCAGTGCATGCTTGTAAATTTCATGAAAATAATGAGTATATGGATGTCGTATTACATGTTTGCTCTTCAATTTGAAAATTTTCAAAATCATATTTTTGAGTGTCATAAAAATCTGAAAACAATCCTGAATATATAATATTGTTTCTATTTGAGATTAAGTTGTATTCCGGGCAGTACAAAATTTGATAAAATCTGAATCTAAAAATAGTGAATAGTGCACAATTTGAACCCTAGCGCTCCCAAGCGCTCCCAAAGACAGTCGCGAACATGACCTTCACCCATTCGCTTCTCCTTGTTCTTCATTGCACAACCACTCATCTTGGCCTCTCTCCTAACTTCTCTGGATTCGCTCCAGCACCTCACCTCGTCCTCGACCTTCAGTCGTGCCCATCCTAGCTAGGCACATTATCGGTGGTAATTTTTGTAATTTTGATGTGTGTTGAATAGCTAAACATTGGGCCGATCTTGCTCGTTAGATCAACGTAGATGTACAAGTGAGATCGATTGTATCTATGAAGTTTGCTCTTTTATAAGTCACGCCTCACTGAAAACAAATCATATAACATATTTTGGAATGCACCAAACTTTTTCTAACATTTCTAATCGATAACAAACTGTGTATATTGTAATACATATATACAACTACCGATATGTTCTCCATTTAATATATAATCGTTCATAACAAGTGCATGGAACAAATTTATACCATTCGCAATCTTGTGCGAACTATGGCTCCATTCCATTCCATTTGATTTAAAACGTTAAAGGTATAGCAACCAGTTAGCAAAGTGCGAGTTTACTGGAATCTCATAACTTGGTCGGTTTTGCTAGTTTGAGAATGCAAATGAAAAAGCGCAAACTTTAGCAAGATTCGGCACCGGCTGCAAGGCAGCTTAGCTATAAAAATAACATTGATCATTCAACTAAATCAAAATGAAAGCCAAAAGAAAGACGTGGCAAAAATAATTCTACTCACTATTGGTAAAAAATATACAAACCAGGCCAACGAAGAGACGAAAGAATGATTAGAAACCATATAAGAAACTGATGCAACTGAAAATAAATAAAGATGATTTACATGTTACAACCGAAGACTGCCACTACCAGTTGCCATTAATAAAATGCAATCTTGCACAACCTGGTTTATGAAACATGATCTGCTAGGTAAAGGAAGAACAATGGAAGAAGTCAATTCAGTTCTACGGCTCGAACATATTTTGTGGTAACAGACCAATAAAAAGATTATAACATGTATTGGTCTATAAAGACTTGATTTTATTTCCTCTTTCAATCTATAGAACCACCAGGATTGGAATAACAGATGATTTGAGGATGGTGAACTAATTAATATCAGCATGTAAACCAAAATTGTATAAGCACGATGGCATGTTAGTAAATAATTGTCATCTAAACACTTATGTCAATTGATTTTTTTACGGACCAAAAAGTATTGTAAACTTTCATAGATAAAATGTGAGTCCTTGTCATTCAAAAAAAAAAAGATGCGAGGCCCTCATCAAATAGGTTAGATTTAAAATTGCTTCTCATTGCAGAAAATATGGTGAAACAAATTGCAATGGAAATGGCTGGTTTTCCGTGTGTCCCTCTACAGTAAGGGGCGCACCAGAATATATTAAGTTTTTAGCGTACATGACTGGTTCTCTACAAATTGCAATTTGAACCCTAGCGCTCCCAAGCGCTCCCAAAGACAGTCGCGAACATGACCTTCACCCATTCGCTTCTCCTTGTTCTTCATTGCACAACCACTCATCTTGGCCTCTCTCCTAACTTCTCTGGATTCGCTCCAACACCTCACCTCGTCCTCGACCTTCAGTCGTGCCCATCCTAGCTAGGCACATTATCGGTGGTAATTTTTGTAATTTTGATGTGTGTTGAATAGCTAAACATTGGGCCGATCTTGCTCGTTAGATCAACGTACATGTACAAGTGAGATCGATTGTATCTATGAAGTTTGCTCTTTTATAAGTCACGCCTCACTGAAAACAAATCATATAACATATTTTGGAATGCACCAAACTTTTTCTAACATTTCTAATCGATAACAAACTGTGTATATTGTAATACATATATACAACTACCGATATGTTCTCCATTTAATATATAATCGTTCATAACAAGTGCATGGAACAAATTTATACCATTCGCAATCTTGTGCGAACTATGGCTCCATTCCATTCCATTTGATTTAAAACGTTAAAGGTATAGCAACCAGTTAGCAAAGTGCGAGTTTACTGGAATCTCATAACTTGGTCGGTTTTGCTAGTTGGAGAATGCTAATGAAAAAGCGCAAACTTTAGCAAGATTCGGCACCGGCTGCAAGGCAGCTTAGCTATAAAAATAACATTGATCATTCAACTAAATCAAAATGAAAGCCAAAAGAAAGACGTGGCAAAAATAATTCTACTCACTATTGGTAAAAAATATACAAACCAGGCCAACGAAGAGACGAAAGAATGATTAGAAACCATATAAGAAACTGATGCAACTGAAAATAAATAAAGATGATTTACATGTTACAACCGAAGACTGCCACTACCAGTTGCCATTAATAAAATGCAATCTTGCACAACCTGGTTTATGAAACATGATCTGCTAGGTAAAGGAAGAAAAATGGAAGAAGTCAATTCAGTTCTACGGCTCGAACATATTTTGTGGTAACAGACCAATAAAAAGATTATAACATGTATTGGTCTATAAAGACTTGATTTTATTTCCTCTTTCAATCTATAGAACCACCAGGATTGGAATAACAGATGATTTGAGGATGGTGAACTAATTAATATCAGCATGTAAACCAAAATTGTATAAGCACGATGGCATGTTAGTAAATAATTGTCATCTAAACACTTATGTCAATTGATTTTTTTACGGACCAAAAAGTATTGTAAACTTTCATAGATAAAATGTGAGTCCTTGTCATTCAAAAAAAAAAAGACGCGAGGCCCTCATCAAATAGGTTAGATTTAAAATTGCTTCTCATTGCAGAAAATATGGTGAAACAAATTGCAATGGAAATGGCTGGTTTTCCGTGTGTCCCTCTACAGTAAGGGGCGCACCAGAATATATTAAGTTTTTAGTGTACATGACTGGTTCTCTACAAATTGCAATGAGAACCGAGGGCCTTTGGATAGACCTGTTTCTCGTCTCGGAAGTAGTGTGAAACAAGGCGTAAAGAAGAGGAGCCAAATCCAAGTAATGGAGGACAGGCTAGTCGGCAGCTTCATGTCACACGGACTCCATGACGAGCGGTTGCGCCACGGCCAATTTCGAGTACTTTGTCTTCGTCCACCTCTCAGGGCTACCAACTCGTCGCCGTGTGCCGTCCCAAACTCCCAATACGGAGGGATGATGTTTGTGATGGACATGTGCGGCCGGCACCCGTGCCACCTCGTCGACCCGTTCACTGGCGGGGTGAGGCCACTACCGGACCTGCCTGTCCCGTTCTCGTAGGTCGTGTTGATGCTTGTTGCGCGTACGTGCAATGCAAGTCTTCATGATTAAAAGAGACAATTTACAGTTAAGAAAAGACCGTCTACATGGATTATTTATTTTGATGAAAATCAATGGCAGCACAGATGACTCAACAATGTGATACAATAGAAATCAAGCATGTGCCAAAATTATTTCGTAATGGTACCTAACTTTGCCTTCCCGAAATTGGAAAGAATTCCATGTCGAGCGGTAGCAGAGGCTAGCTCGGTCCACACAGCTGTACGTCGCAGAGGCACGTGGCTGATTTCTCTATGGGCCGAGTGGGTGCAACGTGATCAATCAGAATAGGAATACCTCTGTGCGATCTGTTAGCCGAGTGGGTGCAACGTGATCGATCAGGACTGCTCTGTTACGTGATTAGGCATTAATCCATCAAGTTTAGGCTGTTTCGTGAACCGTTATCTTGCTCAACATTGGGAAGATCCTCATCGTTGATTGGAGGCTATTAAACGGATTAGATTTAATGTATCCCGACATGTTTGCTCTTTTATAAGTAGTATAGATTAATTACCCGTTCCGTTGTTCCATAGTCAATGGCTTAAGCAGTGGGATGACCAAAACCGGAGTGGCCCCAGCCCCCAGGCTAGCTTCTCCGTCCGTCCGTGCGACCGTGCCCCATATACGCACCTGACAGCGACAGCCTTTAACCAGCGTCAATGTCAATGTCTCCGTACGCAGCTCCTAGTGTAGCTAGGCTATGGCCCATGGAAAAACTCAAAAGAGAGGAGATAAATATAACACAACCGTAATAAAAAAATCAGCTCTAGAGGTAAATCCCCGCGTCACCTAAACACACCTACGAATCCAATTAAGCTGACAAAAGCACCAATTAAGCTGACACAACCGTATACTATTACCCGTAAAAAAATCAGCTCTAGAGGTAAAGTCCATAATTCTTGGACGTAGTATGCTTGCCCTTCCAATGACACCAGCTTTTACATTTGCCCATCCTGCCATGACTCATGAGCGGGGGCGGAGGCAGGATTAGTTAAATTTGGCTATTAGGAGGGGCCGCCTAGTGTTAAAATTTTCTAGACTACACTGTTCATAATTTTTTTACAAGTAAATCCATAGTATTAGGGGGGCCAGGGCCCCTGCTGGTCCCCACCTGTCTCCGCCACTGGCCATGAGTGCTCACCGTCGTCACACGCCTCGCCTACTCTCACCTTCTTTACGTCTCGTCTAGGGAATGGCAGCGGCGTGCACCGTGCTTCCGGGCTGCCACACGACTTTCTACCCTAAAAAGACAAATTAGATGACTTCCTGCTATATTGTATACATAAACCCTATAGACTTAACAGAAAGCATGTTAGGGCCAGTGGTAGATACAGGGTTCCTCTCTCAAGAGGTCTCGAGTTCGAATCTCAACCCCGTGCTTACAATTTTAATTCTTTCTACCGTGTTTGACATGTGGATCGGCAGCAATAAGGGCATATCTGCCACATGTCAGCACCCGACTTGCTATGGGCCAAAATGCACCCGCGTGCCAAGTTTAAGATACAGTGGACCACGGTGCGCGACTTTCTATTTTAATTCTTTCTACCGCGTCTGACATGTGGATCGGCAGCAATAAGGGCATATCTGCCACATGTCAGCACCCGACTTGCTATGGGCCAAAATGCACCCGCGTGCCAAGTTTAAGATACGGTGGACCACGGTGCGCGACTTTCTGGGTGTGTTTGCACATCGTCACCAAGTTCGTGGGTCTGTGGTGTTATTAGCTCTAAAATTACGTTAGGCCTTCCCTAATGCTTGTATCTTGACACGGTATCATAGACATATTGCTGATGTGGCACCATATTAATTGAAGAAAGAGAGTGGTGCCGTATCTTATTTAGTATACGGCTCTTGCACGAGATCATAGGCAAAAAAATATGATTAGACCAATCAAATACATGTATGAGGCCAAATTCATTAAATACTAGCCCACTAAGATACAACACTTAAGGCCTTCCGTAATGCATCGTATCTTAGCGCGACATCCTAGATGGTGGAGAATTATAAGAGACAACATCCCTAAGGGTGTCTCCAATGTTGATCTAAGGGTCGGCATTAGGAGAAAAAACTATCTTGTGGCCCGCCCACAAACATTGTGAGCCTCGACCTTAAGGCAAAACTCCTTGTGGTCGACCATATCCGTGTGACCCGGCTATAGCGAAAAAACAATCGATTTTTTCTCTCTCCTCCCTCGCAACGCACAGACATGGCGGAGACAGTTTGTCATTGCCGCGAAGTCGGCGACAACTACCACCCGGACGACGGTAAAGTGGGCAGCCACACCGGCACTGAGGCGGTGCCGACTAGGGGCTATGATGCATAGCGCAGAGGAGGCTGCGTGACGCACAGTAGAGCTCGAGGTCTCCAACGCCCAAAATATCATGGCGGAGGTGACTGATGCCGCCGTCCGCGACCGGCCATTCCGACACGTCGCCATCCACGGACGCGACCACCATGCCCGACCACCTCCGCTGCGAGACCTCATGGTTAGGCGAGCATGTCGGCGTGGACACGGTGGAGATCGAGGGCCGCGTCGTCGGGGAAAGCGCAAGGACGAGCGGATCTAATCGTCGACGTGCTTGAGTGGTGGATATCATCGGATTTGAAGTCAGCTCAGAGGAAGATTGGGGAAAAGAGCACCATCGATGGGGATTTTTAGTGCTGACCGTGAGGAAGAGCGGTTGGAAAAAGCTGACCCCGTGGGCTCCATCTTATGGCCCAGAATGGTCCTTTAACATAGGAAGATATCTAGTTCGCTATAGCAAGAATAACGGGCCCCAGCTTATGACCCATTTGAGAAATAAGCATTGCAGATGCCCTAATGCATTGTTTCTTAAGAGGTGTATCTAATCATACTTGTATTAAATGATTTTGGCCTTATCCTTATACGTGATTGGGCTAACAATATTTTATGCCTATGATACCGTGCTAGAGCCGTAGCTTATATAAGATACAACCTCAATCTCTTTCTTCATTAAATATGGTGCCACATCAGCATATTACCTATGATACCGCGCTAAGATACTACCATTACGGAAGGCCTAAGAAACCATGCATTAGGATGGTTGTATCTTATAATGCAAGGGTACCAAGGATACCACGCTAAGAGACGAAGCATTACAGAAGGGTTTAAAATATCGGTTGACCTTGCCGGTTTAAAATACGAGTTTACACTAGTTCTTGCGGGATTGAAGTAATATTAGTCTAGAAGATGAGATCAATACAGTACACAATGTTGACCTCGCCGAAGATGATGGCGATGTGAGTAATAATAAACACATATTTCATTTACCTCCTGTATGATCAACTAGGAAAGATATATTATTTTTCATTTAAATGGTCAAAGGTCAAGACATTTTTCATAGAGTCGTGCTATGCATACGATGGATCATGTCCGATCCACGTACGACACTTAGCTTAGTCGGTTGAATTTTTTGAACAACACGTAGCGTACGGACGGATTTGCCATCGTACAGGTATCGGGCCAAAAGTGTCGTACGTCAAGTAGTTCCACTTTTCATATGCCCATTAGTGGAGGAGGGGCCCTAAATTTTAGCTTCGTCCCGGGCCCCAGAAATCTCAGGACCGGCCTGTCCGTCCCATATGGTAGCAAGCCGTGGTGCTTTTGTCTCTCGGTCGGGGTGGGGAGGGATTATGTTTTCATTTTTTTTCCAAACAAATACTTCAACGGGTGTCTCTCCAATCACAACTGGGTAAATACTGTAGCCTTTATGAGTGAGTAAATAAAGATTAGGTAGGTTAAATTATATTGGTCGGTGCAGAAATATCCGTGACGTCTTGTGACTTCTAACAGAGAAGAAAACCGTTTTTTTTCTTTCTTGTTCTGTGTGTGTCGTCATCGAGTAAACCTCATTAGGGTGGCTTCAAGCCTTCAATACACGGCTGCCTCGTAAGACTATGATATCAACAAACCTAAACAATATAGTACAAGCAGAAAACCATCCACCTTAGAATCGCAAGTGGTTTCCCTCTCGCTAGGGTTCGTTTTTCTCTCGCCGTCTCTCAGGCGACGTAGAGGATCTTCCCCTACTCTGGGCCAGTTTCTGCCTGATCGGTTGTTCGGGTTGATAAAGGGGCGAGCTCGCCTCGCTTCCCGGCCTTGGCTACCGATCTCGTGCGCTGGTTTTCCGCGAGTTTTAGGGTTACCAATTGGCGATCTCGGCAATGGCGGCGGAATCATCAAGGACTGCAGGGGCCAATGATCTTGAGGCCATGATGGAACAGCTGGGTCTTGCGGAGGAGGATCTGGACGATGTTGTGTTCGAGTATGTGGTGGAAAGGCCGGATGAGGCAGTACGTTGGCTTGCGATAGCCAGAGTACACACGGAGAAGGAGTATAGCGATTTTTGGTTTAAGAAAAACATGATCACTGCTTGGGATCTTGCACAGCAAGTCCGTATATATCCGTACTCTTGAAAGAAATCTTTACACGATGCAATTTAGTTGCCTCGGTGATTGGGAGAAGGTGATGGATGGCGGCCCGTGGAATTTTAGGGGGAATCCCGTGATTCTTGCTCCTTATGACGGCTTCACTAAACCCTCGAAGATTGAACTCAATTTCATAAAAATTTGGATCCAAATCCATGATCTTCCAGATGGTTATTTTCCAATGGTGAAAGCCCTATCTTCAAAGGTCGGTGAATTCATTGCATCAGAACCGGTGTCCACTGATTTCTGTGGTAATTTTGTCAGAATAAAGATCAAGCTTGATGTTCGAAAGCCACTACGTAATCATGTGTCTATTAGTAGGGCTGGGAAGCGAGAAATTTTCATGGTTAAGTTCGAGAAACTCCCAGACTGGTGTGCGGTTTGTGGTATGTTGGGTCATGGGTACAAAGAACATGGTACTGGTCTTCACCCTCCTTCGGCGCTGGTCTTCAAAGACTTGCGTGCTGCCTGGAGTATCCGCGATACCGGTAGAACAAGCTGGTCCAGAGGAAGCAATGGTGGCCGAGGCCGTGGACGTGGAGCTCAAGGAGGGAGAAATAATTCTGCACCTGCGGGTTATGAGGAGGAGTCCTCGGATGAACAGGGGATGGACATGAAGGAGGATGATGGCGATGATGGCAACCGCAAGAGGGCTGCATTATCACATGGGAACTCACCTGCGGGGAAATTAGGCATTGTCTTGTCCCTGTTTGAAAGCGGTAATGCATCTAATGCCATTGTACCTCCGAGTCCACCGCCGAAGAGAGATCCAAAAATAGTAAACATGGGAGAGAATGATGGTGATGATGAGAACATTGGAGATAAATCGGCGGGCCTCCAAGGGGGGTGCCGTCGGGAGCAATGAGTCTTATAAGTTTCAACTGTCACGGAGCGGGCAACGACGCGACAGTTCACGAGATCCGGGATCTCGCCAATAAATTTGCTCCCAAGTTTTTTTGTATCTTAGAAACTCAAATTAGTAAGAGTAGAACTGAAAGTTTAGCAAGGAGAATTGGTTATGATAATGGTTATGCTGTGGGAAGTATGGGTAGAAGTGGTGGTATTGGGATTTTTTGGAATCATGGAATAAACATGGATGTTCTTGGCTACTGTCAATATCATGTTGATTTTATGGTGGTTGAAGCAGGTACTGATCCCTGGAGGCTGACATGCATTTATGGAGAAGCTCAAACCCATGAAAGGTATAAGACATGGGACACTTTAAAAAATATTTGTGGCTCCTGTTCCCTTCCGTGGCTTTGCATAGGCGATTTTAATGAAGTCCTTCACCACTCGGAACATGAAGGGATTGGACAGCGAACAAATTCTCAAATACAAGGATTTCGAGATACTGTGGACATCTGTGGCTTATTGGACTTGGGTTTCAATGGTCACTTCTGGACGTTTGAAAAGAAAGTTGCAGGGGGATCTTTTACTAGGGTGAGGCTGGATGGGGCCTTTGGCTCGGCTGAGTGGTGTGCCCAATTCCCTCTGGCATCAATTTCTCACCTTACGGCTGCTTCTTCTGATCATTGTCCTATTCTGCTGAAATTCAATGATTCGGGTGGCTTTACTCCTCAACGGAAACCTTTCCGGTATGAGATTACGTGGGAGGATCATCCCGAGCTGAAAAACAAAGTGGCATCTGTGTGGGCACATGGCAATTGCGTTGATTCGGTGGAAGATATTCACCTAAAATTGAAGGGGCTAGCAGAGGACTTGGGTATTTGGAATAAACGAGTATTTGGGAATGTTAAACAAGAGATCTCCAAATTAAAAAGGAGGCTTGAGGAATTACAGAATACACCAAATAGGACCGGGCCAAACCATGTGGAAATTAAAATTAATGATAGGTTGATGGAGTTATATAAGAGGTAGGAGATAATGTGGAGACAGAGATCGAGAGTGGACTGGTTGAAATTAGGAGATAAAAATACTAAGTTTTTCCATCTTAGAGCATCCATGAGGAGGAGGAAGAATATGGTTAAAAATGCTCTCGAAACCAGATGGACAAACTACCGAATGTTTTTATAGAGATTTATTCTCTTCGGAAGGGGTACTTGACATGGAGGATGTATTATCTCATGTTCCTCCGAAAGTTACCCCTGAGATGAATGGCATACTTAATGCGCCGTATAAGGAGAAGGAGATTAAGGATGCTTTATTTCAGATGATCCCTACTAAAGCCCCTGGTCCCGATGGTTTTCCCGCTCATTTTTTTCAGCGTCACTGGGATATTTGTGGTGATGATGTTACCAAAACTGTCATGAGGATTATAAAGGGAGAAGAGAGTGCAGAATCTGTCAACCACACGGTTTTGGTACTTATACCAAAGGTACAAAGCCCAACTTCTCTTTCTCAATCTCGGCCTATAAGTCTTTGCAATGTTCTATATAAAATTGCCTCGAAAGTGATCTCCAATAGATTAAAGCAAATTCTCCCGGATATTATTTCTGAAGAGCAGTTTGCCTTTGTTCCTGGAAGACTGATCACTGATAACATCATTGCTGCCTACGAGTGTTTACATTTTATGAAGAGAAGCAAAGCAAAAGTGAATAGCACGTGTGCCCTTAAACTTGATATGATGAAAGCTTACGATAGGGTGGAGTGGTGTTATTTGGAAGCCATGATGAAGAAGTTGGGATTTGATCATTCTTGGGTGGCTACAGTTATGAGTATGGTAAGCTCGGTTTCTTTCTCGGTCTCTTTTAATGGAAAGAGACTAGAGGAATTTTGGCCTACAAGAGGTATCCGGCAGGGGGATCCGATTTCACCCTACCTTTTCTTACTAGAAGCAGAGGGCCTTTCGTGCCTCCTAAAATTTAGACCACCGTCATCTCTTTTGGATGGGATTAAGGAGGCTCCATCAGCACCGTCGGTGAACCACCTCCTTTTCGCAGATGACAACCTGATGTTGTTTAAGTCAAGTGTTCAAGGGGCAGAGGAATTATCTAAACTGTTGGAAACCTATTGTTTGGCTTCGGGGAGCAGAGGATCAACCGAGATAAATCATCTATCCACTTTAGTAAATTATGTCCAGCTCACATCAAGGAAGGAGTTAAAAATGTGTTGCAAGTTCAAAATGAGTCTTTATCGGAGAGATATTTGGGTATGACAACAGAAGTGGGGCACTCAAAGATTGGGACTTTTAAATTCTTGAAGGATAGATTGTGGAATAAGGTGAAAGGGTGGTTGGAGAAGTTGCTTTCCACTACGGGCAAGGAGGTACTTATTAAATCCATTGCTCAAGCACTCCCTGTTTTTATTATGGCATGCTTTCGGTTACCTAAAGGATTCTGTGAGCACCTAAACTCGGTTATAAGAGAGTTTTGGTGGGGCAGTCAGAGGGGAAAGAGGAAGGTTCATTGGGTTTCGTGGGACACAATGACACAGCCTAAATACATGGGTGGGCTTGGTTTTCGTGATCTGGAACTCTTCAACCTTGCACTTCTCGCGAGACAAGCTTGGAGAATTATTCAAGAGCCTAATTCCCTCAGCGCAAGGATTCTTAAAGTAGTTTACTACCCAAATTCTATTTTCGCGGAGGCATCTTTAAGTTCCCATCCCTCTCAGATTTGGAGAGGCATCGTTGCCGGTTTGGATGTTCTTAAGAGGGGTTTAATCAGAAGGATTGGAGATGGAGCTTCAACATTTATTTGGAAGGATAACTGGCTACCTCGATTAACCATGCCTCGGCCACTGCTGTCTCTCCATGATAATCCACCCACCCGTGTTAAGGAGCTTATTAATCACAGTGAAGCAAGGTGGAATTCTGATATGTTAAACCATTTTTTCCTTCCTATGGATGCGAGCATGATCAGATCGATTCCTATCATCACATGTCCTATGGATGATTTTTGGGGTTGGATGCATGAGAAAAATGGTTGTTTTTCTGTTAGGTTTGCTTACAAAATGTTGGTGTGCGAAAAAAACCAACAAGGTGAAGGTGGTCTTGGGAGTACATCCAACTTGTTGATTGAAGTTAAAGCTTGGCAACCTTTATGGAAGCTCAAGGTTCCTCCAAAAATCAGATTTTTCATTTGGCGTTTATCTAAACAATCACTGCCATCTGTTGATGTCTTAATGAGGAGGAATATGGCAGCAAATAGTGGGTGTTCTCTTTGTGGTGATGTTGATTCTTGGAGACATTCTTTATTGGATTTCCCGATGGCTAGGAGTGTGTGGGCTCTTGAGGAGGATGATCTATTTGAAAAAATTCAATCATGTGGTGAATCAAATGCAAAGAAGTGGTTGTTTATCTTAAATGACTTTTTGAGTCAGGATGATTTCATTAGAATGGTGGTGAAACTATGGGCTGTGTGGTCCTCAAGAAGGAAAACTATTCATGATGACATTTTTCAGAGTCCACTTGCAACTCACTTGTTTGTTGGGAGTTTTATTAGGGAGTACTCTGAAGCTAATTGTCTATCTCAAAACCCCAGGCCAGTACCTTCAGTAAACAGAATATGGCTCCCTCCTTCTGAATGTACTGTCAAAATAAATGTAGATGGGGCTTTCTCTAGACAGAGAAAATTATGTTCAGCTGCAGCCATTTGTAGGGATGTGAATGGAGGTTATTTTGGTTCATCGATCATCGTTGCTGAAGGGGTGAATGATCCAGAAGTATTTGAATACTTGGCTTGCCGTGAGGGCCTGTCCCTAGCTGAAGATCTTGCTCTGAATAATTTCCTATTGGTGTCTGATTGCAAGAGAGTGGTTGATGATATTAATTCGAGTGGCTTTGGTTGTTCTGGTCCAGTAATCCATGAAGTACAGAGGAGGTTGAAGTCATTTGATCATTGTCAGGTGTCCCATGAGGGTAGATCTTCTAATACGGAAGCTCATAATTTAGCTAAATTTGGTCTCTCTCTGGGAATTGGCCGGCACATTTGGTTGGGTTCTCCCCATGATCCTACAATTGTACCTATAAACATTCTAGATATTTAATAAAGTGTGCTTTCTATCAAAAGAAAAAAAAAGCAGAAAACCATCCACAACCATCTGTATATGCCGATACAGACGCACTGAACAAGAAAGAAAAAACAGCAATCCCAATCAAGTCACGGAAGAATGATGACATGCTTGTCAACTGCAAAACATGGTGTTGTCATGCTTGTCAACTGCAAAACATGGTGTTGTCAGCTCAGCTATCTCTCTGGTCGCTGCTGGCGCTTGGCTCCATTCTGATCACGCTTGGCTTCGCCAATATCTTGCTCAATCTGAAACCCAAACTAGTCTTTGTTATTTGAACAGACAAAAAAAATATTGAATGCAAACAAGAGCAGAGCAAAACCAGTTTGTGAGCACTAGGCAATAAACAAGAAGCAGCCAAACGAACGAAGAGAAACAAATGTATATCAGGCGAGAGAAAGAAAATCCATGGCCTGGCAATCTTTACCGCCTAATCTTTACCTAATAATAAAGAGAGGAAGACTTCTTCCGGTCCAACCTGGTGTTTTACCGTTGTGCCCTTCCACGGGTACGTCACAGTTGGTATGTTACATCGCCTCAGGTTAGCCGGGTCCAATTCGTATCCGTTCACATCCCCTTTTCTCTCTTCCTCCTTATGGATGTTACTGGCTATAAATCTGAGTCCAACACGGTACTTGTACACCGCCTTTAGGCCAACCAGCTATCTATATAAATTAAGGATTGGAGGAGACGCTTACACGACTCGTGTAGGGGACTTCTTGCTCACGCGGCTAAAGCTACTATGAAACGATCTCTCTTAGACGTTGTGCGGACGATCGCGGATCTCGTCGAGACCTGTGGCCGGAGGAGACGTGCACGAGACATCTCACTCACCACCTCATGCTGGCAACATCTCGCCTAGAATACGCGTGCCCGACTCAGTCGGTCAGGCAGAAAAGAGATTGGAAGAGACAATTAGGCAATAGGCAATATATAGTACCATCTACGTGAATTCCTGAAGGCATAGGCGAAGCTACATGATGGATGTGCTATTCTCTAACGGTGAGAGTTAATGTCGGCGGCGGAGCTGCCGATGTTTTGCCAACGCAGAGCATGGGGCCAAAGTCAGCCACCCTGTTGGCGAAAGGGATGCACTTGCGGCGTAGCTCACAATAGTTCATGTCATGATCAACCCTCCGGGATGGTGTCCTCATAAGTCACAAAGCTCGCGGAGCTCGCGAGAACGCCGTCGAGGACAAGTGTCAGTTGTTACTCGCGCGGCCGACTCGATCGACCACTGCTCTTGTTCTACAGAGTACAGCCTACATCCTGGGTTGGCGCCTCTCCTACGTTTCGCGCGATTCCTGCGCCGCCAAGAAATTCCTGCTGGAGCTACTTTCCACCCGCCATCAGTTCTCTTTTCCGGCGGAGCCGCACTGTCCTCGCCTCCTTGCTATCCGCGTGCGGCGTGCCTCCATGATTCTTTCTCCTCTGCAGCTCTAGCTACATGGTCTAAGAGAATCGAATCTCAACAAACTCTGAGAGATGGACGACTGCAGCCAAACCATTTTCCTTTTCCTGAGATTACGGCTACTCCGATGCGGCCAGTCGAACTCTCCATGAGGACCCGCGTTGTTCGGATTCTATGGTTGTTTGATGCTGCTCCAGATTACAGGACCTCCGGAGCCAATCTCTTGCAACTTCTGTTTTTCTTAAAACGCTGCCCATGAACCTTCGCCCCGATGCTCTGTTGCTGTATGAGAAGACTCCTGTCTGGATGAGCCCGACACTTTAGGTGGATCTACATGAATAAGTATTAAAGAAAAACAAATGGAGCGATAGGGTGAGTGATATGATAACAAAATGAGTGGATGAGAAAGAAAAACAGGGATATAACAAAGTTCAATTCGGCGTGTAAAAAATTAGTTCAGTTCAAGAATTACTCACTGGAATTTTCATGGAAATTAAATAACATATAATAATAATAATATTAAGCAGCTAGCAAAAACCCTTGGCCCGGCCAGCAAAACTCATAGTACCGGCCCTACCAAATTTAGTGATTTTTACCGTCAAGTGACTTGATAGAATGAACAGCTATGTACATCCTTCTTTAATTTTTGTTATGTATTCGAGAATATAGGGTCAATTTCTGTGCTAATCTATAATCTTTGGAATTGTACGTCATTGTTTTACAAATTGTTATACACATGGTCACACAGATTGAAAATGATGTGGCCATTGTTTTGTCAATTTTGATTTGTTTTTCAATTAAAAACAAATCCATGTTTAATTTAGATCGCGATTCACAAGTATAGGGTACAAATGACAAAGATTTGGAGTTCAGGGTTTGAACTCCTAGACTTTTACAATTTTAAGGTTTAAAATAGACATTTTTTTATAAATTAGTATTCTCTCCCGTTGCAACGCACGTGCACGTTTCCTAGTAATAATAATAATAAAGAAATTACATCCTTTGGACCTGGTGTTTTACCGTTTTATCCTTTGGACTTCTTCCGGTCCGTTTATTATTACCCCTATACTTATCAATAGAAATTACATCCTTGCCACCTCATAATTGGAAAAAAACGTTCGTGTGGTCAAACCAAGCGAGACCATGGTTTCGTATGCACGCCGTGCCTAATCCTATTTGTGTCGATTCTTCAAAGAAAGCATGTGTTTGAGTCTATGTATATAACTAGGAAACTAAAAGACGACTCAAGCTTTAAAACCGGGCTAATCCCCTCGATCTCGTCGTCAAGGAGCCTGACGAGGTATGGCACAGAAGTATATCATGTCGTCGCCGTCGAGCTTGGCGAGGACCCATGGTACGCCAGTCGTCGGGGCGTGGTCGCCGGGGAGCCTAGCGAGGTACGCCCTTTGTCGCTGTTGCATGTCGGGGAGCTTGACGAGGTATGCCCAAGCAAGGGACCGGACCGGGCATAAGACAAGACAAGAGGAAGACGGTACCCGGCCGAAGCATGGAGGACACCGCCATCGACGCCCAGCTTGATGTGGCGGCTGCGCAACTGCCGGCTAGAGGAGGGTATCACTAGGTTTGATCGAAGCACCCACATCCACTCTCCTGGCAACTGTGTTGCATCACCGCCTCACTGCAATGGATCGGAGTCGGCCAGATCACCGCCGCGCCGCCTTGAGTCAGCCCCCGTATGACATCTTTCCCGGTGTCTTCACCGCGCCGTGACGATGCCAGCTCGCCGGTGCAGAGATCGCGGCCATACTCAAGCCAGGCGACGCTCCTGCCTTAGCTATTGCAGATTATTAACAGTTGATGTCCTGCCCACTGTGCTGCGCCTCTCCCTCAGCTGCCATCCGGATAGCTTATAACCGAGCTGCACCGGAGGGCGACTACACGGTCCAACTCCTGAGGTCGTTATGCACATGCATGGTTTCTCCGGCAAGCTAGATCTAAGAGTCCGTGCGCATATTGGCGGATGCATACATATGTGATCTCATATACTCCTTCCGTTCAACAATAGATGACTTTTCATTTATCTATGTATAAATGTATGTGGACACTAAAACATGTCTACATACATCCATATTTAGACAAATAAAGGTCATCTATTGTTGAACGGATGGAGTAAATGTGAGTACAGGTACCGGTTGATCGACAACTCGCGTCTTCATGGTTGGAACCAACACAGGAGCCACCGTAGACTCGACGACGATGCACCACATTCTAGGTGGCACCTTGCGGACGCCCACACTACAAAAGCAACGCAGATTCATCTTTTTACTACTCATATTCATTCTCGTGTGGAGTGTATCCCTCGCACTTGGACCAAGATTATGCATGCTACCCTACAACCACAATAAAAATATGCGTGCTACCATAACTCCAACCACACCAAGTCGTTCAAAAACCGACGAGACGGGCATTGCCAGAGTAAAGTTCATGCTACCGGTATGCCTCTGGTCAGGACCGGCTCAAGAATTTTGAAAGCCCCGGGGCGAATTCACGAATGGGTCCAATTTATTTTTGAACATATGTTATAAAGTCATAAACAATGGTATAAGAATCAAACATCTGATTTTTTTTTCTTCCCTTTGTTCTAAATAAAGTATCATATAAGTTACAACGCATGAACATAATATCACTAGTGGAAACAACCCCTCTCGTCCAGGGGGCCGGGGGGCAGCTGTCCCGGTTGCAACCAAATCCGGGACAAATGCCCTGCATTGGTCCCGGTTCGTGTGCCCGGGGCAACAGGAATCGCCTGGGCGCATTGGTCCCGGTTCGTGGGGGGCATATCGGTCCCGGCTCGTGCCACGGACCGGGACCAATGCCTAGCCACAGGCCACGTGGCACGCGCATGACCTGTTGTCCCGGTTCAGTCCACGAACCGGGACCAATGCCCCCTTCCCCTATATATACTGCCTCAGCCCCCCCTCCTTCCATCTTTTTTTTTTCCTTGGAGGTGTGAGAGAGTGTGTTGTTATAGTGTGTTTTTTTTACTATGCACACTAGGTGTTCGACGAAATTCCCGAGACGCACACAAGCTCACTGAAAATGGTATCTTCGACCGAGGTTAACAAATTATCTTTTTCATCTGTAACTGATACATAAAAAAGTATTATTTGTCGATGTACTGTGGTCATCTCTGTATTAATATGTATTTTGATAAACTTAATTATATGATGCAGATGGATGCACGGCAGCGATGGATGTACGGTGACCGACGCACTTCCGAGTATATGGCAGGCCTGAATGCATTTCTTGTTGTAGCTCAGGCGAACAAAGATAATGGCTTCATGTGTTGCCCATGTGTGGATTGTCGGAACGTCAGAGAACATTCTTCCGAAAGAATCCTTCACGGCCATCTACTTCGGAGAGCTTTCATGCCCAGCTATAATTGCTGGACCAAGCATGGAGAAAGAGGGGTTGTGATGGAAGACGATGAAGAAGAAGAAGAAGATCCTTTGTTCCCTAAATACGACGATACTGCAATGGAAGAGAATGCAGAAGAAGGAGGTGATCAAGAACAGGCATCAGAAGAGCCCGATGATGATCTTGGCCGAGTTATTGCTGATGCAAGGGAAGACTGTGAAAATAAATTGGAGAGGTTGAAGCTGGACAACATGTTACAGGATCACAAAAAATTGTTGTACCCAAATTGCGAAGATGGTAGCACAAAGCTCGGTACCACACTGGAGTTGCTAAAATGGAAGGCACAAAACGGTGTGACTGACAAGGCATTTGAGAGTTTACTTCAACTAATGAAGCCAAAGCTTCCAAAGGATAACGAGTTGCCTGAGAGTACGTACGAAGCAAAGAAAGCTCTCTGCCCTCTAGGATTAGATGTGCAGAAGATACATGCATGCATTAATGACTGCATTCTCTTCCGCGGTGAGAAGTACGAGAATTTGGATGAATGTCCGATATGCACTGCACTGCACTGCGGTATAAGATCAGAGCAGATGATCCTGGTGATGTTGACGGCGAGCCCCCCCGTAAGAGGGTTCCTGCTAAGGTGATGTGGTATGCTCCTATAATACCACGGCTGAAACGTCTGTTTAGAAACAAAGAGCATGCTAGGTTGTTGCGATGGCACAAAGAAGACCGTAAGAAAGATGGAAAGTTGAGGCACCCCGCCGATGGATCGCAGTGGAGAAAGATCGAGAGAGACTTTCCAGACTTTGCAGGAGAGGCGAGAAACTTATGGTTTGGTCTAAGTACAGATGGCTTTAATCCTTTTGGGGAGCAGAGCTCCAGTCATAGCACTTGGCCTGTAACTCTATGTATGTACAACCTTCCTCCTTGGTTGTGCATGAAGCGCAAGTTCATTATGATGCCAGTTCTCATCCAAGGCCCGAGGCAACCTGGCAACGACATTGATGTGTATCTAAGGCCATTAGTGGAAGACCTCTTAGAACTGTGGGGCAAACCAGGTGTACGTGTGGGATGAGAACGAACAAAAGCCATTTGACCTACGGGCGTTGCTTTTCGTGACCATCAATGATTGGCCAGCTCTTAGTAACATTTCCGGTCATACAAACAAGGGATACAATGCATGCACACACTGTTTAGATAAGACTGACAGTGTTTTTTTGGATAAATGTAAAAAGGTTGTATACCTGGGGCATCGTAGATTTCTTCCGATCAAGCATCCCTTAAGGAAAAAAGGAGGGAAGCATTTCAGAGGTGAGGCAGATAACCGAAAGAAGCCTGAGCTCCATAGTGGTAATGATATATTCGATATGGTCAAGGACCTAGAAGTAATCTTTGGTAAGGCTGCTGGCAGCCAACCAGTTCCGTACGGCCCTGATAAGCGGGCACCCATGTGGAAGAAGAAATCTATATTTTGGGAGCTACCCTATTGGAAAGTTTTAGATGTCCGGTCTTCGATCGACGTGATGCACGTGACAAAGAATCTCTGTGTAAATCTGCTATGCTTCCTGGGCGTGTATGGGAAGTCAAAAGATACGCCTGAAGCACGGGAGGACCAGCAACGTATGAAAGACCCAAGCAACAAGCACACAGATACAGGGCGCCATTCCTTAAGCAGCTACGCTCTTACTAAAGCAGAGAAGGAAATATTCTTTGAAGTCCTTTACAGTATCAAGGTTCCGTCTGGCTTCTCGTCGAATATAAAGGGGATAATAAACATGGCAGAGAAAAAATTCCAAAACCTGAAGTCTCATGACTGCCACGTGATTATGACGCAATTGCTTCCGATTGCATTGAGGGGGCTTCTACCGGAAAATGTTCGAGTACCCATTGTGAAGCTATGTGCATTCATGAACGCAATATCTCAGAAGGTAATCGATCCAGAAATTCTGACAAGATTACAGAGGGATGTGGTCCAGTGTCTTGTTAGTTTTGAGTTGGTGTTCCCACCATCTTTCTTCAACATTATGACTCATCTCCTTGTTCACCTATGTGAAGAGATTCATATTCTCGGTCCGGTATTTCTACACAATATGTTCCCCTTTGAGAGGTTCATGGGAGTCTTGAAGAAATATGTTCATAACCGTGCTAGGCCAGAAGGAAGCATCTCGAAGGGCTATGGAACAGAGGAGGTCATTGGGTTCTGTGTTGACTTTATTCCTGACCTTAAGACAATTGGTGTTCCTGAATCGCGGCATGAGGGGAGACTGAGGGGAAAAGGAACGCTGGGAAAGAACACAATGATACCTAGGGACGGGCATTCTTTGACCAAAGCACACTACACAGTTCTACAAAATTCTATGTTCATGGCTACGTATGTCGAGGAACACAGAATATTGTACGGTCTGCAAACCCGGGGAAGGATGACTCATGGATTAAACGCGAACACATGGAGACTTTCGGAAGTTGGTTGCAAACACGTCTTATAAATGACACCACTGTTGAAGATCAGCTATACATGTTGGCAGGGTCACCATCTTCGACTATTGGGAGTTTTCAAGGGTACGAGATAAATGGGAATACATTTTACACGAGCTCCCAAGATAAGAAGAGCACCAACCAAAACAGTGGTGTCCGCTTTGATACAACAAACGAGAATGGAAAAACTGACACATACTATGGTTACATAGAGGAGATATGGGAACTTGACTATGGACCTTCTTTTAAGGTCCCTTTGTTCAAGTGCAAATGGGTCAACCTGAATGGAGAAGGGGTAAAGGTAGACCCGCTTTATGGAATGACAACAGTGGATCTCAACTGTATTGGTTACAATGACGAACCACTCGTTCTAGCCAGTGATGTGGCTCAGGTCTTCTATGTGAAGGACATGTCTTCCAGACCGAAGAAAAGAAAAAAATAAGGGAACAATTTCATCATACGATGAGCCGAAGCGTCACATAGTTCTCTCAGGGAAAAGAAACATCGTGGGAATCGAGGACACGACAGACATGTCAGAAGATTATAATAAGTTTGTTGAAATTCCACCCTTCACAGTGAAAGCTGACCCCACCATCCCGTTAAATAATGAAGATGCTCCATGGTTACGGCCGAAGCGATCATAAGCAAGGGACACGAAGAAAATTCATAAGACTAGATAGGGATGTTGTTGGTGATGTGTAATAATAAACGTGGAATACATGATCATAGTTCTTATAACGTAGTATGAACGAGATTTTGTTAGCCAAAATGATATTTATACATATTATGTGATTATGAATGGAGTAGGTGCAAGTTTGACCAATAATTTGTATTGATCGGTCAAAAGCTGGCAAGCATTGAGTGCTTGACAACTATGACCAGTCTGACTTCATTATTATTCCAACCAGCGACTCGAAGTGATAGTACAGATACCATCCTGACAGATATTGCAGGATTATAACTACTTTCGAGATGTAGTATGTGTTGACACACGGTATAGAACAAGTGATTATGGCAGGCCTCTATTGTTATTCATTGGAGTTAACCACCATAAACAACCCAAACTAGGCAGAGGAGAAGTAGAATCAGGTAGAGAAACATTAGAGCCGATGAGAAGTACAAATAGCATATGGAGAGAAACAAGGTTTAAAAGATATTGCTAGGTGCTTCCGGACAAAAGATTATGAAATCAAAGTTTTGAAATTCTCAAATCAAACCATAAGTTCACAAAGCATACGCAAACATGGACCGTTACCAACCTGAGCCGCAAGGAGCAGTAGAGCAGAGCAGAGCAGACTCTAGAGGATGGACAAGCAGCCAGGACTGACATCGACTCTAGAGGATGAACAAGCCAGTGTTGAAGAACATGTTTCCCAATGGTGTTAATGTGGTGTCCTTATTCTCCGGTATTGGAGGAGGAGAGATAGCTTTGCACAGGCTTGGCATCCACATGAAGACAGTGATTTCAGTTGAGATAGGTGAAGTTAATAGGAGGATTTTGAGGGGTTGGTGGGATCAGACACAAACTGGCACTTTAATTGAGATTGCCGACGTGAAGTCTCTCACTAATGATAGCGTACACGGAAGGCAATTCATTCCAAATTGATACTGTGGGTTGCCACTTGTCGGTGTTGAAGAACATGTTTCCCAATGGTGTTAATGTGGTGTCCTTATTCTCCGGTATTGGAGGAAGAGAGATAGCTTTGCACAGGCTTGGCATCCACATGAAGACAGTGATTTCAGTTGAGATAGGTGAAGTTAATAGGAGGATTTTGAGGGGTTGGTGGGATCAGACACAAATTGGCACTTTAATTGAGATTGCCGACGTGAAGTCTCTCACTAATGATAGCGTACACGGAAGGCAATTCATTCCAAATTGATACTGTGGGTTGCCACTTGTCGGTGTTGAAGAACATGTTTCCCAATGGTGTTAATGTGGTGTCCTTATTCTCCGGTATTGGAGGAGGAGAGATAGCTTTGCACAGGCTTGGCATCCACATGAAGACAGTGATTTCAGTTGAGATAGGTGAAGTTAATAGGAGGATTTTGAGGGGTTGGTGGGATCGGACACAAACTGGCACTTTAATTGAGATTGCCGACGTGAAGTCTCTCACTAATGATAGCGTACACGGAAGGCAATTCATTCCAAATTGATACTGTGGGTTGCCACTTGTCGGTGTTGAAGAACATGTTTCCCAATGGTGTTAATGTGGTGTCCTTATTCTCCGGTATTGGAGGAGGAGAGATAGCTTTGCACAGGCTTGGCATCCACATGAAGACTGTGATTTCAGTTGAGATAGGTGAAGTTAATAGGAGGATTTTGAGGGGTTGGTGGGATCAGACACAAACTGGCACTTTAATTGAGATTGCCGACGTGAAGTCTCTCACTAATGATAGCGTACACGGAAGGCAATTCATTCCAAATTGATATTGTGGGTTGCCACTTGTCGGTGTTGAAGAACATGTTTCCCAATGGTGTTAATTTGGTGTCCTTATTCTCCGGTATTGGAGGAGGAGAGATAGCTTTGCACAGGCTTGGCATCCACATGAAGACAGTGATTTCAGTTGAGATAGGTGAAGTTAATAGGAGGATTGTGAGGGGTTGGTGGGATCAGACACAAACTGGCACTTTAATTGAGATTGCCGACGTGAAGTCTCTCACTAATGATAGCGTACACGGAAGGCAATTCATTACAAATTGATACTGTGGGTTGCCACTTGTCGGTGTTGAAGAACATGTTTCCCAATGGTGTTAATGTGGTGTCCTTATTCTCCGGTATTGGATGAGGAGAGATAGCTTTGCACAGGCTTGGCATCCACATGAAGACAGTGATTTCAGTTGAGATAGGTGAAGTTAATAGGAGGACTTTGAGGGGTTGGTGGGATCGGACACAAACTGGCACTTTAATTGAGATTGCCGACGTGAAGTCTCTCACTAATGATAGCGTACACGGAAGGCAATTCATTCCAAATTGATACTGTGGGTTGCCACTTGTCGGTGTTGAAGAACATGTTTCCCAATGGTGTTAATGTGGTGTCCTTATTCTCCGGTATTGGAGGAGGAGAGATAGCTTTGCACAGGCTTGGCATCCACATGAAGACAGTGATTTCAGTTGAGATAGGTGAAGTTAATAGGAGGATTTTGAGGGGTTGGTGGGATCAGACACAAACTGGCACTTTAATTGAGATTGCCGACGTGAAGTCTCTCACTAATGATAGCGTACACGGAAGGCAATTCATTCCAAATTGATATTGTGGGTTGCCACTTGTCGGTGTTGAAGAACATGTTTCCCAATGGTGTTAATTTGGTGTCCTTATTCTCCGGTATTGGAGGAGGAGAGATAGCTTTGCACAGGCTTGGCATCCACATGAAGACAGTGATTTCAGTTGAGATAGGTGAAGTTAATAGGAGGATTGTGAGGGGTTGGTGGGATCAGACACAAACTGGCACTTTAATTGAGATTGCCGACGTGAAGTCTCTCACTAATGATAGCGTACACGGAAGGCAATTCATTACAAATTGATACTGTGGGTTGCCACTTGTCGGTGTTGAAGAACATGTTTCCCAATGGTGTTAATGTGGTGTCCTTATTCTCCGGTATTGGATGAGGAGAGATAGCTTTGCACAGGCTTGGCATCCACATGAAGACAGTGATTTCAGTTGAGATAGGTGAAGTTAATAGGAGGACTTTGAGGGGTTGGTGGGATCGGACACAAACTGGCACTTTAATTGAGATTGCCGACGTGAAGTCTCTCACTAATGATAGCGTACACGGAAGGCAATTCATTCCAAATTGATACTGTGGGTTGCCACTTGTCGGTGTTGAAGAACATGTTTCCCAATGGTGTTAATGTGGTGTCCTTATTCTCCGGTATTGGAGGAGGAGAGATAGCTTTGCACAGGCTTGGCATCCACATGAAGACAGTGATTTCAGTTGAGATAGGTGAAGTTAATAGGAGGATTTTGAGGGGTTGGTGGGATCAGACACAAACTGGCACTTTAATTGAGATTCCCGACGTGAAGTCTCTCACTAATGATAGCGTACACGGAAGTTACTATGTTTTCAAGCGGGGGTCGGGATAAAGGGAAAATACGTGTGGATGCGCAGAGTAAAACTTCGAAGGAAAACTATGGTTTTTCTGTTGTAGACGAAGATCTCAAATTCACCGTGTCAATAAGGTACAACTCGCTTTGAATTAGGAAGATCACAAGAGAAATAAAAAATTGTAACATTTTTATATTCAAATTATATACAAATGAAAAAATAATTAATAGTTTCAATAGTTAGAATAATTATTTAGTTAAACGAAAAATAGATTTAAATTAGTTTTGCAAATTCTAGCATTTTTCATGTTGGAATTTTTGTCAAATTTGAAACTATATAGAAGTTGTTAATGTGCAAACTTAACCCTTTTCAAATTTTGGCGCTAAAATTTTTTAGGCGCGCAGGGGTGCCACCGAAATTCGAAATTTGTTTTTGGTCCCGGGCCGTGGTACCAACCGGGACCAAAGGGGCTCTAGTCCCGGTTGGTTGCACGGGCCGGGACTAGAGGCCCAGGTGTATAAAAATCGCGGCCCCCTCTCCAGGCCGAACGAACACCCCAGGGACAGGTACGAGTGGACATGGCTGGGCGAAGCCCTGCCGGCGGAGGGAACGAGTAGACAGATCCCGCCGGCGGACCGCCGGCGGGGATGGGCTAGGGACACGGTAGACTAGGGGGGCACACAACTTATATTAAAAAAAGGCCAGGGGCCTTGCTTACATAGATAGGGGGCGGCGCGGCCACAGGCGGCCGGCCGTACTTGCATAAAGGGGCGGCGGCACGGCCACAGGCGGCCGGCCGTTTTCTTGGGGGGTAGCTAGGGGCCTTGCTAACATAGAATAGGGGGCGGCGGCGCGGCCACAGGCGACCGGCCGATCTAGTTGTCCTCCTCGTCGGAGGAGATTTCTTGGTAGGGGGGCGGCTGCCACAGGTGGGCAGGCGGCTGGGCCGGGGGTGCAGGCATCGGGGGCATCGGAGGCGCGTACGGCGGTGGCGGGGGCAGCGGCGGTGGCGGGGGCAGCACCTCCTGCGGCGACGGAGGCGGAGGGGGCAGCTCCTCCTGCTCCGGCGACTCCGGCGCCCAGACGCCCCCGGTCCAGGCCCAGGACATGCCGTACTCCAGCCCGGGGGGGAGCGGCTGCGACGGCGGCTGGTCCTCGGACGCCTCATACTCGGCGTAGAGCGCGTGCCACCAGGGGGTTTGCTCGGGGGGCGGTGGCGGCGACATGGCGGCGGCGTCGGCGCGGGCGGCGGCCACGACCCGCTCCCACCGCTTGATTTCGTCCTCGACGAGTGAGCGGCGGGAGGCCTCGCAGGCATCCTCCATGGCGGCCCGGAGCACGGGGTCCTCCTCCCCGGAGAAGTCCTCCGGGATGTCCTCGAGGAGCCACAGCTCCCTCTCCCGGCCGGGCGGTGGCGGCGGGTAGTCCTCGACGTCCACCTCGTGGGGGGCGGGGATGTAGGAGCGCCGGCGCTGCTCGTGCTCCTACTCGAGCCAGGCGCCCCAGTAGGGGGAGCTGCGCGCGTACGCGCGCTCCCTGCGGACGCGGGCCGGCAGGAGCTCGCGCCGGCGGTCGATCTCCTCGAGCAGCGCCTGGCCGGTCGGGACCGGCGGCACAGGGATCCGCTGGGGGTTCAGGTGCCAGCCGTCCGGGAGGTGGACGTCAGCATAGAACACCGGCGTGGCGTTGTTCCAGTGCCACTCGGCCTCGTCCACCCGGACGTACCGGCGGAACCTCTTGCCCTTGGGCGCGGCGCTGGGCGGCGGGCGTGCAGCCGGAGGTGGCGCGGGGACGCGCGGCGTCCCGCCGAGGCGGACACCTCTAGGGCCGTAGCCGAAGGCCTCCGCCGGCGGTGGTGGGACGCGGCTGGCGCCGCTCGAGGAGCCTTCGTTCCTGGGGCGCTTGCCGGAGCCGCTGCCGAACCAGCGGGACATGGTGGCTATGGTTGGTCTGCCTTGGGCGCGGCCGGGGTGGATGGGTTGTACGGGCGGCGGGGGGCCTTTAAAAAGGACCCGGGGTGGGCTGGCATGCCAACCGGCGGCCTGGACGTGGCGGCGGTTGCAGGCGGCCATGAATGCGGGCAGGAGCCGAGGCGTGGCGGCGGTTGCAGCCGTGGCACGCGCGCGTGGGGAAGTGGGGGCGCGGGAAGCCGAGGCGGGGCGGGAAGACGAGGCGACAGTGGCCCTTTGACCGTCCTGTAGTCTTAATTTAAGGGACCAGGCGAGCCAGCGAACGGCCGCTGGCCAGTGGCCCCTTCGAACCATTGACTGACCACGCTGGCCAGTGGGCCCTTCGAACCGTTGACTGACCATAATAAAAGACGCGGGCTAGTGGGCCCTTTTGACAAAAAATGTGACCAGTGGGCTTAATAAAAGACGTGGGCCTGGACGCAGTTGGGGAAAGGGAGGCCGGCTCGGGATTAGGAGACAGGAGCCCAAAAGACGTGGGCCTGGACGCGGAAACTGAACGATTATATATATTTTTTTGTCAAAAAAGTATCCATCCCGGTCCCTTGAACGAACCGGGACGAACTCCCTGACCCAGGTTCGCCACGTGGCCTATCCTTACCATCCCGGGTCCTGGCACAACCGGGACCAATGGGACGGGCCATTTGTCCCGGCCAGCCCATCCCGGTTGCACAACCGGGACAACTGGCCCTTACGACCCAGGACAAAAGGCCCTGTTTCCACTAGTGTATATAGAAATAACAAGCTAGCAAACCTCCAGTAATCATGTGAAACGAGACTTTCAAGTATTTTTCGATGCAAAACCATGAATGAGACTGTCAAGATCGATATTGTCCAACATATTCTTCTCAATGAGTATCTCCGCGATATTAATATACTTCCCTTTATTAAAAAAAATTCTTCCCAATGACGTGTGTTCCCCAATTTCTTGGCAATGAGCCGGTCTCCAACTCTCTGTGATCTGCACGGGAACCGATCGCATGCAGCCGTGCACTTGGCGACTTCGCGAGGACGACCTGTTGGCGAGGGCCAGGCGCGAGGCGATGCCGCCGCGATGAGCAGATGACCTCTGTCTCCGTGCGCCCGATGCGCGATTTGCTCGAGAAGATGCGAGTAATCAGGAATCATACCTGCGCGTGCCGAACATGCCGTCGCCTTGATGGAGTGTTCGTTGCTTCCTTCGTGGCTGGAGCAGGCCGGGGCGAGAAGACGTGAAGTGTTCGTGCCACTAGTAGGGAAAGGGCTACCAGTGACGAACAAATATCAGCTACCGCTGGCGAACACGTGTTCGCCAGCGCTACCACGCCAGTGGTAGCAGGTTACTGCTGGCGAACACCACTTCGCCAGCGGTAGGGCATGTTACCGCTGGCGAACAAGGCCTTGTTCGCCAGCGCTATGTTCGCCAGCGGTAGCTCCTCTGTTCGCCAGCGGTATTTGTTCGCCAGCGGTAGTAATCCTGTTCGCTAGTGCTACTGTTCGCCAGCGGTAGGTACTTTGTTCGCCAGTGGTAAGTTTCACAGGTTTGTATTTTTTCTTTTTTTTGTATAACAGTTTGTATATTCTGATTCTGTATATTCCCAGGTCCAAATACATTCAAATTCTATAATTTATAAACTTCACACATATAAATCACTGATAGCACATCGATAAATCATAGATACATATGCATCCATCCATAACGAATTTAACACATCGATAACGAAATTAACACATCTATACATATGCATCCATATCCAATTCTCATAAGTACGAATACAACACATTGATCTCAATAACACGTTTATGTCGGAAGATTTCGAACCCAAAATATAGCCATCTAATTAGTTCAACGATTACAAAGGTATCACTACTACATCTATGCAACGTACGCGCGATATAGAGATCAATCGCAAAGAAGACTAGCTAGATATACGGCCCGCCTCCGCTTTAGCTTCCGCCTCCGCTTGCGATCTTTCGCTAGGGCCAGCGCGCCGTCGACTTCTTCATCTCTCTGTAGACCAAGATAAAAGCATTAGACCGGCAAAGGAAATCACAAGTTCTTATTAGGAGCAATTCGTAACGAATCGAATACATACCGTCGATCATTTCTTCCTCGATGTTGTGATCTTCTGTTTCTTCTCCGGCGGGAACGGAAGAGCACCTTCTAACGAGTTGAATGGTCTCTCGTCAGTCTGCTCTAGCACACATTGTCGCAACTCATTGTTAGATGGTGGGGTACCGTTCCAGTGGAAGGTAGATCCTGAAGTTACTACATCCTTATAGATGATTGTGCAGAGCTTGCGCTGGATGCGACCAAAGTTTTGTCTGTACTCAGCATCAGACCATTCCACGATGCTGCGAGACCATTTGTCTACAGCAGCCATGTATTGCAGACTATGTTGGTCCTTCATGATCTCCGTCATGTGTTGGATGAGGTACCATGCCTCCATTTGGCCGCCTGGCGCCTGCTTGGGGCAGGGAAACTCTGTTCTGTGTCTGAACACATATTTGCCTTGAATTTGTTTCTTCCTGTCGCAGAATCCTTCCCCCCCTGATGTAGCCATCCATAGCATCATTGAGAACAGACTTGATGAGGGTGTAGTTCTTCTCCTTCATCGTACTCCCGGAGTCGAGATATACTGCGTGCGCGTCTCTCGGGTAGAGCATGATGAGGGTGCCGTATTTGTTTCTGCGCAAAACAGGGGAGTCCATATGGTTAGTGAGCAACACTTGTTCACTAACTATATATGCGCAAACTTATGTAAAGATGGGAAATATAACTTACTCAGGAAAGTAGGGCACGAGGGTGATCCTCTTGTTCATATGGTTAGTGAGCAACACTTGTTCAAGGTACTTTGTCGCTTTTGCCCTACCCCTGGGGTTGTTCAAGTACATGTCGTGCATGTAGTAGGGGTCTGCTAGCCCGATGTTTCTGACATTCTCTACGGATAGCTGATGCGCCAAGCTGAGCGTAAACAGACGGACGATTGACGAGTGGAGTGATTTCATGTGGAACATCCGGAAAATGTCGTCAAATCTAATGATGATTTTGTTTGCGTTGCCTTCAGTGACAAATCCCGCCGTAGATGGCACCTTTGCGACCAAAACCGGCAGCGTTGGATTTTTCTCTTTGAGAAGCATCTCCTCCATATATAGTACACCGTCATGGACGCTACGCATATCACATGTCAGCAAGGCGACCAACCTCGGCGGAAGCATCGGTTTCCCCAACTCATGGATCTGATGCCAGTCGGTTATGGGTATCCTGTCCAATACACGTCCTGTCTGCGGCTTAGACTTGGTCCCCTCCACCGGTTGGCTCATCGATGCAACGGCAGAACTCTTCTTAGTTCTTTTCCGTGCATACTTGATCTTAGGCTGAGTCTTATGAAATACATCCGCTACCGCCTCTTTGAGGGCATCCTGGCTGATGACTTCTTGCTCGGGGACTGCCGGCTCTTGAGAAGAGAAAAGACGCTTTGTGCATCGATATTTATCCGCTTCCTCCGCTGGCAAGAGAAGTTGATCAAGATCATCCAGGCCGGGCGCCCCCTCGTAAGGATCGTCGACGAGGTAGTCATTCGGGTTCTCATCTTCGTCGCCGTCGTGCTGCACGGACTTTGCAGGTGAGAAATCCTTGTGTTGGCTCGGGTGCCCCGACCCCTGGACCGGTGTTGGAGTGTTGGCAGGAGTACTTTCCAAACGAATTAGTGATTTCGGCCAGGTCAATGGCCAAACCAAGCATTGCTCCAGGTTCAACTCGCTGTCGGCTGCGGGTGGTTGGTTCGGAGGATCGAGAGCACCGCAACCAGGAAGCACCCGACTTAACGTCACTCTGAACACGTCCTCGGGCATACGAACGCCGTGGGATACGCGGTTCAGAGGTGTGATGATTTTTCCTTTGGCGACGTCCTTTAACTCGCCGTTCACATTAAGGAGCAATGTGCATCCCGTCTCGTCGGCCTGCGAAACGTCGCGCGATCGTTGTTAGAGACTGATGCCGTCACGAATCAAGTCATAATATATAATTAAGCAGTGCACGTTGAATTACCGTGAGGGCATTGAGCTCGGACAAGGGGGATGGACCGCTAAGTGTCGGCGGCGGCGTTGAAGAGATGTGGCGGGGCGGCGACGGATCTTTGCGACCTTCCGGCTGAGGGTTGGGGGCCGGCTCGTTCCGCGCAGCAGACTCCACGACGGGGGCCGCGTTCTGCGGCGCCACGACGGGGGCCACGTTCTGCGGCGCCACGACGGGGGCCACGTTCTGCGGCGCTGGCTGCACCATTTGGGCTATGTTTATCTGCGGGAGCGGCCCTTGTCCTCCACCTAGCATCCACGGCGCTAAGGACTGAGCGACGGTCGAACAGATGGTAGGGAGGAGCTCATTGAGCCTCTCGTTCACAAGCTCGTCGACCGTCTTCTCCGGGCCCTTGTTCCGCTCCTTACGCTTTTCCTTGGTGTCGGGGTAGTAGTGCGCATGCCGATGACCCTTTCCGAGGCCATGCACATGGCCACGATTCGGCTTCTTGTCAAGGGGCACTCCCTTCATCGCGTTAAGCGCCCTAATGAAAGGGGTGTCATACGAGTCCTTGTTCGTCGTCGCCGAGGACCCCCCGTCAGATTGAGATAGGCGTTCTTTTTCTTCTTCCTCGAGATACTTATTCTCGAGCAGCTTGACCTTCTCGTTCAACACAAGATCGCCGGGCTTTTTGGGATCTTCCCTGTAATGGGCCCTGACAAAATTTCTCACCTGCGGGTCGGTGATCTTGTCAAACGGGTTCGGCCCTTCTCTCTTCGAATCCTCCTTTTCCCATACTTTCTGCTTCCCAAGGTAACCCCGGCTTCCGAGATTGTGAGGGCCAATGTTCTTTTTTCGCTGTTCTTTCCCCCATTTAGTCAGCGCAATCCTTTCCGGTTTGAGTTCGTCGATCTTGAATTGGGCCAAGTCTTCCTCGGAAATGGAGGGCCACATCTTATGGATCTCATCAAAATCCTTACCCTTCGCAAGCATCTGCCGCAAACTGGATCTCCAAGTCGTAAACGCCTTGGCGAACTTGTTCAGTGCTAAGGAGTTGACCAGATTCTTCTTCAGGTCCTGGTTGTCGTAAGGATCCGGGAATTTGTACCTTGTGTGCAGCTTCTCAATCATCAGGGCGGCATTAGCCTTGTTTTCTTTAGCTTTGAGGTGCTCCATATTAACGTTGCCGAAGTCTCGAGCTATGCAGCCTATCTGGTTTCCATAGCCCTTGGCATAACTCTCCGGCTCGAGGGGAGCACCGCTCTTGGGGTCCACTTCCGTGAACTCTTCCCGCATGGTGGCGAGCATGTTGTGCCGCCTCTCTTTGCGCCTAGCCGCCGCCTCGCTACCGGAGGCGGTATCCCCGGTGCCACTACCGGTTTGATCACCTTCTGCGCCCGATGTATCGTTGTGTGGCTCTAGCTCCTGGCGAACGGTTTCGTCCATCTCGTCGTCTGCATCGTCGCCCTCCATCTCTAGATCCGGGTGCGGATCTACGGGTCCGCCTCCCGCGCTTAGCATGGAAAGCCACGCATCGTCGTTGTCTCCGCCGTGTCCGAGACCAGAACCACCCGCCTCGTCGTTGTGAGCCATATCTAATGAAGGAGAGAAAACCCGAAATAAGTTCAACAAATCCTACAATTTAGACGATGTATACCCCATATGAGTCCAAATTTCTCGGACACTCTAAGTTGTGATATTTTTAGCAAAGATCATGCCAAAATTCACGGAAAATTTCGGCATGACCTTTGCTAAAAATATCACAAATGGAGTACCCAAATTTGCCGGAACGGAAATTAATCAACATTCCGGTAAATAAGGACTCACGTGGGGTACCTGCACATAAAATCCCACCCCTCATATAATAGATCCCACCCCTCATATTATCATCGTCATCCACACGAAGGTGGGCACATATCCACACGACCACACACCATCTCCACCATCCATCACCACCATCCATCATCACCACGTCATATCCATCACAACCATCCATCACCACCATCCAGACACCACCATCCATCACCACCAACCAGATTCATATTTAGATATCAAGACAGGATCGACATGAATATAAATTAGCACATAATTTCTAGCTACACACAACAACCACTCGTCACTAGCTCATCAACATAAAAACATTCCTAACACACTACTGCTGTATGCTCTAAGTGAATAACTCATTCCTAACTCGCCTAATATGTTTAAGTGAATAAAAACCATTGTGTTGCATGCTGTATCATCACTTGAGCAAACCAAAAAGAGAAAAAAAACAGTAAAACAGGAAGACCTGATACTTTCAAAGCAAACAAACAGGTGTATATCAATTAATAATAAAGTGGCAATTCAAAACAAAATTAGTAAAACCTAACACACTACTGCTGCTGTATCATCACTTCATCATCAGCTATGGTTTTACATCAACCAGACAACAACCATCAATAGGTTCAGGTTCCTGTATTATATGAATTATATGAATTTTCAAAACAGAGAAACACATACTTTTCAAACTGAATTATGTGAGCTTGGATAAGCCACTGCTTGCTCCCTCTGTCAGCAGTTACTACTATACTCAGGCTTGCTTTCCTCTGCATGTGTTTGGTTATTGCATTTTATTATTGCATTTTATTAGTGTGTTTTTTTATTTCTGGGAATACCATTTCTCACAATTTTGTAGACTAGTATAGTGAGGTTTTGGGCTAACCTCGGACCTCTGAAATGCAGAGGTGGGTTTATGTCTCAAAAGTAATGCTTCGGTGAAAATGCTTGCATGATTGCAACTTCTGTAGTACTAGCATATTGCTAGCATCTAAGACTCATATGTTTTATGTTTCCAACAGGAAAACTAATTCTAGAAGAACACTGCTGCTTGCATTTATCTTAACTTCCCATGGGAATTTTATTAGATAAAACTTCCCCTGAGAATGTCAGGCTAATAGACATAGAATGTAAAACCTATGTGATGCATGCACCATGATTTTTGGAAGGATCAAACATTGCTATTTGTTATTGTCCTGAACAACTAGAAATGAAGTGCTACTTGTTATGCCAAGTGATCGCAGCAAGTGAACAAAATTTCTTTCATCAAGAGTTGGCAGCAAACTCCCTCCCTCTCTTTCTCTGTTTGAACGAAGCTAACACAACTATCATCCATAAATCCAGAACAGAGCCCAATTGAGACAGATAGAAAAAAAATGCTTGCAGCCACATACTTGCAGCCACATAGACGCAACATTTGCAGCCACATACTTGCAGCCACATACTTGCAACCTCAAATAAAATTGTCCAGGATCATGTCATTCGGCATTTTTTATTTGTTTGATTTATGTTCAGGTTAGCTAACCGCTTGGGTATGATTATTCTTTGCAAACTAACCATGCAGCCCACATGCAGCCCACATAATTCAGGAAGAAATGGATACCAAGATAACACTTTTGGGGGCTTCAATACAAGCCTGGCAGCTATTTATATAGTTGAAACTAGCATTTCAACAACATTCTAAAAATGTTTTTGCCATTTTTATTGTAGCATTCTGGTTGTATTTGGCAAATGGCAACATTCAACATGCACCAGCCAACTAACATAACTTGATTTCTTTCCTTGAAAAAACCCCCAGAGAAGTTGTATGGCATATCTGGAATTTCATGGAGCTCGCAGTCAGTAACACCTAGTAGCAGTTACTAACCTAGCAGTAGTATTTTTCTTCAATCCTTCCTCCCTGACTCAGACACACTAACCTAGCAGTAGCATTGTGATTCATACATGCCATGTCAGTCATTGTGGTGATGTTGTCATTGATTCAGAGCATGAGTCACTTTGGACACTACATCTAAATTCAGAGCATGTTGCAATAGTTGACAAGTACCATGACCTCCAAGTACATGATCAACACATGGCAACTTTAGCCACTACATCTAAATAGGCAAAAACTGATTGTTTGTTCCCACTGGAATTTTTTACTAACTGGTTTATTTAATGAAGGACCTTTTCTAGTTTCTACCTTGGTGAAGAAATGAACAAATACAAGTTTTCATGTATTATCCTTTGTTGCAACTCAAGCAATCCCAAAGTGGATGAATTGTCAGTCTCCATTCACAAAAATACATCACTCTGAATACAAAACTTGTCAGTATCCATTCACAAAATAGTTTGAGAAAAAGTGCAAGCATGCAGGAATTTGATTTCGGGTAGAACAGAAACAACAATTCAGATCAAATATCAGATCAAGTACATCCAGGAACTCAAGCAGTCAAGCTAACAAATCAAATCAACACTGCATCCATTCTATAGCAAAAAGTACCTGTAGAACTTCTGTCGAACAGGTTCTGTGCGTGGCAGAAGAGGGGGCGGCAGCGGGCAGCACGCCGGCGATGCCGCTGTAGAGGCACGGCGGCAGCCGCAGGGGAGGAGGAGGGAGACGCGGGGGAGGAGGAGGGAGACGCGCGGGCCGCAGGCGTGCCGTTGATCGCCGGAGAGTGGCCGGCCGCCGTCGATGGAGCCGCGCAGGGGAGGTTCGGGCAGGGGAGGAGAGGGCCGGTGTGGAGGAGAGGGTGTGGAGGCAGTGGAGGGGAGGTACGTAGCGCAGGTACGTAGCAGTGGAGGGCGCGGTGGTCGCCGGACAGGGGAATCGCCGGAGACGACGTCGACAGGCAACCGTACCGTGCGCGCGCGCGATTGAAGCGATGAAAACGGCTAAGTCCCCGCGCGGCCCCTGTGTAGCTCTCTGGGGGGCTTACCGCTGGCGAACGTGACTGCTGGTTCGCCAGCGCTAGTTTTTTATTTATTTTTCTTTGAAATGATTTACTTTATTAATTTTTCTTGAGAAACATTACTGTTTTATTTTTATTTATTTCTTTGAATTGATTTATTTTCATTTATTTCTTTGAATTGTTTTCTTTATTTGTTTAAATTATTCAAAGACATTTAATTTATAATCAATCAAACACATTGCAAATTAATTTCAAACACATTACAAATAATAATGTTTTATTTTGTTTTCTTTAATTATTTGTTTAAATTATTCAAAGACATTTAATTTATAATCATTCAAACACATTACAAATTAATTTCAAACACATTACAAATAATAATGTTTTATTTTGTTTTCTTTATTTGTTTAAATTATTCAAAGACATTTAATTTATACAATCAAACACATTGCAAATTAATTTCAAACACATTACAAATAATAATGTTTTATTTTGTTTTCTTTAATTATTTGTTTAAATTATTCAAAGACATTTAATTTATAATCATTCAAACACATTACAAATTAATTTCAAACACATTACAAATAATAATGTTTTATTTTGTTTTCTTTATTTGTTTAAATTATTCAAAGACATTTAATTTATAGTAAATCAAACACATTGCAAATTAATTTCAAACACATTACAAATAATAATGTTTTATTTTGTTTTCTTTAATTATTTGTTTAAATTATTCAAAGACATTTAATTTATAATCATTCAAACACATTGCAAATTAATTTCAAACACATTACAAATAATAATGTTTTATTTTGTTTTCTTTATTTGTTTAAATTATTCAAAGACATTTAATTTATACAATCAAACACATTGCAAATTAATTTCAAACACATTACAAATAATAATGTTTTATTTTGTTTTCTTTATTTGTTTAAATTATTCAAAGACATTTAATTTATACAATCAAACACATTGCAAATTAATTTCAAACACATTACAAATAATAATGTTTTATTTTGTTTTCTTTAATTATTTGTTTAAATTATTCAAAGACATTTAATTTATAATCATTCAAACAGATTACAAATTAATTTCAAACACATTACAAATAATAATGTTTTATTTTGTTTTCTTTATTTGTTTAAATTATTCAAAGACATTTAATTTATAATAAATCAAACACATTGCAAATTAATTTCAAACACATTACAAATAATAATGTTTTATTTTGTTTTCTTTATTTGTTTAAATTATTCAAAGACATTTAATTTATAATCAATCAAACACATTGCAAATTAATTTCAAACACATTACATATAGTTTCGTCGCATACAATTGGCAGAAAAATATATACATAGTTTCTCATCAGTGTTTGATTTTTTTTGCCTTTTTTGGTCGCAGTTGCATAATTTAACCCCACATTATGACTTCTTCTTCTGAATGGAAGACCATGCCTAGGTAGCGTAGTTCTTCTTCTTCTTGTTGTGTATGTTGCATGACTATCATCATCATCTTCTTGATCATCGTCAATATTTGGGTCGCCGAACGTGTCGAACTCGTCCTCGTCAACGACTCCATCCATTCCGATGATATTTCTTTTCCCTCTCCTCACGACAACACGGCTAGGCCTTGCGGGGTCTGTTATGAAGAAGCATTGGGACACATGCTTAGCCAATACCCATGGCTCATTTTGCGCTGTGACATTCGCGCTTGATGAGGTTCCGGCTTCGGGAATAACCATGGTTGTAAAGTATTGGTCTTCTTTTCTGACGGTCGACATCCTAGCCCATCTGACGCGGAACATAGGCACCTTCTCTCCAGAGTAGTTAAGCTCCCATATCTCCTCGATCCTTCCGTAGTATCTTAACTTTTTGTCACCGGTGTAGGATTCCATCGTTACCCCTGAGTTTTGATAATCGGAAGTTTTGTCTTTCTCCTCTGTGTAGAAGGTGAACCCGTTGATATCATATGCTTGAAACGTCGCTAGGTTGGGAGCTGGGCCATGTGCCAAGGCGTACAATAGTTTATTTTCTGCACAATCCCTTGGCGGTGGATTAGCGACGATCACATCTTTAAACCAACGCAAGAAAGTGGAGTTATGCTCTCTGATTATTTCTCCTTCGGTCCTCCGCTTGCCTTGTTCACTGTACTTTTTCATAATCGAGCTCTTGTGTTTTTCCACCCAAGTATCGACCATGTCAATGTGTTGGAGAGCTACTAAGTTTGCCCTGTTAAAGTCGGTGCGTCGACAAGCCCGATCCACATGCACTTCTCTACGTCCATTTTTGTGACCTACTCCATCGAGCTTGCCAATGTGCTTGTTTCTGGGCAGACCAACTGGGTCCTCCACGTCCATATGATTCGTGCAGAAAGAGATGCACTCTTCGGTGAGAAAGCCCTGAACGATGCTTCCGTCCGGACGAGCTCTGTTGCGAACATATCCTTTGATGACCCCATTCATCCTTTCAAACGGCATCATGTTGTGAAGGAACAATGGCCCGAGATGGATGATATCGTCCACGATATGGACCAACAGATGAACACATATGTCAAAGAATGATGGTGGAAAGTACATCTCAAGCTCGCATAGTATCACGACAATCTCTTCCTGCAGCCTTGAGATCTGCTTCCCCGTGATCGACTTTCGAGATATAACGTCGAAGAAGTTACAGAGGCCAAACAGGGTTTCCCGGACGTGTTTGTCCATTATTCCGCGGATCGCAACCGGAAGTATCTGCGTCATCATCACGTAATAGTCATGAGACTTCATCCCGCTAAACTTTTGTTTCTGCGCGTCGAGGAATCTGCTTAGTAGCCCTGAGTAACCGCTAGGGACTTTGACTCCGAGAAGGCACATCATCAATTTTGTGATCTCGTCCGGACTAAGAGTGAAGCAGGAGGGGGGGCAGTAATAGTCATTCCTCTTAATAACCCTTTTGGCCTTGCGACCATCCGTCTCCTCATCACACGATTGATCGCCGTCGTCATCATCCGGGCGTCCCCCCTGAAGATCTACCCTAATACCAAAATATTTCAGGTCGTTTCTTTCTTTCACCCCGTCTTTGGTCCTCTCCGGCATGTTGAGCAGCGTGCCAAACAAACTTTCAAACACATTCTTCATGATATGCATCAGATCAAGGCAGTGAGGCGTATCGAGAATGGGCCAGTATGGCAAGTCCCAAAACACCGACCTCGTCTTCCATACATCCAGAAGCGGTTTTGGCGCCTTTTGCTTCTTTCCCGGCTCTGGGCATTCCTTCCAATCATTCAGCAAATTGTAGATTTCTTCGCCGCACCTCTTACGTGGAGGTCCACGGAGCTCATCCTCACCGTTAAAAAGGTCTCCTCGCCTTCTCCACGGGTCTTTGTTGGGTAGCCACCTTCGATGGCCAACGAAAACTGTTTTCGAAGACCCAGGATCTTTCGGAAGTTGCATAAACGTGGGGTCATCCATGCATCTCACGCAACCGTTATGTCCGTGGCACACCTGGCCCGCCACATATCCGTAGCCTAGTAGGTCGTGAACCGTACAGAGTAAGACAGCTCTCATTGGGAAATATTGTTCACCGAAGGCGTCCCATGTGTTCACCCCTTCCTCGGCCCATAGTGTTTCCAGCTCATCTTTAAGCAGCTTCAGGTATAGATTGATGTCGTTGCCTGGTTGTTTCGGCCCTTGAATTAGCATACTCATGTGAATATACTTCCTCTTCATGCACAACCAGGGAGGGATGTTGTACATCCATACAAACACGGGCCAGGTGCTATGGGTGCTGCTCTGGTTGCCAAACGGATTGAGTCCGTCGGTGCTCACACCCAACCTGAAGTTCCTTGCCTCCGCCCCGAACGTTGGATATTCACAGTCAATTGCTTTCCATTGACTTGCATCTGAAGGATGTGTTAGAATTACTTTTTCACTCCGATTTGGATCTTTCAAAACTTTATTCCTCCTTTTCGCGTGCCAGCGCATGAGCTCTGCTTCCTTGCGGTCCGCGAAATACCGTTGCAGACGGGAAATGAGCGGAAAGTACCACACAACTTTCCGAGGAGCTTTCTTCTTCCCTTTCTTGTATCGAGCGGCGCTGCAAACTGGACAAATGGTTTTGTTCGCGTCCTCTTTCCGATAAATGTAGCAATCGTTGATGCACACATGGTATTTTTCGTGAGGTAAATCAAAGGGGCACACGACTTTCTTGGCCTCGTCGCAACTTTTAGGACAGGTGTTGCCCTCTGGAAGGACATCGTGCCAGTATTGCAGGCTTGCATCGACGCTTATGTCGCTCCATTTGTATCTCGCCTTCATCTGCAGAACATCGAGGGCCACTCTCAGGCGGGACTCTCCCGGACCGCAGCCTGCATACAACGGTGTCTTCGAGTCTATCTCTAGTTGCGCCAGCTTCGATTGCTCTCTAGCAGCAGATATCGAGTTAGTCGTCTTTCTCAAAAGCAGTTCTTTCAGATGAGGGTCACGCACAACTTCCGTTAGGGGTGTCCCTGTGTCCTCGTGATCTTCTTCCACGTCTTGTTCAACATCTTCTCCATGATCATGTGCGGGGTCATGAGGCTGATCTTGGTCCTGCTGTAGTTGGTCCTGCTGTAGTTCTAGTCGATCGTTGCTATTGTCCTGTTGCACATCATTTCCTACCGCCGCCGCCCCATGGACTTCATCATCTTCATCATCACTTACCCACTGACTGTTATACCCATCCATGAAACCATACCTTAGGAGGTGACTGAGCAAGTCTCCGGTAAAGGGATTGAGCAAGCCCCCTAGTTTGCACTTTTGACATGGACATCGTATCTCCTTGCGGCCATTTTGTAACATGTCTTCTGTCGCGTATCTCAAGTAACTATTCACGACACGTTCACTCTTAACGACCACCATTATATGTCGCCTGCACGAGAGCGCGCGCCGATATAATTAATATTAGAACCAAACATAATATATATATATATTTCGATATTCACGAAAAAAATCGGCATGACCTTCCTACAAATTGGAGGTTAGAGGAGTGCCAAACTTTGCCGAGACGGAAATGAATCAACATTCCGGCAAAGTGGCAACTCATTTTCATATCAAAAATTTCACTTCATGTCGTATTCACGAAAAAATTCGGCATGACCTTCCTACAAATAGGAGGTTATTAGGGAGTGCCAAACTATGCCGAGACGGAAATGAATCAACATTCCGGCGATAGTTGGCTACTCAATTTCATTCCACAACAAATTGCGCACACATGCATTTATCGTCTCCATCACACGACCATTGTTGAATCCGGTGAAATTTCACACATATTGCATATCGCGTGTATCCGGACAAAATTTATATACAAACTCATTTAATTATATATTATCATTCATCTCACCTCAAATGAATAGATGGCTACACGACGATATCCGGAGAATTTTGGAGCTTTGGAGAGAAAGGGGGTAATTCTAGATCGAGATGGCTAGGGAGGGAAAATTTGGGGTACACCGGTAGAAAAAAGGCCTACAGTCCCGGTTCGCCAGGCCCATTAATCCCGTCCAGGCAACCGGGACTAGCTACGCGCGACTAAAGGCCCCCCCCTATAGTCCCGCTACTTACGGACCGGAACTAAAGGCCCGTCCACGTGGGCGGGTGGCGGAGCCTGGGGTCGGAGGACATTTAGTCCCGGTTGGCCACATGAACCGGGACTAGATTTATTTCGTAATTTTTTTAATTCATTTGGTTTCTAATTATTTTTCTCACCTTTTTTCACTCCCTTTTTTTTCACTCCCTCTCCCTTTTTTTTCACTCCCTTCTTTTTTTCACAATTTGTATTATTTGCTTTGCTTAGTGTCTAACTAAGATTATCCCTAGTCAAATTACTTACTCATGGTCATACTTCCCGCTCGGTCACCCATCCTCCCACTACTCTAGCACTAGCACGCTTAACTTCCGAGTTCCATCCCGTCCCGAATCCAAGTGTTTCTCACGCATGTATGTGATAGTAGTATCATATCAATCTTATTAACATGTTAGTCGAAGCCACATTTCTTAATTGTTTGAATTGCAAATAAATCTTTTAATAAACAAAAGTAATGATGTAATTAATAATTTTGAATAAATAAATAAACATTAACTTTTAATTTGTATTATTTCTAAAAATACAAATAATATATCCAAAAATTGAGAAAAATAGAACTAATTCATTTTAAAATCTTAAAATTACAAATAATATATCAAAAATGAAGAACAATAATACTAATTAATTTTAAAATCTTAAAATACAAATAGTATATCAAAAATTAAGAACAATAATACAAATTCATTTTAAAATCTTAAAAATACAAATAATATATCAAAAAATGAAGAAAAATAATACTAATTCATTTTAAAATCTTAAAATGAAAAAATATATAAAAAATAAAGAACAATAATACAAACAATATTAATTACATGCATAGAGTCGATCACACATAACACAAACATAGAGTCGATCACATTTCATAATTAACATATATATATAGAGTCGATCACAAAAGTTATCCATTACATATATATATACTACTAATTATAGATAACCATTACATGCGCAATATCGAACGCATACATCATCTATGGCCCCGCCGAGTAGATGCGGAACAACTCGTACGCAACATATGCATCTACGGCCGCATACTTGAGGTTCGTCATGCGCAATGGGGTCTCCTCCCAATAGTTGTGATTCTGCCGGGGGAAATCAGTCTTCATCCGGTGATAGCAGGGGTCGATTAAGTAGCTTGCCATGACAGCCATCCCGGTCTTTGGCCCGGTGAACTGGATAAGATTCTGAAGATCAATATAGTGATCTTCAGGTATCACAACACCGATGCGCGCCAACTTCACGCGGTCTTGCGTGATGTCAACGCTGCAAAAGTCGAACCCATTGTAGACAAGAAAATCAACAAGGTCCGGGCAATGCCTTGAGCTACTGTAACAACAAAAATAGGCTATGTGTTAGATTAGTTGCAGCACATATGATCTTCACATGCAACCAAAAAACCCGAAATGCATGCATGCAAGATTTGTACGTGGACGTGTGCTAGCGCTTCTACGTACCTTGACCATTGGAAGACCAACACCGTCTCCTTGAACGAAATCTGGATGACGGCAACATCCTGCTGATTCGCCGTGTACTCCAGATCGAGCCCAAAGAACCGGTGTTCTTCGGGAGCTGCCCAATACAGATCGGCCAAACGACCTAGAGCTTCAGGCAGCCGCGCGCAACTGTTGCTGAAGAGCACGTCCAAATCCTTGCCGCATGGTGTCTTCCCATCGTATTCCGTCCATTCAGCCATTTTGCGTGCGTGTGCTTGAAATGGCGAGAGAGGAAGAACAGAGGAAGAACGAGGAAGAACAGAGGAAGAAGAGAGCGAGCAGTGGAAATGGCGCCCTCTGCCTCTTCGCGAAATAAAAACCGCCGCGGGAAGGCGAGAAGCCGATGTTTAGTCCCGGTTGGCCACGGGCACGGGGAATAAAGAGCCAATGGTCCCGGTTGGCCACGGGAACGGGGAATAAAGGACCAATAGTCCCGGGCGGCGAGGTCAACCGGAATTAATTCCCTCCACGCGCGGCAACGCGTTTCCCAAACCGCGACGTCTGATTGGTCTGTCGCGGGTCTCCTGGCGACCCGGGAATAAAGACTCATTAGTCACGGGGCGCGACGCTTGGGGACTGATGCTGGCATACCGAAGGCCATTTTTCTACCAGTGGTAGAAATGATGTTAGGAGGGAGATAAACATATATATACCAACTAAAATAAATTTAGTTGGTTCAAAATAGAGTAGGAGGGTGGAGAAATTGGCATAATTTCGAGCTAGAGAGAGAAGAGGGGACAAGGTGAAGAAAAGAGAGTAGAGGGGAAAGTGGGTGGGTGGGGGTGCACTTATG
Source organism: Alopecurus myosuroides (assembly GCA_028641055.1). Lineage (NCBI taxonomy): Eukaryota > Viridiplantae > Streptophyta > Magnoliopsida > Poales > Poaceae > Alopecurus > Alopecurus myosuroides. The sequence goes on along the minus strand of CM054063.1, from coordinate 311,243,453 downwards.
GCTAGATCTGCGGAATACCGCTGGCGAACAGGTGCTGCTGTTCGCCAGCGCTAAGATGCGTGCTGGGCCCACATATTAGCGCTGGCGAACAGCAGCACCTGTTCGCCAGCGCTTTGAAACACTACCGCTGGCGAACGCTTTGCCCTGTTCGCCAGCGCTAATATTGGGCAGCGGCTGTAGCGCGCGCAGGTGGGGCCCGGCCGTAGCGCTGGCGAACAAGAGTGGTGGTTCGCCAGCGGTAGTGTTTCAAAGCGCTGGCGAACAGGTATTTCTGTTCGCCAGTGCTGCTAGCGCTGGGCAACGACAATTATTGTTGGCCAGCGGTATGGTGGTGGCTATAAGCCATTCCCTACTAGTGTGCGTGGCTGTACTCTTGGGCATGTGGGCTGAACATAGGTAGCCGTTGTTTTTTTAACGATCTATACTCTGTCCTATATATACTACATACCCAGATATGGGCCCCTATTTTGGCCGGGCCCCGGGGCGTCGCCCCTCTTGCCCTGGGCCAGAGCCGGCCCTGCCTCTGGTATGTAGCGCACCTCAAGGTCATGGCTACGTTGTTCAGCCTATGGCTTCAGATGTATTACTACTTGGTCTGTACGGATGTCCATCGATTCTAAGAGTGAGTACATGGTACGTGAGATGTACTACTTGGTCTTGGATATCCATCGATTCCAAGAGTAGAGTTTTATTGAATTTCTGTTCAACTTCTGCATACATATCCGTTGATCTAACTGAAAACGACGAGAATTTTTACAGTAGTGTTTTACTATTGGTGAAAAGTAGTAGTAGCATATATAGCAGATTAATTGAGCTGTGTGCCTACAAAGTCAGTAGATTGAACTATGTGCTTTCGTGACAGGGAATGAGCCACGCCTGGAAGCATAAGTCTGCCCGTTCCATCCGGAAGTTTAAGCACTCTAAAAATATATATTCTGGGGAAGCTGCTTGCATATTTCTATCGTTCTTCTTCTTCGTGTATAAGTTCAATGATTGGTCCTCTCCAGGTTCCATAGATCTCAGCTAGCCCGTCTATGGTATTGTTGAATGTTTTAGGTTGATCTTTGATATAAACTTGTTACTTTCAATCATATTCTTCAGTAATTTCCATCCAGGCTTGATTAGTTCATGTTGCTTGTAGCCGATTTTTCGAATCGTTTTCCTTGGCAATAGGCTAATATTTGCACTTACCGATTGGATTGTATGTTATAGAGCTGACCAAAAATCAGTGTTGCTGGATAAGGCAGTTGTTTGCCTGCGGACCACATAGTCCCGCAACGACATTTTTTTTTACTTAAAAATGATTAGTTGGAGTATATCGTATTATATACTGTGTTACTACATTACAATTAGTTAGATTTTTTTAATCGATTGTTCTTATTGTGCCTACATTCTTTTGCCAGCCTTAGAGTGATAGGAACTAGGTGGCTTCCTCTTTGGATGTATCGATTGTTTTCAATTTTAACGGTCTTGATGACAGAAACTATGACAGTTGCCATGATATTGGCACTGATGATTTGGTCACTTTTTCATGAGGAAAGATTTAAAACATTTCATGTCACAGGCCGAGGATCACGGAAGAGAAAGCATGCATGTGTTGCCTGCAATGTACAATATGTTATCGTATTCGGCAAACTGATATTAATGGATAGGAGCCGAGTGTTCTCTCATTTTGTGATTATCACCACTCAAAACTACCACATGTAGCCATGTATAGAGAGGTGGATATATCTAGAATGTTTTCTAGGCACATCTTGGGCGAGTACATGAGCTTGATTTTTAGACTAAAAAAGAAGCAATAGGCCCAAGATGTTTCAGCTGATGTGTCAGCTGGATATTTTTAGACTGAATAACATAATATGTTTCCAGGACCATGAATTTGGATCCTGCGTTCCGTGCATACTACTGCCTCCGTCTCGAATTAATCGACGTGGATTTGTCAAAATATGAATGGATCTAGATATATTTTAGTATCTTATTTTTGAAATATAGGTATAGTTGCGAGTGCTAGATTATGTATGTCTCAACTCGTAGCAACGCACGGGCACATTTACTACTAATCCATACAAACAAATGTATATCAGGCGAGAGAAAGAAAATCCATGGCCTGGCAATAAACTACTAATCTGGGTTTCACCATAAAATCCTCAAATTGATCGACAAATCCTAGCAGTTCTTGTAGACACAAATCCACCAAGCTAGCTCCAAATTTAGAGACTAGTCAAGAAAGTAGACTAATCCTTAGCAGCAAGCAAACTTAAGCTGCAAATCCATGTGTAATATCGGAAAAAAAATGCAATTGCAGATCAGAAAATAGAAAAGAAAGGAAGAGGAAAAGAAAAGCAGGAAAATGTCAGGTTCCATGGAAAAAATATCACCATTGCACCGAAACCAACCAATTCGAATTCAGGGAGTTCCTCAATCTCACCTGGGTTGAGAACGAGAAGAGGAACTGAGCCCATTCAGAAAATATTCGTTGCCGGTCAGAAAAAAAGCAATGGAGATTGCTACAGGTAAAGAAATTCTCGGAACAGGAGCCGCTGCAGTTGCTCGCCGCATGGTTCCACCGGCCGCCTCTGGTTCCCCTGGAGCGAATCCGTTGCCTGGCGTCACCGCAGCAAACAAACCGGAGGTGCTGTCTCGGCCGCATGGGCTGGCGAGGTAAGGCTCCTCGGCGGGATCCTTCCTTGCAGCCATGGCCGACGCCATCCGCAGAGGATACGCCATGGCATTGAAGCTTCCTCTCCGGCAATACGCTACCCTTTGCCCTGCAAGAGCTGTACCATCCTGGGCACTGTCAGGATCCCGGGTGAATTGGGGAGGCAGCAACGGAATCCAACAGAATTGAAGGCAAATACTGGAGATGAACTAGGAAAAGTAAGGCAAGAACAGGAAGGGAAAGGGGAAAAAACGGAGCAGGTAAGAAATAAGGTTTGTCTTTTGATAGATGTCGAGCCACCCAGCCACCCACTCTCCGGCCTTATATACGCGACCGTGAGCCTCGACAGTTTTAGGTTACATCAAAGCCACTAATGCTACTGGATGCTGGCCGTTGGATCAACAACTTGTGGTCTTCAGGCTTCATAAACAGGGGAGCCAGCTTAGTCAGAACAGAGGTACCTGACATTACCGGCCGGTGGAGACAAGACTTCAAGGCTTGAATGTGGGAAATATTGCTTGGATGAATTTCACATCTTCCCATGTAGAGTCATCTTCTTCCAAATTTTCCCATTGAATCAACCATTGATCAACCGGAATATCATATTCTCCATTTGAACGAGGAATTTGTCGGTGCTGGAGAACCTTGGCAGGGAAGGTTTTGATTTTACCTTCAGTAGTCAGCACAGGCAGCCTTGAATTGGGGACCGCTTCAGGTCCAACATGTTTCTTCAGTTGATTAACGTGGAAAACATTGTGCATTCTGGTTCCTTCGGGAAATTGCAGTTTATAGGCCACAGTGCCCACCTTGTCAGTTACACGAAATGGACCATAAAATTTAGAGGTCAACTTGAGAGAATTCCTCAGCCCCAGCGCAGTTTCTCTGTATGGCTGCATCTTGAGGTATACCAGGTCTCCCACCTCGAAAGACCTATCTGTTCTGTTCCTATCAGCAAATCGTTTCATACGATTTTGAGCCTTCTCCAAATTGCCGCGCAGAGCTTGCATCATGTCTTGGTGGTCCTGTAGTGTGGATTCTACTTCCGCAGAAATATCACAAGGAATGGCCAGTTCTCCAATTTGAGGTGGTGAGTAACCGTATAGAGCTTCGAAAGGTGATTTTTTGAGAGATGTGTGGTATGCCGTGTTATACCACCACTTAGCTGTAGGCAACCAGTCTGCCCATTTCTTGGGTTCCCGAAAAGCCATTGCTCGTAAATACTGCTCCAAGCATTGGTTGATTCGCTCAGTTTGTCCATCACTTTCTGGATGGTGAGCAGAACTGAAATGCAGCTTGACTTGCAATGTGGAAAAGAGCTCCTGCCAGAATTTAGTTGTGAAGATTCTGTCTCTATCTGACACAATTGTTTGGGGTATCCCATGTAGCTTGTGAACATTGTCCATGAATAGCTTAGAAACCTGGGTAGTGGTGAATGGATGTGATAGTGGGAGGAAATGAGCATACTTTGTCAGCCTATCCACAACCACTAATATGACATCATGCCCTTTTGACTTTGGTAGTCCCTCTATGAAATCCATGCTGATTTCTGCCCATTTAAGCTTGGGAATGTTGAGTGGGTCTAGTAAGCCTGGGTAGTGAACATGTTCTGTTTTTGATATCTGGCAGACAGGGCATTGTGTGACCTTAGCAGCAACAAATTTCTTCATATTTGGCCAGAAAAAGAGTTTACTCAGACGATGAAGAGTGACCCTTTGCCCAGAGTGTCCTCCCAGAGCGGATTTATGGAATGTATCAAAGAGGGTGCTACATAATGTGGCATTAGTTCCAATTACTATTCTGTTTTTGTATCTCAATACTCCAGACGAGATTGAATAATTGGGATTGCTAGCCGGGTCAATTGCCAGCTCTTGGAGAATTTTAGTGCACTTAGGATCTTCCTCATACGTTTGTAGCACTTCCTCAATCCATTTAGGAACCACTGTTGTAATTGCCATACAATTCTCAGGCTGAAAGTGTTCTACTTTTCTGGAGAGTGCATCTGCCACTGAATTCTCTGTTCCTTTCTTATACTCAATGGAGTAGTCAAATTCCAATAATTTGAGCATCAATTTATGCTGCACCCCTTCGAGCAACCTCTGGCTAGTGAGATACTTCAAGCTTTTTTGATCCGTCCTGATAATGAGCTTGTTGCCTAGGACATAGTGTCGCCACTTTCTCAATGCTTCCAATATGGCCATTGCCTCCTTTTCATAAATTGATTGTGCTTGTGCTTTCACTCCTAGTGTCTTACTAAAGAAGGCTAGAGGTTGGCCACTCTGCATGAGCACTGCTCCCAGGCCAACACCTGATGCATCAGTTTCCACCACAAAGGGAAGTGAAAAATCTGGAAGTGCCAGTGCTGGAGGAGTAGACATTATTGTTTTTAACTTGGCAAATGCTGCATCTTGTTCCTCTGTCCATTTAAATCCTGATTTTTGCAAGGCCTCATGAAGGGGTTTGCAAATGGTTGCATAACCTGATACAAACCTTCTATAATAGCCTGCCAGCCCGAGAAAGCCTCTTAGCTGAGAAACATTGGAAGGAGTTTTCCAGTTAACAATGTCCTGAATTTTCTTAGGGTCAGTCTGTACTCCTGCAGCCGAGATGATATGTCCCAGATATTCTACCTGTGGTGTCGCAAACACACATTTCGACAACTTTGCTTTTAGTTGATTTTCTCGCAGTACTTGGAGAACTGCCTTCAAATGCTTGCAATGTTCCTCTATATTCTTGCTGTAGACTAATATGTCGTCAAAGAACACTAAGACAAACTGTCTCAAGAACTTGGAGAATATCGTGTTCATCAACTGTTGAAACGTAGCAGGGGCATTGGTGAGCCCGAAGGGCATTACCAAGTACTCATAGTGGCCAGAGTGAGTTCTAAAAGCAGTTTTACTGACGTCTTGCTCATGCATTCTGATCTGATGGTAACCTGACCTCAAATCTAGCTTGGAAAAAATTGTCGCCCCTTGTAGCTCATCCAGCAGGTCTTCTATCACAGGGATTGGATATTTTTTTTTTATGGTGAGGGCATTGAGCTGTCGGAAGTCAGTGCATAATCTCCAAGTCTTATCCTTTTTTGCTACTGCCAATGCTGGAGAAGAATAGGGACTTGAACTGTGTTGAATTTCCTTGTTGAGTAACATTTCCTTAATTATTTCTTCAACAGCATTCTTCTGTTTGTGAGGCATTCTGTAGGGTCTAATATTTGGGGGGGCTGCTCCTTCCTTCAGCAAGATTTTGTGGTCACAGGGTCTTTGTGGGGGAAGACCTTTAGGTACTGCAAACACATCACTGAAAGTATCCAATAGCGAGCTCACTAGAGGAGTAACATTTTGTTGGAGTTGTTCTACTTCTTTGGTGTGTGTGGTTACAGCTATCAAGTGTATAGCATAACCAGGAGTGCCCTGTTTAATCTTCTTGGTGCTATTGGTGACAGGTCGAACCAGTTCAGACCGTAGCAGCAAGTGGTCTGTGAAGGTATATTCCACTGATTCTTTTGTGATCGTTAATGTTCTGTCAATCCAATCAAAGGTGGTTGGATTATACTGCTTGAGCCATGAAACTCCCAGCACAATATCATATCCCTTTAAAGGCAGCACCTTGAAATCACTTTGGAACTTGATTTTTTGAATTGTGAAGTGGCATCTAGGGATGACCGAGTCAGTGACCAGCGTCCCTCCTCCTGCTACAGTTACTGTACGAGCAGTCGTCTTTCTCATTGGGAGATTAAGCTTGATTGCAAGGTCATAATCGAGAAATGTGTTGGAGCTGCCAGAGTCCACTAGTGCGATAGCCTTTACACCTCCCAAAATTACTAGCAAGGAGAGAGTGTCTTCACTTGGAAGACCCTGCAATGCTGTAGTTGATATGGACATTATCTTTTCTTTTGGTGTGTTTTGTGGTACAGTCTCACTGTCCTTTTCTGGTGCCTGGTCCTGCTCCTCTTGCATCACTTCATGTTCACTGTCATCATCCGAATGGCCTTGCAATTGAATAGCATGTAATAAATTTTTAACCTCATTGCACTTATGTCCATAAGTCCAATTCTCTGGACAATACCAGCATTTTCCTTTTTCTCTAGGTTTCTCTGTCCCATTTCTTGCTCTTGCATCTCTGGTGACAATATTTTTGTTCAAGTTGGAAGCAAGGTGTGCTCTGTTTGTTACAGCAGGTGCAGTCTTCTTGTTATTGGAGAGATAAGATTGTTCATGTTGCCTTGCAAACCAGTAAGCTGCTCTTAAAGTTGCTGGCTTATGACATTTCGTATCATGCTTGATGTTGTCTTTTAATCCACTAAGGAATCTGAGAAGAAAGAAGTTCTCTGGGAGATATTCATGTTCCCTTCTCATAGCAGTCATCCATTCCTCAAATTGATCAATATAATGATTCACCGTAGTTACTTGCTTCAAGTGTTGGCACAATTCCATTGAGTCATCTGCATGTGAAGAAGGAAACCGTTCGCACAAGAGGCTACAGAATTGGTGCCAATTCATCAGGTATAACTTGTGACCAGAACAATTCAGCCACACCTTTGCTCTGCCTCTCACATGTGCATTTGCCCATTTAACCTTGTTCTCTTGGGCTATCCCTGCCAGTTCAAATATGCCCTCACATTCCTGGATCCACCCAGCAGCATCATCTCCTGAGAATATCGGCAATTCGATGCTAGGAGTCCTAGTGTGAGGATCCTGTTGGTGTGTCCTCTCCTCATGTTCTCTTGACTGTTGCTGGTTTGGGAACCGACACTCCCTGTCCCTTGTTGAGTAAACCGGCTGGTTCCAATTGGGTGTGTGAGGCAATGTCGTTGGTTGGGTAGAGGTATAGGTATATTGGGGTGAGAACATGGGTGGAGGGTAGACTTGCTGTGAGGTGTATTGGTATGGTTGCATGGCCTGTATAGTGTTTATGTGGGTGGTTGCAAAATTGGGTGTATAGCTGGCTTGGTAGTTTGTTGGAAAACTGGGATTTGGGTCGGGTGGGTGTTGGGTTTGATATGTAAACGCAGTGGCGTAAGGCTGTGATGGTGGTTGTTGTTGGGTAAATGTGTTTGGCTGGTAAGAGAAAGGCTGTGTATTGGGAGAGGTGTTTGAGAAGAATTGCGCCGGTTGTGGCGAGGGATTTGTGTAGAAAGGCTGAGACTTTGGTAAAGGCTGCGAATTTGGTTGGTGTGGAGCAGATGTAGTGTGGAAGGTAGGTTTTGGAAGTTGGGTTGGGTGCGGCTGGGACATTGGAGCAAATTGTGGTGGCGGAGGACGGTATGGTGCTTGGCTAGAGGAAGGACTCTGGGTGACCACCGCCGTTCCCATCTCCATGATTGGGCTGAGTGGGGGATGGCAGTGCGGTGGTGTGTGGAATTCTGCACGCGTGGTCTCGGGTCACGACGGCGACGATGGCCGGCCGGATCCCGTCTGCAGGACTAAACCAAGCTGAGGCACCATCTCAGTAAGGTTAGCGATGTTACCGTGGAGTGTGTCGACGGATTGCTGCTGCTGCTCCAATTTCTTGGTGAGATTGATCACCTCTCGAGGAAGACGGCGACCAATTTCCTCCTCAGCGCGAGTTTGTCGCTGCGCTTCTTCCAGGAGCTCCGCCTCCTCTGCTGCTTTGTCCAGCGTGTCCTGCGAGCGCGTGCGCACGGGTGACATGATGCGCAAAATCGGCGCCTGGTACAAATCCGCAAGCAATTCACGCAGGCCTTCCAGATCGGACGAAAGTAGGGGATTTTACGTTCGAATCAGGCTTGATCGAACAACCCTGGGGTGGAAAAAAAATTCGGCCAAAAATCGATGGCTCTGGATACCAATTGTCAGGATCCCGGGTGAATTGGGGAGGCAGCAACGGAATCCAACAGAATTGAAGGCAAATACTGGAGATGAACTAGGAAAAGTAAGGCAAGAACAGGAAGGGAAAGTGGAAAAAACGGAGCAGGTAAGAAATAAGGTTTGTCTTTTGATAGATGTCGAGCCACCCAGCCACCCACTCTCCGGCCTTATATACGCGACCATGAGCCTCGACAGTTTTAGGTTACATCAAAGCCACTAATGCTACTGGATGATGGCCGTTGGATCAACAACTTGTGGTCTTCAGGCTTCATAAACAGGGGAGCCAGCTTAGTCAGAACAGAGGTACCTGACAGCCACCGCTGCGCATCCGCAGCAACACCACCGGCGGAACCGACCGCGGGTCCCAAATTTGGCGAAGAGAGCCCCACGTGCAGCTCACCGCCACCGCACCTCCATACCCGACGCCCGAGCCCACCCTCCACCTGCGCTTGCCTCGCAACCGAGCCGCCCTCCACAATTTTCACCGCTTTCAGTCCGTCTCCGCCCCGAAATCCATGCCGGTTACCGGCACCGTAGCACCGCCCCTTAGATCCGGCTTGCTACTCCACCGGCGGCCATTTTCACCGTTGCTCCGGGGCCGGCCATGGCGCTGCCCTCACCAGGCACCCTGCCCCAAGGTAACCCTCCTCCTTCCTTAGGCAATGCCCGATTTTTATTGGCGGCAAGCATTGCAATAGCGACGATGGCCGGAGCAAGGTGGGGAACTCGCGGTGGTGGGGATGGCCAGATCGAGTTGTGTTTGGAAAGGAACCAGACGAGAGAGAGCCTGGGAGGTAGCGAGGTGGGGAAGAAAAATAATTAGTCGGGCGTGCTCTCGGTGTGACGATGTCCGTTAGGTGCTAGGGCATCTCCAGCCGGCCCCCCAGGGGTTTTTTTTCGCGGCGGAAGCGGCGAATAGCGCCGCTTCTTCACCACTCGGCCCCCCAAGAGGCCCAAATAGCGCCGTTTCGGCGCTATTTCGCGCCGCGGCACCCAGGCCAAACCCAGCCCGCTGGGTTCGGACTGGGGGGGCGAAACTGCGCGGCCGTGCGCGTGGGCGAGCTCAGTCAGCGACGCGACGAGAAAGCGCGGGAACAGAACCGCCCCGTGATCGTCTTCTCGGCTTCCGCGCGGTCAAAGGCTGCCGCCGTTTATGGCGTGGCGGCCGCCCAGTGCATGCGCCCCGTCCAAAGGCTGCCGGCGTAATGGCGTGGCGGGCGGCAGCGAGGGGACGCGCGCGCAGTAAATGCCCGGACGCTCGCCGCGCTATAAAATCCCCCCGCCGCGCGCCGCGCCCGCCATTCTTCCACCGGCGCGCTCCCTCTTCTCTTCTTCCTCTCGACGCTCTCCTCCCTTCTTCTCTCCACGCAAATGGCCGGCTACAAGGACGGGGCTGCGGCCAACGGGTTCCCACGCCACAACCTTCGCCGGAGCGAGGCGATGGCGCTCTACCGCGCGGGCTACCCTTGCCCGCCGGACGTGCGCCTCCCTAGCTCCACCGCGGGGGCGAGCCGCTGGGTGCTCAGCGCCGGCGGGGTGCCCGTACCTCCCCTCCCCAACTCTGACCCTGAGTTCCGGCGCGCCATCCGCGAGATGCGCGACGCCATGGAGAACCCCGAGAACTTCCCGAGAGGGGGGTGGACCAGTTCTGGTGGGGGCAGCTCGCCGCTCGCCGCGACCGAGAGATCGCCTCCAACAACAAAAATGGGGCGGTCGACGGCCGCTTCAACGCCAACGGGCGGCGCCGCTGGTGGAGCGCCCCCAACAGGACCCTGGAGGCGGTCCTCGACCACATCCACGCTGGCGACCAGCCGCGCCTGGAGATGCCGCCCTGGCAGGCCCAGCCGTGGGTGGCGCGGCGGACCGGAGCCTCCTCGTCGTCCGCGACGTCCAGCTCCTCCGCCGGACAGTCCGTCTCCACCTCCCCCCTTTCTGAACGGCGGCGCGCCTGCCCGCAGGCGCAGCGGCGGCGCGCTCCGCATCGGCGAGCCACGCTTCGAACGCGTGGTTCGTCCGAAGACGGAGGACAGTGGCGACGACGAGGACGAGTGGCCCGACCAGAAGGTCGCGGAGCAGCTGTCCTTGGACACGCTGCAGCCGCTCGACAACGACGCCGCCGCGACATGGAGTCTGCGGGAGAACACCGCGGCGGAGCTCGAGCTCCAGCGCCGCCTGTTGGCGGAGGCCGAGCAGCGCAAGGCGGCGCGCGATCGTGAGGCCGCCGCCAACGCGGCCCACCTCCGCGTCCCTCCCCCGCCGCCGCAGAAGGAGAACACCTACATCATCCTCGACCTGGACTCCGACGACGAGGACGCGATCCAGCAAGCCCTCGCGGCTAGCAGGTGGGACGGCTGCGGCGACGCCGGACAGAGGACGAGCAAGCACCCCGGCGACGGCCCCGACGACGACGACGACGGCGACGACGACGGCGACTACAACCAGGCTATCACCGCCAGCCTCGGCCTTAAGTAGTTCTAGTTTAAATTTCAGTTCTAGTTTAAATTCGCACCGAATATGTACGCACTTCGCCTATTTTCAATAAAAATCGTCTATTTTTGAATTGCGTTTGTTTTGGGCCGAATCATGGGCTCGGGGAGCGACTGGGAAGCTTGCCCCCCAGGTTCCAGAATAGCGCCGTTTAGCGCCGTGGCGGCCCCAAAACGGCGGCGTTTTGGGCCCTGGGGGGGTGCAACGACTGGAGATGCCTTTAGCTCCGGCGTTGTTACTTTGTGCTCCCTATACACAATCTAACGGCTGGATGGATATGCATAGCTATCACCCATGATAGCAGACTATTTCCCATATATATATATGGAAAATACCCAAACGGGGCACCTAGGAGCATGGGCACCGGTATCAAATACCGCACATTTTAGGTATGTAGACATTATGAATATCTCCACTTAAACTCTTAGTCACGCCATAGATTAGCAACATATATATCTGCATCACTCTATGCAGCCCGTTCGGATTCACTTAGCGGGTGTGTTTCCGCTTTTATATCAAACACATCAATGTGCAATAACAATTTTGTTCTACTTTTTGTAATTTCCACATATTTTTTTTTTACTCATACCCAAAGGAATTGTCAAAGATCTGAGTATTGCAGCTCCGGGAAAGATGCATCTGTAGAAAAGCGGAGTGCACTAGATGCTTTGTAGATTTTATTGCTTTATAAAGTTTCACCATATGTGCTAGCCTAAGAACACAATTTCATCATACATGCTACCCTGATCTATTTTGGAACCCGTGGCACTGCATTTTAGAGCATGGCACCTTGGTCTCCCCTTTTAAAAGCTCCACGCCAACCAATGCGCCGATCAAGTCATGGACAATGCGGCAAGTACTGATGTCGATTATGCCTGTCTGGAGTTGTCAGAGGATGTGGAGGATGACATTGTAGTTAAGAAAACTAGTGCTCGAAAGATGATTCGAGCTAGCACCCCGGTATCATGAGGCTATATTGGTCAAGTTGACATGGTGTTGTGCCAGAAGATCTTTGAGCCCAGTACCACATCTTAGTATCGAAATAACTGTGTTACCATCCCAACATTTCCTATTCTCAAGGTTATCTCCTTTTCACTTCTTATATAGTTTTTCTTTTATTGTCATGCATTGCTTTATAAATGCTGGGTATGAGAGAAAATATTTGATGACTCTGAACCATTGATAGTACACTCTCGGTTGGTGACCATACAATTTGTCTTTCATGGTTTCTGCTGAAAATTGGCGTAGATCATGGAGACCTATTGCTGGTTCTATATAAGTGGAAAGTCATGCAAGGTATGCTTGGTGAAAAGTTATTTGCCCCAGATAAATTTCAAGCGATACATTACTCCAATCTGTTTTCACAAATAATGACGGTCTTTCGGTGTTATAGATGGTTAATGATGCAAGATGTGGGTGGTGAGGTTATTTACTCCTACCTATGATCAATTTCACAGGATGTCTTGCTCCAATGGATTCTTATAAATAATAAATAATGAAGGATCGTTTGTTTGTAGATGAATGAGAGAGAGAGAGAGAGAGATGGGTGAGGGATGTAATTACTTGGATGGCATGAATTTGTACACCTCCTTGGTTCCTTCCATCATGAATCAAACTATATATGTCCCATGTTAAGAAAAAATAAAAGGTTAGTTTTTAGGCACCATATCTATCCACCGTGAGATGCTCACGAGGGAAATTTTAAACATTAAAACATGTAACTATTTTCTTCAGTGGCAATTTTGTATCCTAACTTACGATAAACCATCTAAGATGTTCCTCTTTGATAAGTATAGAAAATCAGTCACCTAGGATTAGTTGCTCAATATAGTTTTGTGACACATTCTTAGGCCGGCAATCCTGGTTTCCAGCGTGCTAGAAATTTCTTAGTTACATTAGTACTTCAGTTCCGGTGCTTGTCCTGATAGGTGTCCCAGAAGAAATCGTCAAGCACCCGCAAGACAAGAAAGCACTAAAATAATTGTCAAAAAATCACTAAATCATATGGTTAGAGTATATTACGTATAGGTTATATTTGGTAGTTCAGTATTGTAGTCCAAGTGTAGCTCTATTAGGATTCTTAGCCCCCAAGTTTTCTCTGCTATATAAACCGCCCACCGTGCCTCATTGTAATAACCTAATCCAATCTATCAATACAAAGCAATACTTCCATGTATTGTCTTTCATGGTATCAGAGTGTTTCGTTCCTCAAACCTAGGGTTTAGCCACAACAATTTCCACCGCTCCGCCCCGGGGCAGATCGATCTCCGACGGGTTCGCGCAAATAGTAGATTAGATCTCTTGACATTAAAATTTTCTCGCCGACCACTTGGTTGGCGTTTCTTCTTCTTTTGCCGATCAAAGATCGGATTGCACTGCCCACCGCCGCAGGCCGTCCTCGCACGCCTTTTCTCCGACAAGTCGTCGCCTCATCTCCGGCCATCTACACCAACCACTATGCCAAGGACGCTCTGCGTGGCATCCGCGGCGTCGTCGGCCGCTCCGTCCGCACGTCACCACCAAGCCAGCTCGTCCTCGACAACATTGCGCGGGACATCAAGAACCTCCCCGAGTACGCGCCTCACAACCAACCCAGTGCTGCACCATCATCGATCGTCATCATCGCCAATAACCATTTATACCAACAAACTTTATCATCGCCGACAACATCGTGGCCATCACCATCAGTTTTCGTCTTCGTCATCAACGCCAACGGGTTTAATTTCCAAAATCTACTACCTCTACAACTCAGTCTTCATCGAGAACAACCTCTTCGTCTATGTCCACTACAACCTCGCCGCCAGAGTCGCAGTATAATTTTTATTTGTATATAATATTTTTCCCCATAACTATTTCGTCTATTCCGGCATCAACGGGGGACAACTTTGGCAAAAGACATCCACAAACCGACCGTTCATGGAAAACTTCGCTGCTACTCCATCCGACTCAAGCTCGCATGGTTCGTAATGGTCCCTATCTTCGCACGTCCGGTACTGGCAACACACACGTGTGCCTTCGTCCCCGGCATACTCTCGAGTCTGGGAAGCTCGACACGGCGTGTCGCCAACCTCTACAACCTCGAATAACCCGGCAGCTTCAACGACTACATCGACCACATCATCATCATCATAATCAACAACGACCTCATCAACGGGGACTACATCACCCCATGGAAAATCGATCGATCAAGACCACGGTGCCCACACATCGGCTACATCGACATCGGCATCAAGGGCTATCACCTCAACTCCCTCTCCAGTTCGCGCCTTCTGATTATGCTCCCGTCTGACCGTCCGCAACGCTCCAGCTGTTCGCGTCATTACCAATCCGACTGCGTGGGCGTGTTAGAGCATAATATGTATAGGTTACATTTGGTAGTTCAGGATTATAGCTAGTCCAAGTCTACCTCTATTGGGATTCTTAGCCCCTAAGTTTTCTCTACTATATAAACAGCCCACCGTGGCTCATTGTAGTCGCCGAGTCCAATCTATCAATACGAAGCAATACTTCTGCATATCGTATTTCAAATACGTTAATGAGTACATATCGTCAGAGCTTGGAATCTGGTAGTTAATTGTATTGGCATTGCCGTCATCACTGCACATACTCATCAGAGCGCTCGACCGGCATCATGACGCAACAACATCCAATCATCACACTTTGTACGATCAAAATGTGTGACTTCTTCCGACCAACCAACTCACAACCTGGTCAAAATTCGTGGAGGAGAGGAGCAGGCACCTCGAAGAGTTCCAGAGTTATTCAGGAGCCGGCCGCGGCAGCGTAGAACGCATCCCAGATTGGAGATCTCCACGACCATGCGTCTCATCCACTACATGCAATTTTTTTTAGAAGTGGGAGCATGTGCCCCGGACTCCGCATCTAATCGATGCACACAGCTGTTTTTTTTATTAAGATAAGGAAACATCCAAAATTATAGCAAAATACAGTTCACGGATCACTCAAGGTGGACACAAAGATTAGCCACTCAAAGATACAAAGGACCAGACTAAGCATCGATCCTTCTTGCATTAAGCCACCCACCCTGGCTGAAGATAGCCCTAATGACCGTCAACAGCCGTGCATATTCTGAATCCATAAGTACTCGCTGATCGGCAGTGAGGAGAAAGGACCATATCTGAATAGAATAGACCGTCTTGTTTACAACCTAAAAAAACTAAACATTGTCTTTTTTATTAAACACAACATCATTACGGCAGTTATAAATTGCCCAAAGAAAAGCAGCAACACCAATTCGAATTCGTGCCTTTTTTTCCTGTCTATGCCATTTGGCCAACTATCAAACATGTTCGCGATGCTAGTTGGTGGATAAATGATAAACGTGAAATGGACCGGACGCCAAATATCTCCAGCAAAAGGGCAAGCAATGAACAAATGTTCAATAGACTCATCGAAATCACAAAAGACGCATCTTTTGCATCCATTCCAACTATTCTGTTAAGGAACCACAAAAAAAATCTTTATTTTTAGTGGAACTTTCAATTTCCACAAATACTTTCGTAAAAATCTTGTGGATCCGTGGAGTAGGTCAGCATAAAAAGGTTTTACGGAAAAAGACCCGTCAGATTCCAACGAAACGAATCTGCAACATTAGTGAGAGACACAAACATCAACCTCTCAACTAAATGCATCCAAAGTTCCCTCCTAACTCCTGTAATACTCCGCCGGAACCGAATGTTTAGAGGATTATGAACTAGAACCTCAGCCACCGTAACATTCTTATTAGAAACAATATTACAGAGTGACGGATAAGTTTGTGCTAACGGTTTATCACCTAACCACGTATCCTCCCAAAAGCGTACTTGAAGACCATTACCTATAGAAAATTCTCCACGAGAGAAAAACTCCTCTTTAACCTTTAAAATCCCCCCTCAAAAGGGAGAATTAGACGGCTTAGCCTGTACTTGAGATAACGTTTTATCCCCTAAATATTTATTGGAAATCAATTCATGCCAAACGCCTTCCTCGTTAATAATTTTGAATAGCCACTTGGTCAGCAAACACTTATTTTTAGTTTCCAAAACCTCAATACCTAACCCTCGCTGATATTTTGGACGACGGACAATGTTCCATTTCGTAAGGCGATACTTTCTCCTCTTAGAATCACTATGCCAAATAAATCTCGAGCGAAGGAAATCTAATCTCTTCCTAACCTCGACGAGAATCTCGAAGAGAGAGAGTAAAAACATAGGAATACTGGTGAGCACGGAGTTAACTAAGATGAGGCGGTCCCCATAAAATAACAACTTAACTTCCTATCAAACCTATCTTCCATCGGTGTCCACTCTCTATTAAGAAGCTTTTTATAGTGTATCGGTATGCCTAGATATTTAAAAGGCAGCATGCCTACTTCACATCCGAATATGTGAAGATAGTCATCTTGTGCATCCAATTACCAACACAAAAAATCTCACTCTTATGAAAATTAATTTTAAGGCCCGAAAGCTGCTCAAATATCGCAAGAATGAGCTTCATGTTCAAAGCATTATTCAAATCATGGCCGAGGAAAAGAACCGTATGATCTGCATATTGAATAATTGAACCCCCCCTCGACCAGGTGTGGTATCAACCCTCCAACTTGACCATCCTCCTGTGTACGCTCAATAAGAATGGCCAACATGTCTACCACAAGATTAAAAAGTATCGGGGACAACGGATCACCCTGTCTTAAACCTTTTAACGTTTAGAAATAATGACCAATATTACCATTCACCTTAATATCCACACTACCTCCCTGAACAAATGATCAACCCAATCACACCAAACCGAAGAGAAACCTTTCATAAGCAACACTTGTTGGAGAAAAGACCAATTAATTTTATCATATGTCTTCTCAAAATCAATTTTAAATAAAACTACGTCCAAACGCTTCTTCTGTAATTCATGAATCGTTTCATGCACAACTACAACCCCTTCAAGGATATTTCTAACGGGTAGAAATGCCGACTGGGTTGGTTTGATGAGCCTCGCAATAGAGGTCATCCGATTAGTTTCGAACCTAGTGAAAACCTTCAAACTGACATTAAGATGCAATGCACGTGGGGTTCATCCAAAGCACTAAATTTAAGAACTACGATCCCTCCTTCATAATACAAACCTTTTGATCAAGGTAAATTAGTTTCCTAAAAAGTTTTACATTCTATAACAGAGGGAGTACAAGACAAGGTATAAAGCGGAAGGTCTAATATACATGCAGATGTTGCCCTGTCTGCGAGACATACCTCCGTCTATGCGGCAAGTTGAAACAAGCAATCTCGACAAACTCCGGACTTGATCCGGGAAGTATTGGTCTTCCAGTCGTACGGCTATATCAAGCAATCTGCACCAATCAAGCCAGACCACTTCATTTAGTTGTACGACTATGTCAGGCTATAGGGTTAAATTATTACCGAGCACATATACTAGAAGCAACATAATCACACACGCATGCCCATGTGGAACACGACTTCTCCGACAGCAAGGCCACTATCGTTGTCGCAAGGGATATCTCCAAGCGACGTACTACTTCACGCCTGCTGCAACTTCGCCGACACATCATCGCCAAGGTGTACATAAATATGTTCTACATCAACATCCTCGTCAACACATCATCGCCGCTGCTATAACTACAACCTCGACAAGGCTGGTCACGTGTCCTTTGACTATACTACCGCAAGACGCCAAGAACACCGACAAGTACTACGTAGACCACAACTACCGCTATGTCACATTCGGCTATCGCGATATCGACATAAAGGACTACGTCTACAACAACTACATCGGCAACAACTCTAGCTGATCGCGTGTGTGTCATGATATCGGTCCACGCCGCTACCGATCAGAGGGGGAAGATAAGGAAGACACTAAAAGGGGACGCAGTCATGGCCTTAGTTGTCAGACCATGATCAGAGATGTAGTTAATGATGCCGGAGAGAATAATACGGTGAAAGATCAAGACTTCAAACCAACCGCAATCATTCGTTTCACTCCGTCTACAACTGAGAAGGAATGTTTGAATAGTATTCATACCTGATAAAAGATGGACTTGGATTACTGAAACCATCTTGTACTCCAAGTCTACTCCCTCCATTTACCTCCTTATACACCCCCATATGAGGGCTATATCACAACAAAAAATATTTAGGTTTTGGATAATTTCCACGGTATGCATGTGATGCATTGTACCAAGAGTCATAAGCAAGGTATAGATGCAAATATAACAAATAGAAAACAAGCCGGTTTGGAACTTTGAACGTATAGTACTTTGGATGAATTGGGGCACTAAACTTCATCATCTAGGTTATTGCACCAGCTTTGTTAATCCTGAATTGGGGCACTAAACTTCATCATCTAGGTTAATCATGTTGAGTTGCGATCCTATTTCATATGAATTCTATTCATATAAAGGCTAACTTCTGTTAGAGCAAGCGAGAACCATCGCCGGACGGATTGGGCCTGAGCATAGTAGATAATTATTTGTATCAACCTATCTAGACCATAAAGTCTATACATATATCTCTAAAAATCCACCACACGAGGTAAGTCAATCGTTGTAAATTCCCGTCGTTTGTAAGCTATTTCAATAGTGAAATTTCGTGGCCAGACGCCATGTTTTTTCCCTTCTCACCGGAGGGTTTTTTCCACGTTAAAATCATGTGTCCCATGCATTAATTTGGTTCCTATCGTTCTATATTAACAAATACTAAGCATGAGGTTTTTTGCACAATAACGAAAATTACAATACTGATTTCTAATATATTCCGAGCCCACATCATAACTATATATATCCTTATTGTTGCATATGATTAAGTATGACTGTGGATCGCCCGGCAATTAGTAGGCTGCTTTGGATAACACTAGCCTCGATGTGGGGAATCTGGAGCTTGAGCAATCACCATCATAACTGTTTTTGTTGTAGACTAGCAAGCAGCTGATCACTGCTTGACATCTTCCACAGGCTAAATTTAGGGTAAACTCCAAGGCGGCGGCGTCAAGTAGGAAGCCAGATATCGGTGCCTCTCCTATAAAAAAACTAGCCGGTGGTGCACACAGTCTAGAGATGCAGCAACGCGTGCAACCACCAGATGTTTGGTGTTTAGAAGCGTCGCCTTATGCCACATCACCAGGTACAGTGCTCACGGTATCGTCTAGATAATCCCTTTTACTGTGGGGAGAGGTCTGTGTTTACGGATGAAGCTCACGGTATTTTTCTTGTATTGTCATGCATTGCTTTATGAAACCCTGGTTATGAGAACCATCGATAGAACACTCTGCGTTGGTGATCATACCCTTTTTTATTTCATGATTTGTTCTAAAATTTTGCGTAGATCAGGGAGAGCCCACAATCGACATCAGGTGCTATATAAATGGCCAGTCATGCAAGATATGATTGGTGAAAATTATTTACCCGTGATAAATTTCACAATATTTGGCTCGAATAATTGGATTTCGTAAATAATGACGGTCTTTAGAGTTATATATGGTCAATGACGCAAGGTGTGGGTGGTGAAAGTTATTTACTCATACCTTTGTTCGTTTTCACAAGATTTCTTGCTCCAATGTGTTACTATAAATTAGAATAATAAATAATGAATGATTGTTTCTTTGTAAATCAATGATGGAGAAAGAGTTAGTGTAAGAGAGAGAGATGGGTAAGGGATGTAATTACTTGGGTGGCATTAATTTTTACACATCCGTGGCTCCTTCCGTCAAGACTCAAACTATGTCCTATGTTAAGTAAAAATATGAGGTTAGTTGTAGGCACCATATCTATCAACTGTGAGATGCTCATGAGGTTTATTTTTAATCTTTAAAGATGTGACTATTCTCTTTAGTGGCAAATTGGTATCCTAACAACGGTAAACAATCTAAGATGTTTCTCATTGATAAGTATCTAAAAGCGATCATCTAGCATTGGTTGCTCAATATAGTTGTGTGACACATTCTTAGACCAGTAATCATCCGTTTCACACGGCTACAACCGAGTGGGAAGGTTAGAATAATATACCTACACGATAAGAGATATATTTGGATTACTCAAACCATCTTGTACTCCAAGTATGCTACCTCCATTTAGCTCCTTATATACCGCCATATGAGTCCTAGATAACAATAACACATATTTAGTGTTTCTATAATTTCCACGGTATGGATGTGATGCATTGTACCGGGAGTCTTAAGAGGGGTATAGATGCAAATGTAAAAAGTAGAAACATGGCGGTTTGGAACTTTGAACGTGTAGTGCGTGATTGTCGATTTAACTCACCAGCTTTGTTAATCCAAAATTGGGACACTAAAGTTCATAATTTAGATTAACCATGTGGAGATGTGATCCAAATTCATATGAATTCTACTCATATAAAGGCTATCTTCTGTTAGAGCAAGTGAGAACCATCGCCTGGAGGCTTGGGCCCGAGCGTAGTCGATCAGTATTAGTATTGACCTAGATCATCAAGTCTATACATATCTCTCTTAACATCCACCGCACGAAATAAGTCAATCATTGTAAATTCCCAACGTTTGTAACCTCTTTCAATAGTGAAATTTCGCTGCCATGCGACCATATTTTCCCCTTCTCAACAGAGGGTTATTGACACGTTAAAATTTCTCATTGTTCTATATTAACAAATACTATGAATGGTTTTTTTTTCACAATAACGAAAATTCCAGGTCCCTGACTCCGCGTCCTCTGCGAGGCGACACGGGGAAACCCTAGATCCCACAGCCGCCGGCCCCCTCCACCCTTCTCTCCTGCTCGCTTCCGCCGAGGTCCACTGCCTTACAAAGCTCAGCCAGTGCTAGTGGCGGCTGGGCATCTCCCTCCGGGGGTCTTCTTCTCCCCCGGCGGTGCACTAGTGTCCTTAGCGATGGGGTGGCGGCAAGGTGCCATGGGTCCCGGCTCCAGCTCGCCTCAACGGCGGTCGTGGAGAGGCGGGCTACGATTGGTAGTGGTTCCCTGGCGGTGGCGGGCTTGGGCTCCAGGAAAATCCGTGGATCAGGGTCTGGGTGGGCCGTGGGGCCCGATCCGTGGCTTCTCGTGGGCGTGTTGGCGTCAGGCTTTGCCGGTGACCAGGCACCGTGGTTCATGGCGTCATGGCGGATCGTTGTGGTGTGAGAGCATCAGCGGGCTTGCGCGGCGTGGGGTGGCGCTCAGCAAGGTTGTCCTTGGCGTTACAGCCGGCGATTTGATATGTACAAAACGTATCTCTTTTTCCAAAAACTTTTTTATGGTTTGCCTCTAAACTTCTGAGTTTTCGATACCACTAACACGGACTAACGCTGTTTTCAACAGAATTAATTTGGTGTCTCGTTTTTATGTAGAAAAATCAACTTTCTAGAAAATGCCCAGAAAAGACCCCATTGGGGATATATCACCAGAAGACCCCGGGAGCCAGAAGGAGACCTAGAGAGGGGCCAAGAGGCGGCCAAACCACCCCTGGGTGCGCCCCCCTAGGCCGCGCCGCCTGGTGGTGTGGGACCCCCAGGCACCCCCTCGGACTTCCCTTTTGACTACTTATGCCCCGTAAACCCAAAACGCGAGGGGGTTCATCAGATTCCGCAGAAACCCAACAGAGCGCCGCTGCCACCCCGAAACTCAATTCGGGGATCAGAAATTCCTATTTTGGCACCCTGATCGGACGGGGAGTCGAAGGAGATCATCTCCATCGACATCGCAACTCCATCTCCATTAACCATCCATGATTCCCCTGTCCATGTGTGAGTGAACCCCGCTATATGCTAAGAGGGATGGAAGGGATTGGATGAGATTGATCATGTAATAATGCCAGATTGTTAGGGCATAGTGCCTAGTATCACTTATTAGTGTTTCCTACAGTTGTTGCAAATTGTTATGCTTAATGCTTGTCACGAGGGCCCGAGTGCCATGATTTCAGATCTGAACATGTCATTGCTTCATGAGCATAATTATGTTTCTTGATCATACCTGCAAGTTGTTTACATATATTATTGTCCGGAACCCGAGGCCCCAAAGTGATATAAATTGGGACAACCGGAGAGGATGTCTGCGATGTGAGGATCACATGTGTTCACGGAGTATTAATGCTTTTCTCCGGTGATTCATTAAAAGGAGCACCTTAATTACCAGTAGTTTCCATCGAGGCCCCGCTGCCACGGGTTGGTAGGAAAAAAGATGTTGTGCAAGTTTCTCATTGCGAACACGTACGACTATATTGGAACACATGCCTGTGGTTAACCTAGAACTTGGATGCTTTATTATTATTATTATTATTATTATTTTCAATGCCCACGCTATTATTATTACATGAACTTTCTATCTATGCAACGCCCGTTCATCCATTCCCTCTATGCCTAGGGTACTCCCAACCTGCTGTTTTCCGCTGCTATAAAACTGTTACCACTGATAAATTGTTGCGAGCAAGTTTACTTTCAGGTCCAGCTAAAGTGACAACTCAGTTGTTAAGGCTAATAAATATTCTTTGGCTCCCCTTGTATTGAATCAATAAATCTGGATTTTACTTCCCTCGAATACTATTGTGATCCCCTATACTTGTGGGTCATCAAGACTATTTTCTGGCGCCGTTGCCGGGGAGCATATATTTATTTAATTGCTCACATGAACGTGATATTGTTCGCTGTAAGCCTTTCATCATTGGTAAGACTCGTGATGGAAAATTTCCTATATTACCATCCACTACAAGGAGAGGTACAACTCTGAACACCTCTGTTGCTCTTGATTAATCATATGTTATGAGTAACCTTCTTACACCACCACATGCTACACACACTATTACTTCTGTTGAGTATGAAAATGCTTCTGATACTTTTCATGATGCTTCTGTTGTGATTGATGATACTGGTTCACTAGGTCCTTTCCTAAATGCTACTATTACTAAACCCAAAAAAATTGAAAATGTTGAAATTCGTGTTGAAAATATTGGTACACCTGTTAATTCAACTGAGTTTATTGATGATCTTGATGAAACTTATATTGAACTGAATGATGACTTTATTTAAGAAGCTCAAGCTATTACCGGTGCAAGTGCTCTTAAGAGTCTTCTTGCAAGACATGCTATTGAATATAAATCTTCTCTTCATGCTAAATTTGCTACATCTCCCATACACATTAGAGACAAGGATTATGATTTGTCTCTAGATTTATCTTACATATCTATTATTGAGAAGGAACCTTTTTGTGGAACTGAAAGTAAATGTGTTATCGAACACATAAATGAGCTTTCATCTATGAGTAGTTTATTTTCTGATGATACTAAGCTGCGTACTTATTTTGTTAACAAGATTTTTCCTTTCTCATTAAAAGATATTTCAAAAATATTTTCCTGCTAGTGCTCAACATGCTATTGTGCAAGAGATCTTCAACTTTGAGCAAATTAAAGGAGAAAAATTATCTGAATCTTGGACAAGGTTTGTTCTTTAATAAGAGCATGCCATGGTTATCCGCTGCCTGAAAATGAGCTCCGAGATATATTTTATAATAGACTAAATGTTGAATATAGGACATCCCTGGATAGTTATGCTGGTTGTGTTTTCAGGAAAAGAACTCCAGAAGAAGCTGAGGAGTTAATGGCTAAAATAGCCAGAAATAATGATGATTGGAATATACCTGAGACTACACCTACACCAGAGACAACACCAACACCAACATCAACACCCAAGAAGAGAGGGATGATTGAATTAACTGATGAAGTGATGAAGGAAGCCAAGAAATCTCTTAAGGAGAGGGGTATTAAATCTGGAGATGTGAAGAATTTACCTCCTATAGAAGAATTATGTAAGCATATTCCACACATCAACAGTTGAGGTACACTCTCTCCAATACTTTGATAATAGATATAATCCCTACTCTAAACCACATGATCAATGCTTAGATGAATTTGATAATTATGTTATTAAGAAAGATAATTTTAATATGAGAGTGCAAAATAACCTTATGGAAAACTCTAGAGCTATTTATAATTTGCATGGTATTATTGAGAGTACCTCTAATGATGTTAAAATGCTTGTTAAACATTTTCATATGGTTCAAACTCAAATTGATCAAATTACTAAAGTGCAACAAAATATGCTAGCTAATGCTTATAAAGAAAAACATGTTCGTGAAATAATTACTTGAAGTGGTATTTCTACTCAAGATCATTTTATCCTGAAGCACACCCTAAAAGAATTGAACAAGATTCTCAGCAACCTAATAACAATAGTTCTCCTTCTAAGAAAAAGAAGAAGAGACATAAATATGTTATAGAATCTCCTGAACTTTCTAAAGATACTAATAGTATATCTATTTCTCATGCTATAACTGAAAGTGGTAATGATAAAAGTGATGATTCTGATAAAAGAGAAATTCCAGCTAAACCTGAAAAGAAAACTAAAACTGTGAAGTACACTAAGGAGGATTTCATTGCCAATAAACATGGTAAAGAAAGAGAGCCTTGGGTACAAAAAGCAATGTCTTTTCCTAATAAGAACCTCAAATCTAAGGAAGAAGAACATTATAATAAATTTTGTGAGTGGATGAAACCTCTATTTTTGCAAATTCATTTGACTGATGCTATTAAACTGCCTCCTTATTCAAAATATATGAAATATATTGTCTCAAAACAAAGGAAAATTTCTCGTGACGAAATTTCCACTATGCTTGCTAATTACTCTTTTAATGGTAAGGTTCCAAAGAAGATTGGAGACCCTGGTATTCCAAATATTCCTTGTTCCATTTAAAATAATTATGTTAGAACTACTTTATGTGATTTGGGAGCTGGAGTTAGTGTTATGCATTTCTCTCTTTCTAAGAGACTCTCTTTGAAAAAATTAATACCTACTAATGGCTGATAAAACTACTGCTGATCCTTTTGGTATTTGTGAGAATGTTTGATATGTCATAAACGTATCCCTAATTTCTGATGCTCCACGATGATATTACGCCAATTGCTACATGTTTTCTCCCTTCTTTATTCATTTTTATGGATTTTTCGGACTAACCTATTCACAAGATGACATAGAGCCAGTTCCCTGTTTTCTGCTGTTTTTAATTTCGGAAAAGTTGTTCTGGAAATACTCTTGGAATTGGAAAATTTGAAGCCCGGAAGTTCTATTTTCCCCGGAAGCATCCAGAAGACGTAAGAGGAGTCGAAGAGGGGCAATAGGGGGGCCACACCATAGGCTGGCGCGGACCCCCCCTGGCCGCTCAGCTATGGGTGTGGAGACCCTGGAGCTCCACCGCCTTTGCCCTTTCACCTATTTAAGCCCCCGGCTGGAAATCCCTAAGTACCTGATCAAAATCCCCGAAAAAGTTCCACAGTCGCCATCACCGTCAACCCTAGATCAAGAGGGTTCTGGAGCCGTTTTCCGGCACCCTGCCCGAGAGGAAATCATCGCCGGAGGCTTCTCCATCACCATGCCTGCCTCCGAAGTGATGCGTGAGTTGTTCATCCCTGGACTACGGGTCGATAGCAGTAGCTAGATGGTTGCCTCCTCCTCATATGCCTCCATGTTTAGATCTCGTGAGCTGCCTATCATGATCGAGATCGATCTTATGTAATTCTTTATGCTGTGTTTGCTGGGATCCCATGAATATTAACCTTATGCCAAGTTGATTATAGTCTTTATTGCATATGCTATTTGTGATCTTACATGCTTTCCATTGCTAGTGGTTGCTCTGGCCAAGTAGTTGCTAGTGACTCCAAGAGGGAGTTTTTATGCTTGATAGTGGGTTCATGCCTCCTTGTTTCCTTGCTCGAGTGACAGAAACATGAATGGGGAGGATGTGCTGGTGCCATTAGGGATAAAACAACGGTGAGAGTACCTGCATGTATAATCATTGCTTACATTACACACTTTGTTTAATGCAATTATCTGTTACTTGCAACTCAATACCTAAGGGGGTTCAGATGATAACCTGAGGGTGGATTATTAGTCATATATGCAGATGGATGTCGGTCTATGTATCTTGTTGTAATGCCCACACTAAATATCATAGTAATCATCATGTTATATGGTGCACTATGGTACCTTTATTTGTCAATTGCCCAGCTATAATTTGTTCACCCAACATGTTATTTTTATGGAGAGACACCACTAGTGAACCTATGAACCCTGGTCCATTTTCCACACTGTTAAACAAACCACAACAATTTCCTGCTCTCTCTACTTTCTGCAAGAATTCAACTGTTTTCCACACTATACGTCTAATCTTTGTTTTTAGCAATACCGGTGAGATTGACAACCTCACTGTACCGTTGGGGCAAAGCATTTTGGTTGTGTTGTGTGCAGGTTCCACGTTGTTGCTGACAACGGTGAAGCACCAGCACCACCGTCAGTGGCATCAACCTTCCGAAGGTCCTCCTTCTCCTACTGGATTGATAACCTTGGTTCTTAAAAAAGGGGAAAAATCCTACCGCTATGCTCATCACACCCTCCTCTTGGGGTATCCCAACGAGTGCAAGATCTGCACCATCAAGAACTTTTTCTGGCGGCGTTGCCGGGGAGAAGTAAGTCTTCTGGAAAGGGGAGTCTCTCACTCTCAAACTCTTTATTTTGTTTATTGTCTTGTTTTAGTTTTGTATTGTTTTTATTATCTATATTGAAAACACAAAAAAAAATAGTTTACTTCCTAGCTGTTATTTATTTGCTTGCTTTTATTTCACTAGAATGAGTATCCCTGAAGTTGAGGTTCGTTCTTTTAAGCAACAAGGGGGAGAGAGTTTAAAAGATGCTTGGTATAGAATAAATGATGCTCATATTAAATGTACAAAAAATATTCTACCCTGGTACTCCTGAGGAATTTTTATGTTGGTATTTTTGGTTGGTATAGGTATGTGTTAGATACTCTTACATGTGGTATTTTTCTAGGAACTCCTGTTGTAGAAGCCTGCAATTTGATTGAAAGTTTAGTAGGATCAGCCCCCCATTACAGCTATTAAAACTGAGATCACTTTGGAGGATGTTATTAATAAACTAAACTCTTTGGAAATGAACTTATCAATTTTCCTGGATAATGGTAGCAAAATTAATGAATCAATAATTACTATTGATAAAAGAATCACCGCTTTAGAGGCTAGCAACACTCATGAAAATAAAAATATTAGGATTGGTAAATTAGAAGATGCTATGGGAACCTTAAGCTCAACTTTTTCATCCCTTAATTTCAAGAAGGAGAAAGCCTTTGTGGGAAAGGAGCAAAGATTCATGTATATTCCCAAGACAACTAAACCCAAATCTCAATTTGTGCTAAAAATTGCTAAAAGAATTAATTAAACTAAGAGTGACCTCCATGTTTAATCTTTAGAAACATATGGAGTACCTATTGCTGCAAACAATGGTTTAGAGGAAGTTACTGTTGATGCTTATTCACTTGAAAATACTTGAGTTGATCTTTTATGCCTAGCTGAAAGGCGTTAAAGAAAAGCGCTACTGGGAGAGAACCCGTTTTATTACTCTGTTTTCATTCAGTTTTCCTTTGTTTTCTTTGGTGTGCTTTGCACCTGGGTGTTGTCTATTTCCTTAGTAACACCGCTGTATATTTTCTTTTGTGTTTTTGTTGAGCCAAGTAAAGCCTCTAGTGGAAAGTTGACACTATATTTCGGATTTCTGCGCAGAAAACAGTTTTTTGCTGTCCACTCTTAATTCCGTTAAAAATCACAGAAAATTCAAAATGACCTGAGTTTTTTTGCCTAATCCTGAGTTATATACGCAAATTTTCTTAGTTGACCACTTTTTATTTGAGAAACAGAAGATTTTCTAAAAAATCAATCTCTCCCTGTTGTTATGTTTTGACAGATTTCGGCCATTTATCGCATTTGCATCTTAATCTCTTTCTTTTGGTGTTCTTTTGAGAAAAAGAGTTTTAAAAGAAGTTGTGACTATAGCTAATGTGTTTTTTATTGCTAGTCTTGTGTTTAAACTGAACCATGTGAGTTTATTATTTCGATTGCACTAACGTTACTAATGAAGATTGTCAGAATTTTGATGTGAAGGAAGTTTTCAAGGGTCAAGAGAAGAGGATGATATGATGTGATCAAGAAGAGTGAAAAGCCTAATCTTGGGGATGCCCCGGTGGTACATCCCAGCAAATTCCAAGAAGACTCAAGCGTCTAAGCTTGGGGATGCCCAAGGCATCCCCTTCTTCATCAACAAATTATCAGGTCACTTCTACTCAAACTAAATTTTTATTCGGTCGCATCTTATGTGCTTTACTTCGAGCGTCTTTTATTTTTGTTTTAAGTTTGCTTTCGATTTTTTCTTTCGGTTTGTTTTTACTTTCATAATAAGCTTGGTTGGACCTTAGCATTCTTTTATTGGAGAGTGACACGCTCCGCTTTTTCTTGAGAATACGTTGTATTCTTAATCTCTGTCTATCTGTTGCATTTATTTAGCTCCTTTTTTGCATGCATCTCTTATCAGAGTTGTTAGTTCTAGTAGTATTATGTGAGTACTCTCATGTTTCCTTGCTGTATCATAAAGAGTATTTTTTCTAAAGCATGTTTTGTATGGTGCTTATTGGGAGAAAGAAAACTGATGCTTGAAGTAGAATCTATAACAGTACTAGTAGAAGCTTGTATAGACTGTGGATGGAACTTTTTCATGCCATGCTAAATGTTATTTTAGTTTTAAAGCCTTGTTGTTATTGAGTAGCATGATTAGCCTCAAATAGCTGAGAGTGTTTAATATGTACTGAAAGATTCATGGGGTGTTCTTGTCATAGTAAAGCATCAATATATGGTATTCTCTTTCGAATGTTTTATTTGGTTGACTTGGCGCATGCTGACACCATGTTTATGACTACAAACCAGTCACGAATAGCCTCCATGACCACTTAGTTTTTGAACTTGTGATACTGCTTATGTTTTAATTAATGATGCTTATCTCGCTATGCATGATAATGGCTCTTATGATCTCTTGATCTGTCGCTTCCAGTCTTTTGCTAGCCTTCACCTGTACTGAGTAATACCTCTACTCGTGCATCCAAACTCCCTTAAACCAATGTTTTTCCCATTGTGTCCACCATACCTACCTACATGTGGTATTTAACTGCCATTCCAAGTAATTGCTCATGTGTTACCTTTAAAACCTTCAAAATTATTCCTGCTTTGTGTTCTTGTTTTTGCTCATGAGGACGTCAATAAAAAATCTTTATATCACTTGTCGATTTGATTTCACACCCTGGACTAGTGGCTTCATCCACTTATCCAAATGATAGAAGATTTGGCAGCGGGGTGCCCACCCCCAAATTAATACAAAAAAAATTATCTTCACTATTTTCCCCCTGATCATATCAGTCAAAGCATAATTGTGTAAGCAAACACTACCAAAAGGGGAGTTTGCTCTCGAAGTATTGGTTTTGTCCGTCGCAGACTGGTTTTGCGCGACTTTTTGCTACTTTTACATCGCTGATTTTCGTCTCCGGCCCAGTAGCCCACTAAGAGCCCAGTTGCCTTCTACGAAACTATCATGGTCACGTAGAACGTGGCGCATTTTCACCGGACCCACACATTCTGCGATGTTTGACTGCTTTGACCGGCAACGACTGCGCTCTCTCGCGGGTGTTCCTAACATTTTTTTGCACGGGCCCAGCTGTCAGTTCACCAGTTCACACCATCATCACAAAGGTTACCCACCATCATCACAACAAGGATATTTATAATAACTAGAATTAACACCAGTTCACACCAGCATCACAAAGATTACCCTCCATCATCACAACATGCTCACATAATTAATTAAATAGTTTAGTGTCATCGATAGGGTTCACATCACAACAGGTGCACCTCACCATCTAAACAGGTGCACATCATAAACTAAATAGTTTCTCATCGATATGGTTCACGTCACTTTTTCCTACTAATCCATCCATTCCAAAGGCACATCCACAGGTTCCACGTCACTTTTCCTAGTCACCAATCCATTCCAAAGGCACATCCACAGGTTCCACGTCACTTTTCAGCGTCCTCAATCCATACGAAAGGCACATGCACAGATTCCACATCACTTCTCCCATTGATCCATCCATTCCGAAGCCGCAGCCACAGGTTCGCAAACCCTACAAAAAAGGCATCATACATGTTTAGCACATCATCAACTACAAGGCCAACCATCAGCACATTCTAAACATCGGCACATGCAACAAAACAAACAAAATTATAATAGTGAGCCTCGTTGCCAACCATGGTACATATAAATGACACGCAATAATTCTGACACATTTACCAATATAGTAAAATGAGGCACAACTGAACTTGTTCTGCATGCTATTTGCTATAGTAGCCAAACTGCTAGACACATTGCTGCATATTAATCATTGGCAGAGACAGTTTAATCATTAGCACACGTATAAAGCACAAATGTTTAGCAATGGAAAACAAGAAAAGTAGCCTCATATTAATAAGTACAAAACAAAATTAATGATATCATCGAACATTTACCAAGGAAGATGAAGAACCAATGTGGTTGTACACAACACTAGGTAAATGCTCGATGATCTCATCAAGATCGAGTGCACACTTTAATCATTCCCACATGTATCAAGCACAAATGTTTAGCAATGGAAAACAAGAAAAGTAGCCTCATAATAATAAGCACAAGAGAAAATTAATGAGATCGTAGAACATTTTACCAAGAAAGAAGCAGAACCAATGTGGTTGTACACAACAGTAGGTAAAATGCTCGATGATCTCAACAAGATCGAGTGCATAGTTTAATCATTGGCACACGTATAAAGCACAGATGTTTAGCAATGGAAAACAAGAAAAATATCCTCATACTAATAAGCACAAATCAAAATTAATGAGACCGTGGAACATTTTACCAAGGAAGATGCAGA
This sequence comes from Alopecurus myosuroides, assembly GCA_028641055.1. Taxonomy (NCBI): domain Eukaryota; kingdom Viridiplantae; phylum Streptophyta; class Magnoliopsida; order Poales; family Poaceae; genus Alopecurus; species Alopecurus myosuroides. Next base: position 311,212,672 of record CM054063.1, on the reverse strand, counting down.
ACCAATGTGGTCGTACACAACGCTAGGTAAAATGCTCGATAATCTCAACAAGATCGAGTGCACAGTTTAATCATTGACACATGTATGAAGCACATATGTTTAGCAATGGAAAACAAGAAAAGTAACCTCATACTAATAAGCACAAAACAAAATTAATGAGATCATCGAACATTTTACCAAGGAAGATGCAGAACCAATGTGGTTGTACACAACACTAGGTAAAATGATCGATGATCTCATCAAGATCGACTGAACAGTTTAATCATTGGCACATGTATCAAGCATAGATGTTTAGCAATGGAAAACAAGAAAAGTAGCCTCATACTAATAAGCACAAAACAAAATTAATGAGATCATTGAACATTTTACCAAGGAAGATACAGAACAAATGTGGTTGTACACAACACTAGGTAAATGCTCGATGATCTCATCAAGATCGAGTGCACACTTTAATCATTGGCACATGTATGAAGCACAGATGTTTAGCAATGGAAAACAAGAAAAGTAGCCTCATACTAATAAGCACAAAACAAAATTAATGAGATCGTAGAACATTTTACCAAGGAAGCTGCAGAACCAATGTGGTTGTAGACAACACTAGGTAAAATGCTCGATGATCTCAACAAGATCGAGTGCACAGCTTAATCATTGTCACACGTATAAAGCACAGATGTTTAGCAATGGAAAACAAGAAAAGTAGCCTCATACTAATAAGCACAAAAAAAATTTAATGAGATCATCGAACATTTTACCAAGGAAGATGCAGAATCAATGTGGTTGTACACAACACTAGGTAAAATACTCTATGATTTCATCAAGATTGAGTGCACAGTTTAATCATTGGCACATGTATCCAGCACAAATGTTTAGCAATGGAAAACAAGAAAAGTAGCCTCATACTAATAAGCACAAAACAAAATTAATGAGATCATTGAACAGTTTACCAAGGAAGATGCAGAACCAATGTGGTTGTACATAACTCTTCGGAGATGCGTGACTTGGTCTTCAGTCATTTCCACCTCGTTTCCAAAAAAACAGTGCTCGTCATAGTCTTGAGTCCCTTGGATTTTGGGACCTATAATGCAAGAAATAATTTAATTCTAGCTAAACTGTAGGTGCATAAGAGAATAATAGAACATTTTGTTGGACCTGTCGCCTCTACGAGTGACCTTTCCTTCACTGACCAGATCCTCCCGAGTTGAAATGTTATTAACAACATTGACCAGAATGCCACGCGACTCCAGAAAGAGACGATACTCTGGATATATTTCAACTCGCACCTCCATCCAGTTAGGAGTTTCATAAGGAGATATGGTGCAGAAGCTACAACCTCTACTAGAGTGCTACAACCAAATATGAAAATAAGAAAAATCAAACAAGTAGCTACGAAGGCGGAAGGAGATACTAACTTATATGCTACTATTTACCTTGGTTATCTGAAGAACAGGGGGCCTTGCGAGCTCCAAGGCCTTGTTCAGGTGGATCTCCATCTGGGTGGGGGCAGCGATCTTCGAGATGCCTCTGACGGTAGCGTGAGCTAAATCCATGGCTGGTGGTGACCTAAAACACGTCAACGACGGTGGCCGCGGGCATGTAACCTACATCCGCCGCCATCTAACCTAGATCAAATCCTTTGGCTGAGGATGGGTAAGGGAGGCAACCCGCACTTACCAGTCATTGGTTGAGGACGTCGGTGAGGACGGGGAAGCTAGGGACGGCGCCGCCGTGATAGCCACCGCCTAGTGGGCGAAGTGGAGGCACTGGGTTTTTTTTTTGGAGGGGGGCCTAGAGTGATCCCTTTCAATGAGGAAGTAGCCGAGAGTGGGCGAGGGAGCGCGACGGCCTATGACGCTGACGAGTAGGACCCATGTGAGGCTATTTCGGTGAAGATTTAGCGCGCGCGCGGCTGTGACGCTGACGAGTGGGACCCCGTGTGAGGCTGTTTCGTTTTTTAGCGCGCGCGGTTGTTACCGGTCGTAATTTAGGCGCACAGATGTTAGGTTTGGATGTGAATTTTTTAAAATTGAGCGGCTATGTGTTAATTAGGGTACAAAGGGAGCTGCCAATGGTGACATGTTGTCCCATAAATTTAAGATTTTTCAAATGTAAATCTTTGCTAATACGAAAAAGGTTGAATTTTTACCATTAGTTCTTTATTTTCTACTAATTAAATGAAGAATTAAAAACCATTGATCCATCAGATAAACGAGTTTTCGACAAGGATTGGATTATTGGGCATGATCGAGTACTAAATGGACCTGACACATCTACTTATTACTAAGTTATACCATATTTAGGCATCCTAAAAACATGATCGGCCGAAGCAACATAGTATAGAAGTACTACATATATGGTACTTAAATTCTTACACACACGAGGAATTCTTCCATAATACTAATAAAGTTCTTACATATACTAATTGTCCAAACCAGAACATTAGCTAGTAGCAAAACTATTCAAATTAAGTTCATTGGGACACCATTGCAGCATTTGACACAAGCGACAACATTACTGGCTCCTCCAAGGATTCATGTCATGGTGATTGGGGTTCAGATGAGGATGCGCGATACCTAAGAGGATATTGCGCGCGAGCAACTTCTCTAGGAACACACCATAGGCAGCGTGCTTGGCCCTAACAGCGGGCCCGCGGTTTTTTGAGTCACGTCCAATGCCGCTGGCATGCTGGATCATGCTGACGATTCTCGTGTCAATATTCCTGCAGGAGCAGGGGCAGAACAGCATGCCAGCGCGACGATGATACCTAATATTCCCATTCTGCAGCTTCCTAAGAACATGTCTGCTCTTAGCATCGTGGGACTCCTTGTCAGATGATACTCCATCATCGAAATGCTTCAAATTAGAAATGAAACAAAAGTTAGCACCATACTCTAATTCTAGGTCATTTTTAAAATGGACGTACTAACACTAGTTTAAATCAAATAACCATGCCATTGATAAACTAATGACATCAATCTTTGCTCAAATAGCATAAAAAATTTAAGCAGGACATAAATGGTACCACATATATGCAGTTAGTTAATGGACTTAATATGTAATAACAAGCCTAGAATTGGTGCCCACATTTGACTGGGACAATAGAACTTGCAGATAGACAAAATTCCATCAAAATCATGTATAGCTAATTCCTAACTTGCATATACCAATAGCTCTATTCTAAAAGCTCTAGAATCCAGGACCTAAAATCACCAGCGGACCCGGGAATAGAATCAAGTTTGGGAAAACAGTCAGTTATAAGGCTTAATGTGTATTTTTTTCTATGAAATAAACTTCAACTACACTGTTTTGACCCTGGGTAATAGGGGGCGCTGGGTTCGCAGTTGCATATGTAGAATCTCCGTCTAGAGATCAAACTTTATTGCATGTCTCTAAAAACCATTGGATCTTCAATACTAAACTAGGGCTAGATATATCTGTTTAGGGAAGCACCTCAGACTCCTCGTCCGAGACGACCTTCTCGAATGCCGGTACCTCCCCCATGGGGTCCCCCAGATCGGACATGAGAGGGAGTCCTGGCGCTTCCACCGCCGGAGGAGGCGATGACAGCGAACCGCCATGGCCGGCCGCACATGCAGCGACGACAGCAGATGCCGCGCCGACGTTATTTCCCTGCATCGGATCCGGACATGAGGTCCAACCGACATGGTGGGCCGCACCTTTGGCGCCGGCAGCAGATGATGCGACGACGTCCTCCATTTCTTGCGGAACCGCCTCAAGGTTGGGGGAGAAGGAGGAAGGCGTTGGGGTCGGAGAAAAGTGGGTTTTTTTGCTAGATTTGGGGCCGGAATGGTGGGGGAGGGAGGCGATGCAAGCAGGAGAGGCATTTATACTGACTGCCATTTTGACGGCCGTTGGGCCTGCTGACGTGTGCGCATGCATGTCTCTGCATGGCTCTCCCGTGGGCTGACTTTGTCAAACACAGAGTGATGTGACATTTAGTCACTGCCAAACGGGGCCACAACGAGTCAAGGCCACCTATCAGTCGAACAAATTCAGCCAAACCGAGCCAACGGATTGTTCTCTTCCTATGAACACAATGGTCATTTGCGAGGGAGGTCAAACGGCCACCCACGGTGACGAACGTGTATATGCACTCTGCCTCGTTTTCAGTTGCCACTAGTTTCTTGTTCCTTCATCTACTCGCTTGGGTTCACACAACTTCCTTCCACACACGCTTTCGATATTTAGGCGGTTTCCATTTGTGCTCCTTCAGTTCATCATCTTCCCCGACTCTTTTTCCAAACCCATCGAACCCATTGAATCTAGACTTCATCTTCCCCGACTCTTCTTCCAAGCCCACGGCGGAGACTTGCCATGGACGATGGCCGACCAACCACGGAGGTTATCAGCCTCCCTGTCCACGGCGGCAACATGCTGCAGGTGATTTACACCAACGAGGAACGTGCCTTGGAGACTGCCATGGCCAATTTCAATCAATGGCTTCAGCCTGAAAAGCACAAGCTCTTGGGCCTCGATCTTGAGTACACACGTAGCCATGCTTACAAACCCCATGTCGTCGCCGTCGTGCAAATCGCCATGTGCAAACACGTCCTCGTGTACCACTGGTGCAAGTCGCCGCAGACAGATCATGGACGCAAGTTGCTGCAAGATTTCTTTTCAACAAAGAATATCACATTCGCAAGCGTGGACATGACGGACGACAAGAAGGCTCTTGCCCAATCAGGCTTGTCTCTTCCACCACAGTACCACCATGACATCCAGGTGGAAAATTAGGTAATTTCTAGTTGGGACAACTCAACGAAATCAACATTACAGATGCACTATTAAATCTAATCACATATGAAAAACTAAATATATCTAGCGGTTGTGCATACCGATCAAAGGCTAATGCAAACATAGAGACATTACAAGGAAACAACTAATCACCGACGTGGCGTTTTTGCAATCACTAGCGAGTAACGGACACGCAGGTAACCCCGCGCTAGTGCTAACATGGATCACCGGCGTGTGTGCCACCATGCCGGTGATCGAGAAACGTCCACGCCGGTGACATATTGCGATTATCAGCGAGGAACGCCACCCCAGTGATGTATTTTCAGAAATAAGAAAGTGTTGTTAATGAATTTAATAGATGACAATTATTATCAAAATAAACATAAACATTAATAGAAATAGCATTGGCAGTAGACGCTGCAGTCAACGAAGTTGTTATATATAGTTCATCTAGCTAATTTATCATATCACTAGTTAGCTAGTCAATAAATGTCTCGATCAACTCAGCCTCAGGCATATCATCTGAACTATCACAGTTGTTGCCAGACTTATACGTGAAATAGGTTGAGACATCACAATGGTCGAGAAAGAAGGTGCATTCTAATCAGGTTCCATGCCGTAGCGAATAACAAGTTATGACCAACTAGATCTATTGAAATATGTCCGTCCCATCGTGTTGGTGCACAAAACTCTGAAACTCCGGATGGGGGCTGTCCTATCGACCAAGCTGACCGTAAATGTCATGTGGTCACTGAAGGCAATAACCACATGCTCCGGGAAGTCACGTCTAGCTTTACACGGGATGTTTTGAGAAAAAAAACTATTAGACATTAGAGTTATTATAAGGCTAGCATAATGCAACACTTTAATCTACGAAATAAGAGAACATGGATAAAAAGACGAATAAAAAGACCACTAGGATCTACAACATGGATAAAATAAAATAGTCTCATGACATGACGAATTTAAACATACCATGTTATTTTGAATATCCTCTTGAAAAACTACGCCAAACTTCCTATTGAAGGGAATTTGCCCGAGAGACAATAATAATATGATTATTATCTTATTACATGCTTATGATAAATGTTTATTTCTCATACTAGAATTGCATTGACCGGAAACATTGATACATGTGTGTCTAATAAACAAAAGAGAGTTCATAGTAACGCATCTCGTTTAACTAACTCGTTGATTAACTGATGATTAACATTTCCCGATCAGCATAAGATGTTGTTAATAACGGGGTGTCATTGGAAGAATGACGTGATGAACATATATCGAAAGTAAGTATAGCAATATGATCAAGTCATTAAGTTTATATTGTTATATCATACATATGAAGTGACCCTAATCCTTAGAACATGAGATCATGTACATCAATGACACTGGAAGAGTGTTTTGATGACACTGTAGGTGACTATAAAAGTTGTGTTGGGTATTCGAAAATTATTAGTTGAGTCATGGATCAACTGTGAGATTTTTCCATCCAAATGATGGAGAAATATACTCTAAGCCCTCTCGTTGATATCACATCGACACCGCTTGCAAGCACGTGACTAGGTCACAAGGATGTCATATCACAGAACGAGTAAAAGAGTACTTGTCGGTAACAAGATCAAACTAGGTATGAATGATACCAACGATCAGATCTCTGACAAGTATAATATTGAGAGAGAAACTGAATTGGTTACAATGTTTATGGTTCATACGATCACAAGATTCATCGTTGAATACATATGAGTCATCACGGATCTTCGAGTCCCGTTGTTGATAATTGATAGGAGAGGTGTCTCGTTCATGTCTATATTATTCACGAACCGTAAGGTGGCACACTTAATGTTTGACGACGCATTTGAGAGGATACGGAACATCACCAAAATTATTTAGGGTAATTTTGACATAGTTCAAGGCGATTTTCGTCGAATAGTTGTTAATAGAATTGACAAATTATTTAAGAGTTTATGTGTTAATGTACACATATTAAAACAAAGAAAACATGTTTATTTTTTTTATTATGAAAAAACCCTTGGGACTAGTGGCCTCGTTAACCCACCTCCGTCCATGTAAGTTTTTCTCATTTTCATCATCTTTCCGACATTCGTACATGCATTGTTAAGTTGACGACATTCACCGTTTTACGACATTATATTTCGAGGCGGCCGATGCTTCCGCTCATACGAAATACCGGACGGACTATCACGAGTGGTTGCAGAGGAATTATTATTTATTTTTTTTTTGAGAAAAAATTTTTCCTCTGCAACCACTTGTGATAGTCCGTCTGGTATTTCGTATGAGCGGAAGCATCGGCGATGCCTACACCTCGTACAGAGAGTTGTTCGATGATGTCACTTTCATTCTTTATTTTTTCAAAAGATGACAAGTCCCACTTCACCTAGCTTGAATCGTTATTTCTAGAACTCCCGACATCTAAACTATCTTCCAGGCGATAATAAGGTTTATGAACACTGGTGAGAGCGGGACCCGATAACAGAGCGGCATCCTAAGTCGAGGCCGCCGCCAATGTTCCCATCGAAAGACGAGTTCTCTCTCACATACTACTCATTGGCCCCGGTATGTTGTTTGCCAAACCACTGGTTAACGATTTCATTTGCCTCCCAAGTTGCTAACTCTTACTAAAATATGTGGTGAACTGGATGTTCGAAGAACCCACACTTAGATCGGGATTCTCCTAGTGCCTCTACAGGTTCGTGTGAGATCACCCCGGTACATCCCGATTTTCTTCTCCTGGTGTTTCGCCTGATGGTTCTGGTGTTGGTTCTACTTCGTCCCGCGTCGCGCAGTCGGTCGCCTGTTCTCACCACGGGGGATCTCAGGTTCACACCATCTTCTCCAGAGATATAGGGTTGTATCAGATTGATAGAACCATGTATTGTTGTTTGTATGCACTTGATGATGTTGATATTGTTTTTATTATGCTCATAATATTTTTGTTATTGTTGCTTTTATTATTTCTACATTTTTTGCTGCTTATTTTTTTAAAACTGCCAGTGGCTGCCCCGACGGCAATGCCTTTGGCACAGCCTCAGAAATGACCAGATGGTAGTGGTTGTGCCGACGGCATTGCCGGTGGAGTAGCCCACTATGCCTTAAGCCGCCCAGGAGCTTCCATGTTGCCCGTATGGTAGTGGTTGTGCCGACTGCTTTGTCGTCGGCGTAGAACATCCCTTGTCAGATGTGTTGTGGGACCCACCCGCCCCTAGACCTATACGGCGAGGGTAATGTCTGGCCGTCGGCGCACTTCCACCGCCGACATCATTTGATACACCAACAGCATTTGCGGCTATGCCTACGTAGCATTGCGCCGACGCCCGCACGACGACGGCAGCCGTCGGCGTAGCCTGTGCGGACGGGTTTATTTCCTATGCCGGCGGCCGCAGGCCATCAGCGTATCCCCGGTTTTCTTTAGTGCACACTGCTACTTTATCCCAGTACTTGGTTAGTACGTTGACACTAGTTACGTACTCCCTCGGTCCACTTTTAATCTACATTCTGGGCCAAGAATTAGTCCAGTTTTAATCTACGTCCTGGGTTCTCAACATTAATTTTCTCCTTGCAATCAACACCAACACAACATGTTGACCAGAGTGTCCATCCATCCATACATTTTTATGTATTGATGCATATGAATGGGGAGCCTTGAGGAGGGTGCACATGCCAAAGAGAAAAATAAAAAATAAGCAGGTTTCATAATTTGACCTCTTAGGTAATGGTGGCATGAGTTAACTCACTAACCTTCTAATCGAAATCACTTGCAATGAGATTTCATCGAAATTCACTGAATTTCAGTAATTCTGGAAGCCGCTTAAATAATTACTTTTTGGTAAAAAAAATCTAAAAGCTTAGTTGTATATGGGAATTAAAATAAAAAGTTAAATAATTTTCATAGTTTTGATTTCTTTTATGAATTTTGAGAGAAAATTTCAACCATTAATCTGAATTATGAAAAAATAAAATGAAAACCATCTAACCACCAAAATCGGGACCCCAAACTTTGTAATCTTGTTCGATCCTAACCCGGAGGTTTTTGGCATTGTAGGAAAACTGCAATCATGATTGAAATTACATATCCTTTCACTAATATTTCAAGCCCGCGTACATAACTATATTTATTGTATTCATTCTCAATCTCGGTTTCATCGGTTTGATGGGATGACCACCAATCATCCGTTTTTTGCTTGCTGGTATGATGGCAATAGATGGTGACACAATTTTAGGGAGCGTTTGTTCCGAGGTCTAATGGTTTGCACATATCACACATGTTCGGCTCAATGCAAGGTATCGACTAATTTGCTTTTTATTAAAACTAATGGCCTTTAGCCCAATATATATTAATAAAGCCAAAAGAGAAAATACAAGATGCTGAAAGGTCAGCTTATAGGCAACTCACAAAACAAGCAAGAAAACACAAATTGAAACACGAGGCCTTCATGCCTCCATCAACAAGATCGAAACCTTAGAATAGAAACTTCATGAAACTAGGCACACCACCAGAATAATAAACATGTCTTTGTCAGCTCCCGACTTGTAGTCATTGTCGTGTCATCCACCTCGGAAGAAGGCACATGCCCTCTTGCCATGGGTGAAAGGGCGTCGTAATGACAGAAGGTAGAGAAGCTCACCATAGAGCGCGCATGAAGCAACGTGACGAGTTCCCATGGAAAAGAACATGGAGCACTACCACCTCCAGATGAGCTACCCACGAACACCTCTATCTGCAGCACCAAGAACCCACCAAGACACAAGCTTTATGTAGAAGTAAAAAAAAAGACATGGCAAGAAGAAATGGCAACAAAACCGACATGAAGTCCAGGAAAAGCCTTTGACTCTCGCACAACCAGCTAGACGTTACCACCGGATTGAAAAAACCCTAGCCGTCCGGTTACACCTGGCTATGCTCGTGTCGGCGTTGATGATGTTCAGCCGGATTGGCGGATATTGCAGCTTGACATTCCCGGAGGTGACGGGGTAGAGACACTTGGAGAGGCCACCTACTTCTCCGAGACGCAGTCCACCGCCAGCACAAGCAACTACTTCTCCGAGACGCAATCCACCACCGTCACCTTCTCCGAGACGTAGTCCACCACCGCCACCACCGCCACCTACTTCTCCGAGATGTAGCCCGGCTCGATCATTTCCAGCACACGTCGATGCCATGGACGACGTCAGCAGCCCGAGTCCGGCTCGATCTCCAATGCCCGAGCCGACTCCGCTGCCCACTAAGTCCTCTAAGAGGAAGGCTGCTGCCTCTAAATCTTCCCCGAAGAAGCGAAACGCCCTACGAAGAAGAAGGCCAAGAAGCTGCCACAAAAGTTGGCTTACCATATGAATGACAAAGAGACCGACGACCGGGTGACTACGGACACGAAACGTCAGATGGCTTCATGGGGAAAGAGAACCCCGGATGCGCCAAAGGAAACAATAGATCCGGCTGTAAACAAGTACTTCAATAATATGCTGGAGATGCCATCCCAAGTTAAGATGAATCTGCCATCTGACTATGATCGCGGATTAACGATGACTTATGACAAAGTCAAGTAGGCGGGGAGAACAATTCCCCAGCTCAGGAAGCATCCAAAACAATCGCCCCCCCCCCCCCCCCCCCCGCTCAAGGTGTCAGACACTGTACAGGCTCAAGTTGATCGGGAAGCAGCTGAGAGGTTTGCCAGAGATTGTGGTATAACAGTTGACCAACTCCTAGGCCAATCCGACAACTTCGAAAAGGCTGAATTGGCATGGAAATATGAGTGTGGGAAGTCTCTCGCCAAACCTGATCAGCTCAACTCTTTGACAACATTCAAGCACCAACTGCATGCGTGGTATATCCAATCCACAAAAGAGGGGCTAGACCAACTCATGCTTAAAATTAGAGAATGGGATTACTTCCGCGATGACTCGCTGTTTATTGATTTTGAAGATCTTTTTTTCTTCTATAATCTAGACGCCCTCGACAAATCGATCATCAGCACCTATAGTCTGTAAGTATCTAGCTCAGCTAATTCGATCATTGCTTCTTATATATATTATCCTCATTGCACGATATATATTATGCATGATGAAGATTCTGGAATGTAATGGAAACGGTGGCATTGGGTTCATTGACCCATATGTCATCAATGATATCGTTGCACTGCAATTCTCTGAAGAGACGGAGGATAACATAGTTATGTTTTTTAAGAAACAATTTCACTATAGTGAAATACAATTTCCTTACAGACAAGGGTGAGTGTTACTGTCTTATGCATATTCCTTCACATTTCTATTTTTCTAAGTCGGTGCTAAGTGTATTTGATGAGTTATGCATGACTATGTATATAATCGCGTGTGCAGTTTCACTGGATTCTTTTCAACATTCACGTTGACACCGGAATAGTTGATCTCATGGAATCTATGGATAAAGGCCAAGAAGAGTACAAGACCATTATTTCAATGCTCACAAAGTAAGTTCAGTCGTTGTCGCACTACACCGTCCCCTTTTGTTCAATCATTATCGTACGATGACCCATTTATTTATTTCCTGGACAGGGCTTGGAAGCGGTTCAGAAAGCAATAACCCGGTTTAACGGAGTTGAATATGAGAGTTGACATAGTCATCGTAAGTAGTACTTGCTACATTCACACATCTCTCTTTAATTCCTTGAGCATTATTTGACTCAATTATATTTCTCGTAAAGTGCCCTCAGCGGCCATAGGGAACAAATATATGTGGCCTCTATGTCATGGAGAACATAAGGACAATCGTGAATGAGCGGTTAAGAAGAAGGATAAATATAAGGCTCCACGATCTCCAGAGGGAGCTCCGACCGGCAGACCGCTTACAAGCACTTCAAGAGGAATTTGCGGGTTTTGTGCTGAAGGAGGTCATAGCTGAAAATGGAAAATTGCATTGTTAAGTATAAATAATGATCTGCATGTAATGATCTCAATGTGTATAACTCTATTCGGATGTAATGATCTAATTGAGATCAATGTAATTATCTTTTGATGAAATCAATGCATGCAATAATTTTTATGATGATTACTATCGATCTGCAAAACATATGTTATTTACAGCCTCACCGAAAAAAGCACAGAAAAAACACCCCAAAAACAGCCCCAAAAATAATCATGCCAAAGCTCTGTTGCGACAGAGAAACACCCAAAACTCTGCCGCGGCAGGGAACCTTTTGCCCCGGTTGGTGTTACCAACCGTGGTAAAAGGGGGGGTGCCTGCATGCTACGAAGAGCACACGTCGGCACCCCTTTTACCCCGGTTGGTATCAACCACCGGGTCATTTGGGGGGCTTTAGCCCGGGTTTGCGAAACCCGGTTGGGCAGCCGGTGCGTAAGCCCCCCCCCCCCCCCAACCGGCGCAAAAGAGATGCCCTCCACTAGTGGGATGTCATCCCCTCCTGTTGTGAGGTCATAAACCGGTATGGAGGCCCAAGAGATTTTTGGTGGTGGCTGGTTACGGTGGTCAACAGGTTATCATGTCCTCTACCTTTTTTTAGGTACATCATCCATGGCAGCGGAAATTATTCGCGGTATGGATTTCCCCATGTATGACATAATTTGGACATCTAATTTCATTCCATTATGTAGATTGGATCACCGTGCGTACACGGTTTCAGCAAAACAACGATTTTTTTTTAAGTATGTCCACTTTTAATAAATCCTGATGGCAAGAAGTTTTCACCGTAACGCAGCTTAGCGGCGCTCGTCCTGAACTTTTCACCGACATCGGGGATGTTCCCCGTTTTCACGTTTCGGCCCACGTTTTCGCGCAGAAAACTGTTGTTTTCTCCGTAACGCACCTTACCGGTGCCCGACGGGGAATTTTCCCCGACTTCGGGGAGGTTCCCCGTTTTCACGTTTCAGACCACAATACTGGGTCTACAAGATTGTCCCTTAACATGGATTTTTGCGGTGTCTGATAGTCTTGTCATCGCTCGTCAAAAAAATCATATGTGCACATATTTTGAAAATGGGAAGTTGATCACGCCAGAAAAATTTGCGTGACCATTTGCTTATGCATATTCGTTGTCGAGTTGTCTAAGACACAAAGCGTACAAGATTTTCAGAGTCTCTATGTTCATTATTTTCAAGGATAGAAGGAATGCGGGTGTTGGTCAAGCAGATGCGACAACCTTTCATTGTTGTATTTTGTTGTGTTACCTAAATATGGTATTAGATCTTCAGGATGCAAGCCTTTAGTCAAACTTTTTTTCTCATACTAAGCAATGACGGTGTTTCCACCTCATTGTTGTATTTTCTCATTCTATTATCAGAGTGAAAACTCATAATGAATTGCGTTGTTTACTAGATCCACCGATGGTAACAAGTGTGTGTCGTTAGCTTATAAAAAAGTTACTTTTTAAGTGTCTTATCGTTGCACATGTGTAGTGAGGGCGTTGATTAATGTCGCTATCGGTTTTTGTGTAGCTTAAATTATGAATTTTCTTCTGTTCCTTTTTCCTTTTAGCATCCTCGATGTTTCGGGTTCCTCGGTATTGGCTTGTTTCACAGGCAGATGTAATTGCTATGTTTTTGTTATTAATATATTACCCGTTGTTTAAAAAATAGCATATTAGTAGTTTCATATTCGAAAGTGTTAACTTATTACAACTGTGATTTGACACACAATTATATACAACCTACGTCATATCTAGTCACATAACCTAACACAGGAATATCTAGTCAAAGTTCTTATTCATAATTGTGACAGTATGTATAAACTTATTCATTAAAAAATGCTTTTGGTCAAAGTTGTGCGATTATCCATAGTCAAAAGAACAAATTTGAATTTTATAATGAAAACAAGGAATATAACTTTTCTCCGACATCTATCTATATATATCACTTTTGCCTTCAAACACTTGACATACAAAGTTATATGCATTTTTTATAAATAATGTATATTAATATCGAGGAGATACAAATTACCCCAGCCTCTGCAACACCACAATAACCAGAGTCATTACGGATGCACACAGCCGAAAAACAATAAGAAGAAGAAATAAAAAGAAAAGTCCCGCTACAGTGTTACAGTCCCTGCAGCAGCCCCACAACCACCACCAAAACAACATCTGATGTCCCATTCTTCAAAAACAATGTCTTCAAGAAGAACATTGCCAGGCATAACCAGTTAAGGTCAGACCTTGGGTTTTCACCCTGAAGATAATCCTTGCTCTCAAAACAATGTCTCCAGCAAAACCACGCACAACCAATTTAGGCCAGATCTTGGATTTTCACCCTCATAGGTAGGACTTTGAACTTCACCTATGTTATCGCCCCCGCTTACTGACTGCTGTCACCATTCCTGAAACTCCAAGCAAGTTCCTCATCGACACAAAGGCTCCAATCATCATTGCTAGTCCTCCAATCTCAGCTTCCATGTCATTCTTCGCCTCTAACTTCACCTTGGATTTTCCCATGATGAGAACAGAAGCAGAGCTTCGCGCCGCTCCTTGCATATTGCGGCCAAATCCCGCCCGGTCTAGCAATCTCCTGGCATTAACGCCCATGGAAGATCGCCGGCGAAGCCTTACGGAACGCAACACTTTAGCCAGATCAAAGAGGACCGACGGCAAGCAGATCTTTGTTATTGCGCGAGTTGGAACCCTAGGACCACCACCATTATTAGAGCACACCTGCAGGCCCCCACGCCGCCGGTCGGAGATGAAAAGGTCGGTCGAAGAAGCCACCCTGAAGACAACATTACTTCGACCTCCAACTCGCCGCCCCGGCTACGCCCTCAAGCGGGATGGCCTCGGAGAAGATAGCAGCATCGTGCACAGCTGCAGAGAGCATCATCCCAGGCTAGGTAGTCCAGATCGGACCAGCCCAGATTGAAAAGATCGGCCGCCGTCGGCACGCTGCCGTCTCCTCGCCGTCCTCCCGCCTTCTTGCCATAACAGACGACCGCCGCCGACTCGCTGCCATGGGCCGACGCGCTTTCGCCATGGCCGTGTTTTGCACCTACGCCACCAATCCAGGCCCCCGCACGAGAGGAACCCGATAGTCGTGCCACCCCCCGCCCACCGCCTTTGACGGCCAGGGCGTGGCCGCCACCACCGGCGCCGGTGGCAGCGGCCGGAGGGAGAGGGACGGGTGGCGCTCGCTGGCTTGCTAGGGTTTGTCGCCTCCGGAGCCGCCCTCGCGCGAGCGGCTCTCGAGGTCCCGTGCGTGCGTTTGAGTCTATTGGACAAAGTTATATGGATATATCAAGTAATCAAGAGAGGTAAAATGGTAATATGCATTGTGATCTCAAAGGGGAAGGTGCAAATATCTATAACGAGTAAACCATTTCCTGTTTTTAGTTCTCTAGCTCCCCACCACATATGAGTCTCACATTTCATTGTGCATGTACATGAGCTTTTTTATTCCGGTGATTCAAAATGTTACTCCTTTCTGACATAGGTAGGCATGAAGCTAAGAGAAACCAACGCTACAACAAGTTGAACTTCACTTCATCATATTTGTCGCCATCATTGTTAGCTGTTGTTTGTCGTGGTTGTCCTTTTTCTAAGAAATGGAAGGACAACCCCGACCTCTCCATCAAGATGATGTACATAGCCTTATTTTTATAATAAGAGTTAAAGAGTGACAAATAGTAACATCTTATTACCAATCAGAGATAATTTAAAGTGAAGCTGAAAATCAACCAACAAAATATAAAAGACCTATACATCTAGTATTTCAAAAGGTCGCCAACTACCATGCCATGAGACAGGCCTAACGGCCGCCATCATTCAAGAACATCCGGAATCCATACAATCCCGTTTATCGGCTGAGAGGAGAAGGGGTCAGATTTGAATGCCCGGTTGACAACATGTGCAAAATGAGCAATTTTAACTTTCTTAAATACAATGTCATTCCCGAAATTCCTAATTGCCCATAAGAACGCAGAAACACATAAACGTATTTTGTGCCTTAGTATTCTTTTCCATCATATTTAACCAGCTTCCAAACAGGTGTCTGATGCTTGTCAGGGGTGAAGTGTTAAATGTAAAATGATTCAATCGCCAAATATTGTTTTGCAGACTAACATGATAAAACAAGTGTTCTACAGACTGACATGTCTCGCAAAACACACACTTTTCCCATCTTGTCCATCACCGCTGAGCAAGGTTAAGCATAACCCTTCTATTTAGAAACCGCAACAATTCATTAATTTTAAAAGGTCTTTTAATTTTCCACAAGGTTTACACAAAAATACAGTGTGAGCATTCATCAAATCGATTAATAAAGAGTTAACAGAGAACACCCTAGAAATATTTATCTTCCAACTACTATCTTCATCCCGCGGATGTGTAACCTGCATTAATCTTTCCACAAGATTCAAGTATGCGTCCCTCTTGTCTCCCATCAAAGCCCTTTTGAACTGAATATTCATCGTCCCCGATGTCATGGTGTCTGCAACCAGCACATCACTGTGTCTCAGAATATTATACAAAGAGGGATATTGGGATGCCATTAGGATATAACCTAGCCACGTATCTTTCAAAAATCTAGTTCGAAAGTCGTTACCCAGAACAAAGGAATCACGATTAAAATATAGTCTTGTTTAGCCACCATAAATTTCTTTCCAAAAAGTAGAATCCGTGAGCTTGGGCTGATCTTTGGACGATAAAATATATTCCATTGGGTAAGCCGACATTTTTTCTTGGTTTGATCGATATGCAAAAAAAAAGTGAACGAGAAAATCCAGTCTTTTTTGTACATCTTTGGGTACTTCAGAGAAAGATATAAGGAACATAGGTAAGCTAGTTAAAACCGAATTTATCAAGACTAGACGATTTTCACACTAGAGCATCGCACCCCCCCCCCCCCCCACACACACACACACATATTGTCAACATTTTTTTCAAAACGGTACTTGACATGTTTCCATATTCCTTATTTATAAGTCGGTCCACGGTGAGTTGCAGGAAAATGAGTTGCCTTAGCTTGGCATTTCATGTAAGAGGAACATACATTGAACCACTCACATGATGAATTATTTTTATTAGGATATCTTTTAAGTGAGTTTTGGTTGCATTTATTATGAGTTGTATGTGATGGAAAAAAATTGAGCAACGTCAGGTATGATTGAACAAAAATAATTCATGCACGTACGCTTCACACTAGTAGAAAATAGGCCTTCCATACGCCCCCCAGTAGTCCCCAAAATAATCGACCCGCGACCATAGGGGTCTTTAGTCGCGGTTCGGGACGAGACCCGCGACCAATAGTCTGGGCCCAGCGCGCTCGGTCCATAGCTGGCGGAGGGGAGGGGCTTTAGTCCCGGTTGGCCAGACCAACCGGGGCTAATAGGTCCTCGGGCTGGCCCCAAGGCCTTTAGCCGCGGTTGTCCAGGTGAACCGGGACTAAAGGCTCATCCCTATATAGGACTCAGCTCGCTGCACTTAGCCACATTTGGTGTCACTTCTGCTCACAACATTCACAAGGGGTGGTGGGTATGCTTTTGGTTCCTACTATGCACACAAGGTGTTCGATGAAATGCCCGATAGCATGAAACACACATGATATTAAGTGTCCGAGCCGCATTTGAGCGTTTTCATTTATTTTACCTCCGCGATTGCGGTTAGCAACTTGAACCCTTTCATGATTTGTATTATTTCCAGCTAGTCAGTTTAACAAATGCATGATGGTTAATTATATACTTTATATAATAATAATGCAGATGAATCGGCAATGGATGTACGGTAACCGACTCTCCGGCGAGTTCACTACGGGTTTGAAAGATTTCCTCGTAGTGGCAAATGCGAACAAGCAGCGAGGTTTTATTATCTGTCCATGTGCTGAATGTAAGAATGAGAAGGGTCACTCCTCCTCAAGAGTCGTTCACATGCACCTGCTTCGGCACGGTTTCACGCCAAGCTATAATTGCTGGACCAAGCATGGAGAAAGAGGGGTTAGAATGGAAGAAGATGAAGAAGAGGATGATATCGATTTCAACTATCATGACGCTTTCGGTGATACTTTCATGGAGGATGATGCTGAAGGTGGGGAAGAGTTTGGTGAAGGTGAAGAAGAGGCACATGATGAGCCCGCTGATGATCTTGGTAGGACCATTGCTGATGTACGGAGACGCTGCGAAACTGACAAGGAGAGGGAGAATTTGGATCGCATGTTAGAGGATCACACGAAGTCGCTGTATCCAGGATGCGACAATAGTCTGAAAAAGCTGGGCTGCACACTGGATTTGCTGAAATGGAAGGCACGGGAAGGTGTAGCTGACTCATCATTTGAAAATTTGC
Source organism: Alopecurus myosuroides (assembly GCA_028641055.1). NCBI lineage: Eukaryota > Viridiplantae > Streptophyta > Magnoliopsida > Poales > Poaceae > Alopecurus > Alopecurus myosuroides. The sequence goes on along the minus strand of CM054063.1, from coordinate 311,194,658 downwards.
TGAAAATGTTGAAGAATATGTTTCCGAAGAATAACGAGTTGCCCGCCAGTACGTACGAAGCAAAGAAGGTTGTGTGCCCTCTAGGTTTAGAGATTCTGAAGATACATGCATGCATTAACGACTGCATCCTCTACCGCGGTGCATACGAGGATTTGAATGAATGCCCTGTATGCACTGCATTGCGTTATAAGATCAGAGGCGATGACCCTGGTGACGATGTTGAGGGCGAGAAACCCAGGAAGAGGGTTCCCGCCAAGGTGATGTGGTATGCTCCTATAATACCTCGGTTGAAACGCATGTTCAGGAACAAAGAGCATGCCAAGTTGTTGCGATGGCACAAAGAGGACCGTAAGTCCGACGGGGAGTTGAGACACCCCGCTGATGGAACGCAATGGAGAAAGATCGACAGAGAGTTCAAAGATTTTGCAGCTGACGCAAGGAACATAAGATTTGGTCTAAGTACTGATGGCATGAATCCTTTTGGCGAGCAGAGCTCCAGCCATAGCACCTGGCCCGTGACTCTATGCATCTACAACCTTCCTCCTTGGTTGTGCATGAAGCGGAAGTTCATTATGATGCCAATGCTCATCCAAGGTCCGAAGCAACCCGGCAACGACATCGATGTGTACCTAAGGCCATTAGTTGATGAACTTTTACAATTGTGGGGCAGACCTGGTGTACCTGTGTGGGATGAGCACAAAGAAGAGGAATTTGACCTACGAGCGTTGCTTTTTATAACCTTTCGGGACAGTCAAATAAGGGATACAAAGCATGCACGCACTGCCTACATGAGACTGAAAGTGTATTTTTGGATAATTGTAGGAAGAACGTGTACCTGGGTCATCGTTGATTTCTTCCCTGAAATCATAACGTAAGAAAGAAAGGCAAGCATTTCAACGGCAAGGCAGATCACCGGCCGAAGCCCGCGGAAAGTACTGGAGCTGAGATATTTGATATGGTCAAGGATTTGAAAGTCATCTTTGGAAACGGTCCTGGCGGACAATCAGTTCCGCTGGGAGTTGACGGACACGTACCCATGTGGAAAAAGAAATCGATATTTTGGGAGCTACAGTATTGGAAAGTCCTAGATGTCCGCTCTGCAATCGACGTGATGCATGTTACGAAGAATGTTTGCGTGAACCTGATAAGCTTCTTGGGCGTGTATGGGAAGACAAATGATACAAAGGAAGCACGGCAGGACCAGCAACTTTTGAAAGACCCAGATGACCGGCATCCGGAATGGTTTCAAGGTCGTGTCAGCTACGCTCTTACGAAAGAAAAGAAGGTCATTTTTTTTGAATGCCTGAGCAGTATAAAGGTCCCGTCTGGCTTCTCGTCGAATATAAAGGGAATAATAAACATGGCGGACAAAAAGTTCCAAAACCTGAAGTCTCACGACTGCCACGTGATTATGACGCAATTGCTTCCGATTGCTTTGAGGGGCCTCCTACAGAAAAATGTTCGAGTAGCCATTGTGAAGTTGTGTGCATCCCTCAATGCAATCTCTCAGAAGGTAATCAGTCCAGAAGATTTACCATGGTTACAGAACGATGTGGTCCAATGTCTTGTCAGTTTCGAGTTGCTGTTTCCACCATCCTTCTTCAATATTATGACGCACCTCCTGGTCCACCTAGTCGAAGAGATTTCCATTCTCGGTCCTGTATTTCTACACAATATGTTCCCCTTCGAGAGGTTTATGGGAGTATTAAAGAAATATGTTCGTAACCGTGCTAGGCCGGAAGGAAGCATCGTAAAGGGCTATGGAAATGAGGACGTAATTGAGTTCTGTATTGACTATGTTCCTGACCTTAAACCGATTGGTATTCCTCAAGCGCGGCATGAGGGGAGACTAAGTGGAAAAGGCACGATCGGAAGGAAATCAACGATATGTATGGACGGTCATTCTATGACTGAAGCACACTACACAGTTCTGCAAAATTCGAGCTTGGTGGCTCCGTACTTCGAGCAACACAAGAATATTTTACGCTCGAACAACCCGGGGAAGCCTGAATCATGGATTAGAAAGGCACACATGGAGACTTTCGGCAGTTGGTTGCGAAAACATTTAATGAATGACAATGATGTTGGAGATCAGCTGTACATGTTGGCCAAGACACCATCTTCGACTATAACGACTTTCCAAGGGTACGAGATTAATGGGAATACATTTTACACGATCTCCCAAGATAAAAATAGCACCAACCAAAATAGTGGTGTCCGCTTTGATGCAGCAACCGAGATTGGGCAAAAGGTCACATATTATGGTTACATAGAGGAGATATGGGAACTTGACTATGGACCCTCTTTTAAGGTCCCTTTGTTCCGGTGCAAATGGTTCAAGCTAACAGGAGGTGGGGTAAAGGTGGACGAGCAATACGGAATGACAATGGTGGATTTCAACAATCTTGGTTACCTTGACGAACCATTCGTCCTAGCCAAAGATGTCGCTCATGTTTTCTATTTGAAGGACATGAGTAGCAAACCGAGGAAACGGAAAGATAAGAAAACGATCAGTACATCATGCGATGATCCAAAGCGCCACATTGTTCTTTCAGGGAAAAGAAACATCGTGGGAGTGGAGGACAAGACAGACATGTCAGAAGATTATAATATGTTTGGTGAAATTCCACCCTTCAAAGTGAACACTGACCCAAGCATTAAGTTAAATGATGAGGATGCTCCATGGATACGTCCAAATCGTAAGAAAGCGGGGACACAAGGAAAGAATTGATGTGTAATAATTTATTGTAACAAACTTTGTTGAATGGATCATGTGAATTATATTATCTCTAATTTATTGTACCAAACTTCTACTAAAAACAGAAAACAGACGCGCTAGCATGCCGCAGTGTCGTCGGAATACAAATTCTTTTATTAAAAAGAGAAAACAGACGAACACTACTCCTCGCCATCGTCGTCGGGGAACTCGTCGGTGACCTCCTCCGGGTCATCATTGTCGCCGAACTCGTTGGTGACCTCCTCGTCGTCGTCGGAGGTGCATGATGGTATGTCCGAGATAGGCCCCCACCTTGGATCGTCGGAGGCCCAGACTTCGCCGGCGTGGTTGGCCCGACGAAGCTCTTGCAGCGCCTTCGTCCTCGCCTCCCGAGCGGCATCTAACGCAAGGTGGCGTTCGAGGTGGCGCTCCGCCCGCTGAGCCGCGCGGGTCTGCCAGAGCTCCTCGTCGGCGCTCTGCTCCCCCGGGTTGTTCCGGTAATACTCGCGGACGACGCGGTCTTCCCTGGCATCGACTAGGCCCTGAAACGCGCGGTGGCGGAGGTGGAGGTGGTCGGCGGCAGTGATGATCTGCGGCTTTGGCGCCCTGGCCTCCGCTTCCCAGACGGTGTGGCAGTCGTTGAAGTTCATCAGCGACCGCGGGCGGTTGAGGCGCAATGCCGCCGCGTCCCAGGCGCGGGCGGCCTCCACCGCCGTCGCAAAGGTGCCGAGGGGGATGCGGTCGTCCCCCCAGCGGATATCTGCGCTGAAAATTCCGTTCTGCCGTGCTCGGACGCCGCCGAAGCCGGTGGTGCTGTTCCTCCTCGGAGGCATGGTGGAAGCGCGACGGTGCAGAGGGATGGAGAAGACGCGGTCGAGGCGCGACAGTTTATACCGCGCCCTCCAGGCCACGCGTCACAACTCCCGCGCCACGCGTCACAACTCCCGTGCCACGCGCCACCATAACACAACCCAAGCATGGATGCATGTGTTAAAGGGGGGGTGTAGAACAAATGCACGGCTGGACGTATGACGGCGAATCCGGATGTTTTGTATTTTCTCGATGAACTGAATATATGATGTATCAAACCTTAAAGGGGGTGTAGAACAAAACAGACGGTATCGCCGTCATACAGCCCAACCGTGGCTACTGGGTGCATATATGCATACCAAATGCACGGCTGGAGGTATGACGGCGAATCCGGATGTTTTGTATTTGCTCGATGAACTGAATATATGATGTATCAAACCTTAAAGGGGGTGTAGAACAACCCTGCAGTGGCTACTGAGTGCATATATGCATACCAAATGCACAGCAGGGCGTATGCTGGCGAATCCGGATGTTTTGTATTTGGGAGATGAACTGACCAGTGTATGAAGCTGGGCTATATATAGGGTCCTCTGGCTCACAAAGTGTTGAGCTAGAGTTTTGATCCAACGGTTAAGAAACATCTCATCCAACGGCTCACAACAGCTCGAAAGAAACACACCGTAGCCCTGATCGAACGGCTCACAACAGCTGGAAAGAAACACATCCCGGATCCAACGACTCACATGCGGTTGAAAGAAACACACGATCCGTGTGATTCTATCTGATTGGTCCAAACGAAACCCTAATTCCCATGTAGTCCCGGTTGGTGACACCAACCGGGACTAAAGGGGTGATCCGTTTCCCAATGAAACCCTAACCCATTTAGTCCCGGTTGGGGACACCAACCGGGACTAAAGGGATGTTTTCTTCTCGCTATATATATGTATGCATTGCCACACCATTGGCATAAACACATACAAACTCATGGCTTCTACTGTACCCACTCTAACATTCATCCAGGCGGAGGCACTTTCCGCATCGAACTACCCCTGCCCGCCCGGCTACAGCGTTCCCGCCGGTTGGATGCTGAGCGCCGGAGGAGTGCCGGTCCCTCCTCTTCCTCAAGGTTTGGCGCGTCGGGCGGCCATGACGAACCACTACTACCACGAGCTCACGCCGGAGCAGCGGAGGAATCCCAGTTGGCATCCCGATAACCAGCATACTTGGGATGCCTTCTTCATCAATCGGCGTGAGAGGGCGCTCGCCAGGTATGAGGAGGACGGCCTGCCTCCTGGGAACTTTCACGAGGCCGGTCGTCGGCTATGGTGGTCCGGCCGGACTCTACAGAGCGTCATGGACTACATCAGGGCCGGCGATATCCCCCGCCTGCGCTACCCTCAGGCCCAGTCCTGGAGTCGTGATCCTCGGAGGGAGTGCAGAGCACCGTCAGACGATAGTGACGACGACGGCGGCGACTACGACGACTACGAGTGGATGTACTATAGGCCTAGGCAGGAGTATGACTAGCAGCAGATATCAGATCATGCATCTATGCTCTCCGTTTAGGTTTAGATCCACTCTTGCCATTATTTACTGCTTTTTTTATCTATATATATATATTCAAGATTTTAAAAAGAATTAGTTTTTTTTCTGAATTTTCTGATATATTATTTGTACTTTTAAGTTTGGGAAAAGGATTAGTTTTATTTTTCTGAATTTTCTGATATATTATTTGTATTTTTAAGATTGGAAAAAGAATTAGTTTTATTTTTCTGAATTTTCTGATATATTATTTGTATTTTTAAGATTGGAAAAAGAATTAGTTTTTTTTCTGAATTTTCTGATATATTATTTGTACTTTTAAGTTTGGGAAAAGGATAAGTTTTATTTTTCTGAATTTTCTGATATATTATTTGTATTTGTAAGATTTTAAAAAGAATTAGTTTTATTTTTCAGAATTTTATGATATATTATATGTACTTTTAAGATTGGGAAAAGGGAAAGTATTCGAATAACCATCTTTAGTCGCGGTTCTTGTCACGAACCGGGACTAAAGGCTCGTTCTGCGCGGGAATGAAAACGCCGCGAAAAATTGCACCTTTAGTCCCGGTTCGTGACACCAACCGGGACTAAAGGTCCGCGGAGGGTACCCCAGGGGACCTTTAGTCCCGGTTGGTGTCACCAACCGGGACTAAAGGCTGAACCTATATATTCTCTGCCCCGAAATTTTTCTAAGGACCCCCAAAAACCCTCGTCTTCCTCGCTTCCTCGCGCAGATTCCGCCGTCGCCGTCGCCGATTCCGCCGTAGCCGTCGCCGTTGCCCGCGCAGAGACTCTGATAGAGGACCCCGTCGTCGCCGTCGCCGTCACCGTCGCCGCCGTCGCCCGCGCCCTTCTATCCACAGCGCCCGACCTGCTCCGCCCCCGTCCCGCGCCGGCGCCGTCTCCGGTAGGTTCCCCGCAAGCCTCTCGCCGCCCTCGAAAGGGACCACGAAGGAACGCAATCGAAACTCGAACGAACCCCTCTCCGGTGAGGACGGCGACCATCACGCAGCGGTGAGGACGACGGCGACCACCCACAGAGGAAGGGTGACGTCACGCTGGCGTCACGGGTGACGTCACGCTGGCATCACCGGTGGGTTCCACCTGGCAGAAAGAAAGGGGCGGTGGCGCAGTTGGGCTGGGCTGCTGGGAGTTTTTTTTTCAGCACTGGTTTTTTTCTAAGTCAAAAAAAAAGTCAAAACAATTTGAATTAAATTCATTAAAATAAGTTTTAATTCAATAAATTCAGAATATTAAGTGTAATATACCAAAATGACCAGAAAAGAAAATGCAACCTAGCTATGGGGTTCTCCAAGTCATTTGAGCAACTAATCTTGGATACACCTCTAAAGTATGGTTTTCCCCCTCCGGTGGTCATCGTTCTTCCACCCCAAACCCTAGCAATCTGCTTTCCCTCCTTCTACGACAATATTTGCTAAGTCTCCTATATACTTAATTAATTTTTACTATATGCATGTCTACAGGAGTGACATATGGCGGACAATAGAGCCTTGCCGCTTACGGATCAGGAGGCTGAAGGTATTATATACGGCATGATAGCCAACCAGATCCTTTATGTGCCGGGCCCAGAAGATGAGCAACAAGAGGATGTAGTCTCTTCTTATCTGAACTTTGATGATCAAGAACGTGAAGGAACAGACATTGTCGATGATCAAACAGGTGAAGGAACGGACATTGTCGATGATCAAGGAGGTGAAGGAATGGACATTGATGACGGAGGTCAACCATCGACAAACGACGATCTCCAATTGCAAAGAACAACCACCTCCGGCGAGGTATATATATATATATATACATTGGGACTCTCGTGATACAAACTTACTGAAATGTGAATACATATGCACTAACGCGCGCGACTCTCTTTCTTATTTTAGCCCTCGGCCGGATCTAGTATGACAAAGCGTGGCAAATCCAAGGCGATGAAAGATGGAGAAACATATACCATCGAATCAGTAAGTGAAACCGGCAAGCCCCTACAACACACCACAAAGTTTATCAATCAATGCGGAGTCATTGTTAGAGACATCGTCCCGATCACCGTCTAGGAATGGAAGGAGCCAAAGAAAGCACGTCTTGGTTTCAGTTATGTCGACAAGAGAACGAAAAATATTATGTTTAGAAAGCTTATGGCACATTTCATTCTACCTCCGAAATACAACAAAAAATATGAATTCGGTGAGGAGGTTCCGGGTGGACGTGAGAGGAGGAGGATAGTCAAAGAGTTCGCTCTTCAGAAGATGGCCGAAGCATTCCGGAACTTCAAGAAAAAATTGTTCCGTGAATATGCCAGCAAGGGCAAGACTCCGATTTTCACTGGACAACATTAGAAACTGAGAGATGATTGGACAGAATTTGTGACGCAACATAAATCGGAGCATTTCAAGGAAATGTCGAAAAAAAAATAAGACTAATGCGGATAAGAAACAGTACCATCATGTTATGGGGCCAGGAGGATACCGCGTTTCGGCGCCTAAGTGGCAGGCGATGGAGGACAGCCTGACGGCAAGAGCAATCCGTCTAGGTACAGAGGGATGGGACGAAAGAGCCAAAATGTGGTGGTACGGGCAGGGGGGATCACTAGACCCGGAGACAGGGGCGTGTGTTCACCGGCAGAAAACGTTTGCTCCCACAAAAAACCTTGTTGACGCAATGACCAAAGCTCAACAGGGCTTGCTCACGTTCAACAGAGAGAGAGACCAACTGACCCATGCCCTCGGGAATCCTGAACAAGGAGGACATATACGAGGCAAAGGCAGATTGCCGTGGAAAGTAGGGTTTTCCTAGGAGGGTGACCCGTACTGTTACAGAAGCCGTAAGAGAGGTACGGACCGGACTGCAGATCAAATGTCGCATCTTGCAATGGAAGTTAGTGAGTTGAAGAAGACCGTGGCGGGAATACTTGAGAAAGAAAAAGCGTCGGCTGCAGGACCGCATGAAGAACATGCAGCGGATCTCGGAAGCCAGCATCAGCGGAGAAGCAGCGTGGCTTCCACGGAGGCCCCGACTGCAGGTGCTAATGCACCGATGATCGAGAGTCGTGCACCGGAGCCTCACTACCCCGTGGATGATGTAAAGGAGATGAAAGAATGTGATCTGCATTATCCCGTGGGAAACATTTCCATGAAGGTAGCTACCGGCAGTGCTTTACCCTGTACACCTGGAGCACTCCATCACAACAACCCCATTCCATATGGCTATGCTCGTGACACGGTGGAAGACATAGTCCAAGCGTTTGAGGACCTGGAGATTGACATAGCTACACCCGAAGGGGAGAGAAGACTTGGAGATGTCAAGCGCCAGTTCATTCTATGGAAAAAGAAGTACATAGTGTTTCCAAGCGATACGCCAAGGCTAACAAGTCCACCCCCCTCCGATGGTGCAGGTGCTGGTGGTGGTGGTGGTGGTGCTGGTTCACCTACGCCTCCTTCACGCCATTCGACGCCGTCCCCCGATCCACAATCTCCGGCGGGTAAGCAGCCGTCGCCCCCATTCCTCCTCCGGCGGTTAAGAAGCCGTCGCCCCCCCATTCCTCCTCCGGCGGTTAAGCAGCCGTCTCCCCCCATTCCTCCTCCGGAGGAAAAGCAGCCGTCTCCCCCCATTCCTCCTCCGGAGGATAATCAGTTGTCGCCCCCCCATTCCTCCTTCGGAGGATAAGCAGACGTCGCCCCCCATTCCTCCTCCAGCGAAGCAACAGAAGCAGGCGGACAACAAGGGAACCTGCTCTTGGACTATTAACCCGGAGCCTTATGTACCTAAGACCACACGGGTACCGGAGCCATCACTGAAGCCTATCCCCCCAAGGCCTTGGGAACTTAGTGATGCTGAAACTAAATTGGCCGTGAAGGCTGACGTTGAGAAATGGAAGGCCCGTCAGAAGGCGCTAAAGGAGCCTGAGCCCAAGGAAGTATTCCATCCGATTGTAGACAAGTGGGCTACGGGTTTTTTGTCGACGGTGTCCCAAGCCGAGAAGAATTTGCCTAAAGACTATGATATTGAACTTCGTAAGCAAGCAAAAATATTGGAGGAGGAGAAAGCAAAAATATTGGAGGAGGAGAAAGAAAAAGGAAAAAGAAAAAAAAGCGGGAAACAAGTTGACCAGCTCGGGATGCAGAGTAAACAATCGATCCCCCGCTCATAGTGAAAGCCGCTCCGGAACAGGACCCCGAGGTCATAAAAGCTGCGACATCAATGGGATTGATTGTAGCTACTGCCATGCAAACTGCGCCTGAGATGGGTATGTCTCCTCGTGCCATGTTAGGCCTGGACGCTGCGCCAATTTGTGAGGTAGCATTACAATATGTGAAGAAAGGGCCTCTCGTCGAGCCTACGAAGGAAAAGGATCTACCACCACTAATGCAAAGTCTGCTACGTTGGTACAAACAATTCATATCATGGACCGAGAAAGAATTTGTGTATGTGGATGTTACAGAGGAGCATCACACCAAAAAGTACTCTGTAACAGTGTTGCGTACGCTATTATGCAGATTGAAGATTTGGGAATGCAGAATAAGACTCATCCATGACGTTGGGTTCATTGACCCACAAATCATTAATGGAACTATGTTAGAACGTCACCCCAAAGACGTGGAGAAAGACTTGTACAATTTTCTTAAAAAGCATGAATCCAAAAGTTATATTCTATTTCCTTAACATTTTGGGTGAGTGTTTCTCTCATGTTTCCATTATCTTTTGTTTACTCCATGCATGGTATATCTAATCGATAAGTTATGCATGACTGTGCATGTAACGTGTCCGCAGATTCCACTGGATTCTGCTAAAAATTGAACTTCACAGCTCCATAGTTTTTATCATTGACTCTATGAATTCAGATACAAATCTTTGGATCGACATGAGAAGAATGATGCAAAGGTAATTATTTTCAATCATTTGCGCTCTATATCGATCGGTCTCTTTTGTTCATTTCCTAATATGCAATAGCTAATAACTCCCTTGTTCATTTAATTTTATTTGCAATGTAGAGTTTGGAGACGGTTCTCACATGGACATGTCGGTGGATTCAAACATCAGCTAGAATTTAAAAATGTGGTCAAAGGTGTGGATAAGCAGCCACCGGGGACCGGTCTATATGGATAATATATCTGTGAGAACATACGGAAAGAAATCTCTGAGAGGAAGAAGGACGAGACCACGCGGAGGGGTGTCAATAACTTGCGGAGGGCGCTTACTCCAGAAGCTCGCTTCCGACCAATTCAAGAGGAAATAGCAGGATTTTTCCTTAGGCATGTCATCGATTCCAAAGGAGAACACCATGCGTCCACCGACGATGACTATTATACGCATCAGCCCTGAGTACTTTGAAACTTGCTCGAATTTGTGTATGATCATCCATCTTAATTGTGTAATATGGAAACTTGTTCGAGGTTGTATATATGGTCACCCGATATTGAATATATATTATATATTCCTATTTAATTCTCCTTGTTTGAAATTTCATATATATATATATATATATATATATATATATATATGCATGTATATAGTAGCGTAAAATATATATATATGTGTACTGAAACTTCATCAAAATTAAAATAAAACACAAAATAAAATATAAAAGAAATAAAACAAAACAAATTAAAAAGGAACCAGGTTTAGGGGGCCTAAAACCCTAAACCTGCGCAGGTTTTCAGTCCCGGTTAGCCACAAGAACCGGGACTAAAGGTCCTCCGCCGCGACGGACTCCTGGCGTCCACGTGTACGGGCCTTTAGTCCCGGTCCGTAAGCGGCAGGACTATAGGGGGGGGTCTTTAGTCGCGCATAGCTAGTCCCGGTTGCGCGGCCGGGACTACTGGCCCTGGCGAACCGGGACTATAGGCCTATTTTCTACCAGTGTCATCAGTTTTCTTCGTGATCTATCATTTTCTAGAACATAATATGATGCCAAGAGGCGAGAGAGTTTATGCTAACCTTCTCTTAACTGATGAAACAAATCTATTCAGGGATGCGAAACTCAGCCCATTAAAGCAAAAGATCACGAGAGGGGCACATGACTTGGATCAATCTTTTTTATTTTTTGTACGAATATTTTTGTTTTGTTTGACAATGCGGCTGAATATAGCTGTATTACTTGAAGATTTGTTCCGACGACGCATTCTCATTTATTGAAACAGACTAGGACGTCCGAGCAATCTTCTACATGCACTCACCAAGGAACCACTCACGATTTAACTTGGGTACAAGAAATGAGATAAATTATCTAAGTTTGTATTTTTGTTGTGGTCTCCATTGTCACCGTCGATACAACCTTAATTTTTATGACATAATTGACTCGGCCAGAGAGCCCTACGTGTCGAACTAGGCCGTGGACAATGCGGTTAATGGTGAATTCGATTAACCCCGTGCTAATTTGTAGCCTTTGTTGCGCTACGCGGAAGAAAATTAGGTGTAGTGAAGATAGTGAGTGCTCAAAAGCTGATTGGAGCTATTACCAAGAGGTTGAGTCACGCTAACAGTTCCTTCCCGACATCTCCTATTCTCAAGATACTTTCGGTTTCCTTTTCTCTTCTTTTTTTAGTTGTCTTGAATCTGTAAACAGATGGGGTATGAGAGAATTTTTGAACCTTGATGACGCCGAACAATAATTAGAACACTCTTGGTTGGAGATGATAAATTTTTTCCTTGCGTGGTTTCTAGTGTAAGTTGGTCTATGAGAGATATGTGTTGAATTTATGAGTAGAGCATGGAGAACGCACATTCAATAGCTGGTAGCACATAAATGGTCAGTGATGCATGTAGTCATTGTGAAAGTTATATATTTACGTCTAATCAATTGTACAAGATATTTTGCTCCAATGGGTTTTCATAAATAACGACCGTCTCCGGTGTTATAAATGATTAGTCTTGTTCAGTCTTGTCAGCCCAGACCTGGTTAAATTTTGCTGGATGATAACCAATGCCTAGGACCGTCGTTTGACGGGTTTGACTATTTGTCAGATAATGGCACTAGGGGAGGTATTCTCCTAGCTTGGAAGTCGGAGGCGCTCACCATCACGAACATCTCCCTAGATTCACATGCGATCACCGGCTAGGTTCACTCGGTTGGTAACGCGCCTTGGTGGATCACAGCGGTGTACAGGCCACAGAGCAACTTGGAGAAGGACGCCTTCCAGGCAGAGCTGGTGGTCAGGCGTAGCCTCTGTCGGGGAGCATGGATGGTGATCGGGGATTTCAACATGATCTTGAGGGCCTCCGAGAAGAACAACGACAACCTCGACCGTGTCAACATGGCACGCTTCCGCACTTCCGTCTTTAGTTGGGAGCTCAAGGAAATCTATATGCATGGTCGCCGTTTCACCTGGAGCAACGAGCGGTGGGTGCCAAACATGTCTCGCCTGGATAGGGCACTGGTGTCAATAGACTAGGACCTGAATAATCCCGACTCGATACTGCAGGCCCTGTCTTCGCGGGTCTCAGATCACGCCCCGCTGCACCTGACGATGAATGGCTCCCATCGACCCAAGCGGGCTTCAAGTTCGAGCTATTTTGGCTTAAGTTGGATGGTTTTGATGATGCCGTCGTGGAGGTGTGATGTGTCCATCGTTGACCCTTTCAAAAGACTGGATGCATGCTTCCACAACCTGGCGGGCTACTTGCAGTCATGGGCGGACAGGAGATAATTGATTTAAACAAAGTGTGTAATGTAAGCAATGATTATGCACGCGGACACTCTCACCGCTATTCTCTCCCTAATGGAAACAACGCATCCTGCCCCTTAACGTTAATGTCACTCGCGCAAGGCAACAAGGAGACATGAACCCACTATCAAGCATAAATACTCCCACGTCGAGTAACTAGCAACTACATGGCTAGAGCAACCACTAGCAATGGAAAGCATGCAAGATCACAAATAGAATATTCAATAAATATTATAATCAACTTGGCATAAGGTAAATATTCATCGAATCCCATCAAACACAACATATAGAATTACATAAGATCAATCTCGATCATGATAGGAAGCTCACGAGATTTAAACATGGAGGCATATGAGGAGGAGACAACCATCTAGCTACAACTATGAACTCGTAGTCTAGTGGTGAACTACTCACGCATCACTCCGGAGGTAGGCATCGTGATGTAGCAGCCTCCGGTGATGATTTACTCTCTGGAAGGGTGCCGAAAATCAGCTCCAGAATAGTCTTGATCTAGAGTTGACGGTAACGGCGGCTGCGGAACTTTTTCGGGGATTTTGATCAGGCGCTTAGGGTTTTCCATCCGGGGGCTTAAATAGGCGAAAGGGAAAATACGGTGGAGATCCAGAGGCCCCACAATCATAGGTGGCGTGGCCAGGGGGACCCGCACCACCCTATGGTGTGGCTCCCTGTTGCCCCTCTTCGACTCCTCTTCGGTCTTCTGGATGCTTCCGGGAAAAATAGGACTTCCGGGATTAAAAGGGCGCCGGCCTGCTCGCTGAGCAGAGTCCACGTGTGCACGCCTTTTACCCCGATTGGTAAGCCCACCGGGGCATAAAGGGGGCCTTTAGCCCGGGTTTGGCAAACCCGGTTGGGAAGCCGGGGCATAAGGCCCTTACCAACCGGGGCTAATGCCCTGTTCTCTACTAGTGCTCATTGTTAACTTTATTAACAATCTTAACTTTATCGTATTGAGCCCACTTGAACTCTTAGTCACGCCAGAGATTAGCAACATATACATCTGCATCACTCTATGCAGCCCGTTCGGATTCACTTAGCGGATGTGTTTCCGCTTTTATATCAAACACATCAATGTGCAATAACAATGTTGTTCTACTTTTTGTAATTTCCACATATATTTTTTTACCCATACCCGAAGGAATTGTCAAAGAACTGAGTGTTGCAGCTGCGGGAAAGATGCATCTGTAGAAAAGCAGAGTGCACTGGATGCCTTGTAGATTGTATTGCTTTATAAAGTTTCACCATATGTGCTAGCCTAAGAACACAATTTCATCATACATGCTACCCTAATCTATTTTGGTACCCATGGCACTGCATTTTAGAGCATGGCACCCTGGTCTCCCCTTTTAAAAGCTCCACGCCAACCAATGCGCCGATCAAGTCATGGACAATGCGGCAAGTACTGATGTCGATTATGCCTGTCTGCAGTTGTCAGAGGATGTGGAGGATGACATTGTCGTGAAGAAAATTAGTGCTCGAAAGATGATTCGAGCTAGCACCCCGGTATCATGAGGCTATATTGGTCAAAGTTGACATGGTGTTGCGCCGGAAGATCTTTGAGCCCAGTACCACATCTTAGTATCGAATTAATGGTTACCATTCCAACATTTCCTATTCTCAAGGTTATCTCCTTTTCACTTCTTATATAGCTTTTCTTTTATTGTCATGCATTGCTTTATAAAATGCTGGGTATGAGAGAAAATATTTGATGACTCTGAACCATTGATAGTACACTCTCGGTTGGTGACCATACAATTTGTCTTTCATGGTTTCTGCTGAAAATTGGCGTAGATCATGGAGAGCTATTGCTGTTTTTATATAAGTGGAAAGTCATGCAAGGTATGCTTGGTGAAAAGTTATTTACCCGAGATAAATTTCAAGCGATACATTACTCCAATCCGTTTTCACAAATAATGACTGTCTTCGGTGTTATAGATGGTTAATGATGCAAGATGTGGGTGGTGAGGTTATTTACTCCTACCTATGATCAATTTCACAGGATGTCTTGCTCCAATGGATTCTTATAAATAATAAATAATGAAGGATCGTTTGTTTGTAGATGAATGAGAGAGAGAGAGAGAGAGAGATGGGTGAGGGATGTAATTACTTGGATGGCATGAATTTGTACACCTCCATGGCTCCTTCCATCATGAATCAAACTATATATGTCCCATGTTAAGAAAAAAAAAAAATAGGTTAGTTTTTAGGCACCATATCTATCCACCATGAGATGCTCACGAGGGAAATTTTAAACATTAAAACATGTAACTATTTTCTTCAGTGGCAATTTTGTATCCTAACTTACGATAAACCATCTAAGATGTTCCTCTTTGATAAGTATAGAAAAGCAGTCACCTAGGATTAGTTGCTCAATATAGTTTTGTGACACATTCTTAGGCCGGCAATCCGGGTTCCCAACGTGCTAGAAATTTCTTGATTACATTAGTACTTCAGTTCCGGTGCTTGTTGTTCTGATAGGTGTCCCAGAAGAAATCGTCAGGCACCCGCAAGACAAGAAAGCACTAAAATAATTGTCAAAAAATCACTAAATCAATATTGTTAGAGTATATTACGTATAGGTTATATTTGGTAGTTCAGGATTGTAGTCCAAGTGTAGCTCGATTAGGATTCTTAGCCCCCAAGTTTTCTCTGTTATATAAGCAGCCCACCGTGCCTCATTGTAATAACCTAATCCAATCTATCAATACAAAGCAATACTTCCATGTATCGTCTTTCATGGTATCAGAGTGTTTCATTCCTCAACCTAGGGATTAGCCACAACAACTGCCACCGCTCCGCCCCGGGGCAGATCGATCTCCGCCGGGTTCGCGCAAATAGTAGATTAGATCTCTTGACATTAAAATTTTCTCGCCGATCAAAGATCGGATTACACTGCCCACCGCCGCAGGTCGTCCTCGCACGCCTTTTCTCCGACAAGTCGTCGCCTCATCTCCGGCCTTCTACATCAACAACCATGCCAAGGACGCTCTGCGTGGCATCCGCGGCGCCGTCGGCCGCTCCGTCCGCACGTCACCACCAAGCCATCTCGTCCTCGACAACATTGCGCGGGACATCAAGATCCTCCCCGAGCACGCGCCTCACAACCAACCCAGTGCTGCACCATCATCGATCGTCATCATTGCCAATAACCATTTACACCAACAAACTTTGTCATCGCTGACAACATCGTGGCCATCACCATCAGTTTTCGTCTTCATCATCAACGCCAACAGGTTTAATTTCCAAAATCTACTACCTCTACAACTCAGTCTTAATCGAGAACAACCTCTTCGTCTTTGTCCACTACAACCTCGCCGCCAGAGTCGTAGTCTAATTTTTATTTGCACAGAATATTTTTCCCCATAACTATTTCGTCTATTCCAGCATAACGGGGGACAACTTTGGCCAAAGAAATCCACAAACCGACCGTTCACGGAAAACTTCGCTGCTAGTCCATCCGACTCAGGCTCGCATGGTTCGTAATGGTCCCTATCTTCGCACGTTCGGTACTGGCAACACACACGTGTGCCTTCGTCCCCGGCATACTCTCGAGTCTTGGAAGCTCGACACGGCGTGTCGCCAACCTCTACAACCTCGAATAACCCGGCAGCTTGAACGACTACATCGACCACAACATCATCATCATAATCAATAACGACCTCATCAACGGGGATGTCGAGACATCGTAGTAGTTTTCATAGACGGGGGTGCCATGAGACTACGGTAGAGACGTGGGGTAACGGGATCGCGTAGTAACACAGAACACAGGATTTTACCCAGGTTCGGTACGTCGAGACAGTACGACGTGCCTACTCCTGCACTTCTCACTAATTGGGACTAAAGCTCGTAAACAGGGTTACAATGTGAGGGGTTTAGATCTGAGCTACTCGACGAGGATGAGCTTCTCGGCGAGTTGTCCTAGAGCTTCTCTGTTATTCGTTGGATCTCTAATCTACCTCCCGTCCGGCTTTATATAATAGCCGGATTAGGGCTTACAGAATAGGAAACATAGAAGACTACGGTAACTTGTAACTAGGAAAGCAAGGAATCCGTCTTCTCCTCCAAGCCAGATCACACGGGCCGTGATCCGGGTCCTTCTGGAATCCGGCTTCTGCGCGTCGGGTTACTGGGCCGCCTAATGGACCTAAGCCAACTACCACTTAGGCCACCCTGGTAATCCGGCACTTTGTCTACCATCTTCTATACCCCTATTTGGTATATATCCGACAGTAGCCCCCAAGAAGGATCGAAACTCTGATTCTCCGTCTTTCGCCAAATATACTTTGTCCGAGAAATATTGATTCAGCAGTCTTGATTCTTCTTATTCTTCTTTTGAAAAAGATGGTGACATGAAACTCGGAATCCTGAAAATCCGGCTTTTCTCTCACGATCCTTCGCGGAGAAGAAACTCCTTACGTCAGCGCACTCAACCAGTTGGTCGCATCACGCGACCAATACGAAGCTAGTCGGCCAATGTATACGGCCGACAATCCGGTTCCCAAGGTAATTTTTCAGTCATTTGGGCATAGTTTTATTTTTTCTCGGATTTTCTAGCTTCTAATTCCAATTTGTTTGTCCTACAGTTCGCGGATCTTCCAGATTCGGAATTGGCCTCCGAGGCTGAGTTGGACGCGCTGCGCACCGCTGCTACAGGTGGACGCAAGCGCAAGAAGATTACTTCCTCTGAGGAAATTATCGACCTTGACGGAATCCCCGTCGCCACTTCCAGGTTCTTTCATCTGGGTTCTTTTTTCTTTCATGGGAACTTTTCATCCATCTTCCGTGTTTTAACTTTTCCGGGTTTTTTGTTTTTTAGCCTGCCTCCCTCCAACCTAAAGCCGAAGAAGCTCAAGAAACACAAAGTTGTTTCCAGCCGAGGCAGTCAACCTTCTCCCGCCGTTGCCCCGGACACACCGTCCATGATGGCGGAAGAGCACGATGCAGCCCCCACGACCAAGCCGTTAGAGCCCAGCCAGCCAGTTGTGTCGGACACGGACACGAGGGAAAGGGCGGCTCCAGAGGTGGGAAAATTTCCTCGGCCTTTCGACGAAGAAATTCCCACCTTTGACAAGGACTTCAAGACTATCAATGACGGTGTCGTGGGATAATCACGGCAGATGTTACCAGGGGTAACTGATCTTGGGGCAAGACGACACAGGTGTTTGGGAGAGGGTTTAGCTCAGAGGAAAACATGGTGCAATTCGATCTGGCAGCCGGCAATCAAAGTCGCCGAGTCTCCGATCTTGATATAACAACTCAACTATGGGATTACACTGGATGCTCGATATCAAGCGATATTGCTAGGGTTCTTAAATCTCTGTCTAAAACTAGACCTGGGGGTCGGTTTATAAAGCACCTGTACCCCCTGGCTTATTTCCCAAGGCGCATCCTGGATCCTACCCGGACACGGCGCACAAACCCTAGCTTTCCTTTACAGTAACCCACAATCCGGATTGCTGGGCCTACAAACTTGGGCCTTCCACAAGCTTCCTTATCCTTAGCCGGATCCTGCGCACCGTCCTTTGGGCCGGGTTACTCCTTGGAGTTTGGCCTACCGGGTTATCATCCCCCCGTCAGTAGTCCCCAGAATAGCCTGGGTTTCATGGATCCTCCTTGAAGCGCTCGATATTCCCTGCAAAGATATCAAACATACAGGCATATAGAGGCCGGGTTAAGATGCTCTGATATTCAGCTAGGCCTTACTCCACGGCGGCCATGTAGTAACCCGGGTTTTTCCCCCAAACACCTTTAATTTTCCAGGTCTAAACCATAATTCCATACTCGATAATCGATCCTGATATCACGGGATGGATTCCCTTCTCTCTTTTATCCAGATGCCATGCTCAATATTTGGCGCATATCTCGCAGAAACTTAAATAAATAGCCGTTTACCTCCGCAACTCCCGGCCCCCACTCACCGAACCGGGCTTACCCACTTATACTATAAATAAGCTCCTTGGGGGTAACCCGAACCCTAACGGCTCATTTCCCCCCATTCCGCTTCCTTTCTCCTTCTAAGCTCACTCTCACTGAGCACCACCACGGAAATCCCGCGCGCATCACCGGAGCCCATCGGCCGGAGGCTGCACTCCGCCACGACTCGCCCCGCGCCGCCGCCAAGATCCGCCGGCGAATCCCCATCCGGCCCGTCAAGGACCGCAAAGGGACACCAGGCTTGCGCCATCTGCCTCCGCAAAGCCTTGCTCAGATCTCCTCCGGTAAGCCACTTGCGTCCATTAATTCGCCCTTGCACTTTTTGATTTCACCTTAGATTAGATCCAAATCGACCCGCCAACGATTCCTCGGCCATGCCGAATTAAGTTGCTAACATTCTTTCCAGCTCGCATAATAGATAAGTTATGGATTCCAATCCATTCTCCTACTACCTGCAAGTACTAATTTTGCCACAAATCCGAAGATAAGATTCCCAATCTGGGCCCGATCCACTCAAAATTTCCGCCTTGGCCTCAATCACCCGGCCGGACTTCCCCTTTTCAGTTCCTTTTATTCGCGTTAAGTGCCTATGCGGCCATCCATCGTCCCCAAAGAACCCCTTCAACACTTAGATCTCCATAATTTTCGTCATAATACTTGATACCCGGACAATTTCGAACTTTACTCGGTGAGCTAACACCCGGGTTGCACGCAATTTTTCATGTCTCAATATTACCCCACCGATACTCGGCCGGCTCACAACTTCCGGGTCTTAGTCCTCTTATCCTTTTACTTTTTATTTTGCAGGTCAACCACATGGCTCCCCAAAAGCAGGGGAAAACTCCAACCAAAGTTAAAGCCGCCAACTCCATATCCGCCAACTGGGCGCGTTCTACAGTCACCAAATCCAAGTTGGAGGACCTAGTGGAGTTGGGAGTCCTTCCTCCTCAAGAGGATATACAATGGAGAGTGCCGGGTAAGAAGACCCGGCCCACCCCGACAAAAGGCGAGGTAATTTGCTTTGTGGAACATGTGACCCGGGGCTTCCGCCCACCGGGTCACCCCTTTTTCCGTGATGTTTTGAATCATTACGGTCTTCGCGTCTTTGATATCGGGCCTAATTCTGTTCTCAACATCTCCCACTTCATAGTCCTTTCCGAATCATACTTGTGCACTTCGCCAAGTCTAGCTCTTTTCATCAAGCTTTTTCAATGCAAACCGTGCCGCGAGAGCGGTGACGGGGCGCTTCTCGCTTGCGGCGGGGTTTCCATCCAGCGCCGCAAGAATTCTCTGATGCCACCCCTCACCCTTAATTCCCATGTCAAGCACTGGCAGCTCTCCTACTTCTACTGCCAAGACACCTCCCCACCCGGCCAAAGGAAGCTGCCGGGTTACTCAGAGGGTCTTCTTGACATCTCTGATAAATTTAGTGCCTTTGCCCCTGACTCGGACAGGGAGGCAATTCAACCTCTTTTAGCCAAAATCACCACTCTCACAGCCCAAGGCCTCATCGGGCTCAACCTGGTGAAGACTTGGGTAGATTTCCGGATTCAACCCAACTCCAGCCGCACAAAGTTAATGTGCGAGTATTCAGGGCAATCTACAGACCCGCTCCGGTACTCCGACAACATCTTCGCAGCTGGCGATACTCATAAAACCATCAAGGGCTTTCTGACCGAAAAGCTCGAGGTAATCCGGAACATATCCGGGTTAGAGCCCTTCACGCTTGAGAACCCAGCCCCCAAGGTGAAAACCCGACTTTGATGCCTTTACCTTTGCTCTTTCCACTCAATGCAGTTAATAACCCTTATGCTAACACTTTTCAGGCTGATGATGATTTTTGGAAAACCAATGCCTCCCCTAGCTCCGAAAGTCCAGAGGAGCAAGAAACTGTTAACTCGGACGAAGGTACTCTCCGGATTTTATTTGGTTCCCTTAAACTCACCATAACCCCTTCATTTCCAACCATAACTTTTGATGATATCCAGAACAAGAAGATGACGAGGAAGAAAACTCCGATGGCAAAGTAGAATCCGCCAGCGACGAGGAAGAACTGGAGCCGACAGTCAAGGTCGGATCCAAAAGAAAGACTCAAGAGGCCACCTCCAAGGTTTCATATCTCCTCCTCGCATTCAACTCGCATTACTTTAATGATATACTTGAGCTACCTTGACGTTATCCCACTGGCCGTTCTTGAAGGAGTCGCCCGTAACCAAGCGTAGGTCAACTCGAAATCACCCGGGTGATGATGCCCTTAACCCGGGTATTTCATCGACCCCCCCGCGGCGGTCTGGTAATTACCCTATCTTTTCTGGGTCAAAACATTCTCTTTAAACCATTCCCATATGACATCTAACTTGATAATTTCTAGCTTCTCCCGAGTCCAGCGATGGATTTCCTTGTGACTTTGCGGTGAATACCGGGTAAGATCCCCTTCCTGATGTTCCACCATATTTCATCACCCTTTCTTGACTGTGTATTTAGCTACTCACTGACAACATCTTATAGGGCCACGGTCGTTATCAGCGATCAAGAGGAAACGGGGACCGAGGGCCCGGGTAAGGGGAGCCCGGCTGATAAGACTACAGCCGCGTCCAGCGGTGAAAAACAAGCGTCGCCGCCAAACCCGGACACGCAAGGAGCCGAGTATCCAATTGCTTCCCATGCAAGCAAGAAGAACAAAATCACCGTCTTGGGTGCAGAAGAAGGAGCGTCGGATTCCGACACACAAATGACCCGGGTTCCGCCTCCTACTAAGAAGAAAGCTCCTTCCCGGAATTTCCAAGGCCCCGGGTCTTCTGATACGAGTAAAGACACTTTCGATCAGTTGATGAACACTCTCCTCACTATGAAGACTTCGGAGAGCCAGATCTTGGAGCGCATGGCTGCAGAGCACCAGGTAAGGACACTTTGTATCTCATATTGCATACCTAGTCCCCAAGTTCCAAGTATGACTTGCAAAAGTGATGCTTGGTACTTTACGCCACATTCAGCTTTCCATACAATCCAACTAATACTTGCATTCCTTGCTACTTACAGGCACAGATAACCCGGTCTGATGAAACTTTACTGAAGACCGAACAACTTCTTCTTGCCGAGATGAAACGAAGGGAAATCCTTGAGGATGACATGAAAACCTTGAAGAAAGATGCTTCCAAATACAAGAAGAAGTGCAATGCCGCTCAGACCGAACTGAAGAAACTATCGGAACAGGTCTCCGATACTTATCAGATCTTGCTCAGTAAGTTTTCTGCTGTCGATTGGCTTCATGTCTTTGCTTTATTATAACAGACTCAGGATTACTGATACGCTCTTTCTTTTGTTACGACTGCAGGTGCCAACCTTGCGGCCCCAGAGGAAAATGCCATTGTCAAGGCTAGAACCCTCAAGACTGTGCTCCGGACTTTCTTTGCCGGAACAAAATTTATATTGGATGCTGTGAAGTGGCCTACGGAAGTATATCCGGGTGAAGAGAATCTCGTTCAAGCCTGCTCCACTGTGCCTGGCTGGATTGAAATCTGGAAACGCTCATCATGCCGGATTGGAATGACCCGGGCTTTTACTCTGGCCAAGGCTTTCTTTCCAAAGCTTGACCCGGCAAAGGTAACATCCGGGTTTCCCGAATTCAAGGCTGACGGTTCCAAATTTACACCCAAGGATTTCAAAGCCATACAAGCCGCAGTGCGCCCCTCAGCTACCACTTTGGCCGATAGCTTGGATCTAAATACGATTATGAGTGCATACGACGCTGATGGCAAAGTTATTACGGAGGAAGCGCCCCCGCCTTTTGATATCTTGGAGAAGTGGGTTTCTAGCTCGGCCAGGAAGAGGGAGGCGACTGCGAAGAGAGAGGCCGAGTTAGGATCGGGCCCGTCTGCCTCTACACCCGCTGTCCCTCCACCAGTCCGCCCTGATGCAATGAGTCCGGGTAAGGGTGCCGGGAAGGCTAAGCAGCAAACCCAGGACTCAGACCCGGAAGGCCGTACTTAGGAGGCCGAATAGGGCCGTACTATCATAATACCTTGTAATGCTTTGTATTCACACTGTTATGCTTTTGATGGTGCGCCTGTGCACCCCTGATACTGACGCCGTACCTTGTAACGTACTTTTAGTCCGTGATATACTTTGCGGCTTTCCTGGCCTTTTGATAACCGTATTGCTTGCCTATTCTTTGAACTTTTTCTCGATACCCGATTCTCTATTTTGGCTCCCTTCGTAAGACTCGGTTTTCCGAGTACCAGGGGCTTTGATACGTGGACTTTTTCTTTAAGTCCCCAAGACTCGGATGGTGAGGTTTTTCGAACTGCGATAGCCAAGTAGTTTGTTTCTGTTTCGAAGTCCCCAGTCCCCAGGACCCAAAGTCCGAGTCATGGGGGTGTGGCCTTTCTCAGAGAACAAATTATTTTTTACCGAGTCGCAAGCCTAAAGCCATTCCGTGTGAATACTGAAGTTATGCTTGATAGTTGTTGAGTTTCCGGCTTTTAGCCTTGTACTCTGCATAAACTTGTGGTTTAGATGACCCTTTTGACTATCTTGTACTGTAAGCCGGCTTTCGCGTGGATACCATGTTGTTACATCCATACGAGAACAGTGTCAGGCAAGTCCCATTGGGCTTCATGGCTGATTGTAATCGTAAGCGAACGAATCATGCCACTTTAGTGCGAGTCACATCGAGCTTAAGTAAGAAAAGTCAAGAAAATTTGGCTCCTTTGTCCAGTTATAAGATTGCAGCCGTACTCGTTTGCGAATAATCGGCCCTTATAACTTATAGGCATCAAGGCCGGGTCTTTTGGGTTGCTAGCTGGGCTACTTGAGCCGCCAGCCCCCGAGACCTGTATATACTCAACATTCTTAATGATACGGAAATACTGATGCCACGTGGATACTACTTACTTGTAATCAGGCTGTAACGAAATAGGACTTGATAACCATCTCTTTATTGCTGCGAGAAAGTTTGGATCAGCAGGCCGCCTCATTAAAAACCTTCCAGTCCCCTTAGGTACCCTGGGTAGGAAAAGAGCGCGTCTGAAACCTGCTGCCCGTTACATTGTTTAGTTCTTCGTCGACACCGGTCCCGAACTGGCGTGACCGGTGCACATTCTCCACACGTTAGACTTTTTCATGACGAGTACCGGGTTTGCTAGCCAACCCGGGTAAGGTGTTTCCATGACATGGCCGGTTGTGAGTGATCGTGCAGCTTCTTCTTCTGTGGCGGATTGTTTGGAGGGGTCATCCTTGACAAAAGCCACCATTTTAGCATCTTGTGTTACCTTGGATTTTGCTCGTTCGCCTTCAGTACTCGGCCTTTTTGATGTGGCTCTACCCTCCGGGTCTGCTTGAGACCGGTACTGCTTGAGTTCTTCTTTTCTACAGGCCTGCTCGGCCATTGCTGCATCTCCTTCGTCGCATTCAGCTGCTATGTCTCGATTTCCATGTATGGTAATGGTCTTCTTGGGACCCGGGATTTTTACCTGTAGATATACGTAACACGGCCTAGCCATGAATTTGGCGTAAGCCGGCCTTCCAAATAACGCGTGATAAGGGCTGCGCAATTTGACTACCTCAAAGGTAAGCCACTCAATTCGATAGTTATCCTTTGACTCTCCAAAGGCTACCTCCAATGCGATTTTTCCCTCGGGGCATGCTGAATGACCCGGCACTATCCCATGAAAAACTGTTGAGCTTTTTTGCAGCTGAGATTCCTTGAGACCCATGCGTAGGAAGGTTTCCCAATACAGTATATTGATGCTGCTTCCACCATCCATTAAAACCTTTTTCAGTTCGTACCCATTGACTTGCGGTGCGACTACTAGTGCCAAGACTCCTGGGTGCTCCACTCTTTCTGGGTGATCCCTTCTGCTCCATGTTACCTACTGTTCTGACCATCTCAAGTACCTCGGGACAGCTAACGAAACTGAGTTGACCGCTTGCTTCAGTATCTTTTTGTCCTTGTTAGAGCCTCCTGTGGTATGCACATGATATTGACCCAATTGTTTGGGGTTAGCCTGGAAACCTCCTGCCCCCCCTTGGTTATTACCTTGATTTCCAGCCGCCGGATTACCGGCTGGGGGTGGGCCGTTGCCCGGGTTTGCCCTGGACCCGGTCCTCCTCCCCGTCCTGCACCTCGCATAGCTCTGTGCACTTCCTCATTTTTCCATCTTTGTAAATCGGCGCACTGTTCTAGGGAGTGGTTAGCTGGCTTGCCATTCCTGCTGTGCTTCGGGCATGCCATCCTGAATATGTCCCAATTGTTACCCGGCCTTGGTGGACCTTGATAGTTTCCTCCATTGTGGTTACCTCCGTTGAAATTTCCTTCTGCTCTGGGCCTCGAAGACCCGGCTTCTGTGTTGGCGACAAACTCGGAGCCTCCTTCAAACGGGCGCTTGTTCTGGCTATTTCCGTTATTACCTGATGCTGATCCATTGCCGGTTCTTCCGTTATTGCTTGTGTTTGCTTTTACCTTCTTGTCATCAGCTTCTTCTTCTGTAGTATCTGTCGCAGCGTGTTTGTTGCACGCATCCATCAATTCTCCCATTGTAACTTCCGACGCATTTCGACTGGACTTCATGCGAGTTAACTTTTGCACTAAAGGTATATACTTGCATGTTTTTGCCATGGCCTGTAGTGCATCCTTGGGCTGGATATCCGTGGATGAGTGAAGTATCTCCATAACCCGGCGCACCCAACTACGCGCCGATTCTCCCTTCTTCTGGACGCATCGCTCTAGATCATCAATAGTAAATAATTTCCTGCAGGTCCCGTGAAAGTGCTTGACAAACGCGGTCTTCAGTTCCTCCCAAGACTTGATCGATCCTTCCGGCAAATTGGTGAACCACAATTTTGCTGCTCCTTCCGACATCATCAGGTACATGAACTTGGCTTGGAGGTTCTCGGACGCGTTGCGAATTGACATTGCCATCTCGTAACTGCTTAGCCATGTTTCGGGATCCATAGTTGGCTCATAATTCACTACTTTCCCTGGCTCTTTGAATTTTTCCGGGTAAGGTTCAGCTCTGATACTGTCCGAGAGACACTTAGGCCCCGCAAGAACGGTTGAGGCCGGCCTGGCTCTAGAAACGTGTGATACCACGGGGGGCGCGGCTGGGCGCGATGCTGCGGGAAGTCCATGCGCTGCAGACCCGGCCGCGGCCCTCCGAGCCCTAGAACTGTCCACGACGGCCTGTGCTGCTGATGCTGCCTGAGCGCAGGGAGGAGGAGGCATTTGCTGCTGCTCTTCCCTCCGTCGCGCTGAACTTGTTTGGATATTCCCTTGCTGTTGACTGACGTATGGCGTCCCGTGCATACCGCTTCTGTGATCCGGATAATTGGCTTGCTGTGCCACCGCAGTGTGCAACAGATCGATGGCTTGCCGAGTCTTCTCTGCATGGGGCGACTCTCCCACAGGGATTTGATTCAACGCGAGTGTCGCTGCATATACATTGTCCATGGGGTTATTGTAGTGGCCGGCTGGTGTGCGGAACCGTGATGGTGGCGGTGGTGGTAGATCGTTGCCGGTTGTGACTCTAGTTTGTGGTGGGGGTAACCCGGTCCGCTCATTCGCCGGATGTGTCGCTGCTGTCACCTGTTGGGGTGCGGTTCCCTGGTTCACCACTGGTATCGGCTGGTCCTGAGGTGTAACAAATAAATTAGCCGGATTAATAACCCCGCCCATTGCTGGTAACCTGGTGTGGTGCCTTTGATGTATTCTAGACGTTTCCTCTCGGAGCCGGGTTTCCAACGCATCTAGCTCACGCTGCCGCGTGGCCATCCCTTGCCTTTCTGCCTCTACCTGCCTTCTTTGCTGTTCCAGCGCACGACGAGCCACATCCAGATCCCTGACGCGTTCCGCTGCGTTTTCCGGAGTGATAACCGTTGCGAGAACCGTGGGGTCTAGAATCAGATTATTATCGAATAAGGCCGGGTGGCGCGGGTTCGAAGGACCCGCCCCTGGTGTCAGGTTTTCTAAGAATCCGAACGTATTTGCATGCAACTCCTCATCCGCTGCTCTGCTGGTTACTGACGCCGACTCTCCATCAACCCGGGCCAAGACCGGGTCTCCGTTAGCCGCGCCCTGTCGCTGGGCCACTGCCTGAGCTGCCCCGACTGATGCCGCGGTTGCGTTTCCTTGGTTGGCCGCGGGGGCCGCATAGACTGCTACTCGGCTTACGATATCCGGTGTAAATTCATGCTGTTCTTCCTCACCGTTCTCCTCATACCGGTTTTCCAGTAGATCCAGGATAGACCCGGTATCATCTTCTCTTTCGGCCCGGTCACGTGGGGTGCATGCCGGCTCCTCCGGCTGTTCCCACTCCGCGATGGGTTCTTCTGCCGGATGTGTCGTTCCAATCGATTCTTCATCATCTGATCGGATAGACGTGGCTTTTCCTGGCATAGAATCAGATCCAACATTGTCAGGGATCGAATTGGAAGCACATACCATACCAATGAAGACGCTGATCCGGCCGATCGTCACGACGGATCCGGATTCGAGGTGATCCGACTCCGGCCCCCAGCCGGAATCGTCCACCATCTTTTCTCCTTCGTGGTCGATGTAGATTTCGCCGATGACAAGATTCTCCATGCCCTTCCGAGCTTCTCCCGTGATGTAAACACCTTTGGACGCAGGCCCCACGGTGGGCGCCAACTGTCGTGGGATAATCACGGCAGATGTTACCGGGGGTAACTGATCTTGGGGCAAGACGACACAGGTGTTTGGGAGAGGGTTTAGCTCAGAGGAAAACATGGTGCAATTCGATCTGGCAGCCGGCAATCAAAGTCGCCGAGTCTCCGATCTTGATATAACAACTCAACTATGGGATTACACTGGATGCTCGATATCAAGCGATATTGCTAGGGTTCTTAAATCTCTGTCTAAAACTAGACCTGGGGGTCGGTTTATAAAGCACCCGTACCCCCTGGCTTATTCCCCAAGGCGCATCCTGGATCCTACCCGGACACGGCGCACAAACCCTAGCTTTCCTTTACAGTAACCCACAATCCGGATTGCTGGGCCTACAAACTTGGGCCTTCCACAAGCTTTCTTATCCTTAGCCGGATCCTGCGCACCGTCCTTTGGGCCGGGTTACTCCTTGGAGTTTGGCCTACCGGGTTATCATCTCCCCGTCAGACGGCCTAAGCGCGGCCGGAACAGCTTTTGCGGAATACGCAAAGGAGTTCAAGGAAAACTTGGCTGGTTTGCAACGAATGAGCCAGGTATGTAACTCTAGCCCCCAAGCATTTAAACAAAACTGTATGCCTGTTTTGCTTTGATGCTTTTTGTAAGCATTCTTTTCCTTGCTATGTTCCAGCAAACCGCCGAAGCCATTAACATGGAAGTTTTCAACAAACTCTCCATCAAGAATAAAGAGGTTAGAAATCTTCTTTCTATTCTTGAGGAGAGAGAGACGGAACTGGCATCGTCTCAGCTCGCTTTGTCGGAAACAGCAGGTAAACATTTTTACTCTGAAGTTTGCAATTCAATTTTTTGTCTAAGTACTTATGCCGGAAATTTTCTAAACTCGGAATTTTCTTTGCTTTCCAGCTGCTTTGGCTAAGGCCAAGCAAATAGCTGAAGATGCCGACAATGCCGAGAATCTCCGAAAGGAGAATTTGG
Source organism: Alopecurus myosuroides (assembly GCA_028641055.1). Taxonomy (NCBI): domain Eukaryota; kingdom Viridiplantae; phylum Streptophyta; class Magnoliopsida; order Poales; family Poaceae; genus Alopecurus; species Alopecurus myosuroides. The sequence goes on along the minus strand of CM054063.1, from coordinate 311,166,352 downwards.
AGCTTCACAAACATCTTGTGAAGGACCAAAAGGATCTGGAGGCCAGCAACTTGGCCCTTGGAGTTGCCAACTCCAAGGCTTCTGAGCAGGTGGAGAAGGATAAATCCACCATTCAGGATTTAGAAAATGCTCTGAATCTCCGCCTGGAGGAAATCTCCGAGATCGACAAACTTATCGGTAAATTTTCTGTTACCTTTTTTATTATTCCAAATCTTGTTTTTCTTCTTGTTTTTCACCTAACACTTTTTGTCTGAAAAAACAGGAGATACCCCAGATGGTACCCGGCTTGAAGGGATCCAGGCCTTTGGGAAGATGTGGACTTCTATCCGTGCTGCTGGAATGCAGCCGGTGAACAAGTTCCTTCCCGCAAGGACTGGGGAGTTCTCGGAGGTTGAAAAACTTTCGGGAGCTATCATGGAGGTGGCGGAATCCAGGGATTCTATCCTGCGTTCCGCTGCACGGGGTGGTGCGCGCATGGCACTCGGCCTTATGCGCATGCACTACCCCGGTGCTAAATCTTGGCGCGTGGCGTCCGGTGTCCCTCAAGGATACACGGATACTCAGCGAAATACCATCTTTGATGAAATCAAAGGCCACGCCACCCAAATTGCCTCCATGGTAAATATTTCCGTCAATTATCTAGAAGAGGAGATCCCTCCAATCCCGAGGACGACAGCAGCGAGGAGGAATCAGATGCTTGAGGGCTACCTTTGACCTGGATAGCAAAAATAGACAATAGGAGCATTTCTGTTCTTTCAATGTAATCCAAAATGTAATGCTTCTATTTGTATGAATGAAAAATTCCGCCTTTTGCAGTTTCTAATTATGAAATTTTTTGCAAGGTTTTTCGGATGTTACTATTCCTTTATCTTCTAAGTTCTCTGGCATACATGTTTTAACTGTCCTTAGTGTTTGAAATGGCTCAAATAGCAATATGAATCATCATGCCGAGTAACTGGGTGTAACCAATCAGTTTAAACCCGGAAACATGGATCATGCTAAAGGCATTTTTACTAACTAGCTCCAGTAACCCAACACATACGCAGTCAGATAATGCTTAGAGAAACAGGGAATTTTTTGAACGAAACTTGGGCACGCAGGCAAATCAAGTTTCCTTTAGCCGTTAGCAGGCTGAAAAAACATTCAGTTTCTTAACGCCGAGTACGCAGGCACAATTCGGGTTAACATTGAGTATTTTGTAAGATCATTGGGAAATAGAGAAGGTGGAAACATGCTTTTACTATAATAAACTTGTAAAAAACATGGATACCAGAAATCCAACAACTTTATTTCATGATCTCAAAAGATGTTTACATAAATATTGAACTAAGTATGGAAGAGACATAACTGCTAGGTATTCCAAAGCTTTGCTATCCACTTGACTTTGTCGGATTTCTTCAACAACTTGCATAGTGTTAGGGTTTTAGCCCCCAGCCGACTAATAAATCTGCTAATGGCAGCTGCAGAACCCGTCAATCTTTGGACATCTTTGACGCAGGTAGGTTTTGTGATGTTCAAGATTGCCTTGATCTTTTCCGGGTTAATTTCTATTCCTCTGTGAGAAACGATGAAACCCAGAAGTTTTCCTGAGGGAACCCCGAATACGCATTTAGATGGATTTAACTTCATCTTGTAGGTGCGTAAGTTTTCGAAAGTTTCTCGCAAATCCTCAAGGAGTGTATCTTTTTCCTTGGTTACGACAGCAATATCGTCCACATAAACATGGACATTTTTTCCAATCTGACTATGCAAACAACGTTGCATGCAACGCTGGTAGGTTGCACCTGCATTCTTCAGGCCAAACGGCATGGTTACGTAGTAATACGTCCCGTATGGGGTTATGAAAGAAGTCTTAATTTGATCTTCCTTTTTCATGCGTATTTGGTGGTACCCGGAGTATGCATCCAAAAAGCACAAAAGCTCAGAGCCTGCGGTGGCATCTATTATTTGATCGATTCGTGGTAATGCAAACCTGTCTTTCGGACACAATTTGTTCAAGCCTGTGTAATCTATACACATTCTAAGAGCAGTAGTGTCTTTCTTCGGTACTAATACCGGATTTGCGGACCAGTCATTATGGATTACTTCCTTGATGAAATCCGCTGCGAAAAGCCGGCTAATTTCCTTGCCAATAGCCTTCCGTCTTCTTCCGTCAAATCGACGGAGACCTTGTTTGACGGGTTTTGATCCAGGAATAACTTTAAGTTGGTGCTCAGCAAGTTCCCTGGGTACACCTGGCATGTCAGCTGGACACCAGGCAAAAATATCCCAGTTCTCACGGAGGAACTTGATGAGCTCGCCTTCCTATTTGTCAGTCATCCCCGTCCCTACGACGACAAATTTTGTCGGATCTTTGGGATCCAGGATTACCTGTCTTGTATTTTCGGACTCCTTGAAGCTGTCTGTTGGCTTCCGGGTTTCTTTTCCTGCCGGCATTTCTGACGGCGATACCTCGTTGGCTAATTCCTTCAGTTCTTCCTTTGCTATGACTCTCTGAGCGCGAAGGGCGTTTTCTTTCTCCAACTCGTTTGCCAGCTTGAAATCACCGGCTATAGTGATTACTCCTCCCTTGGGTCCTGGCATCTTCAGCTTGTTATAAATATAACAGGATCTTGCCATGAATTTGGCGAAAGCTGGACGTCCGAGTATTGCGTGGTAGACGCTTTCGAACGGCACTACTTCGAAGGATACTTTTTCCTGCCGGAAGTGATCTTTATCTCCGAAGGTGACATCTAGGGAAATTTCTCCTAGGGATCGTGCTTGCCTGCCAGGAACAATGCCATGGAAGCGTATGTTGCTGTAGTTGAGCTGAGACTCGGAAATCTTCAGATGCTTCAGTGTATCCAGGTACATTATATTAATGTTGGATCCTCCATCCATCAGCACTCTTCTTAGCCTAGTATTTTGAACAATAGGGCTTACAACAAGAGCTTGTGTGCCAGGTTCAGGGATATTTCCGGGATGATCAGACTGATCCAAGATTATCGGTGTGTTGGAGTACTTCAAGAATTTCGGGGTTGCCGGAACAACCGCGTTTATTTCTCGAAGTGTTCTTTTGGCCACATTTGCTGACGGGGTTGCTAAGAAAGTTAGCATTGCTTCTCCATCAACTCTCGGAAACTTGGGTTCGCCTTTACGCTGTTGTTCCTGGATTTTTTCGTCAGTGTCCGATTCACTGTCTTCTTTGTCAGCTTCTGGCTTTTGTTTGGCGGGTTTCCTTTTGGAACCCTTCCCTTTACTTCCGGCTCCTGCACTGCCTTTCATGTGCTTATTCAGCCGTCATTGCGCGTTTGTATGGGTGGGTTTCCCAAATTGCGGGTGGTGAACACAAGGTTCCGACTTAATCCTTTCCCACTCCTCTGGAGTGTAGTTGATTGGATCTGGGTTGCGTCCTTTCCACTTGTTTCCCTTTTCTCCTCCAAAGGCTATGTTCACCTCTTTGGGTTTCGTCGTTGTTTCTGGAGTGGATTTTTTGTCAGAACGAGGAGTTTTCTTGGCAAGTATCAGCGATTCGATATTGCCTCCTCTTGCTCTGATGTCGTCTTCGGCTGCAGCATGCTCATTGGCGGTTGTAAGCATAGATCCGAGATCCTTGTGCTTTTTGGAACCAACCATGAACGGTACGAGTCCGGGTTTTAGGCCATTGACGAAAGCATGCATTGCTTGTACGTCAGTTACTCCAGAGCAACTATTCTTCATTGGTGTCCATCTGGAGATGAAATCCACGTACGGTTCATCTTCAAATTGCGTGCAACAGTTTAGCTGGTTGATGTTGTTCGGGCGTTTGTACGTTCCCCGGAAATGCTGAGTGAATACTCTAGCCATATCATCCCAGCTGTCGACTGTTCTTGATGGTAATCCATTGATCCAATCTCTGGCTCCGTCCAGCAGCATTAGGGGAAGAAACTTGACAGCTTCCAGGTCTGTCCCATTGTTGATCTGGACGGCTGTATAGTAATCCGAGAGCCAGGTATCCGGGTTTGTGCTACCGGTGTATTTCTGGTACGTTGGACCGACCTTGGCAAAGCCAGAATGCAGCGTTATTCTTCGGATCCTGTCAGTAAAACACTTAGGACCAAAGTATAGATCATCTTTTTCTGCTCTATCAATGTGTGCAGAATATCTTCCGGCTGAATGGACAGAGGGGGATCTGCTCCTTTATCTTCCATTGTTGCGCGAACGAGCTTTTCCGAGATTATTTCTATCTCTTCCGTGATCACGCCCTTTTGGATTAGGCGGAGTTCTGCTCCTGTGCCTTTCTTTGTCCTTAGGAGGTGTCCGGGATCTCTCACGCCTGTGAGGTATATCGTATCTTCCGGCTTTCTCAGCTGGGTTTCTCGGAGGTGGCATTATTTTGCCGTCATTCCGGTGTTTGTCTTCCCGATCATGGGTTTTATGTCCATCTTTCGGGAGATGGGATCCGGTCCTAGACGCTGCATCCCGGTTGTCGGGGTTTTTCTTGTCTTTTCTCGGATCCTCTTTTTATTCCTTGTCTGAATCCCCAGGTTCTTCCGGTCCGGGTGCTCCAGCGGCGCAAGTAGCTGTTTTGCATAGGGCGGAGTTATCGTGGAGCCTCCCTGATCGCTCTTGAGCGTGCTGTTGTTGTTGCAATGCTTTTCCTAGGAAAGCATACACCCCCTGGAGTTTTTCCCCGTTGGAATACAGATCGTTGTTAAGAATCGCGAACGCTGCTTCCGCGTTTTCTGCTGCGGTCTTGTATATTGGTTCGCCCTTGGCATGTTTGCCGTTTACCTGCTTTTGCCAAGATGGGTTATGGAACCTTTCTTTTGGCGGCAGTTCTTCCGGTCTTGCGATTCCGGGTAACCTAGTAGGTTTTAACGCGGATCTATTCTTTCTCTCGTACTCCTCTATTTCTTCCTTCATGACCTTGATGTAATTATGGGTTTGTTGGAGATGTTGCCGAGATCTGAGTAGATTTTGATGTTGCCGTTGAAAAGCTTGTCTCCTGGCTTCCAGCATCTCAGGGGGTTCATCTGGTCCCACTGGTGTTTGCAATAGCTCTTGCTCTTCCTGTTCCGTCATTGGCGGAGCAGTGATTTCTTTGGATTTCTTCTCCGCAGGCTTTGTTCCGCTAATATCTCCAACTTCCAGGTTTTCATCAGCGAGATCAGCTGATTTTTTCTTCCGGATTTTGTATTGGAGTTTTTTAGCAGCACGGTGCTTTTTCTTGGAAGAGGGAGGTTTTTTGACAGGTTCATCTTCTGTCATCTCCTTGACATTGGGGAATATCGGAGATGTTTCTCCGTCTTCTCTCTCTTCCTCTGGCGGAGGGGTTTTAGGGCTTTCCTGGCTGCCGGCGCCCGTGGTATCAGCCGGTTTCGCCATTAGCACTTCATGGAATCCCTCTTGAAAGGACTTAACCTTTCTTACGAAGGCGTCCTCATCTTCGTCTTCGGAGTCGAAGTTATCCGATCCGGTTTCCGACTCTAACCTCGCCTCAATGGCGGCAAGCACGGATTCTGCTTCCGAGTTCATCGTCTTATTGACGGATATCGGATCTTCCGCCTCTGTGACGGGTGTTTGATCTTCCGTCTCCATGACGGGTGCGTTGTTGTCTGCCTCTTGCACGGGATTTCCGTCATCCGTGTTTTCGGCGATTTCGGATTGCACCATGCCGATAAAGTGTGTATCACTTTTTTGTCGGCGATCTGAGCAGAATCCGGCATCATAGTCATCTTCGACTGGGTATAGGGCGGGTGGGATAAATTTGCTTCCACCGCAAAACCCCATTGCTTCTGCAGTTAGTCCAATAAAGATGTTAGCAGATCCTATCGGTAACACGCAGGCACTTACCAGGTGGTTTTGCGCCGGAATGTAGGATCCGTTGTCGAGGAAGCGCCCGACGTCGTTGTCGAACTCCAAGCTTCCGATAGTGATCGATCTTCCGATTCCGCCAAGTATCCCAGATTGGAATTTTACGCCTGACGTCGTTTGCCCCACGGTGGGCGCCAACTGTCAAGACAGCGTAGTAGTTTTCATAGACGGGGGTGCCATGAGACTAAGGTAGAGACGTGGGGTAACGGGATCGCGTAGTAACACAGAACACAGGATTTTTCCCAGGTTCGGTCTGTCGCGACAGTACGATGTGCCTACTCCTGCACTTCTCACTAATTGGGACTAAAGCCCGTAAACAGGGTTACAATGTGAGGGGTTTAGATCTGAGCTACTCGACGAGGATGAGCTTCTCGGCGAGTTGGCCTAGAGCTTCTCTGTTATTCGTTGGATGTCTAATCTACCTCCCGTCCGGCTTTATATAACAGCCGGATTAGGGCTTACAGAATAGGAAACCTAGAAGACTACGGTAACTTGTAACTAGGAAAGCAAGGAATCCGTCTTCTCCTCCAAGCCAGATCACACGGGCCGTGATCCGGGTCCTTCTGGAATCCGGCTTCTGCGCGTCGGGTTACTGGGCCGCCTAATGGACCTAAGCCCACTACCACTTAGGCCACCCTGGTAATCCGGCACTTTGTCTACCATCTTCTATACCCCTATTTGGTATATATCCGACAGGGGACTACATCACCCCATGGAAAATCGATCGATCAAGACAACGGTGCCCACACATCGGCTACATCGACATCGGCATCAAGGGCTATCACCTCAACTCCCTCTCCAGTTCGCGCCTTCTAATTATGCTCCAGTCTGACCGTCCGCAACGCTCCAGCTATTCGCGTCACTTCCAATCCGACTGCGTGGGCGTGTTAGAGCATATTATGTATAGGTTACATTTGCTAGTTCAGGATTATAGCTAGTCCAAGTCTACCTTTATTAGGATTCTTAGCCCCTAAGTTTTCTCTACTATATAAACAGCCCACCGTGGCTCATTGTAGTCGCCGAGTCCAATCTATCAATACGAAGCTATACTTCTGCATATCGTATTTCAAATACGTTAATGAGTACATATCGTCAGAGCTTGGAATCTGGTAGTTAATTGTATTGGCATTGCCGTCATCACTGCACATACTCATCAGAGCGCTCGACCGGCATCATGACGCAACAACATCCAATCATCACACTTTGTGCGATCAAAACGTGTGACTTCTTCCGACCAACCACCTCACAACCTGGTCAAAATTCGTGGAGGAGAGGAGCAGCCACCACGAAGAGTTCCAGAGTTATTCAGGAGCCGGCCGCGGTAGCGCAGAACGCATCCCAGTTTGGAGATCTCCACGACCATGCGTCTCATCCACTACATGCAATTTTTTTTTAGAAATGGGATCTGTGCCCCGGCCTCCGCATCAAATCGATGCACACAGTTGTTTTTTTATTAAGATTAGCAAACATTCAAAATTCACTAGTGGAAACAACCCCTTTCGTCCAGGGGGCCAGTGGACATCTGTTCCGGTTGCACAAAAATCCGGGACAAATGCTATGCATTAGTCCCGGTTCGTGTGCCCGAGGAAGCAGAAACCACCTGGGGCATCTGTCCCGGTTTGTGGGGAGGCAATGGTCCCGGTTTGTGGCACGACCCGGGACCAATCCCTAGCCACAGGCCACGTGGCACGCGCATGGGCATTGGTCCCGGTTCATTCCTCAAACCGGGACCAATGCCCCTTCCCCTACATATGCGGCCTCACAGCCCCACTTCCCTCTTTTTTTTGGCTTGGGGGAGTGAGAGAGGTGGGTGTTAGTGTGTATTGTGCCTCGTGGTGAGGGAGTCCTGCCGCGTGGCGCGGGAGTTGTGACGCGTGACCACGAATGCGCGGTATAAACTGCCGCGCCTCGAGCGTCTTCTCCTCTCCACGCACCATCGTGCCACCACCATGCCTCCGAGGAGGAACAACACCACCGGTTTCCGCGGCGTCCGAGCACGGCAGAATGGAATATTCACCGCGCATATCCGCTGCGGGGACGACCGCATCCCCCTCGGCTCCTTTGCGACGGCGGCGGAGTCCGCCCCCGCCTGGGATGCGGCGGCCTGGCGCCTCAACCGCCCGCGATCGCTGATAAATTTCAACGACTGCCACACCCTCTGGGAAGCGGAGGCCAGGGCACCGACGCCGCGGATCGTCACTGCCGCCGACCAACGCCACCTCAGGCACCGCACGTTTCAGGGCCTAGTCGAAGCCAGCGACGACCGCGTGGTCCACGAGTATTACCGGAACAATCCGGGAGAGGAGAGTGCCGACGAGAATCTTTGGCAGACCCGCGCGGATAAGCGGACGGAGCGGCGCCTCGAACGCCACCTCGAGTTAGATGCCGCTCGGGAGGCGAGGACGAAGGCGCTGCAAGAGCTCCGTCGGGCCGACCACGCCGGCGAAGTCTGGGCCTCCGATGATCCGAGGTGGGGGCCTATGTCGGACATACCATCATGCACCTCCGACGACGACGAGGAGGTTACCGACGACGACGACCAGGACGAGGAGTAGTGTTCGTCTGTTTCTGTTTTTAATAAAAGAATTTGTTGTATTCCGGGAAACTTCGGCGCGCTAGCGCGTCTGTTTTCTGTTTTCCGTGTGATTCTTCCTGATTGGTTGGATTCAGATGACTCACGTTAAGGAGATGGGACATGCATTTCGATAGATAAACAAGGCACAATACACATAATGGCAAGATTGGATCTAAATCTAAACGGAGAGCATAGATCTAAATAAACAAGGCAGTACATAATGGCCAGAGTGCATCGATCTACTAGCTAGTCATACTCCTGCCTAGGCCCTCCGACTCGTAGTCGTCGTAGTCGCCGCCGTCGTCGTCACTATCGTCGGACGGTGCACTGGACTTCCTCGGAGGATCATGACTCCAGTACTGGGCGTGAGGGTAGTGCATGCGGGGGTTATCGCCAGCCCTGATGTAGTTCATGATGCTCTGAAGAGTCCGTCCGCCGCCACACCACAGCCGACGACCGGGGTCGTTGAAGTTCGAAGGAGACGGGCCGTTCTCCTCGTACCTGGCGAGCGCACTCTCACGCCAATTAATTGAGAAGGCGTCCCAAGTAGGGCGGTAGTCAGGATTCCAACTGGGATTCCTCCGCTTCTCCGGCGTGAGCTCGTGGTAGTAGTGGTTCGCGATGGCCGCCCGACGCGCCACACCTTGAGGAAGAGGAGGGACCGGCACTCCTCCGGCGCTCAGCATCCAACCGGCGGGAACGCTGTAGCCGGGCGGGCAAGGGGAGTTCGAGGCGGAAAGAGCCTCCGCCTGGATGAAGGTTAGAGTGGGTACGGTAGAAGCCATGAGAGAGTGGTGAGTTTTTATGTGTTTATGCCAATGGTGTGGCAATGCATACATATATATATAGTGAGAAGAAAACATATCCCTTTAGTCCCGGCCTGTTTTACCAACTGGGACGAATGGTTCGGGTTTCGTTGGGAAACGGATCGTCCCTTTAATTAGTCCCGGCCTGTTTTACCAACCGGGACGAAATGGTTAGGGTTTCGTCTGGACCAATCAGATAGAATCAAACGGATCGTGTGTTTCTTTCAAGCGCTTGTGAGTCGTTGGATCAGGGGTGTGTTTCTTTCGAGCTGTTGTGAGCCGTTCGATCAGGGCTACGCTGTGTTTTCTTTCGAGCGGTTGTGAGCCGTTGGATTAGGGTGTTTCTTAACCGTTGGATCTAGCACTTTGTGAGCCAGAGGACCCTATATATAGCCCATCTTCATACACCGGTCAGTTCATCGACCAAATACAAAACAACAGAATTCGCCAGCATACGTCATGCCGTGCATTTGATATGCATATATGCACTCAGTAGCCAGAAAACGGATATGAATGTAATAGTAAAATAGTTAATAGTTTGAATAAGTAGAATAATTATTTAGGTAAACAGAAAACGGATTTGATTTAGTTATGCAAATTCAAGCAATTTTCATGTTGAAATTTTTTCAAATTCGAAAGTATATAGAAGTTATTCATGTGCATATTCAAACAATATTCAAATTTTGGCGCTAAAACATTTGGCCCGCCCGGCCCAAAAATACATCTGGTCCCGGCCCGTGCGACCAGCCGGGACGGAAGCGTCTTTTCGTCCCGGTTGCTGCCACCAACCGGGACAAAAGGGGCCTTTCGTCCCGGTTGCTGCCACCAACCGGGACGGATGACCGTGAATATATACACGTCACCTTCCCCTCCCCAATTTTAGAACCACGCGCAGGGACGAACCGATGCCGCCAGGCTGCCCAAATTTTCCGTCGCCGCACTCCGCCGCCGCGCCGCCACTGCCCCCTCGCACCGCCCCTACCCCGTCGCCGCGCTCCTCTGCCGCCGCGCCGCCACTGCCCCGCGCTCCGTCCCGCTGCCCGCGAGCGCCACCCTCGATCCAGTCGCGCCGCCGCCAGCCCGCGAGCGCCGCCCTCGATCTTGTCGGGCCTCCACTGCCCCGCGCCGCCACTGCCTCGCGCCGGCCGCCGCCCTAGAGGAGGTAAGGCCTGCCTCCATCTCGCCCTAACCAGGGTTTTTTTTCCTTTTTTTACTTAATTACTGTTTTTGTTTTTAGTTATTTATTAGTGTTAGAAATGTTAGAATCATTAGTTATGAATGTTAGAAATTTTAGATTAGACTTAGAAATTTTAGATTTGTTAGAATTGACATAGGAAATGTTAGAAATGTTAGGAAATTTAAGAATGTTAGAAAATTTAACTAAATTAGTGTTAGAAATTTAAGAATGTTAGGAATGTTAGAAAATTTAACCACATGAGCGATGACTACCCTATGAGGGTTCCTTATCTATGGATGCGTATTATCATACGTTTAAATATTTCATGAATATGTTGCTCTTTTTATGTATTATCTATAAGCAATTTGATGAAAATAATTGATCATTAGTTATTATCTATAAGCAATTTTGATGAAATGGATCTGAAACATATAGTTACTCTTTTTGTATAGTATAGAGCCAAGAGACGAAGATGCAGAAAACTTGCTCGAGGGTTTCATCCGCGGGCCCGACGTAGAGACCGATGTGAGCCAGTGGATGAACAACTCCGGTGAGGGAGATCCGGAGCTCACCCAGGGAGACGACTCCGGTGAGGGAGAAGCCGACGGCTCCGATATGGGAGCAGCCGACGGCTCCGGTGGAGCCGTACAAATTACAAACACCGGCTCCGAGGTGCATATATAGATATGTTAATTAATGAAGCATCCGTTGTCTACATACATGTATTAACAGTCTTTATATTTTTAGCCATCTGGTTCAAGCATATCAACCGGAAAAAAGACTAAACGAGGCGCAACAAAGAAGTTGAAAGACACAGAAAGATATAGGATCGACATGATAACAGCAGATGGCGCACCCGAGCTTCCCGCTGATGTTGCCCAAAAATTTGTGAAGCAATGTGGAGTGCTAGTTAGGGATCACATCCCGATCACTCTTCATTAGTGGAATCAGCCAAAAGATCCGCGTTAACAAGGAATTTCATATGTCAGCAAAATAGCCAAAGAACATCTTTTCTCGAAGATCTTGTCTAATTTCAACTTACCATTGCCGGAGGTGGACGAGAATGAAGCGGTTGTGAATGAGGCCCATGTTACTAAAATGAAAAAAGAGATACGGGAAAAGGTCAAGGCGTGGACCCAGAAAAAGATGGCCGAGCAATTCAAAAACTGGAAGAAAAGATTAAACCTTTACTATATTAAGAAGAACAAAACTCCAGATTTCACTCAAGGGTATGAGAAAATAAAAACCATATGGGAAGATTTCGTGAAGTACAAGCTGTCAGAGAATAAACTGGAAAAGACAAAAACAAATGAGAAAAACGCCGCCAAAAAGCTATATCACCATGTTATGGGGCAAGGTGGCTACAAGGGTTCCAGTCCCAAGTGGGATAAATGGGAGAACGACCTGCTTAAGCTGGGGATCACTCCCGAGCCATTCTTGTGGGTCGAGCGAACAAGGTCATGGTTCTACGGGCATGGGGCACGTTGGACGCCGAAGGAAATGCAATCTATAACCTAAGGCATAAAGAGAGTCCTCTACCATAGAGAGTTTGAGAACCGCAATACAGGACGTTAAAGAGGGGAAGTTCGTGCCAGATAGAGAGAACGACGAGCTCACACACGCCCTCGGGAATAAGGAACACGTAGGGCGTACACGAGCCGTAAAAGGCAATCCTCCGTGGAATAATGGGTTTGACGACACCAAAAAGAGATACCCCGATAGAAGTCGTCAACGTAAAAAAAAAGCGGAGGCAGCTGAAGCAGAGAATCAGGCAAACTGGAGTCGTCAACTTGAAGAACGAATAAAGTTGATGCAGGATGTAGCAAAGAAGCAGCAGGACCAAATTAACACACTTAGCCAGCAGATAGTGTCTACCGGCGCATCACACATGGTGGAAGGTGAACTCGAGGCTACCAATGCCGCACATTCTCATCGCAAAAGCAGCGTTGCATCCATGCAGCTACCGGGTGATGATGCACCGCCGATGATTCACCCGGTGGATGATATCACGGAGATGACAACCTGTGAGCTCCACGTGAAGGTCGTCAATATAACCATCAAGGCGGCGACCGGCTATGTCTTACCAATTGGCAACGAACCAACTCACCATAGTCTTCCGGTTCCACGGGGCTACACTGTTGTTGGGGTCGATGAAGTTGTCAACGGATTCGAGCGGGTAAAGCTTGATTTCCCTGAAGGTGAAGACGAAGAGTTGACTGAACTCGGAGAAGCCAAGAACTTGATCGTTCTATGGCTAAAGGAATGCATTGTGCTCCCAAATCAGACAGCAAAGCCATGGAATCCTCGCCATTCTCTAGCGCAATAGTCTCCAGCACGGTCGTCTTCGCCATGCATGCCGTCTCCAGCGCGGTCGCCTACGCCGTGCACGTCTCCACCGTGGTCGCCTATGCCGCTGCGTCAGCCTTCTCCACCACGTTCGCCTACGCCGCCGCGTCAGCCTTCTCCGCCCACTAAGTTTCTGCCGAAACGTAAAATATCACACAAACGTCAACGGTCACCCCTCCCGAAGGTACCAAAGGAGGTATTCAAGTTACCTTACGACTATACTCCCGAGGAAACCCAGAAAATCGCAAAGGACGAATACGAGGCGTGGAAATCGAAGAGGAAGGAGAAGAAAAAGGCAGATTTCCCCGAGACCAAAGAAAAGATAGAACGAGCTTGGAAAATGGTGAAGACTCTTCATCAACCCGAGCCGAGTCTGTCATCTGACTATGACCGCTCTATTCTGAAGTCACACCAGGAAATGGTGCGGTCGACGAAGAGTAGTAGCGCAAGCGGGAAAAGGGGAAAATCAGTTGCCCGGCTCGGAGAGCAGAAAAAACAATCCACGTCCCCGCTCAAAGTTATTTCCAATACCCAGGTGGGGCCGAGCACTAATATTGCTGATGAGCAAATTGATCCGGAGTTTATAACACTGTACGCAGACAAGGCAGCTGATGCGGGTTTGTCCATTGCTGAGTATATGCAAACAGTAGACTACTTCCCCGAAGCTGAATGTGCGTACACATACGGGTATGGGAAGCCTTTCGTCAATCCCGGGGAGATAAGGGATCTACCAACGAAAATGCGAAGAGTGCATAATTGGTATATGGAAGCCGTTGAGAAATCTCAGGACTGGATATGTCTCAGCGTTAAGGACGAGCACTATGAGTATGGAGATGGATTGGTTATGATTCAATTTGACGAATTATTTCATTTATACCAGCAGCAGGCCCTCGACAAAGCTGTCCTTAGTGCCTATTGTCTGTAAGTACTTATTTCTCTAGCTCACCTCGTTCATTTGCATATTCATATATATATAGTACACTCATATATTATAATTGCAGAATGAAGATTCTTGAATGCAAAAGAGGTGGAATCTATGATATTGGGTTAATTGATCCAAATTTTGTTTATGAAAAAGACTCTTCAGCTATCTGCCAAGGATACAGAAAAATAATATTCTGAGGGCAATAATGTTTCGCCAACACCGACGGGAAATACTATTTCCATACAACTTCGGGTTAGTGTTAGTCTGTTGTAAACATTCTGTTTTCCTTACTCGATGTTCACTGTATAATTGATGAGTTCTGCGTGCTTCTGCTAATCTTCGAAATTGACAAAGGAAAAGTAATGGTAATGGACCCAAAACGTAAACCCCTAGCGATGTGGGCTGACATGCAGGAAATGATCCAGCGGTAATTTCAATATTTATTAATTTCAGTATTTATATATGGCACTGTATCGACTACTTTGTTTCATTTTCGGATATCAAGTAATTACTAACTCTTTTTGTTCTTTTTTTTCTCGGGTAGCGTTTGGAAGAGGTTCATAAAAAAAGGCCAGGGGTGAATGGAAATCAGAGCTTACATTTGATGTTGTGCAAGTAAGTACTATCTAGATCCGCGCGCATCTCACTTGATTCTACTGTCGATACCATTATCATGGCTGGTTGATTATTATTTTCATTGAAACCATGTTCTCGTAAAGTGCTTGCAACAAGGAGACATGAATCACTTGTGTGGATACTACGTTTGCGAGTTCATTCGTCAGACGACATGTCCCAAGGGCAGAAATTGAAAGCAAGTTCATGTACGTTAGTCGTCAATTCTTCTTATTACCATCTATTTTAGTTACTTAGTTTTATTAATATATATTGACCACTCTTCTTTATATTAGATCGAACGGATTCGGAACGGTCTTCTACCAAGGGACCGCATACGAGCAATTCAGGAGGAAATTGCGGGCTTCTTAGATGCAGAGGTCCTAAACGTAAATGGAGAGTACTATAGCCCCGGTTGGAACTGAATTTGATTTTGTAATACACTCCATCCGTCATGTAATATGCTCGATATACTTTGCTTCCGTAATATAAGTGTTTCTTATTCTGCTTTATATTTGTATTACTTATTCATTCGTGGGATCCGGGAGGTCCGGGGAAGGGCCACCGGGTTACCTCTCTTCTCTTGGGATCCGGGAGGTCCGGGGAGGGGCCACCGGGAGGTCTGGGGGTCGCAAAACACAAATCATAAAGATTCTGCCGCAGTAGAGAAAAGGGCAAAAGCCCTGCCGCGGCAGAAGGAGCATGCATCCCGGGTCGTGTTGAGGACCGGGATTAATAGCCCTGGCCAGGTTCCAGCTAACGAGCCACGTGGTCAACCCCATTTGTCCCGGGTCCTGGCACAACCGGGACCAATGGGGGAGGGGTATTTGTCCCGGATGCCCCATCCCGGTTGCACAACCGGGACAAATGGGGCTTACGAACCGGGACTAATGCCCCTGTTTCCACTAGTGATTATAGAAAAATACAGTTCACGGATCACTCAAGGTGGCCACAAAGATTAGCCACTCAAACATACAAAGGACCAGTCTAAGCATCGATCCTTCTTGCATTAAGCCACCCACCCTGGTTGAAGATAGTCCTAACGACCGTCAACAGCCGTGCATATCCTGAATCCAGAAGTACTCGCTGATCGGCAGTGAGGAGAAATGACCATATCTGAATAGAATAGACCGTCTTGGTTACAACCTGAAAAAAGTGGACATTGTCTTTTTTTAGTAAACACATCATCATTACGGTAGTTCTAAATTGCCCAAAGGAAAGCCGCAACACCAATTCGAATTTATGCCTTTGTTTTCCTGTCTATGCCATTTAGCCAACTATCAAACATGTTCGCGATGCTAGTTGGTGGATAAATAATGCTAAACGTGAAATGGACCAGACGCCAAATATCTCGAGCAAAAGGGCAAGCAATGAATAAATGTTCAATAGACTCATCGAAATCACAAAAGATGCATCTTTTGCATCCGTTCCAATTTCTCTTAATCAAATTATCCTTAGTCAAAATAACTATTATGTTAAGGAACCACAAAAAAATCTTTATTTTTAGAGGAACTTTCAATTTCCACAAATACTTTCGTAAAAAATCTTGTGGAACCGTGGAGTAGGTCAGCACAAAAAGTTTTTACGGAAAAAGACTCGTAAGATGTCAGATTCCAACGAAACGAATCTGCAACATTAGTGGGAGACACAAACATCAACCTATCAACTAAATGCAACCAAAGTTCCCTCCTAACTCCTGTAATACTCCGCCGGAACCAAATGTTTAGAGGATTATGAACTAGAACCTCAGCCACCGTAACATTCTTATTAGAAACAATATTGCAGAGTGACGGATAAGTCCGTGATAACGGTTTATCACCTAACCACGTATCCTCCCAAAAGTGTACTTGAAGACCATTACCTATAGAAAATTCTCCACGAGAGAAAAACTCCTCTTTAACCTTTAAAATCCCCTTCAAAAGGGAGAATCAGACGGCTTAGCCTGTACTTGAGATAACGTTTTATCCCCTAAATATTTATTGGAAATAAATTCATGCCAAATGACTTCCTCGTTAATAATTTTGAACAGCCACTTGCTCAGCAAACACTTATTTTTAGTTTCCAAAACCTCAATAGCTAACCCTCGCTAATATTTTGGACGACGGACAATGTTCTATTTCGTAAGGCGATACTTTCTCCTCTTAGAATCACTCTGCCAAAAAAATCTCGAGCGAAAGAAATCTAATCTCTTCCTAACCCCGATGGGAATCTCGCAGAACGAGAGTAAAAACTTAGGAAGATTGGTGAGCACGGAGTTAACTAAGATGAGGTGGTCCCCATAAGATAACAACTTAACTTCCTATCAAACCTATCTTCCATCGGTTTCCACTCTCTGTTAAGAAGCTTTCTATAGTGCATCGGTATGCCTAGGTATTTAAAAGGCAGCATGCCTACCTCAGATCCGAATATGTGAAGATAGTCATCTTGTGTATCCAATTACAAAAACAAAAAATCTCACTCTTATGAAAATTAATTTTAAGGCCCGAAATCTGCTCAAACATCGCAAGAATGAGCTTCATGTTCAAAGCCTTATTCAAATCATGGTCGAGGAAAAGAATCGTATCATCTTCATATTGAAGAATCGAACCCCCCCCCCTCGACAAGGTGTGGTATCAACCCTCCAACTTGACCATCCTCCTTTGTACGCTCAGTAAGAATGGCCAACATGTCCACCACAAGATTAAAAAGTATCGGAGACAACAGATCACCCTGTCTTAAACCTTTTAACGTTTAGAAATAATGACCAATATCATCATTCACCTTAATACCCATGAGGGAACGCGACCCATGCATAAGTGAATTTTGGTGTCATTACCTTGCTGCCTAAGGAGGAGGATGCGTGTAGGATTGAGCAATACCGTCCAATTTGTCTTCTTAATGTGAGTTTTAAGATTTTTACTAAGACAAGCACGAATAGGGTTACTTCTTTAGCACAAAAAGTTATTAGACCTTCACAGTCAGCCTTCCTTCCTGGGAGAAATATTTTGGAGGGTGTTGTGGTACTCCATGAAACCATTCATGAGCTTCATAAGAAGAAAATGGATGGTGTTATTTTTAAAATTGATTTCGAAAAAGCATATGATAAGGTCAATTGGGCCTTTCTGCAACAAACTCTGCATATGAAAGGGTTTAACACACAGTGGTGTGATTGGGTAGCTCGTTTTGTACAGAGAGCAAGTGTAGGTGTGCGGGTTAATGATGACATTAGTCATCATTTTTAGACTTTCAAAGGGTTGAGGCAGGGAGACCCTCTCTCTCCTATATTGTTTAATCTGGTTACAGATATGTTGGCTGTTCTCATTGATAGAGCAAAAGAGGACAACCAGATTGGAGGTCTCATGAACCATCTTATGGATGGAGGCATTTCAATCTTACAATACGCGGATGATACTATTCTCTTTTTGGAGGATGATCTTGTCGTGGGATAATCACGGCAGATGTTACCTGGGGTAACTGATCCCGGGGCAAGACGACACAGGCGTTTGGGAGAGGGTTTAGCTCAGAGGGAAACATGGTGCAATTCGATCTGGCAGCCGGCAATCAAAGTCGCCGAGTCTCCGATCTTGATATAATAACTCAACTCTGGGATTACACTCGATGCTCGATATCACACGATATTGCTAGGGTTCTTAGATCTCTACCTAAAACTAGACCTGGGGGTCGGTTTATAAAGCACCCGTACCCCCGGCTTATTCCCCAAGGCGCATCCTGAATCCTACCCGGACCCGGCGCACAAACCCTAACTTTCTCCTACCATAACCCACAATCCGGGTTACTGGGCCTACAAGCTTGGGCCTTCACAGGTTTCCTTATCCTTAGCCGGATCCTGCGCAGTGTCCTTTGGGCCGGGTTATTCCTTGGTGTATGGCCTACCGGGTTATCGTCCCCCCGTCAGTAGTCCCCAGAATAGCCTGGGCTTCATGGATCCTACTTGAAGCGCTTGCTATTCCCTGCAAAGATATCAAACATACGGGCATATAGAGGCCGGGTTAAGATGTTTTGATATTCAGCCAGGCCTCACTCCACGGTGGCCATATAATAACCCGGGTTTTTCCTCCGAACACTTTGACTCAAATTTCCAGGTCCAAATCATAATAAAAATCCCAGGATCCCATGCTCGATAATCAATCCTGATATCCCGGGGTTAACCTCCTTTTTTCTTTTATCCAGATGCCCTGCTCAATATTTGGCGCATATCTCGCAAAATCCACGTGAACAACCGTCACCCCATGATCTCCGGCTTCTGGCCATCGGGATAAGCTCACCCTTACTCTATAAATAACACTCAGAGGGTAACCCTAAATTCGTCACCACGCCACAACTTCCCCTTTCTCTCCTTACTCCTCGCTTCCTCGCAGCACCGCCGCCAGGGGCTCACGCACATCATCAAAGCGAAATTGCTTCCAGCCGCGCTCGCCCTCAAGCCGTCCCGCGCCGCCGCCAAGTTCCGCCATCACACCTTCATTCCTCTCGCCAAGAATCGTGAAGGGGCATTCGAGCCACGCCGCCCAACACCGTCGCTTCCAAACCTCAATCTCTTCAGTAAGCCTCTTATATCTGCCTAACTTATCCTTGCAATTTTTCCAATTTCAACCAGGATCGAATCTAGGTCAACCCGCGAACCACTCTTCTGATTACATCAAATTAGATCGATTCGACATCCACCAACTCTTTTAACCGCCTGCTATATAGTCGCAACTCATCCCCTACCAATATTAACCATCAAAACTCCTGTAGGATCGCTCGCAAACTTTCCCATCTAGATCCGTTCCTCCTCGATTTTCCGCTCTCTGCATTAACACCCGGAAAATCCTCTTTTTCCAGCTACTTTACTTGCAATAGATACATGGGAAACCACCCATCGACCCCAAATGCCTTTCCATACGTAAGTGACCTATAATTTCCACAGTTGCATTCAACACCCGGATACTTTATAATTTCCGCTCCATAGCATGATACCCGGATAATTCTCAGCTTCATACTTTCTTGACACCTTACACTCGGATACTTCAACACTCCCGGGTCTTATTTCATACGCCTATTTTCTTTTGCTTTGCAGGTTGATCCCATGGCTCCCAAACGACAAGGAAAACAACCGACTCAGGCGACTGGGGACGTTCCACAACTACGAAAGCCAAGCTGGAGGAGCTAGCCGAATTAGGAACTCTCCCTTCTCAGAAGGACATTCACTGGAGGGCGCCGGGCAACGAGACCCGACCCACACCCACAGACAGGGAGGTAATCTGCTTCGTAGAGCACGTGACCCGGGGATTCCGTCCTCCGGGTCACCCTTTCTTTAGGGAGGTCTTAGATCACTATGGACTCCAAATGTTCGACATAGGGCCTAACTCTATGTTGAACATCACCCACTTCATCGTTCTCTCTGAGTCGTACTTGTGCATGCCGCCGAGTTTAACTCTCTTCGTTGAGTTATTCCAATGCAAGCCATGCCGCGAAAGCGGCGACGGAGCGCTCCTAATCTGTGGCGGGGTATCCATCCAGCGCCGCAGGAATTCTCTCATGCCAGCCCTCAACCTACACTCCCACGTCAAACACTGGCAACTGTCCTTCTTTTATTGCCGCGACACCTCCCCTGACAGTGAAAAGAAGCTGTCGGGTTACTCAGAGACTCCCCTCGAGCCCTCCGAGTCTTTCAGTGCCTTTGCATCAGATTCGGACAGGGAGACAATCCTTCCCTTGCTAACCAAGATAGCCATTCTCTCAGCCCAAGGCCTCCTCGGGCTCAATTTAATAAAAACATGGGTTGATTTCCGGATCCAACCCAACTCCGTTCGCACCAAACTGATGTGCGAGTACTCGGGGCACACCACAGATACGCTCCTATACTCCACCAAAAGCTTTGCAGCCGGCGATACTAACAAGACCATCAAGGGCTTCTTAACGGAGAAGCTGGAGGTGATAAAGGGCATCACCGGGTTACCCCCGTTTACTCGGGACAACCCGGCTCCAGCGGTAATACCTGATATCCATAACTTACTTCCGTATCTTGACTCGATACAGCTTCTAACCCTTAGTCTCATTCCTTTGTCTTAGGCTGATGACCCTTTCTGGAGAGTTGAACCCTTCCCCCCTTCCAGAGACCCGGAAGACGAGGACGAGCCGGCTGATGGTAGTGAAGGTATTTGCACAGGATCTGTATATTTTTACTTGTATCTTTTCTCCAACTAACACACACCCGATTCGCAGGACTGGAGGACGAAGGTGAGGCCAACGAGGATGACCCGGAGGCAACTGAATCAGACCAAGAAACAACAGTCGGAGCCAAAAGGAAAACCAGACGAGCCGTGTCCAAGGTTCCTTTTTCCTCGTTATCCTCTGAACCTTATTCCTTTGACGCCATGCGACAACTTAACCATCAATTATCAAATTCGTCGTGCTTGAAGGACTCCTCCCCAGCCAAACGCAGAGTAACTCGGAGCTCCCCGGGTGAAGATCCCCTTAACCCGGGCATCTCTATTTCCTCGGTTCCTCGTGGCGGCGCTCCTCCGCCTCGTCCTTCTGACTCTCCTCAACGCCACCCTTCTCCTAACCATCCACGTGCCGGGCAATTCCGGGTCCCGTTGGTAGTTCCCGTGGCGACCTCATCTGCTTCCAGTGGCGAGCTCCCGCCTGATTATACCGTGAACGTCGGGTAAGTTTACGCTACATGATTCCCTTTTATGCTTAACAAGTTTCCACTCAAGCCACCATCATCACTAATAACCGCTTTTTCTCATCTTTCTTTTAGCGCTCAAGCCGTCGTCAGTGACCCGGAAAATATAGAAGCAGATAACCATCAGGCGGAGAAACCGACTGACCATGCGGACGCCGCGACTGGCGATGATACAGCGAATAACCAGGAACAAGGCCCTCTGAACAACCCACTTCCCCGAGCTGCCGGATCTCCTTCCTCATCGGAACCAGTAGACGAGGAGATCGAAGTTCTAGATACAAGGATGGGTTCTCCCAACCCGGCCACCCAAACTGTCCGGGTCTCAACTCCAAGGGAGGGTAGAGCCCCCCCACAAAACGACCAAGCTGCCGGCTCTTCCGGTGCTCGATCCGAGGAACTGACCTTTACCCAGATGCTAGAAACCCTTCGCACTTTAAGGTCTAATGAAGAGAACATCTTGGGAGCTTTGATAGCCAAACACGAGGTAAATCCGACTAATATTGCTTATACCTTTATCCAGTCCCCAAGTTCCGAGTGAATTGATTCATAATTTACTTGGGACTTTATTATACAAGCGACTGATAACTTATTCCTCTACCCAACTGATCCTTTGTTTGCATGCATGCAGGCTTTCGTAACTCAATCCGAGGAAAAACTGGCGGGCGCCACCAAGCTCATCGAAAAGGAGGTAGCTTTACGTGAGGCGGCCGAGGCCGAGTCTAGGAGGAATAAGTTGATAATGAGAAAATATAGGAAAAGGGCTCACCGAGCAGAAGATGACCTAACAAGCCTTTCCGTCCAAATATCGGACACATATCGTGCTTTACTTGGTACGTTTCCTCCTCCGGTTTATCTTTTTGATAGATAGCAACAGTTTCCCGACTTATGTCTCCATTTCCTCAGGCCCGGACGAAACCATGCCGGAAGAGGATGACATAGCCAAGCTGAAAACCATGAATAGCGCTATCCGGCAACTATGTGCCGGAACCAGATGGATCCTTGATGAGTTGCGGTGGCCGGGCAGAGGACATGTTGATCTGAAGAGGATGCTGGACGCCTTATCCACTGTTCCCGAGTGGATTCGGCACTCGAAGCGCTCGTCTTGCCGGGTTGGAGTGACCCGGGGGCTTGCACTTGCCAAAGCTTATCTCCCCAAGCTCGAGCTAGCGAGGATTATGGGCGGCTTCCCAGAGTTCAAGCTTGACGGATCCAAGTTTTCGGTAAAGGATTTTCAGGCCGTCCAGAAGGAGGTCCGTTACCCGGCCAGCGTGATTGCTGATGAACTGGACATTAATATACTTGTTCCAGCATATGATTCTGCCGGTAAAGTAATTAAGTCGGATCTTCCTGAGCCGTATGACATGCTGGCTCGGTGGAAGGAGGAAGCTGCTGCGATAAGGGCGGAGGCTGCCAAGAAGCAAGCTGAAGCCTGCTCTGCTCCTGCTACCTCAACACCAGTCGCTCCGCCCCCTGCAGGGGCTGGTACTGCTGACCCGGGTGCTGCTGCTACCACCAATGATGGCAAGGGTAAGGCCAAGATGAACGCCGAGTGATATATGGTTTCTAATGCCTCTTCTTAAGCGCTAGTCGGTCAACATACTTTGTGAAACAGTTATATTTTGGGTGGTGCACCTGTGCACCTTTGATATTTTTTCACCAGGATTTTTGTAATGCACGCTAAGGCCTTGATATACTCGATGCCTGTTCCGGCCTTTTTAAGTTTATCCATTATCAAGCTCATCTGTTCTCGATATCTGGTTTTATTTATTGTTCCTTTTGTGAAAACTCAATTTCCGGGTTTCATGGGTATTGACAAGCGGATTTTGCTTCGAAGTCCCCAAGTCCCCAAGACTCGGATATTTGGGTTTTTGCAATTATACAAGTAAGCCACTTTTTCTGTTTTCAAGATTTCAAGCCACCGAGCCCGGATCGCCGAGTCTAGGACACTTGATCTTGAAAAGGGAACAAACTGCCTACTGCTAATTTCACAAAGATCCCTGAGTTGTTTCACATAGGTTTTGAAGTTATGCTTAATAGTCGTTGAGTTTCCAGCTATTCAGCCTTGTACTCTGCATAACTTGTGGTTTAGATGACCCTTTTGACTATCTTGTACTGTAAGCCGGCTTTCGCGTGGATACCATGTTGTTACATCCATACGAAGACGTAGCCAGCCAATCCCCGTCGGGTTTCATGACTAACTGCCATCGTAAGCGAACAAATCATGCCACTTTAATGCGAGTCACATCGAGCTTAAGTAAGAATAGCCAAGAAATTTGGACTTCTTTGTCCGGTTATAAGATTGTAGCCGTACTCGTTTGCAAGTAATCGGCCCTTATAACTCATAGGCATCATGGCCGGGTCTTTGAGTTTGTAACTGTGCTATTCAAGCGACCAGCCCCCAAGACCTAGATATACGCATCGTACTGAGAGTACATAACCTGATAACAACCATCTCTTTTCTTGATAACCATCTCTTTACTTGATATGAAAAATCTAGGTCAGCAAGCCGCCTCATTAAAAAACCGTCCAGTCCCCAAAGGTACCCTGGATAGGAAAAGAGTACGTCTGAAAACCTGCTGCCTATTACATCGCGCAATTCCACTTGCCAATATAGTCTTTACTAAGTATAATATGGACGTAGCTGAGCCACGTTCCATGGTCTATCTCTTTCTTGCATAGATGAAGTGGTGTGTGCGGTGTCGTTGACTGTAGCCGACTCTTCCCTTGCATCTATCAAGTAATATGATCCGTTATGCAGATTCCGGCTTATGATAAATGGTCCTTCCCATGGTGGTGATAATTTGTGTTTTCCTTCGCTTGACTGTACCAGGCGCAGAACCAAGTCTCCTTCCTGGAATACCCGGGTTTTCACGCGCCGGCTATGATACCTCCGCAGATCTTACTGATATATGGCTGATCTTTCCAGTGCTTGTTCTCTTTGCTCTTCTAACATATCTACGGCGTCCTGCCGGGTTTTTTCAATCTCTATTTCGACGTAAGCTGATACTCGCGGTGAATCGTGAATAATGTCACTTGGTAACACTGCTTCCGCACCGTAGACCATGAAGAAGGGTGTCATCTGAGTTGATCTGTTAGGTGTAGTGTTGATACCCCAAACCACAGAAGGGAGTTCTTCGACCCATGCACCAGCAGCCCTGACACAGGGAACTCGCAATCGTGGTTTTAATCCGCGAAGCAATTCTTGGTTTGCCCTCTCCACTTGTCCATTGGCCTGCGGATGAGCCACCGATGCAACATCGAGCCGGATTCCATTGTTGCCACAGAACTTCTCCATCTCACCAAGGGACATGTTGGTTCCATTGTCGGTAATTATGCTGTGGGGATACCCGAACCGGTAGATAATCCTTTTCAGGAACTTGACTGCTGTAGCTGCTTCGCAATTAGTAACTGTCATAACCTCAACCCACTTGGTAAACTTATCAATAGCCACCAAAAGATGTGTCTTCTTGCACGGTGACATATGAAAGGGGCCAACCATGTCCATACCCCAGACAGCAAACGGCCAAGTTAACGGGATAGTCCGCAACTCCATAGCCGGCACATGGGTTTGGCGAGCGTACCTTTGACATCCGTCACACCTTGCTACCAATCGTTCCGCATCCGCTAGGGCCGTGCGCCAGAAAAACCCGTGTCGATAAGCTTTAGCCACAAGAGACCTTGTGGACGCATGATGTCCACAGTCGCCTTCATGGATTTCCTTGAGAATCTGTCTGCCTTCTTCCGGCGCTACGCAGCGCAAAAAGACTCCTGCTGCGCTTCTCTTGTACAATTCCCCATTGATGATAGAATATCCCTTTGCTCGCCTCAAAATTTGCCTTGCTAATACCTCCTGTTGTGGTAACTCGCCTCGTGACAGGTAGGCCAAAAACGGTTCTGTCCACTCGAGAATAGTACGTACAGTGGCCACGAATCCTGAATCCGGGTCTTGATTTGCCAATTCCTCCTCTGACTCGATTTTAACTGATGGTCGCCATAATTCGTCCAGGAAAACGTTAGGCGGAACCGGCTCTCTGCGCGAGCCGAGTCTGGCGAGGGCGTCGGCTGCCTCATTCTTTCTTCTGTCTATATGCTCCACCTCATACCCGGAAAAACATCCTGCAACCCTATCAACTTCCCTGCGGTATGCTGTCATAGTTGCGTCCTTTCTATCCCACGTTCCTGACACCTGCTGTACCACAAGGTCCGAATCTCCGAAGCATCGTATCCTCTTGATGTTCATCTCTTTGGCTACCTTTAAGCCATGCAATAGGGCCTCATACTCGGCCACGTTGTTGGAACAGTCGAAGTGAATTTGTAGTACGTAACTCAATTTGTCTCCTTTGGGTGATGTTAGCACCACCCCAGCTCCTGATCCCTCGTACTGCTTTGATCCATCGAAGTGCATGATCCATGACTCGGAATTTGGAACCGTTGTAGTCATGCCTGTATGTGTCCAGTCGTTAACAAAATCAATTAAAGCTTGATATTTGATTGCTGACCTGGGTTCGTAGTTGATGTGATAATCCCCCATCTCTATCGCCCATTTGGCTATTCTTCCCGTCGCGTCCGAGTTTCTGATGATATCCGACATTGGTATTGAACTAACCATTGTTATGGGATGTTCTTGGAAATACGGCTTCAGCTTCCGGCTGGCCATAAAGACCCCGAACACCAACTTTTGCCAATGTGGATAGCGCTGCTTTGCTTCTGATAATACCTCGCTGACGTAATAAACCGGCCTCTAAACCGGGTATCCTTTCCCATCCTCTTGGCGTTCCACAACAACTACTGCGCTGACGGCTCGGGGGCCAGCTGCCACATATAGTAACATAGGCTCTTTAGGACCCGGCGCCGCTAGTACTGGTGCTTCAGATAACTGCTTCTTTAGTGCCTCAAATGCCTCGTCCGCCTCTTGATCCCACACGAACTTATCTGATTTCCGCAAGAGCCGGTACAAGGGTATTGCTTTTTCTCCGAGTCTGGATATGAATCGGCTCAAGGCTGCTACGCAGCCCGTGAGCTTTTGAACATGCTTCAAATTTTCCGGTTTTTTCAGACTCTGGATGGCCTTGATTTTATCCGGGTTTGCCTCGATTCCTCTCTCGGAAACTATGAAGCCGAGTAATTTCCCAGCTGGAACTCCAAACACGCACTTTGTCGGGTTAAGCTTCATCTGGTACCTCCTCAAGTTTTTGAACGTCTCCTTTAGATCATGGATAAATGTCTCCGCCTTCCTGGTCTTGATGACCACATCATCCACATAGGCATGGACGTTACGTCCGATTTGGTCCTCGAAGCACTTTTGAATACACCGTTGGTAAGTTGCGCCAGCGTTCTTCAACCCAAACGTCATAGTTTTATAACAAAAGGCCCCAAAAGGGGTTATGAATGATGTTTTCTCCCAATCTTCCCTTTTGAGCTTAATCTGATGATACCCGGAATATGCGTCCAGGAAGCATAACAGATCGCTTCCAGCTACTGCGTCTATAATCTGATCTATCCTTGGTAGCGCGAACGGATCCTTTGGGCAATGTTTGTTGAGACTCGTAAAATCAATGCACATCCTCCACTCATTGGTCTTTTTCATCACTAGAACCGGGTTAGCCAACCAATCCGGGTGAAATACTTCCATGATAAAGCCGGCTGCCAATAGCCGAGCGATCTCTTCGCCTATAGCCTTCCTTCTTTCCTCATTCATTTTCCTCAAACCTTGCTTCACGGGCCTGGACTTGGGATCCACATGCAAACTGTGCTCAGCCAGTTCTGTAGGGATACCTGGCATGTCGCTAGGTGTCCAGGCAAACACATCTGCATTCGAACGAATAAACTCCACGAGCGCTTCCTCCTGCTCTTTTCCCAAGTTAGACCCTATGGTAAACTGTTTAGTGGAATCCCCTTCGACAAAATCTATCTTCTTGGTGTCTTGCGCTGCCTTGAATTTTGCTCTCTCATCCTCGGTATTCGGCTTTTTCAAGGCTGTTCTATCGTCCGGATTTACTTGAGACCGGTAATATTCGAGTTCTTCCTTTCTGCATGCTTGCTCGGCCATAACCGAATCTCCTTCGTCGCACTCGGCCGCTATATCCCGGTTCCCATGTATGGTGATGGTCCGTTTAGGACCCGGGATTTTCAGCTGCAAATACACGTAGCACGGCCTAGCCATGAATTGGGCGTAATTCGGCCTCCCAAACAGCGCGTGGTAAGGACTGCGCAATTTGACCACCTCGAACGTGAGCCACTCAACTCGATAATTATCCGTCGATTCTCCAAAAGCAACTTCCAAGGTGATCCTTCCCTCGGGGCTCGCCGAGTGACCTGGCACGATCCCATGAAAGATTGTCGAACTTTTTTGTAACTGAGACTCTTTGAGACTCATCCGTAAGAAGGTTTCCCAATAAAGGATGTTGATGCTGCTTCCACCGTCCATCAGGACCCTCTTCAATTCGTAACCATTAACCTGTGGAGCAACCACCAATGCCAAGACTCCTGGGCGCTCTACTTTCTCCGGATGGTCTTTTCTACTCCACGTTACCTCTTGTTCCGCCCATCTGAGATATCCCGGCGCGGCCAACGAAACCGAGTTTGCCGCTTGCTTTAATGTCTCCTTGTTCCTGCTGGAAGTTCCTGTAGTATGCACATGATATTGTCCTCTTAAATTAGTCGTTCGTACCGTGCCGATGAAGATGTTGATCCGGCCGATCGTTACGACGGATCCGGTTTCGAGGTGATCCGACTCCGGCCCCCAGCCGGAATCGTCCACCATCTTTTCTCCTTCGTGGTCGATGCAGATTTCGCCGATGACAAGATTCTCCATGCCCTTCCGAGCTTCTCCCGTGATGTAAACACCTTTGGACGCAGGCCCCACGGTGGGCGCCAACTGTCGTGGGATAATCACGGCAGATGTTACCTGGGGTAACTGATCCTGGGGCAAGACGACACAGGCGTTTGGGAGAGGGTTTAGCTCAGAGGGAAACATGGTGCAATTCGATCTGGCAGCCGGCAATCAAAGTCGCCGAGTCTCCGATCTTGATATAATAACTCAACTCTGGGATTACACTCGATGCTCGATATCACACGATATTGCTAGGGTTCTTAGATCTCTACCTAAAACTAGACCTGGGGGTCGGTTTATAAAGCACCCGTACCCCCGGCTTATTCCCCAAGGCGCATCCTGAATCCTACCCGGACCCGGCGCACAAACCCTAACTTTCTCCTACCATAACCCACAATCCGGGTTACTGGGCCTACAAGCTTGGGCCTTCACAGGTTTCCTTATCCTTAGCCGGATCCTGCGCAGTGTCCTTTGGGCCGGGTTATTCCTTGGTGTATGGCCTACCGGGTTATCGTCCCCCCGTCAGATCTTGAAAAAGCTGTCAACATGAAATTGATTTTGTCCATGTTCGAACAGCTACCTGGTTTGAAAATTAATTTTCACAAGAGTGAGATATTTTGCTTTGCCAGAGCATCTGAAAAAGTGAATGAGTATCGACACATTTTTGGATGTGAAGTGGGAACTCTACCTTTTATGTATCTAGGTATTCCTATCCATCATAGGAGACTGTTTAATAAGGAGTGGAAGGTTCTTGAGGATCGATTCGAAAATAAATTGAGTTCTTGGATTGGCAAACTATTATCCTATGGTGATAGGTTGGTTTGATTAATCTGTTATCACTAGTCTCCCAATGTTCTTATTATCCTTATTTGAAATTCCCACTGGGTTCGTAAGAGACTCGATTTCTTTCGGTCACGTTTCTTTTGGCAGAGTGATTCTGTCAAAAAGAAATATAGACTCACAAAGTGGAACATTGTGTGTCGACCTAAAGACCAAGGTGGACTTGGGATAGAGGTTTTAGAGATTAAAAACATATGTCTTTTAATCAAATGGTTGTTTAACTTTCTATCTGAAGAGGGGTTGTGGCATGAGCTACTTTCAAATAAATACTTAAGTGATAAAACTCTAGCCCAGGTTGAAGCCAAACCAACTGATTCTCCTTTTTGGAAAGGGATTATGGGGGTTAAAAATGATTCCTTTGATCATATACAATTTAAACTGGGAAATGGAGAGGGTATTAGGTTCTGGGAAGATTCGTGGATGGGAAACGCACCTTTGGCTGTACAGTTCCCAACGTTGTTTGCAATTGTGCGTCAAAAGAATGTTCTAGTATCCCAGGTGTTAGGACATGGTCCTTTAAATATTCAGTTTAGAAGGTCTATTGTGGGAGCTAAGGGGAAGATTGGTTAGTTCTAATTCAGAAGCTCATGGGAGTGTCTTTTTCTGATGAACAGGATACGGTGATTTGGAGTTTAAATACCTCTGGTTCTTTTTCTGTTATATCTTTATACGTTGAACTTATGCATGGGAATGTTAGATTTCTTCGTAATTATTTGTGGAAGTTAAAAGTGCCTCTTAAGATTAAGATTTGTATGTGGCTCTTATCTAGGAAGGAATTGCTGACTAAAGATAATTTAGCCAAAAGAAAATGGGTTGGGTGTACGAAGTGTGTCTTTTGTGGTGCGGAAGAGTCCGTAGAACACCTTTTCATATCTTGTGACTTTGCTAAAAAAAATTTCCGTTTGGTTCATTTTAATTTTAGCACATCACCTCCGGTAGACATTATGAATATGTTTGGTAATTGTCTTTTTGGGGTCGATAAAAGAACTAAGGCTTTCATACGCATAGGTGTATGTGCTTTGTTATGGGCAATTTGGAATTGTCGGAATGGAATAATTTTTAACAATTAAAAAGTTGGGAATTTTTTGCAGGTTGTTCATCTGGCTATGCACTGGATTCAGACTTGGGCTTGGCTCTTACCCGAGGACCAACGCAGACTTTTGGATTTCGGATGCACTCGTTCGATGGCGGTCGTTCAGGCTATCTTCAGAACGGGTGGCTGGTTGCTCACTAGGCGCCTTGGATACGCTTAGCATTATCATTTCTTTCTTTCGGCAAAACGGGTTGGTTCTGGCCTGCGTGCCTTTGAGTTTTATGACTGAATGTTTGGTGTTGTCAACCGGAACCTGAGGATTATTGCTTAATAAAATCCGTATGCATCACAGCGATGCAGAGGCCGGGTTTTCCCTTTAAAAAAAAAACCTTAATACCCACACTACCTCCCTGAACAAAACGAGCAACCCAATCACACCAAACCGAAGAGAAACCTTTCATACGCAACACTTGTTGGAGAAAAGACCAACTAATTTTATCATATGTCTCCTCAAAATCAATTTTAAATAAAACTCCGTCCAAACGCTTCTTCTGTAATTCATGAATCGTTTCATGCACAACTACAACCCCTTGAAGGATATTTCTAACGGGTAGAAATGCCGACTGGGTTGGTTTGATGAGCCTCGCAATAGAGGTCATCCGTTTAGTTTCGACCCTACTGAAAACCTTCAAACTGACATTAAGATGCAATGCACGAGGGGTTCATCCAAAGCACTAAATTTAAGAACTACGATCCCTCCTTCATAATATAAACCTTTTGATCAAGGTAAATTAGTTTGCTAAAAAGTTTTACATTCTATAACAGAGGGAATACAAGACAAGGTATAAAGCGGAAGGTCTAATATACATGCAGATGTTGCCCTGTCTACGAGACATACCTCCGTCTATGCGGCAAGTTGAAACAAGCAATCTCGACAAACTCCGGACATGATCTGGGAAGTATCGGTATTCCAGTCGTACGACTATATCAAGCAATCTGCACCAATCATGCCAGACCAGTTCATTTAGTATTACGACCACTGGTAGAAAAAAGGCCTTCCATACGCCCCCTTCGGTCCCCAAAATGTCCGAACCGTGACTAAAGGGGTCTTCAGTCGCGGTTCGGGAGGTGACCCGCGACTGAAGGTCTTAAGTGGCGGTTGGGGTAGCGCGCGGAGGTATTTAGTCCCGGTTGGCCTGGCCACCCGCGACTAAAGGTCGGAACTGCTCGCCTCCCTGTCTTTAGTCCCGGTTGGCCTGGCCACCCGCGACTAAAGTTCCAAACTGCTCGCCTCCCGCGCGGTTTTATTTCGCGAGCGAGAGGCAAAAGGCCATTGCTACAGTGCGCGCGTGGGCTCTCTGTTCTTCTTCCTCTCTTCTCTTCTTCCTCCACCCACCACCCATGGATTCTTCCGTTTGGAAGGTTCTCCATGTGCCCACACCATGCGGCAAGAATCTCCATGTCGCCTATACCAATAGATGCGAGAGGCTCCCCGAAGCTCTTAACCGTTTGGTCAATCTATATGAAGCCGATGAACACCACAAGTTCTTCGGGCTTGATCTAGAGTACACGGCAAATCAAAAGGATGTGGTCGTCATCCAGATTGCCTACAAGGAGGCCGTTTTGGTCTTCCAATGGGCAAGGTACGCACACGTACAATCTCTTGTCGGATAGTTGTTGCATTTTCGATTTGTTGTTGCATTGGAAGAATATACGTGTTGCAACAATATCTAACACGTGTTCCATTTTTGTTGTTGTAGTAGTTCAAAGCAATCTCCAGAACTTGTTGATTTTCTTGTCAACAAAGGTTACGACTTCTGTAGCGTCGACATCACAAATGACCTGCAGAAGTTGATGCGCACGTTGGGTACTGAGATACCTGAAGATCACTACATTGATCTTCAGGACTTGATCCATTTTTATGAGCTGTACGGGCACAAAACCGGGATGGCTCAGATGGCAACTGCCTTCATCCACCCCGACTACAAAACCATGAAGACTTGTTTCCCCTCGAGGAATCACATGTATTGGGGGAAGAACCCACTTGACCGGATCAATCTCGAGTATGCAGCAATAGATGCATACGTTGCCTTCCAGTTTTTCCGCATCTACTCTTCGGAGCTCGAGTAGATGTTGTTTGTGTACCGCATCTATGTACCGCTATGTTGCGTTCGATATATGTAATGAATATATTATGTAATGGATATATGTCTTTCTATTAATTCCTATATTATTTCTATATTAATTTCCTAGCTATATTATTTCTATATTATGTAATGGATATATGTACCGCTATGTTATGTAATGGCTCAAATAAAATCACGGGTTAAACATAGCACAAAATTTACTAAAGCAATCACACAAAGATCTAGCTCACACACAATTCCAAAATAATAAAACTAGAAAGTAACAAATGCTAGTTCCATTTTTATTTGGTTTTCCAATCATACACACACTTTCTAAGGTAGATGTTCTGCAAGCAAACAACCTAATATCAAGTCCTAACACTCTATACAAGATAGAAAACAAGATAAGATCAAACACACATTTCAAAACAAACAAAAACAAATCAAGAAAACAAAACAGAAAAATACTGTTTCTATATCTGTTCACCAAAAATAAATCTAGAGCTCCAAAAATTAATCTAAGCCAGGAAAACATAGATCTAGTCAATACCAAACTCATCCAGTTGGATTTACTTCAAAATTCATTTTTGAACTTATTCTAAAAATCATAGAAGAGCCTACTGGTCTTTTATTAAAAAGGATGGTATTTACATTTGGTTGCTGACCTTGATGTGAGGCTAAGTGCTATGGATAGATCTTTTCAATATCTATCCAGAACATTTTAGTTTGTCCATTTTGGTTATATATTTTAAAAGTTAGGTTCAAATCATTCTCACAGATAGTCATTGCCAAAACAGTTCTTGTGTCCAAAATAACAGTCCAAACTTGGATCTGCAAATTTTATATGGTTTAGATCTCATATGGTTTGGTTCATGAATTTTATCAGATTTTATTTTGCATTTAGGAAAGGGGAAGTTGAATTAATTTTATTTTTCTGAATTTTTTGATATATTATTTGTATTTTTAAGATTTTAAAATGAATTAGTTTTATTTTTCAGATTTTTTTGATATATTATTTGTATTTTTAAGATTTTAAAATGAATTAGTTTTATTTTTCTGAATATTTTGATATATTATTTGTATTTTTTAGATTTTAAAATGAATTAGTTTTATTTTTCTGAATATTTTTTTAGAAATAATACAAATTAAAAAGTTAATGTTTATTTATTTATTCAAAATTATTAATTACATCATTACTTTTGTTTATTAAAAGATTTATTTGAAATTCAGACAATAAAGAAATGTGGCATCGACCAACAGATATGATACTAGTATCACATACATGCGTGCGAAACACTTGGATGCCGGACGGGATGGAACTCGGAAGTTAAGTGTGCTAGTGCTAGAGTAGTGGGTGTAACACCTGGGGTGTTACCTGTTTGTTTGCTTGCATCATATGCATCACATTGCATTGCACCATGTTTGCATCACAACTGAAATTTTCAAAACAATTTAAAACTTTCACCCTTGCTCAAAAATTTTGCAATTTCAAACTTGCAAACTAAACCACTCATTTGTTTTCAATAGTTTGGAAATTGTTTTAAACAAATTGCCTGCTAAATAAATTTGTCCCTGTTGTTAACAAACCCTAATGGCCACTTCCAAAATTCAAATCAAGTCATTCATCAACTTGTTGGGTTTAATTCAAACAACTATTTTTAAAATCAATTAATTAAATCACCTTTATTTTCAATTTCAAATCTATTATCAAAATCAGTACCTTTTGAATCCATAAAAAATCACCACACTTTTGTATTCTCAAAATCACTTTAAAACTAGGGGTAACCCTATTTAAAAGCATGTTTGCATAATGGTTTTGAAACTTATTAAATGGAATCTATTTATTTCCAAAAATTCCCAAAAGCAACCTTATTTGAAAATTCACCCAACCACTTTAAAATTCCACCTAATAATTCCAATTTTTAGAATAATGCTAACATTGCTTCCATCTTGTTGTTTTGAAAGTAATAAAATTATTCAATGAAATAACCACCCCAAAACCCCCCAAATCCTTTCCCTCTCTCCCTCTTATTTCTTTTTACAAAAAAATAATAAAAAATAAAAAGGAATCCCAAAGGAGAGGGCAGCCCAACCCCTTTTCCTTTTCTCTTCTCCACCTCAGCCCATTTTCTTTCCCAAGCCCACTCCCTTTTTCTTCTGGCCCAACCCTCCTCTCTGTTGTCTTCTTCCCCAACTGTACGAACACCAGAACAGCCCTTCGATCAACTCCATCCCCTCTGGATGCCATGCCGTACAAGGATGCCTCCCTCCTTAAGTATCCACCGCCCCTCTGCCCTCTGCTAACCCTAGAGCTCCTCCCTCTGCGCCGCCCACTTCTCTTCCTTCTCCCCAAAGCTTTCTGTTTTCTGAAGATCGACACTGCCTTGCTGAAACCATCGACACTGAACCTGAACACCACCGCCACCTTCCTCCCCTCATCGCCGTTCCCCCCGTTCACCTCGAGGTCTCCTTCTTGCGGGAATGGAACCATCTCCCTTCCACCTCCATTTTCCCTGAAGGCTCGGAGGCGGGAGGATGCCCGTGCCGGCCGCGCCGTCGCCGGAGATCTCCGCCGTTTTCTGCCATCGTCGACTGAACGACGACATCGACCAGTAGCAGGTGAGCTCGCCTCCTTCTCCCCTTCCTTGCTGTCCGCCTCCGCACGCACACCTGCCCGCAACGACCCCGCACGGCCGGCCACCGCACGCCATCGCTGCGAGCAGCCATGGCCGCCGGCCGCGCCATCTTCCTCTGTCGCTAGCAGATGCAGCATCTGTTCGTTTTCAGTTATTTCAGAAACAGCGCCCCACCACACCTTTTCTTTATTCAGCCTCACGTTCCAACCAAATCATGCGAGTAGCGTAGCGGCAGTGCGCGACGCGCGGGAGCAGATCGATCGTGGGTTCGATCCCCACGGCCGCCAAGGCCTTTTTTTCCTTTTTTCGCGAGTGCAGGGGCGGGCCCCGCTGGTCATTGACCGCGGTGGCCGCGTGGCTTACACCCGAGCCACGTGTGCGCCGCGTGGCGCCGGGTCCCCACCTGGCAGCGTGTGGGTATACCACCAGCGCGGTCACAAAAGCTTAAAAACAATCTGTTAATTTCCAAATTCTTTTAAATGGGCAGAATAAACACCTAATTTGAAAAAAATCCATAACTTTAAATCTATGAATCCAAAAAATAAGAACTTTATATGTTTTCTGTTCAAAATTTTATAAACTTTCCAAATAACTTATTTGTGTTCTGTTTTGAATTTTCAAAATGCAATTTAAATTCAAATTCAAATAATTCAAATGCCATTTGTAATAATTCATAAATAATTCATTGTTATTCCAAATAATGCAAATAAAATATGTTTTCCATACCTTTTCATCTCACCTTTTCAAATATAATTTTTGTTTTCTGTTTTGAATAATTTAAATTGCCTAAACAATTTAAATCTTGTTTAATTCAATTAAAACTTGTTTAATATTGTTTAATTCATAAATAATTAATCCTAAGTCCAATTCCAAAATTTGAAACATGTAAACCAACTAAAATCTGATGTTCTTTTCAAATATAAACCTTGTTAATTGTTTTGCACACTTTAACTTGATGAAAACAATAATTGCTTGTGTGACATGTTTAAGTAACCAAATTTTCCAAACTTAATAAATAATTTCCAAACTTGTTTCTTCCTTTTCCTTTGCATCTATTATTGTTATTTGTTGTTATCTTGTTATCATCATCATCCATGCATCATGCTAATCCACTTTCACCTATTGGTTAGTAGGAAAACAATTGTTTCAACCATAATCCATGGGCTCTTCACAAGCAACTCACATTGCATATGGGTCCATTTAAATCTGTTTATCTTGTCAACTAGTTTACCTTGATGCATCTTTAAACTTGTCATGCATCCATACCTTGTTCATGCTGGATCTTTTGCCGTAGTAGTAATTGTTGCATTCCGGTGTTTGTTCGAGGTTCGTTGCTTCTTCTCGGATAGGACGTTGAGATGATGTGAGCAACGACAAGTTCTGCTACCTTGCGGGATCTCAGGCAAGTATACTCACTTGCATGCCATATGGCTGCCTTTCATCACTTGTTACCGATTCTTTCCGTTGATTCTTTTCTGCTAGCCTTAGTAGTAGCTGTTTCCGTTACGAACCCATCACATGAATCCCTTAACCTTGATATGGCCTCACCTCCATACCTACAGCCTTTGTTTGTGCCTGTTCTTATCTAGCATGCCTAGGTTGTTTTGCTCGAGTCTGTTATCCGTTACTTTCTGTTATTACTCCGTTATGTTCTGGGGCTCGATGTTAATCAATCAAACCTGTTAATTGCTAATGGTAATAATAATAATAATTTGATGATAAGGCACCGGCAGGAGGCCCTTTGTGGTTTTGAGGCCTGCTAGTGTCGACCCTAATAGGAAAAGGGTCTTGTCTACTGATCCATGATGAGCGCACTACCCGCATTTGGGGAGTATGGGCTCCCCCTCAGTTTGACCCGATTCGCATCTCGTCCAAATCGCCTCATTTAGTTCGGGCTTTCCATTTGCTGCATGCATGATTTTGCGAGCCCTTGGATCCCGGGTGGAACTTTCGTAGTCGGCATATAGGGGGACACGGTCTTAGAGTGCTATGAGGGTCCATTTTCTTCTGGGCCCGAGTAGCCGTGCGCCCAAGGTGCTTTGGGCTTGATGCGAAGAAGGGTTGGATTGTGTTGAGTGCCCCGCTTGGTGGGAGGCATTCCATCTGGCGGGATATTCATGAGTGTGGTTACTTTGGTGCATCCCTGCAGGGTAAATCTTCTCGAGAAGCCGTGTTTTCCGCGGTTATGGATTACTTGGTGAAAGTACTGGCTTACAAGTACTCAGGACAACTTCAACATAATGATCAATCATGTTTCACCCAATGAATAATAACTTGACTAGTAATAGGTTATTCACACAATAACTTGACTCATCTTTAATACCACGGTGTGAGTTATCCTCGGATTGCTTCTTCGGATAAGGGGCGAGATCCAGGATGGGTTTGTTTGAAGTTATCTTTCAGTTGGTTACTATCACTCGATCTTATCTCCTTTCTGATAGTTGGAAGTAATAGAATCTCTGTAGTTGGTTAGTGCAGCCTGCTGTTGCTTATTTGCAATAACCCCCTTCCTTTCCGTTGATCCTAAAGTATTTGTATCTTGTGATGACTGGCTACGCCGGTAACTTGTGAGTATGGGTTTTATCCCCCTTGCCAGTACTTAACCGTACTGACCCACGAATCTCTTTCGTGGCTGCAAATTCCAACTTGCAGTCAACAGGTTTGAAGTCTGACGACGTTAGCTTGGGAATCCCTCCGGCTTGGCCTGGGCAGGGATTGGACGCCTTCGGTTATCTTCAGGACTCTTAGTC
Source organism: Alopecurus myosuroides (assembly GCA_028641055.1). Classification (NCBI taxonomy): domain Eukaryota; kingdom Viridiplantae; phylum Streptophyta; class Magnoliopsida; order Poales; family Poaceae; genus Alopecurus; species Alopecurus myosuroides. The sequence continues at coordinate 311,129,186 of CM054063.1, read as the reverse complement.
CAATTTGGATCTTGTCCGTAGACGGACGTTTGTTTCTTCCGCTGTTTTTTTGGATCTTTGTAATGTATCAGTTGTATCCCTGGCTCGTTTAGTCATCTTGTATCTTTCCGCTGCTGTTGTAATTGTGGATTATTCGTGAACTATTGTAATGTTATCATAAATGGCAACCTGGAATCGGTTATTATGCGGATTTGGCGGGAATGCTGAAATCTGCATAGTGCCCGATCTCGGGGCGTCACAAATGGTATCAGAGCCTTGGTTCCGATTCCCGAGATTGTTTCGATACGAATGGTTATCGAAGCAACGGGTCCGCAAAGCCTGTAGGTTAACCTCGCTAACGGTCGTTGTTTCTAGAGTGTCAAAAACTATTTCTGCTAAACTATTTAAGAAGGACATCTCAATAGGATTCTTGTTTTCTCCTTATCCCTATTCTAATTCCCATCCCATCTTATTTGTTTTGGAGTCTCCCCCTCTTGTCTATCTTTCAAATTGTTAGGGTCCTACGTGGGTGGACGTTTTCTGAGCCCTTAACCTAATAGGTTCGATCATCGGAAGATTCCTGGTGGAAGAACATCGTCGTCACTCCGAGCAAGAATCTCTTGTTAGTGGTGTCGAGAAACCCTTGTTAGTGGTGTCGAGGAGATCAACTGGAAGCACGAAGAATCGATAGTCGAACTTCTTTCCCCTCCCGGGTTAGCAGGTGGATTGCGAGGGCGCAATCCCTTGTTAGTGGTGTCGTCTGTAACACCTGGGGTGTTACCTGTTTGTTTGCTTGCATCATATGCATCACATTGCATTGCACCATGTTTGCATCACAACTGAAATTTTCAAAACAATTTAAAACTTTCACCCTTGCTCAAAAATTTTGCAATTTCAAACTTGCAAACTAAACCACTCATTTGTTTTCAATAGTTTGGAAATTGTTTTAAACAAATTGCCTGCTAAATAAATTTGTCCCTGTTGTTAACAAACCCTAATGGCCACTTCCAAAATTCAAATCAAGTCATTCATCAACTTGTTGGGTTTAATTCAAACAACTATTTTTCAAATCAATTAATTAAATCACCTTTATTTTCAATTTCAAATCTATTATCAAAATCAGTACCTTTTGAATCCATAAAAATTCACCACACTTTTGTATTCTCAAAATCACTTTAAAACTAGGGGTAACCCTATTTAAAAGCATGTTTGCATAATGGTTTTGAAACTTATTAAATGGAATCTATTTATTTCCAAAAATTCCCAAAAGCAACCTTATTTGAAAATTCACCCAACCACTTTAAAATTCCACCTAATAATTCCAATTTTTAGAATAATGCTAACATTGCTTCCATCTTGTTGTTTTGAAAGTAATAAAATTATTCAATGAAATAACCACCCCAAAACCCCCCAAATCCTTTCCCTCTCTCCCTCTTATTTCTTTTTACAAAAAAATAATAAAAAATAAAAAGGAATCCCAAAGGAGAGGGCAGCCCAACCCCTTTTCCTTTTCTCTTCTCCACCTCAGCCCATTTTCTTTCCCAAGCCCACTCCCTTTTTCTTCTGGCCCAACCCTCCTCTCTGTTGTCTTCTTCCCCAACTGTACGAACACCAGAACAGCCCTTCGATCAACTCCATCCCCTCTGGATGCCATGCCGTACAAGGATGCCTCCCTCCTTAAGTATCCACCGCCCCTCTGCCCTCTGCTAACCCTAGAGCTCCTCCCTCTGCGCCGCCCACTTCTCTTCCTTCTCCCCAAAGCTTTCTGTTTTCTGAAGATCGACACTGCCTTGCTGAAACCATCGACACTGAACCTGAACACCACCGCCACCTTCCTCCCCTCATCGCCGTTCCCCCCGTTCACCTCGAGGTCTCCTTCTTGCGGGAATGGAACCATCTCCCTTCCACCTCCATTTTCCCTGAAGGCTCGGAGGCGGGAGGATGCCCATGCCGGCCGCGCCGTCGCCGGAGATCTCCGCCGTTTTCTGCCATCGTCGACTGAACGACGACATCGACCAGTAGCAGGTGAGCTCGCCTCCTTCTCCCCTTCCTTGCTGTCCGCCTCCGCACGCACACCTGCCCGCAACGACCCCGCACGGCCGGCCACCGCACGCCATCGCTGCGAGCAGCCATGGCCGCCGGCCGCGCCATCTTCCTCTGTCGCTAGCAGATGCAGCATCTGTTCGTTTTCAGTTATTTCAGAAACAGCGCCCCACCACACCTTTTCTTTATTCAGCCTCACGTTCCAACCAAATCATGCGAGTAGCGTAGCGGCAGTGCGCGCCGCGCGGGAGCAGATCGATCGTGGGTTCGATCCCCACGGCCGCCAAGGCCTTTTTTTCCTTTTTTCGCGAGTGCAGGGGCGGGCCCCGCTGGTCATTGACCGCGGTGGCCGCGTGGCTTACACCCGAGCCACGTGTGCGCCGCGTGGCGCCGGGTCCCCACCTGGCAGCGTGTGGGTATACCACCAGCGCGGTCACAAAAGCTTAAAAACAATCTGTTAATTTCCAAATTCTTTTAAATGGGCAGAATAAACACCTAATTTGAAAAAAATCCATAACTTTAAATCTATGAATCCAAAAAATAAGAACTTTATATGTTTTCTGTTCAAAATTTTATAAACTTTCCAAATAACTTATTTGTGTTCTGTTTTGAATTTTCAAAATGCAATTTAAATTCAAATTCAAATAATTCAAATGCCATTTGTAATAATTCATAAATAATTCATTGTTATTCCAAATAATGCAAATAAAATATGTTTTCCATACCTTTTCATCTCACCTTTTCAAATATAATTTTTGTTTTCTGTTTTGAATAATTTAAATTGCCTAAACAATTTAAATCTTGTTTAATTCAATTAAAACTTGTTTAATATTGTTTAATTCATAAATAATTAATCCTAAGTCCAATTCCAAAATTTGAAACATGTAAACCAACTAAAATCTGATGTTCTTTTCAAATATAAACCTTGTTAATTGTTTTGCACACTTTAACTTGATGAAAACAATAATTGCTTGTGTGACATGTTTAAGGAACCAAATTTTCCAAACTTAATAAATAATTTCCAAACTTGTTTCTTCCTTTTCCTTTGCATCTATTATTGTTATTTGTTGTTATCTTGTTATCATCATCATCCATGCATCATGCTAATCCACTTTCACCTATTGGTTAGTAGGAAAACAATTGTTTCAACCATAATCCATGGGCTCTTCACAAGCAACTCACATTGCATATGGGTCCATTTAAATCTGTTTATCTTGTCAACTAGTTTACCTTGATGCATCTTTAAACTTGTCATGCATCCATACCTTGTTCATGCTGGATCTTTTGCCGTAGTAGTAATTGTTGCATTCCGGTGTTTGTTCGAGGTTCGTTGCTTCTTCTCGGATAGGACGTTGAGATGATGTGAGCAACGACAAGTTCTGCTACCTTGCGGGATCTCAGGCAAGTATACTCACTTGCATGCCATATGGCTGCCTTTCATCACTTGTTACCGATTCTTTCCGTTGATTCTTTTCTGCTAGCCTTAGTAGTAGCTGTTTCCGTTACGAACCCATCACATGAATCCCTTAACCTTGATATGGCCTCACCTCCATACCTACAGCCTTTGTTTTTGCCTGTTCTTATCTAGCATGCCTAGGTTGTTTTGCTCGAGTCTGTTATCCGTTACTTTCTGTTATTACTCCGTTATGTTCTGGGGCTCGATGTTAATCAATCAAACCTGTTAATTGCTAATGGTAATAATAATAATAATTTGATGATAAGGCACCGGCAGGAGGCCCTTTGTGGTTTTGAGGCCTGCTAGTGTCGACCCTAATAGGAAAAGGGTCTTGTCTACTGATCCATGATGAGCGCACTACCCGCATTTGGGGAGTATGGGCTCCCCCTCAGTTTGACCCGATTCGCATCTCGTCCAAATCGCCTCATTTAGTTCGGGCTTTCCATTTGCTGCATGCATGATTTTGCGAGCCCTTGGATCCCGGGTGGAACTTTCGTAGTCGGCATATAGGGGGACACGGTCTTAGAGTGCTATGAGGGTCCATTTTCTTCTGGGCCCGAGTAGCCGTGCGCCCAAGGTGCTTTGGGCTTGATGCGAAGAAGGGTTGGATTGTGTTGAGTGCCCCGCTTGGTGGGAGGCATTCCATCTGGCGGGATATTCATGAGTGTGGTTACTTTGGTGCATCCCTGCAGGGTAAATCTTCTCGAGAAGCCGTGTTTTCCGCGGTTATGGATTACTTGGTGAAAGTACTGGCTTACAAGTACTCAGGACAACTTCAACATAATGATCAATCATGTTTCACCCAATGAATAATAACTTGACTAGTAATAGGTTATTCACACAATAACTTGACTCATCTTTAATACCACGGTGTGAGTTATCCTCGGATTGCTTCTTCGGATAAGGGGCGAGATCCAGGATGGGTTTGTTTGAAGTTATCTTTCAGTTGGTTACTATCACTCGATCTTATCTCCTTTCTGATAGTTGGAAGTAATAGAATCTCTGTAGTTGGTTAGTGCAGCCTGCTGTTGCTTATTTGCAATAACCCCCTTCCTTTCCGTTGATCCTAAAGTATTTGTATCTTGTGATGACTGGCTACGCCGGTAACTTGTGAGTATGGGTTTTATCCCCCTTGCCAGTACTTAACCGTACTGACCCACGAATCTCTTTCGTGGCTGCAAATTCCAACTTGCAGTCAACAGGTTTGAAGTCTGACGACGTTAGCTTGGGAATCCCTCCGGCTTGGCCTGGGCAGGGATTGGACGCCTTCGGTTATCTTCAGGACTCTTAGTCCAATTTGGATCTTGTCCGTAGACGGACGTTTGTTTCTTCCGCTGTTTTTTTGGATCTTTGTAATGTATCAGTTGTATCCCTGGCTCGTTTAGTCATCTTGTATCTTTCCGCTGCTGTTGTAATTGTGGATTATTCGTGAACTATTGTAATGTTATCATAAATGGCAACCTGGAATCGGTTATTATGCGGATTTGGCGGGAATGCTGAAATCTGCATAGTGCCCGATCTCGGGGCGTCACAGTGGGAGGATGGGTGACCGAGCGGGAAGTTTGACCACGAGTAAGTAATTTGACTAGAGATAATTGTAGTTCGACACTAAGCAAATAATAAAAATTCTGAGAAAAATTGGAGTGAAAAAATGGGAGTGAAAAATAGGGAGTGAAAAATAATTAGAAAAACCCAAATGAATTAAAGAAATAACGAAATAGCCTATAGTCCCGGTTCGTGTCAAAAACCGGGACTAAAGGTCCTCCCGCCTCCGGCGCACGCCAGCTGTCCACGTGACGGGGCTTTAGTTGCGGTTCGTAAGAGGCGCGACTAAAGGGGGGGGGGGCCTTTAGTCGCGCATATTTAGTCCCGGTTACACGGCCGGGATTAATGGCCTTTGCGAACCGGGACTAAAGGCCTATTTTCTACCGGTGGACTATGTCAGGCTATACGGTAAAATTATTACCGAGCACATATACTAGAAGCAACATAATCACACACGCATGCCGGTGTGGAACACGACTTCTCCGACAGCAAGGCCACTATCGTTGTCGCGAGGGACATCTCCAAGCGACGTACTACTTCACGCCTGCTGCAACCTCGCCGCCACATCATGGCCAAGGTGTACATAAATATGTTCTACATCAACATCCTCGTCAACACATCATCGCCGCTGCTATAACTACAACCTCCACAAGGCTGGTCACGTGTCCTTTGACTATAATACAGCAAGACGCCAAGAACACCGACAAGTACTACGTAGACCACAACTACCGCTATGTCACATTCGGCTATCGCGATATCGACATGAAGGACTACGTCTACAACAACTACATCAGCAAGAACTCTAGCCGATCGCGTGTGCGTCATGATATCGGTCCACGCCACTACAGATCAGAGGGGGAAGATAAGGAAAACACTAAAAGGGGACGCAGTCATGGCCTTAGTTGTCAGACCATGATAAGAGATGTAGTTAATGATGCCGGAGAGAATAAGAACGGCGAAAGATCAAGACTTCAAATCCAACCGCAATCATTCGTTTCACTCCTTCTACAACTGAGAAGGAATGTTTGAATAGTATTCATACCTGATAAGAGATGGACTTGGATTACCGAAACCATCTTGTACTCCAAGTCTACTCCCTCCATTTACCTCCTTATACACCCCCATACGAGGGCTATATCACAACAACAAATATTTAGGTTTTGGATAATTTCCACGGTAAAAATATGAATGTGATGCATTGTACCAAGAACATAAGCAAGGTATAGATGCAAGTGTAACAAATAGAAAACAAGCCGGTTTGGAACTTTGAACGTATAGTACTTTGGATGAATTGGGGCACTACACTTCATCATCTAGGTTATTGCACCAGCTTTGTTAATCCTGAATTGGGGCACTAAACTTCATCATCTAGGTTAATCATGTTTGAGTTGCGATCCTATTTCATATGAATTCTATTCATATAAAGGCTAACTTCTGTTAGAGCAAGCAAGAACCATCGCCGGTAGGATTGGGCCTGAGCATAGTAGATCATTATTAGTATCAACCTAGCTAGACCATAAAGTCTATACATATATCTCTAAAAATCCACCACACAAGGTAAGTCAATCGTTGTAAATTCCCGTCGTTTGTAAGCTCTTTCAATAGTGAAATTTCGTGGCCAGACGCCATGTTTTTTCCCTTCTCACCGGATGATTTTTTCCACGTTAAAATCATGTGTCCCATGCATTGATTTGGTTCCTATCGTTCTATATTAACAAATACTAAGCATGCGGTTTTTTGCACAATAACGAAAATTACAATACTGATTGCTAATATATTCCGAGCCCACATCATAACTATATATATCCTTATTGTTGCAAATGATTAAGTATGACTGTGGATCGCCCGGCAATTAGTAGGCTGCTTTGGATAACACTAGCCTCGATGTGGGGAATCTGGAGCTTGAGCAATCACCATCATAACTGTTTTTGTTATAGACTAGCAAGCAGCTGATCACTGCTTGACATCTTTCACAGGCTAATTTTAGGGTAAACTCCAAGGCGGCGTCGTCGAGTAGGAAGCCAGATATCGGCGCCTCTCCTACAAAAAACTAGCTTGTGGTGCACACAGTCTAGAGACGCAGCAGCGCGTGCAACCACCAGATGTTTGGTGGTTAGAAGCGTCGCCTTATGCCACATCACCAGGTCCAGTGCTCACGGTATCGTCTAGATAATCCCTTTTACTGTGGGGAGAGGTCTGTGTTTACAGATGAAGCTCACGGTATTTTTCTTCTATTGTCATGCATTACTTTATGAAACCCTGGTTATGAGAACCATCGATATAACACTCTGCGTTGGTGATCATACCATTTTTTATTTCATGATTTCTTCTAAAATTTTGCGTAGATTAGGGAGAGCCCACAATCGACAGCAGGTGCTATATAAATGGCCAGTCATGCAAGATATGATTTGTGAAAATTATTTACCCGTGATAAATTTCACGATATTTGGCTCGAATAATTGGATTTCATAAATAATGACCGTCTTTAGAGTTATATATGGTCGATGATGCAAGGTGTGGGTGGTGAAAGTTATTTACTCATACCTTTGTTCGTTTTCACAAGATGTCTTGCTCCAATGTGTTATTATAAATTAGAATAATAAATAATGAATGATTGTTTCTTTGTAAATCAATGATGGAGAAAGAGTGAGTGAGTGAGAGAGAGAGAGAGAGAGAGAGATGGGTAAGGGATGTAATTACTTGGGTGGCATTAATTTTTACACCTCCTTGGCTCCTACCGTCAAGACTCAAACTATGTCCTATGTTAAGAAAAAATATGAGGTTAGTTGTAGCACGATATCTATCACCTGTGAGATGCTCGTGAGGTTTATTTTTAATCTTTAAAGATGTGACTATTCTCTTTAGTGGCAAATTGGTATCCTAACAACGGTAAACAATCTAAGATGTTTCTCATTGATAAGTATCTAAAAGCGATCATCTAGCATTGGTTGCTCAATATAGTTGTGTGACACATTCTTAGACCAGTGATCATCCGTTTCACATGGCTACAACCGAGAGGGAATGTTAGAATAATATACCTACACGATAAGAGATATATTTTGATTACTCAAACCATCTTGTACTCCAAGTATACTCCCTCCATTTAGCGCCTTATATACCGCCATATGAGGGCTAGATAACAATAACACATATTTAGTGTTTCCATAATTTCCACAGTATGGATGTGATGCATTGTACCGGGAGTCTTAAGAGGGGTATAGATGCAAATGTAAAAAGTAGAAACATGCCGGTTTGGAACTTTGAACGTGTAGTGCGTGATTGTCGATTTAACTAACCAGCTTTGTTAATCCAAATTTGGGACACTAAAGTTCATAATTTAGATTAACCATGTTGAGATGTGATCCAAATTCATATGAATTCTACTCATATAAAGGCTATCTTCTGTTAGAGCAAGTGAGAACCATCGCCTGGAGGCTTGGGGCCGAGCGTAGTCGTTCAGTATTAGTATCGACCTAGATCATAAGGTCTATACATATCTCTGTTAACATCCACCGCACGAAATAAGTCAATCATTGTAAATTCCCAACGTTTGTAACCTCTTTCAATAGTGAAATTTCGCGGCCATGCGCCCATGTTTTCGCCTTCTCAACAGAGGGTTATTACCACGTTAAAATTTCCCATTGTTCTATATTAACAAATAGTAAGAATGTTTTTTTTTCACAATAACGAAAATTCCAGGTCCCTGACGCCGCGTCCTCTCCGAGGCGACACGGGGGAACCCTAGATCCCACAGCCGCCAGCTCCCTCCACCCTTCTCTCCTGCTCGCTTCCGCTGAGGTCCACTACCTGACAAAGCTCAGCCAGTGCTAGTGGCGGCGGGGCATCTCCTGGCGGGGGTCTTCTTCTATCCCGGCGGTGCACTAGCGTTCTAAGCGACGGGGCGGCGGCGAGGTGCCGTGGGTCCCGGCTCCAGCTCGCCTCAACGGCGGTGGTGGAGAGGCGAGCTTCGATTGGTAGTGGTTCCCTAGCGGTGGCGGGCTTGGGCTCCAGGCAAATCCGTGGATCTAGGTCTGGGTGGGCCATGGGGCCCGATCCGTGGCTGCTCGTGGGCGTGTTGGCGTCGGGCTTCGCCGGTGACCATGCACCGTCGTTCATGGTGTCATGGCGGATCCTTGTGGTGTGAGAGCATCAGCGGGCTTGCGCGGCGTGGGGTGGCGCTCTGCAAGGTCACTGGTAGAAAATAGGGTTGTAGTCCCGGTTCGCCAGGCCTTGTAGTCCCGACCCAGCAACCGGGACTAGCAATGCGCGACTAAAGACCCCACTCTATAGTCGCGCCGACTGCGAACCGGGACTAAAGGCCCGTCCACATGGGCGGGTGGCGGAGCCGGGAGGCGGAGGACATTTAGTCCCGGTTGGCCACATGAACAGGGACTAGATTTATTTCGTAATTTTTTTAATTCATTTGGTTTCTAATTATTTTTCCCACCTTTTTTTCACTCCCTTTTTTTCACTCCCTTTTTTTTCAGAATTTGTATTATTTGCTTAGTGTCTAACTACAATTATCTCTAGTCTAATTACTTACTCATGGTCAAACTTCCCGCTCGGTCACCCATCCTCCCACTACTCTAGCACTAGCACGCTTAACTTCCGAGTTCCATCCCGTCCCGCATCCAAGTGTTTCGCACGCATGTATGTGATAATAGTATCATATCAATCCTATTAACATGAGACTCGATGCCACATTTCTTTATTGTCTGAATTTCAAATAAATCTTTTAATAAACAAAAGTAATGATGTAATTAATTATTTTGAATAAATAAATAAACTTTAACTTTTAATTTGTATTATTTCTAAAAATACAAATAATATATCAAAAAATTAAGAAAAATAGAACTAATTCATTTTAAAATCTTAATAATACAAATAATATATCAAAAAATGAAGAACAATAATACTAATTCATTTTAAAATCTTAATAATACAAATAATATATCAAAAAATGAAGACCAATAATACTAATTCATTTTAAAATCTTAATAATACAAATAATATATCAAAAAATGAAGAAAATAATACTAATTCATTTTAAAATCTTAATAGTACAAATAATATATCAAAAAATGAAGAACAATAATACTAATTCATTTTAAAATCTTAATAGTACAAATAATATATCAAAAAATGAAGAACAATAATACTAATTCATTTTAAAATCTTAATAGTACAAATAATATATCAAAAAATGAAGAACAATAATACTAATTCATTTTAAAATCTTAATAGTACAAATAATATATCAAAAAATGAAGAACAATAATACTAATTCATTTTAAAATCTTAATAGTACAAATAATATATCAAAAAATGAAGAACAATAATACTAATTCATTTTAAAATCTTAATAATACAAATAATATATCAAAAAATGAAGAACAATAATACTAATTCATTTTAAAATTTTAATAATACAAATAATATATCAAAAAATGAAGAACAATAATACTAGTTCATTTTAAAATCTTAATAATACAAATAATATATCAAAAAATGAAGAACAAAAATACTAGTTAATTTTAAAATCTTCATAATACAAATAATATATCAAAAAATGAAGAACAATAATACTAATTTTTTGTTAACAGATATATAGAATCTGTAGTTTTTCTGTTTTGTTTTCTTGATGTGTTTTTGTTTTTGCTTGTTTTGAAACGTGTGTTTGACATAATATAGAAATAGTTTGATGAACAACAAAAGACAAGTGATAACTAAATCACAAATAAAATAAGTCTCACACATAGTTTTATGAACAACAAAAGACAAGTGGGGTAACGGGATCGCGTAGTAACACAGAACACATGATTTTACCCAGGTTCGGTACGTCGCGACAGTACGACGTGCCTACTCCTGCACTTCTCACTAATTGGGACTAAAGCCCGTAAACAGGGTTACAATGTGAGGGGTTTAGATCTGAGCTACTCGACGAGGATGAGCTTCTCGGCGAGTTGGCCTAGATCCTCTCTGTTATTCGTTGGATGTCTAATCTACCTCCCGTCCGGCTTTATATAATAGCCGGATTAGGGCTTACAGAATAGGAAACCTAGAAGGCTACGGTAACTTGTAACTTGGAAAGCAAGGAATCCGTCTTCTCCTCCAAGCCAGATCACACGGGTCGTGATCCGGGTCCTTCTGGAATCCGGCTTCTGCGCGTCGGGTTACTGGGCCGCCTAATGGACCTAAGCCCACTACCACTTAGGCCACCCTGGTAATCCGGCACTTTTTCTACCATCTTCTATACCCCTATTTGGTATATATCCGACAGTAGCCCCCAAGAAGGATCGAAACTCTGATTCTCCGTCTTTCGCCAAATATACTTTGTCCGAGAAATATTGATTCAGCAGTCTTGATTCTTCTTATTCTTCTTTTGAAAAAGAGGGTGACATGAAACTCGGAATCCTGAAAATACGGCTTTTCTCTCACGATCCTTCGCGGAGAAGAAACTCCTTACGTCAGCGCACTCAACCATGCTGACGTAAGCGACGTTTGGGTTTTACTCGGAAAACCCAGAAACATATCTCTGACAGATTCTCGCGGGAAACGAGGAGATAACCATCATTACCCTGTCGTTTCATTTCCCGGATTTTCCGGCGAGTGACACGCGGCAAACATCCAACGGTCAAAATAGCCGTTGGCACGTATCTTGACGAATTTCTAGCTATAAATAGCCATCCTCGTCCTCAACGAAAACCTTCCGCACTCTCACCGCACTCGCCACTGACGCGCACGAGCTCTCAAGCGACGCACTGTCCCGAGCGCTTCTCACCTCCAAGCACACCCGAAACAAACCGCGTCGCCAGGAAATGGCAAGGTCACCGTCATCGCCCACTTGCGCCACCATTGACGACCTCATCGGCGACCTGGATCCACAAGTTGGGTCACCCAAGCACGCCGGCGACGAGTCGGAGAAAACCGCGGCCTCCGCGGCGGGCGGAGAAAACCTATTCGCCTCCGCGGACGTTGCGGGCGCGAGCTTTGCCGCTTCCCCGCCGTTTGCTCCTGAAACGGCGGAGGAGAAGATCCAGTTTCAAGTCAACGAACACGCTGCGACCGAAAAAGCAGAATTTGTCGGCAACTGGAATCCGGGTAACTCCTCCCTCATCCTCCTTCGACAAATGTCAAAGGAAGGATTAATAGTTAAAGGCAAATGGCGAAACTCAGATGGTGAGCTCGAACTGTAACATCCAAGTATGAAAAACCCCCTAGTTGTTTTATTTCTTGTTTATTTTAAGCAATGCATCATGTCATCATCCTCATTTTATTTTCTGTTGCATTGTTTTCATAATGAAATACAAACTTTAGTCAACTTTGCTTTCATACTTGTCTGTTACAATCTTTTCAAATAAATAAATGAAAATCAAAAACCTCCTTTGTTTCCAAATAATTCATTAATGATCACCTATTAAATTGTTGCTTAAATCAATCAATTAATTCAATCAATTAGTTCTAAATCATTTTCAAATTCAAACCAAGGCTTCAAATCAGTACCCTTTTGAATCCATGAAATTCACCAAACAACTATACTCTTTAAATCACTTTAAACCTTAGGGGTAACCCTATTAAAATGCCTTGTTTTCATAATGTTTATTTAATATTGAAAATTCTTTCAATTTGGATTCAAATACAAACAGCATTTTAAATGTCAACTTTTTGCAAACCAATCTTGGCATTTGTTTGCAAATGTTCTAAATAGCTTAACCAAATTTTTCTGGAATTTTTCCTAAACAAAAACCTATCATTTTCTTCCAATTCTGTTTTCTGCAAAAAAAAAAGTAAAACAGAAAAAGAAATAAAAGGAGAAACGCAGCGCGCGCGGCAGATAACCAGCCCAAGCCCACCTAATCTAACCAGCGCGCAGCCCAGCCCGCCTACAGCGCGCGTACCGCTTTGAAATGCGTGCGCATCTTCTGTTCAAAGTACGGCACGCATCGCAGCGGTGCCACGGCGGCACCGCGACGCCACCGACGGCCATCACCTCGCCCAGGCCCCTATAAGTACTACCTAGGCCTCTGGCGCCGTGCCCTAGAGCCTAGGGTTCCTATCCCCCCTCGGATCCGCCGCCACACCTCTTCCCCTCGCCGGAATTCCTCGCTGCCTTCCTCACCGGCGACAGCCTCTCTGAATCTTCCGATGGCGCTGCCACCCTCTAGTCCCACCTAGCCACTTGCCTACTGGAACCGACTCGCCACCGTTCCCTCTTCCTTCTGGACACCTTAGCTCGCTCGGAGGAGCACAGAATCAACGCAGCCGTCCTCGACCACCGTGCAGCCGCCGCTCGCCGTCGAGCTCTCCCACGGCCAAATCCCGGTGAGCACGCGCTCCACCCCCTCCTGTCTCCCCTCCGTAGCGCGCACGTTACGCACGGCGTTTGCACCCTGTTCTGCACCCCAGCTGCTGCGCGCACGACGATGATCGCCGCCGATGAGCCGCGAGTTTCTGACAGTGTCGCGGAAGCGTTTGATGTTCAGTTAAAAGTTCAGGTTCCGCGCCTGTAACCTCTTCCTCCCTGCGTCCTGTTAACTGACAAGGAACGCGCAACAGCGCAGTTGGTTCAGAGAAGCGTTTGAGAGCGCGCGGTCGCGAGTTCGACCCGCGGCCTCGCGGGATTAAATTCCCCCATTTTTTTCGACGGAGTACTGACTGGGAGGGCCCCCTGTCAGTCACTCGTGTGTCCACGCGGGCACAACGCGATTCGGGGCCCCCCTGGCAGCGTCTGGGTGCGTTTTCCAGTGGGTATAAAACGAATTTTAAACTTTCTGTAATCAAGTCTAGGTCCAACTAAATCACAGATTGGTCCCTAGTTTTATTTTGCTTATAACTTTTATTTCATAACTCTAAAAAATAAAAATAAAATATCCACACTGGTCTAAATTCAATTGTCTACCTTTTGGTGACCTTTGTTTCCTGTTTTGAATTTTCAAAATGCATTTAAAATTCAAATTTGAGTAATTCAAATATAATTTGCAATAATTCATAAATAATTCATACTAATTCCAAACAAGGCAAATAAAATATGTTTTTCATACCATTTTGAATATCCTATTCAAATATAAAATTTGTTTCATTGTTTGAATAATTTAAATTGCCTAAATAATTTAATACTTGTTTAATTCATTTAAATTTGATAAAAATCATAACTTGCTCAAAATATAATATTTTGAACATCCAAAATATGTTTTCAAACCATCAAAGTGTGAACTTTTCAAATGTGAATTTGAATTTATGATTTGAACAAATAAAATTCAAATAATATTCAAACTTGTTTTAAATTCAATTAAAACTTGTTTAATATTGTTTAATTCATAATAAATTCATCCTAATTCAAATTTCAATATTTGAAACATGTAATCCAACTAAAATTTGATGTTCTTTTCAAATATAAATTTTGTTAATTGTTTTGCACACTTTAAATTGATGAAAACAATAATTGTTTGTGTGACATGTTAAGTAACCAAAATTTCTAAACTTAATAAATAATTTCCAAAACTTGTTAAACCCTTTTATTACTTGCATCTATTATTGTTATTTGTTGTTATTTTGTTGTTACCATCATGCATGCATCATGCTAACAACTTTCACCTAACAATTAATTGTAAATCAATTGCTACCACTCAAACATGAACCTTTTCCATATGCAACTCAAAATTGCATATGGGTCCATTTAAATTGTGTTATCATGTTAGCTAGTTTATTTTGATGCAACCAATAACTTGTCATGCATCATCTTGATTGTGCACAATGCCATGATAATGATTGTTTACATTCCTGTTTTGTTTGTTTGCTTCTTCTCGAATAGACGACGACGTTGAGACAGACGATCTTTACAGCACCCCTTCTGAGGATCTAGCTCAGTACCAGGTTGCTGAGTTCGCAGGCAAGTTATCACTCACATGAACCATTGTGTTCCTTTCAACCCTAGTTATCGATACTTTCTGTTACGAACCTATCACATGAATCCTTTAACCCTGATATTGCCTCACCACCCCTCCTACAACCCTATTGATTGAGCCAGTGTCTTACTAGTATGCTTAGGTTGTTTTGCTCGAGTCTGTTACCCGTTACTTTCAGTTACTATTTCATTATGTTCCGGGGGGCTCGACGTTTAATCAATCAATCAATCATGCTAATATTACTGTTAATAATAATTTGATGATAAGGCACCGGCAGGAGGCCCTGTGTGGTTTTGAGGCCTGCTAGTGTCGACCCTAATAGGAAAAGGGTCTTGTCTACTGATCCATGATGAGCGCACTACCCGCATGTGGGAAGCGAGTATGGGCGCCCCCCTCAATTTGATTCGATTCGCATCTCGTCCAAATCATCTCATTTAGTTCGTGCTTTCTATTTGCCGCATGCATGTTTTTGCGAGCCCAGCGCAGGGTGGAACTTTCGTAGTCGGCATATAGGGGGACACGGTCTTAGAGTGCTATGAGGGTCCCTTTTCTTCGGGGCTTGATTAGCCGTGTGCCCAAGGTGCTTTGGGCTTGATGCGAAGAAGAGTTGAGTTGTGTTGAGTGCCCCGCTTGGTGGGAGGCATCCCATCTGGCGGGTTATTCATACCTATACGGCCAAATTGGTGCAACCCTGCAGGGATAATCTTCTCGAGAAGCCATGTTTTCCGCGGTTATGGTTAACTTGGTGAAAGTACTGGCTAACAAGTACTCAGGACAACTTAAACCTAATGATTCACAATCTCACACCCCATGATTAACAATTTGACTAGTAATAGGATTATTGTCACAATAACTTGTTTCATCTTAATCCAACTGTGTGAGTTATCCTCGGATTGCTTCTTTGGATAAGGGGCGAGATCCAGGATGGGTTTGTTTGAAGTTATCTTTCAGTTGGTTACAACACTCGATCTTATCCCCTTTCTGATAGTTGGAAGTGATAGAATCTCTGTAGTTGGTTAGCGCAGCCAGTTGCAGCATCTTATATATCCCCTTTCTTCCGTTGAACCCAAGTCATCTGTGCTTGTGTTGACGGGCTATACTTTGGTGAACTGTGAGTCTTGCTTGCCAGTACGTCTATGTACTGACCCCTTTGGGGCTGTGGTTTCCGCAGACTACGATTACGAGGATCCAGGTGACGGCTACTACGTGGAGTTTGACGAGGCTGCTGACGAGTAGTTAGCGGACCCGAGCAGGATCTGAGACATCGTGGATGGGCTCCGTCTTTATTTCAGTTTCCGGCTTCTTAAGCCTATTTGGATTTTGTCTGTACTCAGACCCCTTTGAATGCTTCCGCTGAGATGTAATGATGCTATGTTGGGACATGTGTCCTCTGGATGATTGTATTTGCTATCTCTGCCCTAGTGAGGGCCATTTGCACCTTATTTCAATCTTTTGTGTCGTAGAGGCATGTTGTGTTATCCTTTTGTTCAAAGCCGTTGACGTACCATGTGTGTATGGTATGAAGTACGTCAATGGTAGTGTCCTGATTTCTACAGGATAGTTTACATCGACGGTGAACAGTAGCGATGGGTTGTCACACATAAGTGTTGGCCTACTCGTAAGAGGACGCGGGTGCCGGAAAGCCCCGTAATCCCATCAGAATACTGCTCAGTTCGTACGGTGAGTATCCTCTAGAAGTCCGGGTGCGACAAATGGTATCAGAGCCTGTCTGCCTGTAGGATCCCTTTTACTGGTCGCAGTTGAGTCTAGAAACTATTTTGTAGCTATATAGCAAAAATGAAACGTGAGAGTAGGAATTCTGCCATTTTTCTTCTTTCCCCACCCATCCACCCTTTTCTGGTAAGGAAGTGCAACGTTGTTTTCTGTTCTCACCTAAACTTTCAAGTTAGGATTTCACGTGTTTTGGGTTCTCCGTAGTACCTCAGGAGTTTTTGGTCTCGTGTTTCCCGATGTTGCTTCAATATCCTGTTCTTTTCAACATCCTTATCGTCCGTTGAACCTTGTTGTTGCTTTCCACATCAGTTCTCTACCGGCGTCTAATCAAAACTTCCCCGATCATATGCAGATGGATCTCAGGTTCTTCCCGCAGGTGGTTCGGATGACTCCCTGTGAGAGCACCGCCGGTTATCCGGAGATGCTGAGGGACATGGTTACCTATCTGGGGTTCCATTGGGCACCAGAGTACCAGGTCTACGAGCAGCAGCGGGAGTTTGACCAGACCTACTACCAGGCTATCGTCTACATTATGTCGGATGATGGCAGGAGCGTTGTCCACCGCTACGAGGCAGTAGGTTCCACAGTGGATATGGCCGTGCAGCAGGCAGCTTACGTGAGTCTCACCGTCCTCCGTGCTGACTACTGGGGGTTTGATGATTCCATCTATCGTCACATCCCCCGTGGTTACATCACGTCAGCGGGAGTTCACTTCACTCTCCACGGCAACCTGGATACCTACGAGTCTGATAGCTCCAGGCTGCACACCACTGCTCAGTTTGTGAGGCACAGTGACGCAGTTGCTTCCGCACTGTCTCGGGAGTTGGCCTCAGTCAGGGAGCAGCTCTACCTCGTGTTGACTCGTCTGGCGACGTACACCACAGACTTCGTTCGAGACGAGCGCTTTGCGCGTTTCACTCAGCCAGCTGGTCTTCCTCTGCCGGATGCTGGAGGGTACGAGCCGATTAGAGGTCCACTTCTTGACCTTGGTCCGGGTTACACTGGGATTCCCCGCTTTGTAGCACAGGGAGACGACGCTTTCTACTTCACCACACCGAGAGTTGCTCTCAGAGCAGTCCCGCTCTACGTGGATCGTCGTCATACCTACTTCCGGGGGATTCCTCCGCACCGTATCTCTCGTCGTACTACTCACCGCCGTCCTGCGTGATGAGCATGGGAGTACCGATGTATCCATTCCTAGCTATGTTTAGTTATCCTTGTCTTTCGAACCATGTATTGGTCTGTTGGATATTCTGATGTATTTGAACATGTGATGATGTACCTGTTGGTTATCTATTCATGCGTCGGAATAATCTATCTTTCGGTTACCAAGTCTATCCTTTTCTATTGTTGTGCTAAAATGAATGTCTATTCAGGATGCCGCCAACAAGGAGCAACCCGCCTGAGCCACCTCCGCTCACGGAGCTGTTGACTCAGATGACTCAGGTCGTGGCTCAGATGGCCCAGATCTAGGCTAACCAGCACAACAACCAGAATGCTCCGCGAGTCAGCATCAAGGAGTTTCTGAGCATGGGGCCGAGAGCTTTCGTGGCAACACGTGAGCCTCTGGATGCTGATGACTGGATCAGGGAGATGAACAGGGCTCTGGAGATTGCTCACACTAGTAGGAGAATGGCTATCAGTGACGAACAAATTTTTCTTACCGCTGGCCAACACGTGTTCGCCAGTGGTAACCCGTCAGTGGTAGCAGCTACCAGTGGCGAAGCATCGTTCGCCAGCAGTATATCGAGTTACCGCTGGCGAACATCTCTTTTGTTCGCCAGCGGTAGTGGATAGTGTGTTCGCCAGCAGTAGCACAAAATGTTGCCCAGCGGTAGCTTTTCTAGGATGGTAGCTGTTCGCCAGCAGTAGTGTACTCCGTTCGCCAGCGGTATATTTACCAAAATTATTTTTTCCTGTATATTTGCATTCCAATAGTATATACAATATATTGTTGACAAAAAACAGTACAAATACACAATTTTCAGAGGTACACAGAGACAAGCATCAGATTTTTCCATACGTCATTATTTAATAGTTCATAATACACATATACATCAATCATCTATGAAATTGTACAAAATGATCGCCGTTGTTATGTCTCGATGTCATCGTCGCGACAGCTGCGTGTCCATGTTGTCGCTGCCGCAACCTCGTGTCGATGCCCTCGTCGCTGCCGCAGCCTTGTGTTGATGCCATCGTCGCTTGCGCATCACCGTGTAGATGTCACGACAGCAGCTCGTGCCGATGTCGTCGTCGTTGTTGCAACCCCGATGTCACTGACGTATGATACCATCCAAGAACTTCCTGGTATACTTCATCTTCACATGCCATTTCTATGAAACAGCAAGCAAATAAAGACTTGTATAAGTACTATTAATTGGGTAAATATTACCACAGACAAGTACACTTCCACCAAAGTTTGTACCATAGTTAAAGAATTGTATAAGTTCTAACTACAAGCTTTGCTACTGCGAGAAGTCTGGCCAAGAGTTTGTATGCTCTAGTTGTTGAAATAACTAGACATTTACATTGATACGGTTAACAACACAAGCATCCGAGCATAACAAGCTGTGCTATACATATGTGCTCCTAGTGCTCCTAGTCTCCACTAACAATGCTGATATTGACACTAGCATCTAAACATGCAGTACAACGTTTAAGAAACTGCAAAAGTGCAAAAGTAGGAATGCTTGCAATGAAAATCACAAGTTAATCTAGAAATCTAATGCAACAATCAAAATTACCAGCTCCATAGTTGAACTAGTGTAGAATCAAATTTACAAGAAAATGCATGATATGGTACAGATGTTCCAAAACCAAGTGAGAGAAAAGGTTTGAGGACATGAACACTTACTGTCTTCTCCAGTTTGTCCTTCGAGACATTCCCTGCAAGGCAAATAAGAATAACTCAATGTTACATTAGCGTGTCGTTGTGCCTGCTGTACACGAGCGCGGATTATTTACGGTGTTAGCATCTACAGTAGCCAGGAGCTAGAAGTCAGGGCTCTGAAGTCTGAACCCAAACCACTTTAATTAACTGGGTCGTGTATATCATGCGCAGAGTATTCGTTTTCAGATACAAGAAGTGGAACGGATGTACTCTACCATTCCACAGCCAATGTTTTCTGCTGCGCAAACTAATCAAAATCATGTACCTAGTAATACTTTCATTTACTCGAATTAATTCTGCTTCTGCATCTTTTCTTGGAGAGATTGGTTAGGCTCACCCTCCATCCTTTCAGACTACACATCTCTTGGGATGTTCATGTCCCGAAAACCAGACTATTCTAAACATAAAAACAACCTCCCTAATCGAACGCATCTGCGCAGTGCAGGCAGAGGGGAATGAAATCAGGGCGTTACCCTTGTGGATGCACTTGAAGGCGTCCTCGGCGAGCACCTTGCAGGCGCCACATGATGATTGATGATGAAGTGATTTCAGTGATCGTTGATGCAAACCTGGAAGAAGCCCCACTCCTCGCAGGCGAGCCTGAGCTTGTCGAGCTCGTCCCCGGCGCCGCGCTGCAGATCGCCGAGGTCAATCACCGGGATCTACGCATCCTCGCACACGTTGGTGTCGCCTGGCCGGTCGTCGCCGTCCCTGATGTACCGCTCCGGCACGTCGTCCACGCACGCACTCTGCAGCTCCTGCACGTCGTGAATCTCTCCAATCTTGACCTTTCCGTCCTTCTCCTTCCGATTTCTGAGGCAGCCAAGCTTGAGGAACGCGAGATCTCGGCTTGTTGCGCGTGTGGATGGGGCCGCGCGGAGGCGCACGAGGGCCTTGCCGGCGTCGCGGAAGCTAGAGGTGCGCGGGATTCCGGCCGGCTGTGCGTGTGGATGGGGGCTACGCGGCGCTGGAGAGGGGTAAGGGGATGGTGAGGAGATGACTTTTTATTTTTATTTTTAAGGGAAACCTGGAGATGGCGTGCGTGAGGAGAGGATATGGAGGAGAGAAAACACAACGGCGCTGGTGTTTACCTCTGGCGAATGCTTTCTTTGTTCGTCAGGGTACAATTGTGCTGCTGGCGAACACGTAAAATTCTTCGCCAGCGGTATTCGTCGGCAGCCCAGCAGCATCGTGGTATAATTATCTCTGGCGAAAAAAAATTGCGGTTCGCCAGCGGTACTGATCTTAGTGCTGGCGACCAAAAAACTTGTTGCTCAGCGGTAATTACCGCTGGCGAGCACATATGGTTGTTCGCCAGCGGTAGACTGGTGGCTATAACCCTTTTCCTACTAGTGTCATGTTGCTGAGGAGGATAAAGTCAAGTATGCCACCTACCTACTGAAGGGTCAGGCAGCTACCTGGTGGGAGAACTACCAGACCATGAGAGCTGGCTATCCTATCACCTAGGGATGTTTCAAGGATGCCTTCCTGAAGCACCACATCCCAGATGGTCTCATGGAAAGGATGCGTGAGGAATTCTGCTCTCTCAAACAGGGCAAGCTGGACGTCCTCGGCTACCAGAACGAGTTCAATCGTCTCGCTCGATATGCTGGTGACGAGGTGTCCACTGAAACCAAGAAGATGGCAAGGTTCCGCCGAGGTTTTAACCCGGAACTGAAGTACGCTCTCACCAACATCAAGTGCAAGGACTTCGTGGAGCTCGTGAACACCGCGCTCAATGAGGAGAATGGGCGCAAGGCGTTCGAAGAGTCCCGCAAGCACTCGCGTGAGGGTGGTTCCTCCTCCAACATGACCACCCCTCCGCAGAAGCGCCGCATCTGGGTGCCAAATGGTGCTGTCACTCGGGCTCCAAATGCCCAAGCTTCTCCAGGCTTTGGTCCCCGCCCACCCAACCCATCTCAGATGCAGGGTCAGAGGTTTCCAATGGGGCAGCCAAGGCCAGGTCCTCCTCGTGTCGTCACTTTCTACAAGTGCAAGGAGACCGGACACTACGCTGATAAGTGCACTCAGAGGCAGCTACCTCCACCACCTCCTCGCCCCAACACCAACCAGGCAATGGTTCGTGCTCCCCCGGCTAAAGCCTTCAACTCCAACAACAGGCCTGTCGGGAGGACCGCGAGGGTGAATCATATCAAGGCCGACAAAGCTGAGGAAGCTGCTGACGTCGTTCTCGGTATATTACCCGTAAACTCTTTTCCAGCTAAAGTGTTGTTCGATACTGGAGCATCGCATTCGTTCGTGTCAAAGATCTTTGCTACAACGTACAATTTAGCTCTGGTTCCACTAAGCAATCAAATCTATGTTCACTCTCCGGGAACTAAAATGATTACTTCCAAGATAAGCATGGACAATCAAATCCTAATTGGAGGTCGCATATTCCTTGCTTCACTCATGTTGCTGGGAAATTCTGACATTGATGTCATTCTGGGTATGGATTGGTTGAAGACCCATAAAGCTAAAATTGATTGTGCTCAAAAGTCAATAACTCTCTCCCACACTTCAGGCCAGATAGTCTATTCTCCTTATGGATCAAGTTCTGTTCAGCTGTTCAACCTCGATGCCAAACCCCTTCCTGCAATTGAAAATGTTCCGGTGGTTTGTGAATTCCCTGACGTCTTTCCAGAAGAGTTGCCAGGGATGCCTCCGGACAGAGCAGTTGAGTTCGTGATCGAGCTTGAGCCAGGTACTGCTCCAATCTCTAAGCATCCATACAAGATAGCTCCTCCTGAACTGAAATTGTTAAAGGAGCAAATCGATATGTACATGGAGAAAGGTTACATTCAGCCTAGTTCCTCCGCTTGGGGTTGCCCAACTCTGTTTGTTGCCAAGAAGGATCAAACAAAAAGACTCGTGGTTGACTATCGTCCTCTCAACGAGAAAACCATCAAGAACAAGTATCCAATTCCTCGTATCGATGATCTTTTTGATCAACTTGCTGGAGCCTCAATGTTCTCAAAATTGGACTTGAGGATGGGGTACCATCAGATAAAGATCAGAAAGGAAGATATTCCTAAGACGTCTTTCACCACTCGTTACGGTCTATATGAATACACCGTCATGTCCTTTGGTCTCACCAATGCACCGGCAACGTTCTCAAGACTCATGAATTCTGTCTTCCATGAATACCTCGACAAGTTCGTTGTGGTATATCTCGATGACATTCTAGTCTACTCAAAATCCGAGGAAGGGCATGGAGAACACCTTCGTCTCACTCTCATGAAACTTCGCGAGCATCGTCTATATGCCAAGTTCTCTAAATGTCAGTTCTGGATTCCAGAAGTTGCATATCTTGGCCATATCATCTCTGCCAAAGGCATAGCCATTGACCCGGAAAAGGTTAAGGCAATTGTTGATTGGAAACCCCCTAAGACGGTGAAGCAAGTCAGAAGTTTTCTTGGCTTGGCTAGCTATTGCCGTCGTTTCGTCCAAAACTTCTCCAAGATTGCTAAACCTCTCACTGATCTCACAAAGAAGGACAAGAAGTTCGTTTGGACTCCACAGTGTGATGAAAGTTTCAACCTCCTGAAGACTAAACTCACTTCTACACCTGTTCTAGTTGGCCCAGATACCACCAAACCTTTCCAGATATTCTGCGATGCATCTCTCCAGGGTCTAGGAGCAGTTCTTATGCAAGAACGTCAAGTTGTGGTTATGCTTCACGTCAGTTGAACCCACATGAGCAAAACTATCCCACACATGATCTTGAACTTGCAGCAGTTGTGTTTGCCCTCAAGAAATGGAGACAATACTTGTTGGGTAACAAAACTGAAATCTTTTCCGATCATAAGAGTCTGAAATACATCTTCACTCAGCCAGATCTAAACCTCAGGGAAAGGAGATGGATTGAGAAGATTAAAGACTTTGATCTCACCATTTCTTACACTCCAGGCAAGGCTAATGTTATGGCCGATGCTCTCAGTCGCAAATCCTATTGCAATAATCTCATGATCATGGAAAGCCAACCTCCACTTCATGAAGAATTCCAGAAACTGAACCTTGGTCTTGGCCCTCAAGGTTACCTTGCTAGCTTGACAGCCAGTCCAACTCTCGAGGACAAGATTCATTCTGAACAACTTCGTGATACTGAAATCAAGAAGATTGTAGAGCACATCAAGGAAGGCAATGATAAATTCAAGTCCTTCTCAATTGATGACAAGGGAACTGTGTTCTTCGAAGGACGCATTGCAGTTCCTCAGATTCAAAGTCTCAAGGATGTCATTCTCAAGGAAGCTCATGAAACTCCTCTATCCATTCACCCTGGAAGTACAAAGATGTACCAGGATCTTAAGACTCTGTATTGGTGGCCTGGCATGAAACGTGAAATTGCTCAATACGTTTCTGAATGCGACGTTTGTCAACGTGTTAAGGCAGTCCATCAGAAAACAGCAGGTCTACTCCAACCTCTGAAAATTCCTGAGTGGAAGTGGGACATGATTGAAATGGACTTCGTTACTGGGTTTCCAAAGTCCAAGAAGGGCAACGATGCAATCTTCGTTGTTATTGATCGTCTCACTAAGGTAGCTCACTTCTTTGCTGTCAAGGAAACTATCTAAGCTAGCCAGTTAGCAGAGCTCTATACAGCAAAGGTTGTTCCTCTTCATGGTGTTCCATTGGAAATAAGCTCAGACCGTGGAAGTATCTTCACTTCTCATTTCTGGAAAAGCTTTCAAGAAGCATTGGGCACCAAACTTCTGTTCAGCACAGCTTATCACCCTCAGTCTCAGGGGCAAGTCGAAAGAGTCAATCATATTCTCGAGGATATGCTCAGAGCATGTGGTCTCTCCTTTGGCATGAAATGGGAGGATTGCCTTCCATATGCGGAATTCTCCTCCAACAACAGCTACCAGGCAAGCCTAGGCATGGCACCATTTGAGGCACTGTATGGTCGCAGATGCAGGAGTCCAATAAATTGGTCTGGAGCTGGTGAACATTCACTCTTAGGCCCTGACATTGTTAAGGAAGCCGAGGAGAAAGTTCGTATCATTAGTGACAATCTCAGGATTGCTCAGTCTCGTCAGAAGAGCTATTATGATAGCAAGCATAGGGATATGATCTATGCACCTGGTGATAAGGCATATCTCCGTGTAACTCCCCTCAGAGGCACTCATCGTTTTGGTGTGAAAGGAAAGCTTGCACCAAGATACATTGGTCCTTTCAACATTCTCTCAAGGCGTGCTGAAAATGCCTATCGTCTTGAACTTCCAGAAAAACTATCCAAGGTGCACGATGTGTTCCACGTGTCCCAGCTCAAGAAGTGTTTCAAAAATCCAGATCGTGCAGTTGATCATGATTCCATTGAACTGCAAGATGATCTATCTTACGAGGAGCACCCTATTCGTATTCTCGATGAGACCGAGCGTAAGACTCGCAACAAGAGCACCAAGTTCTTGAAAGTGCAATGGTTGCATCATTCCGATAAACAGGCAACATGGGAGACCGAAGAGGATCTTCGCAAGAAGTATCCGGACCTTTTCACTTCTCAGTAAGGAATCAGGGGCGCGATTCCTTCAAGGGGGGGCGTTTCGTAACATCCAAGTATGAAAAACCCCCTAGTTGTTTTATTTCTTGTTTATTTTAAGCAATGCATCATGTCATCATCCTCATTTTATTTTCTGTTGCATTGTTTTCATAATGAAATACAAACTTTAGTCAACTTTGCTTTCATACTTGTCTGTTACAATCTTTTCAAATAAATAAATGCAAATCAAAAACCTCCTTTGTTTCCAAATAATTCATTAATGATCACCTATTAAATTGTTGCTTAAATCAATCAATTAATTCAATCAATTAGTTCTAAATCATTTTCAAATTCAAACCAAGGCTTCAAATCAGTACCCTTTTGAATCCATGAAATTCACCAAACAACTATACTCTTTAAATCACTTTAAACCTTAGGGGTAACCCTATTAAAATGCCTTGTTTTCATAATGTTTATTTAATATTGAAAATTATTTCAATTTGGATTCAAATACAAACAGCATTTTAAATGTCAACTTTTTGCAAACCAATCTTGGCATTTGTTTGCAAATGTTCTAAATAGCTTAACCAAATTTTTCTGGAATTTTTCCTAAACAAAAACCTATCCTTTTCTTCCAATTCTGTTTTCTGCAAAAAAAAAAGTAAAACAGAAAAAGAAATAAAAGGAGAAACGCAGCGCGCGCGGCAGATAACCAGCCCAAGCCCACCTAATCTAACCAGCGCGCAGCCCAGCCCGCCTACAGCGCGCGTACCGCTTTGAAATGCGTGCGCATCTTCTGTTCAAAGTACGGCACGCATCGCAGCGGTGCCACGACGGCACCGCGACGCCACCGACGGCCATCACCTCGCCCAGGCCCCTATAAGTACTACCTAGGCCTCTGGCGCCATGCCCTAGAGCCTAGGGTTCCTATCCCCCCTCGGATCCGCCGCCACACCTCTTCCCCTCGCCGGAATTCCTCGCTGCCTTCCTCACCGGTGACAGCCTCTCTGAATCTTCCGATGGCGCCGCCACCCTCTAGTCCCACCTAGCCACTTGCCTAGTGGAACCGACTCGCCACCGTTCCCTCTTCCTTCTGGACACCTTAGCTCGCTCGGAGGAGCACGGAATCAACGCCGCCGTCCTCGACCACCGTGCAGCCGCCGCTCGCCGTCGAGCTCTCCCACGGCCAAATCCCGGTGAGCACGCGCTCCACCCCCTCATGTCTCCCCTCCGTAGCGCGCACGTTACGCACGGCGTTTGCACCCTGTTCTGCACCCCAGCTGCTGCGCGCACGACGATGATCGTCGCCGATGAGCCGCGAGTTTCTGACAGTGTCGCGGAAGCGTTTGATGTTCAGTTAAAAGTTCAGGTTCCGCGCCTGTAACCTCTTCCTCCCTGCGTCCTGTTAAATGACAAGGAACGCGCAACAGCGCAGTTGGTTCAGAGAAGCGTTTGCGAGCGCGCGGTCGCGAGTTCGACCCGCGGCCTCGCGGGATTAAAATCCCCCATTTTTTTCGACGGAGTACTGACAGGGAGGGCCCCCTGTCAGTCACTCGTGTGTCCACGCGGGCACAGCGCGATTCGGGGCCCCCCTGGCAGCGTCTGGGTGCGTTTCCAGTGGGTATAAAACGAATTTTAAACTTTCTGTAATCAAGTCTAGGTCCAACTAAATTACAGATTGGTCCCTAGTTTTATTTTGCTTATAACTTTTATTTCATAACTCTAAAAAATAAAAATAAAATATCCACACTGGTCTAAATTCAATTTTCTACCTTTTGGTAACCTTTGTTTCCTGTTTTGAATTTTCAAAATGCATTTAAAATTCAAATTTGAGTAATTCAAATATAATTTGCAATAATTCATAAATAATTCATACTAATTCCAAACAAGGAAAATAAAATATGTTTTTCATACCATTTTGAATATCCTATTCAAATATAAAATTTGTTTCATTGTTTGAATAATTTAAATTGCCTAAATAATTTAATACTTTTTTAATTCATTTAAATTTGATAAAAATCATAACTTGCTCAAAATAAAATATTTTGAACATGCAAAATATGTTTTCAAACCATCAAAGTGTGAACTTTTCAAATGTGAATTTGAATTTATGATTTGAACAAATAAAATTCAAATAATGTTCAAACTTGTTTTAAATTCAATTAAAACTTGTTTAATATTGTTTAATTCATAATAAATTCATCCTAATTCAAATTTCAATATTTGAAACATGTAATCCAACTAAAATTTGATGTTCTTTTCAAATATAAATTTTGTTAATTGTTTTGCACACTTTAAATTGATGAAAACAATAATTGTTTGTGTGACATGTTAAGTAACCAAAATTTCTAAACTTAATAAATAATTTCCAAAACTTGTTAAACCCTTTTATTACTTGCATCTATTATTGTTATTTGTTGTTATTTTGTTGTTACCATCATGCATGCATCATGCTAACAACTTTCACCTAACAATTAATTGTAAATCAATTGCTACCACTCAAACATGAACCTTTTCCATATGCAACTCAAAATTGCATATGGGTCCATTTAAATTGTGTTATCATGTTAGCTAGTTTATTTTGATGCAACCAATAACTTGTCATGCATCATCTTGATTGTGCACAATGCCATGATAATGATTGTTTACATTCCTGTTTTGTTTGTTTGCTTCTTCTCGAATAGACGACGACGTTGAGACAGACGATCTTTACAGCACCCCTTCTGAGGATCTAGCTCAGTACCAGGCTGCTGAGTTCGCAGGCAAGTTATCACTCACATGAACCATTGTGTTCCTTTCAACCCTGGTTACCGATACTTTCCGTTGTCTATTTTTGCTAGCCTTAGTGGTAGTTGTTTCTGTTACGAACCTATCACATGAATCCTTTAATCCTGATATTGCCTCACCACCCCTCCTACAACCCTATTGATTGAGCCAGTGTCTTACTAGTATGCTTAGGTTGTTTTGCTCGAGTCTGTTACCCGTTACTTTCAGTTACTATTTCATTATGTTCCGGGGGGCTCGATGTTTAATCAATCAATCAATCATGCTAATATTACTGTTAATAATAATTTGATGATAAGGCACCGGCAGGAGGCCCTGTGTGGTTTTGAGGCCTGCTAGTGTCGACCCTAATAGGAAAAGGGTCTTGTCTACTGATCCATGATGAGCGCACTACCCGCATGTGGGAAGCGAGTATGGGCGCCCCCCTCAATTTGATTCGATTCGCATCTCGTCCAAATCATCTCATTTAGTTCGTGCTTTCTATTTGCCGCATGCATGTTTTTGCGAGCCCAGCGCAGGGTGGAACTTTCGTAGTCGGCATATAGGGGGACACGGTCTTAGAGTGCTATGAGGGTCCCTTTTCTTCGGGGCTTGATTAGCCGTGCGCCCAAGGTGCTTTGGGCTTGATGCGAAGAAGAGTTGAGTTGTGTTGAGTGCCCCGCTTGGTGGGAGGCATCCCATCTGGCGGGTTATTCGTACGTGTACGGCCAAATTGGTGCAACCCTGCAGGGATAATCTTCTCGAGAAGCCGTGTTTTCCGCGGTTATGGTTAACTTGGTGAAAGTACTGGCTAACAAGTACTCAGGACAACTTAAACCTAATGATTCACAATCTCACACCCCATGATTAACAATTTGACTAGTAATAGGATTATTGTCACAATAACTTGTTTCATCTTAATCCAACTGTGTGAGTTATCCTCGGATTGCTTCTTTGGATAAGGGGCGAGATCCAGGATGGGTTTGTTTGAAGTTATCTTTCAGTTGGTTACAACACTCGATCTTATCCCCTTTCTGATAGTTGGAAGTGATAGAATCTCTGTAGTTGGTTAGCGCAGCCAGTTGCAGCATCTTATATATCCCCTTTCTTCCGTTGAACCCAAGTCATCTGTGCTTGTGTTGACGGGCTATACTTTGGTGAACTGTGAGTCTTGCTTGCCAGTACGTCTATGTACTGACCCCTTTGGGGCTGTGGTTTCCGCAGACTACGATTACGAGGATCCAGGTGACGGCTACTACATGGAGTTTGACGAGGCTGCTGATGAGTAGTTAGCGGACCCGGGCAGGATCCGAGACATCGTGGATGGGCTCCGTCTTTATTTCAGTTTCCGGCTTCTTAAGCCTATTTGGATTTTGTCTGTACTCAGACCCCTTTGAATGCTTCCGCTGAGATGTAATGATGCTATGTTGGGACATGTGTCCTCTGGATGATTGTATTTGCTATCTCTGCCCTAGTGAGGGCCATTTGCACCTTATTTCAATCTTTTGTGTCGTAGAGGCATGTTGTGTTATCCTTTTGTTCAAAGCCGTTGACGTACCATGTGTGTATGGTATGAAGTACGTCAATGGTAGTGTCCTGATTTCTACAGGATAGTTTACATCGACGGTGAACAGTAGCGATGGGTTGTCACACATAAGTGTTGGCCTACTCGTAAGAGGACGCGGGTGCCGGAAAGCCCCGTAATCCCATCAGAATACTGCTCAGTTCGTACGGTGAGTATCCTCTAGAAGTCCGGGTGCGACACGAGCCCAGACCAAAAGACGGAGAATGTGTCCTCCTTACCTCTCACATTACGCGAGGTATGGGTTTACCTCCTTCTGCCTTCTTCATAGACATCCTTAACTATTACGGCGTCCAACCGCATAACCTCTCTCCAAATTCCATCCTCTATCTAGCTAGCTTCCAAGCTCTTTTTGAAGGATATCTCGGAATAACTCCTAGTCTAGATTTTTGGCAATATTGTTTTGAAGTAAAACATAACATCACAGAAGGCATTTCCCCTATCTGTGGAACTATATCTTTTATTCTTCGGAAAAATAGAGAGGATTGGTTCCCGAAAATACAAATGCCAGAACCCGCCAAATCATGGCTGGGTTCTTTCTTTTATCATCAGGACATCCCGTTCCCTGGCAAGGAAATAGGGGTTCCTTCATTTGTTAATTCCGCTGCCATTCCTCAAGAGAGTTGGACAGTCGAAGCAGTTGAGACATTGCCGGAACATCTAATGAAGATAAAGCGCCGTATTGCCAAGCTTACTTCTTCTAAACCTTCTTTAACTGGGAAGGACACTGTTTTATGCTGGTTCGGACGTCGCATTCAACCCCTTTCATTTCGTTCCCGACTTCTTTGCGAATACCAAGGGCCAGAAGATAGCATGAGGGGAACAGATAAAGCCTATACCAAGAAAGATTTTATAAAGCGGCTTCATCAACTGGTTGCCACCAGCGCTCAAATTGAAGAAAACCTAGCCATTTATCACGTGGAAAACCGGGTTCCTAAGGTATTTATACTTTCCTTGTTTCCGAGTTTTTCTCAGATTAACTTGTAACTCCGCCTTTTAATATGTTATTAATTCTTTCCCAGTTCAACGAACTCGGAGGAAATGATCTTGCTTCCGATGCTGAACTCAGCGAACTACATGCTAGATTTTACCGCGACCGGAAGCGCAAAAGGCAGGTGACTTTCGAGAAAATGGTAACTGTTGACGGAATTCCTATCGCCACGTCCAGGTATTTTACTGGAGTTTTCCTAGTTATCATCCTCCTTCAGTTCTTAGAGATTTTTAACTCTCGGATATTCTTCTTTCAGTCTTGCCCCAACTCCTCTGAAAACAAAGAAACTGAAGAAACATAAGACTGCTATCAAAGAAGAATCTTCTTCTGCAGCCATGGGCCCGAGGGGTAGAACGGAAGCATAAACGGATGGAAATCTCCGGTTCTCTGCTGGAAACGAACCCATCTCCAATTTGGACAGTAACATCCGGATAAAAGAAGAACCGTTCGATGATCTTGGATATATTCGTCCGGAGGCTAAAAAATTCTTCGCTCCTGCACCTCTAATTCGTCCTTGGCCACAGGGCGGATTAGTTGTTCGCACTGATATTATATTCTCCCCTCGCCAGGTCTTCCAAGATGGTCTTCATCACGTTGGGATTCTTTTCGCTGAATATGCCAAAGAGTTCAACGAGAGCTTGGCCGACTTGCGAGAAATGAGCCAGGTGACACCTCTAGCCCCCAAGCATTAACTTGAAAATCTGAATTCTTCTTAATGTTTCTTCATATGCTTGTTCATACTTAAGCATTTGGCTTTCATTTCCGTATTCAGCATTCTGCAGATGCCATAAACTTGGAAGTTTTTAAGAAGCTTAATCTCAAGAGTAGAGAAGTAAAAAACCCTTCAATCTATTATTGAGTTGAAAAGCAACGAGCTGGCGTCATCTCAGCTACAATTATCTGAAACAACAGGTATGTATTCTCTGCAGTTTTTATCCGGATAACATTTTTCCCGAATTTCCATAAACTCGAAATGCTTTTGTGTCCTCTAGCTGCTTTAGCTAACGCCAAAAAAGTAGCGAAGGACGCTAGCAATGCATCTCGGCTCCGTGCAGAAAACTCGAGCCTTCGCAAGGAACTTATGAAGGTTCAAAAAGACCTGGAAGCCAGTAATCTGGCCCTTGGGATTGCTCAATCCAAGGCTTCTTTGCAAGCGGCGGAAGATAAATCTATTATCCATGATTTGGAAAGTATGCTATTCCCGCGCATGAAAGAAGGCACCGAAATTGATAAGGTTCTTGGTAAGTTAGTTCCTTTTACCAATTTCTTTATGTCTCACTTTCCTTATTTTGTGGCCTAAACTTTTTTTGCTGTTTCTGTCATCAAAACAGGGAATATTAGAGGAATTTCTCGGATTGAGAAAATCCGAGCTTTTGGGGAGGTATGGAATGCAATCAGGAATGCAGGAATGCAATTGATTGGCAAATTCCTTCCCACAAGTACTATAGAATTCTCGGAGGTTTACAAACTTCCGGGTGCCATCATGGAAGTTGCGGGATCAAAGGATTCCATCCTACGCTCCGCTGCACGAGGTGGTGCACGCATGGCCCTAGGCCTTATGCGTCTGCATTATCCTGATGCGAAATCTTGGCGCGTGGCCTCTGGTGTCCCTCAAGGGTATACAGAAAATCAGCGAACCGCCATCTTTGATGAAGTCAAAGGCCACGCCACCAAGATTGCTTCCATGGTTAACATTTCAATCACTTATCCAGAAGAAGAGGTTCCTGCAGTCCCCGAAGATGAAAGCAGTGAGGAAGACTCGGTCGCCCGAAGGACTGCATTTAACCTGGATGGTAGATTTGTATAATAGGAGCGCTATTTACACTGTAACACTTCTATTTCATTTGTCGAAACAAGAACTCCGCCTTTTGCAGCTTTGAATTATGAAATTCCTTGCAAGATTGCCGGGTTGAATTATTCCTTTATCTTCTAAGTTCTCTGGCATATGTGTTTTGCCTGTCTTTAGTGTTTGAAATGGCTCATTAGCATTATGAATCGTCATGACGAGTAACTGGGTATAACCAATCAGTTTAAACTCGGAAACATGGACCATACTAAAGGCATTTTTTACTAACTAGTTCCAGTGACCCGACATACATTCGATCAGATAATGCTTAGAGATTTGTAAGGAATTTGAAACTTGGGCACACAGGCACAATCCGAGTTTCCTTTAGCCATTAGCAGGCTGAAATCATTCAGTTTTTTAACGCCGAGCACGCAGGCACAATTCGGGTTAACATTGAGTATTTTGTAAGATCATTGGGAAATAGATAAAGTGGACTCATGCTTTGTACTATAGTGAACTTGTGAAAACATGGATATCAGAATTCCAATGACTTTATTTCATGATCTCAAAAGATGTTTACATAGATATTGAACTAAGTATAGAAGGGACGTAACTGCTGGATGCTCCAAGGCCTTTTTGTCTCTCCTAGCTCATCATCTATCTTTCTCTTTGTTTTGCGATTCGGTTTCTCGGGATCGTCTTCCGTATCTCGAATGTCAACAAGATAGTACGATCCATTTTTCATGGCTTTACTTATGACGAATGGCCCTTCCCATACTGGGGCTAATTTGTGCTTCCTTTGCTGCACCAACCTCAGCACTAGGTCACCTTCTTTAAAAGAGCGATGCCTGATTTTCCGACTATGGTAACGTCGCAAACCCTGCTGGTAAATGGCGGATCTTTGAAGCACAAGCTCTCTTTCCTCTTCTAGGAGATCAACGGCATCTTGTCGTGCCTCTTCGGCATCTAATTCGTCGAAATCTTGCACTCTTGGGCTATCATGGATCACATCTGTTGGGAGAATAGCTTCCGCGCCGTTAACTAAGAAAAACGGGGTTTGCCCAGTCGACCTATTTGGCGTCGTTCGTATACTCCAAATCACGGAAGGTAGCTCTTCTACCCATGCTCCGGCCGCTCTGTGAAGAGGAGTTTCGAGTCTTGGGCGTATTCCTTGCAGGATTGAGCTATTCATTCGCTCAACCTGTCCATTGGATTGCGGGTGTGCCACAGATGCTAGATCTAGGCGAATTCCCGTTTGTTGGCAGTATCTTGCCAACTCTCCGACGGAGAAATTTGTCCCGTTGTCGGTTATTATGCTGTGTGGCACACCGTATCTCATCACCAAGTCGATGATGAAATTTCTAGCAGTTGCACCATCCAGCTTTTTGATGGGTTTGGCCTCCACCCATTTGGTGTACTTATCCACTGCTACTAGCAAATGAGTAAGTCCACCTCTTGCAGTTTTGAACGGTCCCATCATATCTAGCCCCCAGACCGCAAACGACCACGTAATGGGGATAGTTTTAAGTGCTTGGGACGGCAAATTGGTCTGCTTAGCGTAATATTGACACCCTGCACATGTGTTAACTATATGCTCGGCATCTGTCTTGGCTGTTAGCCAGAAAAACCCCACGCGGAATGCTTTTTTGACTATGCTTTTTGATTGAGCATGATGTCCGCAATCTCCGGCATGGATTTCTTCCAGTATTTCTCTTCCTTCTTCTGGTGAGACGCATCGCTGAAAAATTCCAGAAGTACTGCGTTTATATAAGCAGCCGTCAATTACCTCGTATCCTTTGCATCGACGCTGTATTTGTCTTTGCAAGACTTCGTCTGCTCCTTCCGGGTACTTCTGATTGACTAAGAAGTTTAAGTACGGAATTGTCCAGTCCGGTTTAACGATCATGACCTCGATTGATTCAGACGCCAGAGGGTAATCAACGTCTCCACCTTTTGTGGATGGCTCGTGTAAGTGCTGAACGAATACTCCAGGTGGTAAGGTTTTTACCCTTTCTGATCCATGCGGGCTAGCGCATCCGCGTTCCAGTTTTCCTCCCTTTTAATGTGAAGGACCTCGAATCCAAAGAAACAGATGGCGAACTCGTCTACCGTTCTCCGATATTCGGCCATTATAGGGCTTTTTGCGTCCCAGGTTTGGTTGAGCTGATGCTGCACCAAATCCGAGTCGCCATAGCACAAGATGCGCTTTACTCCTATTTCTTTTGCAATATGCAAGCCATGAAGCAGAGCTTCGTATTCTGCCACGTTATTACTGGCGTTGAAGTGTATTTGCAACACGTACTCCATCGTGTCTCCCTTAGGAGATTTTAAGACTACGCCAGCCCCAGCTCCTTCCTTCATCTTGGATCCGTCAAAGTGCATGATCCAGTACTCGGACTCCGGCATTGGCGTTTTTTCCATTGCTTCCGTCCAGTCGGCGACAAAATATGCCAAAACTTGGGATTTTATGGCCGTCCTTGGCTGGTATTTAATGTCGAAGGCTGCCAGCTCAATGCCCCATTTGGCTACTCGGCCGGTTGCCTCTGCATTGTTTATAATGTCTCCTAGTGGTGCTTTACTAACAACTGTTATGGAATGCCCTTGGAAGTAATGGCGCAGTTTTCTAGATGCGAAAAATACACCATACGACAGTTTCTGGTAATGTGGGTACCTTTGTTTTGACTCGGAAAAAACTTCGCTTATGTAATATACCGGATGTTGATCTGGTATGCTTTGTTATTCCTTTATCCGTTCCACAATGATTACCGCACTAATAACCCGATTTGTAGCCGTAAGGTACAATAACATGGGTTCTTCGTCTTTTGGCGATGCCAAAATCGGAGCTTTCATCAAGGTTTCCTTTAACTGGGTCAGCGCCGCATCGGCCTCTTCTGTCCATTCGAACTTGTCGGATTTTTTCAGCAGCTTGTAGAGTGGTAAGGCTTTATCCCCCAGCCGACTAATAAATCTGCTAACGGCAGGTGCAGAACCCGTCAATCTTTGGACATCTTTGACGCAGGTAGGTTTTGTGATGTTCAAGATTGCCTTGATCTTTTCCGGGTTAACTTCTATTCCTCTGTGAGAAACGATGAAACCCAGAAGTTTTCCTGAGGGAACGCCGAATACGCATTTAGATGGATTCAACTTCATCTTGTAGGTGCGTAAGTTTTCGAAAGTTTCTCGCAAATCCTCAAGGAGTGTATCTTTTTCCTTGGTTACGACAGCAATATCGTCCACATAAACATGGACATTTTTTCCAATCTGACTATGCAAACAACGTTGCATGCAACGCTGGTAGGTTGCACCTGCGTTCTTCAGGCCAAACGGCAGGGTTACGTAGTAATACGTCCCGTATGGGGTTATGAAAGAAGTCTTAATTTGATCTTCCTTTTCATGCGTATTTGGTGGTACCCGGAGTATGCATCCAAAAAGCACAAAAGCTCAGAGCCTGCGGTGGCATCTATTATTTGATCGATTCTTGGTAATGCAAACCTGTCTTTTGGACACAATTTGTTCAAGCCTGTGTAATCTATACACATTCTAAGAGCAGTAGTGTCTTTCTTCGGTACTAATACCGGATTTGTGGACCAGTCAGTATGGATTACTTCCTTGATGAAATCCGCTGCTAAAAGCCGGATAATTTCCTTGCCAATAGCCTTCCGTCTTCTTCCGTCAAATCGACGGAGACCTTGTTTGACGGGTTTTGATCCAGGAATAACTTTAAGTTGGTGCTCAGCAAGTTCCCTGGGTACACCTGGCATGTCAGCTGGACACCAGGCAAAAATATCCCAGTTCTCACGGAGGAACTTGATGAGCTCGCCTTCCTATTTGTCAGTCATCCCCGTCCCTACGACGACAAATTTTGTCGGATCTTTGGGATCTAGGATTACCTGTCTTGTATTTTCGGACGCCTTGAAGCTGTCTGTTGGCTTCCGGGTTTCTTTTCCTGCCGGCATTTCCGACGGCGATACCTCCTTGTCTAATTCCTTCAGTTCTTCCTTTTCTATGACTCTCTGAGCGCAAAGGGCGTTTTCTTTCTCCAACTCGTTTGCCAGCTTGAAATCACCGGCTATAGTGATTACTCCTCCCTTGGGTCCTGGCATCTTCAGCTTGTTATAAATATAACAGGATCTTGCCATGAATTTGGCGAAAGCTGGACGTCCGAGTATTGCGTGGTACACGCTTTCGAACGGCACTACTTCGAAGGATACTTTTTCCTGCCGGAAGTGATCTTTATCTCCGAAGGTGACATCTAGGGAAATTTCTCCTAGGGATCGTGCTTGCCTGCCAGGAACAATGCCATGGAAGCGTATGTTGCTGTAGTTGAGCTGAGACTCGGAAATCTTCAGATGCTTCAGTGTATCCAGGTACATTATATTAATGCTGGATCCTCCATCCATCAGCACTCTTCTTAGCCTAGTGTTTTGAACAATAGGGCTTACAACAAGAGCTTGTGTGCCGGGTTCAGGGATATTTCCGGGATGATCAGACTGATCCCAGATTATCGGTGTGTTGGAGTACTTCAAGAATTTCGAGGTTGCCGGAACAACCGCGTTTATTTCTCGAAGTGTTCTTTTGGCCACCTTTGCTGACGGGGTTGCTAAGAAAGTTAGCATTGCTTCTCCATCAACTCTCGGAAACTTGGGTTCGCCTTTACGCTGTTGTTCCTGGATTTTTTCGTCAGTGTCCGATTCACTGTCTTCTTTGTCAGCTTCTGGCTTTTGTTTGGCGGGTTTCCTTTTGGAACCCTTCCCTTTACTTCCGGCTCCTGCACTGCCTTTCATGTGCTTATTCAGCCGGCATTGCGCGTTTGTATGGGTGGGTTTCCCAAATTGCGAGTGGTGAACACAAGGTTCCGACTTAATCCTTTCCCACTCCTCTGGAGTGTAGTTGATTGGATCTGGGTTGCGTCCTTTCCACTTGTTTCCCTTTTCTCCTCCAAAGTCTATGTTCACCTCTTTGGGTTTCGTCGTTGTTTCTGGAGTGGCTTTTTTGTCAGAACGAGGAGTTTTCTTGGCAAGTATCAGCGATTCGATATTGCCTCCTCTTGCTCTGATGTCGTCTTCGGCTGCAGCATGCTCATTGGCGGTTGTAAGCATAGATCCGAGATCCTTGTGCTTTTTGGAACCAACCATGAACGGTACGAGTCCGGGTTTTAGTCCATTGACGAAAGCATGCATTGCGTGTACGTCAGTTACTCCAGAGCAACTATTCTTCATTGCTGTCCATCTGGAGATGAAATCCACGTACGGTTCATCTTCAAATTGCGTGCAACAGTTTAGCTGGTTGATGCTGTTCGGGCGTTTGTACGTTCCCCGGAAATGTTGAGTGAATACTCTAGCCATATCATCCCAGCTGTCGACTGTTCTTGATGGTAATCCATTGATCCAATCTCTGGCTCGGTCCAGCAGCATTAGGGGAAGAAACTTGACAGCTTCCAGGTCTGTCCCATTGTTGATCTGGACGGCTGTATAGTAATCCGAGAGCCAGGTATCCGGGTTTGTGCTACCGGTGTATTTCTGGTATGTTGGACCGACCTTGGCAAAGCCAGCATGTTGCGTTATTCTTCGGATCCTGTCAGTAAAACACTTAGGACCAAAGTATAGATCATCTTTTTCTGCTCTATCAATGTGTGCAGAATATCTTCCGGCTGAATGGACAGAGGGGGATCTGCTCCTTTCTCTTCCATTGTTGCGCGAACGCGCTTTTCCGAGATTATTTCTATCTCTTCCGTGATCACGCCCTTTTGGATTAGGCGGAGTTTTGCTCCTGTGCCTTTCTTTGTCCTTAGGAGGTGTCCGGGATCTCTCACGCCTGTGAGGTATATCGTATCTTCCGGCTTTCTCAGCTGGGTTTCTCGGAGGTGGCATTATTTTGTCGTCATTCCGGTGTTTGTCTTCCCGATCATGGGTTTTATGTCCATCTTTCGGGAGATGGGATCCGGTCCTAGACGCTGCATCCCGGTTGTCGGGGTTTTTCTTGTCTTTTCTCGGATCCTCTTTTTTGTCCTTGTCTGAATCCCCAGGTTCTTCCGGTCCGGGTGCTCCAGCGGCGCAAGTAGCTGTTTTGCATAGGGCGGAGTTATCGTGCAGCCTCCCTGATCGCTCTTGAGCGCGCTGTTGTTGTTGCAATGCTTTTCCTAGGAAAGCATACACCCCCTGGAGTTTTTCCCCGTTGGAATACAGATCGTTGTTAAGAATCGCGAACGCTGCTTCCGCGTTTTCTGCTGCGGTCTTGTATATTGGTTCGCCCTTGGCATCTTTGTCGTTTACCTGCTTTTGCCAAGATGGGTTATGGAACCTTTCTTTTGGCGGCAGTTCTTCCGGTCTTGCGATTCCGGGTAACCTAGTAGGTTTTAACGCGGATCTATTCTTTCTCTCGTACTCCTCTATTTCTTCCTTCATGACCTTGATGTAATTATGGGTTTGTTGGAGATGTTGCCGAGATCTGAGTAGATGTTGTTGTTGCCGTTGGAAAGCTTGTCTCCTGGCTTCCAGCATCTCAGGGGGTTCATCTGGTCCCACTGGTGTTTGCAATAGCTCTTGCTCTTCCTGTTCCGTCATTGGCGGAGCACTGATTTCTTTGGATTTCTTCTCCGCAGGCTTTGTTCCGCTAATATCTCCAACTTCCAGGTTTTCATCAGCGAGATCAGCTGATTTTTTCTTCCGGATTTTGTATTGGAGTTTTTTAGCAGCACGGTGCTTTTTCTTGGAAGAGGGAGGTTTTTTGACAGGTTCATCTTCTGTCATCTCCTTGACATTGGGGAATATCGGAGATGTTTCTCCGTCTTCTCTCTCTTCCTCTGGCGGAGGGGTTTTAGGGCTTTCCTGGCTGCCGGCGCCCGTGGTATCAGCCGGTTTCGCCATTAGCACTTCATGGAATCCCTCTTGAAAGGACTTAACCTTTCTTACGATGGCGTCCTCATCTTCGTCTTCGGAGTCGAAGTTATCCGATCCGGTTTCCGACTCTAACCTCGCCTCAATGGCGGCAAGCACGGATTCTGCTTCCGAGTTCATCGTCTTATTGACGGATATCGGATCTTCCGCCTCTGTGACGGGTGTTTGATCTTCCGTCTCCATGACGGGTGCGTTGTTGTCTGCCTCTTGCACGGGATTTCCGTCATCCGTGTTTTCGGCGATTTCGGATTGCACCATGCCGATAAAGTGTGTATCACTTTTTTGTCGGCGATCTGACCAGAATCCGGCATCATAGTCATCTTCGACTGGGTATAGGGCGGGTGGGATAAATTTGCTTCCACTGCAAAACCCCATTGCTTCTGCAGTTAGTCCGATAAAGATGTTAGCAGATCCTATCGGTAACACGCAGGCACTTACCAGGTGGTTTTGCGCCGGTATGTAGGATCCGTTGTCAAGGAAGCGCCCGACATCGTTGTCGAACTCCAAGCTTCCGACAGTGATCGATCTTCCGATTCCGCCAAGTATCCCAGATCGGAATTTTACGCCTGACGTCGTTTGCCCCACGGTGGGCGCCAACTGTCGAGACATCGTAGTAGTTTTCATAGACGGGGGTGCCATGAGACTACGGTAGAGACGTGGGGTAACGGGATCGCGTAGTAACACAGAACACAGGATTTTACCCAGGTTCGGTACGTCGCGACAGTACGACGTGCCTACTCCTGCACTTCTCATTAATTGGGAATAAAGCCCGTAAACAGGGTTACAATGTGAGGGGTTTAGATCTGAGCTACTCGACGAGGATGAGCTTCTCGGCGAGTTGGCCTAGATCCTCTCTGTTATTCGTTGGATGTCTAATCTACCTCCCGTCCGGCTTTATATAATAGCCGGATTAGGGCTTACAGAATAGGAAACCTAGAAGGCTACGGTAACTTGTAACTTGGAAAGCAAGGAATCCGTCTTCTCCTCCAAGCCAGATCACACGGGCCGTGATCCGAGTCCTTCTGGAATCCGGCTTCTGCGCGTCGGGTTACTGGGCCGCCTAATGGACCTAAGCCCACTACCACTTAGGCCACCCTGGTAATCCGGCACTTTGTCTACCATCTTCTATACCCCTATTTGGTATATATCCGACAAGTTTTGTGAACAACAAAAGACAAGTGATAACTAAATCACAAATAAAATAAGTCTCACACATAGTTTTATGAACAACAAAAGACAAGTGATAACAAAAGACAAGTGATAACAAAAGATATCCATTACATAAGTCTCACAATACGGATCATTACATAACAAAAGATATCCATTACATATATATACTAAGATAACCCATTACATGCATACATCTATGGCTCCGTTGAGTAGATGCGGAACAACTCGTAGGAGACATATGCATCAATGGCTGCATACTTGACGTTCGTCAAGTCCAGTGGGGTCTTCTCCCAATAACGGTGATTCTTCGAGGGGAAATCAGACTTCATCCTTTCGTAGCCCTCGTGGATCAAGGCAGTTGCTATGACAGCCATCCCGGTCTTTGGCCCCTTCAACTGGATAAGATTCTGAAGATCAATGTAGTGATCTTCAGGTATCATAATACCCAAGCGCATCAACTTCGGACGGTCTTGCGTGATGTCAACGCTGCAAAAGTCAAACCCCATGTTGACAAGAAAATCAACAAGGGCCAGACAATACTTTGAACTACTGCAACAACAAAAATTTGATACGTGTTAGATATGTTGCAACACATGTATTCTTCACATGCAACAAATAAATCGAAATGCAAGAGATTGTACGTGTGCGTTACCTTGACCATTGGAAGATCAACACGGACTCCTTGAACGCAATCTGGATGACGGCAACATCCCTCTGATTCTCCGTGTACTCCAGATCAAGCCCGAAGAACCGGTGTTCATCGGGAGAGGCGAAATAGAGATTGCTCAAATAACCAAGAGCACCGGGCAGCCTCTCGCAACTGTTGGTGTAGCACACGTCGAGAAGCTTGCCGCATGGTGTGGGACCTTGGTATTCCTCCCAAACTTCAGCCATGGCGTGTGTGCTTGGTGAAGATCGAAGAGAGATGGAGGAGGAAGACGTACAATACAGAGAAGAGAGCAGGAGAAGAAACAGAGACTCCGACGCGCGCTGTGGAAATGCCCTTCTGCCTCGCTCGCCAAATAAAAACCGCCTCGCGGGAGGCAAGAAGTGTCGTGGGATAATCACGGCAGATGTTACCGGGGGTAACTGATCTTGGGGCAAGACGACACAGACATTTGGGAGAGGGTTTAGCTCAGAGGAAAACATGGTGCAATTCGATCTGATAGCCGGTAATCGAAGTCGCCGGATCTCTATTCTCGATATGATAACTCGATTAGGGTTTACACTGGATGCTCGATATCACGCGATATTGCTAGGGTTCTTAGATCTCTGCCTAAAACTATACCTGGGGGTCCGTTTATAAAGCACCCGTACCCCCTAGCTTATTCGGCAAGACACATCTCGGATCCTACCCGGATACGGCGCACTAACCATAACTTTCCTTTACAGTAACCCATAATCCGGGTCATTGGGCCCACAGGCTTGGGCCTCCACAAGCTTCTTTATTCTTAGCCGAATCCTGCACATCGTCCTTCGGCCGGGTTATTCCTCGGAACTTGGCATACCGGGTTAGCATCCCCCTGTCAGTAGTCCCCAGAATAGCCTGGGCTTCACGGATCTCCTTGAAGCGCTTGCTATTCCCTGCAAAGATATCGATCATACGGGCATATGAAGACCGGGTTAAGATGTTTTGATATTCAGCTAGGCCTTGCTCCTTGGTGGCCATATAATAACCCAAGTTTTCCCTCCAAACACCTTGGTTCAAACTTCTGGGCCCAAACCATAATAACAATACCAAGATCTTATGCTCGTTAACCAATCCTGTCATCACGGGACGAATCCCCTTCTTTCTTTTATCCGGATGCTTTGCTCAATACTTGGCGCACATCTCGCAGAAACTTTAGATAAATAGCCGTTTACCCCCATAATTCTCGGCTTCCACTCACCAAACCAAGCTTATCCATTTGCACTATAAAAAATCCCCTTAGGAGTGACCCGAAACC
The DNA here is from genome assembly GCA_028641055.1 of Alopecurus myosuroides. Taxonomy (NCBI): domain Eukaryota; kingdom Viridiplantae; phylum Streptophyta; class Magnoliopsida; order Poales; family Poaceae; genus Alopecurus; species Alopecurus myosuroides. The sequence goes on along the minus strand of CM054063.1, from coordinate 311,087,018 downwards.
TAACGGCTCATTTCCTCCACTCCATTCCTTTCTCCCTCTGAGCTCTCTTTCTCCCTGAGCGCCACCACGGAAATTCCGCGCTCGTCACCGGAACCCATCGCCCGGAGGCTGCGCTCCGCCACCATTCGCCCCGCGCCGCCGCCAAGATCCGCCGGCGAATCCTTATCCGGCCCACCAAGAATCGCGAAGGGACACCAGGCTTGCGACATCTGCCTCCGCAAGGCTTCCTTCAGATCTCCTCCGGTAAACCTTTTGCACCCATTAATTTTCCCTCGCAACCTTTGATTTCTTCCTCAGATTAGATCCAGATCGGCCCGCCTCGGAATTCTTGACTAGGCCGAATTAGAATACCCATAGTCTCTTCTAGCTCGCACAAAGGACGAAGCGCATGCTCCAATCCGCTCCCCTACTACCCACAATCATTATTCTTGCCACAAATCCAAAGATAAAACTTCCAATCTAGGCTCGAACTACCCAAATTTTCCGCCTTCGCATCAATCATCCGGCTAGACCATTCCTTTTCAGTTCCTTTTATTCACGTCTGGAACTTAAGCCGCCGTCCATTGTATTCAAAAGGCTTCTTCATCATTTAGATCCCATAAATTCCCCACAATGCCTGATACCCGGAAACTTTCAAACTTTGCTCTGCAGGCTAACACCCGGATCTCCCGTAACTTTTCATACCTCAATATTATCCGGCCTATACTTAGCCGGCTCGCAACTTTCATGTCTTAATTTCCTTCTTACTTTGTACTCTGCAGGTCAGCCACATGGCTCCCAAGAAACAGGGGAAGACCCCAACCAAGGCCAAGGCCACCAACACCATTTCCACCAACTGGGCGCGGTCTATGGTCACAAAGGCCAAGTTGGAGGAGCTGGTGGAACTGGGAATTCTTCCTCCTCAGGAAAATATCCAATGGAGGGTACCGGGTAAGGAGACCCGGCCCACCCCTACAAAAGATGAGGTAATTTGTTTCGTGGAACATGTGACCCGGGGTTTTCGACCACCGGGTCACCCTTTTTTCCGTGACGTCCTCAGCCACTACGGCCTTCGTGTTTTCGATATCGGACCCAATTCTGTGCTAAACATTTCCCATTTTATTGTCCTTTCCGAATCTTACCACCCCGCCAAGTCTAGCCCTTTTTACCGAGCTTTTTCAATGCAAGCCATGCCGCGAAAGCGGTGATGGGGCGCTTCTCACTTGCGGCGGGGTTTCGATCCAGCGCCGCAAAAACTCTCTAATGCCACCCCTCACCCTTAATTCCCATGTCAAGCATTGGCAGCTTTCTTACTTCTACTGTCAAGACACTTCCCCACCCGGCCAAAAGAAACTGCCGGGTTATTCGGAGGGTCTTCTCGACATCTCTGATAAGTTTAGTGCCTTTGCCCCTAACTCGGATAGGGAGGCAATTCAACCCTTGCTAGCCAAAATTGCTACTCTTACAACCCAGGGTCTCATCGGGCTCAACCTAGTAAAGACCTGGGTCGATTTTAGGATTCAGCCCAATTCCATCCGCACAAAGCTAATGTGCGAGTATTCAGGAGAACCTTCCGATCTTCTCCGATACTCTGATAACATCTTCGCACCTAGCGACACTCATAAAACCATCAAAGGTTTTTTGACGGAAAAGCTCGAGGTAATCCGGAACATATCCGGGTTAGAGCCCTTCACGCTTGAAAACCCCGCCCCTGAGGTAAAAGTCCGACTCTGACGCCCTTACTTTCATTCTTTCCACTTGATACAGTTGATAACCTGTGCATTAACACCTTTCAGGCTGATGACGACTTTTGGAAAATCAACGCCTCCCCTAGCTCCGAAAGTCCAGAGGAGCAAGAGGCTGTTCACTCGGATGAAGGTACTCTTTGAATTTTATTTGATTCCTTTGAACTCGTCATAACCCCTTCATTTTCAACCATAACTTTGATGATATTCAGAACAAGAGGATGATGAGGAAGAAGACTCGGATGGCAAAGTAGAATCTGCCAGCGACGAGGATGAACCGGAACCGGCAACCAAAGTCGGATCCAAAAGGAAAGCTCAAGAGGCCACTTCCAAGGTTTCATATCCCCTCCTCGCATTCAATTCACATCACTTTAATGATATACCTGAGTTATCTTGACATTATTCCACTGGCCATTCTTGAAGGAGTCGCCCATGATCAAGCGTAGGTCAACTCGAAATAACCCGGGTGACGACGTCATCAACCCGGGTATTTCTTCGACTCCCACTCGGCGGGCTGGTAATTATTCTATCTTTTCTCGACCGGCACATTCCCCTTGAACTATTCTTATATGACATCTAACCTGACAATTTTCAGCCTCTCCCGAGTCTGATGACGGGTTTCCTTGTGACTTCGCGGTGAACACCGGGTAAGATCCCCTTCCAGATGCTCTTCCACACTTCATCACCCTTTCCTGACCGCGTATTTAACTGCTTCTTGATAACATTTACAGGGCCACGGTCGTCGTTAGCGACCAAGAGGGCATGGAAGACGAGGGCCCGGGTCAGGGGAGCCCGGCCGATAAGACTACTGCCGTGTCTGGCGGTGAAAAACAAACATTGCCGATTAAACCGGACGCCCAAGAAACCGAGTATCCAATTGCTTCCCATGCGAGCAAGAAGAAGAAAGCCACAACCTTGGGTGCCGAAGGAGTGTCGGATTCCAATGCACAAATGACCCGGGTTCCGCCTCCCTCTAAGAAGAAAACCTCTTCTCGGAATTCCCAAGGCCCCGGGTCTTCTGATACGGGTAAAGATACTTTTGATCAATTGATGAACACGCTCCTCACCATGAAGGCTTCAGAGGGCGATATTTTAGAGCGCATGGCTGCAGAGCACCAGGTAAAAGCGCTTGTCGTCTCATATTGCATATCTAGTCCCCAAGTTCCGAGTATGACTTGCAAAAGTTATGCTTGGTACTTCACGCCATATTTATCTTATCATAACATCCAACTGATGCTTGCCTTCCTTTCTACTTACAGGCACAGATAACTCGGTCTGATGAAACTTTACTGAAGACCGAACAATGTCTTCTTGCCGAGATAAAACGACGGGAAATCCTTGAGGATGACATGGAAACTTTGAAGAAGGATGTTTCCAAATATAAGAAGAAGTGCCTCACCGCTCGGACCGACTTGAAGAATTTATCGGATCAAGTCACCGATACTTACCAGATCTTACTTAGTAAGTTTTTGTCTGCCGACTAATTTCATGCTTCTTGTTATGCACCACTCTGGGTTACTGATACCTTCTTGCTTCTGTTTCAACTGCAGGTGCCAACCTTGCACCTCCAGAGGAAGATACTATTGCCAAGGCTAGGACCCTGAAGACTGTGCTCCGGACTTTCTTTGCCGGCACAAAATTTATATTGGACGCCATACATTGGCCCACAGAAGCCTATCCGGGTGAAGAGAATCTCGTCCAAGCCTGCTCCACTGTGCCTGGCTGGATTGAACTCTGGAAGCGTTCGTCCTGCCGCATTGGAATAACCCGGGCATTGACCTTGGCCAAAGCCTACTTTCCGAAGCTTGACCCGGCGAAGATAATATCTGGGTTTCCCGAGTTCAAGGCGGATGGTGCCAAATTTACGCCTAAGGACTTCAAGGCCATTCAGTCAGCAGTGCGCCCCTCTGCTACCACTTTAGCCGATAGCTTGGACCTGAATACGCTAATGACTGCGTATGACGCCGATGGCAAAGTTATCACAGAGGAAGCACCCCCGCCCTTTGACCTCTTAGAGAAGTGGGCCGATCACTCGGCCAAAAAGAAGGAGGCAACTGCGAAGAGGGAGGCCGAGTTAAAATCAGGGCCATCCGCCTCTACACCGTCCGTCCTTCCACCTATCCGCCCTGGCGCGGTGAGTCCGGGTGGCTCTGCCAGGAAAGCTAAGCAGCAGGCCCAGGAGCAAGACCCGGAAGATCGCACTCAGGAGACCGAGTAGGGTAATGATGTCATAATACCTTAGTCACGTGGGGCCTTTTCATTTGAACTATTTATCCTGCCAATGGTGCGCCTGTGCACTTCTGATACCAATGCCATAACTTGTAATGTACTTCTATTCGGTGACATATTTTTGCGGCTTTCCCTGCCTTTTGATAATCGTGCTATTTTGTCTGTTCTTTTGAACTTGTTCTTGATACCCAGCTTTCTTTTTAGCTCCCTTTGTAAGACTCGGTTTTTCCAAGACCAGGGGCTTTGATAAGTGAAATTTTCTTGAAGTCCCTAAGACTCGGATGGTAGGGCCGTTCGAAACTTGGTATCCAAGTAGTTTGTTTCTGTTTCGAAGTCCCCAGTCCCCATGACCCAATGTACGAGCCATGGGGGCGTGGCCTTTCTCAGAGGACAAATTATTTTTTACCAAGTCAAAACCCTAAGGCCACCCCGTGTAAGTACTGAAGTTATGCTTGATAGTCATTGAGTTTCCGGCTATCAGCCTTGTACTCTGCATAAACTTGTGGTTTAGATGACCCTTTTGACTATCTTATACTATAAGCCGGCTTTCGCGTGGATACCATGTTGTTACATCTATACGAAAACAGGGTCAGGCAAGTCCCATTGGGCTTCATGGCTGATTGTAATCATAAGCGAACAAATCATGCCACTTTTAGTGCGATTCACATCGAGCTTAAGTAAGAAAAGTCAAGAAAAGTTGGCTTCTTTGCCCAGTCATAAGATTGCAGCCGTACTCGTTTGCGAGTAATCGGCCCTTACAACTTATAGCTATCTATGCCGGGTCATTCGGGTTAGTGGCTGGTTACCTGAGCAACCCACCCCCAAGACCTACATGCAATCGATGCTTTTGATGATATTGAATTATCGATGTCGCAGGGATACTACTTACTTGTAATCAGGGCGAAATGACATAGGACTTGATAACCATCTCTTTATTGATACTAGAAATTTTGGGTTAGCAGGCCGCCTCATTAAAAACCTTCCAGTCCCCTTAGGTACCCTGGGTAGGAAAAGAGCGCGTCTGAAACCTGCCGCCCGTTACATTGTTTAGTTCTTCATAAGCACCGGTCCTGACCTGGCTTGACCAATGCACATCCTCCATATGTTGGACCTTTTTCTGATGAGTACCGGGTTTGCTAGCCAACCCGGGTGGGGTGTTTCCATGACTTGGCTGGTTGTGAGCGGCCGTGTAGCTTCTTCCTTCACAGCGGATTGCTTGGGGGAGTCAACTTCGATTAAGGCCACTATTTTAGGATCTTGCGTTACCTTGGATTTTGCTTTTTCGCCTTCAGTACTCGGCCTTTTTGATGTAATTCTGTCCTCCGGGTCTGCTTGAGACCGATAGTGCTTGAGTTCTTCTTTTCTGCAGGCCTGCTCGGCCATTGCTGCATCTCCTTCGTCGCATTCAGCCGCTATGTCTCGATTTCCATGTATGGTAATGGTCTTCTTGGGACCCGGGATTTTTAGCTGTAGATATACGTAACACGGCCTAGCCATGAATTTGGCATAAGCCGGCCTTCCAAATAGCGCGTGATAGGGGCTGCGCAATTTCACTACCTCAAAGGTGAGCCACTCAATTCGATAGTTATCCTTTGACTCTCCGAAAGCTACCTCCAATGCGATTTTTCCCTCGGGGCATGCTGAATGACCCGGCACTATCCCATGAAAAACTGTTGAGCTTTTTTGCAGTTGAGATTCCTTGAGACCCATGCGTAGGAAGGTTTCCCAATACAGTATATTGATGCTGCTTCCACCATCCATTAAAACCTTCTTCAGTTCGTACCCATTGACTTGCGGTGCGACTACTAGTGCCAAGACTCCTGGGTGTTCCACTCTTTCCGGGTGATCCCTTCTGCTCCATGTTACCTCCTGTTCTGACCATCTCAAGTATCTCGGGACGGCTAACGAAACTGAGTTGACCGCTTGCTTCAGTATCTTTTTGTCCTTGTTAGAGCCTCCTGTGGTGTGCACATGATATTGACCCAATTGTTTGGGGTTAGCCTGGAAGCCTCCTGCCCCCCCTTGGTTATTACTTTGATTTCCAGCCGCCGGGTTACCAGATGGGGGTGGGCCATTGCCCGGGTTTGCCCCTGGACCCGGTCCTCCTCCCTGCCCTGCACCTCGCATAGCTCTGTGCACTTCCTCATTTTTCCATCTTTGTAAATCGGCGCACTGTTCTAGGGAGTGGTTAGCTGGCCTGCCATTCCTGCTGTGCTTCGGACATGCCATCCTGAATATGTCCCAATTGTTACCCGGCCTTGGTGGACCTTGATAATTTCCTCCATTGTGGTTACCTCCGTTGAAATTTCCTTCTGCTCTTGGCCTCGAAGACCCGGCTTCTGGGTTGGCGACAAGCTCGGAGCCTCCTTCGAAAGGGCGCTTGTTCTGGCTATTTCCATTGTTACCTGATGCTGATCCGTTGCCGGTTCTTCCATTACCGCTTGTGTTTGCTTTTGCCTTCTTGTCATCAGCTTCTTCTTCTGTAGTATCTGTAGCAGCATGTTTGTTGCACGCATCCATCAATTCTCCCATTGTGACTTCCGACGCATTTCGACTGGACTTTATGCGAGTTAACTTTTGCACTAAAGGTATATACTTGCATGTTTTTGCCATGGCCTGTAGCGCATCCTTGGGCTGGATATCCGTGGATGAGTGAAGTATCTCCATAACCCGGCGCACCCAACTGCGCGCCGATTCTCCCTTCTTCTGAACGCATCGCTCTAGATCATCAATAGTGAATAATTTCCTGCAGGTCCCGTGAAAGTGTTTGACAAACGTGGTCTTCAATTCCTCCCAAGACTTGATTGATCCCTCTGGTAGATTAGTGAACCACAATTTTGCTGCTCCTTCCGACATCATCAGATACATGAACTTGGCTTGGAGGTTCTCGGACGCGTTGCGAATTGACATTGCCATCTCGTAACTGCTTAGCCATGTTTCGGGATCCATGGTTGGCTCATAATTCACTACTTTCCCTGGCTCTTTGAATTTTTCCGGGTAAGGTTCAGCTCTAATATTGTCCGAGAGACACTTGGGTCCCGCAAGAACGGTTGAAGCTGGCCTTGCTCTAGAAACGTGCGATGCCGCGGGGGGCGCGGCTGGGCGCGGTGCTGCGGGAGGTCCATGCGCTGCAGACCCGGCCGCGGCCCTCCGAGCCCTAGAACTGTCCACGACGGCCTGTGCTGCTGATGCTGCCTGAGCGCGGGGAGGAGGCGGCATTTGCTGCTGCTCTTCCCTCCGCCGCGCTGAACTTGTTTGGATATTCCCTTGCTGCTGACTGACGTATGGCGTCCCGTGCATACCGCTTCTGTGATCCGGGTAATTGGCTTGCTGTGCCACCGCAGTGTGCAACAGCTCGATGGCTTGCCGAGTCTTCTCTGCATGGGGTGACTCTCCCACAGGGATTTGATTCAATGCGAGTGTCGCTGCATATACGTTGTCCATAGGATTGTTGTAGTGGCCGGCTGGTGTGCGGAATCGTGATGGTGGCGTCGGCAGTAGATCGTTGCCGGTTGTGACTCTAGTTTGTGGTGGGGGTAACCCGGTCCGTTCATTCGCCGGATGTGTCGCTGCTATCATCTGTTGGGGTGCGGTTCCTTGGTTCACCACTGGTATCGGCTGATCCTGAGGTGTAACGAATAAATTAGCCGGATTAATGACCCCGCCCGTTGCTGGTAACCTGGTGTGGTGCCTTTGATGTATCCTGGACGTTTCCTCTCGAAGCCGGGTTTCCAACGCATCTAGCTCGCGCCGTCGTGTGGCCATCCCTTGCTTTTCTGCCTCTACCTGCCTTCTTTGCTGTTCCAGCGCACGACGCGCCACATCTAGATCCCTGACGCGTTCCGCTGCGTTCTCCGGAGTGATAACCGTCGGGAGAACCGTGGGGTCTAGAATCAGATTGTTATCGAATAGGGCCGGGTGGCGCGGGTTCGAAGGACCCGCCCCTGGTGTCCGGTTTTCTAAGAATCCGAACGTGTTTGCATGCAACTCCTCATCCGCTGCTCTGCTGGTTACTGATGCCGACTCTCCATCAACCCGGGTCAAGACCGGGTCTCCGTTAACCGCGCCCTGTTGCTGGGCCACTGCCTGAGCCGCCCCGACTGATGCCGCGGTTGTGTTTCCTTGGTTGGCCGCGGGGGCCGCATAGACTGCAACTCGGCGTACGATATCCGGTGCAAATTCGGGCTGTTCTTCCTCACCGTTCTCCTCATACCGGTTTTCCAGTAGATCCAAGATAGACCCGGTATCATCTTCTCCTTGGGCCCGGTCGCGTGGGGTCCATGCCGGCTCCTCCGGCTGTTCCCACTCCGCGATGGGTTCTTCTGCCGGATATGTCGTTCCAGTCGATTCTTCATCATCTGATCGGATAGACGTGGCTTTTCCTGGCATAGAATCAGATCCAACGTCGTCAGGGATCGAATTGGAAGCACATACCATACCGATGAAGACGCTGATCCGGCCGATCGTCACGACGGATCCGGTTTCGAGGTGATCCGACTCCGGCCCCCAGCCGGAATCGTCCACCACCTTTTCTCCTTCGTGGTCGATGTAGATTTCGCCGATGACAAGATTCTTCATGCCCTTCCGAGCTTCTCCCGTGATGTAAACACCTTTGGACGCAGGCCCCACGGTGGGCGCCAACTGTCGTGGGATAATCACGGCAGATGTTACCGGGGGTAACTGATCTTGGGGAAAGACGACACAGGCATTTGGGAGAGGGTTTAGCTCAGAGGAAAACATGGTGCAATTCGATCTGATAGCCGGTAATCGAAGTCGCCGGATCTCTATTCTCGATATGATAACTCGATTAGGGTTCACACTGGATGCTCGATATCACGCGATATTGCTAGGGTTCTTAGATCTCTGCCTAAAACTATACCTGGGGGTCGGTTTATAAAGCACCCGTACCCCCTAGCTTATTCGGCAAGACACATCTCGGATCCTACCCGGATACGGCGCACTAACCATAACTTTCCTTTACAGTAACCCATAATCCGGGTCATTGGGCCCACAGGCTTGGGCCTCCACAAGCTTCTTTATTCTTAGCCGAATCCTGCACATCGTCCTTCGGGCCGGGTTATTCCTCGGAACTTGGCATACCGGGTTAGCATCCCCCTGTCAAGAAGTTTGATCTTTAGTTCCGGGCGGCCACGGCAACCGGGACTAAAGGACCAATAGTCTCGGGTGGCCAGGTCAACCGGGACTAAAGACTGGGGAGGCCAGCGGACTGGACCATTAGTCCCGGGTGGCCAGGCCAACCGGAATTAATGCCCGCCACGTGCCTCAACGCGCTTCCCAACCTGCGACGTATGACCTTCTGTCGCGGGTCTCCTCCCGACCCGGGACTAAAGACTCATTAGTCACGGGGCGCGACGTTTGGGGACTGATGGGGGCGTATGGAAGGCCTTTTTTCTACTAGTGGGTTTTCCTTGGCGTTACAGCCGGCGCTTTGATACATCCAAATCGTATCACTTTTTCCAAAACAAATTCTTATGGTTTGCCTCTAAACTTGTGAGTTTTTGATACCACTAACACGGACTAACGCTGTTGTCAACATTGGTGTCTCGTTTTTATGAATAAAAATCAACTTTCTAGAAAATGCCCAGAAAAGACCCCATTGGGGATATATCACGAGAAGACCTCGGGAGCCAGAAGGAGACCTAGAGAGGGGCCAAGAGGGGGCCAAACCACCCCTGGGCGCGCCCCCCTATGCTGCACCGCCTGGTGGTGTGGGACCCCCAGGCACCCCCTCGGACTCCCCTTTCGACTACTTATGCCCCATAAACCAAAAACGCGAGGGGGTTCATCATATTCCGCAGAAACACAACAGAGCGCCGCTGCCACCCCGAAACTCAATTCGGGGATAAGAAATTCCTATTCTAGCACCCTGCCGGGACGGGGAGTCGAAGGAGATCATCTCCATCGACACTGCCACTCCATCTCCATTAACAGTCCATGATTCCCCTGTCCATGTGTGAGTGAACCCCGCAATAGGCTAAGAGGGATGGAAGGGATTGGATGAGATTGATCATGTAATAATGCCAGATTCTTAGGGCATAGTGCCTAGTATCAGTTATTAGTGTTTCCTACAGTTGTTGCAAATTGTTATGCTTAATGCTTGTCACTAGGGCCCGAGTGCCATGATTTCAGATCTGAACATGTTATTGTTTCATGAGCATAATTATGTTTCCTGCAAGTTGTTTACACATATTGTTGTCCGGAACCCGAGGCACCAAAGTGATATAAATTGGGACAACCGGAGGGGATGTCTGCGATGTGAGGATCACATCTGTTCACGGAGTGTTAATGCTTTGCTCCGGTGATTCATTAAAAGGAGCACCTTAATTACCAGTAGTTTCCATCGAGGCCCTGCTACCACGGGTTGGTAGGACAAAAGATGTTGTGCAAGTTTCTCATTGCGAGCACGTACGACTATAATGGAACACATGCCTGTTGTTAACCTAGAACTTGGATGCTTTATTATTATTATTTTCAATTCCCACGCTATTATTATTACATGAAATTTCTATCCATGCAACGCCCGTTCATCCATTCCCTCTATGCCTACGGTACTCCCAACCTGCTGTTTTACGCGATTGCTACTGCTGTTACTATTTTACTACTGCTGCTATAAAACTGTTACCACTGATAAATTGTTGCGAGCAAGTCTACTTCCAGGTGCAGCTAAATTGACAACTCAGTTGTTAAGGCCAATAAATATTCTTTGGCTCCCCTTGTATTGAATCAATAAATATGGGCTTTACTTCCCTCGAATACTATTGCGATCCCCTAAACTTGTGGGCCATCAAGACAATTTTCTGGCGCTGTTGCCGGGGAGCATAGCTTTATTTCATTGCTCACATGAACGTGATATTGTTCGCTGTAAGCCTTTCAGCATTGGTAATACTCGTGATGGAAAATTTCCTATATTACCATCCACTACAAGGAGAGGTACAACTTTGAACACCTATGTTGCTCTTGATTCATCATCTGATATGAGTAAGCTTCTTACACCACCACATGCTACACACACTATTACTTCTGTTGAGTCTGAAAATTCTTCTAATACTTTTGATGATGCTTCTGTTGTGATTGATGATACTGGTTCACTAGGTCCTTTCCTAAATGCTACTATTTCTAAACCCAAAAAAATTGAAAATGTTGAAATTCGTGTTGAAAATATTGGTACACCTGTTAATTCAACTGAGTTTATTGATGATCTTGATGAAACTTATATTGAACTTAATGATGACTTTATTGAAGAAGCTCAAGCTACTACCGGTGCAAGTGCTCTTAAGAGTCTTCTTGCAAGCTAAGCTATTAAATATAAATCTTCTCTTCATGCTAAATTTGCTACATCTCTCATACACATTAGAGACAAGGATTATGATTTGTCTCTATATCTTACATATCTATTATTGAGAAGGAACCTTTTTGTGGAACTGAAAGTAAAAGTGTTATAGATCACATAAATGAGCTTTTATCTATGAGTAGCTTATTTTATGATGATAATAAGCTGCGTACTTATTTTGTTACCAAGATTTTTCCTTTCTCATTAAAAGATCTTTCAAAAATATTTTCCTGCTAGTGCTCAACATGCTATTGTGCAAGAGATCTTCAACTTTGAGCAAATTATAAAGGAGAAAAACTATCTGAATCTTGGACAAGGTTTGTTCTTTAATAAGAGCATGCCATGGTTATCCGCTGCCTGAAAATGAGCTCCGAGATATATTTTATAATGGAGTAACTGTTGAATATAGGACATACCTGGATAGTTGTGCTGGTTGTGTTTTCAGGAAAAGAACTCAAGAAGAACCTAAGGAGTTAATGGATAAAATAGCCATAAATAATGATGATTGGAATATACCTGAGACTACACCTACACTAGAGCCAACATCAACACCAACACCAACACCAACACCCAAGAAGAGAGGGATGATTGAATTAACTGATGAAATGATGAAGGAAGCCAAGAAATCTCTTAAAGAGAGGGGTATTAAATATGAAGATGCCTCCTATAGAAGAATTATGTAAGCATATTGCCCACATCAACAGTTGAGGTACACTCTCTCCAATACTTTGATAATAGATATATTCCCTACTCTAAACCACATGATCAATGCTTAGATGAATTTGATAATTATGTTGTTAAGAAAAATAATTTTAATAGGAGAGTGCAAAATCACCTTATGGAAAACTCTAGAGCTATTGATAATTTGCATGGTATTATTGAGAGAACCTCTAATGATGTTAAAATGCTTGTTAAACATTTTCATATGGTTCAAACTCAAATTGATCAATTACTAAAGTGCAAAAAGATATGCTAGCTAATGCTTCTAAAGAAAAACATGTTCGTGAAATAATTACTTGAAGTGGTATTTCTACTCAAGATCCCTTTTATCCTGAAGCACACCCTAAAAGAATTGAACAATATTCTCAGCAACCTAATAACAATAGTTCTCCTTCTAAGAAAAAGAAGAAGAGACATAAATCTGTTGTAGAATCTCCTGAACTTTCTAAAGATCCTAATAGTATATCTATTTCTCATGCTATAACAAAAAGTGGTAATGATAAAAGTGATGATTCTGATAAAAAGAAATTGCAGCTGGACCTGAAAATAAAACTAAAACTGTGAAGTACACTAAGGGGGATTTCATTGCCAATAAACTTGGTAAAGAAAGAGAGTCTTGGGTACAAAAAGCAATGTCTTTTCCCAATAAGAACCACAAATCTAAGGAAGAAGAACATTATAATAAATTCTGTGAGTGGATGAAACCTCTGTTTTTGCAAATTCCTTTGACGGATGCTATTAAACTGCCTCCTTATTCAAAATATATGAAATATATTGTCTCAAAACAAAGGAAAATTCCTCGTGACGAAATTTCCACTATGCTTGCTAATTACTCTTTTAATGGTAAGGTTCCAAAGAAGATTGGAGACCCTGGTATTCCAAATATTCCTTGTTCCAATAAAAATAATTATGTTAGAACTACTTTATGTGATTTGGGAGCTGGAGTTAGTGTTATGCATATCTCTCTGTCTACGAGACTCTCTTTGAAAAAATTAATACCTACTGATATATCTTTACAAATGGCTGATAAATCTACTGCTGATCCTATTGGTATTTGTGAGAATGTTTGATACGCCATAAACGTATCCATAATTTCTGATGCTCCACGATGATATTATGCCAATTGCTACATGTTTTCTCCCTTCTTTATTCATTTTTATCGATTTTCCTGACTAACCTATTCACAAGATGACACAGAGCCAGTTCCCTGTTTTCTGCTGTTTTTAGTTTCAAAAAAGTTGTTCTGGAAATATTCTTGGAATTGGAAACTTTGAAGCCCGGAAGTCCTATTTTCCCAGGAAGCATCCAGAAGACCGAAGAGGAGTCGAAGAGGGGCAATAGGGGGGCCACATCATAGGCTGACGCGGACCCCCCCTAACCGCCCAGCTATGGGTGTGGGGCCCCTAGAGCTCCACCGCCTTTGCCCTTTCACCAATTTAAGCCCCCGGATGGAAATCCCTAAGTACCTGATCAAAATCCCAGAAAAAGTTCCGCAGTCGCCATCACCGTCAACCCTAGACCAGGAGGGTTCTGGAGCTGTTTTCCGGCACCCTGCCGGAGAGGAAATCATCACCGGAGGCTTCTACGTCACCATGCCTGCCTCCGGAGTGATGCGTGAGTAGTTCATCCATGGACTACGGGTCGATATCAGTAGCTAGATGGTTTCCTCCTCCTCATATGCCTCCATGTTTAGATCTCGTGAGCTGCCTATCATGATCGAGATCGATCTTATGTAATTCTTTATGTTGTGTTTGCTGGGATCCCATGAATATTAACCTTATGCCAAGTTGATTATAGTATTTATTGCATATGCTATTTGTGATCTTTCATGCTTTCCGTTGCTAGTGGTTGCTCTGGCCAAGTAGTTGCTAGTGACTCCAAGAGGGAGTTTTTATGGTTGATAGTGGGTTCATGCCTCCTTGTTGCCTTGCTCGAGTGACATAAATGTGAATGGGGAGGATGTGATGTTGCCATTAGGGATAAAACAACGGTGAGAGTACCTGCGTGTATAATCATTGCGTACATTACACACTTTTTTTAATGCAATTATCTGTTGCTTGCAACTTAATACCTAAGGGGATTCGGATGATAACCTGAGGGTGGATTATTAGTCATAGATGCAGAGGGATGTCGGTCTATGTATCTTGTTGTAATGCCCACACTAAATATCATAGTAATCTTGATGTTATATTGTGCACTACGATGCAACCTTTATTTGTCAATTGCCAAGCTATAATTTTTCCACCCAACATGTCATTTTTATGGAGAGACACCACTAGTGAACCTATGAACCCTGGTCCATTTTCCACACTGTTAAACGAACCACAACAATTTCCTTCTCTCTCTACTTTCTGCAAGCATTCAACTGTTTTCCACACTATACGTCTAATCTTTGTTTTCAGCAAGATAGGTGAGATTGACAACCTCACTATACCGTTGGGGCAAAGCATTTTGGTTGTGTTGTGTGCAGGTTCCACGTTGTTGCTGATACCGGTGAAGCACCAGCACCACCGTCAGTGGCATCAACCTTCTGAAGGTCCTCCTTCTCCTACCGGATTGATAACCTTGGTTCATAACTAAGGGGAAAACTCCTACCGCTATGCTCATCAAACCCTCCTCTTGGGGTATCCCAACGAGTGCAAGATCTGCACCATCAACGACTTTTTCTGGTGGCGTTGCCGGGGAGAAGTAAGTCTTCTCGCAAGGGGAGTCTCTCACTCTCAAACTCTTTATTTTGTTTATTGTCTTGTTTTTAGTTTTGTATTGTTTTTATTCTCTATATTGAAACCCCCAAAAAAATTAGTTTACTTCATAGCTGCTATTTATTTGCTTGCTTTTATTTCACTAGAATGAGTATCCCTGTAGTTGAGGTTCGTTATTTTAAGCAACAAGGGGGAGAGAGTTTAAAAGATGCTTGGTATAGAATAAATGTTGCTCATATTAAATGTACAACAAAATATTCTACCCTGATACTCCTGAGTAATTTTTATGTTGGTATTTTTGGTTGGTATAGATATGTGTTAGATACTATTACAGGTGGTATTTTTCTAGGAACTCCTGTTGTAGAAGCCTGCAATTTGACTGAAAGTTTAGTAGGATCACCCCCCCCCTATTACAACTGTTAAAACTGAGATCACTTTGGAGGATGTTATTAATAAACTAAACTCTTTGTAAATGAACTTATCAATTTTCCTGGATAATTCTAGCAAAATTAATGAATCAATAATTACTATTGATAAAAGAATCACCGCTTTAGAGGCTAGCAACACTCATGAAAATCAAAATATTAGGATTGGTAAATTAGAAGATGCAATGGGAACCTTAAGCTCAACTTTTTCAACCCTTAATTTCAAGAAGGAGAAAGCCTTTGTGGGAAAGGAGCAAAGATTCATGTATGTTCCCAAGACCAACTAAACCCAAATCTCAATTTGTGCTGAAAATTGCTAACACAATTAATTAAACTAAGAGTGACCTCCATGTTTAATCTTCAGAAACATCTGGAGTACCTATTGCTGCAAACAATGGTTTAGAGGAAGTTACTGTTGATGCTTCTTCACTTGAAAATACTTGAGTTGATCTTTTATGCCTAGCTGAAAGGCGTTAAAGAAAAGCGCTACTGGGAGACAACCCGTTTTATTTCTCCGTTTTCATTCAGTTTTCCTTTGTTTTATTTGGTGTGCTTTGCACCTGGATGTTGTCTATTTCCTTAGCAACACCTCTGTAGATTTTCTTTTGTGTTTTTGTTGAGCCAAGTAAAGCCTCTAGTGGAAAGTTGACACTATATTTTGGATTTCTGCGCAAAAAACAGATTTTTGCTGTCCACTCTTAATTCCGTTAAACATCACAGAAAATTCAAAATGACCTGAGTTATATACGTAACTTTTCTTAGTTGACAATTTTTTATTTGAGCAACAGAAGATTTTCGAAAAAATCGATCTCTGCCTGCTGTTATGTTTTGACAGATTTCTGCCATTTATCGCATTTGCATCTTAATCTCTTTCTTTTGGTGTTCTTTTGATAAAAAGAATTTTAAAAGAAGTTGTGACTATAGCTAATGTGTTTTTATTGCTAGTCTTTTGTTTAAACTGAACCATGTGAGTTTATTATTTCGATTGCACTAACGTTGATAATGAAGATTGTCAGAATTTTGATGTGAAGGAAGTTTTCAAGGGTCAAGAGAAGAGGATGATATGATGTGATCAAGAAGAGTGAAAAGCCTAAGCTTGGGGATTCCCCGGTGGTACATCCCAGCAAATTCCAAGAAAACTCAAGCGTCTAAGCTTGGGGATGTATCAACAAATTATCAGGTCACTTCTACTCAAACTAAATTTTTATTCGGTCGCATCTTATGTGCTTTACTTGGAGCGTCTTTTACTTTTTTTTCATAATAACCTTGGTTGGACCCCAGCATTCTTTTATTGGAGAGTGACACGCTCCGCTTTTTCTTGAGAATACATTGTATTCTTAATCTCTGTCTAGCTGTTGCATTTATTTAGCTCCTGTTTTGCATGCATCTCTTATCAGAGCTGTTAGTTCTAGTAGTATTATGTGAGTACTCTCATGTTTTCTTGCTGTATCATAAAGAGTATTTTTCTAAAGCATGTTTTGTATGGTGCCTGTTGGGAGAAAGAAAACTGATGCTTGAAGTAGAATCTATAACAGTACTAGTAGAAGCTTGTATAGACTGTGGGTAGAACTTTTTCATGCCATGCTAAATGTTATTTCAGTTTTAAAGCCTTGTTGTTATTGAGTAGCATGATTAGCCTCAACTAGCTGAGAGTGTTTTATATGTACTGAAAGATTAATGAGTTGTTCTTGTCATAGTAAAGCATCAATATATGGTATTCTCTTTCGAATGTTTTATTTGGTTGACTTGGCCCATGCTCACACCATGTTTAGGACTACAAACCAGTCACGAATAGCCTCCATGACCACATAGTTTTTGAACTTGTGATACTGCTTATGTTTTAATTAATGATGCTTATCTCGCTATGCATGATTATGGCTCTTATGCTCTCTTGATTTGTCGCTCCCAGTCTTTTGCTAGCCTTCACCTGTACTTAGTAAGACCTCTACTCGTGCATCCAAACTCCCTTAAACCAATGTTTTTCCCATTGTGTCCATCATACCTACCTACATGTGGTATTTAACTGCCATTCCAAATAATTGCTCATGTGTTACCTTTAAAACCTTCAAAATTATTCCTGCTTTGTGTTCTTGTTTTTGCTCATTAGGATGTCAATAGAGAATCTTTATATCACTTGTCGATTTGATTTCACACCCTGGACTACTGGCTTGATCCGCTTATCCAAATGATAGAAGAGCTGGCAGCGGGGTGCCCACCCGCAAATTAATACAAAAAAATGCTCTTCACTATTTTTCCCTGATCATATCAGTCAAAGGATAATTGTGTAAGAAAACACTACCAAATTCCGTGTGATCCGGAATGTTTTGAGCGGAACATTTTGATAACGTCGCGTGTTTCCGTCGCGGATGGCTGAAAAGTCGATTTTGCTCTCGACGTATTGGTTTGGTCCGTCGCAGACTGGTTTTGCCCGACTTTTTGCTACTTTTACGTCGCGACTTTTCGTCTCCGGCCCAGTAGCCCACTAAGAGCCCAGTTGCCTTCGACGAAACTGGCTTGGTCACGTAGAACGTCGCGAATTTTCATCGGACCTACACATCTTGCCATGTTTGACTGCTTTGACCGGCAACGACCGCGCTCTCTCGCGGTTGTTCCTAACGTTTTTTTTTTGCACGGGCCCAGCTGTCAGTTCACCAGTTCACACCAGCATCACAAAGGTTACCCACCAGCATTACAAAGGTTACCTTCCATCATCACAACATGCTCACATCATTAATTAAATAGTTTAATGTCATAGATAGGGTTCACATCACAACAGGTGCACCTCAGCATCTAAATAGTTTCTCATCGATATGGTTCACGTCACTTTTTCCTACTGATCCATCCATTCCAAAGGCACATCCACAGGTTCCATGTCACTTTTCCTAGTCACCAATCCATTCCAAAGGCACATCCACAGGTTCCACGTCACTTTTCAGCGAGCTCAATCCATACGAAAGGCACATGCACAGGTTCCACATCACTTCTCCCATTGATCCATCCATTCCGAAGCCACAGCCACAGGTTCGCAAACCCTACAAAAAAGGCATCATACATGTTTAGAACATCATCAACTATGAGGACAACCATCAGCACAGTCTAATTATCGGCACATGCAACAAAACAAATAAAAGTGTAATAGTGAGCCTCATTGCCAACCATGGTACATACAAATGACACGCAATAATTCTGACACATTTACCAATATAGTAAAATGAGGCACAACTGAACTTGTGCTGCATGCTATTTGCTATAGTAGCCATACTGCTAGACACATTGCTGCATATTAATCATTGGCAGAGACAGTTTAATCATTGGCACACGTATAAAGCACAAATGTTTAGCAATAGAAAATAAGAAAAGTAGCCTCATACTAATAAGCACAAAACAAAATTAATGAGATCATCGAACATTTACCAAGGAAGATGCAGAACCAATGTGGCTGTACACAACACTAGGTAATTGCTCGATGATCTCATCAAGATCGAGTGCACACTTTAATCATAGCCACATGTATCAAGCACGGATGTTTAGCAATGGAAAACAAGAAAAGTAGTCTCATAATAATAAGCACAAAAGAAAATTAATGAGATCGTAGAACACTTTACCAAGAAAGATGCAGAACCAATGTGGTTGTACACAATAGTAGGTAAAATGCTCGATGATCTCAACAAGATCGAGTGCACAGTTTAATCATTGGCACACGTATAAAGCACAGATGTTTAGCAATGGAAAACAAGAAAAATAGCCTCATACTATTAAGAACAAAACAAAATTAATGAACATTTTACCAAGGAAGATGTAGAACCAATGTCGTTGTACACAACGCTAGGTAAAATGCTTGATGATCTCAACAAGATCGAGTGCAAAGTTTAATCATTGGCACATGTATCAAGCACAGATGTTTAGCAATGGAAAACAAGAAAAGTAGCCTCAGACTAATAAGCACAAAACAAAGTTAATGAGACCATCGAACATTTTACCAAGGAAGATGCAGAACCAATATGGTTGTACACAACACTAGGTAAAATGCTCGATGATCTCATCAAGATCGACTGCACAGTTCAATAATTGGCACATGTATCAAGCATAGATGTTTAGCAATGGAAAACAAGAAAAGTAACCTCATACTAATAACACAAAATAAAATTAATGAGATCATTGAACATTTTACCAAGGAAGATACAAAACCAATGTGGTTGTACACAACACTAGGTAAATGCTCGATGATCTCATCAAGATCGAGTGCACACTTTAATAATTGGCACATGTTCGAAGCACAGATTTTTAGCAATGGAAAACAAGAAAAGTAGTCTCGTACTAATAAGAACAAAACAAAATTAATGATATCATTGAACATTCTACCAAGGAAGATGCAGAACCAATGTGGTTGTACACAACTCTTCGGAGATGCGCGACTTGGTCTTCAATCATTTCCACCTCGTTTCCAAAAAGCAGTGCTCGTCATAGTCTTGAGTCCCTTGGATTTTGGGACCTATAAAGGAAGAAATAATTTAATCCTGGCTAACCTGTAGGTGCATAAGAGAGTAATAAAACATTTTGTTGGACCTATGACCTCTACGAGCAACCTTTCCTTCACTGACGAGATCCTCCCGAGTTGGAATTTTATTAACTACATTGACCAGAATGCCACGAGACTCCAGAAAGAGACGATACTCTGGATATATTTCAACAGGTGCATCCATCCAGTTACGAGTTTCATAAGGAGATATGGTGCAGAAGCTACAGCCTCGACTAGAGTGCTACAACCAAATATGAAAAGAAGAAAAATAAACCTAGTAGCTATGAAGGCGGAAGGAGATACTAACTTATATGCTACTATTTACCTTGGTTATCTGAAGAACAGGGGGCCTTGCGAGCTCCAAGGCCTTGTTCAGGTGGATCTCCATCTGGGTGGCGGCAGCGATCTTCGAGATGCCTTTGATGGTAGTGTGAGCTAAATCCATGGCTGGTGGTGACCTAAAACACGTCAATGACGGTGGCCGCCGGCATGTAACCTACATCCGCCGCCATCTAACCTAGATCAAATCGTTTGGTTGAGGATGGTTAAGGGATGCAACCCGCACTTACCAGTCATTGGTTGAGGACGTCGGTCAGGACGGGGAAGCTAGGGACGGCGCCACATTGATTGCCACCGCCAAGTGGGCGAAGTGGAGGCACTCGGTTTTTTTTTAGGAGGGGGCCCAGAGTGATCCCTTTTAGTGAGGAAGTAGCCGAGAGTGGGCGAGGGAGCGCGACGGCCTATGAAGCTGACGAGTAGGACCCGTGTGAGGCTATTTCGGTGAAGATTTAGCGCGCGCGGGGCTGTGACGCTGACGAGTGGGACCCCGTGTGAGACTGTTTCGTTTTTTAGCGTGCGCGGCTGTTACCGGTCGTCATTTAGGCGCGCAGATGTTAGGTTTGGATGTGAATTTTTTAAAATTGAGGGGCTATGTGTTAATTAGGGTACAAAGGGCTATAGCTGCCAATTGTGGCATGTTGTCCCATAAATTTAAGGTTTTTGAAATGTAAATCTTTGCTAACACGAAAAAGGCTGCATTTTTACCATTAGTTCTTTATTTTCTACTAATTAAATGAAGAATTAAAAACCATTCATCCATTAGATAAACGAGTTTTCGACAAGGATTGTATTATTGGCATGATCGAGTACTAAATGGACATGACACATCCACTTATTACTAATTTATACCATATTTAGGCATCCTAAAAACATGATCGGCTGAAGCAACATAGTATTATAATACTACATATATAGTAATTAAATTCTTACACACACGAGGAATTCTTCCACAATACTAATAAAGTTCTTACATGTACTACTTGTCCAAACCAGAACATTAGCTAGTAGCACAACTATTCAAATTAAGTTCATCAGGACACCATTGCAGCATTCGACACAAGCGACAGCATTACTGGCTCCTCCAAGGATTCATGTCCTGGTGATTGGGGTTCAGATGAGGATGCGCGAGCCCTAAGAAGATATTGCGCGCGAGCAACTTCTTTAGGAACACAACGTAGGCCGCGTGCTTTGCCCTAACAGCGGGCCCGTGGTTTTTTGAGCCACTTCCAATGCCGCTGGCATGCTGGATCATGTTGACATTCTCGTGTCAATGTTCCTGCTCGTGGGACTCCTTGTCATATGATACGCCGTCATATGATACGCCGTCATCGGAATGCTTCAAATTAGAAATGAAACAAAAGTTAGCACCATACTCTAATTATAGGTCATTTTTAAAATGGACGTACTAACACTAGTTTAAATCAAATAACCATGCCATTGATAAACTAATGACATCAATCTTTGCTTACAATAGCATACACAAATTTAAGCAGAACATAAATGGTACCACATATATGCAGTTAGTTAATGGACTTAATATGTAATAACAAGCCTACAATTTATGCCCACATTTGACTGGGACAATAGAACTTGCAGATAGACAAAATGACATCAAAATCATGTATAGCTAATTCCTAACTTGCATATAACAATAGCTCTATTCTACAAGCTCTAGAATCCAGGAGCTGCAATCATTAGCGGACCCGGGAATAGATTCAAGCCTGGGCAAAAAGTCAGTTATAAGGCTTAATGTGTATTTTTTTTCTATGAAATGAACTTCAACTACATTGTGATGACGCTGGGTAATAGGAGGCGCTGGGTTCGCAGTTGCATATGTAGAATCCCCGTCTAGAGATACAACTTGATTGCATGTCTCTACAAACCACTGGATCTTCAATACTAAACAAGGGCTAGATATATCTGTTTAGGGAAGCACCTCAGACTCCTCGTCGGAGACGACCTTCTCGAAGGCCGGTACCTCCCCCATGGGGTCCCCCAGATCGGACAGGAGAGGGAGTCGTGGCGCTTCCACCGCCGGAGGAGGCGATAACAGCGAACCGCCATGGCCGGCCGCACCTGCGGCGACCATAACAGATGTCGCGCCGGTGTAATTTCCCTCCATCGGATCCGGACATGAGGTCCAACCGACATGGTGGGCCGCACCTTCGGCGCCGGCAGCAGATGATGCGACGACGTCCTCCATTTCTCGCGGAAGCGCCTCAAGGTTGGGGGAGAAGGAGGGAGGCGTTGGGTTCCGAGAAAAGTGGGGGTTTTTTGCTAGATTTGGAGCCGGAATGGTGGGGGAGGGAGGCGATGCAAGCAGGAGATGCATTTATACTGACTGCCATTTCGACGCCTGTTGGGCCTGCTGACGTGTGCACATGCATATCTCTGCATGGCTCTCCCGTGGGCTGACTTTGTCAAACACAAAGTGATGTGACATTTAGTCGAACAACGAGTCAGGGCCACCTATCAGTCGAACAAATTCAGCCAAACCAAGCCAACGGATTGCTCTCTTCCTACGAACACAATGGTCATTTGCGAGGGAGGTCAAACGGACACCCACGGTGACAAACGTGTATATGCACTCTGCCTCGTTTTCAGTTGCCATTAGTTTCTCGTTCCTTCATCTACTCGCTTGGGTTCACACAACTTCCTTCCACACACGCCTTTGATATTTAGGCGGTTGCCATTTGTGCTCCTTCTGTTCATCATCTTCCCCGACTCTTCTTCCAAACCCATCGAACCCATTGAATCCAGACTTCATCTTCCCCAACTCTTCTTCCAAGCCCACGGAGGAGAGTTGCGCCATGGACGATGGCCGACCAACCACAGAGCTTATCAGCCTCGATGTCCACGGCGGCAACATGTTGTACGTGATTTACACCAACGAGGAACGTGCCTTGGAGACTGCCCTGGCCAATTTCAATCAATGGCTTCAGCCTGAAAAGCACAAGTTCTTGGGCCTCGACCTTGAGTACACATGTATCCATGCTTACAAACCCCATGCCGTCGCCGTCGTGCAAATCGCCATGTGCAAACACGTCCTCGTGTACCATTGGTGCAGGTCGCCGCAGACAGATCATGGACGCAAGTTGCTGCAAGATTTCTTTTCAACAAAGAAGATCATGTTCGCAAGCGTGGACATGACGGGCGACAAGAAGGCTCTTGCCCAATCAGGCTTCTTTCTTCCACCACAGTACCACCATGACATCCAGATGGAATTCGGGGTGCCCAAAATTGGAATGGATACTCTAGCAAGAAATATCATAGACAGTACGTACCTCAAGATGAAGTCAGGATTCCCACCAGACCTGCACCAATATTGTGAACGGAAAATGGCTCCAACAAGCCGCAACTATGCAGAAGTGGATGGATATGTCAGCTACGAGATATACAGAAGGATCTGAGACATGAAAAACAGTTTAGGTCCAACATGGCTGGAGAAGATCCGCCCCTGGTGCAAGAGCGAAGAAAGAGCTTCACGCCGCCGCCGCGGCAACGAGGGCACGAGCAAAAGGATATGCAGGAAGTAGTTGTTTAAGTGTTTTTAGCGCTTGATAATAAGTTTTCTTATTTGTATTCTGGTTTGTGTTCGCGAAAAATATGTTTGTTTTTAATATTAATGTAATTTTGTGCAATATGTAGCACCTAGAATTTGTTTTCATGATTTACAGATGAATACATTTGCTGCTGTTTTTTTCATGAATTAAATTTAATTGGTCAAACATTAGGAGCCTTAGATTCAACTCAAATTCAACAACAGACTCGAACATTTTCAAACTGACTAGAGATCAAAGTGACATAAAACAACAGATAATAGTCGCAACATAAGTCAAACATTTTCAAACGGACTAGAGATCAAACTGACATATTACAACAAATAATAGTCGCAACATAAGTCAAACATTTTCAAACTGACTAGAGATGCACGATACAACACACAATTCAAACTCCCGACAGATAGCAGCTGCAACATAGGCCAAATGATATCTTCAGATAGCAGTTCAAACAACAGCTCAATCTTGTTCAGTCAGCAGATCATTCTCCTCCGGCAGATCTGTTGTCGTTTTGCCCACCGAAACAGTGGCCACCGTCCCTCACCTGAGGAGGGCCACTGCCATCCACACACCCACCAAAGAATGGGAACTGGTGCGTGTGTGTAGCGTCGACCTCGTCGTTGTCCCACAGTGGAGTGTCCGAGACGACTGGGCCATGGTCCACGACCTCCGAGACATGGATGAGGACAGTGTGCTCCAATGTCCTCATCGAGGTCAGGGTGCGCACTGTGGCTGGCATGTACGGCTCTGGCACCTCCACAATGTAGGTCTTCGGGACTGCGCTCGGCTGCTTCATCCAGGCCTCCACCTACAGGAACCAGCTGTCCACCGGGACATGCATCTGCACCAGATCACCGCCAAGATGGTTGACAAATTGCCCCACCGCAACGGGCTCCCATGCCTCCCGCGGGAACCGCTCGAAGGTGAGCTTCGTCAGATACGGTAGCTCAGATCGCTCGGCGCCGCTACCACGACACCAGCGAATAAATCTGAGCGGCGCTCCACCGGCGACGACACACCGTGACAGATGTAACACGGCGGTGCAGTCCTCCTCGGAACTTAATTGAATGATAAAGTCAGGACTTCCTCACCTTCACCTTCACCTGCCTACGGGTGACTGCGCATTGCGCGACCAGCGCAGCCAGGACTTCCTCAGGCGACAAAGGAGGGAGACGCCCTCCCACGGTGACCTCGAGCGCGCGACCGTGTGATGACTCCCAAGTGCAGGAGATCAATTGTAGTACCTTTCGATAAGTATTTGAGTGTCGAACCCACGAGGATCTGAAGGTAAGCTATCTATTCTCTAAAGCCCTATAACCCTCTTATATGGCTGTTTATGCAAAGCAATAAGTTTGACTAAAAGGAACTAACTAATTAAAAGCAAGTGACATGTAGTGTGGTTTGTCTAGTAACTAGTGAAGCAAGTTTAAAATGCAAGTTTCTAAGCAAGTTTCACAAGTAGCAAGCAGCAAATATCTCAATTATCTCAAGGGAGCAAGTGTTCTAGCAATAGGTGTTTCGTTCGTGTGGTTGTCACAATTAGTGAAGCACATGTTTTAGTCTTAGTTGTTTCTTCTAGGAAGGAGCCTTGAATAGGTATAGTCAAGTAAATAATCTACAACCCCTTATGCTGGATCATGTGGCCATGTAAATGACACTAGTAGAAAACAAGGCATTGAGCCAAGCACATTGGAACCGGATGTGATACAAACCGGTTCTAACGGGTCTGTCCCCAGGGCCCCCTCCCTGCAGCAAATGGCCGCAAGGCCTTTAGGACCGGTTTGTAACACAAACCGATCCTAAAGGCCTTGCGGCCATTTGCTGCAGGGAGGGGGGCCCAGGGGACATACCCTTTAGAACCGGTTTGTATCACAAACCGGTTCTAAAGGTTTTCTCATTTTTTGCAGCAACTGCGGGTCCCGCTGTCAGACCCTTTAGAACCGGTTTGTGATACAAACCACTCCTAAAGCCCTCCCCTAAATCCTACATTCCACCCTGAGCTCAGCTCCATTTTTTCCAGCTCGAGCTCAACTCCATTTTTGCTCTCTCCTTCCTCTTGTGAGCTCTAATCCATCCCCATTTTTCTCCACCATTTGTCAAGATTGTTGGTACCCATCGGTTCTACGGTTAGCATCAACATTCCCTCTTTCGGCATTGCAAGTTTTGCTCGTTTTCTTGCTCATTTCATTTTTGTTGTGCTAGCTAGGTGTTTGATGAAATGCCTAAGCTAGAATTTTTTATTCATTTGTTATGTATACAATTTGATGCAATTTGAGCTCAAAATTAATTATGATTTGTGGTTTTTTTAGTGTCGCGCGCCTTGTGCCCTTCCTCACCGCCGTCGATCGCCCCGTCACCGACACAACCTTGGTGAGCCTATTGTTTTTATTTACCAAAACAAATTTTGATTTGTATGATTTACATATTTACTTGTATATAATTTTCTTATTGTGTAAGATTTTTTTTATATATATAGCGCCATGGTTTTGATATCCGTCCCCGTTGGCCCTCGTCCAGTCTATGATTCGGATGTGGTATATTATCTTTTATAACTACATATTTTCATTTTCTGATTATACGACAATTAATTACGCCGACCAACTTGACATAGATATTTTAATCTAGGAGGTAGTGGAACCGGAAATGCCAATCGACCCTATTGTTGAGAAGTTATACTTAGTTGAACAATAAAATGTTGGCTTAAAAGAAAGATTGAAAAAAACTGAAGAAAGGTTGGAAAAAACTGAAAGAGAGAAGATGACCTTGGAAAAGGTTCTTGCCGGTGTCGTCGATGGTCACAAGAGCGAGATGGAAGCAATGCGCCTGAAGATTAAAAAGATTAGAAAATATGCAATTAGTAAAGAGGCTTGGTATCATTATGCCGTTGGGTCAATTGTTACCTTTGTTGCGATTTTAATCGCATTTGTTGTTGTTTTTAAATGCATTAATTAGAGAGAGTTTTTATGGATGGTTTCAGTGTGTATTTTTATGAGAACTATATATGTATGGTCACTACGCTAGTTTGGTATTAACGTGTGATGAACTTTTTGTATTAATTAATTAATTTTTTCATGATGATTTAGCATAATGGTTGTTGATAAATTTATATAATGCAGATGAACCGGCAACGGATGTATAGTGATCGACGTCGTCCCGAATTCCTTAATGGCATGCATAGTTTTCTCAATGTGGCTGAGAAAAACAGGCATAATGGATTTATTTTTTGTCCATGTAAAAAATGCCAGAATAAGAGGAATTTCGCTAGCTCAAGAACCATACACACCCACATGTTGCAAGAAGGCTTCATGCCTAGTTATTTTTGTTGGACCAAGCACGGAGAAAGAGGGGTTGTAATGGAAGACCATGAAGAAGAAGAGTATAATGATAATTATCCTATGTTCGGTGAACACGGTGATACTGAAATGGGGAAAGACGAGCCTGAACTTGAGGACATTGTTGATGAGTCTGATGATGATCTTCGTCAGGTCATTCGTGAAGAACAGATAAACTGCGCAAGTGAAAACGAGAGGTTGAAGTTGGAGCGCATGTTAGAAGACCACAAAAATTTGTTGTACCCAAATTGCGAAGATGGCCAGAAAAAACTGGGCACCACCCTGGAATTGCTGCAATGGAAGGTAGAGAATAGATTATGTGATAAGGGATTTGAAAAGATGCTAAAAATAATGAAGAGGATGCTTCCAAGAGATAACGTGCTGCCCTGCAGTACATACGAAGCAAAGAAGGTTGTCTGCCCTCTAGGATTGGGAGTGCATAAGATACATGCATGCATCAATGACTGCATCCTCTACCGCGGCCAGCACGAGAATTTAAATGCCTGCCCGGTATGCGGTGCATTTTGGTATAAGATCAGGCGAGATGACCCTGGTGATGTTGAGGGCGACGATCGCCCCAGGAAGAGGGTTCCTGCCAAGGTGATGTGGCATGCTCCTATAATACCACGGTTGAAACGTTTGTTCCGAAACAAAGAGCATGCCAAGTTGCTGCGATGGCCCAAAGAAGACCGTAAGGAAGACGATATGCTGAGACACCCCGCTGATGGGTCGCAGTGGAGAAACATCGACGATAAGTACGAGGACTTTGCACGTGACGCAAGAAACTTAAGGTTTGGTCTGAGTACAGATGGCCTGAATCCGTTTGGGGAGCAGAGTAGCAGTCATAGCACCTGGCCTGTGACACTATGTATCTATAACATTCCTCCTTGGTTATGCATGAAGCGTAAGTTCATTATGATGCCAGTGCTTATCCCAGACCCGTCGCAACCCGGCAACAACATTGATATGTACCTGAGGCCACTGGTTGATGAACTTTTAGAGTTGTGGGTTGACGAAGGTGTACGTGTGTGGGACGAGTACAAAGAAGAGGAATTTGACCTACGAGGGTTGTTGTTTGGAACCATCAATGATTGGCCCGCTCTTAGTAACATCTCAGGACAGTCAAACAAGGGATACATCGCATGCACACACTGTTTAGGCGAGACTGAAAGTATACATATAGGCAAGAATGTGTACCCGGGGCATCGTCGATTTCTTCCAGACAGGCATCCCGTAAGAAAGAAAGGAAACCATTTCAAAGGCGAGACAGATACACGGAGGAAGCCAACCCTCCCTAAAGGTACTGATATATATGACATGGTCAAAGATATAAAAGTAATCTTTGGTAAGGGTCCTGGCGCACAATCTGTTCCAAATGACGCCGACAACCACGTAGCCATGTGGAAGAAGAAATCTATATTCTAGGAACTACCCTATTGGAAATTCCTAGAGGATCGCTCTGCGATCGACGTGATGCACGTGACGAAAAATATTTGCGTGAACCTGCTAAAGTTATTGGGCGTGCATGGGAAGAAGTCGAGAGATACACCAAAAGCACGGCTGCACCACCAACGTATGCACGAACGAGACGACCTGATTAATCCAGAGAATTTGAAAGGTCCTACCAGCTACGCTCTTACCAAGGAAGAGAAGGAGATCTTTTTCCAAGTCCTGAGTAGTATCAAGGTCCCGTCTGGCTACTCGTCGAACATAAAAGGAATACTAAGCCTGGAAGAGAAAAAGTTCCAAAACCTTAAGTCTCATGACTGCCACGTGATCATGACCCAGTTACTTCCGATTGCATTGAGGGGGCTTCTGCCAGAAAACGTGCGAGTACCCATTGTGAAGCTATGTGCATTCCTCAACGCAATTTCTCAGAAGTCAATCGATCCAGCAACTCTACCAAGTTTACAGAAGGACGTGGTCCAATGTCTTGTCAGCTTCGAGTTGGTGTTCCCACCAACCTTCTTCAATATTATGACGCACCTCATAGTTCACCTAGTCCAAGAGATTTCCGTTCTCGGTCCTGTATTCTTACACAATATGTTCCCCTTTGAGAGGTTCATGGGAGTCTTGAAGAATTATGTTAAAAACCGTGCTAGGCCAGAAGGAAGCATGGTCAAGGGCTATGGAACAGAGGAGGTCATTGAGTTTTGTGTTGACTTTATTCCTGACCTGAACCCGATCGGTGTTCCTCAGTCGCGCCATGAGGGGAGACTGCGTGGAAAAGGCATGCTAGGAAAGACATCAACAACATGTATGGACGAGCAATCTTTCACTCAAGCACACTACACAGTTCTAGTTAATTCCAGCTTGGCGGCTCCATATATCCAGGAACACAAGGATATTTTACGCTCGGAATACCCGGAGCAACCTGAAGATTTCATTGCTAAAGAACACGCGAAGACTTTCGGCGGTTGGTTGCAAAGACGTCTCATTAATGACAACATTGTTGAAGATGAGCTATACTTGTTGCCAAGCAACCATCTTTGACTGTATTGGCCTTTAAAGGGTACGAGATAAATGGTAACATATTTTACACGGCAGACCAAGATAAAAAGAGCACCAACCAAAACAGTGGCGTCCGGTTTGATGCAAATGACGACAACGGGCAAAGGGTCACATACTATGGTTACATAGAGCAGATATGGGAACTTGACTACGGACCTTCCTTTAAGGTCCCTTTGTTCTGGTGCAAATGGTTCAACCTGTCAGGCGTGAAGGTAGACCCGAAGTACGGAATGACAACAGTGGATCAGAAGAATCTTGGGTACGGCAATGATCAATTCGTCCTAGCCAATGATGTGGCTCAGATTTTCTATGTGAAGGACATGTCTAGCAGACCGAGAAAAAGAAAAGATAAGGAAGCGAATACATCAGACGATGAGCCAAGGCGCCACATAGTTCTTTCAGGGAAAAGAAACATCGTGGGAGTCGAGGACAAGACAGACATGTCAGAAGATTACAATAAATTTGATGAAATTCCTCCCTTCAAAGTCAAAGATGATCCAAGCATTCAGTTAAATGATGAAGATGTTCCATGGTTACGGCGCAATCAGAAGAAAGGCAAGAAGAAAAATAGAAACGGATCATCCCTTTAGTCCCGGTTGGGGACACCAACCGGTACTAAATGGGTTAGGGTTTCGTTTGGACCAGTCAGATAGAATCACACGGATCGTGTGTTTCTTTCAAGCGCTTGTGAGTCGTTGGATCCGGGGTGTGTTTCTTTCGAGCTGTTGTGAGCCGTTCGATCAGGGCTACGGTGTGTTTCTTTCGAGCTGTTGTGAGCCGTTGGATGAGGTGTTTCTTAACCGTTGGATCAAAACCCTATCTCAACACTTTGTGAGCCAGAGGACCCTATATATAGCCCAGCTTCATACACCGGTCAGTTCATCGACCAAATACAAAACATCCGGATTCGCCAGCATACGTCCTGCCGTGCATTTGGTATGCATATATGCACTCAGTAGCCACGGCAGGGTTGTATGCTGGCGATACCGATTGTTTTGTTCTACACCCCCATTTAAGGTTTGATACATCATATATTCAGTTCATCGAGAAAATACAAAACATCCGGATTCGCCATCATACGTCCAGCCGTGCATTTGGTATGCATATATGCACCCAGTAGCCACGGTTGGGCTGTATGATGGCGATACCGTTTGTTTTGTTCTGCACCCCACTTTAAGGTTTGATACATCATATATTCAGTTCATCGAGCAAATACAAAACATCCGGATTCGCCATCATACGTCCAGCCGTGCATTTGGTATGCATATATGCACCCAGTAGCCACGGTTGGGTTGTATGATGGTGATACCGTTTGTTTTGTTCTACACCCCCCTTTAAGGTTTGATACATCATATATTCAGTTCATCGAGCAAATACAAAACATCCGGATTCGCCATCATACGTCCAGCCGTGCATTTGGTATGCATATATGCACCCAGTAGCCACGGTTGGGTTGTATGATGGTGATACCGTTTGTTTTGTTCTACACCCCCCTTTAAGGTTTGATACATCATATATTCAGTTCATCGAGCAAATACAAAACATCCGGATTCGCCATCATCACTAGTAGAGAAACCCTCTTCTGTGGCGCACCAAAAAGCTATTCTGTGGCGCACCCTGGGGCCACAGGGGTGCTCCACAGAACTCACGCCACAAAAATAATTTCTGTGGCGCACCCAGCCCGTGCGCCATAGAAATAGTGGATTCTGTGGCGCACCAAGCCCGTGCGCCACAGAAATAGTCGATTCTGTGGCGCATCCCCTACTGGTGCGCCACAGAATTAGGTGCGCCACAGAATTGTCCCATGGTGCGCCACAGAAACATCTGCAATATTTCGAAATCTAAATTGTTTCTGCTGTATACAGTTTGAATATACAGGAATTATACAGGAATTATACAGGAATTATTCACAGCAGTGATATTTTACAACATATAACATATTACTGATATTTTACAAAGTTACTTAATCACAATAGTGATACATAGTGCAACGTATCGAATTTGTCTCAAAGTGATCACATAGTTAACTCGAGTTGTCAAACACATCATCATCGAACAATAATTGTCACCACATATAGTTACTCGAGTTGTCAAGTTACAAATGCCTAAGCTAAGATGAAATAGACTACAAGCACGGCGACGATGGTGAGCAAGAACGGTAGCTTGATGGAGGTCTTCATCTTGTTCATCTGTTTCGACTGGTGGTCCCTCCACTTCGCAACCGCCTCGTGTCTAGTCTTGTATCCTTTATAGCAGTTGCCGCTGAACTTGTCGACCTGTGCTTTGCAGTCCTTCCACTCGTCATAGACTCCTGGAACCCGACCCTGGAACACCACGTAGTACGTCATCTATATAGATAGACACAAAGCATATTAGTAAGTATAATGCAAAAAACAACTAAGTCATATATGTTCACAAAAAACAACTAAGGAAACAAAAAATAAACATCATCAAATATATACAAACATAAAGCTAGCTAGGCCTAAGTTAATTTAGAGCAAACTAATAGTAGCTAGCTAGGAGTTTAGAGCTAACTAATAGTAGCTATAGCTAGGCCTAAGTTTAGAGCAAACTAATAGTAGCTAGCTAGGCCTAAGTTTAGAGCTAAACTAATATAGTAGCTAGGCTTATATAAGTTAAGCAAATTTTGTTAAACAAACTAATAGTAGCTAGCTACGCACACCTCGATCAACGATACCTCAACTGGAGCGGCGCCGGAAACGGCTTATATAGGTCCTTGGTCATCCACGTCCTACGATCAGCCTGCCGCTCTAGGCGTTCCTGGATATCCCTCTGGCATAACCCTATGGGTTGGTGCAAGGACCCTCCCTTTTTGTTGACATCTTCAATGATTATCTCCGACAACTTGACTTTGATGCGATGAAAATCTTGTATAAGATCTTCCTGTGAGATTTCCCCCGCCATTTTGTTGCACCAGTCTCGGAGTCTAGAAGGATGATTCAAATTGTTTGCATCGCGGACAATCCCTTTGAGGTGATGGAGGGCATAGAAGGCCTCTTTCGTGCTCCAAGCCGGCTGCTTGATGCAGGGGAACTCGGTCACGTGCCTGAACCCGTATTTGCCAGTACCCGGCCTGATACATTCTTGTTTCTTTTGGAATGTGCCTCCATTTTGGGCGTAGCCATTGATAGCCTCATCGAGAACACCCCTTATTCTGGTGTAGTCTTTCCTCTTCGTCACATTCGACGAGTCGAAGTATTGGGCAAGTGACCACTGTGGGCAAAGCACGACGAGTGTGCAGTATGTGTCCCTGCTCAACACATGCAATTGAATCCAGGATAAGCAATGGATGAAATCTAGAAAAAAAACATTAGCTACGACGGTCGCGAGACTTACTCGGGGAAGACAGGCAAAAGAATTTCCCTCTTGTTCTCACTGTTTCTCAACATGAAGCTCTCGAGGTACTTCACTGCCTTGGTCCGTGTACTTGATCCTTCCTCCAGCTGGCTATCACGCATGTAGTAGGGATCCGCTACCATAACGTGAGGGGGTAACTCTCGCTGGATCTGCAGCTGAGCATTGAGCGCGTATAGGCGGATCAAGTTATAGTCCAGCCGTCTCGAGTGAAACAGACTGAAGATATCCTCATACGCTATGAAGAACAGTCCCGCGGGGTCTTCGTTGACGAAGTCCGGGCCCTCTGGCACCTTGACCGTGAACATAGGGTAATTTGGACACTTGTCTTGAAGAAGGAGACCCTCTAGCATCACGATAATGTTCTGCAATGTGAGCATTGGTCCAGTTGCCCCATGTATCTCGTCCGGACCCAGTATCGGTTTCCCAGCTTCATGCAAGCGGGTCAAGCCATCCTTACGGGGTCGTACCACGGTGTCGGCCAAGATCTTAGTATGCTGGACCTTTTTAGCAGGTCTCTTCCTAATCTTCTTGCTGGCGGTGGCTTGATCTGCTGCGGGAGCTGGGGGTGAGGGAGCTGGGGGTGCGGGTGCTCGGGACGACCCTTCGATTGTCTTATGCAGTGTGCCAGGGCTGAATACTGTACCCTCCGGGTAGGTCAGACGCTGCGTGACTTCAGTACGTCTAGGTTGATCGTCGTGACTGCGGAAGGCTTCGTCGTCACGATTCATATCAGGCATGTACCTATCTTGGCTGTAGCCCGTGTTGAGGTAGGCATTGATGTCGACATTGTCATCGTAATGATAGTCTTCGACACCGGCGGCTCCAGCAAACTGGTTGTCCACGTCCTTTGGTGGTGACGGCGGCTGTGATGCCGGCGGCTGTGATGCCGGCGGTTGAGGCACAACTGCATTTGATGATCTTTTGGCCGGTCGTTGCGGCATATTTCCCAACAACACTTTGTGCCTTGTTGTGGTGGCAACAACCGCCGGTTCCTTCTGGGTGGTGGTGGCGACGAGTACTGTTTCCTTCTGAGGGGCGGCGGCCTTGGGTGCTGTCTGGAGGGCTCTTTGCTTCGTGGGCCGGACGATCTTATTCTGCGGGGCCATAGGGGATGTGGCGCCGGTGTTGCGCTTGATCACAAGACCCCCCAAGACGAATTTGGCTCTTCGGCCATTGCATCACCCAAGTCGTGCACTCTCCAAGTACCAAGTTGTCCTCGTCGCATCCTGGAGGTTGAAAGGGGGGAGGACGTCGCGATACTCTAGCACTACATTGGCCAACTTCACCTTCATCACGTTCTCGTCCATTCGAGAGTGGTGCATAGTGCGTTGCATGGGTTGTATAATAGTGCCGGTAGCAACATCCACCAACTCTCCGCCGGGCACCACACGATGCAGGAGTACGCAAGGTTCGTCCTGTTGGGCAACATACCAGGCATCATGAGATGACAGTCATCTTGAGAAGGCGTAGTTAGATCATGACTAACTAATTAGTTACCTTGGTGATGGCGTCAAGCTCGGCGGGTGTCGAGACAAGGGCGACGGTGCCGGCGGCCGGCCCATCATTCTTCGGCATTGCTGCGGAAGGGGGCGGCAATGTGACCAGAAGGAGCGGCGCCGGCGTCTGGGGGGTCAGCTGTTGCGGCGGCACTTGCTGGTTCATGCTTGAGTTGCTGCCGACGAAGGTGGGCAGATGGATCGGTCCAATTTGACCCCCCGCATTCCAAGAAGCTATCCCCTCCATCAACCCAGCGGGGATGACTTCCTTGAGCCTCTGATCCACTAATCGGTTGAGCGTGTCGGGGTCCACCTCTCTGCTCTCAAGTTTCTTCTCTAGAGCCGCCATCTGCTTCTTCAGCTCCGCGACCTCATGATCATCGTTAGTCGATGTCGTCTTCCTCTTCTTTTTTGACTTGGCATCTGATGAGTAGTACTCGGCTACCTTCATGTTTAGCCCAAAGCCGGAGATACAGCCAGCTGACGTCGGCGGGGCATCCAACGGCCTTTTCTTGTATGCGTTCGTCGCTCTGTTGAAAGGCGTGTCCCACCGACTCGTCGACCCTTCGGACGAGTCAGATTTCTGCAACTCCCTCTCCTTCGGACAAAAGGAAATTAAGGTGAGCCCATTATCTAATTATTAGATCAATGCAATATACATGTACTTGAGATATATGTGTCCTTACCAAATGTTTCTCAAATTCCTTCACGTCCTCGTCTTTCGTCTTGAATTCCCCTGTCTTCCAGTCTAAGAAGTACCGGGATCGGACAAAGTTCCTAACTTGTATATCCGTGATTTTGTGCCAGGGGTTATCTTTTCCGAGACGTTCCATCTCGCGGTCCTCCTTCTCCCAAGTAGGCTGTTTTCCTTGGTAACCACCGCTTCCGAGATGTTGGTGCCCTATGTTTTGGTCCCGCATATCCTGCCCCCATTTTGTCGATTTTTTACACTCCTCGGTGTTCAAGTACGCCTTAAATATCTCGAAATCTTCTTTCTGAAGCGTCGGGTCTTTTCGACTGATCTCCTCCCAGCTTTTACCTTTTTCAATCTTCTTCTTCACCCGGGATTTTCAGCTGCTCAACGCGGTGCTCATCTTCGTGATGGCTAAAGAGTCCACCATTTTGTTGAACGGCTCCGGGAACGTGTATCGCTGGTGAACCTTCTTCAGGAGGATTTCGACCAAAGCCTTGTTGGCGTCGCTTCTAAGGTCAATCGTGTTGATCGACATGCTTTCCCGCACGATGCACCCTAGCTGCATGCCGTACCCTGAGGTAACAGATCGAGGCGCCAATGGTAGGCCACTCGGCGAGACCTCGGTGATTGTATCGGTGACGTTCGCGACCACTTGCGGCTTACGATCCTTCCTTGGGGCCCGGGGCTTCTTATTCTTCTTATCGGTCGTCGGGGCGGCGTCGCCGCTACCACCAGCCGCCGTGCGGTCAGTGCCGCCACCATCGGTGCTCTTATCCTGGTCCTCTTCCTCCAAAGTACCCCCAATCAGGGTCCTCCCGGTCCTCTTCCTCAATTCTGGTTGCAGCGTGGGCATCCCAGCCCTCTTCCTCGGCACCGGCTTCGGGCACGGACACGTGCTTGGAAGAGCCAGACATGTTTCTGTACAACAGATTGTTTCTTGAGATTGCATTCAGGCAGCATTATATATAGAAAAAGGCACAAGTCAAAAGCATCACTCGCCTACTAGCCAGCATGCTACAGAGATAGA
The DNA here is from genome assembly GCA_028641055.1 of Alopecurus myosuroides. Classification (NCBI taxonomy): domain Eukaryota; kingdom Viridiplantae; phylum Streptophyta; class Magnoliopsida; order Poales; family Poaceae; genus Alopecurus; species Alopecurus myosuroides. The sequence goes on along the minus strand of CM054063.1, from coordinate 311,051,011 downwards.
AAGGAAAGGTACTAACAAAAACTGACCCCAATGGAACTTCATCGACCTGAGATCGTTAATCATGGTGACTGTGGGAAATGGGATGCTATTTTATACCTTTTTTTTGTACAATTGAGGTTTATGTATATCCTAGTAGGGGTTAAGTTAATGCATGCAGGCTCTGAAGGTTCTGGATGGATTGGTGGTGCTAGCTTAGCTAGCTAGAGATGATCCTGGCCTTTAAATGTTTTGATGAAATGAAATGATGGTCCGAGTTGGTCCCTTGGTTGTTAGGTCCCTCCTACATGCTTGTGTGCTCATATGATAAATACAGGAGAAGGTTCAGACATCTTAGCCAGCGGGCAGCTGACATTTCTTTCTAACCTGCAGATGTTTATGTATGCATACATGAATCTGGTGGCGATACAGAGGACACGAGCAAACAGATTGTTCCCAACCCAGCGCTAAAACTGACCTATAACCAGGCACATGCTTATCACTGTTGTGTAATAGAGACCACCAGGCACTGACCAAGCCAATCATGCAGGTACTTGGTTTCAAATACAAGTACAGTGGTGTGTACATACAAGGTAGCAGCAATAAGTACAAAGTTCTTTTGTACATATGCGCTGTCGGTTTTCAGTAGTGAGACTGAACTTCATCAGGTTCTGTCAGTTTTCGTTGTTTTCCCTTAGGAAAATAAGATGAGCTGCGACTCATCCGTAGTAGAATAGGTGGGCGTCCTGGTCTTTCGAGAGCTGGGTAATCAAATGAACTCTGATAGGAAAAGTTTTGACAAAAGTTACAAAACCTGGTACCCTTTCAGGAAGATCATACTCTGGTGAAGGTGATCAGTTGAAGCTGATGGTAAACGTTAAGCCTGTTTACTAGCGGCTTCCCCAAGAACAGTTGATTTATTACGAATATGCAACATGTATTACTATGAGGCCAAAGCCATCATATGTAGATGTAAAAGAGGATGCCAAAGGCTAGAATATAGAAGGCCAAAGGCCATCATCAATATAACTCAACATGATTAACTGCAACTATAGACAGGCTTAAAACACGAGGGAACTGCTGTTGGCAATGAGCACGAGCAAATGAGACAGATGCCACTTGGACTTGGTAGTATACTAGTAGTAAGAAACAGGCAGGGACATCACAAAGCTGAAGCAAAGCAAAACTACTTGTTAGTTGGGGCACAACACTCTGTAACAGTTGAATCATCTAATTCATGTTGTGAAATAATATGAAAGTGGGAAAAAAAGATTAATCTGCCATTGCACACAAGCATCGCATCTAAGGTCCTAGACTGAACCATGGTTCTGCAGCAAAGGACTACATTTGCATCACCATCATCATATTTGGCAGCAAATAGCAAAGATCACTGCATCTTACATTCAGAGACCTGACTGACCATAAATAATGGCAGACAAAACTATAACCTGCATACTGATAATACCCAATGGAAGAATGAGTAACCAAAACGGTGTGAAGTGTGCATAAATTAATTCATTCTATTACACAAGATGCTCCCATTTTGACCGACACCAATGTGTGCGGCACACCAAGGTGCAGAAAGTAAGGAAATTAGCATCCCTTTAGGAATTAGGATTGTGAAATTGAGCACGCATCATGAGCAGAAGCAAAAGGTAACTATGTCCAGCAATGAGAGCAAGAAACTTAACAACAATGCAGGTTCTTTTGAGTAGTATGAAGCTGGGGGAAATCTTCAAGTCAGTTCACTAGCAGCTTCACCAGGAACAGTTGATTGGCTACAGTATGGGCAAGCTAATACATTAGGGCACTGCTACTTCTAGTGAGCACGAGCAAATGAGACAGATGCCATTTTCTGCTAATGGATACGATACTTAGAAACAACAAAGGTGGAGCAAAACTTATCCTATTGTGTCGGGACACCATAGTTTCCTCAGTAATAGTTGGATCAGCGTCTAATGATGGGTATAAAAATATCACACGCATGCGAGAACATCAAAGACTAATCTGTCAGACACTCAGATATCACATCTAGACTCTAGAGTCGCGGTATTTGTTAGCTGAGACCACTTTAGTTTCCTCTCTGATAATCCAATCATGTCTACTAGTACGAAAATAGCATGGATATGCTAAAAACATCACAGACTAGAGCTATTTGGCACTCAGGCAACACATCTGGAGGTCCTGTACTTAACCATATTACTACCTATACTCGAGCAGAGAAACATTTGCATTATCATCATATTTAGGAGTAGATAGCAAAGACTCTAGTAGCATCTAGAATGTAAACAAAACAGTATCTAACATTCAGAGAAACGACTAACACAATTCACTAATTTCTCCCTGAAACTCAAACTTCAATTACAACTTGTTTTACTTCTTTTTATGGGAAATTTTGGTCCCCTGTTTGCACATGATTTTCCCTAGTCCCCTGTTTCACATGTGTACTGCTAGCTCCCATTTCCCCTGTTTCACATGGAGTGGACTTGTGGTATTGGAAAACTTGGCAGTAATCATTAATTTTCTCTGGATTTAATTTTCCAAGTGGACTAGTGGTGTTGGAAAACAATTTTCAACCATTTATAAGATTCTGTGAACTTAGAAAGTGGACTAGTGGTGCTATGCATAATTCAGAAGTAGCTGGTGTTGTTGTTTGAGTAAGAAGATAGTGTGCTTGCTGTAGTGAAGGGCTGCTTTTGATTTGATGTAGTGAAGTTTCATACCTAGAACTAGTTAACAGCTAGAACTCAACATCTACTGACCAACAGTTGGACGAAAAAAATCGGCATGCCCTTTGCTAAAAAATGCCATGCCAGAGTGCCAGAAATTCGCCGGATCGGAAACGAATCGACGATCCGGCGAAACATTGGCAACTCGATCAATGTGTACCTGCAACAATTACACTACTCAGCTTGCCAAAAATTGTCCCTCCTCCTGAATTACAGAGAGCTCCCAATTCACAAATTGCCAAAGATATCAAATTTATAGTTGTTGTTTATGTTTGCTTGTGTCGAGGCTGGGCAGGAGTTGGGCAGCAGACACGTGCTTCCGGATAGACGGATACTCATACAGTACCACCGGCTAGGGACGAGGAGGATCGAGCACAAGGAAGAGGGGGGGACGGGGCGGACCTGAACAACGACGGCGTGGGCGCGACGGCGGCGTGCTCGGTAGGGCAACGACGGCTTGCTCGAACTGCACCTCCTGGACGGCGCCCTCGAACTGCTCCTCCTCGACGGCACCCTCGAACTGCCCCTCCTGGACAGTGGCACGTGGACGGCGGCGCCTGGACGGAGTCGTGGACGGCGGCGCCTGGACGGAGTCGTGGACGGCGGAGCGTGCACGGACTCGCGAGGGACGGCCGGGGCGCGTGGACGTAGTCGTGGACGGGGCGCGTGGCGGCGCGTGAACGGCGGCCGTCCAGCACCTGCTCCTCCACACTTGCTCCTCCACACGGGTCTGGCGAGCGCGATCGAGGGAGAATCGAAGAAGAGCTAGGGTTCGTCGCGCGAGGGAGAAGGAGGGGAACGAGAGCGCTCTGTTCGAATTTTTTGCTAAGTGTTGAAGATTAGCGCGGGGGTCCACATGTCATCTGCTGTGAGGCATATTCTGTGGCGCACCACGAGACCGTGCGCCACAGAATTGTTAGAATTCTATGGCGCACCTCTTAAGTCATGCGCCACAGAATGTCTTGGGAGGGGCCACATGTCATTTGCTCGAACGGAATTCTATGGCGCATCGCTTACAACATGCGCCACAGAATTCTGTGGATAGCTACAATAAAAACACGCACGGTTGTACTTTGACAAATCTGTGTTACTAGTCCAGTGGTTTGCTGTGAGGTTATCAACACCCAGGTTCGAATCTTGATATTACCCCACATTTTTTAATTTTTTATTTAGTTATAATTAAAGAAAGAAAACAGTAAATTACAATTACAAAAATAAAACACACATTTAATATTAGAATATTTTTTTATATAACGTCTCACACACACACATATGGTTGTCTCACATACACATGCGCATATGTACACAGAAAAGTCTTCTTCGTCTCGGTTCCGATCTAGCTTAATTAGCGTCTCTTTCCCTTTTTGTTGGCGACTGAATACTTTATGCCGGCCACCTTGAGATTTCTTCGCGTGAACGGACAACCGTGGGTAGGTAGGGATGTCTTCCTTCTTACTTTACCAGTAGTAGGCATGTCGAAGTGCTTGTCGAACTCCTCCTCGATCTTCGGATCACCGTTCTTGTCCAAGTCTTCCTCGTTGGCGTCTCCTTCCATTCTGATGATGCTCCTCTTGCCCCTCCTCACGACAACACGGCTAGGCCTTGACGGGTCGGTGATGAAGAAGCATTGGTCAACTTGGCTAGCGAGTACCCATGGCTCATTTTTCGCGGATGCGTTATTCGATTTGGCATCGGGTATAACCATTGTGGTGAAATACCGTCCTTCTTTCTTGGTATTCTTGGCCCATCTCACACGGAACATTGGCACCACCGTCTCTCCGCAGTAGTTGAGCTCCCATATCTCCTCGATCTTTCCAAAGTATCTTTCTTCCACATTAGTCTCGGCATCGCCATATGATAGCATAGTTACTCCTGAGTTTTGATTTTCGCTACTCACGTCCTTGTCCTCGGTGGAGAATCTGTAACCGGAGATGTCGTACCCCTGATAGGTCCTTACGTTCTGCCCGGGGCCCTGTGATAAGATGTATATGAGTTTTTCATCTTCCGTAGAAGGCATTTTTCTCCGTGCTTCAATCAGTTGACTTTGCTTGAACCAACGCGTGAAGCCGGAGTTGTGCTCTTTGGTTACGTCTCCCATCTTCCTCGGCCCGCCCATTTCAATATAATTCTGATTGATTAAGATTTTGTGCTCTTCCACGAAAGGCTCGATCAACTTTAAGTGTTGTAGCGCGACCCGGTGAGCCCTATCAAAGTCGTCGCGTCGTTTTTGAATGCCGACATGGACGTCGCGGCAGCCCTCGCGGTGACCGACTCCGTTGAGTCTGCCAAGGTGCGTCCTGGTGGACAAACCGACATCCTGATCGTCTTCGGTGCTTAGGTAATTGTCGCAGAAAGAGATGCACTCGTTGGTTAGAAATCCTTTGGCCATGCTTGCGTCTGGACGGGCCCTATTTCGAACGTATCCTTTCAGGACACCATTCTGCCTTTCCATCGGCATCATGTAGTGCATAAACGTCGGGCCGAGATGCCTGGTGTCATCAACGGCATGGAGAAGGAGATGTACACATATATCACAGAATGCCGGCGAGAAGGAGATGTACACATATATTTCTGTGGCGCACCAGACCATGATGCGCCACAGAATCCATTCCATAGAATGGCATTTCCCTACTAGTGCATACGTCCTGCCATGCAATTGGTATGCATATATGCACCCAGTAGCCACGGTTGGGCTGTATGATGGTGATACCGTTTGTTTTGTTCTACACCCCCTTTTAAAGTTTGATACATCATATATTCAGTTCATCGAGCAAATACAAAACATCCGGATTCGCCATCATACGTCCTGCCGTGCAGTTGGTATGCATATATGCACCCGGTAGCCACGGTTGGGCTGTATGATGGCGATACCGTTTGTTTTCTTCTACACCCCCCTTTGGAAACAGAATGAAGAAAAAAAGAAATGTGCGCCCCAATGTACAGGCCTTTAGTACCGGTTGCTGTTAACAACCGGTGCTAAAGACCCTTTAGCACCGGTTGTTAGCAGCATCCGGTACCAAGAAAGGCAAGAGTAAGATTGTGACGACCGGTTGTCACAGAGGCAGACAGAAGAAGTCACGGTACGGCAGTCACATATTCAACATCGACCAAGAAAGGCAAGTGTAAGATTGTGACGAAAGGTTGACAGAGGGAAATACTCGCGATATATGTATGTACTTTTTAAAAGTGAGAAACAAAGTAGCAGCGGGGTAGTATACCAATCGCTAAATCAATCTACATGTATGGTATCTCTCTAAATCGATCTATATATATTTATCCACGATATATATGCTCGATGTATCACTTGCGCTCTCACTTCTTGTTGCCTTACTCATTACCCACCCTAACAAACACAGAAACTTACCACAGACGCATAAACTCCAAAATGCGCCTGGGGTAACTTTACCGCAGGCGCACAATGAAAAAATGCGCCTGGGATAAGAGCAGTATCGTAGGCGCATACGGTGTAATGTGCGCCTGGGGTAAGTGATCAGATTTTTCTCATTTTCCACCACATTTTATATCTTTGTTTATGATTTTAGAAATAAACTACCAAGTTATAGGATGTATTCCCATATTGTTTGTTGACTAAAATGTTCTTTGTTCTACCTTCCAAATTGCTATGATACAATATTATGCCATGGGGAGAAATTCTACATTCCAAATGTTCTTCGTTCTACCTTCCAAATCTACACGAAGAAATTCAACATTTACATAGTATGAGATGAGCTCTTATCACAATGAGCTATGCCATGGGGAGAGATAGATAGTGTACAGAACACAATAAAAATAAATAACATATGATCCTAGCTATCTGATTCAGACAACTTCTATGTCATCAGATGATAATCACCTCGGTATCAAAGGCTGCATGAAATTTTTCATCAAACTAGTGAGATATATACAATTTTTTAAATCATTCCTAAGCAAGCAAGAAATGGGATATGTTTGATAGTAATAAACTGGTGATGTGTCAATCATGTTCAAAATACATTAGCTAGCAAATCGAACACCATTTTAGAAATCAACTACCAAGTTATGTACCAGATTACTATCTGTGAGAATGATTTGAACCTAACTTTTAAAATACATAACCAAAATGGAAAACTAAAATGTTCTGGATAGATATTGAAAAGATCCATCCATAGCACTTAGCCTCACATCAAGGTCAACAACCAAATGAAATACCATCCTTTTTAATAATAGACCAGTAGGCTCTTCTACTATTTTTAGAACAAGTTCAAAAATGTATTTTGAAGTAAATCCAACTGGATGAGTTTGCAATTGACTAGATATATGTTTTCCTGGCTTAGATTAATTTTTGGACCTCTAGATTTATTTTTGGTGAACAGATATAGATACAGTAGTTTTTGGTGAACAGATATATAGAAACGGTAGTTTTTCTGTTTTGTTTTCTTGATGTGTTTTTGTTTGTTTTCTTGATGTGTTTTTGTTTGTTTGTTTTGAAATGTGTGTTTTACATAATATAGAAATAGTATAGCTAGGAATTAATATAGAAATAATATCCATTACATAATAATATATCCATTACATACTAATATATCCATTACATGCATATATCGAACGCAAGATGCGGTACACAAACAACATCTACTCGAGCTCCGTCGAGTAGATGCGGAACAACTCGTAGGAAACGTATGCATCTATGGCTGTATAGTTGACGTTGGTCCGGTCCAGTGGGGTCTTCTCCCAATACCTGTGATTCTTGGAGGGGAAACGAGACTTCATGGTTTCGTAGCCGTCGTGGATGAAGGCAGTTGTCATGGGAGCCATCCCGGTCTTGGGCCCGTACAACTCATCAAAATGGATAAGGTCCTGAAGATCAATGTAGTGATCTTCAGGTATCACAATACCCAAGCGCATCAACTTCTGACGGTCTTGAGTGATGTCAACGCTGCAGAAGTCATACCCCTTGTTGACAAGAAAATCAACAAGTGCCGGAGAATGCTGTGAACTACTGCAACAACAAAAATTTGATACGTGTTAGATATGTTGCAACACATGTATTCTTCAGATGCAACAAACAAATCGAAAATGCAAGATTCTACTTGTGCGTTACCTTGACCATTGGAAGACCAAAACGACCTCCTCGATCGCAATCTGGATGACGACAACATACCGTTGATCCGCCGTATACTCTAGATCAAGCCCGAATAAGCTATGGTGTTCATCGGCTTCTTCATAGAGATCGGTCAAATGCTCAAGAACGCCGGGGAGCCTCTCGCAATTATTGGTGTAGGCCACGTCGAGACTCTTGCCGCATGGTGTGGCCACACCTAGAGTCTTCCAAACTTCATCCATAGGTGCTTGGTGGAGGAAGATCGTAGAGAAGACAGAGAGACTCTCTCGATCGGGTGCGCACTGTAGAAACAGAGAGACTCTCGCGAAATAAAACCGCCGCGCGGGAGGCGAGCAGTTTGTACCTTTAGCACCGGTTTGTGTCAACAACCGGTGCTAAAGCCCTTTTGCACCGGTCGTTAACACAAACCGGTGCTAAAGATCTGTACAGGGCGCGCAGTCTGAAAGTGGCCCCAGTACATACCCTTTAGCACCGGTTTGTGCTAACAACCGGTGCGAAATGGGTCTGTACAGGGGAAGTTATCCAGGACTTAGCGAAATTTTTCATTTCATTCGTTCGCGCGCGTCGTCTTTGCTTCTACTACGGCGAAGCCCTGCTCCGGCGAAGCCCTGCTCATCTTCTCGCCGCCTTCGCCGTCCGCCTCGCCGCCCAGGGCGTGCCCCGACGCCCTCTGCCTCCCACCGTCGCCCCGCGTCCGCCCAGACGCCGCGCGCGCCTCTCTTTGCCTCCCCACCGCGACCCCGCCTCCGTCGCCGTCGCGCCGTCCGCCTCCGCCGCCCCGCCTCCGCCCCGTCGCCGCCACGACGCGGCCCCGACGCCGCTCGCGGCCTCTGCCTCCCCACCGCGCGCCTCCCTCTGCCTGCCACCGCGCGCCGCCCGCCTCCGGCCGCCCCAAGTGACCTACACGTGACGTACACGTGACGTCAGCGCCCACAGTGAGTTTTTTTTCTGTTGTAGTTCTAATTAGAATTAGAATTAGAATTTGTAGTTAGAATTAGAATTAGAATTAGGTTTAGAATTAGAATTAGAATTAGATTTAGAATTAGAATTAGAAAAATATTTGGACATATAAATTTAAAATATATTAGCTAGACTTCGAAATTTTAGTAATTATAATTAGCTAGACTTAGAGAATTTTTAGTAATTATAATTAGCTAGACAATAATTTGGCTAAGTGTCCGATGAAATAATTTGGCTAAGTGTCCGATGAAATAATTTGGCTAAGTGTCCGATGAAATAATTTCCCTAAGTGTCCGATGAAATAATTTGGCTAAGTGTCCGATGAAATAATTTGGCTATGTGTCCGATGAAATAATTTCGCTAAGTGTCCGATGAAATAATTTCGCTAAGTGTCCGATGAAATAATTTGGCTAAGTGTCCGATGAAATAATTTCGCTAAGTTTATGATGAAATAATTTTGCTAAGTGCCCGATGAAATAATTTTGCTAAGTGTCCGATGAAATAATTTCGCTAAGTGTCCGATGAAATAATTTCGCTAAGTGTCCGATGAAATAATTTTGCTAAGTGTCCGATGAAATAATTTCGCTAAGTGTCCGATGAAATAATTTTGCCAAGTGTTCTTCATTTTATAAATTTTACTAGCAGGTGTTGAGCTATGGATCCCCAGGCCGATCATCTCGCGGGAATGGGTGAGGCGGAGAAGGAAAGATTCATGTGCCAGATGATTTTTGAAGATGCAACGGCCATATATCATGATCACGACGGTGGACAGGCGTTTAGCAATCAATTTTTGAACGACTCCGGTGACGGAGCTCAGATTATAGAAGATGTAGTAGATGATGACGACGACAACGTTGAGGATGCAGAAGTGCCCTCCAGAACTAACTCTGCCAATGTATATCTCAAGTCACTGTTGACGCAACAATTAATTTGTATTGCACTTACTAACGAATCATTATTTTCCCGTTTAGGCGCCATCCGGAACAACTAGCGCAAGTATTGAGACAAAGTCGAAACGAGGCCCAGCCGCAAGGTTGAAAGATACCGCAAGGTTCCCTATCGATACAGTTGCTGCTGATGGCAAACCACTGCAGCCCCCAGAAACTTATCGCAAATTCGTAAATCAGTGCGGAGTTGTTGTAAGAGACCTGGTCCCGATCAACTTAATAGAATGGAATAAGCCGAAGACCGGCGCCAACGTTGGAGCTACTTATGTCGATGCCAGATTGAAAAAAATTCTTTGCGACACGATATGGCTAAATTTCAACGTAGAGGGAGATAACAAGAAGAAAGTCGAGGAGTGGGCTTTGAAGAAGATGGCCACACAATTCCAGAGGTGGAAGAAAGACCTGTGGAAGAAATATAAGGACGAAGATCCAGTTTTCACTGGGTACCTAGTGAAGATAAGAGACGCTTGGGATGATTGTAAGGCGTACAAGAAATCGGGTGTCTTTGCATCCCGATCAACCACAAATTTGGAGAATGCGAAGAAGAAGAAATATCACCATATTTTGGGGTCAGGTGGCTACATGACTGCCCTGCCTAGGTGGCGAAGCTATGAAGATGCGCTTGTGAAAAGAGGTATCATTCCACAGACACATGACTGGCCCGATAGGTCCAAGTTCTGGTTGTTCGCGCATGGGGCAACGTTGCACGCTGAGACTGGGATGATTGTTGCGGAGGGACCATGGTCGGAAAAAATAACAAATGTCGTAGAAGAACTAGAGAAGGCAATAGAATCTGTTCGAAAAGGAACTTTTGTTCCTGATAGAGAGAACGACGAGCTGACGAAGGCACTCGGGAACCCCGAAAAGTGGGGACGAACACGGGGCTTTGGAGCCACTACCCCGTGGAGCCAAGGGTTTCCAGCGGACATTGGCACTTACAGAAGTCGTGGTAGAAGCAAGAAGAAGGCGCTGGAACGGATATCGACATTAGAAGAGAAGGTGGCGTTTCTATTGGAGAAAGGGGGACACCCTGTACCTGACACTGAAGAGGAGGTAGAACATCGTCCTGCACCTGATCAGCTGCAAATAGAAGACGATCCTGTAGCAGATGTCGTCCCATCTCAGCATCGAAGCAGCATGGGTTCCACACAGCTGCAGCTAGAAGACGGTCGTGCAGTCGAACCGTCGGCGCCTCACTACCCCGTGGATGATATCACGGAGAAGACAAACTGTGAGATACATATGCCAATGGGGAACATATCCTTCAGGGTGGCGTCAGGGGATGCTTTACCGAATCAACCTGGAGCAACCTACCATGGTGGTCAAATTCCAGCATCCCATGCTCGTGTCGGGTTGTCAACAATTACGCCGAGATGCCATTCAATTGAACTCCATATTCCTGGAGGTGAAGGCGAGAAGACACTGGGAGAAATGGAGCTTGGTATCATCTTGTGGAATAAGAAACACATCGTGTTTCCTAACGTGGCGTCAAGGCCACCGACTCCTCCAGGTACAAATGCACCACCTCCATCAATTACTGAATGTTGCACAACATGTAAGCCTATTTTTAATAGTTTTTTCACTTTCGTACAGATAATGCACGACCTCCAAGTCCACCCCCCAACGCACCTCCAAGTCCACCCCACAATGAAGATTGGGAGCCCGAGGCCGAGGGTCCATCGGCCGTCCAGTCCCGTGAGCCGAAGGATGCGCCCACTACGGGTACAGCAAAGCGGAAGCTGCAGTTCAGAAGAAACGGGTCTCCTCCCAAGAAGAGACCAAGGAAACCCAAGAAAGTCGAGACTCCCCCGAAGTTACCAGTCCTGATGACTCCGGAGGAACTAACCGATGCCGTGAAAGCCAAAACCAAAGCATAGTTCGCACGGTTTCCCCTGAAGCCCCCTCCAGACGTCTGGAAGGAAACTCTGAAGAACATCCCAAAGTGGAAAATTGAGCGGACCATCGACAACTTATATTATCCTGCACCGCCGCCACCGCCGCCCCTTTCAGACTATGAACGGTACATTGAAAAGATGCACACCGCACAGTTGAAGCAGGCGGAGGAGATGAAGCAGGCGGAGCAGACGAAATGCGGGAAACAAGTTCCCCAGTTCGGACAATAAGAAGCACGGTCAATTGCCCCGCTCAAGGTGTTACCTGACCAGGCTTCAGTGTCCGGTCCATGCATGGGCGACGTGGGCTACGCTATTGCTGATGTGGTATATACATATAAGCCCGAGCACCCTCTGGTCGAAAATCCTACTGCTCTAACAACCCAACTACGGAATTTACATGATTGGTACTTGGAGGCCGCAAGGCAAAAGAGAGACTGTATCATGGCGGCAGTTCAGGATCAACACTACTTCAGAGAGTACGGTGTGGAGCTTGGGTTCGATGATTTCTTCCAGATGTACAATCAACGTGCCCTCGACAAGTCTATCCTCAGATGCTACTGTTTGTAAGTGATTTATTTGTTTAATTTAATTATTTAGTTAAGCTCGCGTTCATTGCCCGTATAATTATCACTCATGACATTCTTTTTGTACGCTACTATGCAGAATGAAGATTCGTGAATGCATGCTGGCAGGAACCTGGGACTTTGGGTTACTTGACCCGTATTCGTATCATCAAGACACAATAGAAAAGTTCAACAAGGATACACCGGATGATTTGCTAAGGTTTTTGAAGCGACAAAGTACCAAAAAAGAAATACTTTGGCCCTACGGATTCAAGTGAGTGTTACTGTCTTGTAGACATTCCATTTTGCTTACCTGATGTTAAGTGTAATTGATGAGTATGCATTACTGCGTGTGTACACGTGCGCAGGTCCCACTTCATATTGTTCATCATTAGAATCGATCAAGGACAAGTTGAAGTCTGGGACTCGTTAACCTGGGGCGCTGACACATGGAAGAGCGCGCGTCAGATGCTTCAAAAGTATATATGTATCGGCCTCTTTCGTTCATCGTCCTCTTTTTCGTTCATTTCCTGATATCAAGTAAGTAATAATTAACTCTTGTATTCATTTTCCTTTTGTCGGCCAGGGTTTGGCAAATGTTCATCAAGGAAGAACCCGGTACATGGGCAGACAAGCTCCACTTTAAGATTAACAAAGTAAGTAGTACTACGTACCCTGGTTTCAATACCATTATCATTCTCTTGATTATTATTAATTTGAATGAATTATGTTTCTCGTATATAGAACGTCCCGCAACAACCACAGGGAACTGATTATTGTGGATACTACGTTTGCGAGTTCATTCACATGATTATCAATGAGAAATCCCGTACTTCCAGAAATCTAGAGGTACGTAACCGGATCTTCAAAACTTTATTTATGTTGCCATCAATTATGTTTAGTTTTGTTCATAACTTAATTGTTTTCATCTACTTCTTTTAAAGATGGCACGAAAGCGGGCGATGCTTAAACCAATCGAATGTTGCAAGGCAATTGCAGAGGAATTGGCAGGATTTCTCCTCACGCAAGTCATAGATGAAGGCGGAGAATTTTTCCATCCTATGAACCAATAGCCAGCTCACTTCTCTATGCAAGTATACAGCTATTGAAAACGAACTTCAGATTATGTAATGCTCGGTCGATTACTTCGTGTTACATGTATATATATGTACTTTTATTTGGTGCATCAACATTTAACCGCAAACACGGAATCGGAAACACTTAACCGCAAACACGGAATCGGTGTTTCCGGATACGTATTTCCGATTACGTGTTTCCGATTCCGTGTTCGTAAAAAACGAAACACGGACACACGGAATCGGAAATACTAAACGGAAACACGTAATAGGAAACACGTAAACAGAAACCCTGAAAATACGGAACACGCCCTAAACCCTAAATACGGAATCGGAAACCCTGAAAAGAAAAGGAAAAAAAAGGAAAAAAAGCTTTAGGACCGGTTGGTGTTACCAACCGGTTCTAAAGGTCCTCCGCCTGCGCGCGCTCTTCGGCGCCCACGTGGAGGCCTTTAGAACCGATTGGTGACAGACCAGTTCTAAAGGGGGGCCTTTAGTCCCGGATATGTAGCACCGGATTTGTATCCGAGTCCAAAGGCCCTTACAAACCGGTGCGAATGCCCTGTTCTCCACCAGTGTGACTGGACAAGATTGATTAAGACATAAAGTCCCACCATAGCCTTACGTTCTAAGGTCCCCTATATATATCCCTCAATAACTTAACTTTGTGGCTCGGTCTCAGGTTACTGTCACTCCCAAGTCACCACCACTCCATTATGCTACCGGTGATCACCTTACATGCATTCCCCAACATATGTGTGCACTCATATATTGTACATAAAGACAATCATAGAAGATAACAAACTTGTATGCAACCAATCAACGAACTATTTCACCATTTCCAAGAACAATTCACTACTCAAACATAGACGGGGAGACACAATACATCAATGGAATATAGTATTTCATCATACATCGTGTTTGCCAAGAGATTACAGTGGAGAGATGGAGCTGATCTTGCTGTAGATGTTGATGATGAACACGCCGGAGGGGGGTGGAGCCCTCCGGGGGTGATCCCGGTGGCGTTTCCCCCCTCCGATCTTCTCCGGCAGCAGCCTTCTGACTCTTTGTTTCGTGGTTTCGTCTCTCGGCGCTGCCCCCTTCTCGAAAAGGCCAGGGGACCCTTTATATAGTCGTTTTTAGGTCACGAGACAGTCGGGAGAAGAAAGATCAACGGCATCGGAGCCACGGGGGCAAAAAGGGGGCCCCACACGCGGCCAAGGAATCTGTCCGCGTGGAGGATCCTCGTTTCCACCTGGCTGGCCTTTTGGCCCTCTACTTTGGCCCATGGTCTTCGTCTCAAAAATTATGAACCGTGCTCTTTGGCCTTGCTCTTTTTGGAGTCCCGAAGCTCCCGGAAAGTCTGAAACACTAAAAAGTACGTTTTCTAGAAAAACAGGGTTAGAACCAAAAGAAGGGGGATTGTTCAGAAAATCCCCCAAATCATTATATAACATGAATATAAGTTGCTAATATGTAGGAAAAACAAGTAATAACATGCAAAGTTTATGTATGCATTTTACATGCATCAACATCCCCAAGCTTAACCCATACTCGTCCTCGAGTATGAAGGTGATAAAACTAACATGGACTTTGCATTTTAAAACAATCATGGAATATGAAAGAAGATTATTCATGCTACATATAATCAAATGATTTATATTTTAGATGAGTAGCAACATACAATTCATGTTATAAGAAATATCAAATATGCAAGCAAAGATGCTTCATGAAAGTTCACAAAGTGTATAATGAAGTAAAAGCACTATGGACCAAATGCATACACAAAATGAAAAATAAAATCCTATATTGGTCAAAGAATAGCATAATGGAAAATAGAAAATATGGTGGACACTTTGGAGAAAATTGAGTAGAGGTAAAACATGATCAAGTCGTATTTAGCCTCTAAACTATTCAACTAAAATTACTAATTGAAATGTGGCATCCATTGGTCTAAGACTCTCATTGCCCCTTTATCAGTAGCATCTTAAATTGTGAATGTTGAAGTAATGTGATTGACAAGTGTTGGTTGAATGCCTCATGCCCCGTGAGTGTGAAAACCTACTCCATGATTACTCAACTTAAGATTCCTAATAAGCTTTGTACAATCATAATAAGTATTAATGACATCATAAAGAACCGCAAAGAGGTACCTCTTGCCCCATGACATGGAAACCAGCCCATGTCACAATGACAAGATGAACAAACGGAGTAGACTCATCATCCTTTTTTATTTCATTCACTATATGCATAGCTTCTTATTTTTTTGTAGGATGTGTTTGTAGAGTCCACTGTAGCTGTAAGTAAATTTCCACCATGATCAAGCATGGCTTGGGTTAGCAGCCCAATGCGTTTCTCTACTCATAAATATACTTACTCATCAAAACTTACTATTCCTCTATTTCATTTCGGCATGGCAGGAGTCCAAAAACAAAAGTACATGATATCAACCAAATGTAAATTTTTGTGCAATGTTGAAAGTTTTCCAGTGATACACGTTTATAGCTAGCTCCCAACCAACCACTTGTCAAACGCAAAACTTTTAGCTCCCGTTATTGGGTCATGTTTATTAAGTGCAATGAAAAGTAAAGGTGTGCATTCAAAAGTTCGTGAGAGTCCTATCTCAAATTCAGCTCATGACAATTAATAAAGTGAATATCTTAATTTAGAACATAAATAACACTATAACATGGTGAACATACTCGGAATAGCTCTGAAGCTAATAGGTAGATATGGTGGACTCACTGCAAATACTTGGCTAAAGGGTGTTGGAAACAAGTTTATACTTGTTGGAATTTTTACTTTTTTGGCTAGCAAGAGGGAGATAGTTGAACAGCTACTATGCATGCACATACATTAGTGTCAATAGAACTACTCATTTCATGACAAGCTAAGTAAACTAACAATTAACATCAAAAACATGAATAAGAGATAGCTCATGACAACACTATTGTATCTACACCTAAAACATCATATAAATCATGCAACTATAAGTAGCTTTTATAATCAACATTATTGCAAATTTCTACACCTAAAACATCTTTTATTGCCGCGCTCCGTCCCGCTGCCCGCGGGCGTCGCCCTCGATCCCGTCGTCGCGCCGCCAGCCGGCGAGCCGCCCCTCGATTCCGTCGTCGCGCCGCCGCCAGCCCGCGAGCGCCGCCCCTCGATCCCCTTGAGCCGCCCCTCGATCCCGTCGCGCCGCCGCCGGCCCGCGAGCGCCGCCCGTCGATCCCGTCGCGCCGCCACCCCTCGATCCCGTCGCGCCGCCGCCAGCCCGCGAACGCCGCCCCTCGATCCCGCCGGGCCACCACTGCCCCCCCGCCGCCAATGCCCCGCGCCGGCCGCCGTCTAGAGGAGGTAAGGCCTAAATGTTAGGAAATTTAAAAATGTTAGAAAATTTAACTAAATTACTGTTAGAAATTTAAGAATGTTAGAAATCTTAGAAAATTTAACCACGTGAGCTATGACTACCCTATGAGGGTTCCTTATCTATGGATGCGTGTATTATCATATCTTTAAATATTTCATAAATATGTTTCTCTTTTTGTGTATTATCTATAAGCAATTTTGATGAAAATAATTGATCATTAGTTATTATCTATAAGAAATTTTGATGAAATGGATCTGAAACATATAATTACTCTTTTTGTATAGTATGGAGCCAAGAGACGAAGATGCCAAAAACTTGCTCGAGGGTTTCATCCGTGGGACCGACGTAGAGACCGATGTGAGCCAGTGGATGAACAACTCCGGTGAGGGAGATCCGGAGCTCACCCAGGGAGACGACTCCGGTGAGGGAGAAGCCGACGGCTCCAATATGGGAGCAGCCGACGGCTCCGGTGGAGCCGTACAAATTACAAACACCGGCTCCGAGGTGCATATATAGATATGTTAATTAATGAAGCATCCGTTGTCTATATACATGTATTAACAGTCTTTATATTTTTAGCCTAAACGAGTCGCAACAAAGAAGTTAAAAGATACAGAAAGATATAGAATCGACACGATCACAGCAGACGGCGCACCCGAGCTTCCCGCTGATGTTGCCCAAAAATTTATGAAGCAATGCGGAGTGCTAGTTAGGGATCACATCCCGATCACTGTTCATGAGTGGAATCAGCCAAAAGATCCGCGGAAACAAGGAATTTCATATGTCAGCAAAATAGCCAAAGAACATCTTTTCTCGAAGATCTTGTCTAATTTCAACTTACCCTTGCCGAAGGTGGACGAGAATGAAGCGGTTGTGAATGAGGCCGATGTTACTAAAATGAAAAAAGAGATACGGGAAAAGGTCAAGGCGTGGACCCTGAAAAAGATGGCCGAGCAATTCAAAAACTGGAAGAAAAGATTGAACCTTGACTATGTTAAGAAGAATAAGACTCCAGATTTCACTCAAGGGTATGAGAAAATATAACCCATATGGGCAGATTTCGTGAAGTACAAGCTGTCAGGGAATGAACTGGAAAGGACAAAAACAAATAAGAAAAACGCCGCCAAAAAGGTATATCACCATGTTATGGGGCAAGGTGGCTACAAGGGTTCCAGTCCCAAGTGGGATAAATAGGACAACGACCTGCTTAAGCTGGGGATCACTCCCGAGCCGTTCTTGTGGGTCGAGCGGACAAGGTCATGGTTCGACGGGCATGGGGGCATGTTGGACGCCGAAGGAAATGCAATCTATAACCTAAGGCATAAAGAGAGTCCTCTACCCATAGAGAGGCTGAGAACCGCAATACAGGACGTTAAAGAGGGGAAGTTCGTGCCAGATAGAGAGAACGACGAGCTCACACGCGCCCTCGGGAATAAGAAACACGTAGGGGGTACACGAGCCGTAGAAGGCAATCCTCCGTGGAAAACTGGGTTCGACGACAGCAAAAAGATATACCCCAATAGAGGCCGTCAACGTAGAAAGGATGCAGAGGAAGCTGAAGCAGAGACTCAGGCAAACTGGAGGCGTCAACTTGAAGAACAGATAAAGCTGACGCAGCATGTAGCAAAGAAGCACCAAATTAACACACTTAGCCAGCAGATAGTGTCTACCGGGGCATCACACATGGTAGAAGGTGAAGTCAAGGCTACCAACGCCGCACATTCTCATCGCAAAAGCAGCGTTGCATCCACGCAACTACCGGGTGATGATGCACCGCCGATGATTCACCCGGTGGATGATATCACGGAGATGACAACCTGTGAGCTCCACGTGAAGGTCGTCAATATAACCATCAAGGCGGCGGCCGGCTATGTCTTACCAATTGGCAACGAACCAACTCACCATAGTCTTCCGGTTCCACGGGGCTATGGTGTTGTTGGGGTCGATAAAGTTGTCAACGGATTCGAGCGGGTAAAGCTTGATTTCCCTGAAGGGGAAAATGAAGAGTTGACTGAACTCGAAGAAGCCAAGAACTTGACCGTTCTATGGCTAAAGGAATACATTGTGCTCCCAAATCAGACGGCAAAGCCATCGAATCCTCGCTATTCTCCAGTGCAAAAGTCTCCAGCGCGGTCGTCTTCGCCATGCATGTCGTCTCCAGCGCGGTCGCCTACGCCGTGCACGTCTCCACCGCGGTCGCCTACGCCGCTGCGTCAGCCTTCTCCACCACGTTCTCCTACGCCGCCGCGTCAGTCTTCTCCACCCACTAAGTTTCTGCCGAAACGTAAAATATCACCCAAACGTCAACGGTCACCCCTCCCGAAGGTACCAAAGGAGGTACCCAAGTTACCTTACTACTATACTCCCGAGGAAAACCAGAAAATCGCAAAGGACGAATACGAGGCGTGGAAATCAAAGCGGAAGGAGAATAAAAAGGCAGATTTCCCCGAGACCGAAGAAGAGATAGAACAAGCTTGGAAAATGGTGAAGACTCTTCATCAACCCGAGCCGAGTCTGTCATCTGACTATGAGCGCTCTATTCTGAAGTCACACCAGGAAATGGTGCGGTCGACGAAGAGTAGTAGCGCAAGCGGGAAAAGGGGAAAATCAGTTGCCCAGCTCGGAGAGCAGAAAAAACAATCCACGTCACCGCTCAAAGTGATTTCCAATACCCAGTTGGGGCCGAGCACTAATATTGCTGACGAGCAAATTGATCAGGAGTTTATAACAATGTACGCAGACAAGGCAGCTGATACGGGTTTGTCCATTCCTGAGTATATGCAAACAGTAGACTACTTCCCCGAAGCTGAATGTGCGTACAAATACAGGTACGAGAAGCCTCTCGTCAAACCCGAGGAGATAAAGGATCTACCAACAAAAATGCGAAGAGTGCATAGTTGGTATATGGAAGCCTGCTGAGAAATCTCAGGACTGGATATGTCTCAGCGTTAAGGACGAGCACTATGGGTATGGAGATGGATTGGTTATGATTCAATTTGACGAATTGTTTCAGTTATACCAGCAACAGGCCCTCGACAAAGCTGTCCTTAGTGCCTATTGTCTGTAAGTACTTATTTCTCTAGCTCACCTCGTTCATTTGCATATTCATATATATATAGTACACTCATATATTATAATTGCAGAATAAAGATTCTCGAATGCAAAAGAGGTGGAATCTATGATATTGGGTTCATTGATCCAAATTTTGTTTATGAAAAGACTCTTCAGATATCTGCCAAGGATACAGAAAATAATATTCCGAGGGCAATAATGTTTCACCAACACCGAGTGGAAATACTATTTCCTTACAACTTCGGGTTAGTGTTACTGTGTTGTAAACATTCTGTTTTCCTTACTCGATGTTCACTGTATAATTGATGAGTTCTGCGTGCGCAGCATCCACTATATTCTGCTAATCTTCGAAATTGACAAAGGAAAAGTAATGATAATGGACCCAAAATGTAAACCCCTAGCGATGTGGGCTGACATGCAGGAAATGATCCAACGGTAATTTCAATCTTTATTAATTTCAGTATTTATATATGGCACTATATCGACTATTTTGTTTCGTTTTCGGATATCAAGTAATTACTAACTCTTTTTTTTCTTTTTTTTTCTCGGGTAGTGTTTGGAAGAGGTTCATAAAAACGGCCAGGGGTGAATGGAATCAGACCTTACATTTGATGTTGTGCAAGTAAGTACTATCTAGATCCGCGCGCATCTCCTTGATTCTAGTGTCGATACCATTATCATGTCTGGTTGATTATTATTTTGATTGAAACCATGTTCTCGTAAAGTGCTTGCAACAAGGAGACGGGAATCACTTGTGTGGATACTACGTTTGCGAGTTCATTCGTCAGACGACATGTCCCAAGGGCAGAAATTTAAAGCAACTTCATGTACGTTAGTCGTCAATTCTTCTTATTACCATCTATTTTAGTTACTTAGTTTCATTAATATATATTGACCACTCTTCTTTCTATTAGATCGAACGGCTTCGGGACGGTCTTCTACCAAGGGACCGCATACGAGCAATTCAGGAGGAAATTGCGGGCTTCTTAGATGGAGAGGTCCTAAACGTAAATGGAGAGTACTATAGCCCCGGTTGGAACTGAATTTGATTTTGTAATACACTCCATCCGTCATGTAATATGCTCGATATACTTTGCTTCCGTAATATAAGTGTTCCTTATTCTGCTTTATATATGTATTACTTATTCGTTCGTGGGATCCGGGAGCTCCGGGGAGGGTCCACCGAGGCTCCTCTCTTCTCGTGGGATCCGGGAGGTCCGGGGAAGGGCCACCGGGGCACCTCTCTTCTCATGGGATCCGGGAGGTCCGGGGAGGGGCCATCGGGAGGTCTGGGGGTCGCAAAACACAAATCATAAAATTTTTGCCGCGGCAGAAGGGGCATGCATCCCGCGTCGTATTGAGGACCGGGACTAATAGCCCTGGCCAGGTCCCAGCTAACGAGCCACGTGGTCAGCCCCATTTGTCCCAGGTCCTGGCACAACCGGGACTAATGGTCGAGGGGTATTTGTCCCGGATTCCCCATCCCGGTTGCACAACGGGCACAAATGGGGCTTACGAACCGGGACTAATGCCCCTGTTTCCACTAGTGTCATGACGCTCTGAAGAGTCCGTCCGTCGCCCCACCATAGCCGACGACCGGCCTCGTTGAAGTTCGAAAGAGGCGCGCCGTTCTCCTCGTATCCGGCGATCGCACTCTCACGCCGATTAATGAAGAAGGCTTCCCAAGTAGGGCGGTAGTCATGATTCCAAATGGGATTCCTCCGCTGCTCCGGCGTGAGCTCGTGGTAGTAGTGGTTTGTGACGGCCGCCCGACGCGCCACACCTTGAGGAAGAGAAGGGACCGGCACTCCTCCAGCGCTCAGCATCCAACCGGCGGTAACGATGTAGCCGTGCGGGCAGGGGTAGTTTATTCGAGTATAAGTCTAAAATATATTTCTTATAAGGTAGTATGAACGAGATTTTGTTAGCCAAAATGATATTTATACCTATTCTATGACTATGAATGGAGTAGGTGCAAGTTTGACCAATAATTTGTATTGACCAGTCAAAAGTTGTCAATCATTGAGTGCTTGACAACTATGACCAGCCTGACTTCATTATAATCCTAACCAGCGGCACACCCACCTACTTTTCTGTTTCTCTCTCCTCCGTCTCGTCCATTGAGATGTGCGCTGCACACAGGGCCACTGTAACCAGCCCTGTGTGCAGCCGCGCATCCGGATGAAGCGCCACGGCCGGCACATATTTCCCCTTTATCCCCGACCCCCCGCTTGAAAACAGAGTAGACGTCCGTGTACGCGGCAAGCCGCAGCGGGAGCAGCAGACTTTCTTCTATCGCGCAATCGCCTGCTCCTTGAGAAAGTGGTTCGTGATAGTAGTGGTTCGTGATGGCCGCCCGACGCGCCACACCTTGACGAAGAGGAGGGACCGGCACTCCTCTGGCGCTCAGCATCCAACCGGCGGGAACGTTGTAGCCGGGCGGGCAGGGGTAGTTCGAGGCGGAAAGTCCTTCCGCCTGGATAAAGGTTAGAGTGTGTACGGTAGAAGCCATGAAGGATAAAGGTTTGATATATCATTCAGTTCATCGACCGATTACAAATCACCCGGATTCGCTATCATACGTCCGACCGTTCTTTTGATATGCATATATGCACTCAATAGCCACGGTCGGGCTGTATGATGGCGATACCGATTGTTTTGTACGTAAAAACTCTACGGCCAGTGAGACAAGGAGTCTGTTAATTATGTTGCTACTAATGTAATTGTTACTAATTTAAAAAAAAATATAAGATATTTATATTCAAATTATATGCAAATAGTAAAATAGTTAATAGTTTGAATAGTTGGAATAATTATTTAGTTAAATAGAAAATGGATTTGAATTAGTTATGCAAATTCAAGCACTTTTTATGTTGAAATTTTTGTCAAATTCAAAAGTATATATTTATTCATGTGCATGCTCAAACAATTTTCAAATTTTGGCGCTAAAACATTTGGGCGCGCAGGGTAGCACCGAATTTCGAAATACGTCTGGTCCCGGCCCATGCCACGAGACGGGACCAAAGGGGGTACCTCTAGTCCCGGGTGGTTGCACGGGCCGGGACTAGAGTCCCATTAGTATAAATACCCAGGCCCTCTCTCCAGGCCGAGCAACCACCCGGGACCGACCGGACTAGCCTAGGCGAAGCCATGCCGATCCGCGCCGGCATCGGGGATGGGTAGAACGATCCCGCCGGCGCCGGCGCCGGGCACGAGTTGGGACGGAAGAGATTTCATTCATAAAAGGAACGAGCGGCCGGTGCTTACATTGGGGCGGCAGCGCGGCCACAGGAGGCCGGCCGTTTCTTGATGACGGCCCTAGTGGCCGGTCCTTACATGGGGGCGGTGGCACGGCCACAGGCGGCCGATCGTTTCATGTCGGGGTAGAAGCAAACCTAACAAACTAGTTGGGCCGGGGGCGCGCCGGCGTCGGCCTAGGCCTCCTCGTCGGAGGAGAGGAAATGGTCGTCCGGGTGGACCCACAGGTGGGCAGGCAGCTGGGGCGGCTGCGGTGGCATTGGGGGCGCGTCCTCCATTGGTGGCGCTGGCCAGTCCTGTGGTGGCGGCGGCAACAGCTCCTACCCCGGCGACCACTCGCCGCCGGTCCAGGTCTAGTGCATGTCGTATTCGAGGCCAGGGGGCAGCGGCTTTGGCTCCGACTCATGTGTCGACGCATGCAGCGTGGCGTTCATCATCTGCCACCACGGCGCTGACGGTGGAGGGGGCGGTATCGCGGCTGCGTCGGCAGCCGCGGCGGCGGACGCGCAGGCGAGGACCTGCTCCTAGCGCTTGATCTCGTCCTCGACGAGGGAGCGGCGGGAGGCCTCGTTACCGGGCGGCGGCGCTGGGTAAGGGGCGGGGTTGGCCGGAGGATTCGGGGGCGTAGCGAAGTAGGAGCGGCGGCGCTGGTCGTGCTTCTGCTATAACCACTCGTCCCAGTTCGGCGAGTTCAACGCGTAGGCGGGGTCCCTGAGGAGGTCGGCCGGCAGGAGCGCGTGCCGGCGAGCTATCTCCTTGGCCCGGTAGCGTTCGTTGGTCGGGACCGGCGGCACCGGGAGGTGGGTGTCCGGCCAGAAGACCAGCGTTTTGTTCTGCCAGTGCCAATACCACTCCTCCTTCCAGACGTACCGGAGGAACCGCTTGCCCAGCGGTTGGAGGCGCACGGCCGGAGGTGGTATTGGGAGGCGCGGGTTGGCCCCGATCCGCACGCCGGCCGGACCGAAGCCGAATGCCTCCCGCGGGGGGGGGGGGGGGGACGCCACCGCTGCCGGAGCTTCGGCCTCTCTGTCCGGTCGTGGAGGACCCGGCCTCGTGCTCGTTCTTGGCCTTCTTGAACCAGCGGCGGGGCGACAAGGCTAGGGTTTAGGGTTTGGGCTGGGGTTGAGGGAGTGGGTGTGCCGGTGTACGGGCGGCGGGGTCCCTTTAAAAAGGACCGGGGGCGGGGATGGCGTGCCAACCGGCGGTGAGAACGTGGCGGTGGTGGCATGCCACTGGGGCAGGTGGCGTTGAATGCGCGGGGACCATGGGTTGAAGCCGAGGCGGCCACTGGGTCGCTGGCCGGTGGGCCCTTTTTGACCGTTCGTGGCCACGGGTTGGGAAGTGGGGACGGGGGGATGGCGAGGCGGTCACTGGGTCGCTGGCCAGTGGGCCCTTTGACCACGCGTGGCCGCGGTTAGGGGGATTAATAAAAGACGTGGGGACGTGGGGGAAGGCTAGGCGGCCACTAGGTCGCTGGCCAGTGGTCCCCTTTGACCATGCGTGGCCGCGGTTGGGGAAGGGGAGGCCGGTTGGGGATTACGAGGCAGGCGACCGCTGTGTCTAGGGATGCAAAAGTGGGATCCCACTTATCCCACTTATAGTTCATTTGTGGATTTCTAGTGCAAATCTTTGGCAAACAATTTATACTAGAAATGCGTGGATTTCTAGTGCAAATCTTTGGCAAACTATTTATACTAGAAATGCACAAATGAACTATAAGTGGGATAAGTGGGATCCCACTTCTGCATCCTTAGCTGTGACACTTCCTGTAGTAGATGGAATCGAAGACAATGGAGCAACACATGCCTCAAAGTTTTTCAACGAGTTTGCTACAGGAATGACGCTGGAACAAACACAGCAACTGGAACAAAGACAGGAGTTCGCTACGAGATTCGCGCATCTCCTTGATTCTAGTGTCGATACCATTATCATGGCTGGTTGATTATTATTTTTATGGAAAGCATGTTCTCGTAAAGTTCTTGCAACAGGGAGACGGGAATCACTTGTGTGGATACTAAGTGTGCGAGTTCATTCGTCAGACCACCTGTCCCAAGGGCAGAGATTTATACCACCTTCATGTACGTCAGTCGTCAATTTTTCTTATTACCATCTATTTAAGTTACTTAGTTTCATTAATATATATTGACCACTCTTCTTTATATTAGATCGAACGGCCCCGGGACGGTTTTCTACCAAGGGATCGCATACGAGCAATTCAGGAGAAAATTGCGGGCTAAATTTGATTTTGTAATTCATTCCATCGGTCATGTAATATGCTCGATATACTTAGCTTCTGTAATATAAGTGTTCCTTCTTTTTCTATATATATATGTATTACTTATTCACTCGTGGGATCTGGGAGGTCCGGGGAGGGGCCACCGAGGCTCCTCTCTTGTCGTGGGATCCGGGAGGTCCGGGGAAGGGCCACCGGGCTCCTCTCTTCTCCTAGGATCTGGGAGGTCTGGGGAGGGGCCACCAAGGCTCCTTATTAGTGTATGGTGACAAGGGTGTTGTAAAATAGAACTGATCACAAAACAGAAAATAAAAAAGAAAACAATAAAGCGAAAAAAAAACTCTGCCGCGGCAGAGGAGGCATTCATCCCGGTTCGTGTTAAGAACCGGGACTAATTCCCCTGGCCAGGTTCGCCACGTGGTACGCCCCATTTGTCCCGGGTCCTGGCACAACCGGGACAATTGATGAGGGCCATTTGTCCCGGCTGGCCCATCCTGGTTGCACAACCGTGACAAATGGCTCTTACGAACCGGGACAAATGGCCCTGTTTCCACTAGTGGTAGGTGATATGTTTCTGCAACTATTTTCTTCTAGCAAATTAAAAGAAAATCAAATGATGTGCATGCGTATAGTTAATGAGTAGGCTGCGGTCCATCTGTGTTTTGAATTTTCAAATTTTAGATTTCAAATTCGACCGGTAACGCGGTAACCGGAAATCCCGACCCGCTCGGGAATTTTTTTCTACCGGGAACCAAAACCTGGTTGTACTTCATGTGAATGGGGTAATTAAGGCCCGAGTCAAGTGCGTGCACCCCCTAGTTGATGATGCACATTCACCCTATACAAATGGCCAACCATCAAAACTATGTAGTGGGTGAAAAACATGGATGCTTCGTGAATGTGGAACTATATAGGTTCTCATTGTACATACTTTCACCATCAAGGTTTTTTTTGACATGGGAACATAGCCCCAGCCTCTGCATCGCGTGGATGCACACAGTTGCTGCTTTTATATTAAAAAGATAAAAAGTATCATCCAAGAGATTACAACTCACGCATCATCCAAGTTTGACAACAAAATCAGCCACAAAAATTGTATCAAAATCTTAAAAGAACTCATTGGATCCTTCTAGTGTGCAGCCAACCACCCTGGCTGTAGATAGCCTGAACGACCGCCATCAAGCGAGTACATCCAGAATCCATAAGACCATGTTGCTCCAACGGTAGAAGGAAGGACCACATGTGGATCCAGTATGTGGCCTGGTGAGTAACCTGCAAAAAATGAGCACCCCTTGATTTGTCAAAAACAACATCGTTCCTACAATTCCAAAGCGCCCACACAAAAGCACAAGTTCCAATTTGAATTCGTGCTTTACTTCTTTTATCAATTCCATTAAGCCAATCTCCAAACATATGATCAATGCTAACTGGTTGGGCTATGCTAAAAGTAAAATGAAGCAACCTGCAAATATGTTTAACAAAAGTACAATGTATAAACAAGTGATCCACTGATTCATCACTATCACAAAATACACATTTTTTTAGACCCAACCCATTTTCTCTTAATCAAATTATCCTTAGTTAAAATTACTTTGCGTTGCAAGAACCACATAAACACCTTGATTTCTAATGGAATCTTCAATTTCCACAATTCTTTATGTAAATAAGGTGTATTACCATGCATATAATCCAGATACATGGATTTAACCGTGAATGAACCAGACACTGAAAGACCCCAAACAAATTCATCATGATCATCGTTTAGAGTAATTCCCATTACACCACGCACTAAGCTTAACCACGTTTCCCACCTCTCTTCAACCAAGTTTCTACGGAATTGAATATTAAGCGGACTATGTGATAACACATCTGATACCAACACATTCTTATTCCTCACAATATTATAGAGCCCCGGGTATTGAACTGCCAAAGGAGTATTCCCTAACCAAGTATCTTCCCAAAAACGAGTTGATAGGCCATTACCTATCCTAAAATAACCTCTTTTGAAAAAATCCTTTTTTACTGACATAATCCCTTTCCAAAAGGGAGAATCTGTAGGTTTAAGTTCCACCTGAGACAAAGACTTGGCAAACAAATATTTGTTACAAAGTAGCTCCTGCCATACCCCTTTCTCATGAAGTAATTTAAAAAGCCATTTGGACAATAGGCCTTTGTTCTTAACTTCAAGTACCTCAATTCCTAAACCTCCCTGTTTCTTAGTCCTACACACAATATTCCACTTGGATAATCGGTACTTCCTCTTATGTGAGTCGCTCTGCCAGAAGAATCTACTACGGAATAAATCTAATCGTTTCCGGACCCCAACAGTTATCGGAAAGAAAGATAATAGAAACATAGATAGGCTAGTAAGGACAGAGTTAATTAACACCATTCTATCCCCATACGAAAGAATCTTTCCAGCCCAAGACCCTAACTTATTTTCAAAACGGTCTTCCACCGGTTTCCACTCCTTATTGAGAAGCTTACGATAGTGTATAGGTATACCAAGGTATTTAAACGGTAGAGACCCAATCTCACAGCCGAATAATGCCCTATATTCATCCTCCCTCGCAGCAGCTCTCCCAAAACAATAAAGTTCACTCTTATGAAAATTAATTTTTAGCCCCGACAATTGTTCAAAGAGGGCTAGAATTAATTTCATATTAACTGCCTTGTGTATATCATCTTCTAGAAAGAGAATTGTGTCATCCGCATATTGCAAAATAGAAATCCCCCCATCCACCAAATGAGGTATCAAAGATCCTATTTGCCCATCATCTCTAGCTCTATCAATAAGGATGGCCAACATGTCCGCCACAATATTAAATAAGATAGGCGATAACGGGTCCCCTTGTCTAAGCCCCTTAAGTGTCTGGAAATAATGACCAATGTCATCATTCACTCGAACCCCCACACTCCCCCTAAACAAAATTGCGAACCCACTCACACCATTTTGGGTCAAACCCCTTCATCCTAACAGCCTGTTGCAGAAAATCCCATTTCACTTTGTCATATGCTTTTTCAAAATCAATTTTGAAAATAACACCATCTAACTTCTTAGTTTTGAGCTCATGAATAGTTTCGTGAAGGATAACTACCCCTTCTAGAATATTTTGTCCCGGAATAAACGCAGATTGGGATGGTCTAATAACATTGTGAGCAATAGACGAAACACGATTCACCCCCACTTTGGTAAATATCTTAAAGCTCAAATTCAGTAAACAAATGGGCATGTACTGTTCAATTCTGCTCGCATCCTCTTTCTTAGGTAACAAGGTAATGACCCCAAAATTCAACTTAAATAGAGCTAATTCACCCTGTTGCTATTGCGCGAACATAGCCATCAAGTCAATCTTGATGACCTCCCAGAAAGTCTGATAGAACTCCGCAGGGAAACCATCAGGGCCTGGGGCCTTATTAAGTTCCATCTCGACAATCGCTTCTGACACCTCCTTTTTAGTAAAGTTCGATGTGAGGGCTGCATTTTCCTGCATTGAAACTTGGGGGCATATCCGCATTGAAAGTTTCAACCATACTAAACGTATTCGTTTCAGGT
The DNA here is from genome assembly GCA_028641055.1 of Alopecurus myosuroides. Lineage (NCBI taxonomy): Eukaryota > Viridiplantae > Streptophyta > Magnoliopsida > Poales > Poaceae > Alopecurus > Alopecurus myosuroides. Next base: position 311,022,272 of record CM054063.1, on the reverse strand, counting down.
GGACCAAATAACTTTTTATAATACTCAGAGATGAATACTTTCAAATTATTCTCCCCTGCAATCATTCCCTCATCCTGTTCGAGCTGAAAATCCTCTTTTTCCTATGCTTACCATTAGCGATTAAATGAAAATATTTCGTATTCCCCCCTTCCTGAACGAATTTAACTTTAGCCCGTTGCGCCCACTTAGATTCTTCCTCTCGACGTAGTTTAGCAAGATACTCATCAGCATCCCTCTTAGCTTTTCTCTCCTCCGGAGATAACACAACAGATTCTGCTTTAATATCTAGCTCCTGAATCAATAACACCAATTTCTCTTTCAACAATTTGTATTCCCACTAATATTTTTCGCCCACCCTCTCAGGAATTGTCTCAAATGACGAATTTTAACTTGCCACCTTTCAATAGGTGATGCCCCCCCAAAGTGTTATTCCATTCTTTAGTAACCATATCCACGAACCCTTCTCTTTTCAACCAAGCCAATTAAAAAGAAAATCTAGCCACATTTCCAACATGTGCACTCTCTCCTGAATCAATGACAAGAGGAGTATGATCAGACCCTGCACGAGACAGAGCATGAACCGAAACTAGAGGGAATTTTTGTTCCCAATCGACACTCGCCAAGAAACGATCCAACTTTTCAAGAGTTGGAATCGGTCTCCTCCATACCCACGTAAATTGTCTACCGGATAGCTATAACTCTTTAAGATCAAGGCTCTCAATAATAGCATTAAAGATAAAGGGCCAACGAGCGTTAAAGTTATCATTACTTTTTTCCTCTTGTCTATGAATTATATTGAAATCACCTCCTACCAATAGGGGTTTATCCACCTTCTCGCACACACGTACTAATTCAGCCAAAAAGGATGGTTTCATTGCATCTTGAGCAGCCCCATATGCAACAAAAAATGACCATATGAAACCATCCGTACGTAACTTAAGTCTAAACTTGATGCAGAATTCTCCAGAAACAAGATCTTGTACCAATATTTTTTGACCAAGGAAACCAACCAAAATCCCCCCCCCCCCCGATCTTCCTTGAGGAGGTAGACAATACCAAAGAAAATCAAGCCCACTTGCAATATGAGCTAAAAAGTGGGATGCAAAATCAGATCGTCCCGTCTCAATAATAGCCATGAATTCTAATTTCTTTTTCTAGAATAGTTTATTTAACAAAAAGATGTTTCGCTGGATCTCCACACCCATCACTGTTCCAAATCATCCCTATAATTTCGAATTATTCTTTAATTTTTCTAATCTAGCACTTTTTCTTTTCACCGATAAGCCAACGCTCTTATTTCTCTTCCCTTTGGGTTTAGTGTCAAGGAGATGAGGTACCTGGATCATATTATCTGGGATAACAATATCCTCCTGTTCCTCAACTAGATCCTCCGACAAATTAGACGCTGTGTTGATAATGTCCGAACATTGATCATCTCTTTCTGACTCACACAAAGTCTTTTGCAAGAAAGTAATATTTCTATTCTTCTCAATATTTCTAATAAGCGAAACAGACTTAGCCTCGTCGGCAGCTGACGTACCTAGCGAGACTCCTAACCGTGTAACCCTCTCTAAAATAATGTCATCTTTCAAATCAACAAAAGAATTCAAAAAACTCTTAGATGTACCTGTAGCTTGGTCGTCGTCACGGCGCTGTGCCATCATCATAGCCCGATCCATTGTCGATAGATCCTCCAAGGGCTGAGCTCGGATTCGATCACACGATCGAATTCCCGCTGACAGAGGTGACACAATGCCACCAAACTCAATAACCTCCTTGTCCTGCATATTAACCTCATCATAAATCTTCATCTCATATTTTAAAAGGAGTCAGCTCCCTTGGTGAAGAAATAGCATCAAGTTCAACCATGGAGGTACATTTAACAGTAACACAAGGACTTGGATAGTGTACCTCAAAAGAATCAGACAGTGATTCAAGTGCTGAACCTCGGATTGGAAACACAGCCTCAATGTGTTGATCACCCGTGGACTTCTATGACCACGACACAACCGATGGAGCAACTTCCCCATGTGGCTCGGGTTCAGATACAGCATCCACACCCACCTGCAGTCCATCCGGGTCGAGACCAGCAGGGAAAGTGCTGCCATGCTCGGAAATCGCTGCCACGGCAGAGACAACAACTGCGAGTGCAGCAGCAGGAATACCTCCGCCGCGCGGTGAAAACTCTGCCGCGGTTGCCACGGCAGGGGCACCCGCAGGTGTAGCGCTAGGAAGTGTAGAAGCATCGGAAGAAAAGGTAAGTTCACTGATCGGCAATGACAGTGCTACCTTTCCAATCGCAGTAGAAATACCCACTCCAAACTGCGGCACCAAAGCATTACAATTCTCTTTAGTTGCTAAATCGCCAGTGTCGAAACCCAAAATAGAGCGACGTGATCCCTGCAAGAATAAGTTCCGCACTTCAGACCTCACCCAAAGTTTATCAAGTAAACTGGTTGAGATAAATATCAAACCCACAGAGGGTATAAGGCCATCAATACAAGTATAATTTACCTCTCTGTTCGCATCCGAAACCTGCGCAGATACCACCTTCTTGTTGTTGAGGCTAGTTCCATTAGGCAAAACAGTGTCCAAACCCGAGACCTTCACACACTCATTAGTGTCTGACATGTTGTGCCTCGAAGTAAATGAAGAACCAGCAGAAGAATACTTTGCAGCCATACGAAAAATTCTCCTCTCCTCTCTCAGAATTCTATCCACACTTCTACTCTGAGAATCTCTGTCCTTCCTAGTATCATATGACCCGAAAACCGAAGAGGAACCAGATATCTTGCGAAATGAGTCCAACAGCTGTGGAGAAAACACAACTCCAACTGCTTTAGTACCTCTGGTAGTGGTATTCTTAGTTTCACGAGTATCACTGTCTTTTTTACTTGCTGCACTCGGTTTTGCCACCGAACCATCCTAGGTTTTACCCTCCCCTTCCTTTTCCTTATGAAACTCATCATTTTCATCATTTTTGTCCTCATCACGATCATCACTCGAGTCCACATCCATCTCCCCCTCATCCTCCACAATAGTAGGCTCTACCACAAATTTGATTTGATAAAAACCATCCTTGATCCAAAGTGGCAAGTCCTTTGGAATCATAGTGTGATCAACACACCCAATAAGAATGCGCAACACTTTATGTTTCCTCGTATATGCCATGTCAACTTTAACCGTTTTCCCAAATAAGGTACCTAGCCCCCATAGAGCAAGAAAATCCCCAGTATGACGCTCGGGTATCCCCTCCATACGTACCCACACATGTGGTAACATCCACATTGGTTCGGTACGACCATACCAATCATCCACCTTCAACTCGCAAACACTGTTGGGCACTCTGGAACCACCAAATAATTTCAACCTGTCTAATTCAATTTTAGAAGGGAACATGACCTTGTAAACATTGTGGCCAACCTGAAACACATCCCAATTGTAATCCTCAACAGGGACCACCCTCTGCAAATTTCTCGCAATCTGAGGTATAGACAAGTTACCTCCAGTGACTGTTACCATAGCAAGCCTGGTATTTTCAGTTTTTGGCCTATAAGAATCAGTCAAGATCATGCCAAAAAAAGTTTAAATCATCGTGGTAGTGGCCATAAATCATAACCTGGGGTTTTGGATCATCGAGCAATGGAGAATCCTCAGCCAAATGTCCCACTTTCTCGCAGCAATCACACAGAGGTACCTCGCAATCCGCAAGAACATGACCAATGAAACCACAACGATAACACTTGGTTTCTTGCTTCTTCATTTTTTTCCCTCATCAGCACTCTCAACAGAGCCAGTTGATTTGTCCTTAGCAATCAGATTCTGAGCCACCGGAATCAATGCCTCCGCAGCTCTGGTTACCCCCTCATCTACTGACAATTTCTGAGTAGCCAAATAACTCGCAACAGTGGCTGGACCAACAAAATTTCTGCCTGGTCCTCTCCCACGCCCTCCATCAAGGTGTGTAAATTAGTAACATGTTTCGATATCAAAAACAAGTATGATTGAAACAAAACAGATGAATCGCGTCGAGACATGTCCCACAAAGCTTATCTTCTCTCTCCCGGTGTAAAATCTCGTGGGATGAATGTGTGCCTAGTCCCTGGGATGGGAAAGCCTTCAATCAACACAAAACAAAATTCGCAATGGCGAGAAAGAGAGTGGGTGGTGTGTTAGTGTTCTTTCACGGGTAGAAGTGAGAGTATTAGAGACCATGGACAGCATTGGTTCTAGCACTTTCGAAAGTTTCTCTAAAAATCTATTATTGCAGGCACTTCCCGAAAAGACAGAAATAGGCCGAAGCCCCGCTATATTAATATAGCAACCACCCGATAGAACAGTTTTGATTTTATTTAGATGTATCTGCAGCAAGTTGCCAGAAACAAAACTGACTGACACCATGAAACTTGGCATGCTTTCATTGACAGAAAATGTGCAGCGACAAGCCGCCGCTGAGACCTAACGCTTCCTTTGGTACTGGCCTCTATGAGCACGAATGCCAGATAACAATCTTGGTGCCACTCTGGAAGATAATAAGCTGGTGGTGTGCTCCATTTGTCTATATAGCAGCCGTCTTTGACCGTTGAAGCGTAGCGACATTTTTTGGAGGCACTTTCCAAAAGAAAATATATAATTTCTAGGCGCTTTTAATAAATGATCTTGGAAAAGTGACTCAAAAAAGAAAAAAAAACTGGAAACCCCGGTTGTGACACCGTAAGACTTGCCATGCTTTCAGTGACACAAAATGTGCAGCTAGCTACAGGCCGACGCTGACCAATGACTTTCTTGCTGGCCTCCTTGAGCAGAGATTCAAGTTGGCGATCTTGGAGCATGAATGCCATCTTTCTTCATTTGTCTCCTTGGCAGCCGTCCTGACCATTAAGGCGCAGTGACGACGCCCGTGGGCACCAGCAGTGTGCAGTTGGCTAGAGAGGTGCAGAGGAACGTTTCTCCATGACACGTTACCAAATCCATTGTTCATGGTATTCTTCGGCGGATCCCTTTTCTTGATTGAACAGATGAAGGGCCACAAATGAAGCCCATTGTTGCACCTCTTTTCCTGCTACCTCCCAGTCCCATATTAAAAGATCCCAAGTTGTACCGATGGTAGCTGATATGTTGCTGCAATAATCTGCTGCTCTAAAATTAAAATGAAAAATAAGATGCATGCTGCCAGTGAGTGAGGAAGCTACGGTCCTGTGTGTTGTAGTTCAGTAGTGTTGATGGCCGATATATATGGTGGGGTAGTTAACTCTCGACTCTAATGTATGCACCAACTATTTGATGGTGCATTGGCGCCCCTTGAAGCTATAAATGACATGAATAATCTGTGAATGTGCAAATTATAGTAGATCCTTATTCATAGTTTCGGATACATGATGTGTAATGTTGTAACATCACTCGAGATCCCAGAGCAGTAGTATTGACAATTTGACATGGAGTACTCCCTCCGTCACATACATCATGTATAATATTAACCAAAAAAGAGATATTAATTGTTTCATACTTAAATGTGTTTACATATAATTGTGATTTATCACAAAAGGTATATTTTAATTAAATCATCATTGATTAAAGTTTCTTTTAGCGGCAAATATGTGTCACACATATCGTTAACAAAGAATATAAAGAGGGCTACTTCAGCATATTTCATCTCCAAATGGTTAACCCCGTTGATCTCGAAAGATCTTTCCCAACCAAAACAAAAAAAGACGACGTCGTGATGTCCGTTGGTGGTGATAAGCGGTGGCCTTGTGAACTCAAAGGAACATTCGAGTCTTAACCTCTTGATGTGCAATGCATGTGAATACAAATACCAACTCGGAATAATTGTGTCAGGTCTATGCTACTTGTACGATTGAACAATCAAAATATGATTAATTAACATGGTACACATGTTTTAAAACCTTGGATCAATCATGGATGAAAAAAATGTGTGTATTTCTTTTACCAGCTTAACCTTATGATTAGATATTGCAGAGAACAAGACCATGCATGCATATCATTGTTTCTCTACCTATTCAATCACACTTGTGAACTTTCACAAACAACTAATATAAAGTAACATTTTTTTTTTGGAAACTTAGGTAATTTCTAGTTGGGCCAACTCAACGAAAGCAACATTACAGATACACTATGAAATCTAATCACATACGAAAAACTAAATATATCTAGCGGTTGTGCATACAGATCAAAGACTAATGCAAACATAGAGACATTACAAGGAAATAACTAATCACCGGCGTGGCTTTTTTGCAATCACTAGCGAGTAACGGCCACGCAGGTAACCACACTCTAGTGCTAACATGGATCACCGGCGTGTGCGCCACCATGCCGGTGATCCTTCGGAATCACATGCGAGAAACGTCCACGCCGGTGACATATTGTGATTACCGGCGAGGAACGCCACCCCAGTGATGTATTTTTGGAAATAAAAAACCGTTGTTAATGAACTTAATACACGACAATTATCATCAAAATAAACATAAAAATTAATAGAAATAGCATTGGCAGTAGCTGCTGCAGTCAACGAAGTTGTTATATATTGTTCATCTAGCTAATTTATCATATCACTAGTTAGCTAGTCACTAAATGTCTCGATCAACTCAGCCTCAGGCATGTCATCTGAACTATCATAGTTGTTGCCAGACTTATACGTGAAATAGGTTGAGACATCACAATGGTCGAGAAAGAAGGTGCACTTCTAATCAGGTTCCATGCCGCAGAGAATAACAAGTTATGACCAACTAGAACTATGGAAATATGTCCTTCCCATCGTGTTGGTGCACAAAACTCTGAAACTCCGGATGGGCGCTGTCCTATCGACCAAGCTGACCGCAAATGTCATGTGGTCACTGAAGGCAATTACCACATGCTCCGGGAAGTTACGTCTAGCTTAACACGGGATGTTTTGAGCAAAAACTATTAGACATTAGAGTAATTATAAGGCTAGCATAATGCAACACGTTAATCAACGAAATAAGAGAACATGGATAAAAAGACGAATAAAAATACCACTAAGATCTACAACATGGATAAAATAAAATAGTCTCATGACATGACGAATTTAAACATACCATGTTATTTTGACTATCCTCTGGAAAAATTAAGCCAAACTTCCTATTGAAGGGAATTTGCCTGAGAGGCAATAATAATATGATTATTATCTTATTACATGTTTATGATAATTGTTTATTTCTCATACTAGAATTGCATTGACTGGAAACGTTGATACATGTGTGTCTAATAAACAAAAGAGAGTTCATAGTAACGCATCTCGTTTAATTAACTCGTTGATTAACTGATGATCAACATTTCCTGATCAGCATAAGATGTTGTTAATAACGGGCTGTCATTGGGAGAATGATGCGATGAACATATACCGAAAGTAAGTATAGCAATATGATCAAGTCATTAAGTTTATATTGTTATATCATACATATGAAGTGACCCTAATCCTTAGACCATGACATCATGTACATCAATAACACTGGAACAGTGTTTTGATGACACTGTAGGTGACTATAAAAGTTGTGTTGGGTATTCGAAAATGATTAGTTGAGTCATGGATCAAGTGTGAGATTTTTCCATCCAAATGGTGGAGAAATATACTGTAAGCCCTCTCGTTGATATCACATCGACACCGCTTGCAAGCACGTGATTAGGTCACAAGGATGTCATATCACGGAACGAGTAAAAGAGTACTTGTCGGTAACAAGGTCAAACTAGGTATGAATGATACCAACGATCAGATATCTGACAAGTATAATATTGAGAGAGAAACGGAATTGGTTACAATGTTTATGGTTCATATGATCACAAGATTCATCATTGAATACGTATGAGTCAACACGGATCTTCGAGTCCCGTTGTTGATAATTGATAGGAGAGGTGTCTCGGTCACGTCTATATTATTCACGAACCCTAATGTGGCACACTTAATGTTTGACGACGCATTTGAGAGGATACGGAACACCACAAAAATTATTTAGGGTAATTTTGACATAGTTCAAGGCGACTTTCGTCGAATAGTTGTTAATAGAATTGACAAATTATTTAAGAGTTTATGTGTTAATGTACACATATTAAAACAAAGAAAAAATGTTTTATTTGTTTATTATGAAAAAACCCTTGGGACTAGTGGTCTCGTTGACCCACCTCCGTCGATGTAAGTTTTTCTCATTTTCATCATCTTTCCGATATTCGTACCTGGATTGTTAAGTTGACGACATTCACCGTTTTACGAAATTGGAGCATGATTTCGAGGCGGCCGATGCTTCCGCTCATACGAAATACCAGACGGACTATCACGAGTGGCTGCAGAGGAATGATGCCTACACCTTGTACAGAGAGTTGTTCGATGATGTCAATTTCATTCTTTATTTTTGCAAAAGATGACAAGTCCCACTTCACCTAGCTTTAATCGTTATTTCTAGAACTCCCGACATCTAAACTATCTTGCAGGCGATAATAAGGTTTATGAACACTGGTGAGAGCGGAACCCGATAGCAGAGCGGCATTTTAGGTCGAGGCCGCCGCCAATGTTCCCATCGAAAGACGAGTTCTCTCTCACATACTACTCATTGGCCCAGGTATGTTCTTTGCCAAACCAGTGGTTAACGATTTCATTTGCCTCCCAAGTTGCTAACTCTTACTAAAATATGTGGTGATCTGGATGTTCGAAGAACCCACACTTAGATCAGGCTTCTCCTAGTTCCTCTACAGGTTCGTGTGAGATCACCCCGGTACATCCCGATGTTCTTCTCCTGGTGTTTCGCCTGATGGTTCTGGTGTTGGTTCTACGGCGTTCCGCGCCGCGCAGTCGGTCGCCTGTTCTCACCACGGGGGATCTCAGGTTCACCCCATCTTCTCCAGAGATATAGGGTTGTATCAGATTGATAGAACCATGTATTGCTGTTTGTATGAACTTGATGATGTTGATATTCTTTTTATTATGCTCATAATATTTTTGTTATTGTTGCTTTTATTATCTCTACTTTTTTTGCTGCTAATTTTTTTTTAAACTGCCAGTGGCTGCACCGACGGAAATGCCGTTGGCACAGCCTCAGTATTGACCAGATGGTAGTGGTTGTTCCGACGGCATTGCCGGTGGAGTAGCCCACTATGCCTGAAGCCGCCCAGGAGCTTCTATGTTGCCCGCTATGGTAGTGGTTGTTCCGACTGCTTTGTCGTCGGCGTAGAAGATCCCTTGTCAGATGTGTTGTGGGACCCACCCGCCCCTAGACGTATACGACAAGGGTAATGTCTGGCCGTCGGCGCACTTCCACCGCCGACATCATTTGATACACCAACGGCATTTGCGGCCATGCCTACGCAGCATTGCGCCGACGCCCGCACGACGACAGCAGCCGTCGGAGTAGCCCGATTTTCTGTAGTGCACACTCCTACTTTATCCCAGTACTCGGTTAGTACGTTGACACTAGTTACGTATTCCCTCGGTCCACTTTTAATCTACATTCTGGGCCAAGAATTAGTCCAGTTTTAATCTACGTCGTGGGTTCTCAACATTAATTTTCTCCTTGGTAATCAACACCAACACAACATGTTGATCAAAGTGTCCATCCATCCATACATTTTTATGTATTGATGAATATGAATGGGGAGCCTTGAGGAGGGTGCACATGCCAAAGAGAAAAATAAAAAATAAGCAGGTTTCATAATTTGACCTCTTAGGTAATGGTGGCATGAGTTAACTCACTAACCTTCTAATCGAAATCAGTTGCAATGAGATTTCATCGATTCACTGAATTTCAGTAATTCTGGAAGCCGCTTAAATAATTACTTTTTGGTAAAAAAATCTGAAAGCTTAGTTGTTTATGGGAATTAAAATAAAAAGTTAAATAATTTTCATAGTTTTGATTTTTTTATGAATTTTGAGAGAAAATTTCAACCATTCATCTGAATTATGAAAAAGGAAAATGAAAACCATCTAACCACCAAAATCGGGACCCCAAACTTTGTAATCTTGTTCGATCCTAACCCCGGAGGTTTTTGGCATTGTAGGAAAAGTGCAATCATGATTGAAATTACATATCCTTTCACTAATATTTCAAGCCCGCGTACATAACTATATTTATTGTATTCATTCTCAATCTCGGTTTCATCGGTTCGATGGGATGACCACCATTCATCCGTTTTTTTGCTTGCTGGTATGATGGCAATAGATGGTGACACACTTTCAGGGAGCGTTTGTTCCGAGGTCTAATGGTCTGCACATATCACACATGTTCGGCTCAATGCAAGGTATCGACTAATTTGCTTTTTATTAAAACTAATGGCCTTTAGCCTAATATATATTAATAAAGCCAAAAGAGAAAATACAAGATGCTGAAAGGTCAGCTTATAGGTAACTCACAAAACAAGCAAGAAAACACAAATTGAAACACGAGGCCTTCATGCATCCATCAACAAGATCTAAACCTTAGAATAGAAACATCATGAAACTAGGCACACCACCAGAAAAATAAACATGTCTTTGCCAGCTCCCGACTTGTAGTCATTGTCATGTCATCCACCTCGGAAGAAGGCACATGCCCTCTCGCCATGGGTGAAAGGGCGTCGTAATGACAGAAGTTAGAGAAGCTCACCATAGAGCGTGCATGAAGCAACGTGACGAGTTCCCATGGAAAAGAACATGGAGCACTACCACCTCCAGATGATCTACCCACGAACATCTCTATCTGCAGCACCAAGAACCTACCAAGACACAAGCTTTATGTAGAAGTAAAAAAAAGACATGGCAAGAAGAAATGGCAACAAAACCGGCATGAAGTCCAGGAAAAGCCTTTGACTCTCGCACAACCAGCTAGACGTTACCACCGGATTGAAAAAACCCTGGCCGTCCGGTTACACCTGGCTATGCTCGTGTCGTCGTTTATGATGTTCATCCGGATTGGAGGATATTGCAGCTTGACATTCCCGGAGGTGACGGGGTAGAGACACTTGGAGACGCCATTAATTCCATCATTCAATGGAAAAAGAGTGGCATAGTGTTTCCCCAAGCAGTCTGACGCCACCACCACCACCTACTTCTCCGAGGCGCAGTCCACCACCAGCACAAGCAACTACTTCTCCGAGACGCTCTCCACCACCGCCACCTCCACCACCGCCACCACCGCCACCTACTTCTCCAAGATGCATCCCGGCTCGATCATCGTCAGCACACGTTGACGCCATGGACGACGTCAGCAGCCCGAGTCCGGCTCGATCTCCAATGCCCGAGCCGACTCCGCTGCCCACTAAGTCCTCTAAGCGGAAGGCTGCTGCCACTAAGTCTTCCCTGAAGAAGCAGAAATGCCCTACGAAGAAGAAGGCCAAGAAGCTGCGAGAAAAGTTGGCTTACCATATGAATGACAAAGAGACCGACGACCGGGTGACTACGGACACGAAACTTCTGATGGCTTCGTGGGGAAAGAGAACCCCGGAGGCGCCAAAGGAACCAATAGATCCGGCTGTAAACAAGAACTTCAAGAATATGCTGGAGATGCCATCCCAAGTTAAGATGAATCTGCCATCTGACTATGATCGCGGATTAACGATGACTTATGACAAAGTCAAGAAGGCGGGGAGAACAATTCCCCATCCCGGGAAGCAGCCAAAACCATCTGAGAGGTTTTTCAAAGATTGTGGTATAACAGTTGACCAACTCCTAGGCCAATCTGACAACTTCGAAAAGGCTGAATTGGCATGGAAATATGAGGGTGGGAAGTCTCTCGCCAAACCTGATCAGCTCAACTCTTTCCAACATTCAAGCATCAACTGAATGCGGGGTATATCCAATCCGCAAAAGAGGGGATATATCAACTCATGCTGAAAATTATAGAACGGGATTACTTCCGCGATGACTCGCTTTTATTGATTTTGAAGATCTTTTTTTCTTCTATAATCTATAGGCCCTCGACAAATTGATCATCAGCACCTATAGTCTGTAAGTATCTACCTCAGATAGTTCGATCATTGCTTCTTATATATATTATCCTAATTGCACGATATATATTATGCATGATGAAGATTCTGGAATATAATGGAAATGGTGGCATTAGGTTCATTGACCCATATGTCATCAGTGATATCGTTGCACTGCAATTCTCTGAAGAGACGGAGGATAACATAATTATGTTTTTGAAGAAACAATTTCACTGTAGTGAAATACTATTTCCTTACAGACAAGGGTGAGTTTTACTGTCTTATGCATATTCCTTCACATTTCTATTTTGCTAAGTCGGTGTTAAGTGTAATTGATGAGTTATGCATGACTATGTATATAATCGCGTGTGCAGTTTTCACTGGATTGCTTTCAACATTCACGTTGACACCGGAATAGTTGATCTCATGGACTCTATGGATAAAGGCCAAGAAGAGTACAAGCCCATTATTTCAATGCGCACAAAGTAAGTTCAATCGTTGTCGCACTACACCGTCCCCTTTTGTTCAATCATTATCGTACGATGACCCAATATTTTTATTTATTTCCCGGACAGGGATTGGAAGCGGTTCAGGAAGCAACAACCCGGTTTAACGGAGTTGAATATGACAGTTGACATAGTCATCGTAAGTAGTACTTGCTACATTCATGCATCTCTCTTTAATTCCTTGAGCATTATTTGACTCGATTATATTTCTCGTAAAGTGCCCTCAGCGGCCATAGGGAACAAATTTATGTGGCTTCTATGTCATGGAGAACATAAGGACAATCGTGAATGAGCGGTTTAGAAGAAGGATAAATATAAGGCTCCACGATCTCCGGAGGGAGCTCCTACCGGCAGACCGCTTACAAGCACTTCAAGAAGAATTTGCAGGTTTTCTGCTGAAGGAGGTCATAGCTGAAAATGGAAAATTGCATTGTTAAGTATAAATAATGATCTTCATGTAATGATCACAATGTGTATAACTCTATTCGGATGTAATGATCTAATTGAGATGAATGTAATTATCTTTTGACGATATCAATGCATGCAATAATTTTTATGATGATTACTATCGATGTGCAAAACATATGTCATTTACAGCCTCACCGAAAAAAAGCACAGAAGAAACACCCCAAAAACAGCCCCAAAAATAAACATGCCAAAGCTCTGGCGCGACAGAGAAACACCCAAAACTCTGCCGCGGCAGGGAACCTTTTGCCCCGGTTGGTGTTACCAACCATGGTAAAAGGGGGGTGTCTGCATGCTACGAAGAGCACACGTGGGCACCCCTTTTACCCCGGTTGGTATCAACCAACGGGTCATTAGGGGGGGGCTTTACCCCGGGTTTGCGAAACCCGGTTGGACAGCCGGTATGTAAGCCCCCCCCCAAACCGGGGCAAAATAGGTGCCCTCCACTAGTGGGCTGTCATCCCCTCCTATTGTGAGGACATTTAGCCAATCGTAGTGTGTGTTCTTTGTGCAGGTCATAAACCGGTATGGAGGCCCAAGAGATTTTTTTTAGTGGTTGGTTACGGTGGTCTACAGGTCATCATGTCCGCTACCTTTTTTTAGGTACATCATCCATGGCAGCGGAAATTACTCGCGGTATGGATTTCCCCATGTATGACATAATTTGGAGATCTGATTTCATTCCATCATGTAGATTGGATCACTGTGTGTACGCTATTTCAGCAAAAGAACGAAAAATATTTTTTAAGTATGTCCACTTTTAATAAATCCTGATGGCAAGAAGTTTTCACCATCAACGCACCTTACCGGCACCCGACGTGAACTTCTCACCAACTTCGGGGAGGTTCCCCGTTTTCACGTTTCGGCCCATGTTTTCGCCCAGAAAACTGTTGTTTTCTCCGTAACGCACCTTACCGGTGCCCGACGGGGAATTTTCCCCGACTTCGGGGAGGTTCCCCGTTTTCACGTTTCGGCCCACGTTTTTGCCTAGAATACTGGGTCTACAAGATTGTCCCTCAACATGGATTTTTGCGGTGTCTGAGAGTCTTGTCAACGCTCGTCAAAAAAATGATATGCGCACATGTTTTGAAAATGGGATGTTGATCACGCCAGAAACATTTGTGTGACCATTGCTTATGCATATTCGCTACCGAGTTGTCTAATACACAAAGCGTACAAGATTTTCAGTGTCTCTATGTTCATTATTTTCAAGGATAGAAGGAATGCGGGTGTTGGTCAAGCAGATGCGACAACCCTTCATTGTTTTATTTTGTTGTGTTACCTAAATATGGTATTAGATCTTGTCGCACCCTGACTTCTAGGGGATACTCACCGGGCCGAACTCGATAGCAGATGCTTGGATTACGGGGCCTAACTGCTCCCGCATCCTCTTACGAGTAGGCCAGCACTTATGTGCGACAACCAAACTCTGGTATTCCATCGTCGATGTAAACTATCCCTTAGAGATCAAGATACTACCGTCGACGTACTTCAACCATTCACACATGGTACGTCAACGGCGTTAAACAGAATAGTACCACAACATATCTCTAAGACACAAAAGATCGAAATAAGTTGCAACTGGCCCTCACTAGGGCAGAGAATAGCAAATACAATCATCCAGAGGACACATGTCCCAACATAGCATCATTACATCACAGCGGAAGCATTCAAAAGGTCTGAGTACAGACAAATCCAAATAGGCTTAAGAAGCCGGGAAATAAAAGAAGACGAAGCCCATCCACGTAGGTCTTGGATCCTGCCCGGGTCCACTATCTACTCGTCTGCAATCTCGTCGAACTCCACGGAGGAGCCTCCATAGGGATCCTCGGAATCGTAGTCTGCGTAAACCATAGCCCCAACGGGGTCAGTACAACAACGTACTGGCAAGCAAGACTCACAGTTCACCAAAGTGTAACCCGTGAACACCAAGCACAGATGCCTTGGGTTCAACGGAAGAAAGGGGATATAAAGGATGCTGCAACTGGCTGCTCTAACCAACTACAGAGTTACTACCACTTCCGGCTAACATAAAGAAGGTAAGATAGCGTATCGTCACCAACTATAACTAACCACCAAACAAACCCATCCTGGATCTCGCCCCTTATCCAAAGAAGAAATCCGAGGATAACTCACACAGTTGGATTAAAGATGGTTCAAGTTATTGTGGCAATATGGCTATTACTAGTCAAGTTATCATTAGTTAGGTGTAAGTTGTTCTGAGTACTTGTTAGCCAGTACTTTCACCAAGTCAACCATAACCGCGGAAAACACGGCTTCTCGAGAAGATTTATCCCTGCAGGGGTGCACCAATTTGGCCGTACACGTAAGAATATCCCGCCAGACGGGAATCAAACCCACCAAGCGAGGCACTCTACACAACTCAACTCTTCTTCGCATCAAGCCCAAAGCACCACGTGTTGTGCGTGCGCGGCTAATCGAGCCCCACGAAGAAAAGGGGACCCTCATAGCACTCTAAGACCACGCCGCCCTAAATGCCGACTACAAAAATTCCACCCTGGCCTCGGGTTCGTACCTGCATATGAGTGCATCAAATAGAAAGCCCGAACTAAGTGTGGCGATTTGGACGAGATGCGAATCGAATCAAATTGAGGGGGGCGCCCATACACGCTTCCCACATGCGGTTAGTGTGCTCATCATGGATCAGTAGACAAGACCCTTTTCCTATTAGGGTCGACACTAGCAGGCCTCAAAACCACGCCGGGCCTCCTGCCGGTGCCTTATCAACAAATTATTATTACCCAAAATTAACAGGTTGTTGTTTAACATCGAGCCCCAGAACATAATAGAAATATAGTAACGGAAAGTAACGGGTAACAGACTCGAGCAAAAACAACCCTAAGCATGCTAGTAAGACACGGGCTCAAACAATGGGGTGATAGGAGTGGAGGTGAGGCAATATCAGGGTTCAGGGTATCATGTGGTAGGTTCGTAACAGAAGCAACGATACATATGGCTAGCAAAATAGACAACGGAAAGTATGGGTAACCAATGTTGAAAGGAACACAGTGGTTCATGTGAGTGATAACTTGCCTGCAAACTCAGCAGTCTGGTACTGAGCTAGATCCTCAGAAGGGGTGCTGTAAGTATCGTCTGTCTCAACGTCGTCGTCTATCCGAGAAGAAGCAAACAAAAAATACAGACAGATAAACAATCAATATCATGGCATAGTGCACAATCATGGGATGATGCATGTCAAGCTAATGGATGCATCAAAATAAACTAGTTGACAAGGTAACACAATTTAAATGGACCCATATGCAATTTATGTTGCATATGAAAGAGGTCCATGAGTTATGGTTGAAACAATTGTTTTCCAAATAACCAACAGGTGAAAGTGGTTTAGTATGATGCATGCATGAGGAAAACAGCAAAATAACAACAATGGAATCAATTGGAAATAAGGTTTACCCATTTTGGAATTTTAGTTATTAAGTTAAGGAATTTTGGTTCCTTAAAGGTGTCACACAAACATTTGTTGTTTTCATCAAGTTAAAATGTTCAAAACAGATAACAAAGTTTATATTTGAAAAGATCACACAATTTTAGGTGGATTACATGTTTCAATTATTGGAAAAGGAATCACAATGATTTAATTATGAATTAAACAATTTTAAACAAGTTTTAATTGGATTTAAATCAAGTGTGAATTTTAATTGAATTTTATTTGTTCAAAATATTAAACCAAGTTCATATTTGAAAAGGTTATGTTTTTCTGGTTTGAAAACATATTTTATATGTTCAAGAACAATTTAATTTGAGCAAGTTATGAATTTAGCAAATTTAAATGATTTAAACAAGGTTTAAATTATTTAGGCAATTTTAATTATTCAAAACATGAAACAAAATTTATATTTGAAAAGATGGTTCAAAATGGTGTGGAAAACATATTTTATTTAGGTTATTTGGATTAAAGATGAATTAGTTATGCAATTTATCAAATTACAAATGAATGGTTTAAATTTGAATTTTGGATACATTTGAATTATTCAAAACAGGTCACAAATGGTTTAAATAGATAGATAATTAAATTTGGATCAACAAACATATTTTACTTATATTAATTGGATTTATAAAATGAAAGTTATTAGCATTTTAAATTAGAGGACCATTCTGTAATTAAAAGGATTTGTTTGTGAAAAAGAAAAGTGCTTTTGTTACTCCGCAGCTATCTACCCAGGGCACTGCCACTGGGCCCTGGGCCAGCGTGGCATGCATGCGTGGCAGCAGTGCCACACAGCAGCTGACAGGGGGGGCCACCCTGTCAGCGCGCTGCGCAAAAAGGTGGTTTTATTCGCGGAAGCCAGGGTTCGAACCCAAGCCCTCCGCGCTCGCTTGCACGCGCTGTTGCCACTACGGTGCTCGTTTAGATCTTGACAGATAAGGGGACGCGTACAGGTTATAGTTCAACGCCGTGGTTAACTGAATTTCGCGCGCGCTAACTGAACTTTGGACAGAGACAACGACGGTGGCCGGCGGCGACAACGGTGCGGTGTTGTGCCGTGGTCGATGTGCTGGCGTGTGTTCTGCTGCTGATGCGTGCGTGCAGAGAGAGGACAGGGAGGAGGAGGAGGAGGAAATGGTGATCCTCACCGGCGATGTAGGCGTTGCAGAGGCCCGATGCAGACGGCGGCGGCGACAGCGACGTGGTCGTGGACGGCGGCGGCATTCCAGTAGGCCTCCAGGGGTGCTAGGGTGTCCAAAGCTCGAGGGAGAAGCGGTGGTTCGATTTCCGTAGCTAGGAGGGATGGTGGCGCAGCGAGGTGGAGGTGGTCATGATGGATTCAGACGGTGGCGTTTCCGGCGAGGTACATAGAAGAATTGCGGGCAGCGAGAGGGTGAGCGGCGGCGGCGCGAGGGAGGAGTAGGTGGTAGGTAGCTAGGGCAGCGGCGCGGGGCCTAGGGGGGTAGATATAGGGGGCTAGGGGGGCGCATCGGCCGTCGGCGTGATACAGTGCCACCGTGGCACCTGCGGATGATCGGCCGTACAGTTAGAAGAAGGAGGGGGCTGCGCGAAGCGGTACGCGGGCCGTGCGGGTAAGGTAGATGGGCTGGGCCGCGTGGGTTTCCCCCCTCTGGCCGTTTTTTTTCCTTTTTCTATTTTTTGTTCTTCTGTTTTTTTTTGCAGAAATAAAAATGGAAGAAAAAGGTAGGTTTTAGGGCTAGGAAAAATTTAGAAAAATTATGGTTGAGTTAGTTTTTATAATAGTAACTAATTGTCAACTTTGTTTTCCAAAAGTTTCAAATTTTAAATGATGTTTGTGATTTAATTCAAATTGGATGGATTTTATTATTAAGTGAATTATTTGAAACAAAATTTAAATTGGATTGAACCTTTAGTTTAAAATGAAAACAAGGATTCGAAATGTTTTGGTAATTTGCATAAATTCAAATTGGGTGCTGTTTGGGATTTGATTTGAATTTTTGAATGCAAATTGGAATTAATTGATTGATTAATTGAATTATTAAAAGCCATCATTTTTAATAATTGCACCTTATGGATTAAATGGAAACCATTGGTGTGTGATTTGAACTTTTATTTGAAAAAGATTGTAACATAACAAGTATGAACAAGCATTTGAAATATGTTTGAATTTGAATTGTGAAAACAGAGAAAACAGATGCAAACAAATAAGAAACAAATGCAAACAAATCAATGAGCATGATGACATGATGCAAAACTTTAATTAAACAAGAAATCAAACATGCTAGGGGTGGTTTCTCATACTTGGGATGTTACAAAACGCCCCCCCCCCCCCCCTTGAAGGAATCGCGCCCCGAGATTCCTTACGGAGAAGAGAAAAGGTCCGGATACTTCTTGCGAAGATCCTCTTCGGTCTCCCACGTTGCCTCTTTATCGGAATGATGCGACCACTGCACTTTCAAGAACTTTGTGCTCTTGTTGCGAGTCTTACGCTCGGTCTCATCGAGAATACGAACAGGGTGTTCCTCATAAGAGAGATCATCTTGCAGTTCAATGGAATCATGATCAACTGCACGATCTGGATCTTTGAAACACTTGTTGAGCTGTGACACGTGAAACACATCGTGCACCTTGGATAGTTTTTCTGGAAGTTCAAGACGATAGGCATTTTCCGCACGCCTTGAGAGAATGTTGAAAGGACCAATGTATGTTGGTGCAAGTTTTCCTTTCACACCAAAACGATGAGTGCCTCTGAGGGGAGTTACACGGAGATATGCTTTGTCACCAGGTGCATAGATCATATCCCTGTGCTTGCTGTCATAGTAGCTCTTCTGACGAGACTGAGCAATCTTGAGATTGTCACGAATGATACGAACTTTCTCTTCGGCTTCCTTAACAATGTTAGGGCCTAAGAGTGAACATTCACCAGCTCCAGACCAATTGATTGGACTCCTGCATCTGCGACCATAGAGTGCTTCAAATGGTGCCATGCCTAGGCTTGCCTGGAAGCTGTTGTTGTAGGAGAATTCAGCATATGGAAGGCAATCCTCCCATTTCATGCCAAAGGAGAGACCACATGCTCTGAGCATATCCTCGAGAATCTGATTGACTCTTTCGACTTGCCCCTGAGACTGAGGGTGATAAGCTGTGCTGAACAGAAGTTTGGTGCCCAATGCTTCTTGAAAACTCTTCCAGAAATGAGAAGTGAAGATACTTCCACGGTCTGAGCTTATTTCCAATGGAACACCATGAAGAGGAACAATCTTTGCTGTGTAGAGCTCTGCTAACTTGCTAGCTGAGATTGTTTCTTTGACAGCAAAGAAGTGAGCTACTTTAGTGAGACGATCAATAACAACGAAGATTGCATCGTTTCCCTTCTTGGACTTTGGAAAACCAGTGACGAAGTCCATTTCAATCATGTCCCACTTCCACTCAGGAATTTTCAGAGGTTGGAGAAGACCAGCTGTTTTCTGATGAACTGCCTTAACACGTTGACAAACGTCGCATTCAGAAACGTATTGAGCAATTTCACGTTTCATGCCAGGCCACCAATACAGTGTTTTGAGATCCTGGTACATCTTTGTACTTCCAGGGTGGATGGAGAGAGGAGTTTCATGAGCCTCCTTGAGAATGACATCTTTGAGACTTTGAATCTTAGGAACTGCAATGCGTCCTTCGAAGAACACAGTTCCCTTGTCATGAATTGAGAAGGACTTGAATTTCTCCTTGCCCTCTTTGATGTGTTCTACCATCTTCTTGATTTTAGCATCACGAAGTTGTTCAGAACGAATCTTGTCCTCGAGAGTTGGACTGGTTGTCAGGCTAGCAAGATAACCTTGAGGAACAAGACCAAGGTTCAGCTTCTGGAATTCTTCATGAAGTGGAGGTTGGCTTTCCATGATCATGAGATTATTGCAATACGACTTGCGACTGAGAGCATCGGCCATAACATTAGCCTTGCCTGGAGTGTAAGAAATGGTGAGATCAAAGTCTTTAATCTTTTCAATCCATCTCCTTTTCCTGAGGTTTAGATCTGGTTGATTGAAGATGTATTTCAGAGTCTTATGATCGGAAAAGATTTCAGTGCGGTTACCCAACAAGTATTGCCTCCATTTCTTGAGGGCAAACACAAATGCTGCAAGTTCTAGGTCATGAGTGGGATAATTTTGCTCATGTGCATTCAACTGACGTGAAGCATAAGCCACACTTGACGTTCTTGCATAAGAACTGCACCTAGACCTTGGAGAGATGCATCGCAGAATATCTGGAAAGGCTTGGTAGTATCTGGGCCAACCAGAACTGGTGTAGAAGTGAGTTTAGTCTTCAGGAGATTGAAACTTTCATCACATTGTGGAGACCAAACGAACTTCTTGTCCTTCTTTGTGAGATAAGTGAGAGGTTTAGCAATCTTGGAGAAGTTTTGGACGAAACGACGGCAATAGCTAGCCAAGCCAAGAAAACTTCTGACTTGCTTCACCGTCTTAGGAGGTTTCCAATCAACAATTGCCTTAACCTTTTCCGGATCAATGGCTATGCCCTTGGCAGAGATGATATGACCAAGATAAGCAACTTCTGAAATCCAGAACTCACATTTGGAGAACTTGGCGTACAAACGATGCTCGCGAAGTTTCATGAGAGTGAGATGAAGATGTTCTTCATGCTCTTCCTCAGATTTGGAGTAGACAAGAATGTCATCAAGATATACCACAACAAACTTGTCGAGGTATTCATGGAAGACAGAATTCATGAGTCGAGAGAATGTCGCCGGTACATTGGTGAGACCAAAGGACATGACGGTGTATTCATATAGACCGTACCGAGTGGTGAAAGCTGTTTTTGGAATATCTTCCTTTCTGATCTTTATTTGATGGTAACCCATCCTCAAGTCCAACTTTGAGAATATTGAGGCTCCAGCAAGTTGATCAAAAAGATAATCGATACGAGGAATTGGATACTTGTTTTTGATGGTTTTCTTGTTGAGAGGACGATAGTCAACCACGAGTCTCTTTGTTTGATCCTTCTTGGCAACGAACAGAGTTGGGCAACCCCAAGCCGAAGAACTAGGTTGAATGTAACCTTTCTCCATGTACATATCGATTTGCTCCTTTAACAGTTTCAGTTCAGGAGGAGCTATCTTGTATGGATGCTTAGAGATTGGAGCAGTACCTGGTTCAAGCTCGATCACGAACTCAACTGCTCTGTCTGGAGGCATCCCTGGCAACTCTTCTGGAAAGACGTCAGGGAATTCACAAACCACCGGAACATTTTCGAGTAGAGGTAGAGGTTTAGCATCGAGTGTGTACAGCTGGACAGAACTTGATTCACTTGGAGAATAGACTATCTGGCCAGAAGGGTGGAACAGAGTTATCGACTTCTGAGCACAATCAATCGTAGCTTTATTGGCCTTCAACCAATCCATGCCAAGAATGACATCAATGTCAGAATTGCCAAGCAGAATGAGAGAAGCAAGGAATATATGGCCTCCAATTAGGATCTGATTTTCATGACTGATCTTGGAAGTTTGCATAGTTGCTCCAGGGGAGTTTACTCCTAGTGGGGAACCCAAACCAACAAAGGGGAGCTTACACTAGTAGGGAAATGCCATTCTATGGAATGGATTCTGTGGCGCATCATGAACTGGTGCGCCACAGAAATATTATTTTGTGGCGCACGGCCACGGGTGCGCCACAGAAATGCCCATTTTTGTGGCGCATGTGTTAGATGTGCGCCACAGAAAGTGTGCGGGGCCCACCCCAATCATTGGGCTGGGTGTCAGAGGCCATAGTTTTATGGCGCATCCTAACCCGTGCGCCACAGAAAGGGCAACTTCTGTGGCGCACTGTGCTGGTGCGCCACAGAAACACCATGTTCTGTGGCGCATCCTACGCAATGCGCCACAGAATATGTTGTTTCTGTGGCGCACCAGCACAGTGCGCTACAGAATACCATACTGGTGCGCCACAGAATTGTGCGCACTGTGCACATAAAGATGGCCCCTCTCTCTCCCCCCCCCCCCCACTCACTTCATTCCAAGTGGATGTTGCTCACTCGCCCCCCCCCCTTCTCTCCACTCCATTTTTACACATTTAGTTCTCCTTTTTAGGTAGTTGAACCTATTTATTCGATGTATAATTATTGGTGAAGTTTCTTGTTGTTGGGGGGGCCTAATTACTTGCATCTATACTCCGGTCCCTCCCTCTCCTCGCTCTTTTCGCGTGTCGGTATCGAATCTACTAGGTGAGTATAGTTGGAGGTGCATATGTCTCGTGTGGCCATCGATCCATGTGTATGGGTGTTTGTCATGCATGTGCAGGTGGACCGATCGATTGTCGCGCGTGCGGGCGCGGCATGGTGCATGGATGTTTGCCGAAATGTTGATTCACTTCCATTTCGGCAAACTTTTGCACCCCATATGTCCTACTTATAGGAGAGGTCATGCCGAATTTTTCCGGCGACTATGCATGCATGTTGTGATTCTACTTTTCTGCTCTCTATGTGTCTGTGCAGGCAACCATGGTACTAGAAATGAGCTCTGCTCGAATCGCTAGATACAAAAAAGACGCGAAGGCGGACATGATTCGGTGCAACAGGCGGCAGATAAGATGCCCGTGTCGATCATGCAAACTCGTGCGCTGGATTGACCCTGATTCCGGACAATTGGAGGAGCACCTTCTCAGACGCGGTTTCTTTGACGACCGCAACCACGTGGCACCGCCGGCAGCAAAAGTTGTGCATGAAGAGGAGGGCGAGCGAGGATATGACGGCAAACAAGATCATCATGAAGAAGGATATGTCGGCGGAGAAGATCGACATGACGATGAAGGCGAGAACACGGAGACCCCGCTAATTTCGGCCTTGCGGGACTCTCATGTTCAGGATCTGCTGCTTAAGGAGACGAGCAACGACATAGCTGCAGCTAGGGAGAAAGCCAAACTGGCGCAAATGGAGATAGACGGGGTGACTCCGTTGTTTCCTGGGTGCCGCCCCGAGGATACGCGGTTGCATGTAACGCTTGCTGCTCTGAAGATGAAGACGCAAAACAAATGGACCGACTCGAGCTTCAACAAGAACTTGAAATTCTGGCACGATCGCCTTCCCGAGGGGAACACATTGCCAACCAGTATCAACGAGGATAAGAAAGTCGTGTGCCCCCTTGACCTACCTCACGAAAAATTTCACGCCTGCATCAATGATTGTGTAATTTATCGGGGGGAGTACAAGGACACAATCACATGTCCGAAGTGCGGCCACGGACGATACAAGTGTGGAACCAACAACAAGAAAATTCCTCGAAAAGTGGTATGGTACTTTCCTATCACTCCCCGTCTTCAACGGTACTACGTGGATCCTAAGGAAGCAAAGCTCATGCAATGGCACGCGAAAAGGGAGAAGCCGGAAGAAGATCCGGAGAAGGGCTATATCATGACACATCCTGCAGACGCTGCCCAGTGGGAAGCATTGGACATAGCTTTCCCGAGTTTTGGGGGCGACGCGAGGAACGTCAGGCTGGGTATGAGCACCGATGGACTCAATCCGTTCGGCAACCAGAGTAGCACACATAGCAGCTGGCCCGTGTTTGTATGGCCTTACAACCTACCCCCGTGGCTGTGCACCAAGAAAAAGTACATGCACTTGAGTATTCTCATCCAGGGGCCAAAACAACCAGGTGTCGACATGCATTTGTATCTCGGGCTGCTGAAAGACGAGTTAGACACGTTGTGGAAGACGCCACCCCGTACGTGGGACGCGTACACTAGAGATTATTTCCATATGAGAGCCGCGTTGCTGACGACGGTCACAGACTATCCTGGTTACGCGTATGTATCTGCCCAGGTCGGCCACGGATTCTGCGGCTGCGTGAAGTGCATGGACGGGACCCCGCATCTCCAGCTACCAAGGGATCCTGGGTCTTCGAAAACCGTGTACCCAGGGGCTCGAAGGTGGCTTCGCCTGGATCACCCGTGGAGAAAACGCGGTGAGTTGTTCAATGGTAAAGACGAGCCCGATGGAGCCCCGCGCACTAGGAGCGGCGAAGAAATCGACGAGCTTCTGAAAAATTGGGACGAGTGCCCTTCGCCGGGAAAGAAACGACCCAAGCCAGAGCCGCTGCTGGGTGTATGGAAAGCGAGGTCTATTTTCCACGACTTGGAGTACTGGCCGGTCCTCCACGCGCCTCATAGCCTTGATGTGATGCACATTACGAAGAACGTTATGGAGAGTCTGCTTGGCACTATTTGCAATTCGGAGAAGTCCAAGGATGGGCCGAAAGCAAGATACGATCTAAAACATTTTGGCATTAGGAAAAATCTACAGGTCCCCGCCGATAGTGATGATGATGATGACGATTAGGATAAGACGGAAGGGACTCAACGTCCTCCCCGCAAAAAGGCTAAGAAGAACACCGTGGTGCTTCCCGCTGCCTGCTTCACATTGAGTCCGCCGGAGCTTGAGCAGTTTTTCAGGTGCCTCGTAGAAGTCAAAGTTCCACACGGATACTCAGGGAGTATAAGCAGATATCTGGACTTAGCGAAGAAGAGGTTCACCGGGATGAAGTCTCACGATTGTCATGTGCTCATGACGCAGATACTTCCTGTCGCGATCCGAGGGATAATGGACGAGCATGTCCGTGATACATTGTTTGGCCTTTGCAACTTTTTCGACGTTATCACCCGGAAATCGATCGGCGTGAGGCAGCTCAAGATGCTACAGGATGAGATCGTGGTGATACTATGCGAGCTCGAGATTTACTTCCCGCCGGCATTCTGTGATATATGTGTACATCTCCTTCTCCATGTCGTTGATGACATCAGGCATCTCGGCCCGACGTTTCTGCACTACATGATGCCGATGGAAAGGCAGAATGGTGTCCTGAAAGGATACGTTCGCAATAGGGCCCGTCCAGACGCAAGCATGGCCAAAGTATTTCTAACCAACGAGTGCATCTCTTTCTGCGACAATTACCTAAGCACCGAAGACGATCAGGATGTCGGTTTGTCCACCAGGACGCACCTTGGCAGACTCAACGGAGTCGGTCACCGCGAGGGCTGCCGCGACGTCCATGTCGGCATTCAAAAACGACGCGACGACTTTGATAGGGCTCACCGGGTCGCGCTACAACACTTAAAGTTGATCGAGCCTTTCGTGGAAGAGCACAAAAGCTTAATCAATCAGAATTATATTGAAATGGGCGGGCCGAGGAAGATGGGAGACGTAACCAAAGAGCACAACTCCGGCTTCACGCGTTGGTTCAAGCAAAGTCAACTGATTGAAGCACGGAGAAAAATGCCTTCTACGGAAGATGAAAAACTCATATACATCTTATCACAGGGCCCCGGGCAGAACGTAAGGACCTATCAGGGGTACGACATCTCCGGTTACAGATTCTCCACCGAGGACAAGGACATGAGTAGCGAAAATCAAAACTCAGGAGTAACTATACTATCATATGGCGATGCCGAGACTAATGTGGAAGAAAGATACTTTGGAAAGATCGAGGAGATATGGGAGCTCAACTACTGCGGAGAGACGGTGGTGCCAATGTTCCGTGTGAGATGGGCCAAGAATGTCAAGAAAGAAGGACGGTATTTCACCACAATGGTTATACCCGATGCCAAATCGAAGAACGCATCCGCGAAAAATGAGCCATGGGTACTCGCTAGCCAAGTTGACCAATGCTTTTTCATCACCGACCCGTCAAGGCCTAGCCGTGTTGTCGTGAGGAGGGGCAAGAGGAGCATCATCGGAATGGAAGGAGACGCCAACGAGGAAGACTTGGACAAAAACGGTGATCCGAAGATCGAGGAGGAGTTCGACAAGCACTTCGACATGCCTACTACTGGTAAAGTAAGAAGGAAGACATCCCTACCTACCCACGGTTGTCCGTTCACGCGAAGAAATCTCAAGGTGGCCGGTATAAAGTATTCAGTCGCCAACAAAAAGGGAAAGAGACGCTAATTAAGCTAGATCGGAACAGATCGAGACAAATTAAGAAGATTTTTGTGTGTATATACATGCATGTGTATGTGTGTATGTGAGACAAGCACTTCTTTCTATATATATATATATGTGCATGTGTATGTGAGACAAGCACTTCTTTATATATGTGCATGTGTATGTGAGAGAAGCACTTCTTTTTTTAATTAATTGTAATTTAGTGTTTTATTTCTTTAATTATAATTAAATAAAATATTAAAAAAATGGTGGGCAATCCCAGGATTCGAACCCATGGCACTAGGTTATTTAGTTCACAATTATACCAATGGGCTACTAATACAGATTTGTCACTGTACTGCGTTCGGTTTTTTTATTTATTATCCACACAATTCTGTGGCGCATGTCTAAAGAGGTGCGCCATAGAATTCCCTTCGAGCCAATGACATGTGGCCCCGTGCACGTGGCCATAGAATACGCCCAATACATTCTGTGGCGCACCCCACAGACGGTGCGCCATAGAATTCTAACAATTCTGTGGCGCACGGTGTCACGGTGCGCCACAGAATATGCCTCTCAGCAGATGACATGTGGCCCCGCGCGCTAATCTTCAACACTTAGCGAAAAATTTGAACAGAGTGCGTTCCCCTCCTTCTCCCTCGCGCGACGAACCCTAGTTCTTCGATTCTCCCTCGATCGCGCTCGACGGACCCGTGTGGAGGAGTAGGTGTGGAGGAGCAGGTGCTGTCCGGCCGCCGTTCACGCGCCGCCACGCGCCCCGTCCTCGACTCCGTCCACGCGCCCCGGCCGTCCTCGCGAGTCCGTGCACGCGCCGCCGTCCACGACTCCGTCCAGGCGCCAGCAGGAGAGCGGCAGCTCGCGCGCGCGCACTCCCATTCCCCGCCGCAGCCGGAGTCCGCCGGTTCCAGTCCAAGGTGAGAGCTCCTGTCCCCGATCCCTTTGCCCAAGGAATCACTCGATTTTTGTTAGATTCGTGGTTTATGGTCCTTGTCAAATTCACCCGTGCGAAATCCATCTTCGTCGATCTGCGGAGTATGCCCTCATGGCGTGTTGGTTTCTTCATGCCGTCTGAAGAACTAGTTGGAATTCTGTAGTCGTTGCCGTGACTTACTTCAGTTATGAGATGTGTTGCTTGCCAGTTTTAGAACTTTAGATCCGTGTGCAGTTTAGAAGACAGCTTCCCCCGTAGTTTGCACGAGATTTTTTTTAACAAGTATACCCTGCTATGTACATTGTTCCTGGGAGGAGGTTCCGTTGTTCTTCTAAACCCTAATATGACGTACTAGTCTGTTAATATGTACATTGTTCTTAGGAGGTCCTCCTGGTGTTATTCAGAACCCCTCTGTGATGTACTGTAGTCCAATTTAGTCTGTTAATCTATTGGATATGCTCATCGTGGCACTGCTTCATATTTCAAGTGGTGTTATTTGAGGCCGATGCTTGTTGGCACCGATTGACATGGACTGATTGTTGTGATATTAGAGTCTGCATCCTAGCTGTCGAATGATATGGCATCATTTCTTCCAAGTAATTTGGTCTACTAGGTAGAGCTGCTGTTGGTGTTGGGCATCTCCAGAAGCTGAATTCGAGCCCAAAGAACAGAAACACAGCGTACATATTTGGTCTGTTGTTTGGGTAGACTTTTTGGTTCCTGGTGGTTGAAGCCGCCTTCAGGGGGTACATGCACAATACATCATTGCAGGAATATGCCATACCTATCGTTTAACAATCGAACCCAAATGCTTATTCTTCTCTACAAGAATATGTATATGTCGCTCTGGGAGTGATTCCGAGGAAGATTTCGACGTTTTGGGATTTTTGTGCAGGTTTTTTCTTTTTGAGATGCCAATGTTTCGCGAGGAAGTTGATTCATTTCCTTCCGAGCGAATTTCTGGCACTCCTAGACATAGGAAAAATAGCATAGGTCATGCCCAAATTTTCTATGAATTTTATATTTAGTAGTTTCATAGGAAAATGATTGTGTGTGTGTATTGGATCCCATAATTCAACACTCTAAGGCATTCTTCAACACACTTACAAATAGATAATCAAGTAACCATAATTAGACAGACTTATGCATCATTATATTTCATTCATCTGCTATTGTCATGACAGGCTATCTGACAGCGTAAATAAAAATATCGTAGCGAACTATACTGAAATTTTGATGAAATACTGCATTTACCTCATGGCATTTTACCACAATGGAGCTCACTCTCAGTACAGTCTGTCATAAGAAATGTTCCCTTTTGGTCAATGTGGTGCCCTGAAAGAGAGTTAGCTGTTGTCGATGCTTTTTTGCTAGTTCATTTAAATTGCTGTCTTTTCTTTTCAATTTCCTTATCAAGGAAAATCATTTTTGTACTCAGTAAACACATGTAAATAAAGCTCATGAGACTTGACATACAGGATTGCCACTTATTCACTGCCATAGCATTAATTGGTTGAGTATGCCCCACTGAATTTTGATCATCACCACCCAGGGTGTAGAGGCAAGAGCCAGTTATGCAGTCCCATACCTATTGTTTTGATAAGGAAAAATATCAACATCATTCTTTCCTTATTTGTTGCATCTATTAGTATTGAACAGAGAAGAAAGACTCTACAGTCACCTTTAGTAAATTGGAACCACAAGATACTACACTTGCTCCTTTAACTGCAAATGAGGATGCCTGTATCTGAGAATAATTCAACAGAACCACATGAAACACTAGCAATGATCATAGAAAAAAGGCAAAAAGAAGTTAGGCATGCCAAATACCAACAAAAAATACTAAAATCCTGAACAAACATCTTATGATGGGTACTGTGGTTGAGGGTAGTTAGCACTACCATAGTACTGTACTTGCGAATTTCTTTTATGTAGTAGCAGCATGGTTACCAAAGAAACATAGGCTTACAAAGGTTCGGATTTTATCCTTGTATGGGACATGCTTGGAACAACTGTGAGAAGCAATTAAGCATGAAAATGACAAGTAGGAAAGTATATACCATTTCCAAAATGCAAATGTGAGAAAGAATAAAGCATGACAAAGTAAATATTGCAGAAGAGAAAATGCTGAGCAAGTCACCCGAATACTTATTTTGTATCCTAGCTAGGAAAGTATACCATTTTCCAAGAAAGTTGAGGAAGGCAGTTTTAGATTCCCTAGCTCAGAAGATACTCACATGTGTGCTTGGGTAGATATAACATAAATGAACTTCTATGTCATACCTTAGTATTGTGGCCTCTAAGTTGAATAGCCCTTCCAGAAAGAAGATTGAAAAGCAATAATTCATTTGGTGCCTGGATTGATGGAAATATGTTATATGAATGCAAAAAAGGGAACTACAAAATATAGAAAGAACCCAAAGAATAATAGGGAGGTATTGAGGCATTTCAAAAGGTCTTATGGTAGCAACAGAATATGCAGATACAGCGGCATGCTTGTTGCCAGTCCCCCTCACTGTTAAAAAATATTAAGTACAAAATGCACCAATTATCATAAAAGGTACTAACCTCGTTAGAGCAAGAAACAAGCTGAGGCAACCCTTCTGGATGAAACTTTACATCAAGAACTTTGCGTACACCTTGCTGAGCCAACAGAAATTGTAGAATTTAAGAACAGAACTGTGCATATTGCTAAAATAAACAATAAAGCACACCATAGGTCCTTCAAATTGTATGGACATGTACTTGGGCCTCTGGACATGAAAATTGCCTGTTAGGTCTCTAAACTTGTATAAGCGGGTCAACATAAGTCCAATCATATTTTGTTAGTAAGATGGAATGACACCTTAGCTTGTCCTAAATCGCAATTTGAACATGTTATAGCAGCTAGGTATCATTGGAGAGCTTAGTTTGGGCTCGGAGGAAGTTTCTGCATGTTATCTTGTCGGGTAACTTACACAAGCTTCTGATTTACCTTAGTTAGTAATCACATAGTCAAACTTTATCTTAAACAAAGCCAAAGCATGGCACAATCATCACTTGTTAATTAAGTGTTGTTTGGAACCAAGTTCCCAAGTTCATGGAACCAAGTGGCATCCACACAAGTTTATGGACCTATAGCGCACTTCACTCTAAAACAAACAAATAGCACAGTCGAGCATAGCTACATTACTCGATTTGCAAATTAATGGATGCTTAAACAGGGGGGCAACAAAAATATTATTTAAGCTGGATACTTCACATGCAAGTTTAACAATGACAGAAAGTAAACCACAGATTCGATATGCTGACAGTCCTCAACTAAGTATTTAAGCACAAAAGATTGGCTAGCCCAAGCATCACTCCTCCTTTTCCCCTTTCACTTGGTTCAACCAAACGGTCCCTCCGGTTGGCCCATTTGTTAAAGAACTAGTCTGGTACACCTGGTTTTTCCCGGCACTACTACAAGAACGGCCTTTCAAGCAAACCAAGCCTCCTAAATCACTGGTTCTGGCTTTTCTCCAGTTCAACTGCATGTTCGATTTCAGGTTTCTTAAACTACATTTCATATTACATAAGCTTTAAGGGAGCCAAAGGCCCAAAGCAAACTGATAGAATAATTTATCAACCATTTGAACTAGTACCAAATTGCATTGCCAGGAATTTGAAAGATCCATTTGATCATACCTCATAAATGAATGATAACCAAATAGTTTATATTGAATAATTTGAAATCCAACTCAAAAACTCAAATTTGAATGTTATTACAGAAACATGTCTGGCTCTTCCAAGCACGGGTCCGTGCCCGAAGCCGGTGCCGATGCCCACGCTGCAACCAGAATTGAGGAAGAGGACCGGGAGGACGGCGGTGATATTGATTGGGGGTACTTGGAGGAAGAGGACCAGGATAACAACACCGATGGTGGCGGCACTGACCGCACGGCGGCTGGTGGTAGCGGCGACGCCGCCCCGACGACCGATAAGAAGAATAAGAAGCCTCGGGCCCCAAGGAAGGATCGTAAGCCGCAAGTGGTCGCGAACGTCACCGATACAATCACCGAGGTCTCGCCGAGTGGCCTACCATTGGCGCCTCGAGCTGTTGCCTCAGGGTACGGCATGCAGCTAGGGTGCATCATGCGGGAAAGCATGTCGATCAACACGACGGACCTTAGAAGCAACGACAACAAGGCTTTGGTCGAAATCCTCCTGAAGAAGGTTCACCAGCGATACACGTTCCCGGAGCCGTTCAACAAAATGGTGGACTCTTTAGCCATCACGAAGATGAGCACCGCGTTGAGCAGCTGGAAATCCCGGGTGAAGAAGAAGATTGAAAAAGGTAAAAGCTGGGAGGAGATCAGTCGAAAAGACCCGACGCTTCAGAAAGAAGATTTCGAGATATTTAAGGCGTACTTGAACACCGAGGAGTGTAAAAAATGGACAAAATGGGGGCAGGATATGCGGGACCAAAACATAGGGCACCAACATCTCGGAAGCGGTGGTTACCGAGGAAAACAGCCTATTTGGGAGAAGGAGGACCGCGAGATGGAACGTCTCGGAAAAGATAACCCCTGGCACAAAATCACGGATATACAAGTTAGGAACTTTGTCCGATCCCGGTACTTCTTAGACTGGAAGACGGGGGAATTCGTGACGAAAGACGAGGACGTGAAGGAATTTGAGAAACATTTGGTAAGGATACATATATCTCAAGTACATGTATATTGCATTGATCTAATAATTAGATAATGGGCTCACCTTAATTTCCTTTTGTCCGAAGGAGAGGGAGTTGCGGAATTCTGACTCGTCCGAAGGGTCGACGAGTCGGTGGGACACGCCTTTCAACAGAGCGACGAACGCATACAAGCAAAGGCCGTTGGATGCCCCGCCGACGTCAGCTGGCCGTATCTCCGGCTTTGGGCTAAACATGAAGGTAGCCGAGTACTACTCATCAGATGCCAAGTCAAAAAAGAAGAGGAAGACGACATCGACTAAGGATGATGAGGAGGTCGCGGAGCTGAAGAAGAAGATGGCGGCTCTAGAGAAGAAACTGGAGAGCAGAGAGGTGGACCCCGACACGCTCAACCAATTAGTGGATCAGAGGCTCAAGGAAGTCATCCCCGCTGGGTTGATGGAGGGGATAGCTTCTTGGAATGCGGGGGGTCAAATTGGACCGATCCATCTGCCCACCTTCGTCGGCAGCAACTCAAGCATGAACCAGCAAGTGCCGCCGCAACAGCTGACCCCCCAGACGCCAGCGCCGCTCCTTCTGGTCACATCGCCGCCCCCTTCCGCAGCAATGCCGAAGAATGATGGGCCGGCCGCCGGCACCGTCGCCCTTGTCTCGACACCCGCCGAGCTTGACGCCATCACCAAGGTAACTAATTAGTTAGTCATGATCTAACTACGCCTTCTCAAGATGACTGTCATCTCATGATTCCTGGTATGTTGCCCAACAGGACGAACCTTGCGTACTCCTGCATCGTGTGGTGCCCGGCGGAGAGTTGGTGGATGTTGCTACCGGCACTATTATACAACCCATGCAACGCACTATGCACCACTCTCGAATGGACAAGAACGTGATGAAGGTGAAGTTGGCCAATGTAGTGCCGGAGTATCGCGACGTCCTCCCCCCCTTTCAACCTCCAGGCTGCGACGAGGACAACTTGGTACTTGGAGAGTGCACGACTTGGGTGATGCAATGGCCGAAGAGCCAGATTCGTCTTGGGGGGGGTCTTGTGATCAAGCGCAACACCGGCGCCACATCCCCTATGGCCCCGCAGAATAAGATCGTCCGGCCCACGAAGCAAAGAGCCCTCCAGACTGCACCCAAGGCCGCCGCCCCTCAGAAGGAAACAGTACTCGTCGCCACCACCACCCAGAAGGAACCGGCGGTTGTTGCCACCACCACCCAGAAGGAACCGGCGGTTGTTGCCACCACAACAAGGCACAAAGTGTTGTTGGGAAATATGCCGCAACGACCGCCAAAAAGATCATCAAAAGCAGTTGTGCCTCAACCGCCGGCATCACAGCCGTCGTCACCACCAAAGGACGTGGACAACCAGTTTGCTGGAGCCGCCGGTGTCGAAGACTATCATTACGATGACAATGTCGACATCAATGCCTACCTCAACACGGGCTACAGCGAAGATAGGTACATGCCTGATATGAATCGTGACGACGAAGCCTTCCGCAGTCACGACGATCAACCTAGACGTACTGAAGTCACGCAGCGTCTGACCTACCCGGAGGGTACAGTATTCAGCCCTGGCACACTGCATAAGACAATCGAAGGGTCGTCCCGAGCACCCGCACCCCCAGCTCCCTCACCCCCAGCTCCCGCAGCAGATCAAGCCACCGCCAGCAAGAAGATTAGGAAGAGACCTGCTAAAAAGGTCCAGCATACTAAGATCTTGGCCGACGCCGTGATACGACCCCGTAAGGATGGCTTGACCCGCTTGCATGAAGCTGGGAAACCGATACTGGGTCCGAACGAGATACATGGGGCAACTGGACCAATGCTCACATTGCAGAACATTATCGTGATGCTAGAGGGTCTCCT
The DNA here is from genome assembly GCA_028641055.1 of Alopecurus myosuroides. Lineage (NCBI taxonomy): Eukaryota > Viridiplantae > Streptophyta > Magnoliopsida > Poales > Poaceae > Alopecurus > Alopecurus myosuroides. The sequence continues at coordinate 310,988,511 of CM054063.1, read as the reverse complement.
TCTTCAAGACAAGTGTCCAAATTACCCTGTGTTCACGTTCAAGGTGCCAGAGGGCCCGGACTTCATCAACGAAGACCCCGCGGGACTGTTCTTCATAGCGTATGAGGATATCTTCAGTCTGTTTCACTCGAGACGGCTGGACTATAACTTGGTCCGCCTATACGCGCTCAATGCTCAGCTGCAGATCCAGCGAGAGTTACCCCCTCACGTTATGGTAGCGGATCCCTACTACATGCGTGATAGCCAGCTGGAGGAAGGATCAAGTACACGGACCAAGGCAGTTAAGTACCTCGAGAGCTTCATGTTGAGAAACAGTGAGAACAAGAGGGACATTCTTTTGCCTGTCTTCCCCGAGTAAGTCTCGCGACCGTCGTAGCTAATGTTTTTTTTCTAGATTTCATCCATTGCTTATCCTGGATTCAATTGCATGTGTTGAGCAGGGACACATACTGCACACTCGTCGTGCTTTGCCCACAGTGGTCACTTGCCCAATACTTCGACTCGTCGAATGTGACGAAGAGGAAAGACTACACCAGAATAAGGGGTGTTCTCGATGAGGCTATCAATGGCTACGCCCAAAATGGAGGCACATTCCAAAAGAAACAAGAATGTATCAGGCCGGGTACTGGCAATTACGGGTTCAGGCACGTGACCGAGTTCCCCTGCATCAAGCAGCCGGCTTGGAGCACGAAAGAGGCCTTCTATGCCCTCCATCACCTCAAAGGGATTGTCCGCGATGCAAACAATTTGAATCATCCTTCTAGACTCCGAGACTGGTCCAACAAAATGGCGGGGGAAATCTCACAGGAAGATCTTATACAAGATTTTCATCGCATCAAAGTCAAGTTGTCGGAGATAATCATTGAAGATGTCAACAAAAAGGGAGGGTCCTTGCACCAACCCATAGGGTTATGCCAGAGGGATATCCAGGAACGCCTAGAGCGGCAGGCTGATCGTAGGTCGTGGATGACGAAGGAGCTATATAAGCCGTTTCCGGCGCCGCTCCAGTTGAGGTATCGTTGATCGAGGTGTGCGTAGCTAGCTACTATTAGTTTGTTTAACAAAATTTGCTTAACTTATATAAGCCTAGCTACTATATTAGTTTAGCTCTAAACTTAGGCCTAGCTAGCTACTATTAGTTTGCTCTAAACTTAGGCCTAGCTATAGCTACTATTAGTTAGCTCTAAACTCCTAGCTAGCTACTATTAGTTTGCTCTAAATTAACTTAGGCCTAGCTAGCTTTATGTTTGTATATCTTTGATGATGTTTATTTTTTGTTTCCTTAGTTGTTTTTTGTGAACATATATGACTTAGTTGTTTTTTGCATTATACTTACTAATATGCTTTGTGTCTATCTATATAGATGACGTACTACGTGGTGTTCGAGGGTCGGGTTCCAGGAGTCTATGACGAGTGGAAGGACTGCAAAGCACAGGTCGACAAGTTCAGCGGCAACTCCTATAAAGGATACAAGACTAGACACGAGGCGGTTGCGAAGTGGAGGGACCACCAGTCGAAACAGATGAACAAGATGAAGACCTCCATCAAGCTACCGTTCTTGCTCACCATCGTCGCCGTGCTTGTAGTCTATTTCATCTTAGCTTAGGCATTTGTAACTTGACAACTCGAGTAACTATATGTGGTGACAATTATTGTTCGATGATGATGTGTTTGACAACTCGATCGAGTTAACTATGTGATCACTTTGAGACAAATTCGATACTTTGCACTATGTATCACTATTGTGATTTAGTAACTTTGTAAAATATCAGTAATATGTTATATGTTGTCAAATATCACTGTTGTGAATAATTCCTGTATAATTCCTGTATATTCAAACTGTATACAGCAGAAACAAATTAGATTTCGAAATATTGCAGATGTTTCTGTGGCGCATCACTGGACAATTCTGTGGCGCACCTAATTCTGTGGCGCACCATTAAGGGATGCGCCACAGAATCGACTATTTCTGTGGCGCACAGGCTTGGTGCGCCACAGAATCCACCATTTCTGTGGCGCACGGGCTTGGTGCGCCACAGAATCCACTATTTCTATGGCGCACGGGCTGGGTGCGCCACAGAAATTATTTTTGTGGCGTGTGTTCTGTGGCGCACCCCTGTGGCCCCAGGGTGCGCCACAGAATAGATATTTGGTGCGCCACAGAAGAGGGTTTCTCTACTAGTGTTAATTGCTGTCGCAAAGATCTTTGACACGAAAGAATGCGATGCTCCGGTATCAAACAACACTTTAGCTGGGTTAGAGTTTACGGGGAATGTACTGAGAACGACGTCAGTAGCTTCCTCAGCTTTGTCGACCTTGATATGATTCACCCTCGCGGTCCTCCCGACAGGCCTGTTGTTGGAGTTGAAGGCTTTAGCCGGGGGAGCACGCACCATTGCCTGGTTGGTGTTGGGACGAGGAGGTGGTGTAGGTAGCTGCCTCTAAGTGCACTTGTCAGCTTAGTGCCCCGTCTGCTTGCACTTGAAGCAAGTGACGACACGAGGAGGATCTGGCCTTGGCTGCCCCATTGCAAACCTCTGTCCATGCATCTGAGACGGGTTGGGTGGGCGGGGAGCAAAGCCTGGAGAAGCTTGGGCATATGGAGCCCGAGTGACAGCACTATTTGGCACCCAGATGCGGCGCTTCTGCGGAGGGGTGGTCATGTTGGAGGAGGAACTACCCTCACGCGAGTGCTTGCGCGACTCTTCGAACGCCTTGCGCCCATTTTTCGCATTGAGCGCGGTGTTCACGAGCTCCTCGAAGTATTTGGTCTTGATGTTGGTGAGGGCGTACTTGAGTTCCGGGTTAAAACCTCTGCGGAACCTTGCCATCTTCTTGGCCTCAGTGGACACCTCATCACCAGCGTATCGAGCGAGGCGATTGAACTCGTTCTGATAGCCAATGACGTCCAGCTTGCCTTGCTTAAGAGAGCAAAACTCTTCACGCATCCTCTCCATGAGACCATCTGGAATGTGGTGCTTCAGGAAAGCTTCCTTGAAACAGCCCCAGGTGATTGGGTATCCAGCTCTCATGGTCTGGTAGTTCTCCCACCAAGTAGCTGCCTGACCCTTCAGCAGATAGGTGGTATACTTGACCTTGTCTTCCTCAGCAACGTGAGCAATGTCCAGAGCCCTGGCCATCTCACGGATCCAGTCATCAGCATCCAGAGGCTCGCGTGTTGCCACGAAAGCTCTCGGCCCCAGACTCAGAAACTCCTTGATACTGACTCGTGGAGCGTTCTGGTTGTTGTGCTGATTAGCCTGGAACTGGGCCATCTGCGTCACGACCGGAGTCATCTGAGTCAACAACTCCGTGATCGGCGGTGGCTCAGGCGGGGTGTTCCTTGTTGGCGGCATCCTGAATGGAAATGCATTTTAGCACAACAACAGATAAGGATAGACTTGTAACCGAAAGATAGATTATTGCGATGCATGAATAGATAACCAACAGGTACATCATAACATGTTCAAATACATCAGAATATCCAACACACCATAAATGGTTCGAATACCAAAGGATAACTAAACATAGCTAAGAATGGATACAACGGTACTCCCATGCTCATCACGCAGGACGGCGGTGAGTAGTACGGCGAGAGGTACGGTGAGGAGGACGCCCACGAAAGTAGGTAGATCGACGATCCACATAGATCTGACGTGGTCTGAGCCCAACTCTCGGTGTGATGAAGTACATAGCATCGGCTCCCTGTGCTCCAAAGCGGGGAATCCCTGTGTAACCAGCACCGAGGTGGAGGAGTGGACCTCTGATCGGCTCGTAACCTCCAGCATCTGGCAGAGTACGACCAACTGGCTGCTCGAAACGTGCGAAGCGCTCGTCTCCAACAAAGTCTGTGGTGTACGTCGCCAGACGAGTCAACGCGAGGTAGAGCTGCTCTCTGACTGAAGCCAACTCCTGAGAAAGTGTGGTGACAACTGCGTCACTGTACCTCACAAACTGAGCGGTGGTGTGCAGCCTGGAGCTATCATGCTCATAAACATCCAAGTTGTCGTAGAGATTGAAGTGAGCTCCCTTCGAAGTGATGTAACCACGGGGGATGTGGCGATAGATGGAATCGTCAAACCCCCAGTAGTCAGCACGAAGGACGGTGAGACTCACATAAGTTGCCTGCTGCACGGCCATATCCACTGTGGAACCTACTGCCTCGTAGCGGTGGACGACGCTCATGCCATCATCTGACAGAATGTAGACGATAGCCTGGTAGTAGGTCTGGTCAAACTCTCGCTGCTGCTCGTAGACCTGGTACTCTGGTGCCCAACGGAATCCCAGATAAGTGACCATGTCCCTCAGCATCTCCGGATAACCGGCGGTGCTCTCACAACGAGTCATCCGAACCACCTGCGGGTAGAACCTGAGATCCATCTGCAGATGATCGGGGAAGTTTTGATTAGACGCCGGTAGAGAACTGAAGTGGAAAGCAACAACAAGGTTTCAACGGACGAAAAGGATGTTGAGAAGAACAGGATATCGAAGCAACAACGGGAAACACGAGACCAAAACTCCTGAGGTACTACGGAAGAACCCATCCGGGCTTCTAGAGGATCAATATCTACTACTTAAGGAATAGAGGATCTCTATTCCTATGGTCTAGTAGATATAACTATCCTAAAGAAACCAGGATACGTGAAAACCTAACTTGAAAGTTTAGATGAGAAGGGAAAACATCGTTGCACTTCCTTACCAGAAAAGGGTGGGTGGGTGGGGAAAGAAGAAAAATGGCAGAATTCCTACTCTCACGTTTCATTTTCCCTATATAGCTACAAAAATAGTTTCTAGACTCAACTGCGACCAGTAAAAGGGATCCTACAGGCAGACAGGCTCTGATACCATTTGTCGCACCCTGACTTCTAGGGGATACTCACCGGGCCGAACTGGATAGCAGATGCTTGGATTACGGGGCCTAACTGCTCCCGCATCCTCTTACGAGTAGGCCAGCCCTTATGTGCGACAACCAAACTCTGCTATTCCTTCGTCGATGTAAACTATCTCTTAGAGATCAAGATACTACCGTCGACGTACTTCAACCATTCACACATGGTACGTCAACGGCGTTAAACAGAATAGTACCACAACATATCTCTAAGACACAAAAGATCGAAATAAGTTGCAACTGGCCCTCACTAGGGCAGAGAATAGCAAATACAATCATCCAGAGGACACATGTCCCAACATAGCATCATTACATCACAGCGGAAGCATTCAAAAGGTTTGAGTAAAGACAAATCCAAATAGGCTTAAGAAGCCGGGAAATAAAAGAAGACGAAGCCCATCCACGTAGGTCTTGGATCCTGCCCGGGTCCACTATCTACTCGTCTGCAGTCTCGTCGAACTCCACGAAGTAGCCTCCATAGAGATCCTCGGAATCGTAGTCTGCGTAAACCACAGCCCCAACGGGGTCAGTACAACAACGTACTGGCAAGAAAGACTCACAGTTCACCAAAGTGTAACCCGTCAACACCAAGCACAGATGCCTTGGGTTCAACGGAAGAAAGGGGATATAAAGGATGCTGCAACTGGCTGCTCTAACCAACTACAGAGTTACTACCACTTCCGGCTAACAGAAAGAAGGTAAGATAGCGTATCGTAACCAACTATAACTAACCACCAAACAAACCCATCCTGGATCTCGCCCCTTATCCAAAGAAGCAATCTGAGGATAACTCACACAGTTGGATTAAAGATGGTTCAAGTTATTGTGGAAATATGGCTATTACTAGTCAAGTTATCATTAGTTAGGTGTAAGTTGTTCTGAGTACTTGTTAGCCAGTACTTTCACCAAGTCAACCATAACCGCGGAAAACACGGCTTCTCGAGAAGATTTATCCCTGCAGGGGTGCACCAATTTGGCCGTACACGTAAGAATATCCCGCCAGACGGGAATCAAACCCACCAAGCGAGGCACTCTACACAACTCAACTCTTCTTCGCATCAAGCCCAAAGCACCACGTGTTGTGCGTGCGCGGCTAATCGAGCCCCACGAAGAAAAGGGGACCCTCATAGCACTCTAAGGCCACGCCGCCCTAAATGCCGACTACAAAAATTCCACCCTGGCCTCGGGTTCGTACCTGCATATGAGTGCATCAAATGGAAATCCCGAACTAAGTGTGGAGATTTGGACGAGATGCGAATCGAATCAAATTGAGGGGGGCGCCCATACACGCTTCCCACATGCGGTTAGTGCGCTCATCATGGATCAGTAGACAAGACCCTTTTCCTATTAGGGTCGACACTAGCAGGCCTCAAAACCACGCCGGGCCTCCTACCGGTGCCTTATCAGCAAATTATTATTACCCAAAATTAACAGGTTGTTGTTTAACATCAAGCCCCAGAACATAATAGAAATATAGTAACGGAAAGTAACGGGTAACAGACTCGAGCAAAAACAACCCTAAGCATGCTAGTAAGACACGGGCTCAAACAATGGGGTGATAGGAGTGGAGGTGAGGCAATATCAGGGTTCAGGGTATCATGTGGTAGGTTCGTAACAGAAGCAACGATACATATGGCTAGCAAAATAGACAACGGAAAGTATCGGTAACCAATGTTGAAAGGAACACATGAGTGATAACTTGCCTGCAAACTCAGCAGCCTGGTACTGAGCTAGATCCTCAGAAGGGGTGCTGTAAGTATCGTCTGTCTCAACGTCGTCGTCTATCCGAGAAGAAGCAAACAAACAATGCTGAAAGATAAATAATCAATATCATGGCATAGTGCATAATCATGGGATGATGCATGTCAAGCTAATGGATGCATCAAAATAAACTAGTTGACAAGGTAACACAATTTAAATGGACCCATATGCAATTTATGTTGCATATGAAAGAGGTCCATGAGTTATGGTTGAAACAATTGTTTTCCAAATAACCAACAGGTGAAAGTGGTTTAGTATGATGCATGCATGAGTAAAACAGCAAAATAACAACAATGGAATCAATTGGAAATAAGGTTTACCCATTTTGGAATTTTAGTTATTAAGTTAAGGAATTTTGGTTCCTTAAAGGTGTCACACAAACATTTGTTGTTTTCATCAAGTTAAAATGTTCAAAACAGATAACAAAGTTTATATTTGAAAAGATCACACAATTTTAGGTGGATTACATGTTTCAATTATTGGAAAAGGAATCACAATGATTTAATTATGAATTAAACAATTTTAAACAAGTTTTAATTGGATTTAAATCAAGTGTGAATTTTAATTGAATTTTATTTGTTCAAAATATTAAACCAAGTTCATATTTGAAAAGGTTATGTTTTTCTGGTTTGAAAACATATTTTATATGTTCAAGAATAATTTAATTTGAGCAAGTTATGAATTTAGCAAATTTAAATGATTTAAACAAGGTTTAAATTATTTAGGCAATTTTAATTATTCAAAACATGAAACAAAATTTATATTTGAAAAGATGGTTCAAAATGGTATGGAAAACATATTTTATTTAGGTTATTTGGATTAAAGATGAATTAGTTATGCAATTTATCAAATTACAAATGAATGGTTTAAATTTGAATTTTGGATACATTTGAATTATTCAAAACAGGTCACAAATGGTTTAAATAGATATATAATTAAATTTGGATCAACAAACATATTTTACTTTTATTAATTGGATTTATAAAATGAAAGTTATTAGCATTTTAAATTAGAGGACCATTCTGTAATTAAAAGGATTTGTTTGTGAAAAAGAAAAGTGCTGGAAACTTTTGTTACTCCGCAGCTATCTACCCAGGGCACTGCCACTGGGCCCTGGGCCAGCGTGGCATGCATGCGTGGCAGCAGTGCCACACAGCAGCTGACAGGGGGGGCCACCCTGTCAGCGCGCTGCGCAAAAAGGTGGTTTTATTCGCGGAAGCCAGGGTTCGAACCCAAGCCCTCCGCGCTCGCTTGCACGCGCTGTTGCCACTACGGTGCTCGTTCAGATCTTGACAGATAAGGGGACGCGTACAGGTTATAGTTCAACGCCGTGGTTAACTGAATTTCGCGCGCGCGCTAACTGAACTTTGGACAGAGACAACGACGGTGGCCGGCGGCGACAACGGTGCGGTGTTGTGCCGTGGTCGATGTGCTGGCGTGTGTTCTGCTGCTGATGCGTGCGTGCAGAGAGAGGACAGGGAGGAGGAGGAGGAAACGGTGATCCTCACCGGCGATGTAGGCGTTGCAGAGGCCCGATGCAGACGGCGGCGGCGACAGCGACGTGGTCGTGGACGGCGGCGGCGTTCCAGTAGGCCTCCGGGGGTGCTAGGGTGTCCAAACGCTCGAGGGAGAAGCGGTGGTTCGATTCCGGTAACTAGGAGGGATGGTGGCGCAGCGAGGTGGAGGTGGTCATGATGGATTCAGACGGTGGCGTTTCCGGCGAGGTACAGAGAGGAATTGCGGGCAGCGAGAGGGTGAGCGGCGGCGGCGCGAGGGAGGAGTAGGTGGTAGGTAGCTAGGGCAGCGGCGCGGGGCCTAGGGGGGTAGATATAGGGGGCTAGGGTGGCGCATCGGCCGTCGGCGTGATACAGTGCCGCCGTGGCACCTGCGGATGATCGGCCGTACAGTTAGAAGAAGGAGGGGGCTGCGCGAAGTGGTACGCGGGCCGTGCGGGTAAGGTAGATGGGCTGGGCCGCGTGGGTTTCCCCCCTCTGGCCGTTTTTTTCCTTTTTCTATTTTTTGTTCTTCTGTTTTTTTTTTGCAGAAATAAAAATGGAAGAAAAAGGTAGGTTTTAGGGCTAGGAAAAATTTAGAAAAATTATGGTTGAGTTAGTTTTTATAATAGTAACTAATTGTCAACTTTGTTTTCCAAAAGTTTCAAATTTTAAATGCTGTTTGTGATTTAATTCAAATTGGATGGATTTTATTATTAATTGAATTATTTGAAACAAAATTTAAATTGGATTGAACCTTTAGTTTAAAATGAAAACAAGGATTAGAAATGTTTTGGTAATTTGCATAAATTCAAATTGGGTGCTGTTTGGGATTTGATTTGAATTTTTGAATTTAAATTGGAATTAATTGATTGATTAATTGAATTATTAAAAGCCATCATTTTTAATAATTGAACCTTATGGATTAAATGGAAACCATTGGTGTGTGATTTGATCTTTTATTTGAAAAAGATTGTAACATAACAAGTATGAACAAGCATTTGAAATATGTTTGAATTTGAATTGTGAAAACAGAGAAAACAGATGCAAACAAATAAGAAACAAATGCAAACAAATCAATGAGCATGATGACATGATGCAAAACTTTAATTAAACAAGAAATCAAACATGCTAGGGGTGGTTTCTCATACTTGGGATGTTACAGATCTTCAGGATGAAAGCCTTTAGTCAATTTTTTTTTCTCATACTAGGCAATGACGGTGTTTCCACCTCAATTTTGTATTTTCTCATTCTATTATCAGAGTGAAAAATCATAATGCTTTGCGTTGTTTACTACATCCACCGATGGTAACATGTGTGTGTCGTCAGCTTCTAAAAAAAGGTTACTTTTTAAGTGTCTTATCGTGGCACATGTGTAGTGAGGGCGTTGATTGATGTCGCTATCGGTTTTTGTGTAGCTTAAATTATGAATTTTCTTTTGTTACTTTTTCCTTTTAGCATCCTCGATGTTTCAGGTTTCTCGGTATTGAGTTGTTTCACAGGCAGATGTACTTGATATATTTTTGTTATGAATATATTATCGTTTGTTTAAAAAATAGCATATTAGTAGTTTCATATTCGAAAGTGTTAACTTATTACAACTGTGATTTGAAACACAATTATATACAACCTACGTCATATCTAGTCACCTAACCTAACAAAGGCATATCTAGTCAAAGTTCTTATTCATAATTGTGACAGTATGTATATACTTATTCATTAAAAAATGCTTTTCGTCAAAGTTGTGCGATTATCCATAGTCATAAGAACAAATTTGAATTTTATAATTAAAACAAGGAATATAACTTTTCTCCGACATCTATCTATATATATCACTTTTGCCTTCAAACACTTGACGTACAAAGCTATATGCATTTTTATAAATAATGTATATTAACATCAAGAGATACAAATTACCCCCAACATCTGCAACAACACAATAACCAGAGTCATTACGGATGCACACAGCCAAAAGACAATAAGAAGAAGAAATAAAAAGAAAAATCCCGCTACAGTGTTACAGTCCTTGCATCAGCCGCACAACCACCACCAAACACAACATCTGATGTCCAATTCTTCAAAAACAATGTCTTTAAGAAAAACATTGCCGGCATAACCAATTAAGGCCAGACCTTGGGTTTTCACCCTGAATATAATCTTCGCTCTCAAAACAATGTCTCCAGCAAGACCACGCACAACCAATTAAGGCCAGACCTTGGATTTTCACCCTGATAGGTAGGACTTTGAACTTCACTTGTGTTGTCACCCCCGCTTACTTACTGTTGTCACCATTCCTGAAACTCCAAGCAAGTTCCTCATCGACACAAAGGCTCCAATCATCATTGCTAGCCCTCCAATCCCAGCTTCCATGTCATTCTTCGCCTCTAACTTCACCATGGATTTTTTCATGATGAGAACAGAAGCAGAGCTTCGCGCCGCTCCTTGCATTGCGGCCGAATCCCGCCCAGTCTAGCAATTTCCTGGTTTTGACGCCCATGGGAGATCGCTGGCGGACCCTTCCGGAACCCAACACTTTAGCCAGATCAACGAGGACCGAAGTCAAGCAGATCTTTGTTATTGTGCGAGTTGGAACCCTAGGACCACCACCATTATTAGAGCACACCTGCAGGCCCCCACGCCGCCGGTCAGAGCAGAAAAGGTCGGTCGAAGAAGCCACCCTGAAGACAGCATTACTTCGACCTCCAACTCGCCGCCCCGGCTGCGCCCTCCAGCGGGATGGTATCGCAGAAGATAGCAACACCGTGCACAGCTGCAGAGAGCATCATCCCAGGCTAGGTAGCCAGATCGTACCAGCCCAGATTGAAAAGAGCGGCAGCTGTCGGCACGCAGCCGTCTCCTCGCCGCCCTCCCGCCTTCATGCCGTAACAGACGACCGCCGGCGACTCGCTGCCATGGGCCGACGCGCTGCTGCCATGGTCTTGTTTTGCACCTACGCCACCAATCCGGGCCCTCGCGCGAGAGGAACCCGACAGTCGCGCCACCCCCCGCCCACTGCCTTCGACGGCCAGGGCGTGGCCACCACCACCGGCGCCGATGGCAGCGGCCAGAGGGAGAGGGACGGGTGGCGCTCGCTCGCTTGCTAGGGTTTGTCGCCTCCGGAGCTGCCCTCGCGCGAGCGACCCAGGAGGTCCCGTGCGTGCGTTTGAGTCTATTGGACAAAGTTATATGGATATATGAAGTAATAAAGAGAGGTAAAATGGTCATATGCATTGTGATCTCAAAGGGGAAGGTGTAAATATCTATAACAAGTAAACCATTTCCTGTTTTTAGATCTCTAGCTCCCAACCACATATGAGTCTCACATTTCTTTTTGCATGTACATGAGCTTTTTTATTCCGGTGATTCAAAATGTTACTCCTTTCCCACATAGGTAGGCATGAAGCTAGGAGAAACCAACGCTACAACAAGTTGAACTTCACTTCATCATATTTGTCGCCATCATTGTTAGCTATTGTTTGTCGTGGTTGTCCTTTTTTTAAGAAATGGAAGCACAACCCCAACCTCTCCATCAAGATGATGTACATAGCCTTATTTTTACAATAAGAGTTAAAGAGTGATAAATAGTAACATCTTATTAGCAATCAGAGATAATTTAAAGTGAAGCTGAAAATCAACCAACAAAATATAAAAGACCTATACATCTAGTCTTTCAAAAGGACGCCAACTACCATGCCAGGAGACAGGCCTAACGGCCGCCATCATTCAAGAACATCCGGAATCCATACAATCCCGTTTATCGGCTGAGAGGAGAAGGGGCCAGATTTGAATGCCCGGTTGACAACTGATGCAAAATGAGCAATTTTAACTTTCTTAAATACAATGTCATTCCCGCAATTCCTAATTTCAAATAAGAACGCAGAAACACATAAACGTATCTTGTGCCCTAGTATTCTTTGCCGTCATATTTAACCAGCTTCCAAACAGGTGTGTGATGCTTGACAGGGGTGAAGTGTTAATAGTAAAATGATTCAATCGCCAAATATTGTTTTGCAAACTAACATGATAAAACAAGTGTTCTACAGACTGACATGTCTCGCAAAACACACACTTTTCCCATCTTGTCCATCACCGCTGAGCAAGGTTAAGCATAACCCTTCTATTCAGAAACTGCAGCAATTCATTAATTTTAAAAGGTCTTTTAATTTTCTCCACAAGGTTTACACAAAAATACAGTGTGAGCATTCATCAAATCGATTAATAAAGAGTTTACACAAAAATACACCCTAGAAATATTTATCTTCCAACTACTATCTTCATCCCGCGGATGTGTAACCTGCATTAATCTTTCCACAAGATTCAAGTATGCGTCCCTCTTGTCTCCCATCAAAGCCCTTTTGAACTGAATATTCATCGTCCCCGATGTCATCGTGTCTGCAACCAGCTCATCACTGTGCCTCAGAATATTATACAAAGAGGGATATTGGGATGCCACTAGAATATCACCTAGCCAAATATCTTTCAAAAATCTTGTTCGGAAGTCGTTACCCAGAACAAAGGAACCACGCTTAAAATATAGTCTATTTTAGGCCCACTGGTAGAAAATAGGCTTTCCATACGCCCCATTAGTCCCCAAAATAATCGAACCGCGACCATAGGGGTCTTTAGTCGCGGTTCAGGTGGAGACCCGCGACCAACAGTCTGGGCCCAGCGCGCTCGGTCCACAGCTGGCGGACGGGAGGGGCTTTAGTCGCGGTTGGCCTGGCCAACCGGGACTAAAAGGTCCTCAGGCTGGCCCGAAGGCCTTTAGTCGCGGTTGTCCAGGCCAACCGGGACTAAAAGACCATCCCTATATAGGACTCAACTCGCTGCACTTAGCCACATTTGGTGTCACTTCTACTCACAATATTCACAAGGGGTGGTGGGTTTGCTTTTGGTTCCTCCTATGCACACAAGGTGTTCGATGAAATGCCCGAGAGCATGAAACACACATGATATGAAGTGTCCAAGCCTCACTTGAGCTTTGTCATTTATTTTTCCTCCGCGATCGTGGTTAGCAACTTGAACCTTTCATGATTTGTATTATTTATGACTAGTTAGTTTAACAACTGCATAATGGTTAATTATATACTTTATATAATAGTAATGGAGATGAATCGGCAATGGATGTACGGTAACCAACTCTCCGGCGAGTTCACTACGGGTTTGAAAGATTTCCTCATAGTGGCAAACGCGAACAAGCACCGAGGTTTTATTGTCTGTCCATGTGCTGAATGTAAGAATCAGAAGGGTTACTCCTCCTCAAGAGTCGTTCACATGCACCTGCTTCGGCACGGTTTCATGCCAAGCTATAATTGTTGGACCAAGCATGGAGAACGAGGGGTTAAAATGGAATAAGATGAAAAAGAGGATGATATCGATGTCAACTATCATGAGGCTTTCGGTGATACTTTCATGGAGGATGATGCTGAAGGTGGGGAAGGGTTTGGTGAAGGTGAAGAAGAGGCACATGATGAGCCCGCTGATGATCTTGGTCGGACCATTGCTGATGGACAGAGATGCTGCGAAACTGACAAGGAGAGGGAGAATTTGGATCACATGTTAGAGGCTCACACGAAGTCGCTGTACCCAGGATGCGACAGTAGTCTGAAAAAGCAGGGCTGCACACTAGATATACTGAAATGGAAGGCACGGGAAGGTGTAGCTGACTCATCATTTGAAAATTTGCTGAAAATGTTGAAGAATATGTTTCCGAAGAATAACGAGTTGCCCGCTAGTACGTACGAAGCAAAGAAGGTTGTCTGCCCTCTATGTTTAGAGGTTCTGAAGATACATGCATGCGTTAACGACTGCATCCTCTACCGCGGTGAATACAAGAATTTGAATTAATGACCTATATGCACTGCATTGCGTTATAAGATCAGAGGCGATGACCCTTGTGACGATGTTGAGGGCGAGAAACCCAGGAAGAGGGTTCCCGCCAAGGTGATGTGGTATACTCTTATAATACCTCGGTTGAAACGTCTGTTCAGGAACAAAGAGCATGCCAAGTTGTTGCGATGGCACAAAGAGGACTGTAAGTCCGACGGGGAGTTGAGACACCCCGCTGATGGAACGCAATGGAGAAAGATCGACAGAGAGTTCAAAGATTTTGTAGCTGGCGCAAGGAACATAAGATTTTGTCTAAGTACTGATGGCATGAATCCTTTTGGCGAGCAGAGCTCCAGCCATAGCACCTGGCCCGTGACTCTATGCATCTACAACCTTCCTCCTTGGTTGTGCATGAAGTGGAAGTTCATTATGATGCCAGTGCTCATCCAAGGTCCGAAGCAACCCGGCAACGACATCGATGTGTACCTAAGGCCATTAGTTGATGAACTTTTACAGTTGTGGGGCAGACCTGGTGTACCTGTGTGGGATGAGCACAAAGAAGAGGAATTTGACCTACGAGCGTTGCTTTTTGTAACCATCAATGATTCGCCTGCTCTCAATAACCTTTCGGGACAGTCAAATAAGGGATACAAAGCATGCACGCAATGCTTACATCAGACTGAAAGTGTATTTTTGGATAATTGTAGGAAGAACATGTACCTGGGTCATCGCCGATTTCTTCCCCGAAATCATAACATAAGAAAGAAAGGCAAGCATTTCAACGGTAAGGCAGATCACCGGCCGAAGCTTGCGGAACATACTGGAGCTGAGATATTTGAATTGGTCAAGGATTTGAAAGTCATCTTTGGAAAGGGTCCTGGCGAACAATCAGTTCCGCTGGGAGTTGATGGGCACGTACCCATGTGGAAGAAGAAATCGATATTTTGGGAGCTACAGTATTGGAAAGTCCTAGATGTCCGCTCTGCAATCGACGTGATGCATGTTACGAAGAATATTTGCGTGAACCTGCTACGCTTCTTGGGCATGTATGGGAAGACAAATAATAAAAAGGAAGCACGGCAGGACCAGCAACTTTTGAAAGACCCAGATGACCGTCATCCGGAATGGTTTCAAGGTCGTGCCAGCTATGCTCTTACCAAAGAAGAGAAGGTCATTTTTTTTTGAATGCCTGAGCAGTATGAAGGTCCCGTCTAGCTTCTCGTCGAATATAAAGGGAATAATAAACATGGCGGACAAAAAGTTCCAAAACCTGAAGTCTCATGACTGCCACGTGATTATGACACAATTGCTTCCGATTGCTTTGAGGGGGCTCCTACCGGAAAATGTTCGAGTAGCCATTGTGAAGCTATGTGCATTCCTCAATGCAATCTCTCAGAAGGTAATCAGTCCAGTAGATCTACAACGGTTACAGAACGATGTGGTCCAATGTCTTGTCAGTTTCTAGTTGGTGTTTCCACCATCCTCCTATAATATTATGACGCACCTCCTGGTCCACCTAGTCGAAGAGATTTCCATTCTCGGTCATGTATTTCTACACAATATTTTCCCCTTTGAGAGGTTTATGGGAGTTTTAAAGAAATATGTTCGTAACCGTGCTAGGACAGAAGGAAGCATCGTAAAGGGCTATGGAAATGAGGAGGTAATGGAGTTCTGTATTGACTATGTTCCTGACCTTAAGCTGATTGGTATTCCTCAATCGTGGCACGAGGGGAGACTAAGTGGAAAAGGCACGATCGGAAGGAAATCAACGATATGTATGGACGGTCATTCTATGACTGACGCACACCACACAGTTCTGCAAAATTCGAGCTTGGTGGCTCCGTACTTCGAGCAACACAAGAATATTTTACGCTCGGACAATCCTGGGAAGCCTGAATCATGGATTAGAAAGGCCCACATGGAGACTTTCGGAAGTTGGTTGCGAAAACATTTAATGAATGACAATGATGTTGGAGATCAGCTGTACATGTTGGCCAAGACACCATCTTCGACTATAACGACTTTCCAAGGGTACGAGATTATTGGGAATACATTTTACACGATCTCCCAAGATAAAAAGAGCACCAACAAAAACAGTGGTGTCTGCTTTGATGCAGCAACCGAGAATGGGCAAAAGGTCACATATTATGGTTACATAGAGGAGATATGGGAACTTGACTATGGACCCTACTTTAAGGTCCCTTTGTTCCGGTGCAAATGGTTCAAGCTAACAGGAGGTGGGGTAAAGGTGTACGAGCAATACAGAATGACAATGGTGGATTTCAACAATCTTGGTTACCTTTACGAACCATTCGTCCTAGCCAAAGATGTCGCTCAGGTTTTCTATTTGAAGGACATGAGTAGCAAACCGAGGAAACGGAAATATAAAAAAACGATCAGTACATCATGCGATGATCCAAAGCACCACATTGTTTTTCAGGGAAAAGAAACATCGTGGGAGTGTAGGACAAGACAGACATGTCAGAAGATTATAATATGTTTGCTGAAATTCCGCCCTTCAAAGTGAACACGGACCCAAGCATTAAGTTAAATAATGAGGATGCTCCATGGATATGGTACAATCGTAAGAAAGCAGGGACACGAGGGAAGAATTGATGTGAAATAATTTATTGTACCAAACTTTGTTGAATGGATCATGTGAATTATATTATATATGATGTGTTTAAGACTAACTCCTTTGCAAAATATTTGAGAAAACGAGTGGAAAACATGGAAAACAGAAGGTTACTTAAATGTCTCAAAACCGTGTGAGATAAAATATCTAATTTCATAACTTTTATTAAAAACAGAAAACAGACGTGCTAGCGCGCCGCAGTGTCGCTGGAATACAAATTCTTTTATTAAAAACAGAAAACAAACGAACACTACTCGTCGTCGTCGTCGTCGGGGAACTCGTCGGTGATCTCCTCCGGGTCATCGTCGTCGTCGAACTCGTCGGTTGCCTCCTCGTCATCGTCGGAGGTGCATGATGGTATGTCCGAGACAGGCCCCCACTTCGGATCATCGGAGGCCCAGACTTCGCCGGCATGGCGGACAAAAAGTTCATCAGCCGCCGCCGACGTTGCAAAGGAGCCGAGGGGGATGCGATCGTCCTCCCAGCGGATATCTGCGCTGAACATTCCGTTCTGCCGTGCTCGGACGCCGCGGAAGCCGGTGGTGCTGTTCCTCCTCAGAGGCATGGTGGAAGAGCGATGGTGCGTGGAGAGGAGTGGGCGCGTGGAGAGGATAAGACGCGCTCGAGGCGCGACAGTTTATACCGCGCCCTCCTGGCCACGCGTCACAACTCCCGCGCCACGCGCCACCCTAACACAACCAAGCAAATAGTTGCACATTACTACCCGAGCTCAAAGTGAACACTTACCCAAGCATGGATTGATATGTTAAAAGGGGGGTGTAGAACAAAACAATCGGTATCACCATCATACAACCCTACCGTGGCTACTGGGTGCAATATGCATACCAAATGCACGGCATGACGTATGATGGCGAATCTGGATGTTTTGTATTTGCTCGATGAACTGAATATATGATGTATCAAACCTTAAAGGGGGATGTAGAACAAAACAATTGATATCGCCATCATACAACCCCACCGTGGCTACTGGGTGCATATATGCATACCAAATGCACGGCAGGACGTATGATGGCGAATCCGGATGTTTTGTGTTTGGTCGATGAACTGACCGGTGTATGAAGGTGGGCTATATATAGGGTCCTCTGGCTCACAAAGTGTTGTGCTAGGGTTTTGATCCAACTCTTAAGAAACACCCTCATCCAACGGCTCACAACAGCTCGAAAGAAACACACCATAGCCCTGATCGAACGGCTCACAACAGCTCGAAAGAAACACACCCCGGATCCAACGATTCACAAGCGCTTGAAAGAAACACACGATCCGTGTGATTCTATCTGATTGGTCCAAACTAAACCCTAACCCATTTAGTCCCGGTTGGTATCCCCAACCGGGACTAAAGGGATGATCCGTTTCGCAACGAAACCCGTACCATTTAGTCCCGGTTGGTAAAACGGCCCGGGACTAAAGGGATATATGTTTTCTTCTCGCTATATATATGTATGCATTGCCACACCATTGGCATAAACACATACAAACTCACAACTCTCTCATGGCTTCTCCCGTACCCACTCTAACATTCATCCAGGCGGAGGCACTTTCCGCCTCAAACTACCCCTGCCCGCCCGGCTACAGCGTTCCCGCCGGTTGGATGCTGAGCGCCGGAGGAGTGCCGGTACCTCCTCTTCCTCAAGGTTTGGCGCGTCGGGCGGCCATCACGAACCACTACTACCACGAGCTCAAGCCGGAGCAGCGGAGGAATCCCAGTTGGAATCCTGACTACCGCCCTACTTGGGACGCCTTCTTCATTAATCGGCGTGAGAGTGCGCTCGCCAGGTACGAGGAGAACGGCCCGCCTCCTTCGAACTTCAACGAGGCCGGTCGTCGACTGTGGTGGGGTGGCAGACGGACTCTTCAGAGCGTCATGAACTACATCAGTGCTGGCGATAACCCCCGGCTGCTCTACCCTGACGCCCAGTCCTGGAGTCGTGACCCTCCGAGGGAGTGCAGAGCACCGTCCGACGATAGTGACGACGACGGCGGCGACTACGACGACTACGAGTCGGAGTACTATAGGCCTAGGAAGGAGTATGACTAGCAGATATCGGATCCACAGTATTGCCATTACGTAGATCATCTATGCTCTCCGTTTAGGTTTAGATCCACTCTTGCCATTATGTACTGCCTTTTTTATCTATATATATCCAGGATGTGTGTGAATCTTTCTGATTGGAGGGAACAAAACCCTAACCATTTCGTCTCGGTTGGTAAAACATGCCGGGACTAAAGGGGTTTTATTTTTCTGAATTTTCTGATATATTATTTGTATTTTTAAGATTTTAAAACGAAGTAGTTTTATTTTTCTGAATTTTCTGATCTATTATTTGTATTTTTCAGATTTTAAAATAAATTGGTTTTATTTTTCTGAATTTTCTGATATATTATTTGTATTTGTAAGATTTTAAAATGAATTAGTTTTATTTTTCTGAATTTTCTGATATATTATTTATATTTGTAACATTTTAAAATGAATTAGTTTTATTTTTCTGAATTTTTTGATATATTATTTTTATATTTAAGATTTTAAAATGAATTAGTTTTATTTTTCTGAATTTTTTGATATATTATTTGTATTCGTAGGATTTTAAAATGAATTAGTTTTATTTTTCTGAATTTTTTGATATATTATTTGTATTTTTAAGATTTTAAAATGATATTTTTCTGAATTTTCTGATATATTATTTGTATTTTTTAGATTTTAAAAAGAATTAGTTTTATTTTTCTGAATTTTTTGATATATTATTTATATTTTTAAGATTGTAAAAAGAAAAGTATTTGAAAAAGCACCTTTAGTCGCGGTTCGTGTCACGAACCGCGACTAAAGACTCTTTCCGGGCGGGAACGAAATCGCCGCGAAAACACCTTTAGTCCCGGTTGGTGTCCCCAACCGGGACTAAAGGCCCGCGGATGGTACCCGGAGGGGACCTTTAGTCGCGGTTGGTGTCCCCAACCGGGACTAAAGGCTGGCACTATATATTCCCGCACCCCCGAAATTTTTCTAAGGACCAAATACTCGTCTTCTCCGTGCCGCCGTCGCCGATTCCGCCCGCAGAGACATAGAGGAGGCGCCGCCGTCATCTCCGGTAGGTGCCCGCCGCCTGTGCGCCCGTCATCCTGCTGCTCTTCGTCCGTTCCCGTCGCTGCTCCTTGGCCGTTCCCGTCGCCGCTCCTCTGTGACCGTCCTCCCGCCGCCACGACATCCGCCCGCCGTGACCGTCCTCGCGCCGCTCCTCGTCGGCGCTCCTCGTCCCTGCCTCCTCCCCATCGTCTCCGTTCCCTTCCCCGTGGCCGGAATCGACCAGTTCGTCGGAGACCCGAGAGCCAAATCTGCCACCGCCGGCCACCGTGCGATGCCAAGGTGACGTCATCATGACGTCACCTGGCCACGTGTTGGCTATGGAATTAGAGAAAATAAATAAATCTTCTAAATTAAATATCTTTTAATTTATAATTCCAAAAATTGTGGAAAAATATGCAAAATGTTCACAAAAATGTAAGCTATCTGTTTATATCATTTTCAATTATGTTTGACAAAGTTCAAAATGAGACCATATTTGAATTTGAATTAAATTCATTAAAATAATGAAAATAAGTTTTAATTCAATAAATTCAGAATATTAAGTGTAATATACCAAAATGACCAGGAAAGAAAATGCAACCTAGCTATGGGGTTCTCCAAGTCATTTGAGAAACTAATCTTGGACAAACCTTTAAAGTATGGTTTTCCCCCTCCGGTGGTCATCCTTCTTCCACCCAAAACCCTAGCAATTTGTTTTCCCTCCTTCCACGACAATATTTGCTAAGTCTCCTTTATACTTAATTAATTTTTACTACACGCATGTCTGCAGGAGTGACATATGGTGGACAATAGAGCCTTGCCGCTTACGGATCAGGAGGCTGAAGGTTATATAATGGGCATCATAAACAACAAGATCCCTTATGTGCCGGGCCCAGAAGATGAGCAAGAAGAGGATGTAGTCTCTTCTTATCTGAACCTTGATGATCAAGAAGGTGAAGGAACGGACATTGTCGATGATCAAGAAGGTGAAGAAACGGACAATGTCGACGGAGGTCAACCGTCGACAAACGACGATCTCGAATTGCAAAGACCAACCACCTCAGGCGAGGTATATATATATATATACATTTAGCCTCTCGTGATACAAACTTACTGAAATGTGAATACATATGCATTAACGCGCGCGACTCTCTTTCTTGTTTTAGCCCTCGGCCGGATCGAGTACGACAAAGCGTGGCAAATCCAAGGCGATGAAACAAGGAGAAACATATACCATCGAATCAGTCAGTGAAACCGGCAAGCCCCTACAGCACACCACAAAGTTTATCAACCAATGCAGAGTCATTGTTAGAGAAAACGTCCCGATCACCGTCCAGGAATGGAAGGAGCCAAAGAAGACACGTATTGGTTTCAGTTTTGTCGACAAGCGAACGAAAAAGGATTGCTGGAGAAAGCTTATGGTACATTTCATTCTACCTCCGGAATAAAACAAAGTCGATGAATTCGGTAACGAGGTTCCGGGTGGACGTCAGAGGAGGAGGCTAGCCAAAGAGTTCGCTCTTCAGAAGATGGCCGAAGCATTCCGGAACTTCAAGAAAAATTTAACCCGTGAATATGTCAACAAGGGCAAGACTCCGATTTTCACTGGACAAAATGAGAAACTGAAAGATGATTGGCCAGAATTTGTGAGGCAAAAGAAATCGGACCATTTCAAGGAAATATCGAAAAAAAATAAGGCTAATGCGGATAAGAAACAGTACCATAATGTTATGGGGCCAGGAGGATACCGCCTTTCGGCGCTAAGTGGCAGAAGATGGATGACGGCCTGAGGGCGCGAGGAATCCCTCTAGGTACAGAGGGATGGGACGAAAGAGCCAAAATGTGGTGATACGGGAATGGGGGATCGCTAGACCCGGAGACAGGGGCGTGTGTTCATCGGCAGAAAACATTTGCTACCGCAAAAGCCCTTATTGACGCAATGACCCAAGCACAACATGACTTGATCACGTTAAACAAAGATAAAGACGCACTGACAATAGCCCTCGGGAATGCTGAACACGGAAGACATGTACGAGGCAAAGGCAGAATGCCTTGGAAAGTAGGGTTTTCCCAGGAAAATGACCCGTACTGTTACAGAAGCCGTAAGAGAAAGACGGACCGGGATGCAAATCTTTTGGCGAAGGTTGCATCGGAACTTAGTGAGTTGAAGCAGACCGTGCATGGAATACTTGTGAAAGAAAGATCGGCGCCTGCAGGGCCGCATGAAGATCATGAAGCAGATCTCGGAAGCAAGCATCAGCGGAGAAGCAGCGTGGCTTCCACGGAGGCCCCGCCTGCAGGTGCTAATGCACCGACGATCGAGATTCGTGCATCGGAGCCTCACAACCCCATGGATGATGTAAAGGAGATGAAAGAATGTGATCTGCATTATCCCGTGGGGAACATTTCCACGAAGGTAGCTATCGGTAGTGCTTTACCCTGTACACCTGGAGCACTCCACCACAACAACCCCATTCCATATGGTTATGCTCGTGACACGGTGGAAGACATAGTGCAAGTGTTTGAGGACCTGGAGATTGACATAGCTACACCCGAAGGGGAGAGAAGACTTGGAGATGTCAAGCGCCAGTTCATTCTATGGCAAAAGAAGTACATAGTGTTTCCAGGAAAGGCGCCAAGGCTAACAAGTCCACCCCCCTCCGATGGTGGTGGTGGAGGTGGTGGTGGTGGTGGTCGTGCTGGTTCACCTACACCTCCTTCATGCCATTCGACACCGTCCCCCGATCCACAATCTCCGGCGGGTAAGCAGGCGTCGCCCCCCCATCCTCCTCTGGCGGGTAAGCAGGCGTCGCCCCCCAATCCTCCTCTGGCGGGTAAGCAGCTGTCGCCCCCCAATCCTCCTCCGGCGGTTAAGCAGCCATCGCCCCCCATTCCTCCTCCGGCGAAGAAGCAGAAGCAGGCGGACAACAAGGAAACCCGCTCTTGGTCTATTAACCCGGATCCTTATGTACCTAAGACCACACGGGTACCGGAGCCATCACTGAAGCCTATCCCCCCAATGCCTTGGTGATGGGTTCGTTGCATAGAAAAAAAAATTTCCTACGCGAGAGACACCCGAAAGGCCAAGATCTAATCTAGGAGACGAATTGCAACGGGCAACGAGAGAGTTAAGGAGAACAATACCCTCGAAGAATCAAAGTGGTACGAGATCAAATCTCGTTGTTGGCGTAGTCGTACCATAATCCCGATAGCGAGAAGATGGGCACCACAATCCGGCGGTGCATCCGTGATCGGTCACACGTACGGTTCATGACGAACTCCGTTCCCTTGTTCCAGCGGGGCGCGGAAGTAGAGGATCCCTCGGAAAAATCCAGCAGCACGACGGCGTGGTGGTGACGAAGAATCCCATGGTCAGGGCTTCGCCAAGCCGGAGACCATGAAATGGAGCAGCGGGTGGAGGGAAAGGGAAGTGGCCAAGTGTGTGAAGGAGGGAGAGCTCTCACCCTCCTTTTATAGGAGAGGGGTGAGGCAGCCCAAGGGGGGTGCGGCCAGCCCATGGGTGTGCCCCCACCTCTTCCCTCATCATGTGAGTGGACACTCCACTCACCTCCACTCACTTTCCCATTATTTCCCACTTGGAAAATCCAAAGGTTTTCTTTTAATAAATAAATAAAACATTTTTATTTCTTTATTTATATTTGTTAATTCCATTAACAAACATTTGCATATAGCACCTCGAATCATTTGTTAATTATATTAACAACCATTCTACGAAAAAACCCTTGAACTATTTCAATTTTCCCCGAAACAATTCCGGTGCTGCCCAAAATATTCTTCGATATTCCGTATCCTCTCAAACGCATCATCGAACCTTAAGTATGTCACCCTACGGTTCGCGAATAAGATAGACATGATCTAGACTCCTCTCCGATCAATAATCAACATCGGGATCTGGAGATCCGTGATGACTCCTATATGTTCAACGATGACTCTCGTGATCGTGTGAACCAACAACGCCGTGAACTATTCCCTTTGTCTCGCCATATTTTACTTCTCCAAGATTCGATCATTGGTATCAACCATACCTTGTTCAATCTCGTTACCGACAAGTACTCTTTTCTCGTATCCGTGATATAACATCCTTGTGATCTTATCACGTGCTTGCAAGCGGTTTCGATGTGATATCACCGAGAGGGCGCAGAGTATATCTTTCCGTCATTTGGATGGACAAATCCCACTCTTGATCCATGATCCTCAACTAATACTTTCCGAATACTTAACGACATCTTTATAGTCACCCTTCTACGGTGTGACGTTTGATGCCATCAAAGCACTCTTCCGGTATCAGCGATTGACATGATCTCATGATCTAAGGAATAAGTTACTTCGTATGTTTGATATAACAATGTAAACTAAATGACTTGATCGCATTGCTATATTCTATTGGGTATATGTTCATCACATCATTCTTCTAATGACATGACCCCGTTATTAATAACATCCAATGTTCATGATCAGGAAACCTTGAGCTTCTATTAATCAACGATCTAGTTAAAAGAGAGGCTTTACTAGGAACCATTGTTTGTTTATTAAGCACACATGTATCAATGTTTCCGGTTAATACAATTCTATCATGAGAAATAAACATTCATCATAAACAAGGAATAAGATAATAACCATTTTATTATTGCCAATGACAGAACAAGAAGAACAGGAGTTATTGCAAACACCAGTGTGATTGCACGAACCCCCTGAAGTGCTAGAAGCCAGGAGATGAGCTCTCCAGAGGCAGCAGCAAGATCTATTCAGAACTCGTGAACACATCCAAAAAACCCAGGATGACATCAAGCTCATGAAGGAAGAAATCGAGGAATACGAGAAAAAGAATAGATCTGGCATTAAACCTACAAGGTTACCCAGAATCGTAAGACCGGAAGTACTGCCACCAAAAGAAAGGTTTCACAACCCATCTTGGCAAAAGCAGGTAAACGGCAAAGATGCTAGAGGCGAACCAATATACAAAACCGCAGCAAAAAATGCGGAAGCAGCGTTCGCCATCCTCAACAACGATATGTACTCCAACGGTGAAAAACTTCAAGGGGTGTATGCTTTCTTAGGAAAAGCATTGCAACAACAACAGCGAGGGCAAGAGCGATCAGGGAAGTTGCACGACGACTCCGCCCTATGCAAAACAGCTACATGCGCCGCTGGAGCACTTGGACCGGAAGAACCTGGAGATTCAAGCAATTCAAAAGAGAAGAAAGCGGATCCGAGAAAAGATAAGAAAAATCCCGACAACAAGGATGAAGCATCTAGAACTGGATCTCATCTCCCTAAAGGTGGACTAAATCCTCACGATCGGGAAGAAAAACACCGGAATGACGGCAAAGCAATGCCGCCTCCGAGACGCCCAGCTGAAAAAGCTGGAAGACATGATATACCTCATAGGCGTGAGAGATCTCGGACACCCCCAGGAATAAGGAAAGACATAGGAGTAGAACTCCACCTCATCCAAAGGGGCGTGATCTCGGAAGAAATAGAGAGGATCCCGGAAAAGCGTGTTCACGCAACAATGGAAAAGAAAGGAGAAGATCCCCTTCTATCCATTCAGCCGGCAGGTACTCCGCACACATGGATAGAGCGGAAATAGATGCTTTATACTTTGGACCTAAGTGCTTCACAGATAGGATCCGAAGGGTAACCCTTCACTCTGGCTTTGCCAAAGTTGGTCCAATGTACCAAAAATACACCGGCAGTACAAACCCGGTTACCTGGCTCTCAGACTAATATACAACCGTCCAGATCAACAACGGGACACTCTTGGAAGCTGTAAAGTTTTTTCCCCTAATGTTACTGCATGGAGCAAGAGACTGGATCAATGGATTACCTTCCACAACTGTCGACAGCTGGGACGATATGGCTCGAGTATTTACTCAGCATTTCGGGGGAACCTACAAACGCCCGAATAGCATCAACCAGCTAAACCGTTGCACCCAATTTAAGGACGAACCTGTCGCACCCGGACTTCTAAAGGATACTCGCCGTTCCGTTGAACAGTAGTAGATTGGATTACGGGGCTTACCGGCACCCGCGTCCTCTTACGAGTAGGCCAACACACGTATGTGTGACAACCAACCCCTATGTGTTCAGCGTCGACGTAAACTATCCCATAGAAATCAGGATACTTCCATTGACGTACTTCAAAAAATACACACATGGTACGTCAACGGCATTGGAACAAGTGATATCACAACAGATCTCTACGACACAAAAGATTGAAATAAGTTGCAGATAGCTCTCATTAGAGCAGAGATAGCAAATACAATCATCCAGAGGACACCTGTCCCAACAATACATCATTACATCACAGCGGAAGCATTCAACATGTCTGAGTACAGACAAGAGCCAAATAGGCCTAAGAGGCCGGAAACGAAAAGACGGAGCCCATCCACGAAGTCTCGGATCCTGCCCGGGTCCGCTGTCTACTCGTCAGCAGTCTCGTCATACTCCACGTAGTAGCCACCATGTAGATCCTCGGAAACGTAGGTCTGCGGAAACCACAGCCCCAAAGGGGTCAGTACATAAACGTACTGGCAAGCAAGACTAACATTTCACCAAAGTGTAGCCCTTCAACACCAAGCACAGATGCCTTGGGTTCAACGAAAGAAAGGGGATATAAAAGATGCTGCAACTGGCTGCGCTAACCAACTACAGAGATTCTACCACTTCCGGCTAACAGAAAGAAGATAAGATCGAGTATTGTAACCAACTGAAAGATAACTTCAAACAAACCCATCCTGGATCTCGCCCCTTATCCAAAGAAGCAATCCGAGGATAACTCACACAGTTGCATTAATGATGGTTCAGAATATTGTGTCAATAAGCCTATTACTAGTCAACTTGTTAATCATTGGGTGTAAGGTTGTTAATCATTAGGTTTAAGTTGTCCTGAGTACTTGTTAGCCAGTACTTTCACCAAGTAGTCCATAACCTTGGAAAACACGGCTTCTCGAGAAGATTTATCCCTGCAGGGGTGCACCAATTTGGCCGTACACGTAAGAATAACCCGCCAGACGGGAATCAACCCACCAAGCGAGGTACTCAACACAACTCAACTCTTCTTCGCATCAAGCCCAAAGCACCACGTGCTGTGCGTGCGCGGCTAATCAAGCCCCACGAAGAAAAGGGGACCCTCATAGCACTGGAAGACCACGCCGCCCTAAATGCCGACTACAAAAGTTCCACCCTGGCCTGGGCTCGCAACATCATGCATGCAGCAAATGGAAAGCCCGAACTACGTGTGGCGATTTGGACGAGATGCGAATCGAATCAAATTGAGGGGGGGCGCCCATACTCGCTTCCCACATGCGGTTAGTGCGCTCATCATGGATCAGTAGACAAGACCCTTTTCCTATTAGGGTCGACACTAGCAGGCCTCAAAACCACCCTGGGCCTCCTGCCGGTGCCTTATCATCAAATTTATTATTAATAGTAACATTAGCATGATTGATTGATTAAACATCGAGCCCCCAGAACGTATTAGAAATAGTAACAGAAAGTAACGGGTAACAGACTCGAGCAAAACAACCCTAAGCATGCTAGTAAGACATGGGCAATAAGCAATGGTTATAGGTATGGAGGTGAGGCAATATCAGGTTTAAAGGATACATGTGATAGGTTCGTAACAGAAGCAACTAATCATAGGGCTAGCAGAAATAGACAACGGAAAGTATCGGTAACCAAGGTTGAAAGGAACACAGTGGTTCATGTGAGTGATAACTTGCCTGCAAACCCAGTAGCCTGGTACTGAGCTAACTCCTTAGAAGGGGTGTCGTAAGTATCGTCGGTCTCAACGTCGTCGTTTATCCGGGAAGAAGTAAACAAACAATGCAGAAAGATAAACAATCAATAACATGGCATAGTGCACAAACATGGGATGATGCATGACCATTTAATTGATGCATCAAAATAAACTAGTTGACAAGATAACAACATGATTAAATGGACCCACATGCAATTGGATTGCATATGAAAAGCCCATGAATTATGGTTGAATTAATTGTTTTACAACTAATCAAATTGTGTAAGTGAATTAGCATGATGCATGGATGAGGAAAACAACAAAATAACAACAATAGAAGCAATTAGAAATAAGGTTTACCAAGTTTAGAAATTTATTCATTATGTTAGGAAATTTTGGTTCCTTAAAGGTGTCACACAAGCATTTGTTGTTTTCACCAATTTAAATTGTTCAAAATAGATAACAAAGTTCATATTTGATAAGAACACACAATTTTAGGTGGATTGCATGTTTCACTTGTTGAAAAAGGATTTCAAATAAATTATCTATGAATTTAACAAGTTTAAGCAAGAATTAAATGAACTTAATTCAAACATGAACTTATTTGAATTTTTATTTGTTCAAAACATTAAACCAATTTTATATTTGAAAAGGTGGTTTAATTTTGCATGAAAAACATATTTCATTTGTTGAAATTGGATTTAAAATGAGCAAGTTATTATTTTGGCAATTTTAAATGCAATAATTAAGAAACAGTTGTTTTAAGCAATTTAAATTATTCAAAACAGCAAAAAAAAATTATATTTGGAAAGTACATGAAAAGTTGATTGGAAAACCTATTTAGTTTGTGGAATTTGGAATTTTTATGCCCAAGTTATGAATTTTGCAAAATTAAGTGATTTAAACAAGAATTCAAATGTTTCACCAATTTAAAATATTCAAAACAGTAAAAAAAATATATTTGGATAGAACATTTAATTTGGGACAGAAAACATATTTAAAAAGTTAAAATTGGAGTTAAAATGATTTTCTTATGCAATTTACAAGATTTGGGGTAAATTTGCCATTTTTAATTCATCTAGGGACTTGAAAAATATTTTGCAGGGGCTAGAATTAATTTGCAAGGGCCTATTGGTGATTACTGAGATGTTTCTGTACCAAAACTTTGCAAAATAAAAAGGTGGTTTTATTCTGTGGGAGGTGGGATTCGATCCCCCCACCTCCTGGCTGCGCAAGGGGTGCTTAACCAGATGGGCTGCTGCGCTGTTGTTGGAAGGAAGGGGGTCTCGGGGGGGTTAAGGTTCAGCTGCGGGCTAAATTGAATCAAAACGAAATAGAGGAGCAGAAAAAGGGTGGGGATGGGACTCGATCCCGGGACCTGTGGGTTCGCACGCTGTGGTCACTGCCACTGCGGTAGCAGTCGAATCGTTGACAGAGAGGGAACCGGGGAAGGTTGAGGTTCAGGTCTCGGTATTTTTCTGAAAAAAAAACAACTGAACGTGATGTTTCTGTACCTTGTCGGAACAACGGCCAGCGATGATCTGCTGCTCGCCGGAGGGCGCTGGGGCGTGGGGCGTGGGGTGGTGTGGTGCGGCCAGAGGAGGAGGGAGGCGAGAGGAAGGAAGATGGGTCGAGGTGGGGTGCTCACCTCGATCGCTCGACGCAGGAGGAGGGATCGGTGCAGGTTCTGACGGCGACAGACAGAGGGCGATGGTGGAGGAAACGTCGACGGCGGCGGGGCTACGTCGCCTCCCCGGCCTGGCCGAGGGCATGGAGGCGCGGAGGACGTCCCCCCGGTTCCATTCCCGGGCAAGGATGGCGCCGGCGGGGGCTAGGGCGACGGCGGCGAGCCCGCAAAACGACGGCCACCACAGCGATCTCCATGTTCAGAAACTTCAGAGAAGTTGCAGTGGCCTTTGGAGGAGGAAATCGAGGGGTGGCGGTGCTAGGGCTAGAGGGAGCTAGGTTTAGGCTAGGCAGAGGGGATGGGTGGATGTTTTATGGGGCAGAGGAGCTTGTACGGCATGCCATCGAGGAGGGGAGGGAGAGATCGATCGGTCGTGATGGAGTCGTACAGTTGATGACGTCGAGGAAGAAGACAACGCAGCGAAACGGTATGGGCCAGGGAGGAAAAAAAATGACAGGGGGAAAAGGGTATTGGGCTTCTAGGGAGAATTGGGCTGGCTGCTGTGCTCTCTCTCTCCCTTTTAATTATTTGTTCCAATTTTTTTTTTTTGCTGAAAACCAAATGGAAGAAAAAGGTAAGTTTTTAAGTTAGAAGAATTTTGGAAAAAATATGGTTAGTTTAGTTTTTCAAATAGCAACTAAAAACTAACTTCTGTTTTCCCAAAAGTTTTCAAAATAATTGTTGTTTAGGAATTAAACCAAATTTGAATGATTTTTAAGTATGGAAAGAAATATTATTGAAAACATCATTTTAATAGGGTGAACCATATTGTTAATTTGATTAAAGTAGTTGATTTGATTTGGAGATTTTTATAAACTCAAGTTGGTTGCTGTTTGAAGAATTGAGTTTGTGTTTTAAATGTGATTTGGAAATTAATTCATATTTGGATGATTTAAGTATTAAAATGATTATTGAAACCAAATTTTAAATAGGGTGACCCAAATAACTTTAATTGGAAACAAATGAGCACATTTGTTTTGGTAATTTTCATAATTTTCCAAATGGGTGCTGTTTGTACAATGCAATTGGATTTGAATAACCTTTTAGTTAACATTTTAAATAAGTGAAAGATTAGAAGCCACAAATTTAAATAGTTGGACCTTATAGATTAATGGAAACAATTGGTTGTTTTTATCTGAAATATGATTTTGGAAATTGTAACATCACAAGGATGAAACAAAAGGTTTGAATTTTGGTTTGAAATTCAAATAGAAAACAAAGGAAAACAAATGAAAACAGTTGGAAAACAAAGCAAAACAGAGAATAACAAATGGAAAACAAACAAAACAAATGCAATGAACATGATGCCATGATGCAAAACATGAAATAACAGAGATCAAACATTCTAATGGCTATTTTTCATACTTGGGATGTTACAAAACGCCCCCCCTTTAAGGAATCGCGCCCCGAGATTCCTACTGAGAAAAGAAAAGGTCCGGAAACTTCTTGGGAAGATCCTCTTGAGCTGTGACACGTGAAACACATCGTGCACCTTGGATAGTTTCTAGAATTTCAAAACGATAGGTATTCCTGGCAGCTCTTCTGGAAAGATGTCAGGGAATTGGGAAACCACCGGAACATTTTCAAGTAAAGGGAGAGGTTTTGTATTGAGGGTGTATAGCTGGATATAACTTGATTCATTTGGAGAATAGACTATCTGGAATGTGGTGCTTCAGGAATGCTTCATCGAAACAACCCCAGGTGATAGGAATGCCAGCTCTCATAGCCTGGTAGTTTTCGAAACAACAACAACCTTTTTGGCTAGATAGACTTGATATTTGGGAAGTTTGAAAAGACGCCGGTAGAAGGATTGAAGTGGAAAACAACAACAAGATTTCAACGGACGAAAAGGATGTTGAGAAGAACAGGATATCAACATTGGGAAAACACGAGAACAAAACTCCTTAGGTACTACGGAAAACCCATCCGGGCTTCTAAAGGATCAATATCTACTACTTAAGGAATAGAGGATCTGCTTCCGGGGCTTACACGCCTCCGTTCTCAATCATGAGTAGGCAACATGATAAATCATGTCACAACCACCTCCATTCCTATGGTCTAGTAGATATAACCATCCTAGAGAAACCAGAATTCGTGAAATCCTAACTTGAAAGTTTAGATGAGAAGGGAAAACAACGTTGCACTTCCTTACCAGAAAAGGGAGGGTGGGTGGGGAAAGAAATAAAATGGCAGAATTCCTACTCTCACGTTTCATTTTTCCTATATAGCTACAAAATAGTTTCTAGACTCAACTGCGACCAGTAAAAAGGGATCCTACAGGCAGACAAGCTCTGATACCAATTGTCGCACCCGGACTTCTAAAGGATACTCGCCGTTCCGTTGAACAGTAGTAGATTGGATTACGGGGCTTACCGGCACCCGCGTCCTCTTACGAGTAGGCCAACACACGTATGTGTGACAACCAACCCCTATCTGTTCAGCGTCGACGTAAACTATCCCATAGAAATCAGGATACTTCCATTGACGTACTTCAAAAAATACAAACATAGTATGTCAACGGCATTGGAACAAGTGATATCACAACAGATCTCTACGACACAAAAGATTGAAATAAGTTGCAGATAGCTCTCATTAGAGCAGAGATAGCAAATACAATCATCCAGAGGACACCTGTCCCAACAATACATCATTACATCACAGCGGAAGCATTCAACATGTCTGAGTACAGACAAGAGCCAAATAGGCCTAAGAGGCCGGAAACGAAAAGACGGAGCCCATCCACGAAGTCTCGGATCCTGCCCGGGTCCGCTATCTACTCGTCAGCAGTCTCGTCATACTCCACGTAGTAGCCACCATGTAGATTCTCGGAAACGTAGGTCTGCAGAAACCACAGCCCCAAAGGGGTCAGTACATAAACGTACTGGCAAGCAAGACTCACATTTCACCAAAGTGTAGCCCGTCAACACCAAGCACAGATGCCTTGGGTTCAACGAAAGAAAGGGGATATAAAAGATGCTGCAACTGGCTGCGCTAACCAACTACAGAGATTCTACCACTTCCGGCTAACAGAAAGAAGATAAGATCGAGTATTGTAACCAACTGAAAGATAACTTCAAACAAACCCATCCTGGATCTCGCCCCTTATCCAAAGAAGCAATCCGAGGATAACTCACACAGTTGAATTAATGATGGTTCAGAATATTGTGTCAATAAGCCTATTACTAGTCAACTTGTTAATCATTGGGTGTAAGGTTGTTAATCATTAGGTTTAAGTTGTCCTGAGTACTTGTTAGCCAGTACTTTCACCAAGTAGTCCATAACCGCGGAAAACACGGCTTCTCGAGAAGATTTATCCCTGCAGGGGTGCACCAATTTGGCCGTACACGTAAGAATAACCCGCCAGACGGGAATCAACCCACCAAGCGAGGTACTCAACACAACTCAACTCTTCTTCGCATCAAGCCCAAAGCACCACGTGCTGTGCGTGCGCGGCTAATCAAGCCCCACGAAGAAAAGGGGACCCTCATAGCACTGGAAGACCACGCCGCCCTAAATGCCGACTACAAAAGTTCCACCCTGGCCTGGGCTCGCAAGATCATGCATGCAGCAAATGGAAAGCCCGAACTACGTGTGGCGATTTGGACGAGATGCGAATCGAATCAAATTGAGGGGGGGCGCCCATACTCGCTTCCCACATGCGGTTAGTGTGCTCATCATGGATCAGTAGACAAGACCCTTTTCCTATTAGGGTCGACACTAGCAGGCCTCAAAACCACCCTGGGCCTCCTGCCGGTGCCTTATCATCAAATTTATTATTAATAGTAACATTAGCATGATTGATTGATTAAACATCGAGCCCCCAGAACGTATTAGAAATAGTAACAGAAAGTAACGGGTAACAGACTCGAGCAAAACAACCCTAAGCATGCTAGTAAGACACGGGCAACAAGCAATGGTTATAGGTATGGAGGTGAGGCAATATCAGGTTTAAAGGATACATGTGATAGGTTCGTAACAGAAGCAACTAATCATAGGGCTAGCAGAAATAGACAACGGAAAGTATCGGTAACCAAGGTTGAAAGGAACACAGTGGTTCATGTGAGTCATAACTTGCCTGCAAACCCAGTAGCCTGGTACTGAGCTAACTCCTTAGAAGGGGTGTCGTAAGTATCGTCGGTCTCAACGTCGTCGTTTATCCGGGAAGAAGCAAACAAACAATGCAGAAAGATAAACAATCAATAACATGGCATAGTGCCCAAACATGGGATGATGCATGACCATTTAATTGATGCATCAAAATAAACTAGTTGACAAGATAACAACAT
Organism: Alopecurus myosuroides; assembly: GCA_028641055.1. Classification (NCBI taxonomy): domain Eukaryota; kingdom Viridiplantae; phylum Streptophyta; class Magnoliopsida; order Poales; family Poaceae; genus Alopecurus; species Alopecurus myosuroides. The sequence goes on along the minus strand of CM054063.1, from coordinate 310,955,094 downwards.
GATTAAATGGACCCACATGCAATTGGATTGCATATGAAAAGCCCATGAATTATGGTTGAATTAATTGTTTTACAACTAATCAAATTGTGTAAGTGAATTAGCATGATTCATGGATGAGGAAAACAACAAAATAACAACAATAAAAGCAATTAGAAATAAGGTTTACCAAGTTTAGAAATTTATTCATTAAGTTAGGAAATTTTGGTTCCTTAAAGGTGTCACACAAGCATTTGTTGTTTTCACCAATTTAAATTGTTCAAAATAGATAACAAAGTTCATATTTGATAAGAACACACAATTTTAGGTGGATTGCATGTTTCACTTGTTGAAAAAGGATTTCAAATAAATTATCTATGAATTTAACAAGTTTAAGCAAGAATTAAATGAATTTAATTCAAACATGAACTTATTTGAATTTTTATTTGTTCAAAACATTAAACCAAATTCATATTTCAAAATTTTATACTTTTATGGTTGGAAAACATATTTTATATGTCCCAAAAGATTTTAATTTGATCAAGTTATGAATTTAACAATTTTAAATGAATTAAATAAGGTTTAAATTATTTAACCACTTTTAATTATTCAAAACATGAAACAAATTTTATATTTGAAAAGGTGTTTTAATTTTGCATGAAAAACATATTTCATTTGTTGAAATTGGATTTAAAATGAGCAAGTTATTATTTTGGCAATTTTAAATGCAATAATAAAGAAACAGTTGTTTTCAGCAATTTAAATTATTCAAAACAGCAAACAAAATATATATTTGGAAAGTACATGAAAAGTTGATTGGAAAACCTATTTAGTTTTTGGAATTTGGAATTTTTATGCCCAAGTTATGAATTTTGCAAAATTAAGTGATTTAAACAAGAATTCAAATGTTTCACCAATTTAAAATATTCAAAACAGTAAAAAAAAATTATATTTGGATAGAACATTTAATTTGGGACAGAAAACATATTTAAAAAGTTAAAATTGGAGTTAAAATGATTTTCTTATGCAATTTACAAGATTTGGGGTAAATCTGCCATTTTTAATTCATCTAGGGACTTGAAAAATATTTTGCAGGGGCTAGAATTAATTTGCAAGGGCCTATTGGTGATTACTGAGATGTTTCTGTACCAAAACTTTGCAAAATAAAAAGGTGGTTTTATTCTGTGGGAGGTGGGATTCGATCCCCCCACCTCCTGGCTGCGCAAGGGGTGCTTAACCAGATGGGCTGCTGCGCTGTTGTTGGAAGGAAGGGGGTCTCGGGGGGGTTAAGGTTCAGCTGCGGGCTAAATTGAATCAAAACGAAATAGAGGAGCAGAAAAAGGGTGGGGATGGGACTCGATCCCGGGACCTGTGGGTTCGCACGCTGTGGTCACTGCCACTGCGGTAGCAGTCGAATCGTTGACAGAGAGGGAACCGGGGAAGGTTGAGGTTCAGGTCTCGGTATTTTTCTGAAAAAAAAACAACTGAACGTGATGTTTCTGTACCTCGTCGGAACAACGGCCAACGATGATCTGCTGCTCGCCGGAGGGCGCTGGGGCGTGGGGTGGTGTGGTGCGGCCAGAGGAGGAGGGAGGCGAGAGGAAGGAAGATGGGTCGAGGTGGGGTGCTCACCTCGATCGCTCGACGCAGGAGGAGGGATCGGTGCAGGTTCTGACGGCGACAGACAGAGGGTGATGGTGGAGGAAACGTCGACGGCGGCGGGGCTACGTCGCCTCCCCGGCCTGGCCGAGGGCATGGAGGCGCGGAGGACGTCCCCCCGGTTCCATTCCCGGGCAAGGATGGGCCGGCGGGGGCTAGGGCGACGGCGGCGAGCCCGCAAAACGACGGCCACCACGGCGATCTCCATGTTCAGAAACTTCAGAGAAGTTGCAGTGGCCTTTGGAGGAGGAAATCGAGGGGTGGCGGCGCTAGGGCTAGAGGGAGCTAGGTTTAGGCTAGGTAGAGGGGATCGGTGGCTGTTTTATGGGGCAGAGGAGCTTGTACGGCATGCCATCGAGGAGGGGAGGGAGAGATCGATCGGTGGTGATGGAGTCGTACAGTTGATGACATCGAGGAAGAAGACAACGCAGCGAAACGGTATGGGCCAGGGAGGAAAAAAAATGACAGGGGGGAAAAGGGTATTGGGCTTCTAGGGGGAATTGGGCTGGCTGCTGTGCTCTCTCTCTCCCTTTTAATTATTTGTTCCAATTTATATTTTTTTTTGCTGAACACCAAATGGAAGAAAAAGGTAAGTTTTTAAGTTAGAAGAATTTTGGAAAAAATAGGGTTAGTTTAGTTTTTCAAATAGCAACTAAAAACTAACTTTTGTTTTCCCAAAAGTTTTCAAAATAATTGCTGTTTAGGAATTAAACCAAATTTGAATGATTTTTAAGTATGGAAAGAAATATTATTGAAAACATCATTTTAATAGGGTGAACCCTATTGTTAATTTGATTATAGTAGTTGATTTGATTTGGAGATTTTTATAAACTCAAGTTGGTTGCTGTTTGAAGAATTGAGTTTGTGTTTTAAATGTGATTTGGAAATTAATTCATATTTGTATGATTTAATTATTAAAATGATTATTGAAACCAAATTTTAAATAGGGTGACCCAAATAACTTTAATTGGGAACAAATGAGCACATTTGTTTTGGTAATTTTCATAATTTTCCAAATGGGTGATGTTTGTACAATGCAATTGGATTTGAATAACCTTTTAGTTAACATTTTAAATAAGTGAAAGATTAGAAGCCACAAATTTAAATAGTTGGACCTTATAGATTAATGGAAACAATTGTTTGTTTTTATCTGAAATATGATTTTGGAAATTGTAACATCACAAGGATGAAACAAAAGGTTTGAATTTTGGTTTGAAATTCAAATAGAAAACAAAGGAAAACAAATGAAAACAGTTGGAAAACAAAGCAAAACAGAGAATAACAAATGGAAAACAAACAAAACAAATGCAATGAACATGATGCCATGATGCAAAACATGAAATAACAGAGAGCAAACATTCTAATGGCTATTTTTCATACTTGGGATGTTACAGAACCATACGTGGATTTCATCTCAAGATGGACGGCAATGAAGAATAGTTGCTCTGGAGTAACTGACGTCCAAGCAATGCATGCTTTCGTCAATGGCCTAAAACCCGGACCTGTACAGTTCATGATCGGTTCCAAAAAGCACAAAGATCTCGGATCTATGCTTACGACCGCCAATGAACACGCTGCAGCCGAGGACGACATCGGGGCCAAAGGAGGCAATATCGATACACTACAGGCCAAAAAGAACCCTCGCCCTGAGAAAAAAGGTACTCCAGATTCAACACAAAAGCCCAAAGAGGTTAACATAGCCTTTGGAAGTGAAAAGGAGAACAGGTGGAAAGGACGCAGTATGGAACCGATCAATTACACCAAGGAAGAGTGGGAAAAGATTAAGTCGTAAAACTGCATCCACCACTCGCAATTTGGGAAACCCACCCACACTAACGCACAATGCCGGCTGAACAAGCATATGAAAGGCAGTGCAGGATCCCGAAACAAGGGGAAGAATTCCAAGAGGAAATTTTCCAAGCAAAAGTCAGAAGCTGAGAAGGAAGACAGTGAATTGGACACTGATGAAAAAATCCAGGAACAGCAGCGAAAAGTCGAGCCAAAGTTTCCGAGAGTTGATGGAGAATGTAACCTAACTTTCCTGGCAACTCCCTCAGTAAAGGTGGCAAAAAGAACGCTTCGAGAAATAAACGCGGTTGTTCCGGCAACCCTGAAATTCTTGAAGTATTCGAACACACCAATCACCTGGGATCAGTCTGATCATCCCGGAAACATCCTTGAACCCGGCACGCAAGCTCTTGTTGTAAGCCCTATTGTCCAGAACACTAGGCTAAAAAGAGTGCTGATGGATGGAGGATCCAGCATTAACATAATGTACCTGGATACACTGAAGCATATGAGAATCTCCGAGACCCAGCTCAACCACAGTAACATACGTTTTCACGGCATCGTTCCTGGCAGACAAGCATGATTCCTAGGAGAGATTTCCTTAGATGTCACTTTCGGAGAAAAAGATCACTTCCCTCAGGAAAAAGTATCCTTCAAAGTGGTGCCGTTCGAAAGCGTGTATCACGCGATACTCGGACGTCCAGCTTTCTCCAAATTCATGGCAAGATCATGTTATATCTATAACAAGCTAAAGATGCCAGGGCTCAAAGGAGGAGTAATCACCATATTTGGAGACTTCAAGCTGGCAAACGAGATGGAAAAAGAAAACGCACTTTGCGCTGAGAAAGTCATAGCAAAGGAAGAGTTGAAAGAGCTGGCCAAAGAGGTATCGCCGACAGAAATGCCGGCATGCAAAGAAAGCCGGAAGCCAGCAGATAGCTTCAAGGCTTCCGAGAACACAAGACAGGTAGTCCTAGATCCCAAAGATCCGACAAAATTTGTCGTAGTGGGAACTGGGATGACCCACAAATAGGAAAGCAAGCTCATCAAGTTCCTCCGTGAGAACTGGGATATTTTTGCTTGGTGTCCAGCGGACATGCCAGGTGTACCCAGGGAACTTACTGAGCATCAACTTAAGGTGATTCCAGGATCCAAACCCGTCAAACAAGGTCTCCGTCGATTTGACGGAAGAAGACGGAAGGCTATTGGCAAGGAAATTATCCGGCTTTTAGCGGCAGATTTTATCCAGGAAGTTATACATACTGAATGGTCCGCAAATCCGGTATTAGTACCGAAGAAAGATACTACTACCCTGAGGATGTGTACATATTACACCGGCTTGAACAAACTGTGTCCAAAAGATAGGTTCGTGTTACCACGAATGGATCAAATAATAGATACCACTGCAGGCTCTGAGCTTTTATACTTTTTGGATGCATATTACAGCTATCAACAAATACGCATGAAAAAGGAAGATCAAATTAAAATTTCTTTTATAACCCCCTATGGGACGTACTTTTACATAACCATGCCATTTGTCCTGAAGAACGCAGGTGCAACCTACGAGCGCTGCATGCAACGGTGTTTGCATAGTCAGATTGCCAAAAATGTCCACGTTTACGTGGACGACATTGCCGTCGTTACCAAGGAAAAAGACACACTCCTTGAGGATTTGCGAGAAACCTTTGAAAATTTGCGCACATACAAAATGAAGTTAAATCCATCAAAGTGCGTATTCGGGGTTCCCTCAGGAAAACTTCTGGGTTTCATTGTTTCTCACAGAGGAATAGAAGTAAACCCAGAAAAGATCAAAGCAATCTTAAACATCTCCAAGCCTACGTGTGTAAAAGATGTGCAAAGATTGACGGGTTCCGCTGCAGCCGTCAGCAGATTTATTAGCCGGCTGGGGGATAAAGCCTTACCACTATACAAGTTGTTGAAAAAATCCGACAAATTCGAGTGGACAGAGGAGGAAGACGCAGCATTAACCCAGTTGAAGTAAACTTTGATGAAAGCTCCGACTTTGGCATCCCAAAAGACGAAGAACCTATGTTATTGTACCTCACGGCTACAAACCGGGTTATTAGTGCAGGAATTGTTGTGGAAAGGAAGAAAGACGAACAGAGCATATCAGACCAGCATCCAATATATTATGTAAGTGAAGTTTTCTTCGAGTCGAAACAAAGTATCCACACTATCAAAAGCTGGCATATGGCGTATTTTTCGCATCTAGAAAACTTCGCCATTACTTCCAAGGACATTCCATAATAGTGGTATGCAAAGCACCACTAGGGGATATAATAAACAATGCGGAGGCGACTGGCCGAGTAGCCAAATGGGGTATCGAGCTAGCAGCATTCGACATTAAGTATCAGCCTAGGACGGCAATAAAATCCCAGGTTCTGGCAGATTTTGTCGCCGACTGGACGGAAGCAATGGAAAAAACACCGATGCTAGTGTCCGAGTACTGGATCATGCACTTTCACGGATCCAAGATGTAGGAGGGCGCTGGAGCTGGTGTAGTTTTAAAATCCCCTAAAGGAGACACAATGGAGTATGTATTACAAATACACTTCAACGCCAGTAACAATGTGGCAGAATACGAAGCTCTGCTTCATGGCTTGCATATTGCAAAGGAAATAGGTGTCAAGCGCATTTTGTGCTATGGAGACTCAGATTTGGTACAGCACCAGCTCAACCAAACTTGGGATGCCAAAAGCCCTATAATGGCCGAATACCGGAGAACGGTGGACGAGTTTGCTATCTGTTTCTTTGGATTCGAAGTGCTCCATGTTAAAAGGGGGAAGATTGGAACGCGGATGCATTAGCCCGCATGGGATAAGAAAGGGTAAAAATCCTACCACCAGGTGTATTTGTCCAACATTTGTACGAACCATCGATAAAAGGTGGAGATGTTGATTATCCTATGGCTTCCGAGTCAATTGAAGTCATGCTCGTTAACCCGGATCGGAAAATCCCATATTTAAACCTCTTAGTCAATCAGAAGTACCCGGAAGGAGCAGACGAAGTCTTGCAAAGACAGATTCAACGTCGATGCAAAGGATACACGGTAATTAACAATTGCCTGTATAAACGCAGTACTTTTGGAATTTTTCTACGATGTATTTCACCAAAAGAAGGACGAGAAATCATGCAAGAAATCAATGCCGGAGATTGCGGACATCATGCTCAATCAAAAAGCATAGTCAAAAAAGCATTACGCGCTGGGTTTTTCTGGCTAACAGCCAAGACAGACGCTGAGCACATAGTAAACATGTGCACAGGATGTCAGTATTACGCCAAGCAGACTAATATGCCAACCCAAGCACTCAAAACTCTCCCCATTACATGGCCATTTGCGGTCTGGGGACTAGATATGACGGGACCATTTAAAACTGCACGAGGTGGACTCACACATCTACTAGTAGCTGTGAAGAAATATACCAAGTGGGTGGAGGCTAAACCGATCAAAAAGCTTGACGGTGTAACTGCCAGAAATTTCATCATTGACGTAGTCATTAGATATAGCGTTCCACACAACATAATAACCGACAACAGGACAAATTTCTCCATTTGAGAGTTGGCAAAATATTGCCGACAAACGGGAATTCGCCTAGATCTCGCATCTGTGGCACACCCGCAATCCAACGGACAGGTTGAAAGAATGAATAGCTCAATCCTACAAGGAATACGTCCAAGACTCGAATCTTCTCTTCATAGAGAAGCTGGAGCATGGGTAGAAGAGCTACCTTCCGTGCTTTCGAGTATTCGAAAAACACCAAACAGGTCAACCGGGCAAACCCCGTTTTTCCTAGTTTATGGTGCCGAAGCAATCCTTCCAACGGACATGATCCATGATAACCCAAGAGTGCAGGATTTCGACGACTCGGATGCCGAAAAAGCACGACAGGATGCCCTCGATCTCTTAGAAGAGGAACGAGAGCTTGTGCTTCAAAGATCCGCCATTTACCAGCAAGGTTTACGACGCTACCATAGTCGGAAAATCAGGCATCGTTCTTTTAAAGAAGGTGACCTAGTGCTAAGATTGGTGCAGCAAAGAAAGCACAAATTGGCCCCAGTATGGGAAGGACCATTCGTCATTAGCAAAGCTATGAAAAATGGATCATACTACCTTGTAGATATTCGGGATACGGAGGATCATCCTGACAAGACGAATCGCAAAAGAAAGAGAAAGATATATGCTGAACTAGGAGAGACAAAGAGGCCCTGGAGTATCCAGCTGTTACGTCCCTTCTATACTTAGTTAAATTTCTATGTAAACATCTTTGAGATCATGAAATAAAGTTGTCGTAATTCTTATATTCATGTTTTTTACAAGTTTATTATAGTGCAAAACATGATTCCACCTTATCTATTTTCCAATGATCTTACAAAATACTCAATGTTAACCCGAATTGTGCCTGCGTGCTCGGTGTTTAAAAACTGAATGCTTTTCAGCCTACTAAAGGTTAAAGGAAACTCGGATTGTGCTTGCGTGCCTGAGTTTCATTCAAAAAATTCCTTACTATTCTCTAAGCATTATCTGATTGTTTATGTGCTGGGTCACTGGAGCTAGTAAGTAAAAAATGCCTTTAGTATGATCCATGTTTCCGAGTTTAAACTGATCATTTTTACCCAGTAACTTGGCATGAAGATTAAAAGTATTACTGAGCCATTTCAAACACTAAGTACAGTTAAAGCACATAAACTAGAGAACTTAGAAGATAAAGGAATAAAAAACCTGGAAAAATTGCAAAGGATTTCATAAATATTAACTGCAAAAGGCGGAGTACTTGTTCATACAAAAGAATAGAAGCATTACAATATAAATTACATTGTAAAGTGCAGTAATGCTGCTATTTCCTATTTCTACCATCCAGGTTAAGGAGAATCCTTCAAGCATCCGAGTCTTGTTCGCTGCTGTCATTCTCGGGGGCTTCTGGAATCTCCACTTCTGGATAGGTGACGGAGATGTTCACCATAGAGGCGATCTTGGTGGCGTGACCCTTGATTTCATCAAAGATTGTGGTCCGTTGGGTTTCCGTATATCCTTGAGGCATACCGGACGCCACGAGCCAAGACTTGGCACCAGGGTAATGCATGCGCATAGGCCCTAAGGCCATGCGTGCACCACCCCGGGCCGCAGAGCGCAAGGTGGACTCCTTGGCATCTGCAATCTCTATGATGGCTCCCGGAAGTTTTTCAACTTCCGAGAGTTCCCCATACTTCGCGGGAAGGTACCTATTGATGAGCAACATGCCCGCAGCTTTGATCACGGTGAATACCTTCCCAAAAGCTCGGATTCTTTCAATCCGAGTAAGATGTGGGTTATCTCCTATTTTTTTCAGACAAACAACCGAAGGGTTAGTAAAAACGCAGAGAAAGGAATTAAGACATGAAAAATCCGGTAAAAGTTGATAACTTACCGAGAATCTTGTCCATCTCGGAGCCTTCCTCCAGGCGCAGGGTTAAGGCGTTCTCCAAATCTTGGATGGTGGCCTTGTCCTTGTCCGCTTGTTGGGAGGCCTTGGATTGAGCAATCCCAAGGGCCAGATTGCTGGCCTCCAGATCCTTCTGAACCTTATGAAGTTCCAAGTTCTCCTGGCGGAGACTCTCGGTGTTGCCGGCATTTTCAGCAACTTGCTTGGCTTTCGCCAAAGCAACTGGAAAGCAAGAAAAAATTCTGGGTTTAGAAAACTCGAAAAAATACTTAGAAAAAATCATGGACAAGGAACTTCAGAGAATTAAAATATACCTGTTGTTTCCGACAGCTGTAGCTGAGACGATGCCAGTTCTGCTTCCTTACCATCAAGAATGAATAGAAAGTTTCTAACCTTCTTATTCTTGACGGAAAGTTTATTGAAAACTTCCAGGTTTATGGTTTCAGCGGTTTGCTGGAACATGGAAATGAAACGTCATGTTATAGTAAGAAACAAGCATGATATTGAAAGCATCAAGTGAAAAGCAGACATTTAACTTATTGCTTGGGGGCTAGAGATAATACCTAGCTCATTCGTTGTAAACCTGCCAAGTTTTCGGTGAACTCTTTTGCGTACTCGGCAAAAAGAGTCCCGGCCGCGCTAAGGCCATCGCTGATATTCTTGAAATCCTTATCGAAGGTGGGAATCTCCTCCTCAGTTATCCGAGAGGGACCTCCCACCTCAGGGACCGCCCTTTCCCTCGTGTCCGTTTCCGGCACAATGGGTTGGCTGGTCTATAGAGATTCGGTGTTGGGGGCTTCAGCATGCTCTTCTGTTGCCGTGATCGGCGTATTCGGAGCGGTAGCAGGAGAAGGATGGGGCCTCTGCTGGCCACAGCTTTATGCCTCTTCATCTTTTTCGGCTTCAGAGTAGAGGGAGGCAGGCTAAAAAATAGAAATGCCGGAAAGTTAAAACTCCGAAAAGAAAGGAAAATTCCAACAAAGAAAAATAACCCAGATGTCCGAACCTGGAGGTGGCGTCGGGGACCCCGTCAAGATCAATGATTTCCTGAGAAGAGGAAATCTTCTTGCGCTTACGACCACCCGCAAAGGTGGCACGTAATTCCTCTAGCTCGGCATCGGAAGCAAGGTCCAATTCAGGAAGATCAGCGATCTGTTACGAAGATAAAGGCTAAGATAAGAACACGGAAACCGAGTAAACGGAAAGGATTTCAACCCCAAAGGCGAAAAATTATACCTTGGGAGCCGGATTCGCGGCCGTGTACATTGGCTGGCTTTCTTCATATTGGTCGCGGGATGCGACCAATTGATTTGCGCGTCTCCGCAAATCTTTCGTGGACCAAGCTTTGCTGGTTGTCCGCATTTCGTCATCGGTTCCCGTGTACTCGCAGAGAAGGCGAGCATCATGGTTAGCCAAGGGCTAGATGCGCCTATCTAACCAGCAAAGGACTGTGTCCATGCCGGTTAGAGGCAGATCAGAAGCGACGAGCTTTGCGATGCGCCGCTTGATCCTGAGAAGATCAGGCGGCAGGGTCTAGACAGCTTCAGTTCCCCAGTTTTCTTGGGGAACAGCGGCGGTGTTCAAGAAAGGTGGAACCCCGGTGGCCTTCTTAGGGAAAGGAACGTCGGGATGTTAAAAGAAGGAACCCGTCCAGAATTTGACGGATTCCGATGTCTTGATCTTAGGGTAAAGGATATGGTCCCACAAGTTGGGAGTGCGCCCTCCGAAGAGTTCCGCTTAACCCCAAAGCAATAAAGCCAGAAATCTAACCTAGGAGCTATACCTAGATATCCCTCGAAAATGGCCTGAAATCCGGCTAGATAGAGGATGGAGTTGGGTGGCAGATTATGGGGTTGGATGTTGTAGTGGGATAAGATTTGGAGAAAAAACGCGGAAGCCGGAAGACCCATACCTCTTAATATATGAGAGGAGAGGAGGACGCATTCTCCGTCCATTGGCGCAGGTTCGGTCTCGTCTTTCGGGATCCTCCATTTCCCTTTCAGCACGAGCCCTCCTTCTCCATTGTCGGAAGGAGGGATGGCGTTATACTACTGGCACTCCAGTTGCCGGCAGTTTCCGCCTCGTCTTCTGCTCCGGCAGTGGCTGACGCTGCGGCCTCCGCGGCCGCGAGCTCGTCGCCGACGAGGGCGATTTTCTCCTCCGCTGTCTCGGGCGCGAACGGCGGGGTAGGCGCGGAAGAAGACCCCGCAAGATCCGGGGCGGCGGAAGGATTTTCCTCGCCCGCCGCACCGCCAGTTGCCTTCGCCGGCCCGTCGCCGGAGATATTCACCGGTGAATCCAACAGCGGATCCATCGTATTGATGATGTCGTCGATGTCGGTGGCGACAGAACGGGCCGGTGAGGAGTTTGGTGATGCCATCGATGGGCGGCGCGCTGTTGCTCTGGTGAGGTCTCGGGTGGCGTTCGTGCACTCGGGAGTTGCTCTGCGAGAACTTGGGCGCTACGAATGGTGCTGTGGAGAGAGAGCGGAAGGTTTCCTCGGTGGACGGAAGCGGCTATTTATAGCCGGAATCCCGTCACGATGCGTGCTAACGGCTCTTTTGACCGTTGGATGATCAACGCGTGTCACTCGCCGGAAATTCCGGGAAATGAAACGACGGGTGATTATTGCTATCGCCTCGTTTCCCGCGAGAATCTGTCAGAGATATGTTTCTGGGTTTCCCGCCTGAAACCTAAACGCCCCTTACGTCAGCATGATTAAAGCGCTGACGTAGGAAGTTCCTTCTTCACGAAGGATCGTGTGAGAAAAGCCGGATTTTCTGGATTCTGAGTTTTGCGTTACAACATCCTTTGAGGAGAAAAAGAAGAATCAAGACTGCAGGCCGATATTTCTCGGAAAATATGGATTTGGCGAAAGACGGCGAATCGGAGTCTTAATCCTTCTTGTGGGGCTACTGTCGGATATATACCGAATAGGGGTATATCAGATGGCAGTCTAAAGTGCCGGATTACCCGGGTGGCCCAAATGATAGTGGGCTACGGTCCATTGGGCGGCGTAGTAAATTGACGCACAGAAGCCAGATTCTAGAAGAACCCGGATCACTGCCCATGTGATCTGGCTTGGAGTAGAAGGCGGATTCATTACTTTCCAAGTTAATAGTTACCGTAGTCTTCCAGGTTTCCTACTCTGTATACCCTAACCCGGCTATTATATAAAGCCGGACGAGAGATATGATAAATAGACAAGAAGCTACTGGCTAACTCGCCGAGAGGTTGATCCTTGACGAGCAGCTAATAGAACCTCACATTGTACTTTGTATTCACATGCTTTAGACCTGAATAGTGAGATTGCAGGAGTAGGAACGCCGCATTACTGCGACGTACTGAACCTGGGTAAAAACGTTGTGTCATTGTCCTTAGCATAATCACACCCCCCCCCACATCTCTATTAGTAGTCTCATGGCACCCCCGTCTATGAATTCTGCTACGATGTCTCGAGAACGATGCCACTACATTTTTCCTTATAGGAATTGTCCTACTGGTGTCACTTGCATGCACAAAATTCCTGACTCCGTGGGAATGTGCAACAGATTTCTTTTCCATGCAGATAAGTTTGCTTTTGCGATCGACAACAGACCGGGTAGTACCTCTCACAAATTAGTGTCCTTACTTTACTGATTATGTCATTCGGGTTCATAGTCAATAAACCACTTACATGATAATGTTAGTGATGTCATTGTATGTCAACTTACTTGGGATCATGATAATCGACATTGTTGTTTTATTTCCACATACAACATTTCAGCACCCATAAGTCCCCTAGCAAATTGCAAATTATATTGTCACATGGCCTTATCTGGGCATTATATTGGAAAAAACCTGAAGGAGGAATTATTGTTCATGTGCAATTTGTTTATTTTGGCACATCTGTAGCATATCCATTTGTGTTTTTTACTACCTTTGATTTGTTAAGATATTGTTGAAAAAAACTAACCCTGCTGATAGTAATTAACCTCTTTCTGCAGGGATATATGTTGTTTACTTACCATATCTAGCATCATCATACTACTCGTGTTCCATTTTCTCGCCATGTAATGTGCTTGTGGAGTTGAATATAACATGATCAAATACATGGACACCCAAGTATTTTGAAAGGGATACAGCAGGAGTTTTGCCACCGGGGTAGTCTGTTCACCACTAGTGCAGAAATCTAAGGATCAGACAACACCGCAATGAATGGCTAACAACTTTCATTCAGATTAGGTTGTCCCATTTTCCAAGGATCTCACTCAGACGCTCCGTGTAACGGCGCAGGTGGAAGCGGCTTCTATTTTTCCTGAAACATATGTCTGCCCGCTGAGCACCTCGTAGAACCCTGCCTGGCAGCGCATCTCTGCCCGGCAAACAAGTGCTTTCTGTCTGCCCGGCAAAACTTGCGGCTTGTGAGAGCTGCCCGGTTATGTTTGTCTGAGTCTCCCCGTGCTGCTTCTGTGGTTCTCTCCGGAGCCAATCAAGGGAGGGCGCTGGTTAATGATACAACTACATGGCAGGGGCAAGCCGATTAGGTGGACTTGTGGCCAAGGTAAAGACGCCACAACCACATGTTTCCGTTGAGATGGAACTGGTGACTGGTGGTACCACATGCACGGCGTCCCAGACAAACGCCTTGGAGGCGGTGGCGTGCAATAGTATGGCTCCACGACCAAATGCGAAGGACCTCTTCGCACGGTATTCCAGATGGCAGGAAGGATGATGTGCTGTCTAGTGGCCGCATCCATGCTCAGCCGATGGCGGATTTGCACTCTATGGAGCGGGCCATCTTCTTGGCGCAGCGCAAAGACTCATTTGGTTTCCCATGTAATATGATGCCCAATAAACTTTCAATTCTATCTTTATCAAATAGTTAAATTATTCGTAGAGCTGATCTCGTTTGGGGGTTTTTCTTTCGGAAAGTATACTGACCAAATTCCTGTATGGGTTACAAGTATTAAACAAATAGATAATTCCAGGTAAGTCACGTACTTGAAAAGTTTTCTAACTGAAATGGGCGGTGATGAATGATGATAAGAATAACTTAACTATGCGGAGAGCAATAAATTTAAGTAATGATTTAAATGATGATGATGAGGATTTGGAGGGGGATCCCGTAGATCAAATATATCAAAACTAATATTGAACCTCGCAGAAGTGCAAGACTTAGAGAAGTTGATAAATAATACAATTATTAGTATTGATTTACACCAGGCGCTGATGAGTTTCGTTGGAAGATCACTAAGAATGGGCTGTTCTCGGTGGATTCCATGTATAGGGTTTTGATCCAATCGGACATGCCAGTCGATATTTTCAATAATGTATGGCGTATGAAAGTACCACTGAAGATTGAAATCTTCGTGTGGTACCTTCGTAAGGGGGTCCTATTTACAAAGGATAATCTTGTCAAAAGTAATTGGTATGGGAGCTCTAAGTGTGTTTCTTGTTCTCAAGATGAGACAATTAAACACTTATTCTTTGATTGCACATTTGTGCGTTCTATATGGTCCGCTATCCAAATGGCTTCGAATCTTTATCAACCTACTTCCGTTGCGAACATATTTGGCAACTGGTTAAATCGGGTTGACAAACATTTTAAGACTATTGTTAGGGTAGGAGCACTTGCCGTTATTTGGTCGCTCTGGCTATGTAGAAATGACAAGATTTTCAATGATAATTTTTTTTCTCGTATGCAGATTCTATTCAGGAGCACATGTATTCTCCGTTTGTGGTCCACATTACAGCGAGGGGAGTTACGAGGCCTTTTTACGGAGGCATGTGCACGACTAGAGCAGGTGGCGAGGAATATTTTTATCCCACATGGATGGCCGCTTGATCTACGAATAGAGGCTCCGTAGCATTGACAGTCTACATCGGATGTTTTGTAGTATTGTCGCTCTGTTTATTTTCAGTTTCGGATTTCGGCTGTGTGCATTTTCACGATGCAGACGCCGGGTGTAATGTTTAAACTTTTTGAGTAATAAAGCCCTTTATCAAACAAAAATAGTATTGATTTAGACCAGTGACAGATTAGATGTTCCCGCTAAACACCAAAAGATTTCTGAGACGGTGAGGGAGTAAAAATATATGTTCCACCTAATCAGGAAATAGGTAGATCTACTGTTGCGACTCCCTTTCTGAACCAGCTGGCGGGAGGTATGCACTATGCGAGATACTGCCTCCCACCACATTGTCGTTTCGTTGGTATTTTTGTGGGAGTTAATAATACATATCTTATTTTTCAAAAATGTGTTGACAGGGTATACTACTCTATGAAACTCTACCTAAAATCTAAGATTGATGTGTTTTTTTTGTTCTTGTTGTAGTATATGGTGCTGCATAAGATGCTCACTTGCAGGATTTCTTGGCTGAAATGGTTCGTATATGGGAGTTTGAGACGTTTCATATGTTTTAATGCTCGTTGGTCTTTCATCTTTAATGCAATAATAGAAAGTCTTGTCTTAAATGAATTGGAACTTTCTGGAAGTCAATATACTTGGGCGAATAGACGAGATGATCTAAGCTATGAGAGGTTGGGTCGTTTACTCACAAGTTTCGAATGAGAGGAGAAATTCCCATTAGTCTCGGTGCATGCAATGCCTCGCACGGGGTCGGATCATACCCTTTTGACTAACGATTCTAGGGAGTGGGGCCATCTAGGTAATGAAAGAGATTTATCTTTTAAACTATATTTGATGCGTCAAGATGTTTTTATGACATGGTTCGTAAAGATTTGAACTCAATTAATATAGGTTGCTCCCCTATTCAAAGTTGGCAGAACAAGATCCGTCGTCCTCGAATTTTTTTAAGAGGCCAGGTCAAAAATATGAGTGGGGAGTAGAAAAACAAAAGGTGTCTTTTATTACTTAAGTATGAGTTAGATATCAAAGCTTGTCTCCCTATGCGCCGGGGTAGTGCAGTTAGGGCCTGCGCACCAACATTCTAATGTGCCGGCGAAAAAAAATCGCAATTTGTTTTATTTTTTAGTTTTTGCAGTTTTAATCGTGTATTAAAGTTATTTGAATTTTTAACAGAGCACCCTTAACTTTGTCAACTCCTCCGTCGGTCACCTTTGGTCCACTTCGGAGTCACACGCTTAACATCTTATTTCCTTTCGACTACGATTCAGGAAAATAAGTTATAACTTATTGATATATGGCATTTAAAAAAAAATAAGCAGGTTGGTTAGGCAGCAGGATTAACAAAAAATACCGTGAAATGCCCTGAAGTGCACCTAAAGTTATGTTAGGACGTTCAGATAGGAACATTATTCCACCTTTATTTCACTGCCTAGCTAAAGGCAGGTCGAGTTAGCTCGGTTATGTTTATAAACTTAAGGCTCGCCATGTGGGACCGAATTCGAAACTAGTGTTAGACAATCATATATATAATAACACATGACAGGGCACCATGCATCTCAACAACCTATTCTACCACTCACCCAATACTTATTAGCATGTACTGATGCATTCCATGGTCAGGTTTCCCGGAGGGGGTAACCATCTGAATCCTACAATCTACGACCATATCAATCCTGAGAGCCATATGGGCTTGCGGACGTCGTTCCGGATGCATCCCTGTGCTTCATCCCTCTTGGGCCTTCTGGCTTTGGGCCGGCCCCTTTGGTACGGCTTCTGGATCATGGTAGATAGCCCATTCCGGATACCTCCGACATGTATGCACGCCTGCCGTGCCACAACAATAGAGAGAAAGAGAGTTTTGACATATGTGTATTTGTGATGGGATTGGGAAGTAGCAAGGAAGGGGGTATGATACATCACCAAAGTATGCCATGAGCCAATCCAGATTATTTTCGCTGTTCGCACATTCATGGCAGGATCTACCAAATGGGCATGACAATGAGTCTCACTGAGGTGGGTGTCGGCTATTACTTCATTTACTCATTTTATTTATTGTTTTGTTTCACATCCTCTGTATAAGGCCTATCCTAATGCAAGTCTCTTAGCATGTTTTCATAGACATTTTGCTTATCTGGCACTATAGTTAATGAAGAGAGATAGTGAGGTTGTATCTTAACTAAGATACAACCTTGCACGTGGCCATAGGAAAAAAAAGACTCTAGGCCAATCAAATGTAGGCATGAGACAAAAGCATTAATTTAGAGAAAACATCTAAGATACAATGCATTGTACATGTTGTCTCTTAAGTTTTTATTAGACATATGATAACGTGCTAAGAGACAGTGCATTGGGACAGGCCTAAGTTAAATACGCCTGTGAACTACTACCGATACGTGCACTAGCCTTGCAGTAGGATAATGCGGGCAGGTAGAAGCTAACACCCAGCAGTAAACATGATATAGATGCACTGGTAGAAAATAGGCCTATAGTCCCGGTTCGCCAGGGCCAGTAGTCCCGGCCGCGCAACCGGGACTAGCAATGCGCGACTAAAGACCCCCCCCCCCCTATAATCCCGCCACTTACGGACCGGGACTAAAGGCCCGTCCACGTGGGCGCCAGGGGTCCGTCGCGGCAGAGGACCTTTAGTCCCGGTTCTTGTGGCTAACCGGGACTGAAAACCTGCGCAGGTTTAGGGTTTTAGGCCCCCTAAACCTGGTTCCTTTTTAATTTGTTTTGTTTTATTTCTTTTATATTTTATTTCGTGTTTTACTTTAATTTTGATGAAGTTTCAGTACACATATATATATATATTTTACGATACTATATACATGCATATATATATATATGAAATTTCAAACAAGGAGAATTCAATAGGAATATATAATATATATTCAATATCGGGTGACCATATATACAACCTCAAATAAGTTTCCATATTACACAATTAAGATGGATGACCGTACACAAATTCGAACAAGTTTCAAAGTACTCAGGGCTGATGCGTATAATAGTCATCGTCAGTGGACGCATGGTACTCTCCTTCCTTATTGATGACATGCCTCAGGAAAAATCCTGCTATTTCCTCTTGAATTGGTCGGAAGCGAGCTTCTGGAGTAAGCGCCCTCCGCAAGTTATT
Source organism: Alopecurus myosuroides (assembly GCA_028641055.1). NCBI lineage: Eukaryota > Viridiplantae > Streptophyta > Magnoliopsida > Poales > Poaceae > Alopecurus > Alopecurus myosuroides. Next base: position 310,937,242 of record CM054063.1, on the reverse strand, counting down.
GAGACCATTCCGCGTGATCTGATCCTTCTTCCTCTCAGAGATTTCTTTCCGTATGTTCTCACAGACATAGTATCCACATAGACCGGTCCCCGGTGGCTGCTTATCCACACCTTTGACCATATTTTTAAATTGTAGCTGATGTTTGAATCCACCGACATGTCCAAGTGAGAACCGTCTCCAAACTCTACATTGCAAATAAAATTAAATGAACAAGGGAGTTATTAGCTTAGGAAATGAACAAAAGAGAACGATCGATATAGAGCGCAAATGATTGAAAAATAATTACCTTTGCATCATTTTTCTCATGTCGATCCAAAGATCTGTATTTGAATTCATAGAGTCAATGATAAAAAATATGGAGTTGTGAAGATCAATTTTTAGCAGAAGCCAGTGGAACCTGCGGACACGTTAGATGCACAATCATGCATAACTTATCGATTAGACATACCATGCATGGAGTAAACAAAAGAGAATGCGAATATGAGAGAAACACTCACCCAAAATGGTAAGGAAATAGAATATATCTTTTGGATTCATGCTTTTTAAAAAAATTGTACAAGTCTTTCTCCACGTCTTTGGGGTGACGTTCTAACATAGTTCCATTAATGATTTGTGGGTTAATGAACCCAACATCATTGATGAGTCTTACTTTGCATTCCCAAATCTTCAATCTGCATAATAGCGTACGCAACAATATAGTTAGGACAATATATATATATATATATATATATATATATATATATATATATATATATATATATATATATATATATATATATATAGTGTAGTCAATGAAGAACGAGATGAGGTAGAAATAAATCACTTACAGAACATAGCAACTCAGGATAGATTTGTCGAGCTCACGCAGATTAAACAGCTGTAACAATTCACTCATCTCAACTGTTACAGAGTACTTTTTGGTGTGATGCTCCTCTGTATAATCCACATACACAAATTCTTTGTCGGTCCATGATATGAAATTTTTGTACCAACGTAGCAGACCTTGCATTAGTGGTGGTAGATCCTTTTCCTTCGTAGCCTCGACGAGAGGCCCTTTCTTCACATATTGTAATGCTACGTCAGCCATTGGCGCATCGTCCGTGCCTAAAAAGGCACGAAGAGACATACTGGCCTCAGACGCATTTTTCATGGCAGTAGCTACAGTCAATCCCATTGCTGTCACAGCTTTTATGACCTCGGGGTCCTGTTCCGGAGCGGCTTTCACTATGAGCGGGGGGATCGATTGTTTACTCTGCATCCCGAGCTGGGCAACTTGTTTCCCGCTTTTTTTCATTTTTCCTTTTCCTTTCTCCTCCTCCACTATTTTTGCTTTCTCCTCCTCCAATATTCCTGCTTGCTTACGAAGTTCAATATCATAGTCTTTAGGCAAATTCTTCACGGCTTGGGACACTGTCGACAAAAAACCCGTAGCCCAATAGTCTACAATCGGAGGGAATACTTCCTTGGGCTCAGGCTCCTTTAGCGCCTTCAGTCGGACCTTCCATTTGTCAACGTCAGCCTTCACGGCCAATTTGGTTTCAGCATCACTAAGTTCCCAAGGCCTTGGGGGGAGAGGCTTCAGTGATGGCTCCGGTACCCGTGTGGTCTTAGGTACATAAGGCTCCGGGCTAATAGACCAAGAGCAGGTTCCCTTGCTGTCCGCCTGCCTCTGTTTCTTCGCTGGAGGAGGAATGGGGGGCGACGTCTGCTTATCCTCGGGAGGAGGAATGGGGGGCGACGTCTGCTTATCCTCCGGAGGAGGAATGGTGGGAGACGGCTGCTTTTCCTCCGGAGGAGGAATGGGGGGAGACGTCTGCTTAACCGCCGGAGGAGGAATGGGGGGCGACGGCTGCTTACCCGCCGAAGATTGTGGATCGGGGGACGGCATCGAATGGCGTGAAGGAGGCGTAGGTGAACCAGCACCACCACCACCACCACCACCAGCACCTGCAACATCGTAGGGGGGTGGACTTGTTAGCCTTGGCGTCTCGCCTGGAAACACTATGTACTTCTTTTTCCATAGAATGAACTGGCGCTTGACATCTCCAAGTCTTCTCTCCCCTTCGGGTGTAGCTATGTCAATCTCCAGGTCCTCAAACGGTTGGACTATGTCTTCCACCGTGACACGAGCATAGCCATATGGAATGGGGTTGTTGTGATGGAGTGCTCCAGGTGTACAGGGTAAAGCACTGCCGGTAGCTACCTTCATGGAAATGTTCCCCACGGGATAATGCAGATCACATTCTTTCATCTCCTTTACATCATCCACGGGGTAGTGAGGCTTCGGTGCACGACTCTCAATCATCGGTGCATTAGCACCTGCAGTCGGGGCCTCCGTGGAAGCCACGCTGCTTCTCCGCTGATGCTGGCTTCCGAGATCCGCTGCATGTTCTTGATGCGGCCCTGCAGCCGACGCTTTTTCTTTCTCAAGTATTCCCGCCACGACCTTCTTCAGCTCACAAACTTCCATTGCAAGATGCGACATTTGATCTGCAGCCCGGTCCGTACCTCTCTTACGGCTTCTGTAACAGTACGGGTCACCCTCCTGGGAAAACCCTACTTTCCACGGCAATCTGCCTTTGCCTCGTATATGTCCTCCGTGTTCAGGATTCCCGAGGGCATGGGTCAGTTGGTCTCTCTCTCTGTTGAACGTGATCACGCCATGTTGAGCTTTGGTCATTGCGTCAACAAGGTCTTTTGTGGGAGAAAACTTTTTCTGTCGGTGAACACACTCCCCTGTCTCCGGGTCTAGCGATCCCCCATGCCCGTACCACCACATTTTGGATCTTTCGTCCCATCCCTCTGTACCTAGACGGATTCCTCTTGCCGTCAGGCCGTCCTCCATCGCCTGCCACTTAGGCTTTGAAACGCGGTATCCTCCTGGCCCCATAACATGATGGTACTGTTTCTTTTCCGCATTAGTCTTATTTTTTTTCGACATTTCCTTGAAATTCTCCGATTTATGTTGCGTCACAAATTATGTCCAATCATCTCTCAGTTTCTCATGTTGTCCAGTGAAAACCGGAGTCTTGCCCTTGCTGACATATTCACAGAACAATTTTTTCTTGAAGTTCCGGAATGCTTCGGCCATCTTCTGAAGAGCGAACTCTTTGACTATCCTCCTCCTCTGACGTCCACCCGGAATCTCCTCACCGAATTCATCTTTTTTGTTGTATTCTGGAGGTAGAATGAAATGTGCAATAAGCTTTCTAAACATAATCTTTTTCGTTCTCTTGTCGACATAAGTGAAACCAATACGTGCTTTCTTTGGATCCTTCCATTCCTGGACGGTGATCGGGACGGTGTCTCTAACAATGACTCCGCATTGGTTGATAAACTTTGTGGTGTGCTGTAGGGGCTTGCCGGTTTCACTGACTGATTCGATGGTATATGTTTCTCCATCTTTCATCGCCTTGGATTCGCCACGCTTTGTCATACTAGATCCGACCGAGGGCTAAAATAAGAAAGAGAGTCGCGCGCGTTAGTCTTTGCAATTGGCCCGAGGGCTAAAATATGACCGAGGGCTAAAATAAGACCGAGGGCTAAAACATATACCTCGCCGGAGGTGGTTGTTCTTTGCAATTGGAGATCGTCGTTTGTCGACGGTTGACCTCCGTCATCAATGTCCATTCCTTCATCTCCTTGATCATCGACAATGTCCGTTTCTTCACCTGTTTGCTCGTCGACAATGTCCGTTCCTTCACGTTCTTGATTATCAAAGTTCAGATAAGAAGAGACTACATCCTCTTGTTGCTCATCTTCTGGGCCCGGCACATAAGGGATCGGGTTGGCTATCATGCCGTATATAAAACCTTCAGCCTCCTGATCCGTAAACGGCAAGGCTCTATTGTCCGCCATATGTCACTCCTGCAGACATGCATGTAGTACAAATTAATTAAGTATATAGGAGACTTAGCAAATATTTGTCGTAGAAGGAGGGAAAACAGATTTGTAGGGTTTTGGATGGAAGAACGATGACCACCGGAGGGGGAAAACCATACTTTAGAGGTGTGTCCAAGATTAGTTTCTCAAATGACTTGGAGAACCCCATAGCTAGGTTGCATTTGCTTTCCTGGTCATTTTGGTATATTACACTTAATATTCTGAATTTATTGAATTAAAACTTATTTTCATTATTTTAATGAATTTAATACAAATTCAAACATGGTCTCATTTAGAACTTTGTCAAACATGAATGAAAATGATATAAACATATAGCTTACATTTTTCTGAACATTTTACATATTTTTCCAAAAAATTTGAAATTATAAATTAAAAGTTATTTAATTTAGAAGATTATTTATGTTCTGTAATTCCATATAAAGTTATTCCGTGTCACGATGACGTCATCAAAAAAAATATCGCCAACAGTGGCCAGGTGACGTCATCATGACGTCACCCCTGGCATGACCCGGTGGCCGGCGGTTGCAGTTTAGGCTCTCGGTTCTCCGGCGATTCCGACGATTCCGGCCACGGGGGAGGGAACGGAGATGGGGAGGAGGCCACTGTGGTGCTCGCCACGGGTGAGGGGACGGAGATGGGGACGAGGCCACGGCCACTGTGGTCTCGCTGGCGGCAAATCTGGCCGCGGGAGCGAGCGCGAGGGCGGCGCGTTCACAGTTCGTGGTCGCCGTTCGAGGGCGGCGCGTTCGCGCGCGATTCGTGGTCGCCGTTCGATGGCGTTGGTTCTAGGGCGACGGCGACGGCCCGCGGGGAACCTACCGGAGAGACGGCGACGGGGCGGGGGCGGAGCAGGGTGGAGGCGGTGGAGAGAAGGGCGTGACGACGGCGATGGCGACAGCGCGGTCCTCTGCGCGGGCGACAGCGACGGCGACAGGGCAGAAGACGAGCGGGCGCCGGCGCGAGGGAAGACGAGGGTTTGGGACTTAGAAAATTTTGGGGCAGCAAGGCGTCGCACATATATAGGTCCAGCCTTTAGTCCCGGTTCGTGACAGCAACCGGGACTAAAGGTCCCCTGGGTACCCTCCGCGGGCCTTTAGTCCCGGGTGGTGTCACGAACCGGGACTAAAGGTGAAACTTTTCGCGGCGTTTTCGTTCCCGCGCAGAACGAGCCTTTAGTCCCGGTTCGTGACACCAACCGCGACTAAAGGTGGTTATTCATTCCTTTTTCCAATCTTAAAAGTACAAACAATATATGAGAAAATTCAGAAAAATAAAACTAATTCTTTCTCCAATCTTAAAAATACAAATAATATATCAGAAAATTCAGAAAAATAAAACTAATTCTTTTTCCAATCTTAAAAATACAAATAATAATCAGAAAATTCAGAAAAATAAAACTAATTCTTTTTCCAATCTTAAAAATACAAATAATATATCAGAAAATTCAGAAAAATAAAACTACTTCATTTTAAAATCTTAAAAATACAAATAATATATCAGAAAATTCAGAAAAATAAAACTAATTCTTTTTCCAATCTTAAAAATACAAATAATATATCAGAAATTTCAGAAAAATAAAAAGGCAGGGTGAGAGGATCTTTCAGAAATTTTCCCATAGATAAAAAAGGCAGTACATAATGGAAAGAGGTGGATCTAAACCTAAACGGAGAGCATAGATGCATGATCTGATATCTGCTGCTAGTCATACTCCTGCCTAGGCCTATAGTACATCCACTCGTAGTCGTCATAGTCGCCGCCGTCGTCGTCACTATCGTCTGACGGTGCTCTGCACTCCCTCGGAGGATCACGACTCCAGGACTGGGCCTGAGGGTAGCGCAGGAGGGGGATATCGCCGGCCCTGATGTAGTCCATGACGCTCTGTAGATTGTATTGAGGAATGCACACAGCTTCACAATGGCTACTCGAACATTTTCCTGTAGGAGGCCCCTCAAACCAATCGGAAGCAATTGCGTCATAATCACGTGGTAGTCGTGAGACTTCAGGTTTTGGAACTTTTTGTCCGTCATGTTTATTATTCCCTTTATATTCGACGAGAAGCCAGACGGGACCTTCATAGTACTCAGGCATTCAAAAAAAATGACCTTCTCTTCTTTCGTAAGAGCGTAGCTGGCACGACCTTGAAACCATTCCGGATGCCGGTCATCTGGGTCTTTCAAAAGTTGTTGATCCTGCCGTGCTTCCTTTGTATCATTTGTCTTCCCATACACGCTCAAGAAGCTTAGCAGGTTCACGCAAACATTCTTCGTAACATGCATCACGTCGATTGCAGAGCGGACATCTAGGACTTTCCAATACTGTAGCTCCCAAAATATCGATTTCTTTTTCCACATGGGTACGTGCCCGTCAACTCCCTGCGGAACTGATTGTCTGCCAGGACCCTTTCCAAAGATGACTTTCAAATCCTTGACCATATCAAATATCTCAGCTCCAGTACGTTCCGCAGGCTTCGGCCGGTGATCTGCCTTGGCGTTGAAATGCTTGCCTTTCTTTCTTACGTTATGATTTCGGGGAAGAAATCGACGATGACCCAGGTACACGTTCTTCCTACAGTTATCCAAAAAGACACTTTCAGTCTCATGTAAGCAGTGCGTGCATGCTTTGTATCCCTTATTTGACTGTCCAGAAAGGTTACTGAGAGCAGGCCAATCATTGATGGTTACAAAAAGCAACGCTCGTAGGTTAAATTCCTCTTCTTTGTGCTCATCCCACACAGGTACACCAGGTCTGCCCCACAACTGTAAAAGTTCATCAACTAATGGCCTTAGGTACACATCGATGTCGTTGCCGGGTTGCTTCGGACCTTGGATGAGCACTGGCATCATAATGAACTTCCGCTTCATGCACAACCAAGGAGGAAGGTTGTAGATGCATAGAGTCACGGGCCAGGTGCTATGGCTGGAGCTCTGCTTGCCAAAAGGATTCATGCCATTAGTACTTAGACCAAATCTTATGTTCCTTGCATCAGCTGCAAAATCTTTGAACTCTCTGTCGATCTTTCTCCATTGCGTTCCATCAACGGGGTGTCTCAACTCCCCGTCGGACTTACGGTCCTCTTTGTGCCATCGCAACAACTTGGCATGCTCTTTGTTCCTGAACAGGCGTTTCAACCGAGGTATTATAGGAGCATACCACATCACCTTGGCGGGAACCCTCTTCCTAGGTTTCTCGCCCTCAACATCGTCAGCAGGGTCATCGCCTCTGATCTTATAACGCAATGCAGTGCATACAGGGCATTCATTCAAATCCTCGTATGCACAGCGGTAGAGGACGCAGTCGTTAATGCATGCATGTATCTTCAGAATCTCTAAACCTAGAGGGCACACAACCTTCTTTGCTTCGTACGTACTGGCGGGCAACTCGTTATTCTTCGGAAACATATTCTTCAACATTTTCAGCAAATTTTCAAATGATGAGTCAGCTACACCTTCCCGTGCCTTCCATTTCAGCAAATCCAGTGTGCAGCCCAGCTTTTTCAGACTATTGTCGCATCCTGGGTACAGCGACTTCGTGTGATCCTCTAACATGCGATCCAAATTCTCCCTCTCCTTGTCAGTTTCGCAGCGTCTCCGTGCATCAGCAATGGTCCGACCAAGATCATCAACGGGCTCATCATGTGCCTCTTCTTCACCTTCACCAAACCCTTCCCCACCTTCAGCATCATCCTCCATGAAAGTATCACCGAAAACGTCATGATAGTTGAAATCGATATCATCCTCTTCTTCATCATCTTCCATTCTAACCCCTCTTTCTCCATGCTTGGTCCAACAATTATAGCTTGGCATGAAACCGTGCCGAAGCAGGTGCATGTGAACGACTCTTGAGGAGGAGTGACCCTTCTCATTCTTACATTCAGCACATGGACAGATAATAAAACCTCGCTGCTTGTTCGCATTTGCCACTACGAGGAAATCTTTCAAACCCGTAGTGAACTCGCCGGAGAGTCGGTTACCGTACATCCATTGCCGATTCATCTGCATTATTATTATATAAAGTATATAATTAACCATCATGCATTTGTTAAACTAACTAGCTGGAAATAATACAAATCATGAAAGGTTCAAGTTGCTAACCGCGATCACGGAGGTAAAATAAATGAAAACGCTCAAGTGCGGCTCGGACACTTTATATCATGTGTGTTTCATGCTATCGGTCATTTCATCGAACACCTTGTGTGCATAGTAGGAACCAAAAGCATACCCACCACCCCTTGTGAATATTGTGAGCAAAAGTGCAGCGAGTTGAGTCCTATATATAGGGATGGGCCTTTAGTCCCGGTTCACCTGGACAACCGCGGCTAAAGGCCTTGGGGCCAGCCCGAGGACCTATTAGTCCCGGTTGGTCTGGCCAACCGGGACTAAAGCCCCTCCCCTCCGCCAGCTGTGGACCGAGCGCGCTGGGCCCAGACTATTGGTCGCGGGTCTCGTCCCGAACCGTGACTAAAGACCCCTATGGTCGCGGGTCCATTATTTTGGGGACTAATGGGGGCGTATCGAAGGCCTATTTACTACCAGTGATGCCACCTTGGGAAACTTTCTGAAGCCTGAACGCGAACCTGAGAGGCATAATACACTAATACTATTATACTGACGGCATGATCATTGAGTTGAGTTGTCCATCCACCGGTAGAAACGGGCCTTCCTTTCTGGAGCCCAAAAGGATTTACTCCCGGCCGCGTTTGGAACGCGGGCAGGGCCACCCTTTAGTTCTAGTTAGGACACGGTGGGGGCACTCCCAACCTTTAGTCCCGGTTCAAATGAAACCTTTAATCCCGGTTGGTGCCCCCAAGTCTCGGTTGGTGCCACCAACGGGGATTAAAGATAGACCTTTAGTCTCGGCTAGTGATACCAACTAGGACTCAATGGTTCGTGCATATATTTCATCGTGCCCGAGACACATAATCCATTTTTCTCTTCTGTTTTTTCCTCCAACCTCGAGCTTTCTCCCCATTTTCTCCAACATTCGTCAAGATTTGGTGATGGAGCAACTATCCAAGCGTTCTAAAAGATTATCAACTTCATCCTCTCATCTATCATTGCTATTCTACCTATTTTCATGCTCTACAAGTAGAGTAATTTCTGGATATTTAGTTGAGCTCAAATTAATTTTTATTTTGCATATGAGTAGGTTTTGTATTGTTAAAATTATCCTTTTTATCTTATTTTTTTGTTAATGGCAGTATTAGTGAGTTAGTGTGTTAGCTAGTGTGATTGTGTGTGCTAGGGTGTGTGTTAGTTAGGGTATGTCTTAGTGGTATAGTATTAGTGTGCATTACTGTGTGCTAGGTTCAGTGTTAGTTTAGTGGTAGTTAGGTTTAGTGTTAGTTCAGTGTTTTAACTTCTTAGTTTGTATACGTGTAGTTGCGGTTTAGAGTGCCGTCCCGTCCCCGTCCTCTCCGTCGTCGATCTTCCTCGATGATGCCCTCGCCGACACCACTCTTGCAAGCCTCTTATTCTTCTATTTGAAACAAAAAAAAAATACTTGTATGATTTAGATAGTTACCTGTATGATTTTCTTACTTGTCTTATTTTTTTTATTTATATAGTACCATGTTTTGATATCCGACCCGCTGGCTCTCGTTCGGTCTATGATTCAGATGTGGTGTATTCTCTTTTAGAACTATTTATTTCAATTAGTGTCGATGACAATTATACCGACCAATTTGACATAAATATTTTTATCTAGGAGGTATCTAAGCCATAAATTCCAACCGACCCTCTTGTCGAGAGGTTAAATTTATATGGAAGAGAAAACAATTAATTGAAAGAAAAATTGAATAAGAGAAGATGATATTGGAGTTGGAGTGGATTCCGATGTCGTAGATCTACAAAAGTTTAGATGGATGCAATGCACTTAAATATTCAAATGATTATAAAAGTTTCCATCTATCAAGCAAAAAATACCAAACTTTCTGAACTGTTTGAATTTAAACACCATGGTCTAGATAAAACGAAAAATACCTCGTTTGCTTTCATTGTAAGAAGGTGTCTTGAAGTAGTAGTATCACCACATTCCCTGGTGGAAGTTTGTTGTTCAAAATTCAGGCATTCCATGGTTTTGTGAGGAACTATAAATATACATGTAATAATACAAAAGATACAAGCTAAAGGATCTCAAACCCACGAACTGATAAGTGGTAGGTGATGGTAGCAACGTCATACTAGTGAGACACCATAATTCATATGCTATACCATATTTTAAAACCTAACAACAAGTTCTAGAAAAAATTATAATTCAAAACTTGATTTTTTTTTTATGTTTGTCAAATAGTCGTCAAGGCAATCAAGAAATCAAATATCCCTCTAAAATAAATCCTTTCGACAACCAAAAGATTGATAGTAGGTAGTTAAAACTTGGTCGTGAATTCGGTCCTATAACATAACCAACACCTTGGCTGGCTTGTTTGTTACTCAATTTACATTGGTTCTAACATTATTCGCCATAACATGAAAAAAGTTATATTAATGTTGTCAATTAATTATATTTTTTTTGTGAAAAATAAACTTCAAATAATATGGATACACCGAGAGTACACCACACAAGCCCAGTAGAAACAATACATGGCATGAGAAGACGGGCCCAACCACTAAGGAGGAGGAAGAATTGTGTCTTCGTATCGGGAATCGCGTGAGTCAAAGAGCCATAGTAATGCAACTCACTAACTCCATAACAAGGTGACTTGTATCTTGCCACTTCGCTTGTTCAAGATTGGTTTCAATGAGAGGTGACATACGTAAGTAGTTCTTTTTTATAAACGGGAGTGATAGCCCCTACCTCTTCATCGCTATGATGCACACGAGATTTTATAAAAAACGAGTATTAAGAGTACATGTTTGAACTAAACACAAATGGTCCTAAATGACCACAATCCGGCCATTAGGAAGACACAAAAGAAAATACTAAGATGAACTACGTAGCGCAGACACGACGATCATGATGCCACCTATTGCAGCTAAGGACGGCACAGACCACCGCCAAGATAGGGTGGCATCCAGCTTCCTTAAAATGGCGCCTTGTGGTAGAAGGAGAGACCACTAAGTAACAACATCATTTCTACACCTCCAAATGGACCAAATAAAATCACAAACGCCAATACATATACGTTTTCTAACTATTTTTGGACAGACCATTTGGCCAACTACCAAACATATTGTCTAAACTCGTGGGAGGCTTGATATTAAAAGTTAATTGGAACAACCTCCAAATCTTTTGGAAATAACACATCAAATAAAAAGATGTTCAACCGTTCATCATGGGTGCAAAAAACACATTTCTTAGAACCCACCCAATTTCTCGTAATGTTATTATACTTTGTGAGAATAACCTTCCTATTAACGAACAACATAAAAATATTAATTTTTAGTGGAATTTTCATTTTCCTTAAATAATTGCGAAGGTAAGGGGTATGATCATTCACACTAGTGGAAACAACCCCTCTCGTCCAGGGGGCCGGGGGGCAGCTGTCCCGGTTGCAACCAAATCCGGGACAAATGCCCTGCATTGGTCCCGGTTCGTGCGCCCGGGGCAACAGGAATCGCCTGGGCGCATTGGTCCCGGTTCGTGGGAGGCATATAGGTCCCGGCTCTTGCCACGGACCGGGACCAATGCCTAGCCATAGGCCACGTGGCACGCGCATGACCTGTTGTCCCGGTTCAGTCCACGAACCGGGACCAATGCCCCCTTCCCCTATATATACTGCCCTAGCCCCCCCTCCTTCCATCTTTTTTTTTTGCTTGGAGGTGTGAGAGAGTGTGGTGTTGGTGTTTTTTTTTTACTATGCACACGAGGTGTTCGACGAAATTCCCGAGACGCACACAAGCTCACTGAAAATGGTATCTTCGACCGAGGTTAACAAATTATCTTTTTCATCTGTAACTGATACATAAAAAAGTATTATTTGTCGATGTACTCTGGTTATCTCTGTATTAATATGTATTTTGATAAACTTAATTATATGATGCAGATGGATGCACGGCAGCAATGGATGTACGGTGACCGACGCACTTCCGAGTATATGGCAGGCCTGAATGCATTTCTTGTTGTAGCTCAGGCGAACAAAGATAATGGCTTCATGTGTTGCCCATGTGTTGATTGTCGGAACGTCAGAGAACATTCTTCCGAAAGAATCCTTCACGGCCATCTACTTCGGAGAGGTTTCATGCCCAGCTATAATTGCTGGACCAAGCATGGAGAAAGAGGGGTTGTGATGGAAGACGATGAAGAAGAAGAAGAAGATCCTTTGTTCCCTGAATACGACGATACTGCAATGGAAGAGAATGCAGAAGAAGAAGGTGATCAAGAACAGGCATCAGAAGAGCCCGATGATGATCTTGGCCGAGTTATTGCTGATGCAAGGGAAGACTGTGAAAATAAATTGGAGAGGTTGAAGCTGGACAACATGTTACAGGATCACAAAAAATTGTTGTACCCAAATTGCGAAGATGGTAGCACAAAGCTCGGTACCACACTGGAGTTGCTGAAATGGAAGGCACAAAACGATGTGACTGACAAGGCATTTGAGAGTTTACTTCAACTAATGAAGCCAAAACTTCCAAAGGATAACGAATTGCCTGAGAGTACGTACGAAGCAAAGAAAGCTCTCTTCCCTCTAGGATTAGATGTGCAGAAGATACATGCATGCATTAATGACTGCATTCTCTTCCGCGGTGAGAAGTACGAGAATTTGGATGAATGTCCGATATGCACTGCACTGCGGTATAAGATCAGAGCAGATGATCCTGGTGATGTTGACGGCGAGCCCCCCCGTAAGAGGGTTCCTGCTAAGGTGATGTGGTATGCTCCTATAATACCACGGCTGAAACGTCTCTTTAGAAACAAAGAGCATGCTAGGTTGTTGCGATGGCACAAAGAAGACCGTAAGAAAGATGGAAAGTTGAGGCACCCCGCCGATGGATCGCAGTGGAGAAAGATCGAGAGAGACTTTCCAGACTTTGCAGGAGAGGCGAGAAACTTATGGTTTGGTCTAAGTATAGATGGCTTTAATCCTTTTGGGGAGCAGAGCTCCAGTCATAGCACTTGGCCTGTAACTCTATGTATGTACAACCTTCCTCCTTGGTTGTGCATGAAGCGCAAGTTCATTATGATGCCAGTTCTCATCCAAGGCCCGAGGCAACCTGGCAACGACATTGATGTGTATCTAAGGCCATTAGTGGAAGAACTCTTAGAACTGTGGGGCAAACCAGGTGTACGTGTGTGGGATGAGAACGAACAAAAGCCATTTGACCTACGGGCGTTGCTTTTCGTGACCATCAATGATTGGCCAGCTCTTAGTAACATTTCCGGTCATACAAACAAGGGATACAATGCATGCACACACTGTTTAGATAAGACTGACAGTGTTTTTTTGGATAAATGTAAAAAGGTTGTATACCTGGGGCATCGTAGATTTCTTCCTATCAAGCATCCCTTATGGAAAAAAGGAGGGAAGCATTTCAGAGGTGAGGCAGATAACCGAAAGAAGCCTTAGCTCCATAGTGGTAATGATATATTCGATATGGTCAAGGACCTAGAAGTAATCTTTGGTAAGGCTGCTGGCAGCCAACCAGTTCCGTACGGCCCTGATAAGCGGGCACCCATGTGGAAGAAGAAATCTATATTTTGGGAGCTACCCTATTGGAAAGTTTTAGATGTCCGGTCTTCGATCGACGTGATGCACATGACAAAGAATCTCTGTGTCAATCTGCTATGCTTCCTGGGCGTGTATGGGAAGTCAAAAGATACGCCTGAAGCACGGGAGGACCAGCAACGTATGAAAGACCCAAGCAACAAGCACACAGATACAGGGCGCCATTCCTTAAGCAGCTACGCTCTTACTAAAGCAGAGAAGGAAATATTCTTTGAAGTCCTTTACAGTATCAAGGTTCCGTCTGGCTTCTCGTCGAATATAAAGGGGATAATAAACATGGCAGAGAAAAAATTCCAAAACCTGAAGTCTCATGACTGCCACGTGATTATGACGCAGTTGCTTCCGATTGCATTGTGGGGGCTTCTACCGGAAAATGTTCGAGTACCCATTGTGAAGCTATGTGCATTCATGAATGCAATATCTCAGAAGGTAATCGATCCAGAAATTCTGACAAGATTACAGAGGGATGTGGTCTAGTGTCTTGTTAGTTTTGAGTTGGTGTTCCCACCATCCTTCTTCAACATTATGACTCATCTCCTTGTTCACCTATGTGAAGAGATTCATATTCTCGGTCCGGTATTTCTACACAATATGTTCCCCTTTGAGAGGTTCATGGGAGTCTTGAAGAAATATGTTCATAAACGTGCTAGGCCAGAAGGAAGCATCTCGAAGGGCTATGGAATAGAGGAGGTCATTGGGTTCTGTGTTGACTTTATTCCTGACCTTAAGACAATTGGTGTTCCTGAATCGCGGCATGAGGGGAGACTGAGGGGAAAAGGAACGCTGGGAAAGAAAACAATGATACCTAGGGACGGGCATTCTTTGACCAAAGCACACTACATAGTTCTACAAAATTCTATGTTCATGGCTACGTATGTCGAGGAACACAAGAATATTGTACGGTCTGCAAACCCGGGGAAGGATGACTCATGGATTAAACGCGAACACATGGAGACTTTCGGAAGTTGGTTGCAAACACATCTTATAAATGACACCACTGTTGAAGGTCAGCTGTACATGTTGGCAGGATCACCATCTTCGACTATTGGGAGTTTTCAAGGGTACGAGATAAATGGGAATACATTTTACACGAGCTCCTAAGATAAGAAGAGCACCAACCAAAACAGTGGTGTCCGCTTTGATACAACAAACGAGAATGGAAAAACTGACACATACTATGGTTACATAGAGGAGATATGGGAACTTGACTATGGACCTTCTTTTAAGGTCCCTTTGTTCAAGTGCAAATGGGTCAACCTGAATGGAGAAGGGGTAAAGGTAGACCCGCTTTATGGAATGACAACAGTGGATCTCAACTGTATTGGTTACAATGACGAACCATTCGTTCTAGCCAATGATGTGGCTCAGGTCTTCTATGTGAAGGACATGTCTTCCAGACCGAAGAAAAGAAAAAATAAGGGAACAATTTCATCATACGATGAGCCGAAGCGTCACATAGTTCTCTCAGGGAAAAGAAACATCGTGGGAATCGAGGACACGACAGACATGTCAGAAGATTATAATAAGTTTGTTGAAATTCCACCCTTCACAGTGAAAGCTGACCCCACCATCCCGTTAAATAATGAAGATGGTCCATGGTTACGGCCGAAGCGATCATAAGCAAGGGACACGAAGAAAAGCTGGCAAGCATTATTGTTCCACCATCCCACTTTTCTGTTTCTCTCTCCTCCGTATGTTGGTGATGTGTAATAATAAGCGTGGAATACATGATCATATAGTTCTGTTTGATCAGTATTTTGTATTGACCGGTAAAAAGCTGAAAACTATGACCCATATCCGAATACATTTCGAAGTGATAGTACGGATACCATCCTGACAGATATTGCAGGATTATAACTACTTTCGAGATGTAGTATGTGTTGACACACGGTATAGAACAAGTGATTATGGCAGGCCTCTATTGTTATTCATTGGAGTTAACCACCATAAACAACCCAAAAAAGTTTTGACTGACTGCTTTACATCGATAGACCTTATGGGTGTCATATATTCCGCGCACATATTGCAGGCACACTTCAAATTGATAGCAGGGATACCATCCTGACAGATATCCTTAAAACAGAAATAGAGCTTCGGTACTTCTTTAACAGATATGATAAATTTTTGGAGGAAAAACGTGTGGTTGGATTCCACCTTCCTAGTGACAGGAGTCTTCCTAAACAAGCTATTGGGCCACCCTACTTCTACTATGAAAATGAGGCCATAGCTTCAAAAAGTGTATGGGTGGAAATTTCCAGAAATTTGTATGACATAGAGCCGGAGTTTGTGGATTCTAAGCACTTCTGTGCAGCTGCTCAAGAAAGAGGCTACATCCATAATTTGCCAATTGAGAATAGGTCACGTCTCCTTCCTCTCGCTCCAAAGACAATATTTGAGGCATTCCCTCATTATGAGAACTGGTTGCCTTCCTAGGATCCTAGAAAGCAGCTCGATTGCTTGCAAACCCGTGTGGCAAGTCCAATTCTGATAAAACATATCGAACGTACTCTTGCAGGCTCAAGTAATCCACCACCTCTAACTGTTCAGGGGTATGTTATGGACGAGTGCAGAAGATGGAACCTTGTTTGGGTTGGAAAGAACAAGGTTGCCCCTCTAGAGCCAGATGAGATGGAATTTTTACTCGGTCTCCCAAGAAACCACACAAGGGGAGTCGCGAAGAGAGAGAGGTACAAATCTCTTGGCAATTCATTCCAAATTGATACTGTGGGTTGCCACTTGTCGGTGTTGAAGAACATGTTTCCCAATGGTGTTAATGTGGTGTCCTTATTCTCCGGTATTGGAGGAGGAGAGATAGCTTTGCACAGGTTTGGCATCCACATGAAGACAGTGATTTCAGTTGAGATAGGTGAAGTTAATAGGAGGATTTTGAGGGGTTGGTGGGATCAGACACAAACTGGCACTTTAATTGAGATTGCCGACGTGAAGTCTCTCACTAATGATAGCGTACACGGAAGTTACTATGTTTTCAAGCGGGGGTCGGGATAAAGGGAAAATACGTGTGGATGCGCAGAGTAAACCTTCGAAGGAAAACTATGGTTTTTCTGTTGTAGACGAAGATCTCAAATTCACCGTATCAATAAGGTACAACTCGCTTTGAATTAAGAAGATCACGAGAGAAATCAAAAATTGTAACATTTTTATATTCAAATTATATACAAATGAAAAAATAATTAATAGTTTCAATAGTTAGAATAATTATTTAGTTAAACGAAAAATGGATTTAAATTAGTTTTGCAAATTCTAGCATTTTTCATGTTGGAATTTTTGTCAAATTTGAAAGTATATAGAAGTTGTTAATGTGCAAACTTAACCCTTTTCAAATTTTGGCGCTAAAAATTTTTGGGCGCGCAGGGGTGCCACCGAAATTCGAAATTTGTTTTTGGTCCCGGGCCGTGGTACCAACTGGGACCAAAGGGGCTCTAGTCCCGGTTGGTGGCACGGGCCGGGACTAGAGGCCCAGGTGTATAAAAATCGCGGCCCTCTCTCGAGGCCGAACGAACACCCCAGGGGCGGGTACGAGTGGACATGGCTGGGCGAAGCCCTGCCGGCGGCGGGAACGAGTAGACAGATCCCGCCGGCGGACCGCCGGCGGGGATGGGCTAGGGACACGGTAGACTAGGGGGGCACACAACTTATATTAAAAAAAGGCCAGGGGCCTTTCTTACATAGATAGGGGGCGGCGCGGCCACAGGCGGCCGGCCGTACTTGCATAAAGGGGCGGCGGCGCGGCCACAGGCGGCCGGCCGTTTTCTTGGGGGGGTAGCTAGGGGCCTTGCTTACATAGAATAGGGGGCGGCGGCGCGGCCACAGGCGACCGGCGCCGATCTAGTCGTCCTCCTCGTCGTCGGAGATGCAATGGTAGGAGGGTGGCTGCCACAGCTGGGCAGGCGGCTGGGCCGGGGGCGGAGGCATCGGGGGCATCGGGGGGCGCGTACGGCGGCGGCGGGGGCAGCACCTCCTGCGGCGGCGGCGGCGGAGGGGGCAGCTCCTCCTGCTCCGGCGACTCTGGCGCCCAAACGCCGCCGGTCCAGGCCCAGGACATGCCGTACTCCAGCCCGGGGGGAGCGGCTGCAGCGGCGGCTGGTCCTCGGACGCCTCATACTCGGCGTAGAGCGCGTGCCACCAGGGGGTAGGCTCGGGGGGCGGCGGCGGCGGCATGGCGGCGGCGTCGGCGGCGGCGGCGGCCACGACCCGCTCCCACCGCTTGATTTCGTCCTCGACGAGTGAGCGGCGGGAGGCCTCGCAGGCCTCCTCCATGGCGGCCCGGAGCACGGGGTCCTCCTCCCCGGAGAAGTCCTCCGGGATGTCCTCGAGGAGCCACAGCTCCCTCTCCCGGCCGGGCGGTGGCGGCGGGTAGTCCGCGACGTCCACCTCGTGGGGGGCGGAGATGAAGGAGCGCCGGCGCTGCTCGTGCTCCTGCTCGAGCCAGGCGCCCCAGTAGGGGGAGCTGCGCGCGTACGCGCGCTCCCTGCGGACGGGAGCCGGCAGGAGCTCGCGCCGGCGGTCGATCTCCTCGAGCAGCGCCTGGCCGGTCGGGACCGGCGGCACAGGGATCCGCTGGGGGTTCAGGTGCCAGCCGTCCGGGAGGTGGACGTCAGCATAGAACACCGGCGTGGCGTTGTTCCAGTGCCACTCGGCCTTGTCCACCCGGACATACCGGCGGAACCTCTTGCCCTTGGGCGCGGCGCTGGGCGGCGGGCGTGCAGCCGGAGGTGGCGCGGGGACGCGCGGCGCCCCGCCGAGGCGGACACCTCCAGGGCCGTAGCCGAAGGCCTCCGCCGGCGGTGGTGGGACGCGGCCGGCGCCGCTCGAGGAGCCTTCGTGGTCGGTCCTGGGGCGCTTGCCGGAGCCGCTGCCGAACCAGCGGGACATGGTGGCTATGGTTGCTCTGCCTTGGGCGCGGCCGGGGTGGATGGGTTGTACGGGCGGCGGGGGGCCTTTAAAAAGGACCCGGGG
Source organism: Alopecurus myosuroides (assembly GCA_028641055.1). Lineage (NCBI taxonomy): Eukaryota > Viridiplantae > Streptophyta > Magnoliopsida > Poales > Poaceae > Alopecurus > Alopecurus myosuroides. The sequence continues at coordinate 310,918,698 of CM054063.1, read as the reverse complement.
TGGGCTGGCATGCCAACCGGCGGCCTGGACGTGGCGGCGGTTGCAGGCGGCCATGAATGCGGGCAGGAGCCGAGGCGTGGGCGGCGGTTGCAGCTGTGGCACGCGCGCGTGGGGAAGTGGGGGCGCGGGAAGCCGAGGCGGGGCGGGAAGACGAGGCGACAGTGGCCCTTTGACCGTCCTGTGGTCTTAATTTAAGGGACCAGGCAAGCCAGCCAACGGCCGCTGGCCAGTGGCCCCTTCGAACCGTTGACTGACCATAATAAAAGACGCTGGCCAGTGGGCCCTTCGAACCGTTGACTGACCATAATAAAAGACGCGGGCCACTGGGCCCTTTTGACAAAAAAAATGTGACCAGTGGGCTTAATAAAAGACGTGGGCCTGGACGCGGTTGGGGAAGGGGAGGCCGGCTCGGGATTGGGAGACAGGAGCCCAAAAGACGTGGGCCTGGACGCGGAAACTGAACGATTATATATATTTTTTTGTCAAAAAAGTATCCATCCCGGTCCCTTGAACGAACCGGGACGAACTCCCTGGCCCAGGTTCGCCACGTGGCCTATCCTTACCATCCCGGGTCCTGGCACAACCGGGACCAATAGGACGGGCCATTTGTCCCGGCCAGCCCATCCCGGTTGCACAACCGGGACAACTGGCCCTTACGACCCGGGACAAAAGGCCCTGTTTCCACTAGTGTCATAAAATAAGCGTACATTGTCCTAACCGAGAATGTACCATTGTTGGAAAATTTCCATGTGAAAATATCTTCATCGGTTGTCAAAACAACCGGCATCAACTTATGTACTAAATTAAGATATGATGCCCATTTAGTACCCGTTAAATTTATTCTAAATTGAAGGTTAATTGGAGGCGCATTGGACAGAACGGCAGCGACCAAGACATTTTTTCTGCATGGAAATGTTATAGTTTGTCGGGTATAGCTGTGCCAACGACCTATCCCCTAGCCACGTGTCTTCCCAAAAATGTGTCCCTTCTCCATAGCCAACAATAAAAGGAACACGTTTGAAAAACTCATCACGAACATCCATGATACCCATCCAAAAAGGCGAATCATTGGGCTTAAATTTGACTTACGCTAGAGTTTGAGTACCCAAGTACTTATTACGTAGGAGTTCTTACCATACCCCTTCCTCCTTGAGCAATTTTGAAAAGCCATTTTTGTAATAAAAAATAGTTTTTAATGTCTAGCAACTCTACGTGACGGGGGGATGATAACCCGGTAGGTCAAACTCCAAGGAGTAACCCGGCCCAAAGGACGGGGTGCAGGATCCGGCTAAGGATAAGGAAGCTTGTGGAAGGCCCAAGTTTGTAGGCCCAGTAATCCGGATTGTGGGTTATTATAAAGGAAAGCTAGGGTTTGTGCGCCGTGTCCGGGTAGGATTCAGGGTGCGCCTTGGGGAATAAGCCGGGGGTATGGGTGCTTTATAAACCGACCCCCAGGTCTAGTTTTAGACAGAGATCTAAGAACCCTAGCAATATCGTGTGGTATCGAGCATCGAGTGTAATCCCAGAGTTAAGTTATTATATCAAGATCGGAGACTCGGCGACTTTGATTGCCGGCTACCAGATCGAATTGCACCATGTTTTCCTCTGAGCTAAACCCTCTCCCAAATACCTGTGTCGTCTTGCCCCAAGATCAGTTACCCCCGGTAACATCTGCCGTGATTATCCCACGACAGTTGGCGCCCACCGTGGGGCCTGTGTCCAAAGGTGTTTACATCACGGGAGAAGCTCGGAAGGGCATGGAGAATCTTGTCATCGGCGAAATCTACATCGACCACGAAGGAGAAAAGATGGTGGACGATTCCGGCTGGGGGCCGGAGTCGGATCACCTCGAAACCGGATCCGTCGTGACAATCGGCCAGATCAGCGTCTTCATCGGTATGGTATGTACTTCCAATTCGATCCCTGACAACGTTGGATCTGATTCTATGCCAGGAAAAGCCACGCCTATCCGATCAGATGATGAAGAATCGACTGGAACGACATATCCGGCAGAAGAACCCATCGCGGAGTGGGAACAGCCGGAGGAGCCGGCATGGACCCCACGCGACCGGGCCGAGAGAGAAGATGATACCGGGTCTATCCTGGATCTACTGGAAAACCGGTATGAGGAGAACGGTGAGGAAGAACAGCATGAACTCACACCGGATATCGTACGCCGAGTTGCAGTCTATGCGGCCCCCGCGGCCAATCAAGGAAACGCAACCACGGCATCAGTCGGGGCGGCTCAGGCAGTGGCCCAGCAACAGGGCGCGGCTAACGGAGACCCGGTCTTGACCCGGGTTGATGGAGAGTCGGCGTCAGTAACCAGCAGAGCAGCGGATGAGGAGTTGCATGCAAACACGTTCGGATTCTTAGAAAACCGGACACCAGGGGCGGGTCCTTCGAACCCGCGCCACCCGGCCTTGTTCGATAACAATCTGATTCTAGACCCCACGGTTCTCGCAACGGTTATCACTCCGGAAAACGCAGCGGAACGCGTCAGGGATCTGGATGTGGCTCGTCGTGCGCTGGAACAGCAAAGAAGGCAGGTAGAGGCAGAAAGGCAAGGGATGGCCACGCGGCGGCGTGAGCTAGATGCATTGGAAACCCGGCTCCGAGAGGAAACGTCTAGACTACATCAAAGGCACCACACCAGGTTACCAGCAATGGGCGGGGTTATCAATCCGGCTAATTTATTTGTTACACCTCAGGACCAGCCGATACCAGTGGTGAACCAGGGAACCGCACCCCAACAAGTGACAGCAGCGACACATCCGGCAAATGAGCGGACCGGGTTACCCCCACCACAAACTAGAGTCACAACCGGCAACGATCTACCTCCACCGCCACCATCACGATTCCGCACACCAGCCGGCCACTACAATAACCCCATGGACAATGTGTATGCGGCAACACTCGCGTTAAATCAGATCCCCATGGGAGAGTCGCCCCATGCAGAGAAGACTCGGCAAGCCATCGATCTGTTGCACACTGCGGTGGCACAGCAAGCCAATTATCCGGATCACAGAAGCGGTATGCATGGGACGCCATACGTCAGTCAGCAGCAAGGGAATATCCAAACAAGTTCAGCGCGGCGGAGGGAAGAGCAGCAGCAAATGCCGCCTCCTCCCCGCGCTCAGGCAGCATCAGCAGCACAGGCCGTCGTGGACAGTTCTAGGGCTCGGAGGGCCGCGGCCGGGTCTGCAGCGCATGGACTTCCCGCAGCACCGCGCCCAGCCGCACCTCCCGCGGCATCACACGTTTCTAGAGCAAGGCCAGCTTCAACCGTTCTTGCGGGACCCAAGTGTCTCTCGGACAATATTAGAGCTGAACCTTACCCGGAAAAATTCAAAGAGCCAGGGAAAGTAGTGAATTATGAGCCAACTATGGATCCCGAAACATGGCTAAGCAGTTACGAGATGGCAATGTCAATTCGCAACGCGTCCGAGAACCTCCAAGCCAAGTTCATGTACCTGATGATGTCGGAAGGAGCAGCAAAATTGTGGTTCACCAATTTACCAGAGGGATCGATCAAGTCTTGGGAGGAATTGAAGACCGCGTTTGTCAAACACTTTCACGGGACCTGCAGGAAATTGTTCACTATTGATGATCTAGAGCGATGCGTCCAGAAGAAGGGAGAATCGGCGCGTAGTTGGGTGCGCCGGGTTATGGAGATACTTCACTCATCCACGGATATCCAGCCCAAGGATGCACTACAGGCCATGGCAAAAACATGCAAGTATATACCTTTAGTGGAAAAGTTAACTCGCATGAAGTCCAGTCGAAATGGGTCGCAAGTCACAATGGGAGAATTGATGGATGCGTGCAACAAACACGCTGCGACAGATACTACAGAAGAAGAAGCTGATGACAAGAAGGCAAAAGCAAACACAAGCAGTAACGGAAGAACCGGCAACGGATCAGCATCAGGTAACAATGGAAATAGCCAGAACAAGCGCCCTTTCGAAGGAGGCTCCGAGTTTGTCGCCAACACAGAAGCCGGGTCTTCGAGGCCCAGAGCAGAAGGAAATTTCAACGGAGGTAACCACAATGGAGGAAACTATCAAGGTCCACCAAGGCCGGGTAACAATTGGGACATATTCAGGATGGCATGCCCGAAGCACAGCAGGAATGGCAGGCCAGCTAACCACTCCCTAGAACAGTGCGCTGATTTACAAAGATGGAAAAATGAGGAAGTGCAGAGAGCTATGCGAGGTGCAGGACGGGGAGGAGGACCGGGTCCAGGGGCAAACCCGGGCAACGGCCCACCCCCAGCCGGTAATCCGGCGGCTGGAAATCAAGGTAATAACCAAGGAGGGACAGGAGGTTTTCAGGCTAACCCCAAACAATTGGGTCAATATCATGTGCATACCACAGGAGGCTCTAACAAGGACAAAAAGATACTGAAGCAAGCGGTCAACTCAGTTTCGTTAGCTGTCCCGAGGTACTTGAGATGGTCAGAACAGGAGGTAACATGGAGCAGAAGGGATCACCCAGAAAGAGTGGAGCACCCAGGGGTCTTGGCACTAGTAGTCGCACCGCAAGTCAATGGGTACGAGCTGAAGAAGGTTTTAATGGATGGTGGAAGCAGCATCAATATACTGTATTGGGAAACTTTCCTACGCATGGGTCTCAAGGAATCTCAGCTGCAAAAAAGCTCAACAGTTTTTCATGGGATAGTGCCGGGTCATTCAGCATGCCCCGAGGGAAAAATCGCATTGGAGGTAGCCTTTGGAGAGTCAAAGGATAACTATCGAATTGAGTGGCTTACCTTTGAGGTAGTAAAATTGCGCAGCCGTTATCACGCGCTATTTGGAAGGTCGGCTTACGCCAAATTCATGGCTAGGCCGTTTTACGTATATCTACAGCTAAAAATCCCGGGTCCCAAGAAGACAATTACCATACACGGAAATCGAGACATAGCAGCGGAGTGCGACGAAGGAGATGCAGCAATGGCCGAGCAGGCCTGTAGAAAAGAAGAACTCAAGCAATACCGGTCTCAAGCAGACCCGGAGGATAGAGCCACATCAAAAAAGCCGAGTACTGAAGGCGAGCGAGCAAAATCCAAAGTAACACAAGATGCTAAAATGGTGGCTGTTGTCAAGGGCGGCCCCTCCAAGCAATCCTCCACAGAAGAAGAAGCTGCACGATCATTCACAACCGGCCGTGCCATGGAAACACCTTACCCGGGTTGGCTAGCAAACCCGGTACTTATCATGAAAAAGTCCAACATGTGGAGAATGTGTACCGGTCACGCCAGTTCGGGACCGGTGTTCACGAAGAACTAAACAATGTAACGGGCAGCAGGTTTCAGACGCGCTCTTTTCCTACCCAGGGTACCTAAGGGGACTGGAAGGTTTTTAATGAGGCGGCCTGCTGATCCAAACTTTCTCGCAGCAATAAAGAGATGGTTATCAAGTCCTATTTCATTACAGCCTGATTACAAGTAAGTAGTATCCACGTGGCACCAGTATTTCCGTATCATTAAGAATGTTGAGTATATACAGGTCTCGGGGGCTGGCGGCTCAAGTAGCCCAGCTAGCAACCCAAAAGACCCGGCCTTGATGCCTATAAGTTATAAGGGCCGATTATTCGCAAACGAGTACGGCTACAATCTTATAACTGGACAAAGGAGCCAAATTTTCTTGACTTTTCTTACTTAAGCTCGATGTGACTCGCACTAAACTGGCATGATTCGTTCGCTTACGATTGCAATCAGCCATGAAGCCCAATGGGACTTGCCTGACACTGTTCTCGTATGGATGTAACAACATGGTATCCACGCGAAAGCCGGCTTATAGTACAAGATAGTCAAAAGGGTCATCTAAACCACAAGTTTATGCAGAGTACAAGGCTAAAAGCCGGAAACTCAAACTATCAAGCATAACTTCAGTATTCACACGGAATGGCTCTAGGCTTGCGACTCGGTAAAAAATAATTTGTTCTCTGAGAAAGGCCACACCCCCATGACTCGGACTTTGGGTCCTGGGGACTGCGGACTTCGAAACAGAAGCAAACTACCGGGCTATCGCAGTTCGAAAAACCTCACCGTCCGAATCTTGGGGATTTAAAGAAAAGTCCACGTATCAAAGCCCCTGATACTCGGAAAACCGAGTCTCACGAAGGGAGCCAAAATAGAGAATCGGGTATCGAGAAAAAGTTCAAAGAATAGACAAGCAATACGGTTATCAAAAGGCCAGGAAAGCCGCAAAGCATATCATGGACTAAAGTATGTTTTACGACATCAGTATCGGGGTGCACAGGCGCATCATCAAAAGCATAATAGATTGAGTACAAAGCATCACGAAAACAAGGCATTATGATGGTATTGCCCTATTCGGCCTCCTGAGTACGGTTCTCCGGCTCTGAGTCATGGGCTTGCTGCTCAGCCTTCCTGGCACCTTTGCCCGGACTCACTGCATCAGGGCGGACAGGCGGAGGAACGGCTGGTGTAGAGGCAGAAGGACATGACCCTAACTCGGCTTCTCTTTTCGCAGTCGCCTCCCTCTTCCTGGCCGAGCTAGAAACCCACTTCTCCAAGATATTAAAAGGCGGGAGTGCTTCCTCTGTAACAACTTTGCCATCAGCGTCGTATGCACTCATGATAGTGTTTAGATCCAAGCTATCAGCCAAAGCGGTAGCCGAGGGGCGCACTGCGGCTTGTATGGCCTTGAAATCTTTGGGCGTAAATTTGGAACCATCCGCCTTGATCTCGGGAAACCCGGATATTACCTTTGCCGGGTCAAGCTTTGGGAAGAAAGCCTTGGCAAGGGTGAAAGCCCGGGTCATCCCAATCCGGCATGATGAGCGCTTCCAGATTTCAATCCAGCCAGGCACAGTGGAGCAGGCTTGAATGAGGTTTTCTTCACCCGGATATACTTCCGTAGGCCACTTCACGGCATCCAGTATAAATTTCGTGCCGGCAAAGAAAGTCCGGAGCACGGTCTTTAGGGTTTTAGCCTTCACAATGGCATTCTCCTCTGGGGCCGCAAGGTTAGCACCTACAGTTGTAACAAAGGAAAGAATGTATCAGTAACACCGAGTATGATACAGTAAAGCAAAGACATGAAGCCAACCGACAGTAGAAAACTTACTGAGCAAGATCTGATAAGTATCGGAAACCTGGTCCGATAGTTTCTTCAGTTCGGTCTGAGCGGCATTGCACTTCTTCTTGTATTTGGAAACATCTTTCTTCAAGATTTTCATGTCATCCTCAAGGATTTCCCTTCGTTTCATCTCGGCAAGAAGAAGTTGTTCGGTCCTCAGTAAAGTTTCATCAGACCGGGTTACCTGTGCCTGTAAGTAGAAAGGAATGCAAGTACCAGTTGGATGTTATGATAAGTTAAATATGGCGTGAAGTAACAAGCATAACTTTTCCAAGTCATACTCGGAACTTGGGGACTAGATATGCAATATGAGATGACAAGTGCTTTTACTTGGTGCTCTGCAGCCATGCGCTCTAAAATCTCGCTCTCCGAAGCCTTCATAGTAAGGAGCGAGTTCATCAATTGATCAAAGGTATCTTTATCCGTATCAGAAGACCCGGGGCCTTGGAAATTCCGAGAAGAAGTTTTCTTCTTAGAGGGAGGCGGAACCCGGGTCATTTGTGCGTCGGAATCCGACACTCTTTCTGCACCCAAGGTTGTGGCTTTTTTCTTCTTGCTCGCATGGGAAGCGATCGGATACTCGGCTTCATGTGTGTCCGACTTTATTAGCGATGTTTGTTTTTCACCGCTAGACGCGGCTGTAGTTTTATCGGCCGGGCTCCCCTGACCGGGGCCCTCGACTTCCATATCCTCTTGGTCGCTAAGAACGACCGTGGCCCTGTAGATATTATCAGGGAGCAGTTAAATATGCAGTCAAGAAAGGGCGATGAAGTGTGGGAGAGCATCTGGAAGGGGATTTTACCCGGTATTCACCGCAAAGTCACAAGGAAATCCATCGCTGGACTCGGGAGAAGCTGGAAATTATCAAGTTAGATGACATATGGGAATGGTTTAGAGAGAATGTTTTGACCCAGAAAAGATAGGGTAATTACCAGCCCGCCGCGGGGGGGTCGATGAAATACCCGGGTTAAGGGCATCGTCACCTAGGTGATTTCGAGTTGACCTACGCTTGGGTACAGGCGACTCCTTCAAGAACGGCCAGTGGGATAACGTCAAGATAGCTCAAGTATATCATCAAAATAAGGCGAGTTGAATGCGAGGAGGAGATATGAAACCTTGGAGGTGGCCTCTTGAGTCTTTCTTTTGGATCCGACCTTGACTGTCGGCTCCAGTTCCTCCTCGTCGCTGGCAGATTCTACTTTGCCATCGGAGTTGTCTTCCTCATCATCTTCTTGTTCTGGATATCATCAAAGTTATGGTTGGAAATGAAGGGATTACGGTGAGTTCGAAGGAGCCAAGTAAAATCCGGAAAGTACCTTCGTCCGAGTTAATAGTTTCCTGCTCCTCTGGACTTTCGGAGCTGGGGGAGGTGTTGGTTTTCCAAAAAGCATCATCAGCCTGAAAGGTGTTAGTGCAAGGGTTATCAACTGTATCAAGTGGAAAGAACGAAGGTAAAGGCATCAAAGTCGGGTTTTTACCTTGGGGGCTGGGTTCTCAAGTGTAAAGGGCTCTAACCCGGATATGTTCCGGATTACCTCGAGCTTTTCTGTCAAGAAGCCCTTGATGGTTTTATGAGTGTCGCCAGCTGCGAAGATGTTGTAGGAGTATCGGAGCGGGTCTGAAGGTTCACCTGAATACTCGCACATCAACTTTGTGCGGATGGAATTGGGCTGAATCCTGAAGTCAACCCAAGTCTTCACCAGGTTGAGCCCGATGAGGCCTTGGGCTGTGAGAGTGGCGATTTTGGCTAGTAGAGGTTGAATTGCCTCCCTGTCCGAGTCAGGGGCGAAGGCACTAAACTTATCAGAAATGTCAAGAAGACCCTCCGAATAACCCGGCAGTTTCTTTTGGCCGGGTGGGGAAGTGTCTTGGCAGTAGAAGTATGAGAGCTGCCAGTGCTTGACATGGGAATTAAGGGTGAGGGGTGGCATCAGAGAGTTCTTGCGGCGCTGGATAGAAACCCCGCCGCAAGCGAGAAGCGCTCCGTCACCGCTTTCGCGGCACGGTTTGCATTGAAAAAGCTCAATAAAAAGAGCTAGACTTGGTGGAGTGCACAAGTAGGATTCGGAAAGAACAATAAAGTGGGAAATGTTTAGTACGGAATTGGGTCCGATGTCAAAGATGCGAAGGCCGTAGTGACTAAGGACATCGCGGAAAAAAGGGTGACCCGGCGGTCGAAAACCCCGGGTCACGTGTTCCACGAAACAGATTACCTCATCTTTTGTTGGGGTGGGCCGGGTCTCCTTACCCGGCACCCTCCACTGGATATCTTCTTGAGGAGGAAGAACTCCCAGCTCCACCAGCTCCTCTAACTTGGCCTTTGTGACCGTAGACCGCGCCCAGTTGGCGGATATGGAGTTGGTGGTTTTAGCCTTGGTTGGAGTCTTCCCCTGCTTCTTGGGAGCCATGTGGTTGACCTGCAAAGTACAAGATAAAAGGATAAGAGGATTAAGGCACGGAAATTGCGAGTCGGCCAAGTATAGGCCGGGTAATATTGAGACGTGAAAGACTGTGAGTAGTCCGGGTGCTAGCTCGCAGAATAAAGTTCGAAATTATCCGGGTATCAAGTATTATGGCGAAAGTTATGGGATCTAAATGTTGAAGAAGCTTTTGAGGGCGATGGGTGACTGTGCAGGCATTTAGCGCGAATGAAAGGAACTAAAAAAGGGGAAGTCCGGCCGGGTGATTGAGGCCAGGGCGGAAATTTTGAGTGGATCGGGCCCCGATTGGTAGTCTTATCTTCAGATTCATGGCAAAATTAATGCTTGCGGGCGGTAGGAGAGTGGATTGAAATCCATAGTTCACCTATTAGACGAGCTGGAGAGAATGCTAGCAACCTAATTCGGCGTGGCCGAGGAATTATGGGCGGGTCGATTTGGATCTAATCTAAGATGAAATCAAAAATTGCAAGGGCAAATTAATGGGCGCAAAAGGCTTACCGGAGGAGATCTGAGTGAAGCCTTGCGGAGGCAAATGGCGCAGCCCTGGTGTCCCTTCGCGGTTCTTGATGGGCCGGATGGAGATTCGCCGGCGGGTCTCGGCGGCGGCGCAGGGCGAGCGGTGGCGGAGCGCAGTCTCCGTCCGATGGGCTCCGGTGATGCGCGCGGGATTTCCGTGGTGGCGCTCGGCAGGAATGAGCTCAGAGGGAGAGAGGAAGCAGAATGGGGGGAAATGAGCCGTTAGGGTTCAGGTTACCCCCCAGGGAGCTTGTTTATAGGGCGAGTGGATAAGCCCGGTTCACTGAGCGGGAGCCGGGATTTGCGGAAATAAACGGCCATTTGTTAGAGTTTTTGGCAAGATGCGCTTTGAATGGGGAACGGGGGATCTGAATGAACAAGAGAAAGAGATCCATCCCGTGATATCCGGTTGATTATCAAGTGCGAAATCTTGACATTTTGGGATTCTGCCTGGAAAATAAGTTAGGTAATTGGGAAAGAGCTGGGTTACTATATGGCCACCATGGAGTGAGGCCTAATTATCTGTTAAGGCATCTTAACCCGGCCTCCACATACTTGCGCGTTTGGTGTCTTTTCAGGGAATAGCGAGCGCTTCAAGGAGGATCCATGAAGCCCAGGCTATTCTGGGGACTACTGACGGGGGGATGATAACCCGGTAGGTCAAACTCCAAGGAGTAACCCGGCCCAAAGGACGGGGCGCAGGATCCGGCTAAGGATAAGGAAGCTTGTGGAAGGCCCAAGTTTGTAGGCCCAGTAATCCGGATTGTGGGTTATTATAAAGGAAAGCTAGGGTTTGTGCGCCGTGTCCGGGTAGGATTCAGGGTGCGCCTTGGGGAATAAGCCGGGGGTATGGGTGCTTTATAAACCGACCCCCAGGTCTAGTTTTAGACAGAGATCTAAGAACCCTAGCAATATCGTGTGGTATCGAGCATCGAGTGTAATCCCAGAGTTAAGTTATTATATCAAGATCGGAGACTCGGTGACTTTGATTGCCGGCTACCAGATCGAATTGCACCATGTTTTCCTCTGAGCTAAACCCTCTCCCAAATACCTGTGTCGTCTTGCCCCAAGATCAGTTACCCCCGGTAACATCTGCCGTGATTATCCCACGACACTACGCCTAAACCTCCCCGGTCCTTAGGTCTACAAATAATGCTCTATTTTGTTAATCTGTATTTCCTCTTTTGCTGATCAGTTTTCCAAAAGAATCCACTACAAGAAATATGTTGATACATGACCCTCAATTTCGGTCACTGAAAGGTCACATGCTTTCATTCATAACCCCTTTTTGATCAAAAATTGAAAGTCACATACCGAGCGTCTTTTCGATCGTCAATGACCCTTTTAATGGCATGGTCATATAGCTCTGCATGACCAACCGATTTTTTTGGTCATGGCATGTCCTGCCATAGCCACGTCAGATCCTACGTGGCTAATCATTCGTGGCAAAATCATGACCGAATGAGAAAGTCATATATCAGAATCAGCCCAGTCCATAGTGCTCCTTTACACGGGCCAAACCCAACTATTTAGCCCATTTAAGTTTTTTTGTCTATCTGGTTTTTGGGCCAAAAAGCCTGTGGGACTGAGTCCAGACCAATATATTTTGGGCCTTGCCTCCTAAAGATCCAGATAATTCTCGATTTTGGCCTTTTACATATAAATTTAGATTGGGCCTTTTATGGTCCATTACTGTTCAGGACTGTCCACTTTAACACCATTATATTTGGGCTGTGGCATTTTGCTGTTTTCAGAATACAAACTTCCAGGCATATAATTTGAACATCCAACAATCTTATACAAGATAAACACAAAATATTTCATGTCACTTCTATTACAATTCTCTCATTTCAACCAGGAGAAATTAAGTAAAACAAATTCATTTTAGTGCCATCGCAATTATCTCATTTCAGACAACACTCAACAAAACAGTACATTCTTACACATAGTTTACACAAGGAAAACATGCAAAGCCCTTCCCAACAAGCACCAGGCAGAGCGTTGGGTCATTCCAATTGCGCGCAACAAAACGGATCAGTCCAGGAGAACTTAGATGCTTCGTCCTCCGGCATTGTGCACCGATTATGCAATAAAGATGTAAGACTCTAATTAATTATCTAACTCAAGACTACTAGTGGAATATCATACAACAAGAAACAATATAGAGAATATGCTCTCACAGAACAGGTGGACATGAATAATTTACATACATTCAGCATTCATCTGTTGTTGTGGTAGCTTTCCCAAATATCTGGTCCCTGACTCGAACTCTTTTAGCATTTCATCTGCAGAAATATATGAAGCTCCTTCTTGAAAAAATGGTACAACTACAGTAAGTCAGTTCTCAACAACTAATTACATGTGCTGGAAGAACTTGGAAACGAATTATCACCAACAACAGAATAAACTAACAACACATGGTATCTAGGATTGCCTTTTTGGTGCCTAGATATCTAGAGAGGTGCTGTCAGTGAGAGAGAACCACCGCTAGTGGTGACCTGAGAATCACACATTGAGCGGATTAGGCTACTGCTTCAACGCAAGTGCATCACCAGACCTAACTGGCAGAGGAACTCAACGCAAGTCCTTCCATTGAAGTGAAATGGAATCGGTGACCGGTTTATGAAACTAAACATGAGAGGAGGAGGGAGTTATCACGTACCGGATCGATGGCGGCGTCCTGCCAGCATATGAGATTGACGGCTGCGCCCTGCCAGCGGATGGGTTGGACCTTGGACGGTGGCGTCCTGAACGCCAGGTGGGGCTTCCATGGAGGCACATGTCGTTAAGACGGGGATGCGCACTGGTGGGAGTTGTAGCCATCAGCAGTAGCTCGAGGGCGCAGTCCGGGAAGCTCCAGAGCGCTTGCCAGCAGCAGCTCGACAAAATGGCCAGCCCAGAAGCAGAAACACCACATGAGCAATTTCCGATAGGAGCAGCTCGAGGTTTGCACAGATGTGGGCTCTAGGACAACATCATTAGACTGCAAACTGAAACACAAGATGATAATGGGAGTGAGAGTTTTCTCAATAGCTGCATTTCTACTAATGCAAGAATACTCGTTCAGACATAAGCATTGCAAACAGAGACTGGTGGTTCATATGCATAAGGCTGCGAACAAGGTATCATGGTGAACATTACAAGAAACTGCACTAGAAAGAGGAGGGATGGGATCGTTCTGGCACTTATCTAGTGAACAACACCAAAGCTTCACTACTCCATCTGCTTTAATAGACCGAAACAGATAAATAGTATAATATGTTAATTTCTAGGCCACCCGTGTGCAGAAATAATAGTAAAACCATAAGGTGACATTACTATCAGTGAATACTCTATTGGCAACAAGCTATAGAAGGGACAAACTCTTAATTTCCCGAAGTATAATTATCAAGCTCTAGACAACATAAAAACATCTAAGTTATTTTCTGTTACATGAACAACCATATAAACATAGATTAGAAATGGCTGGTAAAATAGCAGCCACCCCAACAAGTACAGGTACAAGCATGAGAAGAAAAAGTTAAACCAAACAACAGTTCCAAGCTACGGACCTCAAGTGAAAAAAAATGTGTGTTGAAGGACTATGTGGTCTATGGCAAGGACAAGACACAGGTTCTAAGAAGAGCAGCTATGGTACTACGAAGAGCACTACCAGTAGTAACAGATGGAGGAAATTTATATTGATACGGCACAGACAATTGGCTATCAGCAGATCGTACTTCAGGTCTAACTATCATGACACAAGACTAGATAGATAATAGCTACTCATACAGGAACAATCATACATGTACAATTCAGATGCTTGTCATATATACTCATACAGGAACAATCATACATGTACAATTCAGAAGTCCAAACAATCAATACAGGAACAATCATATAGATTTTATCCAATACATGTACAATTCAGATGCTTGTCATATATACTGGAACAATCAGCTCATGAGTAACTTTAGCCAATACAGGACCAGCGTACATACTACCTCACTGTCTGATCAATATCTGACCAAGCAGGTGATATAAACAGGAGCAATAAACAAGCAGGAGCAGTACACTAAGCATGAAGCCATGTTGTGTTTCCTTTGTTTAGTTGATTTTTCATGCAGGGAGTGATGTTCATTCTCATAGGTATCAATGGAAACCACTTGTGAACTAGATGGGAGAAAATTGTAGAGGGGCAGAAGGGAATTAGATGCGTACGGTGTGGAGGCCTGGGGAATGCTGCCTGACTGGAGAAACGCGTGCAAGGAGACACGGTCGGACCAGATAATAGAGGAGTGGCAGGTGCATCGTGTTCTGCCGCTTGAAGAAGCTCTCTGTGCCCTTCTTCTGCAAGCCCGTCGTCACCGGTGTTGGCCTTGCCAGGAGGGGCGGATCTGGCGGCTGCGTCTTCTAGGCGAGATTGGCGGCGTCATGGCCGTTAATGATCCATCGACGGTCGCCCCTGTTGCAGGGAATACAGAAGACTGAGAGAGGTAGAGAACGATCTAGGGGTTGGGAGAGAAATGCATGGGGAATACCTTAACACGGGCCAGCAGAGGTGAGAAGACGCGTCCTTCGCGCCGGCCTGCAACGGAGGTTCAACAAGAAGAGGTGGAAGCGTTGGATGTCGCCCGGCGGCGGATCTGGCGTCGTGGGGCACGGCCTTGAGGGCGCCTGCTGGCGAGGGTGGAAGCGGCGTCGACGCCGGTTTGAGTGAGGAAAGATGGGGAGGATCTGGATCTGCGACGAAGCCCTTGAGCTTGGGCGCGGGTGTCCGCCCATGCTACTCTTAGTTGCCTCTCTGGCCGCCGTCGCGTGAGAGAAGACATGATCGAAGATTGCCCGGGGTCACTATCTGGGCGATGCTTCCCTCGTGCCGCGTGATGGAGATGAGGTATGAAGGCGTGGTGCAAAGGAGATGGACGTCGGGGACAGATCTCCAGCGCGAGATGCGGCGAAAGATTCTATGGTGCGGTGAGATGCTAGGGTTTGTTGGGGGAAGCGATGCGATGGGGGAGGCTCGATGCGATATGAAGATGGTGGAGAGGGGCGGCGGGTAGGAGGGCGGGGAGTATCTCGCCAACACTGGGACGGGGCGAGGCAGGGAGGGTTAGAGGTGGCGGCGGCTGCCGCCACGACTGGATCTGGAGAGAGAGAGAGAGAGAGGGGGGTGGCTCGATGCGATCTGAAGAGGATGGAGTGGGGAGGCTCGATGCGATCTGAAGAGGATGGAGTGGGACGGCGGGCAGGAGGGCGTGGCAGGGAGGGTTGCTCGATGATGAGTGATGAGTGAGAGGCGCGGTGAGAAGAGCATAGAGACAGAGGAGACGGCGGCGGTGGCGGCGGTGAGGAAGAGGGTAAGCGATGTGGGGATGTGGGATTGTGGGGAGTGGGGACTAGGGTTACCGCCTAACGCGCGCTCGATACGCCGTAGACAGAGCGGCAGTAGCACAACCATGTGGGAGGGATCGACCTCATACCGGTTTACGACATTCACAAAGAATGACACCGTCTAGGGGCACATACTACGATTGGCTAGATGTCCTCACAACATGAGGGGATGAGAGCCAGCCACCACCGTCTGCCGGGCAGGCTGTACCTATGAGCTTCCTCCAATGGCAACGAGATGCACCAGAAGAGGAAATACAAGGACGGTGGTGATTGGGGTTTCTCCCGTGCCAGCCCCCCTAGGAGCGGAAAGAGCGTCAAGATGTTTTTGAGGAACTATGGTCAACATCGATATTTGGAAGTGCGATGAAATCACAAAATTAATACAATTATGTGGTTGCTGGTTAAAGTAATATCATATATAGGACAGAGTACTCCATACCAATACTAGCAGTTTTGCATATGGCGACATATTACGAGGTTACACATCTTGACTATGAAACTATGGACTATAGGCTACTATATTTCACATTCACAAAGCATCCAACATTTTCACCGGCTAGCTAGATTTGAAGGCTGGCCATCTTTTATAGGTTGAAGGGGTGCACTAGTGTATGCAATTGAGTTGATACTTAATTACCCCGTCATATATATCTACATGACGACCGTCAACACTGAAGTACAACACACACGATTGTGGCCTATTCCAACACTTACTATCATTATGCATCATTTTCTTTGGCTTTTAGCATTCTAGAAGCCGATAGTTGCATAAACATATCAGATACAATAGGCCCCGCTTAGGTTATGGGATTAGGAGGTAGCATGGAAAGTGTTACGTCAATGAGCTTCATCCTTTGCCTATCAGTTGTCCAATCAGGGAAAGGGATCCACCAGGCGATACAATGGATAATGGGTTTGGTAACTCAGGACGAGAATACACTCATCCACACATGTGTACTCGACACCACTATTTCACTGGTCGCAGGTTGTGCCTCTGTGCCTCAAGAATCATGATGGATGTCTTAAAAACCAAGGGCGCCGCTCACCACAGATCATCTATCTCCTGGAACGACACCATGAAAGTCACCTGGCATTCGGTCTAAAGTAGGTTACCACCAATGCAGATCGTAGGTCTGTCGATATTATGTCAAAGAAATAATGACAAGCCTCACTATGTCCGAGTTGGTTTTTTGAGAAATTTTAGGATGCACTTCTCAAGACTATATTTAGGGTTTAGGATACTGCTAGAGCCGATTTGAAGGTCCTAGAAAAAAAAATTGGATACTGCTAGAGCCGACACTAATACTCGCATTTCACTAGTGAGAGAACATAACATAAGGATTTAGAACACACCACTCACACTCGGACTTTGAATCACAAAGTACCATTTGTTGTGCTGCTTCCAAGCTTACTTAGATCGGAAACCACACGCACAATAGTCCTAATTCAGACGGCCTCTCAAACCCGTTCCTTTGAGATCCCTCACTAGGATATAGCTAACCTGGTTTTGTGGGAGCTGCTCAGTGCGAATTCTCCCTTCTGTTATATTACATACGCACCGAGGATTCGACTAAACTTCCTCTCCGGCACACGACTATGTCTCAGTCAGCACCATTGACGACAATGACAAAGCTGCGATGGTGAACTTAATGGTTTACACATATCTGCTACTCCCTCCGATCCGATTTAATTGTCGGGGAGTTAACCAAAGTTTTGCCTACATCCTGTGTTAAGCTACGACACTTATAACGGATCGGAGGTAGTAGTTTTCTCTATGTGCGCAATAGTCGTTTTGCGGCATCGGAGCTGCGAGACATCAGAATAAAGGTGGTGGTCCTTGGGTTTCCCATCGCGCGAAGATGAAGATCCTGATGTAGGTTCTCTTTGATCAAGGCAGGATGTCGACCCGAAAGGCTCCGCCGGCGAACTCCCATGGGCGACGCCTGGAGATTGCTGGATCGGTGGAATTCGGTCACAATGCTCAGTCATCAAAGGTGAGATTGGAGGACTAGCAACGGTGTTTGGAGTCTTTTCATCGATGGGGAACTGGCTTGGAGTAACAATATTCGTGGCAGCCGTATGTAAGAGGGGGCGACAACATGCATGAAGTCCAAAGTCCTACCTTTCAGGGTGAAATCCCAATGTCTGGCCTTAATTGGTTGTTCCTGGCACTCGTCTTCTTGGAGCCGTTGTTTTGAGAGCGAAGATTATCTTCAGGGTGAAAACACAAGATATGGCCTTAATTGGTTGTGCCTGGCACCGTTCTTCTTGGAGACGTTGTTTTTGAAGAGATGGACATCAGTTGTTGTTTAGGTGGTGGTTGTGCGGAAATCGCGAGGACTGTAGCTCTATAGCGGGACTTTTCTTTTTATTGTCTTTCGGTTGTGCGCATCCATTGCGTTGTTGCAAAGGCCGGGTGTAATTTGAATCTCAACGATTTTAATATATTTCCCTTTATCAAAAAAAAAAAATAGAAAATACCTAATACACGGATCCGTTCAGTCAATCATTGTCCAAATAACTGTTGGGTCACTACGCCACTGGCCGCCGGCCGCGAGATCGACCATCGCGAGGAGACTGATCGAACGAGTGATCTCTTGGGCACTTGATCGGAACTGCGGACTTGGACACCGGCACGGCACTCCGTTGCCACAACACCTCATACTTTCGTCCGGCGCTGCGTCCGTCAATAATCGGGTCTCGCGGTAATGAACTAAACAGTTGATTGTCCGTATTATTTGTATCGATGTACAAATATTATGTCATCTATGATTATAATGATTCTTTCACCTCACATGAGTTTTTTATATCGTGCCGTACATAACGAGTTGTCGTACATATTTTTTTTTAAACCTCACTTGAGTTTTCTATATCGTGATGTACATAACCAGTTTCCGAATTTTTCAGCTGTGAAGAGAGATGGAGACATTTTATCCCTTTTTCAGAAGCACGCTCAAAGAAGGCAGCCACTACTTCAAAACCTTCTCGGGTTGAAACTATGGTAGAATAGTGCACAAAAGAAAAGGAGGTTGTAGAGAATGATATGCCCATCGCCACCATCGGCGCCGTCGCCGCCATCTGTACTAGCGGTTTATGACATCAACAATCTTCCACATGATCCAAGTGAAAGGCAGCCCATTCAAAACTATCATGTTAATGATCAAGATGCAATTCCAAGAGCACATATTGTTAAAGGACCATTTAAAAAATTTGCACATTCTTTTCCGAAAAGAAAGATCGCAAAAAGAGATCGCCAATTCAATTTTGAATGGATGGATACTTATGACTGTCTTGAATATAGTATCAAGAAATATTATGTGTTTTGCTTTCTATGCTACTTGTTTAAAAGGGGTACTGGGTCAGATGCATTTACCGTTGATGGCTGGAGAAATTGGAATATAGGAGAGAAAGCACTTTTGAAACATCTGGTTTCTAAGGCACACACCGTAGCTCAAGACAGATATGTTGGCTTCATTAATCCCAAGGTATAAATTGATTATCACGTGGAGACGTGGACTGATGAGGATCTTTATCTTTACAAGAAAAGGTTATCTTATTCACTTAGATGTATCAAGTTTCTTTTGCACCAGGGTTTGGCATTCCGTGGACAGATAAAAGTGAAGATTCTAGCAACAGAGGGAACTTTCTTGAGCTTCTAGAGTTTATTGCAGAAAATAGTGAAGAAGTGCATAAGTAGTTTTGGAAAATGCTCCAGGTAACTGCACTTTAACTAGCCCCATGACACAAAAGGACATTATTAAATGTTGTACCGCAGAAACTCGAAAGAAAATAGTTGACTAACTCGGTGATGAGCCCTACGCAAATTTAGCTAATGAATCTAGGGATATATCACATAAAGAACAATTAGCTCTTTCCTTGCGTTATGTTTACCAATCGGGAAGTCCATGTGAGCATTTTATTGGAGTTGTTCATGTAGATGATACTACCTCTTTATCAGTCAAGGATGCAATTGAAGCTTTACTTGCTAGTCAATGTTTGACTATGAGTCAAATCCGTCGTAAAGGTTATGGTGGGCCTAGCAATATGAAAGGAGATGTTAAAGGACTGAAAACATTGATCATGAAAGGATCACCTTATGTTTATTATATCCATTTTTTTACACATCAGCTCCAGCTAGTTCTTATTGCTATTGCGAAGGGCAATGCATGTTACTTTTTTTGATCAAGTGTTTCTCTTGCTGAATATTGTTGGAATTTCCTTTAAGCGGCATAACATGCTTTGAAAAGCTAGGCTTGAGAGTATCAAGAAAACACTTGATTGCGGTGAACTTGAAAGTGGTACTGGATTAAATCAAGAGATGGTTTTGCCTAGACCTGGTGACATTCGGTGGGGATATCATTACAAAATTGTATACAATATTGTTGTTATGTTTTCCACAATTCAAGAAGTACTCACCGAACTTGGAGATGATACTTCATATAAGGACGATTGGACAATAATAAATTATATACTTCTGCATTTAGAATCGTATAACGCGTCCAACCTGGTGCCGAAACTTTGCAAATTAGTAGTTTTTTGGCAGTATAATAAGTCCATTTGTTGCATGTTTCTAAATAGGATTTATTTTCCTTCGTTTGCTACCATTAGAATCTATGAATACTGTAGAGTTAGCCTGGACGTATTCCAGTTGCATTCAAAGCAGTAGAAAAATATTCAGTCTTTTTACACAATGAGTATTGAGTAAAAAAATACTACACCATAGAATCTTTACAAAACCAAAATTGCAGTGACTAACTCTAGCAACTAAAATGGCAGCGACACGTTGTAAACTTTCTGCACTTGAATCTTTACAACATCAAACTTCCAGCGACCAATTCCGGCAACTAAATCCGATGCGGCTAACTGAATCGGC
Source organism: Alopecurus myosuroides (assembly GCA_028641055.1). Lineage (NCBI taxonomy): Eukaryota > Viridiplantae > Streptophyta > Magnoliopsida > Poales > Poaceae > Alopecurus > Alopecurus myosuroides. Next base: position 310,898,389 of record CM054063.1, on the reverse strand, counting down.
ACAGCGTCTCGGCCGCGGGATTGACGTCGTAGTGGAGGAGACTCCCTTGCGGCGAAGTAGTGGTGAGGCCGCCGTCGCCTGGGAGTAGCACCGCACCCGCCGGGTAGCCAATGCGACCGGAATCGCCAGGTACAAGGGGAAGCTCCAGTCATTGTCACGTGAGGGATTCGAAAGGCAGTCTCCGGCTCGCGTGGGAGAGAATCAGCCATCGCATGGAAGGAAGCGCCGCCGGGTCGCGTGAGCGACATCTTGTGCAGGCAAGACACGACGGCCTCACCTTCGGACTAGAAAGCAAAATTGTTCAGATCATGGTCAAGAGTGGGGGGTCATTTTTTAATCATTGTTCACAGCTTAGAGATCCCACTTCTGATCTCACTGGTAGAAAACCCCCTATAGGTTTTTCTCTCTATTACCCAGTAGCTTACCAACCAGGACCATAGGGGGACGGGGCAACCATTCGCGTCGCCTCGAACCCTTTTAATCCCGCGACGTAACACTGTCTGGGACTAAAAGTTGTCTAGCAACCGTTCGCGTCGCCTCACACACTTTTAGTCGACCCGGGGACTAAAACTCGTCGTGACAACTGTTCTCCTAGCCTAAGAGTATTTAGTCCCTGGTCGTAATATGGCCCGGGACTAAATGCCCAAACATTTTTCCTCCCACACTTCGGAAGTTGTTCCACGTCGAGAGAGAGGCTTAAAAACAAAGAATGATCTAATTGCTACAGTAACCACGACAACTATCTTATTCCTCTTCCCTCCTCTCTTCATCCTTCCACATTCTCCATCATGGGACTAGAGATTTTGAATATGACCACACATTGTCGGATTCTTGAAGTCGCCTACAGTAACGAGATAAAGAGGATTTCGGGTTTTCTTAACCTCTTGAAGCAATGGATTTGCGAGGAAGGCGTGGATTTTCTTGGCCTTGATCTCGAGTACACGACCGATCAAAAATGATGTGGCCGTCATCCAAATTTTTCACTAGAGGCGTGTCCTTGTCTTCCAATGGGCAAGCTAAACACAAACTTTCTCTGATCGATCTTCTCCTATCTTTCTTTTCCCATGTTTCACCTCGATCTTATTTTGATTCGATATATATAGAATCCGTGTACGTGTATCCATGTGTATTGGAAATTCCATTTGTATTAATATAGCAAATGTATTAGAAATTGCATATGATAGCAACATGTACGTGTATATATCCATGCGAGTATATTCATATAGCAATATACTATGTATTGTAAATTCCAATCCGTTCATAATTTTTTTCCATTTATATCCAACCTATATGTACATTGGAAAGAATAAATTTGTTGCATCTGTGTATTAACATTTATTCCATTTAATGTTGCAGGAAACAAATACTTGTTGCACAACATTTGTTTCATTTGTTGTTACATTACTTGCTACAGCGGTATTAACATTATTTGTTCCATTTGTTGGTCGTATGTGGAAAAATATAGTTGTTGCAATGGTATTAATATTTGTTTCATTTTTTTTGTTGCAGTAGTGACAAAAATTGTCCCGATTTCCTGGATTTCCTTGTCAACAACGACATAAGTTTTTCTAGCGTTGATATAAGGAATGGCAGGTCAAAGATAAGGAACACATAGGGTATTGAGATACCATCTCAGTGCCATATTGATCTCCAGAACATGGTCCAACTTAAGTAAGTATGAAAGGATTTCGATGGTTGATATGGCAGCCGCATTGATTGATGAAAATTACAGTAGCATGAAGAAAGATTTCTCCACTTCGCAGCCCAATTTTTGGGAGAAGAGCCCTCTTGACAAGATCAACATTGATTATGCATCCATCGATGAGTACATAGCCTCGGAATTGTACCATATTATTAGTATCTTCGGCTATGGGCAGCGTCACCTTGCCTCCCCCCCCCCCCCCCGGTCTCCTACTGATTGTGATTCGGAGGACGAGCAGCTTGTGTAGATGGCCGCCTCTCGTGATGCTGTGTCACACACCTAGTTCCGCGTGTTTGTGTCGTCTATATATATATTATGTACTACTTGGTGTCAAGCCTCTCGTACATGATGTTTATATTCCCTACAAGAGTTATATATGTATAGTACTATATATATATTATATGTATATTAAATGTCCTTGTTTAATTATATATATGATCGGTCTGAGCAAGCTTAATGATGCAATTGATGTACATGTGATGAAATTTCGAAAATTTAATTTGACACTCGAGCTATGCTGAGATGTGGAGTAAGAGAAAAAAAATACCTATCTGAAGTTATATGTTGAAATGACTAACAAATTTGGAGTATATTATGTACATATCGATATATATATATATATATATATATATATATATATATATATACACTAGTAGAAAACAGGGCATTGAGCCAAGCCCAATGGAACCGGATGTGATACAAACCGGTTCAGAAGGGTCTGCCCCTGGGCCCCACCCATGCAGCAAAATGCCCGCAAGGCCTTTAGGACCGGTTTGTAACACAAACCGGTCCTAAAGGACTTGCGGGCCATTTGCTGCAGGGAGGGGGGCCCAGGGGCAGAACCTTTAGAACCGGGTTGTATCACAAACCGGTTCTACAGGTTTTCTCATTTTTTGCAGCCACTGCGGGTCCCGCTGTCATAACCTTTAGAACCGGTTTGTAACACAAACCGGTCCTAAATCCCTCCCCTAAACCCTACATACCACCCCGAGCTCAGCTCATTTTTTCCAGCTCGAGCTCAACTCCATTTTTGCTCTCTTCTTCCTCTTGTGAGGTCTAATCCATCCCCATTTTCTCCACCATTTGTCAAGATTGTTGGTACCCATCGGTTCTACGGTTAGCATCAACGTTCCCTCTTCCGGCATTGCAGGTTTTGCTCGTTTTCTTGCTCATTTCATTTTTGTTGTGCTAGCTAGGTGTTTGATGAAATGCCTAGCTAAGCTAGAATTTGTTATTCATTTTGTTATGTATACAAATTGATGCAATTTGAGCTCAAAATTAATTATGATTTGTGCTTTTTTTAGTGTCGCGCGCCTTGTCCCCTTACTCACTACCGTCAATCGCCCCATCACCGACACAACCTTGGTGAGCCTATTGTTTTTATTTACCAAAACAAATTTTGATTTGTATGATTTACGTATTTACTTGTATATAATTTTCTAGAGCCATGGTTTTGATATCCGTCCCCGTTGGCCCTCGTCCAGTCTATGATTCGGATGTGGTATATTATCTTTTTTCACTACATATTTTCATTTCCTGATTATACGACAATTACTTACGCCGACCAACTTGACATAGATATTTTTATATAGGAGGTAGTGGAACCGGAAATGCCAGTCGACCCTATTGTTGAGAAGTTATACTTAGTTGAACAAGAAAATATTGGCTTGAAAGAAAGATTGAAAAAAACTGAAGAAAGGTTGGAAAAAACTGAAAGAGAGAAGATGACCTTGGAAAAGGTTCTTGCCGGTGTCATCGATAGTCACAAGAGCGAGATGGACGCAATGCGCCTGAAGATTAGAAAGATTAGGAAATATGCAATTAGTAAAGAGGCTTGGTATCATTATGTCGTCGGGTCAATTGTTACCTTTGTTGCGATTTTGATCGCATTTGTTGTTGTTTTTAAATGCATTAATTAGAGAGAATTTTTATGGATGGTTTCAGTGTGTATTTTTCTGAGAACTATATATGTATATATGGTCACTATACGCTAGTTTGGTATTAACGTGTGATGAACTTTTTGTATTAATTAACTAATTTAGTCATGATGATTTAGCATATATAATGGTTGTTGATAAATTTATATAATGCAGATGAACCGGCAATGGATGTACACTGATCGACGTCGTCCCGAATTCCTTAATGGCATGCATAGTTTTCTCAATGTGGCTGAGAAAAACAGGCAGAATGGATTTATTTTTTGTCCATGTAAAAAATGCCAGAATAAGAGGAATTTCCCTAGCTCAAGAACCATACACACCCACCTGTTGCAAGAAGGCTTCATGCCCAGTTATTTTTGTTGGACCAAGCACGGAGAAAGAGGGGTTATAATGGAAGACAATGAAGAAGAAGAGGATAATGATGAGTATCCTATGTTCGATGAACACGGTGATACTGAAATGGGGGAAGATGAGCCTGAACTTGAGGACATTGTTGATGAGTCTGATGATGATCTTCGTCAGGTCATTCGTGAAGAACAGATAAACTGCGCAAGTGAAAACGAGAGGTTGAAGTTGGAGCGCATGTTAGAAGACCACAAAAAATTGTTGTACCCAACTTGCGAAGATGGCCAGAAAAAACTGGGCACCACCCTTGAATTGCTGCAATGGAAGGCAGAGAATGGATTATCTGACAAGAGATTTGAAAACCTGCTGAAAATAATGAAGAAGATGCTTCCAAGAAATAATGTGCTGCCCTGCAGTACATACGAAGCAAAGAAGGTTGTCTGCCCTCTAGGATTGGAAGTGCATAAGATACATGCATGCATCAATGACTGCATCCTCTACCGCGGCCAGCACGAGAATTTAAATGCCTGCCCGGTATGCGGTGCATTTCGGTATAAGATCAGGCGAGATGACCCTGGTGATGTTGAGGGCGACGATCGCCCCAGGAAGAGGGTTCCTGCCAAGGTGATGTGGCATGCTCCTATAATACCACGGTTGAAACGTTTGTTCCGAAACAAAGAGCATGCCAAGTTGTTGCGATGGCACAAAGAAGACCGTAAGGAAGACGATATGCTGAGACACCCCGCTGATGGGTCGCAGTGGAGAAACATCGACGATAAGTACGAGGACTTTGCACGTGACGCAAGAAACTTAAGGTTTGGTCTGAGTACAGATGGCCTGAATCCATTTGGGGAGCAGAGTAGCAGTCATAGCACCTGGCCCGTGACTCTATGTATCTATAACCTTCCTCCTTGGTTATGCATGAAGCGTAAGTTCATTATGATGCCAGTGCTTATCCCAGGCCCGTCGCAACCCGGCAACAACATTGATGTGTACCTGAGGCCACTGGTTGATGAACTTTTAGAGTTGTGGGCTGACGAAGGTGTACGTGTGTGGGACGAGTACAAACAAGAGGAATTTGACCTACGAGGGTTGCTGTTTGTTACCATCAATGATTGGCCCGCTCTTAGTAACATCTCAGGACAGTCAAACAAGGGATACAGCGCATGCACACACTGTTTAGGCGAGACAGAAAGTATACATATAGGCAAGAATGTGTACCCGGGGCATCGTCGATTTCTTCCAGACAGGCATCCCGTAAGAAAGAAAGGAAAGCATTTCAAAGGCGAGGCAGATACACGGAGGAAGCCAACCCTCCCTAAAGGTACTGATATATATGACATGGTCAAAGATATAAAAGTAATCTTTGGAAAGGGTCCTGGCGCACAATCTGTTCCAAATGACGCCGACAACCACGTAGCCATGTGGAAGAAGAAATCTATATTCTGGGAACTACCCTATTGGAAATTCCTAGAGGTTCGCTCTGCGATCGACGTGATGCACGTGACGAAAAATATTTGCGTGAACCTGCTAAACTTATTGGGCGTGCATGGGAAGAAGTCAAGAGATACACCAAAAGCACGGCTGCACCACCAACGTATGCACGAACGAGACGACCTGATGAATCCAGAGAATTTCAAAGGTCCTGCCAGCTACGCTCTTACCAAGGAAGAGAAGGAGATCTTTTTCCAAGTCCTGAGTAGTATCAAGGTCCCGTCTGGCTACTCGTCGAACATAAAAGGAATACTAAACCTGGAAGAGAAAAAGTTCCAAAACCTTAAGTCTCATGACTGCCACGTGATCATGACCCAGTTACTTCCGATTGCATTGAGGGGGCTTCTACCAGAAAACGTGCGAGTACCCATTGTGAAGCTATGTGCATTCCTCAACGCAATTTCTCAGAAGGCAATCGATCCAGCAACTCTACCAAGTTTACAGAAGGACGTGGTCCAATGTCTTGTCAGCTTCGAGTTGGTGTTCCCACCAACCTTTTTCAATATTATGACGCACCTCATAGTTCACCTAGTCCAAGAGATTTCCGTTCTCGGTCCTGTATTCTTACACAATATGTTCCCCTTTGAGAGGTTCATGGGAGTCTTGAAGAATTATGTTAGAAACCGTGCTAGACCAGAAGGAAGCATGGTCAAGGCTATGGAACAGAGGAGGTCATTGAGTTTTGTGTTGACTTTATTCCTGACCTGAACCCGATCGGGGTTCCTCAGTCGCGCCATGAGGGGAGACTGCGTGGAAAAGGCACGCTAGGAAAGAAATCAACAACATGTATGGACGAGCAATCTTTCAGTCAAGCACACTACACAGTTCTAGTTAATTCCAGCTTGGCGGCTCCATATATCCAGGAACACACGGATATTTTACGCTCGGAATATCCGGAGCAACCTGAAGATTTCATTGCTAAAGAACACGCGAAGACTTTCGGAGGTTGGTTGCAAAGACGTCTGATTAATGACAACATTGTTGAAGATGAGCTATACTTGTTGGCCAAGCAACCATCTTCGACTGTATTGACCTTTAAAGGGTACGAGATAAATGGTAACATATTTTACACGGCAGAACAAGATAAAAAGAGCACCAACCAAAACAGTGGCGTCCGGTTTGATGCAAAAGACGACAACGGGCAAAGGGTCACATACTATGGTTACATAGAGCAGATATGGGAACTTGACTACGGACCTTCCTTTAAGGTCCCTTTGTTCTGGTGCAAATGGTTCAACCTGTCAGGCGTGAAGGTAGACCCGAAGTACGGAATGACAACAGTGGATCAGAAGAATCTTGGGTACGACAATGATCAATTCGTCCTAGCCAATGATGTGGCTCAGGTTTTCTATGTGAAGGACATGTCTAGCAGACCGAGAAAAACAAAAGATAAAGAAACGAATACATCAGACGATGAGCCAAGGCGCCACATAGTTCTTTCAGGGAAAAGAAACATCGTGGGAGTCGAGGACAAGACAGACATGTCAGAAGATTACATTAAATTTGATGAAATTCCTCCCTTCAAAGTCAAAGATGATCCTAGCATTCAGTTAAATGATGAAGATGTTCCATGGTTACGGCGCAATCAGAAGAAAGGCAAGAAGAAAAATAGAAACGGATCGTCCCTTTAGTACCGGTTGGGGACACCAACCGGGACTAAATGGGTTAGGGTTTCGTTTGGACCATTCAGATAGAATCACACGGATCGTGTGTTTGTTTCAACCGCTTGTGAGTCGTTGGATCCGGGGTGTGTTTCTTTCCAGCTGTTGTGAGCCGTTCGATCAGGGCTACGGTGTGTTTCTTTCGAGCTGTTGGATGAGATGTTTCTTAACCGTTGGATCAAAACCCTAGCTCAACACTTTGTGAGCCAGAGGACCCTATATATAGCCCAGCTTCATACACCGTTCAGTTCATCTCCCAAATACAAAACATCCGGATTCGCCAGCATACGCCCCGCGGTGCATTTGGTATGCATATATGCACTCAGTAGCCACTGCGGGGTTGTATACTGGCGATACCGTTTGTTTTGTTCTACACCCTCCTTTAAGGTTTGATACATCATATACTCAGTTCATCGAGCAAATACAAAACATCCGGATTCGCCATCATACGTCCGGCCGTGCATTTGGTATGCATATATGCACCCAGTAGCCACGGTCGGGCTGTATGATGGCGATACCGTCTGTTTTGTTCCACACCCCCCTTAAGGTTTGATACATCATATACTCAGTTCATCGAGCAAATACAAAACATCCGGATTCGCCGTCATACGTCCAGCCGTGCATTTGGTATGCATATATATATGCACCCAGTAGCCACGGTTGGGCTGTATGATGGCGATACCGTTTGTTTTGTTCTACACCCCCCTTTGGAAACAGAAAGAAGAAGAAAAAGAAATGTGTGCCCCCCTGTACAGGCCTTTAGGACCGGTTGCCGTTAACAACCGGTGCTAAAGACCCTTTCGCAACGGTTGCCGTTAACAACCGGTTTGCCGTTAACAACCGGTGCTAAAGACCCTTTAGCACCGGTTGTTAACCGCAACCGGTACCAAGAAAGGCAAGAGTAAGATTGTGACGACCGGTTGTCACAGAGGCAGACAGAAGAAGTCACGGTATGGCAGTCACGTATTCAACATCAACCAAGAAAGGCAAGCGTAAGATTGTGATGAAAGGTTGACAGAGGAAAATACTAACAATATATGTATGTACTTTTTAAAAGTGAGAAACAAAGTACCAGCGGGCTAGTATACCAATCGCGCTAAATCAATCTACATGTATGGTATCTCGCTAAATCAATCTATATATATGTATCCACGATATATATGCTCGATGTATCACTTGCGCTCTCACTTCTCGTTGCCTTACTCATTACCCACCCTAACTTACCACAGGCGCATAGACTACAATATGCGCCTGGGGTAACATTACCGCAGGCGCATAGACAGAATATGCGCCTGGGCTAAGAGCTATACCACAGGCGCATGGTGTGCAATGTGCGCCTGGGGTAATTGATCAGATTACATTAAATTTGATGAAATTCCTCCCTTCAAAGTCAAAGATGATCCTAGCATTCAGTTAAATGATGAAGATGTTCCATAGTTACGGCGCAATCAGAAGAAAGACAAGAAGACAAATAGAAACGGATCGTCCCTTTAGTACCGGTTGGGGACACCAACCGGGACTAAATGGGTTAGGGTTTCGTTTGGACCAATCAGATAGAATCACACGGATCGTGTGTTTGTTTCAACCGCTTGTGAGTCGTTGGATCCGGGGTGTGTTTCTTTCCAGCTGTTGTGAGCCGTTCGATCAGGGCTACGGTGTGTTTCTTTCGAGCTGTTGTGAGCCGTTGGGATGTTTCTTAACCGTTGGATCAAAACCCTAGCTCAACACTTTGTGAGCCAGAGGACCCTATATATGCACCCAGTAGCCACTGTCGCTCCTCGAGCGCTTCTTCTCCATCCCTCTGCACCGTCGCGCTTCCACCATGCCTCCGAGGAGGAACAGCACCACCGGTTTCCGCGGCGTCCGAGCACGGCAGAACGGAATGTTCAGCGCAGATATTCGCTGGGGGGACGACCGCATCCCCCTCGGCACCTTTGCGACGGCGGCAGAGGCAGCCCGCGCCTGGGACGCGGCGGCCTGGCGCCTCAACCGCCCGCGGTCGCTGATGAACTTCAACGACTGCCACACAGTCTGGGAAGCGGAGGCCAGGGCGACGAAGCCACAGATCATCACTGCCGCCGACCACCTCCACCTCCGCCACCACGCGTTTCAGGGCCTAGTCGACGCCAGGGAAGACCGCGTCGTCCGCGATTATTACCGGAACAACCCGGGGGAGGAGAGCGCCGACGAGGAGCTCTGGCAAACACGCGCGGGTCAGCGGGCGGAGCGCCGCCTCGAACGCCACCTCGCGTTAGATGCGGCTCGGGAGGTGAGGACGAGGGCGCTGCAAGAGCTTCGTCAGGCCGACCGCGCCGGCGAAGTCTGGGCCTCCGACGATCCGAGGTGGGGGCCTATCTCGGACATACCATCATGCACCTCCGATGATGACGAGGAGGTCACCGACGAGTTCGGCGACGATGATGACCCGGAGGAGGTCACCGACGAGTTCCCCGACGACGATGGCGAGGAGTAGTGTTCGTCTGTTTTCTCTTTTTAATAAAAGAATTTGTATTCCGGCGACACTGCGGCAATCGCTAAATCAATCTGTATGGTATCTCGCTAAATCAATCTATATATATGTATCCACGATATATATGCTCGATGTATCACTTGCGCTCTCACTTCTCGTTGCCTTACTCATTACCCACCCTAACTTACCACAGGCGCATAAACAGCAAAATGCGCCTAGGGTAACTTTACCGCAGGCGCACAGTAAGGAAATGCGCCTGGGATAAGAGATTTACCGCAGGCGCATTTTGTGTAAAGTGCGCCTGGGGTAAGTGATCACATATACAGAAACAGTAGTTTTTCTGTTTTGTTTTCTTGATGTGTTTTTGTTTGTCTGTTTTGAAATGTGTGTTTGACATAATATAGAAATAGTTTAGCTAGGAATTAATATAGAAATAATATCCATTACATAATAATATATACATTACATGATAATATATCCATTACATACTAATATATCCATTACATGCATATATCGAACACAAGAGGCGGTACACAAACAACATCTATGGATCCGTCGAGTAGAAGCGGAACAACTCGTAGGAGACGTATGCATCTATGGCTGCATACGTGATGTTGGTCCAGTCCAGTGGGTTCTTCTCCCACAACCAGTGATTCTTCGAGGGGAAATCAGTCTTCATGGTTCCGTAGCCTTCGTGGATGAAGGCACTTGCCATGCGAGCCATACCGGTCTTTGGCCCGTTCAAATGGATAAGACCCTGAATATCAATGTAGTGATCTTCAGGTATCACAATACCCAAGCGCATCAACTTCGGACGGTCTTGCGTGTTGTCAACGCTGCAAAAGTCATACCCCTTGTTGACAAGAAAATCAACAAGTGCCGGAGAATGCTTTGAACTACTGCAACAAGAAAAATTTGATACGTGTACGTGTTAGATATATGGCAACACATGTATTCTTCACATGCAACAAACAAATCGAAGATGCAAGTTGTACGTGTGCGTTACCTTGACCATTGGAATACCAAAACGGACTCCTTGAACGCAATCTGGATGACTGCAACATTCCGTTTATCCGCCGTATACTCTAAATCAAGCCCGAAAAACCGGTGTTCTTCGGGAGAGGAGAAATACAGATTGGTCAAATACCCAATAGCACCGGGGAGCTCCTCGCAGTTGTTGGTGTAGAACACGTCGAGACTTTTGCCGCATGGTGTGGGCACATCATATCTCTTAGAAACTTCAGCCATGGTGCTTAGTGGAGGAAGATCAAGAGAGGAAGAAGAAGAGACAGAGGAAGAAGAGAAGAAACAGAGACTCGCGATCGGGCCGGTGCGCACTGTAGCAATAAAACCGCCGCGCGCGGGAGGCGAGCAGTTTGTATTAAGACCTTTAGCACCGGTTGCTAACACAAACCGGTGCTAAAGGCCTGTAGTGGGCGCGCAGTCTGGGTGTGGCCCCAACTACAGGCCTTTAGCACCGGTTTGTGTTAGCAACCGGTGCTAAAGACCCTTTCGCACCGGTTGCTAACACAAACCGGTGCTAAAGGCCTGTAGTGGGGCGATATCTCCAGGACTTGTGAAATTTTGGCCTCATTTCGTTCGCGCGTCTTCTCCTCTACCTAGCTACGGCGAAGCCCTGCGCGGTCCGCCTCGTCGCCGTCCGTCCGCCTCGTCGCCGTCGCCGTCTGCCTCCGCGTCCTCGGTCCGCCGCGCCTCCGTCGCCGTCTGCCTCCGCGCGACCCCGCGTCCATCGCCGTCGCCGTCGATCCCCCGCGCGGCCCCGTTCGTCCGCCTCTCCGTCGCGCCGTCGCGCCGTCCGCCTCCGTCGCGCGTCGTCCGCCTCTCCGTCGCGCCGTCGCGCCGTCCACCTCCGTCGCGCGTCCGTCTCGCCTCCGCCTCCGCCGCCCCGCCTCTCGCCCCTCGATCGCCGTCGCCCCGTCGCCGGCCACGTACGGTAATTAAGTTTTAATTTCTTTTTTTTTCAATTTTGTTTTAGTGTTAGAGTTTTTTTAGAGTTATTAGTTAGATTGTTTAGTGTTAGATTGTTTTTAGAGTTAGTGTTAGTGTTAGAAATTTTTAGATTTAATTAGTGTTAGATTTTTTTAGAGTTATTAGTGTTAGTGTTAGAATTTAGTGTTAGAAATTTTTAGAGTTAGTGTTAGATTTTTTTTAGTGCTTTATTTTGTTTTTACAATTTTGTTTAGTGTTAGAATTTTTCTGTTAGAATGTTGTGTTAGAAAATTTCACTAAGTTAGTGTTAGAAAATTTCAGAAAGTTAGAATAACTATATAATTTCAGTAAGTTAAAATTTTTCACTAAGTTACCATATTGTTCCTGTTTAACTTTCATCTTATTTCTGTTATATTTCTAAATTTACTATTTTTTACTAAGTTATGGAATATTTACTTAGTCCGGGCAGGTTTTTAGTTCATGTCTTTGTTGGACCCGCCGGGGGATGTCCGGGACTGGGCCCCGCCAGGCTGGCATTGGGAGCTCCTTAGTACCGGGGCACGCGGCTTGGTGAGAAATCCGGGTGACGTGGTCGACCCGGATATTCTTTGGTGGCCATCGCGTGGGCCACGCTCGGTGCGGAGAGAGCCGGCCCCTGAGGAGGTGGTACAACAGCGTATCAGGGAGGAGGACGAGCACGTCCGTCGCTACATGTACTTGCCGTGATAGAAGCAAGAAAAAGACGAGTGAACGGATATCGACATTAGAAGAAAAGGTGGATTTTCTCTTGAAGAAAGGGGGACACCCTCTACCTGACACTGAAGAGGAGGTAGAACATCGTCCTGCACTTGATCTGCAAATAGAAGACGATCATGCCGTCCCATCTCAGCATAGAAGCAGCGTGGGTTCCACGCACCTGCAGCTAGAAGACGGTCGTGCAGTCGAACCGTCGGCGCCTCACTACCCCGTGGATGATATCACGGAGAAGACAAACTGTGAGATACATATGCCAATGGGGAACATATCCTTCAGGGTGGCGTCAGGCTATGCTTTACCGAATCAACCTGGAGCAACCTACCATGGTGGTCAGATTCCAGCATCCCATGCCCGTGTCGGGTTGTCAACAATTACGCCGGGATGCCATTCAATTGAGCTCAGTATTCCTGGAGGTGAGGGCGAGAAGACACTGGGAGAAATGGAGCTTGGTATCATCTTGTGGAATAAGAAACACATCGTGTTCCCTAACTCGGCGCCAAGGCCACCGACTCCTCCAGGTACGAATGCACCATACCTCCATCCATTACTGAATGTTGCACCACATGTTATCTTATTTTTAATAGTTTTTTCACATTCGTACAGAGAATGCACGACCTCCAAGTCCACCCCCCAACGAACCTCCAAGTCCACCCCACAACGAAGATTGGCCGGAGCCCGAGGCCGAGGGTCCATCGCCCGTGCACTCCCGTGAGCCGACGGATGCGCCCACTACGGGTACGACAAAGCGGAAGCTGCAGTTCAGAAGAAACGGGACTCCTCCCAAGAAGAGACCAAGGAAATCCAAGAAAGTCAAGAGTCCCCCGAAGTTACCAGGCTTGATGACTGAGGAGGAACTAACCAATGCAGTGGCATCCAAAACCAAGGCATGGTTCGCACAGTTTCCCCAGAAGCCCCCTCCAGACGTCTGGAAGGAAACTCTGAAGGACATCCCAAAGTGGAAAATTGAGCGGACCATCGACAACTTATATTATCCTGCACCGCCGCCACCGCCGCCCCTTTCAGACTATGAACGGTATATTGAAAAGAAGCACGCCGCACAGATGAAGCAGGCGGAGCAGACGAAATGCGGGAAACAAGTTCCCCAGCTCGGACAACAAGAAGCACAGTCAGTTGGCCCGCTCAAGGTCTTATCTGACGCGGCTTCAGTGTCCTGTCCACGCATGGGCGACGTGGGTTACGCTATTGCTGATGTGGTATATAAATACAAGCCCGGGCACCCTCTGGTCGAAGATCCTACTGCTCTAACAACCCAATTACGGAGTTTACATGATTGGTACTTGGAGGCCGCAAGGCAGGAGAGAGACTGTATCATGGCTCAAATTCAGGATCAACACTACTTCGGAGATTACGGTGTCGAGCTTGGGTTCGATGATTTCTTCCAGATGTACAATCAACGTGCCCTCGACAAGTTTATCCTCAGCTGCTACTGTTTGTAAGTGATTTATTTGTGTAATTTAATTATTTAGTTAAGCTCGCGTTCGTTGCCCGTATAATTATCACTGACGACATTCTTTTTGTACGCTACTATGCAGAATGAAGATTCGTGAATGCAGACTGGCAGGAATCTGGGACTTTGGGTTCATTGACCCGTATTCGTATCATCAAACCACAGTAGAAACGTTCAACAAGACTACACCGGATGATTTGCTAAGCTTTTTGAAGCGACAAAATACCAAAAAAGAAATACTTTGGCCCTACGCATTCAGGTGAGTGTTACTGTCTTGTAGACATTCCATTTTGCTTACCTGATGTTAAGTGTAATTGATGAGTATGCATGACTGCGTGTGTACACGTGCGCAGCGGCCACTTCATATTGTTCATCATTAGAATCGATAGAGGACAAGTTGAAGTCTGGGACTCGTTAAACTGGGGCGCTGACAGATGGAAGAGCGCGCGCCAGATGCTTCAAAAGTATATATATATCAGCCTCTTTCGTTCATCGGCCTCTTTTTCGTTCATTCCCTGATATCAAGTAAGTAATAATTAACTCTTCTATTCATTTTTCTTTTGTCGCCCAGGGTTTGGCAAATGTTCATCAAGGAAGAACCCGGTACATGGGCAGACAAGCTCAACTTTCAGATTAACACAGTAAGTAGTACTACGTACCCTGATTTAAATACCATTACCATTCTCTTGATTATTATTAATTTGACTGAATTATGTTTCTCGTATATAGAAAGTCCCGCAACAACCACAGGGAACTGATTATTGTGGATACTACGTCTGCGAGTTCATTCACAGGAGGATCAATGAGAAATCCCGTACTACCAGAACTCTAGAGGTACGTAACCGGATCTTCACAACTTTATTTATGTTGCCATTAATTATGTTTAGTTTTGTTCATAACTTAATTGTTTTCATCTACTTCTTTTCAAGATGGCACGAAAGCGGGCGCAGCTCAAACCAATCGACCGTTGCAAGGCTATTGCAGAGGAATTGGCAGGATTTCTTCTCACGCAAGTCATAGCAGAAGACGGAGAATTTTTCCATCCTATGAACCAATTATAGCCAGCTCCCTTCTCTATGCAAGTATACAACTATTCAAAACGAACCTCAGATTATGTAATTATCGGTCGATTACTTCGTGTTACATGTATATATATATGTACTACTATTTGGTGCATCAACATTTAACCGCAAACAGAAACGGAAACACGTAAACGGAAACCCTGAAGATACGGAACACGCCCTAAACCCTAAACCCTAAATACGGAATTGGAAACCCTGAAAAGAAAAAAGAAAAAAAAAAGAGACAAAAAACTTTAGGACCGGTTGGTACTACCAACCGGTTCTAAAGGTCCTCCGCCTGCGCGCTCTCTTCGGCGCCCACGTGGAGGCCTTTAGAACCGGTTGGTGACTGACCGGTTCTAAAGGGGGGGGGCTTTAGTCCCGGATACGTAGCACCGGTTTTGTATCCGAGTCCAAAGGCCCTTACAAACCGGTGCTACTGGCCTGTTCTCCACCAGTGATATATATATATATATATATATATATATATATATATATATAGGGTCGCGCTATTTGACACCCAGGGTGC
This sequence comes from Alopecurus myosuroides, assembly GCA_028641055.1. Lineage (NCBI taxonomy): Eukaryota > Viridiplantae > Streptophyta > Magnoliopsida > Poales > Poaceae > Alopecurus > Alopecurus myosuroides. The sequence goes on along the minus strand of CM054063.1, from coordinate 310,883,013 downwards.
AGAATAGTTATTCTACACCCACCCTGTATCTTTTGAACCGTATAGGATTTTTACGTCACGTAAATTTTGTCGTGTTCCTTATGTCGAATAGAACGTAAGAAAATATATACATGACATAAAAAATTTATTTAAGTGACGGTACAAAAAAAATGAAATAATACACATTTTTATGTTGTTTTTATGACTTTTATGTTGGTATGACTCATATTTTTTTCGTATTTATGCCGAGTATTCTCTTATGGATCAAACATGAACGTAAATAATTACATACATAACATAACTTTTTGACTTGGGAACATAAAACTAATTGTGGGTGCAAAATAAGTTTTCTGCACCCAGGGTGCCAAATAGGGTGTCTATATATATATATATATATATATATATTTCGTTCTTCCTAAATGGTCGAACTCAGAACCCTTGCTCCCCGTTTACTAGAGTGAATTCTTGACTTGTTTCTCCTTTCGTTCCCGAGTAAAGATCTAGCTACGTTCCTAATAAAGACTGGTTCTCTCTCCGTTCTGAAGAGAGAGAAGACAGATCCAAAAGAAATACCAAGCAAATACAAAGAAACTGAAAGAAGATATGTATACCCATGGTACTCGGAGAGGAGGAGAAGAGCCCTCGTCTGAAGAAGTGTCAAACCAAAATACCCAATAAGCATAAGCATTAGCTCTCCCTGAAAAGGAGGTGATCCAGCCGCACCTTCCAGTACGGCTACCTTGTTACGACTTCACTCCAGTCGCAAGCCTAGCCTTAGGCATCCCCCTCCTTACGGTTAAGGGTAATGACTTCAAACATGGCCAGCTCCTATAGTGTGACGGGCGGTGTGTACAAGGCCCGGGAACGGATTCACCGCCGTATGTATATATATATATATATATATATATATATATATATATATATATATATATATATATATATATTGATGATGGAAAATATGATATGGAAGGTCGATCATATATATTTGAATTTCTCTAATTTTTCTAATCTACTTAGACAATATCATTTTGCCAATTTTTTATTTCACAGATATTCAATATTATTAAAGCAACAAAATTAAATATTATTTCAATTAATTAATGATTATTTTAATTCAATATAATTATTACTTATTTATTTTTGTTTAACTAAATAATTTTGGGATTCACAAAATAAAGACGTGCGACATCATAGTTTAAAATTTAACATGATTGACATCATACTATTGTCAGTAAAACATGATTTGCTTCTTGTAAGTTAAGAGTGAATGAACCCAGAACTTAGGCGTGCTGAGAGGAGAGTAGTCTGGGGATGGGTGACCTAGTAGAAAGTGTTAGTTCAGGGTGAAAAAAGAATGATTAGAGTTATAAAATAATTGAGACTAAGAGAGAATGAGTCGATATAGAAATAATAGAGACTAAATAAAAAAGGAAAATCGAAAAAAAGAAAAAATAATCTAGTCCCGGGTTCTATTATCACCGGAGAATAAAAGTGGTGCCCCAAGAGCGCCCCCGTGGGCTGCCCTCTAGTCGCGGTTCATGGGTGGTGGGACAAAGGGGGGCCCTCTAGTCCCGGCCGAGTAGTCCCGGATTGAAATCTGGGACTAGAGCCCCTTACAGCCCGGGAGTAGAGGCCCGTTTTCTACTAGAGTCTGTACCATCAGTGATGCATCCTACGACCCGCAAAAAAGTTTGCAAGTTTACACTGAAAAGTAGTTTTCACATGAGACGTTTCCTTTATCCACATCATCTAAATTAATTTTGATAGCCAGATCTAGAATATATGGTAAGATTTTATTAAAAAGTATTAGTTGTACATGTTTGGAAACCAACTTAACACATTTTATCTCCACTACTTATAAAAGAGCAAACTTGGCAGGAAAATTAGATCTGAGCCGTCCATAGGAATCCATCGAACGGTTCAAATTCGTCCATTCTCCCCACCCCTAGCACACCGCACCAGATTTCCTCCAATACGGTAATTAACGCCCCTATCACCGCCAACCGCAGTCCCGCCCGCCACATCCCTCCCGATCTGTAATTTCTCTCCTTGATTCATCTGCCCCCCCTCTCGCCGAACACGAAAGAGTCGGATCCGTAACATCTCAAGCAAGGAGATGTTGCGAGCCAGTGCCCTCGAACGACGCACCGGCCGTGTTGAAGGCGTGGAGTGCAGGCTAGATGGTCGCCGCACGCCGAGTCCCCACCCATATCCGCCGTCGAGGGCGCCCGTTGTGACCCTCCGGTAGCCGGAAGCGCCACCGTCCGCAGCGTCCAAGCCAGCACCAGGCGGAGTCGTCGTCCGTCGTGCCTCGCTGTGATCGGCACGTGTGCAGCTGGGTTCGTGGCTGCGCTCGAGCTGCCGCGCGAGGGCCACGTCCGTCGGCGTTGGTGCCACCTTTCTCGACGACCTGCCCGACACGGCGGTGTTCACTAGACCAGTATGCGTCCCTCTGCTCCAACCTCTCAGGCAAGCTCGCGGGCTTTGTTGACTTCCCCTTCGTTGCCGACGAGGGCGCCGACGACCCCCGCACCACGCAGGTATCCGAGCATGACCGCGTGAGGGGATGCTCTGGTATCAGGATTTCGCGCCGGGATTTTGTCTCCCCTGGCTGGTCTATGTCCACAGGGGAAGCGAGCACGGGGAGTTGGAGGGTTTCGTACTGCTAGAGGACTCTCGGCGACGCTAAAATTGAAGGACTAGACCTGGAGGAGAAGGACTTCGACCCGTCGTCGTTTGCAACATCACCAAGACGCGCATTGCCGACATGGCTGGTATATATATGTGGAGTTGTAGTGTACAGGTGCTACTGGTCATCAAAGTGAAGCTGCCGCTAGCTGCTACTGTATGTAATATGCTACGGGCACAGAAACAGATAATGGTGACCTATAGAATGATTTTTCCACGCATAGATGGTTGGCCCGGTAAGAAGTTGCTCAGCTACAATTACCATCTGCCCGACCCCATTCGACAAGTCTGTAATCCATCCCTTTGCTTCCTAATCCAGGTGCTATGAGTTCGTTAAATTTGCATATATATCTTATTGGTAGCTAGGTTCCGGTGATAATTGGATTCCATCCCAGTGGGATGGACATTTATGAAAATGAGGATCGACATTGCTTGTGTGGCCAAAGAGGTCCATGCATGTTGCCATTCCATGTGCCCATTAGTCTGAATTGGTAAATTTGCTCATATGGCTAGCAACGTGCATTTATCTTGGCCGCCTCCATGGAATACATTTTCGTAAATTGTACAATCCCAATATGATGACTTATGGATTTATCGCCACTTGAGTATATAGGGTTAAATATTGGTGAAGACGTGCAACGCAAGTACATGATTACTATAGTGTTGAAAAGGTCACATATCAAACACAGCTAACCATGGACCATACTAATAGAAGTTGTTAAAAAATTAAACTTGTACACTCAGGTTGAAACATGATAGTCGAAATAAAGGAAACCAACCGAGTGGATATTTGGTGGTCCCGAGCACCACAGAATTTATTAGATAGCTCTCCTGACATTTTAAAATTTTAAAAAATTCTAATTATGATTTCCAAGAAAATTAGATAGTTGATTTAACGATTGGGCATCATTTATTAGGTAATAGGGTCGCCACCAACTAAATGGGGGCACGCCCTTGAGCAAAGCGACTTGGCATATTATATATAATGATATGACCGTGGGCATGATCAACTCACTCACTATCACCATGCATTCCTCGCTTTGGCTTTCAATTTTCTACAAGCAGATTGTTGCACAACAAATCAGCTACCAGCCTACCATCAGCACAATTTAGGATATGGGCTTAGGAGGCAGCCGGGAAAGAAGTGTGATGTATGTCGTTGTATTGTTTGCGTATATTACCCGAGTCGGTACGGGATAGCTTCAACCACTCTACTCTTTGTGGTTGTGCGTGGCACTCATTCGTCTCAAGACGGATGCCTTGGAGACCAACGGCCCACACCACCGGCCCACTATCTACAAAAGTGGTACTAAGATTGCGGGCTGGCTATCAGTAGTCTACAAGGCCAGTAGCCGAGCAGCAAAGGATAGGGAATGGCTTCCTGCCGTCTCATAATTTTTTTTAAATAAAGCATGCCAAGATTGCATGGTAAACAGAGGTGCAAAATGCAGACCGTAAAATCATCACCCCAGCTTTGTGTCTTCGACTTGTCTATTTCAGCATTGTTTGCCCTAACGGGAGATTTCAAGTTGTGAACACATGTTTGCTAGGCTATCAAATAAAGCTACACTCGCGTAAATTTGTATCAAAATGAGATGAGTGGGAACTATCACTTCAAACAGATCAAAATGAGATTGGGGATGGACTGATACAAGAGATGGAAAGATATTGAGAATTAATGCAACAAAGGCCTATTCGGTTCGCAGGCTTAAAATTAGCATATTAATAGGAAAACATACAAAAGGATATACATGTATGTGCAAACCATAGGATAAAAAATACAATATTTTTTTTGTAAATTTTGACTCGAGAGATTGAGAAGATATGTAATTCGGATCAGGGATTACACTGCTCCTATTGTTCTAGAAAAAAATTACGCTTAGGATTGAACTATAATTCAACATTGAGTCCCGGTTTTATAAACTATATTGTTTTAATTTTGATTTTTGCAATGTTTCCGATCGGTACTGAAATCACTGAATTTGTATGATTTTCAGATTACAGTTTCACCAACAGATATGTATTTTCTCTCACATTTTTCCACATATTCAAAATTTCGGGAAGTTTCTTGAAATTTACTTGAATTTCTGTTTAGTCCTCAGTTATAGGAAATTTTTACCGAAATATAACTATTCTAGTGTCTATCAAAATTAAAGAAATTCTGTGTGTTTCGATGAAATTTATTGAAAGTTATTTCCACTGGATGGTTGGATACTTAACTCCATCCCTAGCTACGAGCTCAAAGTTCAAATATTCTCATTTGCATGGGCTGAAGACTATCCATGCTACGACTATGCATCAAAGAAATATAGTGCAAGGATGTCCCTCTGATGAGTATATTTTGTAGTGATTGTGGGTTTCGTTTGTTACTTCAGTTACTCATTGAATTTATTATTTTATCCCCATTGTTTCTCTTTAAATTGATAGGCAAATAGCACTACTACTAACACAACTACAAGCTGAGTAGTGGGATAAATCATAGTGATTGTGTCATGCATCCTCCAAGCAGAAGCCTACATGGCTTGCGAGGATATAGGTGAACATACATATGGACCAACCATGCCACACAACCCTGGAAAATTTATGAACTAAAAATGTGAACCCAAGAGGTGCACAACTACTAGTTCAATGGTGCTCGGGCCATTAACTAATTGGATATAAAATCGAGACATGAGTTGGCTATAACACATGGGTAGGGATTAGGAGGGTGTGACATGATATATTTGTGTGTTTTCTTATTCTCCTCCAGCCGTTCTTGAAAGGCTTTTCTTGTGTCCAATCGATCTAGAAGTGGTGGTTGAAAGGTTGATACGATGAACTTAGTTTTTCCTTGGGGGACTGGCCGATCACATAAACCGTGTTCCAAACCGATGTGGGAGAGTCGCAATCCAAGAACATACAAATTTCCCAAGACATACATGTTCAATGCCACCCGACGACCCTCATTGGCTGCACATGAAACAAATGATAATATTTGTCTCTAACTATGATCAATAGAGTCTACCCACCTTGTGTCACGTCGAACGAAAATAATAGTGTGCTATGAGAAATAGCGGCAGTCTATATCAAAATAGCATTTTGAAAACAAAAACTAGCAAATATATATCAAGAATTAAAGGATAAAAAAATAATAAATTATATAGACAAAAATGTGAGACCAATATTTGCATAAACACATAAAAAAAATTCTCTTATTGGATAGAGCATAACATCAACATCCCAAGGGGCAATAACACGGTAAAAATTACTTATTCAGGATTATAAACAAGGTGATATCATCTTCACGATGGTTGTTCATTGCCAAGAAAAATAGGAAGAACATATTTCTTCTTCCTAAGGTGGAAACTTGGGGCTCTGAGCCGATAGGCTACAAAAAAAGAGCATGTTATAAACGTTATAATGTTTATCGAGTTATATCTTGTTATTTCGTGAATAGCGCCATAGCGAGAAAAAGTGTAAAATTTAGCGTGGAGTCTCCATATATGTTATATCGTGCTATTAGCACTGAAATAGCACGCTATTGTTTTCCATCAACACATCCATGATTCACTGCAATTCGCTAGTATGAGTTTCACAATGCTGCTTGGTAGAGGGACATTATGGAAACTCGAAGGAAATGCGAGGAAAAGAAAATAACATCGCAAGTCTAGTACTTAAAATAAAGCATGCTCTTGCTATGAAATAAATGTTCTTAATATCAAATAGTTCTTAAAAAGATACACATTCATATGCCTATTTTCCTATGTGTACATGTATTTGTTCAATGGAAAGTTTGCGTGTTCTAATTTTACTACAACACCTTTTTGTTTCATGACACAAAATATGTATTTTTCTTTTTGAAATTATAATTAGTCATAAAAGACACCAACATGTAAATTATAAAAAAATTATAACTTTTTAGTCCTCTGGCTATTTTATTTTTCAACCAATGATCTCCTAGAACTAAATCATTGAACCCGACAAGAGCTGATATGGCATTGAGTATAGGTATTTCTCGGATTCGCAGAGATAGACTATATGGACAGAGTCCAAACAAACATTAAACTTTTAATGCTAGCTTGGCACAATGCAAACATCCTCAATTAACAAATAATGTGTTTGTAGGATTCAAATTATACTCATCTACTGCGCCATCTCCACTCGTTTTGTTGCGTTGGTATGTGTGGCAGTATAGGCCCTCGAGCAAGATCCATAACATCTACGCAAACCATTCCCTATAAATTAGTGTAGTTCACTATGCAGTACGTTTGTATGTACAAATATGAAAGTTACCACTAGTAGAAACAAGGGCTTTGGTCTGGAGCTTTAGTCTCGGTTGCATTACACACCGGGACTAGTGCTCCGGTTATATCGTCCGAGATAGTAAGAAATGCTTCGTTTGAGCTAGTCCTAGTCTAAACGAGACCTCTAGTCCTAGTTTGTAACACAGCACAGGACTAAAGGGGTATGGCATTGTTATGACAGGTGCGAGAACCTCTAGTCCCGGGCCGTGTTACGATTCGAGACTAGAGGTTCTCTGTTCCTATATAACCGGCCCGACCTCTTCAATCCCTACTCTGTTTTTAGTGAGAGGTCATGAACCTTTTTGTTGTTTTTACGTTATCATGGTGATAGTGGAACGTTGCCCATATTTTTGTCATATGGAAAAAAATGTGGCCCTCGGTATGATCTTGGGGATAGGGAACTCTTTCATTCCTGGTGCCTCCTATTCCCATTATACCGGTGGTTCCGATCACCTCTCTCTGTCTCACTATCTCTCTCCCTCCCTCCCTCCCTCTCCCTATCTCTCATAACTAGATAGATGGCTTTGACCAACCACACATTGCATGTCTTACCATTTACAGAGTGTCAAATTGTGTGTGTGTGCGCGCGCGCGTGTGTGCTCTTCATGTTCCACACGTAAGTTCAGTGCATATCACTCATATTTTAGTTGAAGGTTTAAGATAAAAATTTATGATCACCAATTGAGGCTTAGTTCGCTTAATCTCTTCCATGCAAGTATTGGCCTGCATTATTGGCCAATCCTGCTTGTCTAGTGTAGCAATGTAAAATTTCCAGCCAATCAAATTTGAGGTCTTCGTTTATTCCCATGTAGAATTCTTGCATAGTTAATCCCGTGGATTTTACACTAACTGTGTCAAAGTTTTTGTTCCAACCCGACCTATGGAACAATTTCTACTGCATGTGTATATGTATTTCCTGTGTTTAGTACAAGCATGGCGTTGGCTAGGTGGCACTTGTAACCCGCAATGAACTACACAATTATGTAGAATATATAGGATAATAATGTGAAGTGATTAGAAGGGGTTGGTGGGGATTAGGTGAATGATAGGGATCAACCCATTCCTTGCATGTGTCGATTCCATGAATGGATTCAATCCTTAGAATGAACGAGGCCTGAGAGTGTTTTATCCATGGTTCGGCCTCATCAAATTTACAAACTTCTCTCTCGTACTCCAGCTATTTGAAAAGCAATGCAATTGAGAAAAAATATAGAAGAGAAAACGGAAGAGCCGATTATCTTGATAATAGGAGATGTCTGGAAGGGAAATTTTGGTACATTTATTTGGATTTACTATGCTGTGTCATGGCACCATGTCAAATCCGACCACTGCAGATACATGTTGACGGACTGATAGCTCCAGTCAGCTTTTCACACCGGTTATCTACCCTACCATGTCCCCCTTCACATCCTCCTACAACGCATCATAGAGGCTATCTACTTCACCACTAGGCACATTGTCCATGCCTAGGTCGACGTGTAGGGAACATTTTTTAGACTAAAAGGGGTGACCCCAGATTTCATTGAAACCACGGTCAAATGGGTTAAAAGTTACATCATTTGTGCCACACCACCATGTGTGATCTAGAGATAAAACGGAACAGCTAAGAGAGCCAGGGAAAACAGAGTTTAGCAAAGACTCAGCAGACAATCCAAACGAGCAAGCTATCAAACGACATGAGACAACTACAAAAGAAATTTAGCAATGGATTTTCCAAGGAGCCGCTTGCTGGTCTCTTCTTGCGCATCATGAAGGATTGGAACCACCACCGATCTATCCAAAGAGAAACGCATCAGCGCCAAGAGATGCCCAAAACCTCGCCGCACAGTTTATTCAGCAACATGATGTTCTTGGGGAGGGGGTTGATGTAGGGACGTTGATGGCTAGGTTGAGACTCCAAGTGCAGAGTATGTAGCTAGTGGCAAGCCTTCTTCCCCATGAGGGTGACTCGAGGTTTTATATCGAACTCTTGGGGAGCCAGTATTTCAGCTGTTGTCTTCCAAGCTTCCTCCAGGATCCTGCAAACAAATAGAGAGTTTTGTGCCCTCAACCTCACCAAGTGGTTGTCAAGCACAAGGTGCGAGACTTCTAAAATGCAATGCAAAACTTAAAGTAAATGTGCAATAATTAAATATACTACTAAGTGCAAATGAGAAAATAAATATGCAATGGATTGTTTTGTATTTTTGTGATGCAAGTAAAGTAAATTGCAGCAAAGTAACTAGAGTGTTTTCTTATAATTAAAATAGGACCGGGGTTCATGGTTTCACACTTGCATTCTCTCAAATAAAGTAGTAGACGGTGGACATAAAGAATTACATGTGAGATTACAATAACATGTTTAACATTGAGTACTTTCATATGGGAATCACGTCCTAGCATAGAGATCTCTACGGTAATATCGATCCCTCTTATACTCCACCAAGATGCGAAATAAATCATAACACCTCGATAATTAAGGAAAACCCAGAGTATAGCTTTAAGCAATGTGACATGAAGTTGAAGTAAGAACTTGCTAGATCTAGTCATGGAGATTGATTAGTGTCACTTCAAATCCCCGGTTAGAAGGTACTCCTTTTTATCCCTAGTGAGGTAACTAAGAAAGGTTTAACAAAACCTAAGTGGATCGCTGAACGTCTGTCACTTTCACAGCACTAGCCACCCCCCGTTACTCCAACTAATGCACCCATCACCCCACACACGCTCTCAAGAACTAGATTGATCAAAGCTAGCAAATAAGAACGGGGTACATAAGATACATCTACTCAAATAACTCAAGAGAAACAATTGCAATCTCATATTCAATAACTCATAGGAAAGATCCACCAAATAGGAATTACAACGGTGCCCGTAATCATGTGAGGCAGCTCATACAGATCTAATTAGTGAAGCACATAGAGAGAGAGATACAAGTGCTACTTCCACAAACCCATAGCCCTAGGGTGGACTACTCCCTCTTCATGGAGATGTCGATGGAGACGACGTTGGAGGGGTAGGAGATCACACCGGCGGCGCCCCGCTGGAGTTTTCCCCTCCAATCTGGAAGTCCAGGTCTATGTTTCGGTGTTTCGGTGTTTCGGCGGCGCTCCTCTCTGTAAGGGTACGGGGGACCCTTTTTATAGTCGGTTTTAGGTCAAGACGGAGTCGGTAAGTCGAAGATGGAAGGAATTGGGGCCACAGGGGCCAAAAGGGGGCCTCTCACGCGGCCAAGGAATCTAGCCGCGTGGATGGTCCTCTTTTGGGCCTCCTTGCCCAATTCTCTTGGATCCTTCGCCCGCAAGTCTTCTCCTTCGAAAAAAATGACCCCCGCAGATTTTCAGGTAATTTCTCAGAAGTTTGCCCCCTGAAACGTCAAAAATATAGAAAACGGGGTTTCTGACAGGCAGGGTTAATTCCATTAAAGTTGCGGGACTTTGTAATTTAACCCCAAAATACTATAAAACATTGAATTATACCCTTATATGATGCAATATGTAATAGAAAACCATGTGAAAATATGCAAAATTCATTTATGCATTTTACATGTATCAACATCCCCAAGCTTAACCCATGCTCGTCCTCGAGTATGAAGGTGATAAAACTAAGATGGGTTTTGCATATTGAAACAATCATGGGATATCAAGGAGGGTTATTCATGCTACATATAATCAAATGATTAATACTAGAAATGAGTAGCAATATACAATTCATGTTGCAAGAAATATCAAATATGCAAGCAAAGATGCTTCATGAAAGTTCACAAAGTGTATAATGAAATAAAAGCACTATAGACCAAATGCTAACACAAAATGAAAAATAAAATCCTATATTGGTCAAAGAATAGCATAATGGAGAATACAAAATATGGTGGACACTTTGGAGAAATTTGAGTAGAGGTAAAACATGATCAAGTCTTATTTAGCCTCTAAATTATTCAACTAAAATTACTAATTGAAATGTGGTATCCATTGATCTAGGACTACCATTGCCCCTTTATCACTAGCATCTTAAAATTGTGAGTATTGAAGTAATGAGAATGACAAGGTGGTTGAAAGCCTCATGCCCCGTGAGTGTGAAAACCTACTCCATGATTAATCAACTTAAGATTCCTAATAAGCTTTGTACAATCATAATAAGTATTAATGACATCATAGAGAACCGCAAAGAGGTACCTCTTGCCCCATGACATGGAAACAAGCCCATGTTACAATGACAAGATGAACAAACGGAGTAGACTCATCATCCTTTTTATTTTCATTCACTATTATGCGTAGCTTCTTATTTTATTATACGATGTGTTGTAGAGTCACTCAAGCTGTAAGTAAATTTCCACCATGATAAAGCATGGCTTGGGTTAGCGGCCCAATGCGTTTCTCTAGTCATATAGATACTTACTCATCAAAACTTACTATTCCTCTATTTCATTTCGGCATGGCAGGAGTCCAAAAACAAAAGTACATGATATCAACCAAATGTAAATTTTTTGTGCAATGTTGAAAGCTTTCCAGTGATACACGTTTATAGCTAGCTCCCAACCACACACTTGTCAAACGCAAAACTTGTGGCTCCCATTATTGGGTCATGTTTATTAGATGCATAAAAAGTAAAGTGTGCCTTCAAAAGTTCGTGAGAGTCCTATCCCAAGTTCAACCCATGACAATTAATAAAGTGAATATCTTAATTTAGAACATAAATAACACAATAACATGGTGAAAATAATCGGAATAGCAATGAAGCTAATGGGAAGATATGGTGGACTCATTGGAAATACTTGGCTAAGGAGTGTTGGAAACAAGTTTTTACTTGTTGGAATTTTTAAATTTTTGGGCTAGCAAGAGCGAGATAGTTGACCAGCTACTATGCATGAATATGTCCATAGAACTACTCATTTCGTGACAAACTGAATAAACCAGCAATTAACATCAAGGACATTAATAAGAGATAGCTCAAGACAACATTATTGCAAATTTCTACACATAAAAAGCCTATAAATCATGCAAACATATGTAGCTCTTCAAATCAACCATGGCATCCCTATTCCAAGTCATAATACTAGCATCCAATACATTCCAACCCCAAACTCCAGTATCTCAATCTCATATAAAATGATGGTGGTGGTCTTATCAACAACAAAAAAAAAAAAACTAGACGATTCAAGTCTCTACAATAAATGCTTTGCTTAGAAAAACAAAAAGTAGACGTGTGCTAACCAAAAGAGTGTAGCTCCAGTGGGGTGTTCATCGCATCCCCAAGCTTATGGATTTCACCATTCTTGGATGTCTTGAGGCGCAGCTCCTCTATTCCCTGTGAAAAAACTTCATAAAACATGTTTCTCCCATTCTTTTTCTGTGGGGTGAGATTAGCAAGGACAAACAAATCACATGCTTGCTGTGCAAAATTCCAAATCAAATGCTCCAGTAGATAGACAATAAGGTTCATTATGTTTTATGTTCACTCTCTTGCTTGAAAGAATCATGGAAATTCGATTCCCAAGCCCAAAGAGTGCATAAAACAAAAGAAGGCATAATCTGTCCAGAAAAGCAGCAGCAGCAAAACGAACGTTTTTCCCTAAGCTAGACTCGTCAAAAAATTAAGAAAGTTGTTTTTCTTACAGAGGCCGAAAAGTTTCAGAACATACTAAAAAATTAGCTCAATCCGACATACCTATAAAAAACGTAAAATCATACGGTGAGCAGACTCGTGCTGAAACAGAAAGTTTATGCACTAGGATAGCAACTTATAAGTCCAAATGGGTTTGACTTGACTCTTTATTGAAAACTCCAGAATTAAAAAAAAAACTAATCTTTTGAGACAGCAAGAGGACACTAGGAAAATCCAAACAAAAACAACCAGGTTGCCTCCCGTAAAGCGCTTTCTTTATAGCCATATAGCTAGGCTTTACTTACTTGATAATCAAGAGGGATAAAGCTCATGAGGGAGCTTGTTCTTCAGCGTGCCCCTCTTCCTTGGGAAGTGCTCCATGCTTTTCTTGTGAGGGAACTGAAACTTGACATTCCCTTCCTTGGAGTCTATGATTACACCTGTAGTACGAAGAAAAGGTCTACCTAAAATAATAGGACTAGGGGATTTATCCTCCATATCCATAAGAATGAAATCAACAGGTGCGAAGTCATGTGCAATTCAATAATAACATCTTTTACTTGTACTACAACATGTTTAGTAGAGTTATCAGCAAGGACAAATTCACTTGAGCACTTTTCTAAATTTTCTAGTTCTAGCAATTCATATAATTCTTTAGAGAGTACCGATACACTAGAACCTAGATCTAACATAGCATGGTGAATCTCTTTTCCAATTGAAACTAGCACCTTGGGGATCCATGCATCCCCAAGCTTAGGAGGTATCATGGACTCATTCTTGTACCTAGCAATTTTTTCTTCCAAGACATGATTAGCAATATAAGATCCAAAGCCAGGTTGATTAACATTTATAGTGGGATCACTAGCAAATTTTTGTAGAGTAGCAATAAGTTCTTGCAAGCTACTTTTTTCTAAATCAAGCAATGGATCCTCAATTTCAGTAAGAATCATAATTTCCTCTACTTTACTCTCTAATTTAGCTAGCATGCTTGATTCATGAGGACTAATTTCATCTTTGCTAGCAAGATAAGACATATATGGAAGTAAATATTCAGGGTACTTCACTACTTCATTCAAAGTTTCTTCTAAGCTAGTAGGGACATGCTCACTTGTATTCTCAACAATATGATCAATATTTTCAATAATAGGAGCATCAATAGTAATAGAATTCATTCCTACACTAGGTTGTGCTTGTGTCTTTCTTGCTGACATGCTTAATAGAGTTGCTTGATTATCAGATAATTTTGACAATGCTTTATCTAAATTCGAAGATTGAAGTTGCAATCCTTTAATATCACTACTAATGGATGCAATAGAATTATTTAACTCATTTATCATAGCATTGTGACTAGCAACTTGTTCCATAAGCAATTTATTAAATTCAGAAATTTCACTAGAAGGTTCCACTTATTTTCATTAGCATTAGGATATGGAACAAAAGGTTTATTTGGCACATAAGGAGGTTTAGTATATGAATTGTGAGCATTACCAAAACCATTGCTACCATAATTCCTAACAAAATTAACATCCACACTTTCAGAATTACTACCAACTAGCTCCTGCAAAGGCACATTCTCCATATTTTGTTTATTAATAAAAGCAAGAATAATGTCCATTTTAGAAGACAAATCATTGGTTTTTTCAATTGAGTTTATTTTCTTAGTGGGATTGGGTGCTCTTTTAGTATTCCATTGACTATAATTTTGCAATATGCTTTCTAATATGCTCTTAGCCTCTCCTACAGTTTTACTCATAAAGGCACCTCCAACAGCAGAATCAAGTATATTTCTAGACATGTAGTTTAGACCATTATAAAAAGAGTGTAGTATGGTCCATTCATTTACTCCATGTCATGGGCATGTACTAATCATTAATTTAACTCTATCCCATGTCATGGCTACATGTTCATTATTATTTTGCCTAAATGAGAGGATATTATTCCTATTTTGCAAAAATTTAATGGGAGGATAATATTTCTTAATGAAAGCTTCTTTTAAATCATCCCAAAACTTTATACTAGCTGTAGGTAGTGAAAGTAACCATTCTTTATCCTTTCCTCTAAGTGAAAAAGGAAATAATTTTTCAGTTTTAAAACACTAGTGTCCACATTTTTAAATTTTTGCATATCACATATTTCGATGAAATCATGAAGATGCATAGAGGCATCCTCCATAGCACTGCCACCAAATTGCTCTCTAGTAATTAAATTCAATAAAGTAGGACTTACTTCATAGCTTCCAGCTTGTATTTCAGGTGTAGTAATTGGCCTAGCAATGAATTGGTCATTGGGTGTATTTGTGTAGTCACTTAATTTATTTCTATCACCCATTTTAACAGTTTTTATGTAGTTTTTAATTTTTTATGCAAAACTGAAAAGTAAAGTAACTAGGCAAATTATAAATACTAAAATAAACTAGATAACTAAATGCAAAACAAAAATGCAAACTAAAATAAAATATGCAAGACAAAACAAAAACAAGAACAAAAACAAAACAAAAACAAAAACAAGACAAGAAACAAAACAATCTACTTGAAAGAAGGTGGAGATAGAAAGGACGTTACTCACGTAGGTGCAACCTCCCCAAGCTTAGGTGTTTGCACACCTTGTTGGTGATGAAGACTTCTTGTGAGCTCCCTTGGACAACTCATTCACCTATGGCTACCCGGCAACGGCGCCAGAAAAATGCTTGATGGCTAGGTTGAGACTCCAAGTGCAGAGTGTGTAGCTAGTGGCAAGCCTTCTTCCCCACGAGGGTGACTCGAGGGTTTATATCGAACTCTTGGGGAGCCAGTATTTCAGCAGTTGTCTTGTAAGCTTCCTCCAGGATCCTGCAAACAAATAGAGAGTTTTGTGCCCTCAACCTCACCAAGTGGTTGTCAAGCACAAGGTGTGAGACTTCTAAATTGCAATGCAAAACTGAAAGTAAATGTGAAAGAATTAAATCTACTACTAAATGCAAATGAGAAAATAAATATGCAATGGATTGTTTTTGTATTTTTCTGATGCAAGTGGTGATGGAGATAATGTAAATTCGAATTGGAGATGCAAGTAAAGTAAAGTGCAAGTAAAGTAAATTGCAGCAAAGTAACTAGAGTGTTTTCTTATAATTAAAATAGGACCGGGGTTCATGGTTTCACACTTGCATTCTCTCAAATAAATTATTAGACGGTGGACATAAAGAATTACATGTGAGATTACAATAACATGTTTAACATTGAGTACTTTCATATGGGCATCACGTCCTAGCCTAGAGATCTCTACGGTCATATTAATCCCTCTTATACTCCACCAAGATGTGAAATAAATCATAACACCTCGATAATTGAGGAAAAACCAGAGTATAGCTTTAAGCAATGTGACATGAAGTTGAAGTAAGAACTTGCTAGATCTAGTCATGGAGATTGATTAGTGTCACTTCAAATCCCCGGTAACAAGGTACTCCTTTTTATCCCTACCGAGGTAACTAAGAAAGGTTTAACAAAACCTAAGTGGATCGCTGAACTTCTGTCACTTTCACAGCACTAGCCACCCCCTGTTACTCCAACTAATGCACCCATCACCCCACACACGCTCTCAAGAACTAGATTGATCAAAGCTAGCAAATAAGAACGGGGTACATAAGATACATCTACCCAAATAACTCAAGAGAAACAATTGCAATCTCAGATTCAATAACTCATAGAAAAGATCCACCACATAGGAATTACAACGGTGCCCGTAATCATGTGAGGCAGCTCATACGGATCTAATTAGTGAAGCACATAGAGAGAGAGATACAAGTGCTACTTCCACAAACCCATAGCCCTGGGGTGGACTACTCCCTCTTCATGGAGATGTCGATGGATACGACGTTGGAGGGGTAGGAGATCACACCGGCGGCGCCCCGTCGGAGTTTTCCCCCTCCAATCTGGAACTCCAGGTCTCTGTTTCTGTGTTTAGGTGTTTCGGCGGCGCTCCTCTCCGTAAGGGTACGGGGGACCCTTTTTATAGTCGGTTTTAGGTCAAGACGAAGTCGGTAAGTCGAAGATGGAAGGAATTGGGGCCACAGGGGCCAAAAGGGGGCCTCTCACGCGGCCAAGGAATCTAGCCGCGTGGAGGGTCCTCTTTTGGGCCTCCTTGCCCAATTCTCGTGGATCCTTCGCCCGCAAGTCTTCTTCTTCCAAAAAAAATGACCCCCGCAGATTTTCAGGTGATTTCGCAGAAGTTTGCCCCCTGAAACGTCAAAAATATAGAAAACGTGGTTTCTGACAGGCAGGGTTAATTCCATAAAATTTGGGGTACTTTGTAATTTAACGCCAAAATACTATTAATCATTGAATTTTACCCTTATATGATGCAATATGTAATAGAAAACCATGTGAAAATATGCAAAATTCATCTATGCATTTTACATGCATCAGACGTTTGCTAAAATCTTTCGCTGATCGAGCTCCAGCACCATCCTTCTCCATATGTGTTGAACACATGGTCAGCATTTCCCTAAAAACAGAGGTCATTCCGCAATTTCCATAAGGACCAAAGGACATTTGTACTCGTGATGTCAATATGTGAATTTTTTTCTCACTTATTTACCTTCTAGCAATAGATTCAAAATCAGAGCCCACCACAATTCCCGGTAAATTTGACACTTCAGGACAGACTTGTTTAGCTACAAAGCACCCAAAGAAGAGGTGGTGGCAAGTTTCATGTACCAAACAGAAAAGAAAAGATCATCTACAACAAGCCTTCTGTTAGCATATTATCTCTAGTATGCATTTTTTTATTAGATAAAGAGAGAGAAAAGCATGCAAATGAGGAGGGACTTTAAGACTCCAAACAGCAAGAGTATGAATAGGATAACCCGACGAACATTCACCAAGGCTTAATACAAGCACACAGTGTAAACCACCAAGGATTGAAACATCCAAATGGGAGCATCATCCCCATTTGACAAGGTAATAGTTCTCACCAACGGACAAAGTTTAAGCTAATGTTGAAAACCACTAGGAGAAACATTTATCCTAAAGGTTAGCCCGAGTTCATTATCTTGATAGGCTTAGGAAATTTTAATGTCTTGCTCATTTGAAATATAAAACATATCCCAAAAACACAAACAACTAGGCAACATGATCCAATCTAGACATCATTCCAGAATTTATTTTCCTACCATTTCCAATTTTCCACCTAAACCCACACATAGCAGCCTTCGCAGCCCACATCACAAGTTTCTAAAAAGGTAAGCTTGTGGTACGCATAGAAATAATATTTGGGTCAGGTTCATATTTGAAGTCAACAAAATTTCTCAAAATTTTGTCTTAATCAGCATGATACCTGATAACCCAAGAGGATAACACACACAAGTTGAAGTCTCGATGAGTCTGGACAGCAAGGCCCAAAATGTTTTTTCATACAGACTAACTCCTAGTTTTCTAGGTGGTATTTTTATTTCCCTCTAAATCACTACATAAGAAGTGGGCCATTTGAAAATTAGTAGCATTGATAGCCCATTTAGAGAAGTGTAGGGCTCTCTCGCTGCAGCAATCAAGAAATCCACCGACCGCATAAAATAATTAATATAATTGTTTTGAAAGTGGACTGCGTAACTAAATGCTGACTTACAAAAATCATGTAATAAGACATTTGTTAGACTTGGTCTCGTATTTCTCTCAATCAATAATTTTGTGATGCAATAAATCTCCAAGAAGTACCACTCATATC
Organism: Alopecurus myosuroides; assembly: GCA_028641055.1. Classification (NCBI taxonomy): domain Eukaryota; kingdom Viridiplantae; phylum Streptophyta; class Magnoliopsida; order Poales; family Poaceae; genus Alopecurus; species Alopecurus myosuroides. The sequence goes on along the minus strand of CM054063.1, from coordinate 310,864,786 downwards.
ACAAGAAATCTAGGTTGTATGAGTCGAGGAATGGGGTCACCGGTCAGCATCGCTGGGAGCAAGCTTCAATAATGTATATATCTTTGGGACGCCTAATTTGGATAGAAGATCGTGATCCACGCATATTTTGGGTCCATGACCGCGGTGCGGTTAAAACAAGTCATGGTAGGCGATATAAAACATTATTTACCCCGGTCCTTTTTTTCTTTCTAAATGTGGTTTTACAATTTTATGATTATTTCATAATATTTCGTGGAGGTAAAATGTCGCTAGTTTTTAAACTTTTCTTCCATTGGTTATCTCACATGAAGGATAAAATCACACATATTTTCCAAAATAGTATGATCCCGCGATTATTATTTCCTGATATTGTGTTGCCAAGTCGAACGTCTCAACTAAGGGCACAATCGATTACCAAAATAGCCTGCAAAATATAAAGTTTCCTGCAATCAAACATGTAGTTGTAGGGTTTAGAAGTCGAACAATACTTTGATGATAGGCTGCGTGTGCGCCGATTTGGGTAACTAAATAGTAGTGAAACACCGACATGCATGAATTATGTTCTTCTCTACGATAACAAGTCATGAGATTAAGCTTGTATAAAATTTTCACATAGATTTTTGGTGAATGCAAGGGTTTAAACAAAACAACATCTTAATTAAACTTGAACCGAATGCGCATCACATGTCAGCACATCTATTTTGTTTTTGTGTTTGTATTCTCATGCATCACACACCAAGAGGTTTGGACAAGAACGCATCCTTCTAATGTACAAAAGAACATCTGCTCACAACCTGTCTTTATATAGATAGAAAGGGAAAAAATCATAGTGTACATAGATGAGATGTTCACATGCCGAAACCTCGTAAAACAAGAAAAAGGGGGAAAACTAGTCTGGCTCAGCCGGGATGTCCATCATAGGCGAGCTATAAACGTCTGGCGACGCCCCGTGAAGATCCTTCGGTTTCTTTCTTTCCAACCGTTCTGCGGTAGCACACAACACGACACTTCTTTTCTTTTGTTTGGTTAACCACAGACCTTAATAATTTAATCCACATGCTTAATTAACCGACCGGGAATGAAATTTGCCGTCTTCGTAGTCTATACACGGGGTATTTTGGTTGACATAATTTAATCGTCGATGACTTAATTAATATATAAATTATCTGATAAGTGTAGAAAGTCATATTTTTGTCACGGGAACTCCATGTCAATACTCGTCATTTCAGATATTGGGACATGCTACGAGATTGTTAAACGTCTTAACTTTCTAAGATGCCCCCAAAATATTTTGAAACTATGAACGATGAGCGACTATAGCAGCATATCCACACAAAACAACTATTGTTTCACCCGCTAGAGGTAAGTTTGAGAGTTGGCCATCTTTTATAGGCTGCAGGGTCACCATCAACTAGTAGTGTGGACCCATTTCAGCCGAGCATTAACCACTAGTGGAAACAACCCCTCTCGTCCAGGGGGCCAGGGGGCAGTTGTCCCGGTTGCAACCAAATCCGGGACAAATGCCATGCATTGGTCCCGGTTCGTGCGCCCGGGGCAACAGGAATCGCCTGGGGGCATTGGTCCCGGTTCGTGGGGGGCATATCGGTTCCGGCTCTTGCCACGGACCGGGACCAATGCCTAGCCACAGGCCACGTGGCACGCGCATGAACATTTGTCCCGGTTCAGTCCACGAACCGGGACCAATGCCCCCTTCCCCTATATATACTGCCCCAGCCCCCCCTCCTTCCATCTTTTTTTTGCTTGGAGGTGTGAGAGAGTGTGGTGTTAGTGTGTTTTATTTTACTATGCACACGAGGTGTTCGACGAAATTCTCGAGCCGCACATAAGCTCACTGAAAATGGTATTTTCGACCGAGGTTAACAAATTATCTTTTTCATCTGTAACTGATACATAAAAAAGTAGTATTTGTCAATGTACTATGGTCATCTCTGTATTAATATGTTATTGTAATGTATTTTGATAAACTTAATTATATGATGCAGATGGATGCACGGCAGCGATGGATGTACGGTGACCGACGCACTTCCGAGTATATGGCAGGGCTGAATGCATTTCTTGTTGTAGCTCAGGCGAACAAAGATAATGGCTTCATGTGTTGCCCATGTGTACATTGTCGGAACGTCAGAGAACACTCTTCCGAAAGAATCCTTCACGGCCATCTACTTCGGAGAGGTTTCATGCCCAGCTATAATTGCTGGACCAAGCATGGAGAAAGAGGGGTTGTGATGGAAGACGATGAAGAAGAAGAAGAAGATCCTTTGTTCCCTGAATACGACGATACTGCAATGGAAGAGAATGCAGAAGAAGGAGGTGATCAAGAACAGGCATCAGAACAGCCCGATGATGATCTTGGCCGAGTTATTGCTGAGGTTGAAGCTGGACAACATGTTACAGGATCACAAAAAATTGTTGTACCCAAATTGCGAAGATGGTAGCACAAAGCTCGGTACCACACTGGAGTTGCTGAAATAGAAGGCACAGAACGGTGTGACTGACAAGGCATTTAAGAGTTTACTTCAACTAATGAAGCCAAAACTTTCAAAGGATAACGAATTGCCTGAGAGTACGTATGAAGCAAAGAAAGCTCTCTGCCCTCTTGGATTAGATGTGCAGAAGATACATGCATGCATTAATGACGGCATTCTCTTCCGCGGTGAGAAGTACGAGAATTTGGATGAATGTCCGATATGCACTGCACTGCGGTATAAGATCAGAGCAGATGATCCTGGTGATGTTGACGGCGGGCCCCCCCGTAAGAGGGTTCCTGCTAAGGTGATGTGGTATGCTCCTATAATACCACGGCTGAAACTTCTGTTTAGAAACAAAGAGCATGCTAGGTTGTCGCGATGGCACAAAGAAGACCGTAAGAAAGACGGAAAGTTGAGGCACCCCGCCGATGGATCGCAGTGGAGAAAGATCGAGAGAGACTTTCCTGACTTTGCAGGAGAGGCGAGAAACTTATGGTTTGGTCTAAGTACAGATGGCTTTAATCCTTTTGGGGAGCAGAGCTCCAGTCATAGCACTTGGCCTGTAACTCTCTGTATGTACAACCTTCCTCCTTGGTTGTGCATGAAGCGCAAGTTCATTATGATACCAGTTCTCATCCAAGGCCCGAGGCAACCTGGCAACGACATTGATGTGTATCTAAGGCCATTAGTGGAAGAACTCTTACAACTGTGGGGCAAACCAGGTGTACGTCTGTGGGATGAGAACGAACAAAAGCCATTTGACCTACGGGCGTTGCTTTTCGTAACCATCAATGATTGGCCTGCTCCTAGTAACATTTCCGGACATACAAACAAGGGATACAATGCATGCACATACTTTTTAGATAAGATTGAAAGTGTTTTTTGGATAAATGTAAAAAGGTTGTATACCTGGGGCATCGTAGATTTCTTCCGATCAAGCATCCCTTAAGAAAGAAAGGAGGGAAGCATTTCAGAGGTGAGGCAGATAACAGAAACAAGCCTGAGCTCCGTAGTGGTAATGATATATTCGATATGGTCAAGGACCTAGAAGTAATCTTTGGTAAGGCTGCTGGCAGCCAACCAGTTCCGTACGGCCCTGATAAGCGCGCACCCATGTGGAAGAAGAAATCTATATTTTTGGAGCTACCCTATTGGAAAGTTTTAGAGGTCCGGTCTTCGATCGACGTCATGCACGTGACAAAGAATCTCTGTGTCAATCTGCTATGCTTCCTGGGCGTGTATGGGAAGTCAAAAGATACGCCAGAAGCACGGGAGGACCAGCAACGTATGAAAGACCAAAGCAACAAGCACACAGATACATGGCGCCATTCCTTAAGCAGCTACGCTCTTACTAAAGCTGAGAAGGAAATATTCTTTGAAGTCCTTTACAGTATCAAGGTTCCGTCTGGCTTCTCGTCGAATATAAAGGGGATAATAAACATGGCAGAGAAAAAATTCCAAAACCTGAAATCTCATGACTGCCACGTGATTATGACGCAGTTGCTTCCGATTGCATTGAGGGGGCTTCTACCGGAAAATGTTCGAGTACCCATTGTGAAGCTATGTGCATTCATGAACGCAATATCTCAGAAGGTAATCGATCCAAAAATTCTGACAAGATTACAGAGAGATGTGGTCCAGTGTCTTGTTAGTTTTGAGTTGGTGTTCCCACCATCCTTCTTCAACATTATGACTCATCTCCTGGTTCACCTATGTGAAGAGATTCATATTCTCGGTCCGGTATTTCTACACAATATGTTTCCCTTTGAGAGGTTCATGGGAGTCTTGAAGAAATATGTTCATAACCGTGCTAGGCCAGAAGGAAGCATCTCGAAGGGCTATGGAACAGAGGAGGTTATTGGGTTCTGTGTTGACTTTATTCCTGACCTTAAGACGATTGGTGTTCCTGAATCGCAGCATGAGGGGAGACTGAGGGGAAAAGGAACGCTGGGAAAGAAAACAATGATACCCAGGGACGGGCATTCGTTCACCAAAGCACACTACACAGTTCTACAAAATTCTATGTTCATGGCTACGTATCTCGAGGAACACAAGAATATTGTACGCTCCGCAAACCCGGGGAAGATGACTCATGGATTAAACGCAAACACATGGAGACTTTCGGGAGTTGGTTGCAAACACATCTTATAAATGACAGCATTGTTGAAGATCAGCTGTACATGTTGGCTGGGTCACCATGTTCTACTATTGGGAGTTTCCAAGGGTACGAGATAAATGGGAATACATTTTACACGAGCTCCCAAGATAAGAAGAGCACCAACCAAAATAGTGGTGTCCGCTTTGATACAACAAACGAGAATGGAAAAAATGACACATACTATGGTTACATAGAGGAGATATGGGAACTTGACTATGGACCTTCTTTTAAGGTCCCTTTGTTCAAGTGCAAATGGGTCAACCTGAATGGAGAAGGGGTAAAGGTAGACCCGCTTTATGGAATGACACACTACTGCAGAATCGCCTACCAGTGACAGGCCCAAAAGGCCTACTAGTGACTGGCACTGTGCCTGTCACTGATAACCAGTCACTAGTAATAGTCTACCAGTGACAGGCAAGTGCCAGTCACTAGTAACATGTTTACTAGTGACAGACGTTATTTATGCCTGTCACTAGAAGTTCTCAGATATGGCATTAGAGGATCTTAGCAGCGACAGGTCATTTTCTAGTTTCATAGTTAGCCCGTCACTAGTATATATTTTAGCATTAAAAAAATTCAAATAAAATAATATTGCATTTGCACATCGATAACACAATATGATAACTTACACTTATTGGCAACGAAAATATGATCGTAAGTATTACAAAGTTGAATTAACATCGATAGTACAACATCAAAAACAATTTGCTATCATTTGAAAACAAGCAACACCTAAAACATAAATGTTCCACTGTTCCACCATGTGTCCTAGTACTGATCAGCTCTAGCCTACTCATCTGGCTTCCAACTAAAGCATGTGTGTCATACTGGCAATGTCCTCGTGTAGTATGGGCAATAAGTCACCTGCAAGTCATGGATAGGTCGCGAGGTAGTTACTATCGGTGGCGGCTCCAGGAATTTGCTTCCGGGTATTCATTGCAAATGTAATATAATAGCGATATATAGTATGTATTATAGAAAATGTGCACCAAGCTAGCATGAAAAAAATACAAGATAAAAAAAACCATCAATCTACCAAAACTAATAGATTGAAATACCAAAATGGCAATCTAATATCAAATACCCTCTTAAAATTGATAGATTAAAATACTAAAATTGCAATCTAGTAAAAACCGGATCATTCCAGCCAACTACATCAAAATAGCAAAATGCATTCTAGCAAACTAGTGTGTTGCACAGGCCGGATGATGCGCCGTTTTCTATCCAGCAAGATGCCTACGTGCAGCCTTCTTCCAGCCGTACGTGTACAACGCAAAGCTGGCTTTTGTGCGTGATCCTAGCTACACTAGGTACGTAGCTACACTATGTATGCGGCCCAATCTTGCTATTGGTTCCAATCTGCATGCCGTAACAATAGAAAGTTTGAACCAAGGTCTTGGGAGTTAGGGAAACGGAATTAGAGAACTAAGAGACATGGAAAAGGAGAATGGAACCTGGCCGTCCGGTTGCCGGCTCTGCTAGGCCGCTGCTTGCTGCCATGCCGCCGCCGCTGCTAGGTTAGGTTGGGAAATATAGCTGAGTAATTCACTTATTTGTTTCACTTTATAACATCAATGGTTATGAAAATTGTTCTAGGACTTACGTATGAGAATACAATTGCTGCTACTTCATTGGAACATGAAATGTTCAACTTCTAAATATATTCTTATTGCTGCATATTCTGTTTTAAGATGAAAGGTTTAGTAATTGGATTAGTCATTTCTTACATACTAAAGATTTAATTCTCTCGTAGAGGCCTTATAAAGCCTGTAGGTAAGACTAGGTAAGCAGAATTACATTACATCCAAGTCTAATTAGCAACCTGTTGGGACTCGACTATGATGACATGAACGTTCATGACATAGTGTAATCTTAATTCTAAATCTATCACCAGATTTTTTGCATGGGACGACTAGAAAAGCACAAGAAAATGTCACGGGAAATAAGACAAGCATCACAAAATAAAATGTAATCCATCAAATTTTTAATAATAGTAGATACGAGCAGAATATGTTATATCCACATATTTTAGTACAATTAAGTTATAATATGGAAATCTTAAATTCATATAATTAGTGCAGAATGAAAAACGGTGTGCCTATGTAATTGAGCATCTACATCTAAGAGAACATAACTGAATTGGCAACAAGAGCAACATAGTAGGCGAAGGTAATTTCACCTCTTGGGTCTGAAATTCGAGTTCTTACATGGTTGTGGGCTCCATGACCAGCACCACTTGCTTCTTGGTATGTGCTAATAACCATCCTTGATACCTGCCACAATGACGGTCAAAATATTTCCATAAATATATTTGTTCAGTCCATCAATGCAACCAACAGAGTAACTTTTACAGAATAGTTAACTTACTACTGGATAGTGGATACACTATCTCACAGTACAAATGATGTGGGCTCAAGCATATCAAGGAACATGGATAAGAATAACTAACTATGCCTAATTAAATTGGCTATTGACACCAAGAAGCATACATACCGATATGTTAGTCATGAACAAAGTATTGCCCCATACCTCATTTGTTGATCCTCCATGCTTGATCAATTGGGTTGCAGCCACCTTTGTGCGTGAATCATGAACCTCCGGCAACTCATCGCTTCCATAGAAAAGGCATGTTTCCGAGGCGACTTCTGTATTGATGGTTTTTGCAAAAATGTCCTCGATGCGTGTAAACTCTTTTTCCGTGCAAATGGATTGCACTCTAGACTAGTACCGAACAACTGAATGTCTACACCTTTCTTTAATGTCTTTTGTGACCTAAAAAATATGTCCATATGGTAGCGGAGATAGTACCCACATGACACGCCATCCTGCTGCTGTGTGCAACCAACATCTGTGTAATGCTTAAAGTGCAGACGAGCTTTACTTTTTCTTGGCACAATTCCACCTTTCATACTATGTTCGAATAGAGCATCATCCAGAATTTCTGACAACACCGTGTTATCCCTTTTTGCCCGTTTTTTAAGAGAATCCAAGTAACAAAGCCTTGCATTCCTTCACCATGAGCAATGGACAAGTATAGGTTCTTGGAGATTCTTCCATTCCTACAAACATTTGAACAAACAAAAAACAACTAACATATGAGCAACGGACAAGTATAGGTTCTGGGAGGACGAAACCCTTTTTCTGATGTACAACTATCATGAACCAATACATGCTACACCACTCTAGTATTTGATTCTGGATCAGTACAACCATGGAAACAGCAAAGCCTACCTGCACCTGGTGGAATGAAACTTCAGAGGCGGCCTCCTGGAAACGACAAGGTGTTTGACACAAGTTTCCCACTAAGACGATGATCAGAGTGTTGCCCTCTTATCTGCAGCAACGCAACACGAATTTTTCAAACTGATTATACCTTTGTGCTTGGCAAAACATCTGCAGGTTTTTTCTACTACTTACCTGAATTGAGTCAGTTTTATATAACACCTGCTGTTTGTTCAAGTGCATCATTCATTCAATGAACGGAAAAATACTGCCATTTTACACGCATCCAAGACATAATATGATTGTACTACCTTTTCATTCAAATGTAGGACACTCGGATTTCCAATCCTTAATCAGTTTAGTAGTAAGTTACTTGGTAAAACATCAACTATGGACTATAAATAAAATTGGCATTGATTATTAACTAGAGAGCCCTCTATTACAGGCTATGGATTATTAACTAGAGAGCGCTCTATTACAGGCTATGGATTCTTAACTAGAGAGCCCTCTTTCTATTGTCATCCCAAAACTTACACCGATTTCATGAGAGCCCTCTTTCTAGAGAGCAAGATGGAGCATTAACGAGACAGCCTCTTTCTAGAGAGCAAGACGGAGCATTAATGAGACGACCTCTTTCTAGAGAGCAAGATGGATCATTAACGAAGCAATCCATGACACAAACAAACAATGGCCAAACAGCTTCCAACCCGTTGCCATTACAAAAATTGTTATAACACAATATAGGAAATTATACTCCAAAGGACTATCATATGATCCAGGTATACTGCACATCTTAGCGTAATTATATTTCCTCTAGTATATACAGAACACCTTGCATATTAACTCTTTGGTTACAATGTGGTGTCCACAACTTCCAAAACGCGTAGTTAGTTTAGCTATATGCTCTGATCCCAAATACATGGCATAAACTGTGACTGCCCCAGCAGGTTCGGTGACTAATCATTAGGCTTCGAGTATATAGATTAGATAAATGCATGTATACAAAACGAGTTGAGAACTACTGAACAAACAAACAAAAAATGGCTTTAGCCAGTTATAATTGAGAGTGCAAGGATATGATATCAAAACCACCGATTATCCCTTAGGGTGCTCTGTGTTGGATAGAAGTAAATGAAGTACTTATACAAGAAGATAACTGGATAACCTCAGCAACAGAAGCATTACTATAGATGGCAAGATTTTAAAACAAGCTACTCAATTCAGGTGTACTAGCTTGTATGTTCAGGCTACTACACAACCAGCTACTCAGTTCAAGAATTATTGCTAAATTAGACGAGCAGACTGAATTGGATATAGCATTGAACCACGGAATGGCCCAGTCAACTTGTATTTGCACTGGAATAGAGAGCCACCTAATCCTTAACTAATCTAACCAGGAACATAAACAACAATATAGCTCCAGAAAGGAATTAATCCTAAGGATGTAAATTAGGACGAGGATACATGTCCTCGCTACTGCTGACAGCTTGACACAAAACGACTGAAAAAAGAAACCAGATTTATGATGTATCACACACAACAGAAACAGAGGATAGAGAGTTGGGAGGACCAGCTTTAGACCTTTGATCGTAGCATAACAGGCGGACCCGAGCCATGAATCGGATGCAAAATCATGATTCAGGATCCAGGATCCAGGGCATCGGGTCAAACCGTCGCGGCAGAGCTGCAGTCCTCCGTCGATGGCGGAAGTCCTCCTTCGTTACCGACAGAGGGGATACCAAAAGCGGTCCGTGCGGTGGCGGCGGCAATCAGCAGAAGCTCCGGTGACGGCGACGTAGGCAGCGGGGAGGCCGTGCATCGGTTGCGTACGCGGGGGACTCCTTGCGGCTGCGTACGCGAGGGATTCCTTGCGGCGGCGTCAGCGGGGAGTAATGGCGGCGCGGCGTCGGCAGGGAGAAGGAATCGCGGCGCGGCGTCGGCGAGGAAGAGGAATGGCGGTGCGGCGGCGGCTCAGTACACAATTTTAGGATCGTGGCCAAGATTAACTCCCGTGATTTTTCTTTTTTCATGTCCCGCTAGTTCTTCTTTATGGTTCCCGCTAGATATTTTCTTAATCCCATTTTTTCCTGTTCACGTAATTTTAGGAGGATAGCAGTTGGTTTTGCAGCAATAATTTTGTATCCGTTTGATATAAAACACATTTTTTTTCATTTGTATTATGTATTTATATAAATATGACTAGTGACGGACAAGCCAATAGACCCGTCACTCCTCCTCCCCCTTGGCGCTGCACAAGAAACCTATACATTCCCGAGCTCCCACACTCTCCAGCTCGCTCCTTGCCTCCCCTGTTTTTAGCGGGAACCACAACACACGCGAGCCAAGAACAGAGCCACCCTCACCAGCAGAGAGAAGAGAGGTGTTGGACACCGATGCAACTCCAGAAAATCCTGTAAATTAAGAAGGCATCAATATTTCGTTACACCACAAGTCGTAAGCACAAAACCTGGTAAATTCGCAAATAGTACAATCAATATTTCGATACTGTATGAAACAAACGAGACAGATACATGTCATATCTTATTAACATATCTGATCTTCAATTAAATTAAGAAGGCATCAAGTTCAAACAATCGGATAAACTGGGCATTATGTTGCCAGATTTCCAAACGTTGGTACATAGGCTTCCACGGTTAAACTTCAAACGATCAAACCAACAAATTTTGGAAGCTAGGCCAACCTACTATTTAAAAAACTGGTTCTGAACAATTGTTGCACAAAAAATTAGCTAACAAGGAAGATGGATAGTATTTATTGTTTACTCGATACACGGTGCACAACTCAATACTTCATTTTGGTTTCTACCAGATGCATTTCCATCATCGTAGTAGTTCTGGTTAGTTTCATGTAGTCCTTTAAGTTGCTTTTAGTAGTTTGGAAAAATAAACATGAAGTGAATTGGCTGGCGAAAGTTTAAACTACTCATGTTGCTTACCGTACTGTATAATTTTTGTGGTGCTGCTATAGGGGATGCAGCCCAACCAGCTTTGTCTTCTCTCCCAACAGTGCAGCGTCGTGTATCTCTTTTGCTTTCATGCACAGTGCTCGAACATGTATATTTACACAAGATAGTCATAAGCAGAAAACCTGGTAAATTCGAGAATACTGCAGCACAAATATAATTCCTCAAATGACTATTGTTGTGTTGTTGTGTTGTGACTGCAGATTATGGAAAACAACTTTGAAACAGTCATTGTTGAGGAATTTGATAAACGGCCAGCAAAAAAAGCAAAATGTTCGGAATCAGGAGGTTTGGATGATCCATTGCCTTCACCTACCATCTCAACATCATCCCTGGTCAAAATGGCAGATCAAAGGAAACCAATTGTAAATATTGCAGAAGATAAAAATCAAGCAAGACGTGAACGTGATAGAGCTCGGCGAAATAGTTTGACGACCGAGCAAAGAGAGGAGATTAATGCACGTAGAAGATCAAGCAGAGATAATCTAGCAAGACGTGAACGTGAAAGAGCTCAACGAAATACTTTGACGGCTGAGCAAAGGGAGGAGATTAACGCGCTTAGAAGAGCAGCCCCGCGACGTACCATAACTAAAGAGGACATGGCGACAATGCAGGCTCGACGCAGGGCAAAAGCTGCGACTAGGAGGAACACCCCGTGCGCTGAATCCATCGCGATGCCGTGCCCAAATGCAGCAACTTTGCCAACGTGCCCAACTGCAACAAAATTTCCAACGAGCACGCTGGAGTACATCACAAGGACCGACGGTAACACATCGATATTTAAAAACTTATTTATGGCAGGGTGCATTGTACTTAACAGTCAAGAATGTTGTAGGCGACATGGAGGCCTTCTTCAATGGTATCATGGACGATAATACCATACCCAACGACCTAACAGACGAGGAGTGCTACATGCATGACCTCGAAGGTACAAATGCCAACCTTTCAATCAACATTGTCTATTACAAGTAAATATGAACATAATGATGTGACATCATATGCATGTAGGTTCCGACGCTGATAACATGGACCTTGATCCACGGATAGACACATCTGGCGAGGCTGCTATCGATCCTTTTGACTATGTGTACTCGAACCTCCCAGATAGCACTCACATACTAGAAGAAGTCCCTGACTGCAACCACTGTCATGCCAAGAAATTTGAGAATGAGACCCCCGGTTTCTGTTGTCGAAACGGACAGATCGAGCTAGCTGAAACAGTGCCTATCCCGGAGCTGATGAGGCTATGGTCTAGCATGGATGCGGATTGTCGACATTTTCGGGAGAGCATACGATTCTTCAATGGCCACTTCTCGTTTACAACCCTTGGCGTCAATCTCGACAATGATTGCACGAACATGAGGTCGATCCTTTTGACTATGTGTACTCGAACCTCCCAGATAGCACTCACATACTAGAAGAAGTCCCTGACTGCAACCACTGTCATGCCAAGAAATTTGAGAATGAGACCCCCGGTTTCTGTTGTCGAAACGGACAGATCGAGCTAGCTGAAACAGTGCCTATCCCGGAGCTGATGAGGCTATGGTCTAGCATGGATGCGGATTGTCGACATTTTCGGGAGAGCATACGATTCTTCAATGGCCACTTCTCGTTTACAACCCTTGGCGTCAATCTCGACAATGATTGCACGAACATGAGGTCCGGAGTCTACACATTCCGAGCACAAGGCTCCTTGTACCACAAGTTGCATTCGTTCGGTCCAGGATCTCGCCCGGAACATCTACAACTCTACTTCTACGACGACGATCCCAGCCTGATCCATCGCAAGGATGCCACGAAGGAACTAGACCAAGAGGTCGTTCGTAAGGTTGTGAACATAATGAGAGCAAACCCTTACTCCCATCAGTTTAGGAGTTTGGGCGCCCATAAGGATAACCTTGAGGACTACCGTATAGAACTGAACACCGACAAAAAGCTAGACCAACGGAGATATAACACACCAGCATCGTCTGAGGTGGCTGCGATCTGGGTCGAGGGCAGCAACCCAGAAAACAGGTTCAAGCGCAGCATTATACTCTATGGTAACAATAATGAGAGACACAGTATACAAGCCACCCAAGGATGCTATGACCCGCTCTCGTATCCCCTCTTCTTTCCGAAGGGGGAACTCGGTTGGCATCCAAATATTCCTAAACGTAATAAACCTTGGAACCTTGCACAGCTACCAAGAGCAGACCGTGACAACGATCCAGGTTGGGATACTTGCAATACTTTTTTCTACTTGCGGTACTTATATCTTCTTTTCTAAACTCACTTATGTTTCATAATGTTATTCTTTTTATTGTCCTTCACGCAGAGGGAGGTGGAAATTTATGTGTCTCCGTCAGGGACTACTACTGTTATCGTCTACAAACACGTCCTTCCATATTCAACCCCATACTACATGGAGGGAGACTGTTACAGCAGTGGGCAGTGGACATGTACATAAAGATCGAGGGCTGCAGGTTGAATTGGTTTAGAAAGCACCAGCCGGAGATACGCGCTGATCTATATAAAGGCATTGTCGATAGCATTACGGCTGGAGAGACTCGAGCAAGCGCTATTGGAACAAGGATTGTTCTACCCTGGAATTTCCAAGGGTGCTTCCGAGACATGAAGCGGAGGCATATGGATGCCATGGCATTGGTGCAGACATACGGCAAGCCTGACATATTCTTGACAATGACATGCAACCCAAACTGGGAGGAGATACAAGATGCCTTGCTTCCAGGGCAAACACCGCAAGACCGGCCAGATATTGTGGCCCGAGTGTTTAAGGCCAAACTCGACAAGATGAAGGAGATGTTGACCAAGAAGAACATCCTAGGCGTTGTGAAGGCGTACGTCTATGTGGTCGAGTTCCAGAAAAGGGGCCTACCGCATGCCCATTTCCTATTGATAATGGATTCCAATTATAAGCTCGTTGTGCCAGAACAGTATGACCACCTCATATCCGCTGAGCTCCCGGACAAAGATAAATACCCAGAGCTATACGCCATGGTCGTCAAACATATGATGCACGGCCCATGCGGTGTCCTAAAGCGAGACAACGTGTGCATGCAGGATGGGTCATGCAAGTGTAGGTACCCACGGGCGTTCAACGAGACCACTATACAGGGAAAGGACTCATACCCCATTTATCGGAGACGGAAGGATGGCCGCTCGGCGAAGGTCCGCCGTGCCATGCTCGACAATAGATGGGTTGTTCCTTACAACCCTTTCCTATTGCGCATGTTCAACTGCCACATCAATGTGGAAGTGTGCTCGAGCATAAAGGCTGTCAAGTACCTATATAAGTACATATACAAGGGAAACGATCAAACTTCATTCAATATCGACAAGCCTGACGCCGATGGTAACATTGACGAGATCAAGAGATACATTGATGCAAGGTGGATTACTCCACCCGAAGCCATGTGGAGGATATTTGGCTTCAAACTATGTGAGTGCCACCCGTCTGTACTACAGCTGCCTCTTCATCTTCCAAATATGCAAAGAGTCACGTTCAAAGAGGGAGACAACTTGAACGATGTTGCTGCCCAAGAGCACAGATCCATGCTAACCGAGTATTTCATGGCTAACCAAAAGCACGAGTGGGCTCGAGATATTCTCTATAGGGACTTTCCAGGAAGGTTCACATGGCAGCAATCAAAGTACTGGAAGGAAAGGAAAAGGGATCACCAAGTAGGCCGAATCGTGACGGCCAATCCCGCCGAGGGAGAGCGGTACTTTCTTAGAGTGCTTCTAAACCACGTACCAGGATCGACGTCCTTTGAAGACCTAAGAACCGTTGATGGTGTGCTATGTGATACCTTCCGTGAAGCCGCGGAGAGGAGGGGTCTAATCGAGGCCGACAACACGCTCGACGAGTGTCTTACTGAGTCGGAGCAGTTCGCCATGCCAGCCTCACTTAGGAGGCTCTTTGCAACGATCTTGGTATTCTGTGAACCTAGCGATGTGCGTGGTCTTTGGGATCGACACCTTGAGGCGATGTCAGACGACTATCGGCGAAACAACACGTGTCAAAAAGCGGTGGAACAAATGGTGTTGCTTGATATCAGGGGCATGCTACAATCCATGGGTAAAGACATAAAATCATTCCCTCTTCCGCACATTGACGAGACGTATGATAACACTGGAGGCGAGTTTAGGGAGGTAATTGAAGAAACCAACATCAAGGTTGACGAGGAAGACGCTTCTTTGGCAGACTTATTAAACACCGAGCAGAGGCTAGCCTACAACGAGATACTAAAGGCTGTTGATGACGAAAAAGGAGGTGTATTCTTCGTCGATGGTCCGGGAGGCACTGGGAAGACATACCTTTACCGGGCACTGCTCGCAAGGGTTCGTGGACAGGGGGATATCGCAGTGGCTACAGCGACATCAGGTGTCGCAGCTTCAATCATGCCTGGAGGCAGGACAGCCCACTCAAGGTTCAAAATCCCACTAAACCTTGAAGAAGGGGCATCATGTAGCTTCACTAAGCAGAGTGGGACTGCCAAGCTATTGGAGAAAGCTAAACTCATACTATGGGACGAAGCCACCATGACGAAACGACAGGCGGTAGAGGCATTGGACAAAAGCATGCGCGACATCATGAAAAGCCCGGACAAACCTTTCATGGGCAATATTGACAAACCTTTTGGGGGCAAGACCGTCGTGTTCGGTGGAGACTTCAGGCAGGTGCTTCCGGTAGTGAGGAAAGGGTCACGAGGTCAGATAATCGATGCGAGTCTACGGAGTTCGAAACTATGGAAGGGCATGCGCAAACTAAGGCTCGTAAAGAACATGAGGGCGCAAAACGACCAGTGGTTCGCGGATTACTTGTTGAGGATAGGTAACGGCACCGAGGAAACTGATGACGAAGGAAACATCCAGCTTCCAGAAGATATTTGTGTGCCATCTACAGGCGACGCGTCTGACATAGAGAAGCTGATTGACCATGTGTTTCCTGCCCTAGACCAAAACATGGAAAATCCAGATTACATGACCTCCCGAGCAATTCTCTCCACAAAGAACGACAACGTCGATGGAATAAACATGCGCATGATAGAGCGTTTTCAGGGCGACGAGGTCATCTACCATAGCTTCGATAGTGCGGAGGACGATCCGCATGGCTACTATACTCAAGAGTTTCTCAACTCACTGACTCCTACTGGGATGCCCCCGCACGCGCTTAAACTGAAGATGAACTGCCCTATTATATTGCTGAGGAACATTGACCCAGCTAATGGGTTGTGTAACGGCACAAGGCTTGTCATCCGTGGGTTCCAGAGGAACGCAATCGATGCGGAGATCGTGGTGGGACAGCATGCTGGGCAGAGGGTGTTTCTCCCTAGGATACCTTTATGTCCGTCCGACAGTGACATATTCCCGTTCAGGTTCACGAGAAAACAGTTCCCGATCAGGCTTAGCTTTGCTATGACGATCAACAAGGCGCAAGGACAAACCATACCAATTGTAGGCGTGTACCTACCAGAACCGGTATTCTCTCACGGACAGTTGTACGTCGCGTTGTCCAGAGCCACCGCGAAAAGGAACATCAAGATCCTCGCCATCAAGGTCAATGGAAAGGAAAAGACCAAGAATTCAAAGAAGAGAAAAAGAACCGAGAACTTAGTAACGACCACGATGAACATAGTCTACAAGGAAGTACTTAGCACTTGAACACACTCGACTGGATTAGAGCAGATTCCTTAATGATAATTATGTGTGCGTTTTAAAGTACATTTTTTCATAGAGACTGTAATAACAAGAAATGATACAGTTGCAAACATATTTAGCAGATTCATGGGAACAGGGGAAAGTTTAGTCAGAAAGTTACCTTCATGGATGAAGAGATCACGGGATATTATCATCAAGTAAGAATAATCTGACTTGAACTTCCACAATACCCGACTCACAATATATCAAGTCTCAGTATACTGAGGCTGTTTAAGAAAATGACAAATTAAGTGTCATATTTCTGCTTCTTAGTCCCTACTTTCAGCCCCTGCCACATACAGACAAAACAGGTCATGCGAAAGAACATCAAAGCATGGTTTGGTTTCAATGACTTATTCAAAGCTTCAAGCCGTTTTAACCATCCCGCTGGCCCCAAGACCAGATTAGTGATATTCATATTTCCCATAGGTTACCAGTTACTATATTTATTTTGGTGGTAAATTCTCACCTCTTTTTTAAAGGACGGTGTCCATCCCAGTTTCACATAAAGTCGTCCTTCTTTTCACACTCTAGAAGCCCCGCCAGCTCGAAATCCTCCTGTTTTCCACGGAACAAGAACTTATGTTGAAGTGAGTATGAACAACAACATGGTGGGATGGGAACCACCCATTGTCCAAACGATGCTCCGAAAGCCTCACCAATCCAGATAAGAAAATTCATTATGCAATCTAATAAAAGGATTTTGTAAATCTCCGCATCGTTTGCAGCAACATCATGCTATAAAATAGCAAAGAGTAATGGAGAATTCTATCTGTAAGTACCGCACGCGCTGCGTTCCGTGCGACGACGCGGAAATTCTTGAAGCCGTCCGAACGAAATGGGACACCAGAGCTGATTTGTTTGTTTAACCCTGTTATGACCGCACACTCGATCCAGCCAGAGGTATATTCTGATAAAGATTAGGGACTGGGCGATGCTTGGCACATGCTTAAATTGCTACATTTTTCTCCATGCTGCCATATTTGTTATGCTACGTGAGGATTTGCAACATCCATACTCTATTTTATCTTTTGGAGCATGTAAATACTACTTACAGTGAAAATAACTCCGATGGGAACAAAGATTATGATCCAAGTGAGCTCTAGCAACAATAAGATATATGACCAACTACACAAAGTTGCTTCTTATTCAGACATATACAACAATTCATCTGAAGATGCACAAACTCGACAATTCACCCATCATATAATAATCACTACTATTTCATCGGTATATCCACCGGACAATAATCATATCTTCGGTATTATCCTTTTTAATTACACACATCAGAACACTCCTCAAGAACAGTACGGTTAGTAGTTCAGCTAACTTTGACTCTTAAAGATGGAAAGGACGAATGTAATAATGTAGAAAAGTTAAGAGGTTGTGTTACTGTGTGTACTCGTAATCTCTTGCACAAACAGAGGTAACAAAAAATATGGACATTCCCCATAAGTTGTCCACATCAAGAGCTGATCAGCTCAACCGCTCAACCGCTCAACCAAATTAGTAAACAAAACCAACTGTAAAGTCAACCATGAAGCAAAGATTATGATTTCGGAAGTATAGTAAGACTTCCCGGGTTACTAACCTGGAAGAATCGTGCTTTCCTGTCATAATTCACCAAGAGCTGAATGAAGCTGAGTAAACCTGCAGCAGCATACAACAACAAGAATCAGTACCAGAAAAGGAAAGAAGGACTAGAGAGCACGAGAATATCTGCCAAAAGAAATAGTGAAATCAAAATACGTGCAAAAGCAGAGGAAGCAGAAGGTGTGGCTTGACCTCATGTCATCGGTGGCTACCGGGGATGGAGGCCGGCGACGAAGGTAGGAGGTAGGCATAGCAAGGCCGTGGCGGCGGAAACTCGCGGGCGCAACGGCGGAGGAACGCAGAGAGGTGGCTGTAGGGAAGTAGGGGGCCGCGAGGTGATCGTCACCGCAGTATGTTCTCCCTCCCTCCTCCGGATGCAAGATTGGAACTGCGGCGGCGGTGTCGCCGGAGCTCGTGGTTCAGGAACGGTTGCGCAGGGACAGCGCCACCACCTGCGCCCACTGCTTCAAGTAGCTATAGACTATATTAGTTCTTAGAATATACTTATTGCAATAGTACAAGTGCAGATTAGAATACTAATGTAGCAATATTTTTACATGCTAACATGGTTTTTTATTTTTTACTCTCCAAAGATTTGAGTCTAACTTTTACTTTGCATAGTTCTGCCCTTCCAAACAGCAGCTGAAGCCCTAGATGCAATTGAAAGAGGGGTTGCTAAGGATGAGGAGCTTGATTTGGTGGTAGCGGAAGTTCATCCTCGCAATACAGCGATGGACACTTTGGTGCTATTTCACCACATCCTGAATGCACTCAAAGTGCCTCTCGTCAGTAAGTACTTGTATTCGGAGCTGTATTGTTTTAGGAGTTTTTCCGCCATCCAAAATCATTAATGTAAGTGTATTGTTTCTTGGTTGCAGCAATGTGTGCTTATGATCATGTAGAGGCAGTCTCTGAACGTATGAACCTAGGATCATGCTTCAATGTTCTCAAGCCGTTGGACACTGAAACCATCAATAGTCTGTTGCACAAAGCATTGCAACACAGGTCTACAAGGGTGCTACCTAAAGGGTCAAGCATTGGAAAGAAAACCCAAGGTAGAATGGATTCATTATCTACTAAAAATGACGGGTTTGATACTGAGGAGGATGAAGAACCAGATATGTCCAAAGCACATGGCTATCCAAAGAAGCCGGGTCGGTTCATATGGAGCAGGGAGCTCCATGAAAAGTTCTTGCAGACTGTTGAAGTGCTTGGGCAGTGTAAGGCTATCTGCACTCGGCATAAGTATTGGTATACAGACAGAAAGCAACATAAATTTCAGAATTCGTAAGCATGTCTGTTCATCGAAACTACAGATCGAAAATAGCGCTACGATGATGGCAGATTGACAATGGCTTGGTGTGTATGTGTACCTGGGGAGAGTATGGAGAGCGGACTCCCGATCGGCGACGGCTCGGACGCCTCCGACGAGGCGCCGCACGTGCAGGGGCTGGCGCACCCCTCCGCCGCGCCGCCGCCGCCTCCCTTGACGGCGACGGCGTAGTAGAGGTCGAGCGCGGGCAGCGTCTCGACGAGGCGGCTCCTGCCCTCGCCGCACGCCGGGCACCCGGCGGCGGCCGGCTCGAACCCGAAGCCCAGATCGATGCAGCCGCGCAGCTCGTCGAGGTCGTCGTCGGTGAGGCAGCACCGAGGTAGGGGATGGGCGGAGCAAGGCGGTGGCGGCGGAGCTCGCTGGCTCTGCAGCAGAGAAATACGGGGAGGTGGCGGTAGGGACTGAGAAAGAGGAGTGGCTAGAAAGGGGATCGGGAAGAATGGAGAGACCACCGACACACACAAAAAAAAATTGTAGCGAAAAGTATTTAGACTGTCCTCACTGGTCAGGGAGTCCAAATCGCCGATCCTCTATTTTAGTTTAGTCTTCGGTTTTAATAACAAAAAAAATTCACCTACCTCAATTACTTGGCTAAAAAAATAACCAAATTTCTATACATGTTCATTCAATTGTTTCCAATTACTTTGCTAAAAAAAATAACCAAATTGTTCATTTAATAAAAAATAATTCAGCTACCGCAATTGTTTCTAATCGCGAGCGCCATATTACATCCCTTCTGAGGCTCGTTTCGATAGCTAGAGTGTTGGTCCGAATCACCCATGGGCACGGGTGACCGTAATCTACCATTATCGTTAAAATACTAAGTTTCTACGAACAATAAACCAAATGTCAACATTTGCAATATTTAATAATAGAGTACAAAAATAACTTTTGTAGTACATCTATTCATATTGGTTTAAATTTATTAATAAACTTAGTCAAACTAAGGAGACACCGACTTTTGAATATAGGTATACTCCTAATAGTTTGGATCAAAGGGAGTACATCTTAGCTAAAACTTGGCAAATGTTGACCCGATGCTGAAATCCCAATAAAATTTTATCTTTTATTTGATTAAAACAAATTCTTTATTTTTTGAATTAGATGAATACAAACTTATATTACATATATATATACATATATTGCATGACAAGGTTCATTTTTTAGATGTATATTATTTCTTGTATAGTTGGGTAAGAAATAAAGATTTGTCAGTTATCATTTAGTATCATTTTACACAATTGATCTCCCTCTTGATACATAACAATTACTGGAAAAAAATCATCTAGATAGCCCGTAGCAACGCACGGGCATTTCAACTAGTATTATATAAAATGACTAGTGACTGGCGAGAATGTTGTACTGTCACTAGTAAGGTCGCTGGTATGTTTCATATGCACCTGTCGTGTTTTACCAGTGACTGGCATACTGCCGCCTGTCACTGATACGTGTTACCAGTGACAGTCATATTTTTGCCCGTCACTAATGTGTCAGAGGCTATAAGCTATTTTGGAGTAGTGACAACAGAGGATCTCAACAATATTGGTTACAATGACGACCCATTCGTCCTAGCCAATGATGTGGCTCATGTCTTCTATGTGAAGGACATGTCCTCGAGACCGAAAAAAGAAAAAAAATAAGCAAACAAATTCATCATACGATGAGCCGAAGCGTCACATAGTTCTCTCAGGGAAAAGAAACATCGTGGGAATCGAGGACACGACAGACATGTCAGAAGATTATAATAAGTTTGTTGAAATTCCACCCTTCACAGTGAAAGCTGACCCCACCATCCCGTTAAATAATGAAGATACTCCATGGTTACGGCCGAAGCGACCATAAGCAAGGGAGAATTCAGAAGAGTAGATAGGGATGTTGGTGATGTGTAATAATAAGCGTGGAATACATGATCATATAGTTCTGTTTGATCAGTATTTTGTATTGACCGGTAAAAAGCTGACAACTATGACCAGCCTGATTTCATTATTATCCCAACCAGCGGCACAACCACCCACTTTGTTGTTTCTCTCTCCTCCATCTGTTGGTGATGTGTAATAATAAGCGTGGAATACATGATCATATAGTTCTATTTGAGCAGTAATTTGTATTGACCGGTAAAAAGCTGACAACTATGACCCATATCCGAGTATGAGATAACTGTAGGCAGATATTGCAGGCACACTTGGAAGTGATAGTACGGATACCATCCTGACAGATATAGTTAAAACAGAAATAGATCTTCGGTACTTCTAGCTGAACAACAAGCTGACTACCTTGGAGTTCAAATGACGCAAAGGGTTGCACCTCTGCGGTTACTTTGGCAAGGTGCTAATGCATACATTCCTGCACTGTTTGAGATTTTTAGATTAGAATTTGAACCGATCTTGGATTGCGTGGTCTATAACTATGGCGAAATTGGACCCATATCCGAGTATGAGATAACTGTCAAAAACAGGCGTCGGGGTCATTTTGTTAGATTCGACTCATCAGAATACATTTGTAGCTGTAAAAAGTTTGAAAATGTAGGTCTGCCGTGTTGCCAGGTACTGAAGGTTCTTGAGATCAGAAATATTAAAGAAATTCCATCACACTATGTTTTGAAAAGATAGCGAAATGATGCTCAGATTGAACCTTAGAAGGAGAACTATGGCAGGCATCTATTGTTATTCATTGGAGTTAACCACCATAAACAGCCCAAAACAGTTTTGACTGACTGCTTTACATCGATAGGGGATGCAGTTGCTTCTGCTTGGCCAGGGACTGTCCACCGCTCGGATATATATCAAAATGCAGCGAAAGAATTAAGGGATATATTGCACTATTCGGAAAATACGTGTGGATGCGCGGCTGCACACAGGGCCGGTTACAGCAGCCCTGTGCGCAGCCCACATCTCAATGGGGGAGACTGAGGAGAGAGAAACAGTTTGGTGGGTGCGCCGGTGGAGATAATAATGAAGCCAGGCTGTCATAGTTGTCAAACACTCGAATAAACTTCTAATTTACATAAATATTTAAGTTACCCAAGCAACTTTAGCCCTAAAAGAAGATGTCACCTTGAGTTGAGTAAGTATTTTAATTATTCATTGTGTTGCTTGAGGAAGATCCCAAATTCTTCGTGTTAAAAAGGTACAACTCGATTTGTCGATATTAATATTAAAATTATATGCAAATGGTATAATAATTAATAGTTTCAATAGTTAAAGTAATTATTTAGTTAAACGAAAAATGAATTTGAATTAGTTATGCAAATTCTAGCATTTTTCATGTTGAAATTTTTGTCAAATTCGAAAGTATGTGGAAGTTGTTAAAGTGCAAACTTAAACAATTTTCAAATTTTGGCGCTAAAAAGTTTTGGCGCGCAGTGTGCCACCAAGTTTCGAAAAAAGTTTTGGTCTCGGCCCGTGGTACCAACCGGGACCAAATGGGGTGCCTCTAGTCCCGGTTGGTGGCACGGGCCGGGACTGAAGGCCCAGTTGTATAAATATCTCGGCCCTCTCTCCAGGCCGAGCGACCACCCAGGGACAGCGGACATGCCTTGGCGAAGCCCTGCCGGCGGTGGGGGTAGGAAGATCCCACCGGCGCTGGTTCCGCCGGCGGGGTTGGGGTTGAACTAGGGGCGCGTTATTGTGGACACAAATATATATATTAAAAGGCCCAGGGGCCATGCTTACATAGGGGGGGCGCGGCCACAGGAGGCCGGCCGTGCTTACATATAGGGGGCGGCGGTGCGGCCACAGGCGGCCGGCCGTTTTCTTGGGGGGGGGGAGGGAGGGGTCGGTATCCTAGTATATTAGGGGGGGCGCCGGCGCCGGCCTAGTCCTCCTCGTCGGAGGAGATGCAGTGGTAGTCCGGTGCCTGCCACAGGTGGGCAGGCAGCTGGGGCGGGCCCGCCGGTGGCTGCGGAGGCATCGGGGGCGCGTGCGGCGGCGGCGGGGGCAGCTCCTCGGGCTGCGGCGGCGGCGGGGGAAGCTCCTCCGGCGACCATACGCCGCCGGTCCAGGCCCAGGACATGCCGTACTCCAGGCCGGGGGGGAGCGGCTGCGGCGGCGGCTGGTCCTCGGACGCCTCCAGCTCGGCGTTCATCACCTGCCACCAAGGGGCAGGCGTCGAAGGGGGCGGGGGCGGCGGCATGGCGTTGGCGTCGGCGGCGGCGGCAGCTAGGACCATCTCCCACCGCTTGACCTCGTCCTCGATGAGGGTGCGGCGGGAGGCCTCGCAGGCCTCCTCCAAGCTGGCTCGGAGCTCGGGGTCCTCCTCCTCGGCGATGTCCTCGCCGATGTCCTCGAGGAGCCACAGCTCCGGCTCCCTGCCGGGCGGTGGCGTGGGGTAGTCCGCCACGCTCACCTCCTCCTGGGCGATGGGGATGAAGGAGCGCCGGCGCTGGTCGTGCTCCTGCTGGAAACAGACGGCCCAGTAGAGGGAGTTGCACGCGTACCCGCGGTCCCTGAGGAGGTGGGCCGGCAGGAGACGACGCCGGCGGTCGATCTCCTCGCGCGCGGCCTCGTTGGTCGGGGCCGGCGGCACCGGGATGCGCTGGGGGTTGAGATGCCACCCGTCCGGGAGGTGGACGTCCGGCCAGAAGACCGGCGTGGCGTGTTCCCAATGCCACTCGGCCTCCGCCGTCCGGACGTACCGGCGGAAGCGCTTGCCCTTGGGCGCGGCGCGGGGCGGCGGGCGTGCCGCCGGAGGTGGAGCGGGGACGCGCGGCGCCCCGCCAATGCGGACACCTCCCGGGCCGAAGCCGAAGGCCTCCGCAGGCGGGGGTGGGACGCCGGAGCCTCTCTGGCCGGCACCGCTCGAGGAGCCGGCTTCGTGGTCATTCCGGGGATGCTTGAACCAGCGGGACGACATGGCGGCTAGGGTTCCTTTGGCTAGGACGCGGCCGGGGTGGATGGGTTGTACGGGCGGCGGGGGCCCTTTAAAAAGGTCCCGGGGGGCTGGCATGCCAACCGGCGGCTGGAACGTGGCGGCGGTTGCAGGCGGCCATGAATGCGGGGCGGGAGCCGAGGCGTGGCGGCGGTTGCAGGTGGCCACGCGCGCGTGGGGAGGTGGAGGGGGCGGGAAGACGAGACGGCAGTGGGCCCTTTGATCGTCCATGTGGTCTTAATTTAAGGGACCGGGCGAGCCAGCCACTAGGCCGCTGGCCAGTTGCCCCTTTTGACCCCCGCGAACCGTTGACCGAATATAATAAAACACGCGGGCCAGTGGGCCCTTTTGACCAAAAAATGTGGCCAGTGGGCTTAATTAAAGACGTGGGAATGTACGCGGTTGGGAAGCGGAGGCCGGTTGGGGATTGAGAGACAGGAGCCAAAAAAAAACGAAACGAAAAAAAATCATGCCGCGGCAGGGCAAAATGGGTTTTTTTTTTAAGAAGGTATCCATCCCGGTTCCTAATACGAACCGGGACGAACTCCCTGGCCGTCCCTGACCCAGGTTCGCCACGTGGGCCATCCTTACCATACCGGGTCCTGGCACAACCGGGTCCAATGGGGGAGGGCCATTTGTCCCGGCTAGCCCATCCCGGTTGCACAACCGGGACAAATGGCTCTTACGATCCGGGACAAATGGTCCTGTTTCCACTAGTGAACCGAATATATATGGACATGATTGTTCGCCTTATACCATTACCACAACCTACTTACTCACACAATTTCCACGCTTGCATGCTTTTCTTTGTCTCTTACATTTAGAGAAGCACATACTTGCACAAAAAAGTCAGCTCCCATCGGTACAATTTGGGATATGGGATTAGGAGGCAGCAGGCAATGAGATGGGAGACAACCAGTTGCACTATTTGGGTATATGCCACTAGATGGCACGGATGAGCTTCCGCCCAGTACTCTCGCCTGCTCACTGAGTAAAAGGGATCCACTAGACGATACAACGAACATTGGTTCTGCTTACATTGCACGGCGAAAGGCTACTACATGCCGCTGTTCTGGTGGTTACGTGCGCCGCTGCGCCGCAAGTCAGCGCTACCGTCCAGACCAATTGGGCACATCGCCGACTTGTTGTTTGCGGACGCAGCACCAATGCACCAGAGGAAGCCTAGGTCACCATGGCGGTTGCCGCCACACATTTCTCATTTCTGCGTTTGGTGTCTGTCCAAATGGCTGCAGCTTCACGTGTCTCCACTTATCTAGCTTGAACATTGTTTGGCTTCCTGCTAGTTGACGCAGCTTTCCTCGAAATAGGCTTTCGTCCCGCTTTATAAATGAATCAACCGTCCAATAGAGCCGTACAAATTAGAAGATAAAACACCGACACAAAAAATTTGTTGGCGCAACAGCACAACAATGCCAAAGACAAGAAAAAAAAACACGCTAGCACACACACATCAGCAAGGGGGGGGGGGGGGGTGTAGAGGGGCGCCAGTCAGTGAGGCGCCGAGGAGACGAGGTGGCGCGTGGCCACTAGCAGTCTGTCAATGGAGTCGTTGAGCCGCGCCTACACAGTGGATGCCACTGCTACAAAAAGGATAGAAATTTGAACAACATGTCAAAAGTGCGCCGAAGAAAAATTTTCTCAATCACTATTTTATTTCGCACCGTCCACAACGTCCATGCCATCGCCGCAGAAGAGGCGCCTACCTTCTCCGGTCTGGTGCGCCCGGATTTCAAGAAACTCGTCGAGGTCCGAGTCCTGCCAAGCAGGCCCCAGGGCTTCAAGGACAAAATTCCATAGAAACCGGGCAGTGGCTGAAGCAAACAAGATATGGGAGCACGACTCACGGATTCTACATACGGGACATAGACCGTCCCGGGGGACCGTGGCATTTGGTCACCTCGATCCCCAAGGGAAGCCAATCCCGCAGAAGCTGCCACACAAGAATCTTGATTTTCAAAGGTAACAGGGCCTTCCAAAGAAGCAAGGCCCAAGGTCTAGTGGGCCCAAAAAACCAGGCCCGGTAAGCCGATTAGACAGAGAAGGACCCCAATGGGGTCAGCGACCAGGACACCTGGCCTGGACATCTAGGTAGAGCTTCAGGGAGGGCACCCCGCATCACCTCCCACGCTGCGGCCTCCACCGGTCCAAATATCGACGGAACCCGATGTTCCAAGTCCCATATTGGACGGCGGTTGCCACTACCAGGGAGGCATCTGAGATAATCGCAAAATGTCTCGGAAAATCCAGTTGCAAAGGCCTCTTTTGAAGCCACAGATCGAGCCATAATATTATGACATGTCCATCTCCAATTGAGAACCGTGACCCTTTCCTAATTTTCTGCTTGAGCGACTGGATAGATCTCCAAAATAGAGAACCGACCTTTCGGTCACACGCATGAAGTGGGCGCCTCTGTAGGTACTTCGCTGTAAAGAGCTGAAGCCAGAGGCCCCCATGATCCCTCATAATGCGCATTTTCTCATTTAATGAGCGATTAATTCGGTTGTTTAGCGTGTGTGTATGAGCGGAGAAATGAGAAAAGGATGCACGTTATTTCCTTTTCTATTTAATGTAATTTTTATTGCAGCGACATTACTACCCCATTACTATCCGTCCACACAGAGGTTTAATTACTGCCATTACCGGTAAAAAGGAACAAGTAGTAGACATTTGAGCTAAACGCCCAAATTAATTGCATGTGTGCACATAGTTTGATCTCCAGTTCAACATATGGGATGAAGACTGGAGTAGAATCATTGTATCGGTGCTTTCATTCATCACGCAAAGACGAGGCCTTTTATGTTACCTTTCATTGTATCAGCAAAGTAGTCTCCTTAAAATTGTGTGATGACATGAAAATAACAAAGATCTAAGCACCTAACATTCATCTTTCACATACAGTTGTTGGATAATAAATCATTTGCTTGGTTAGTAATTTTTCGATCTCCTTGCTCAGCCCATCTTTGGTGCTGAAATTTGAATGATTTGCTCTCCGGTATGTGACTCCTCCGATGATCCAAGTAGAATTTTATTTAGTGGAGTATTTCTTGAGTATTTTGGTAATGTGGGTGACATGTTATGTGAGTTTGCATGCTTCATTTGTGTGAAAATAAATTAGTTTTGATACATGTATAGCCCTCTTACAAGTCTCTATAGTAGTTTCTATCATATAGTTGCTTGAAAATCAATTTTTGTGATTATTTTTAAAATTTTCAGAAAGTGAGGTTAATGTATACCAACTTGACCAGCAAGATTTGAATTATATGGAGTCATGGGAGTCCACGGAGAAGAGGGTGTATTCCCCTCTATCTATGCAAGCTATGAATTCATGTATGCGCTGTAGGGATTTTGGAAGACTTCCAAACTCTAATATGTAATGCAGGGTTGGAAAATTTAGTCGATGGTGAACCTAGACAACACATAAAGCTCATGATGTCTGTGGTGCAAGATTTTAGTTTCAGCTGGTCCTCACCTAACCCCATTGTCCACTACAACATTTTTAATAAAACTGTCAACTTGCCTTTCACTAGTGGAAACAGGGGCTTTAGTCCCGGTTCGTAGGCCCCCATTTGTCCCGGTTGTGCAACCGGGACGGGGCATCCGGGACAAATACCCCTCCCCATTGGTCCCGGTTGTGGCAGGACCCGGGACAAATGGGGCTGACCACGTGGCCCGAGCGCTGGAACCTGGCCAGGGCTATTAGTCCCGGTTCTGAATACGACCCGGGATGCATGCCCTTTCTGCCGCGGCAGGGCTTTTGCCCTGGTCTCTGCCGCGGCAGAAATTTACAATTTCCGTTTTTTGGTCCCCGAGACCTCCTGGCGGCCCCTCCCCGGACCTCGAGAAGAGAGGAGCCTCGGTGGACCCTCCACCGAGCCCCCAGATCGCACGAGTGAATAAGTATATAAAGCAGAATAAGAAACACTTATATTACAGAAGCAAAGTATATCGAGCATATTACATGACCGATGGAGTGTATTACAAAATCAAACTTAGTTCCAAACGGAGGCATGGTACTCTCCATCTACGTTTATGACCTCTGCATCTAAGAAGCCCGCAATTTCCTCCTGAATTGCTCGTATGCGGTCCCTAGGTAGAAGACCGTCCCGAAGCCGTTCGATCTAATATAAAGAAGAGTGGTCACTAAAATATATGAAGCTAAGTAACTAAAATAGATAGTAATAAGAAGAATTGACGACTAACGTACATGAAGTTGCTTTAAATTTCTGCCCTTGGGAGATGTGGTCTGACGAATGAACTCGCAAACGTAGTATCCACACAAGTTATTCCCGTCTCCTTGTTGCAAGCACTATACGAGAAGATTGTTTCAATCAAAATAATAATCAACCAGGCATGATAATGGTATCGACACTAGAATCAAGGAGATGGGCACGGATCTAGATAGTACTTACTTGCACAACATCAAATGTAAGCTGTTTTTCCCATTCACCGGGAGACTTCTTTATGAACCTCTTCCAAACCCTACCCGAGAAAGAAAAAGAATAAAAAGAGTTAGTAATTACTTGATATCCGAAAATGAAACAAAGTAGTCGATATATTGCAATATATAAATACTGAAATTAATAAAGATTGAAATTACCGCTGGATCATTACCTGCATGTCAGCCCACATTGAGAGGAGTTTACATTTTGAGTCCATTACAATTACTTTTCCTTTGTCAATTTGGAAGATTAGCAGAATATAGTGGAAGCTGCACACGCAGAACTCATCAATTATACAATGAACATCGAGTAAGGAAAACAGAATGTTTACAACAGAGTAACACACTTACTTGAAGTTGTAAGGAAATAGTATTTCCCGTCGGTGTTGGTTAAATATTATTGCTCTCAGAATATTATTTTCTGTATCCTTGGGAGATTGCCGAAGAGTCTTTTCAAAAATAATATTTGGATCAATGAACCCAATATCATAGATTCCACCTCTTTTGCATTCGAGAATCTTCATTCTGCAATTATAATATATGAGTGTACTATATATATATATATATATATATATATATATATATATATATATATATATGAATATGCAATTGAATGAGGTGAGCTAGAGAAATAAGTGCTTACAGACAATAGGCACTAAGGATAGATTTGTCGAGGGCCTGCTGCTGGTATAACTGAAACAATTCCTCAAATTGAATCATAACATATCCATTTCCAGTTCCATAGTGCTCGTCCTTAACGTTGAGACATAGCCAGTCCTCAGATTCATCAGCGGCTTGCATATACCAACTATGCACTCTTCGCATTTTCGTTGGTAGATCCTTTATCTCCTCGGGTTTGACAAGAGGCTTCCCGTACTCGTATTTGTACGCACATTCAGCTGCGGGGAAGTAGTTCACTGTTTGCATATACTCAGCAATGGACAAACCCGCATCAGCTGCCTTGTCTGCGTACAGTGTTATAAACTCCGGATCAATATCCTCATCAGCAATATTAGTGCTCGGCCCCACCTGGGTATTGGAAATCACTTTGAGCGGGGACGTGGATTGTTTTTTCTGCTCTCCGAGTTGAGCAACTGATTTCCCCTTTTTCCCGCTTGCGCTACTACTCTTCGTTGACCGCACCATTTCCTGGTGTGACTTCAGAATAGAGCGGTCATAGTCAGATGACAGACTCGGCTCGGGTTGATGAAGAGTCTTCACCATTTTCCAAGCTCGTTCTATCTCTTCTTCGGTCTCAGGGAAATCTGGCTTTTGCTTCTCCTTCCGCTTTGATTTCCACGCATCGTATTCGTCCTTTGCGATTTTCTGGGTTTCCTCGGGAGTATAGTCGTAAGGTAACTTGGGTACCTCTTTTGGTACCTTCGGGAGGGGTGACCGTTGACGTTTCGGTGATTTTTTACGTTTCGGCAGAAACTTAGTGGGCGGAGAGGGCTGACGCGGCGGCGTAGGCGACCGCGCTGGAGACGTGCACGGCGTAGGCGACCGCGCCGGAGACGGCATGCGTTTCGAAGACGACCGCGCTGGAGACCTTTGCGCTGGAGAAAGGCGAGGATTCGATGGCTTTGTCGTCTGATTTGTGAGCACAATGCATTCCTTTAGCCATAGAACGGTCAAGTTCTTGGCTTCTCCGAGTTCAGTCAACTCTTCGTCTTCACCTTCAGGAAAATCAAGCTTTACCCGCTCGAATCCGTTGACAACTTCATCGACCCCAACAACAGCGTAGCCCCGTGGAACCGGAAGACTATGGTGAGTTGGTTCGTTGCCAATTGGTAAGGCATAGCCGGCCGCCGCCTTGATGGTTATATTGACGACCTTCACGTGGAGCTCACAGGATGTCATTTCCGTGATCTCATCCATCGGGTGAATCATCGGCGGTGCATCATCACCCGGTAGCTGCGTGGACGCAACGCTGCTTTTGCGATGAGAATGTGCGGCGTCGGGAGCCTCGACTTCAACTTCTACCATGTGTACTGTTGCGCCGGTAGACACTATCTGCTGGCTAAGTGTGTTAATTTGGTCCTGCTGCTTCTTTGCTACATCCTGTGTCAGATTTACCATTTCTTCAAGTTGACGCCTCCAGTTTGCCTGATTCTCTGCTTCAGCTGCCTCCTTGTCCTTTTTACGTTGACGGCTTCTATCTGGGTATAACTTTTTGGTGGAGTCGAACGCAACACTCCACGGAGGAGTGCCTTTTGTGCCTCGTGTACGCCCTCCGTGTTCCTTATTCCCTAGGGCTCGTGTGAGCTCGTCGTTCTCTCTATCTGGCACGAACTTCCCATCTTTAACGTCCTTTATTGCGTCTCTCAGCTTCTCTATGGGTAGAGGACGACTCTTTTTATGCCTTAGGTTATATATTGCTTTTCCTTCGGCGTTCAACCTGCCCCCATGCCCGTAGAACCATGACCTTGTCCGCTCGACCCACAAGAACGGCTCGGGAGTGATCCCCTGCTGAATCAGGTTGTTATCCCATGTCTCCCACTTGGGACTGGAACCCTTGTAGCCACCATGCCCCATAACATGGTGATATACCTTTTTGGCGGCGTTTTTCTCATTTGTTTTCGTCCTTTCCAGTTTATTCTCTGCCAGCTTGTACTTCACGAAGTCTGCCCATACGGGTTTTATTTTCTCATACCCTTGAGTGAAATCAGGAGTCTTGTTCTTCTTAACATAATCAAGGTTCAATCTTTTCTTCCAGTTTTTGAATTGCTCGGCCATCTTTTTCAGGGTTCACGCTTTGACTTTTTCTCGTATCTCATGTTTCATTTTAGTAACATCGGCCACAGTCACATCCGCTTCATTCTCGTCCACCTCCGGCACGGGTAAGTTGAAATTAGCCAAAATCTTTGAGAAAAGATGATCTTTGGCTATTTTGCCGACATATGAAATTCTTTGTTTCCGCGGATCTTTTGGCTCATTCCACTCATTAACAGTGATCGGGATGTGATCTCTAACTAGCACTCCGCATTGCTTCACAAATTTTTGGGCAACATCAGCGGGAAGCTCGGGTGCGCCGTCTGCTGTGATCGTGTCGATCCTGTATCTTTCTGTATCTCTCAACTTCTTTGTTGCGCCTCGTTTAGTCTTTTTTCCGGTTGATATATTTGAACCGGATGTAAAAATATAAAGAATGTTAATACATGTATATAGACAACGGATGCTTCATTAATTAACACATATATATATGCACCTCGGAGCCGGTGTTTGTAATTTGTATGGTTCCACCGGAGCCGTCGGCTGCTCCCATATCGGAGTCGTCGGCTTCTCCCTCATCGGAGTCGTCTCCCTGGGTGAGCACCGGATCTCCCTCACCGGAGTCGTTCATCCACTGGCTCACATCGGGCTCTACGTCGGGCCCGCGGATTAAACCCTCGATCATATTTTCGGCATCTTCGTCTCTTGGCTCCATACTATACAAAAAGAGTAAGTATATATTTCAGATCCAATTCATTAAAATTGCTTATACATAATAATTAACTAACGATCAATTATTTTCATCAAAATTGTTTATAGATAATACACAAAAAGAGCAACATATATTCATGAAATTTCCTATATCAATTCTAAACGTACAAATCTAAAATTGCTAAGTCTAATCTAAAATTTCTAACATTCTTAAATTTTCTATATCAATTCTAAACAAATTTAAATTTAATAAGTCTAATCTAAAATTTTTAACATTCATAAACTAATAATTCTAACATTTGTAACACTAATAAAAAACAGTAATTAAGTAAAAAAAAGTGAAAAAACAAAAAAGGCCCCGGGTTAGGGCGAGATGGAGGCAGGCCTTACCTCCTCTTGGGGCAGCGGCGGGCCGGCGGCGCGGGGCGGTGGAGGCCGGCGCAGGGCAGCGGCGGGCCGGCGGCGCGTGGGACGAGGGGCGGCGCCGCAGAGGAGACGCCGACGGGGGGCGAGACGGGATCGAGGGGCGGCGCGTGGGGCGAGGGGCGGCACCACAGAGGAGGACGCCGACGGGGCGAGGGGCGGCGCGTGGGGGCGAGGGGTGGCAGCGCAGAGGAGGGCGCCGACGGGGGCAATGATCGGCGCCGCAGAGGAGGGCGCCGACGGGGCGAGGGGCGGCGCCGGGTGCGACGGGACGTAGGGACGGCGCCGCAGAGGCGAGGACGCCGACGGGGCGAGGGGCGGCGCGGGGGAACGGAAAAAATGGGCAGCCTGGCGGCGTCACTTTCGTCCCTGCGCGCGGTCTGGAGCTGAGGGGGGTGGTGACGTGTATATATCCTATCACCCTTTCGTCCCGGTCGGTGGCAACAACCGGGACGAAAGCCCCTTCCGTCCCGGTTGTTGCCACCAACCGGGACGGAAGGGGCTTTCGTCCCGGTTATTGCCACCGACCCGGACGGAAGGCCCGGCTGGTCGCGCACCGGGGCCAGAAGTACTTTTGGCCAATTGTTTTAGCGCCAAAATTTGAATATATTAAATATGCACGTGAATAACTTTTATATAGTTTCAAATTAGGAAAAAATTACAACATTAAAATTGTTTGAATTTGCATAACTAATTCAAATCCGTTTTCTGTTTAACTAAATAATTATTCTAACTATTCAAACTATTAACTATTTCACTATTTGCACTTAATTTAAATATAAATATCTTATATTGTTTTAAAATTAGTAATAATTACTTTAAACAAAAAACAGACGCGCTAGCGCGTCGCAGTGTCGCTGAAATACAAATTTCTTTTCTACCGTGCTCGGACGCCGCGGATGATGTTCCCGTGCACATTACTACCCGAGCGCCAAGTCAACAATGACCCAAGCATGCATGGATGAATGTGTTAAACACTGATCCGGATGTTTTGTATTTGGGAGGTGAACTGACCGGTGTATGAAGCTGGGCTATATATATATAGGGTCCTCTGGCTCACAAAGTGTTGAGCTAGGGTTTTGATCCAACGGTTAAGAAACACCACATCCAACGGCTCACAGCAGCTCGAAAGAAACACACCGTGGCCCTGATTGGACGGCTCACAACAGCTCGAGAAAAACACACCCGGATCCAACGACTCAAGAGCGCTTGAAAGAAACACACGATCCGTGTGATTCTATCTGATTGGTCCAAACGAAACCCTAATTCCCATTTAGTCCCGGTTGGTGTCACCAACCGGGACTAAAGGGATGATCCGTTTCCCAATGAAACCATAACCCATTTAGTCCCGGTTGGTGTCCCCAACCGGGACTAAAGGGATGTTTTCTTCTCGCTATATATATGTATACATTGCCACTCCATTGCCATAAACACATACAAACTCACCACTCTCTCATGGCTTCTACCGTACCCACTCTAACATTCATCCAGGCGGAGGCACTTTCCGCCTCGAACTACCCCTGCCCGTGCGGCTACAACGTTCCCGCCGGTTGGATGCTGAGCGCTGGAGGAGTGCCGGTCCCTCCTCTTCCTCACGGTGTGGCGCGTCGGGCGGCCATCACGAACCACTACTACCACGAGCTCACGCCGGAGCAGCGGAGGAATCCCAGTTGGCATCCCGATAACCAGCATACTTGGGATGCCTTCTTCATCAATCGGCGTGAGAGGGCGCTCGCCAGGTATGAGGACGATGGTCTGCCTCCTGGGAACTATCACGAGGCCGGTCGTCGGCTATGGTGGTCCGGCCGGACTCTACAGAGCGTCATGGACTACATCAGGGCCGGCGATATCCCTCTCCTGCGCTACCCTCAGGCCCAGCCCTGGAGTCGTGATCCTCCGAGGGAGTGCAGAGCACCGTCAGACGATAGTGACGACGACGGCGGCGGCGACTACGACGACTACGAGTACATGTACTATAGGCCTAGGCAGGAGTATGACTAGTAGATCGATGCACTTTTGCCATTATGTACTGCCTTGTTTATTTAGATCTATGCTCTCCGTTTAGATTTAGATCCAATCTTGCCATTATGTGTACCGTGCCTTGTTTATCTATCGAAATGCATGTCCCCCTCTTTTTAACGTCTATCGAAATGCCATTAGATCTGAATCCAACAAATCAGGAAAAATCACACGGAAAACAGAAAACGGACGAGCTAGAGGGCCACTGTTTGCCGGAATACAACAAATTATTTTATTAAACAGCCAACAGAAAACAGACGCGCTAGCGCGCTACTCTTCGTCCTCGTCGTCGTCGGTGACCTCCTCGTCGTCGGAGGAGGTGCATGATGGTATTTCCGAGATAGGCCCCCACCTCGGATCGTCGGAGGCCCAGACTTCGCCGGCGTGGTCGGCCCGACGGAGCGCTTGCAGCGCCTTCGTCCTTGCCTCCCGAGCGGCATCTAACTCGAGGTGGCGTTCGAGGCGCCGCTCCGCCCGCTCAGCCGCGCGGGTCTGCCATAGCTCGCCGTCTGCGCTCTCCTCACCCGGATTGTTCCGGTAATACTCGCGGACCACGCGGTCGTCCCTGGCGTCGACTAGGCCCTGAAACGCGCGGTGCCTGAGGTGGCGGTGGTCGGCGGCAGTGACGATCTGCGGCGTCGGCGCCCTGGCCTCCGCTTCCCAGAGGGTGTGGCAGTCGTTAAAATTCATCAACGACCGCGGGCGGCTGAGGCGCCAGGCCGCCGCGTCCCAAGCGCGGGCGGCCTCCGAGGCCGTCGCAATGGAGCCGAGGGGGATGCGGTCGTCCCCGAAGCGGATAGTCGCGGTGAACATTCCGTTCTGCCGCGATCGGACTCCGCGGAAACCGGTAGTGTTGTTCCTCCTCGGAGGCATGGTGGTGGCACGACGGTGCGTGGAGTGGAGGTGCGGCAGTTTATAATGCGCATTCATGGCCACGCGTTACAACTCCCGCGCCACGCGGCAGGACTCCCGCGCCACGAGGTACAATACACACTACCACCCACACCTCTCTCTCACTCCCCCAAGCTAAAAAAAAGGGACGGGGGCTATGGTCGCATTTGTAGGGGAAGGGACATTGGTTCCGGTTAGGGGGATGATACGGGACCAATGCCCATGCGCGCGCCACGTGGCCTGTGGCTAGGGATTCGTCCCGGGTCGTGCCACGAACCGGGACCATTGGCTCCCCACGAACCGGGACAGATGCCCCCAGGTGGTTTCTGCTACCTCGGGCACACGAACCGGGACCAATGCATGGCACTTGTCCCGATTTTTGGTGCAACCGGGACAGATGCCCCCTGCCCCCCTAGACGAAAGGGGTTGTTTCCACTAGTGTTTTGATGATTTTTTTGAATCCATCAAAATATCACCATGGGGATCACGTGATATGACAAGAGGGCAGCCCAAACCATTGATGGATTTGTATAAAGAAATCAGCCAGTGGAGAAGCTTCTCATATGAGAGTGGTAAATTTGAAGTATTCAACTCCCAACTATTCGATATTTTTTCCTATTTTATTGCTAAGAGTGTATTCTTGCTAGAAAAACTGCAAACAAGTTATATGTTTATAAATTAGCTTTTTCTCCGCTGCTTTGAAACAAGATAGGTCCTATAATTTTGGTGCTTTAATTGCCTTCCGTCTCGCTGCTAATCGCGAGAAGGGGGGATTTATGGAGGTCTCATTGCCTCTCGCTTATTAGCTTTGCATGGTGTGGAGCCACACCATTTAGACATTCAGTTTCCCATAGAGAGGCTGGATCTCAATTCCATGATAAAACATAATTTTTTTTGTACCTGTGCTAACTTAAAAACTTATCCTATGAAATAACCTTTTCCAAAAATCAGGATGGATAGTAACTAAGTCTGATAGAGTTGTCCATTTTTTTAACCTTGATGTCAAGGAAGGATGGTCACTCTCAGAGAGTCAATTTGATGCATACATTGAGGAGCACCTCCTGCATGTAGAGGACGCTAGAGAGGGGGACGAGAATGATTTCGTCCAACCATGTCACACGGCGGGCTTTCCGTACTAGCACCCTGGTTATGATTATGATCCTGCGGTTTCTTCTTCTTCATGGGCGCCTAGTTACGACCAAGCCAGGGATGGGCTTCTACCCGCGCAGAGATTGATCTCCACTTAGGCGAAAATCCTAAGCTTGGGGGGAGATATGCCGACATCACACTTATTTACATATCATGTTTCTGTCCGTTCTTTGTATATCCTTGTTTTCATTTTCTTATTATCTTTTATTTTTCTTGATTAGTTTCTAGTTTCCAAAACGCAAAAAGATCAAAAATATGTTTGCTATTTCTTATTATTTGTCTCTTTTATTAGTTTGATTTACTTTCTAGTTTCAGTTTGTTATTCAAAAACCCAATTTTTTCCCCTTTGTTTGCTTGTTTTCTTTCTGTTCTTGTTTTCAATTCGAAAACCCAAAAATATTGGTTTTGTAATGTTTGTTGTAGAATTCAATAGTACTCTATGACTCCATTGGAGGTTGGTTATCATTTTATATCATTCAATCCACACAAGTGAATAGCAATAATGACGATTCACGACAATTCAAGTTGTGGTGAAAGGCCAGTATTAACTTTATTTAATTTATTTTTTTGTATATATAATCATTTATTGGACATGCTTAGTTTTTTCGTATAAGCTGTATGTTATTTAATGGATGCTTAGTAGTTCGTGCTCTCTTATGATCAGTGCCAACTTACTAATAGTAGACAGCATGTCATATAAATGTTTTCTTGCATTGTTTTATTCATAGAAGGGTATGACATTGTGGTACCTTCCTCTGAATGATTCATTTGAATTGATTTGGCACATGCTCACGCATGCATAAGACTATAAATATAAAGTCAACTAAGCCTTGATGATTTATTTTGCCTCGGAGTATTTGTATCACTTTTATGCCCTCGTTAATTTTGTTTTGTCACAAGCATGATTATGACAGTTATTGCTCTCTTGATTGTCGCTCCCAGCATATTGCTAGCCTTCACTTGTACTGAGTATGAGCTCTACTCGTGCATAAAACTCCCAAAAACCAAGTTATTACAAATGTGTCCATCATACCTACATATATTTGGTATTTAACCGCTACTCCAAGTAAATTGCCCATGTGCCACCTTTAAAACCTTCAAAATTATACATGTTATGTGCCCCTATTTTAGCTCATGACGATGCAGTTAGACGATCTATAAGAGCTGGCAACGGGGTGCCCAGTCTCAAAATGTGGTTATTACAATTCTCTTCACTCTTTTTGTCCCTGATTTATCAGTTAAAGCATAATTATGTAAATAAAAGAGGAGGGATGATCTACTGACCCCAGTAGAAAACGACCTTCAATGGGAGCCTCTCTTGTAAAGTCTAGTTAACTTGTGATGTACTATATTGTATGTTCGTTATTCGTTGACATAAACATACATATCTCCCAAAATTGTTTTCAGTACCTCTATTTTAGTAAAATAAAAAGCTCTAGCACATGAGTTAATTCCTGCTTCCCTCTACAAAGGGCCCTTCTTTTACTTTTATGTTGAGTCTTCACGTTCTAACTTTATGCACATTCTCGAGAGCATAGTTGTCATTCTTAGTGTAATGTGCTTGTTCCAAAACACGGTTAATTGTGGTATTACTTTGTTGCTTTTATCTTTGAGATCTTTACTTCTAGTCTTCACTTGAACCTCGGAGGTTCCCTAGCATTTATGTTTTTCTCCACTATTAAGGGGCATGCGAGATACCACTTTATCATATTTTTTATGAACATTGCAATCCTACAAATTAATATAGTTCATGTTGCTTATTAGTGTGTTGGTATCTTTTCATGCTTTGCATAACTATTAGGTGACTTTATTTGCATACTTCTTATTATGAATTGCCTAAGTATTTTATCATATAGTGAGAATATTTACATCATCTGAAGCAAATATGTTCGTGATTTTTTTATCGCACTCAGTTGTTAACTGAATTGCTTGAGGACAAGCAATAAGATAAGCTTGGGTGGAGGTGATACGTCCAAAACATATCTACTTTTCCGAACACGTTTGTTGTTGTTTTCCTCTAAACTTTTGAGTTTTGAATGCAACTAACACGGACTAACGCTATTTTCAGCAGAATTCCCACGGAAAATCAACTTTCAGGAAAATGTCCAGAAAAGATACCGAAATTCCTATTTTACCCGAAGACCCCCGGAGCCAGAAGATGAAACGGAGAGGGGCCAGGAGGGGCCCACACCACCTGGCGGCGTGCCCCCACTAGGCCGTGTGACCACATGGTGTGGGCACCTCGAGCGCCCCCTCGGTCTCTCCTTTTGACTACATATACCTCTTGACCTAAAAACCGACGGGGTTCGTCATATTCTAGAGAAAAACACGAGAACACCGCCTCCACCTTGAAACCCAATTCGGAGATCAGAAGTTCCTATTATGGCACCCTCCCGGGACGGGGATTCGAAGGAGATCATCGCCATCGTCATCGTCACCACTTGTCCATCAACCATCTATGATTCCCCAACCATCTGTGAGTAATCCCAGTTGTAGGCCGAGAGGGATGGAAGGGATTGGATGAGATCGTTCATGTAATAATTCCAGATTGTTAAGGCATGGTACCTAGTATCCGTTTTTAGTGTCTTTATTGTTGTTGCAACTTGTTATGCTTAATGCTTGTCACTAGGGCCCGAGCGCCATGATGTCAGATTTGAACATGTTATTGTTTCATGAAGATAATTATATGTTGTTATCTTACCTACAAGTTGTTTAGACATATCGTTGTCCGGAACCCAAGGCCCCAAAGTGACAATAATTGGGATAACCAGAGGGGATGGCTGTGATGTGAGAATCACATGTTTTCACGGAGTGTTAATCATTTGATCTGGTGCTTTATTAAAAGATGCACCCTAATTACCAGTAGTTTCCCTTGAGTCCCCGCTGCAAATGGGCTGGTAGGACAGAAGATGTTGTGCAAATTTATCATTGCGAGCACGTACGACTAAATATGGAACACATGCCTATGGTTACCTAATACTTGGATGCTTTATTATTATCTATCTACAATTGCCCACATTTGATTATTATATGAACTATTTTATCCATGGAACGCCCGTTCATCCATCACTATGCCTTCAGTATTTTAATCCTGATATTTCCTACAATTGTTACCACTGTTTCTATTCTATTCCTGTTGTTATTTTACTACTTCTACTCCTATAAAACTATTGCTACTGATAAACTATTGCGAGAAAGTCTATTTCCACGTGCAGCTGAATTGACAACTCATCCGTTAAGGCCTATAAATATTCTTTGGTTCCTCTTGAGTCGATTCAATAAATTTGGGTTTTACTTCCGTCGAAGACTGTTTCGATCCCCTATACTTTTGGGTCATCACTGACGTTTAAGAGAGACTCGGTGAGTAGTATGAGATAGGGCCACACGTCTATTTACTTCTAATTTTTCAATACAATTATGATGATAGATTATTATGTTGATTGAATTATATTCTCGTAAAGTGCCCACATCATCCACCGGGGACGCATCTATGTGGATACTACGTTTGCGAGTTCATTCGCACGTTTACCTCGGAGCAGAAAGATTATAGAGTCAACGTAAGGAATACATCCACAACTTTATTTTATTACCGTCACTTTTTGTTATCATGATTGATATTCATATTGATCTCCTTTTCTTATAAAGTTCGTGGCCATGCGCGATAATCTACTACCAGAGCAACGCCTAATAAAAATTGCAGAGGAGTTGGCAGGTTTTATTATGACAGACATGGTAGATGATGCCGTACTATTTAGTATAAATAGTCACTCCTACTGATGATCCCCGTGTAATCGTAGACGGGCACTAGTCCCGGTAATTGTGTGATCTCCGTATAACTTTATCAAAATTGTATATATTTGTATGCTCAATTGTAATACAAGTGATCTTATATGCTCAATCAAATAGACGGAGTCTAGTCCCGGTAATTGTGTATGATATATATTTAGCAGCGTAGAGAAACGAAGAAATAAACAAATTAAAAAAATGAATCCTCTGTCGCGGCACGGAAATTCGCCAATTTTCTGTCGCGACAGATAATCAATAGTCTCGGTCTGTTATACAGGTCGGGACTAAAGGGTGTGCCCCCAGCGCGATATGTTGCAGCCACGTGGAGGGACATTGGTCCCGACCCATAGCAGGTCCGGGATTAAAGAT
This sequence comes from Alopecurus myosuroides, assembly GCA_028641055.1. NCBI lineage: Eukaryota > Viridiplantae > Streptophyta > Magnoliopsida > Poales > Poaceae > Alopecurus > Alopecurus myosuroides. Next base: position 310,823,920 of record CM054063.1, on the reverse strand, counting down.
TTGGCCTTTAGTCCCGCCTAGCCTGTTCCGGTTGGGCAACCGGAACTAATGGCCCTCACGGGCCGGGACAAAAGGTCCCCTCTCCACTAGTGACATCTAGGCTAGTTTATCATATCTAGCCTGCTAATTGCCGGCATTTGGATGTGAAGGTTAGTCATATGGAACAATTTGTTTGTTTTTTCCTTCATGCATGCACCAACATGGAGATAGCTGAACTACTAAATTCTTTGGCTCGCCCAGAACGTAGGTGGGTTTCCCCATTTGGTAAATCACAAATTTCTATGTAGTTAAATTCATATATTATTTCCCCATTTTTGTTCAAAATTTGTACGATCAACACCCGCATGAGCCCTCCCTAGTCAGACACGAGTGACGCATTAGAATTCCAAACGAACACTCGCATGAGCCCTCCACCTCCGTATGCTCATCCGTGTGGGATGAGTGGTAACCATCGCGTAGAAGAGTAGAAGACCTTTAATAGGGGAGTGACACAAGATGCGGAGAGAGATCTATTTGATTTGCATATACTAAGCAATATACAGGGGTTCCAAACATAGACACCACGTTAAGCCATATGAATCTAATTATTTTCGGTATTAGATTTGAAATTGATTTACATATACTAGAATTTAATATAAGATTATTAATTGTGTAACCGTGTTGTTCCCAGTTGGCACGATCCATAATTACCTTTTAGATGTTGTCTTCGTAGATCAACCGTTTGGCTTGAAGACATCCCGTACAAGTAGCGAAGTCCTTGTAACAAATAAATCATATACTAGTTTTCTAGATAGTAGGAATATAAGCCTGTTCCGAAAATAAAAAAGTTCGTTGTTTCCCTCTTAGGCTAGTCACAGTAGGGAGTAACATACACTAGTAACATCACATTTCCCTAGAAAATGTTACTACCTCCACAATGGGTAGTAACTTATATGCCGTGTCATGCAAGAGTTCATTTATTGCATTATATACTGATATTATCTTGATATGTGTGATGTCAGAGTAACTAGCTATGTTACTCCATTTGCCTCTCTGCATTAATTAGCCTCCACGTCATCTTTTTACTTACGTGGCACTAAATTTACTACCTATGTTACTCCCATTGTGACCAGCCTTAGACTGGACTCCCAAAATTGATTGGCGTGGCAATCAATTTTCCCAAGGATGACATCCGGGCAATGAGATAGTTTTTCTTTCGAAATGGGAGCAATAACCTAGCATCCGCATTGAAACGATGTAGACCACCATAATATTTATGTAGGTTTTCCTAATCTTACGTGTGGCCTCCATGAGGTAAAAAATATAACACGCGAAGGAAAGGAATAGCGGGCCATATTATGTATTCCCATTAGGATTTACCGGAGCGAACGAGCTTCCCTAGTTTCTCACGGAAACAAACATGCCCTGGTCTTGATGCACCTAGCCAGGGAGCCTCTTCCTTTTTTCGATAAAGTGAGTGTTGTTACTTAATAGTAAGTACTACACCCAGCCTCTGTGTATCTAAGATGCACACAACTTAAAATCGAACCAAGTTGCAAAGAAGGATAACTACAAATCATAAATAAACATAAATACGCCTAAGGTGTTGAAGGGCCGATCCGCAAATTATTCTACCATCCATGCTGGGATAAAAACTCACCCACTGTATCCTCCAGTCTGGTACAAATCTCATAAACATGTCCCGTTGCTCCACACATTGCAGCAGTAACCAAGATCGGAGTGTAGCTGTCAACCTGAAGATAATCTTCATAGGAGAACATTTTTATCATTAAAAAGCTTGTGATTTCTACATAGCCACAACTGCCAAATCATATAGAGAGTGATGCCACCCTAATAAGCCTTTTAAAGCTCCTATCCACTCCGTTTAGCCAACTACCAAATATACTGGCAATGCTAGTTGGTGGAAATAAGGTTGAACATATCTAAATGATTGACCATATAGAACTATTAACATTGCATTCTAAGAACAACTGTTTGATTGTCTCGTCTCCATGACAGAAGATACACTTTTTACTACCATGTCAACTACGTTTTGCAAGGTTGTCTTTGGTTAAAATTATATCTCGACGAAGATACCACGTAAACACATAAATTTTTAGTGGAATTTTCATCTTTTAACGTTCCTTGTTATTATATACCGGCACGCCTTTTTGTAACATATATTCATACATAGAGCTCACGGATAATTCACCATTTGAGCGTAAAATTCCATCTGAATTCGTCCACACTACCTCTGTCAAATTGAATACCGCTAAACTATGTAGTAAGTCATTCCAAGATAGGAGAAGAGGACCAACACAGTCTCTCCTAAACGTCACTTTCTGTGTGAAAGCACCCAACAACGTAGCAGTAGTTTCACTTTTATGGTGTCCGTGAACAATGTTGTGTAAAGATGGATATTGTTCTCGGTGTATGCTATTACCTAGCCATATTTCTTCCTAGAACCTTATCACCGAACCAACCTTAATGGAAAAAGAGCCATACGGGAAGAAGAATTTCATCGTTGCCATTGAGCCATCCTAAAAATGAGGATCTCCCGGTTTCCACAAAACTTGTGATACCGCACTCGACCCAATATACTTTCTCCAAATGAAGTTTTGCCAAACTCCGTCTTCAGTAAGAAGTTTAAACAACCATTTAACACGCATTCCCTATTCTTGACTTCTAGGTGATAAATCCCGAGATCTCCATGGTCCTTAGGGCAGCACACTACATTCTTTTTCGTTAGTCTATTTTTTTTCAGAATGACCTTGTCAAAAAAATCTTGATCGAAAATAATAAAACCGATGCAAGATCCATTTTGGTAACCGGAAGAAGGAAATCATATACATTACCATATTACTTAGCATTGAATTTATAGAACAGATCTACCAGGCAAGAATAGAAGTTTTGTTTTCCAACTACTTAACTTTTTTTGTAGTCTTTACTCACATGCTTCCATTGGGCAATCGTAAGCCTCTTGAAATGAATCGGAATGCCTAAATAGCTAATGGGAAATTGACCATGTGCACAACCAAAAATCCCGGCATAGAGGGTAGCAGCAACCTAAGCGTCACCAAAACAAAACAATTCACTTTAAATGAAGTTGATCTTTAGCCCGGAAAGTTGCTCATAAGCTGAAACAATTAATTTCAGGTTCCTCGCCTTTTCCATGTCATGATCCATAAAGAGAATTGTGTCATTCACATACTGAACAATACACAGTCCCCCATTCACTAGATGTGCGACTACCCCTTTAATTTGACTGAAAATTTTAGCACGTTCAATTATTATGGCTAACACGTAATAAACTATATTAAAAAAGTATTGGTTATAATGGATCGCCTTGCCGTAACCTTTTAATTTTGTTTCGAAGTATGAACCAACGCCATCATTGATTTTGATAGCCACACTTTCTCCCGAAACAAGGTTACGGATCCTTTCGTTCCAAGATTTGCTGAAGAAAAGATCACTTAACTTTATCATAAGCCTTTTGAAGTCTAACTTTAGGAAAACACCATTTATTTATTTTCCAATGTAAATGGTGGACTTTTTCATGTAAGATCACAACTCCATAAAGGATGTTATGACCTTGCATAAAAGTCGTCTAGGTTGGACGAACCAAATGATCAACTACCGTCTTAAACCTCATATTTGCGGTTTTCGTGAATATTTTGTAGCTGATGTTTAGAAACGTTCAGTAGAAAAACAGGTCAAAATTCTTGAATTCTTTATGCTTCATTTAAATTAGGCAACAAAATTATGTCAGCGAAATTTAAACGAAATAGCTCAAATTGTCCAGCATGCATACCCTAGAATAACTCGAGCATGTCAGATTTGATTAATTCACAGAAGTTATGAAATCACTCAGCTGGAAATCCATCCCGACCCGATTCTTCATTATGTTCCATCATAAAGACCTCCCTTTTAACCTCCTCCTCCAATAGGGAGCGGTAAGGTATGCGTTCTCCTCGTCAGAAACTTGAGGAATGTCATCTATTCATGTTTCGTTAAGAAATAGATTACTGTCATCTGGCTTACCGAATAGTTTCCTATAATAATTTCTAATTTAGGATTTCAGCTGCTCATCACCTTAAATCATGCCCTCATCTTGGGAGAGAGAGAGTGAATGAGTTTCTTTCTATGTCTTCTATTAGCAAGACTATGAAAGTATCTCGTGGTCGAATCTCCCTCCGATATGAACTGAGCTTTTGATCGTTAGTATCACTTTACCTCTTCCTCACGAAGTAAGCCCACCATATCCGCATTGGATTTTTTGTTTAATTAAATATCTTGCGTGCATTCAGCCGATGCCTCTAATTCATCAGTAATCGCGATGATAAATCTTGTTTACCGGTCTTAGAAAATACCCACAAGTCCAACTTATGACCCCAATAGAATCCGCAATACGAGCGTGTTTAGCCAAGTCACGAAAACCTCTGATATTAAAAAATATCCCATTTATTGGGAAACAATTGGTTTTGTAAACATTTTTTGTTTCTTTCGTGGCGATGAGTTTTTCTTTAGAGAAACGGCTTTAGATTTAATTGTCGATGCTTTCACATCATAAGCTGAGCTGAACATCGCCTCATCCAAACCAACCTACGAAAGAAATTGGGCATCAATTGTGTCATGTACCTCTTCCTCATGCGCATAGGTAATAGACGACTTAGCCAAACAATTTGGGACGACCGTTCACCGGTGGTATTCCATATGTTCTGGAGCTTTAACGGAAATTGCAACTTTGGATTCATTTTTACCCAAAGTAAATGGTACACTATTAGATTTAGCAGAAATGCTAAAATTTAAAAATGTAAGACTTTTGGGAAGTTCCGGTGCCAGTGGTCGTTGTACATCTCGGCCTTGCACCGCATCGCCCTCGTCATGGCATGCCCATCGGTGCACGAAGAACCATCTGGGACAATGGCATGGCTGCGGCTCCTCCTCAGCGGTATTGGCTTCGGCGACGGAGTTGGATATGTTAGTGTCGAATCCAACCCCGTCGACACCATGTTGCTGACCTCCTTCCCGCCACGCTCCAGCACTGAACCAGCACACGACATTGTCGGAGACTAGCGCCAAAAGGCGGTGGAGAAGCATACAACGCGCTGGGAAGCGGAGAGGGCCACATAGGCGCCAGCTTGCGCTCCGTGGCCTGCCACGGACAGCTGGGCTGCGGCATGTCAGCCTGCAGACACCAGCCCAGCATATGCCACGTCGTGGAGTCCAGCACGCAGCCACTATACGACGCTTAGAGCGTGTCCGAGTACCGACACGCCCGTATATTCCATCCTAACGGGCTGGCCCAACTAGGTGCTTGCGCGGTTCGTGGTCGCTCAAACCGAAAATAATAGCCTACCAAAGAGGATCGAACCTGAGACCACGGCGTAGGTTTCTACAGGAACAGCCAGAAGGCCACGTCAAGTTCGTGTCAAAATTTCTCTTTATCATCTTTTTATTCTCTCTGTTTTTCTTTTTTCCATTTTCTTTTCTGTTTTTTCTTTCGTTTTTGTTTTCTTTTTTCTGTTTTTTATATTCCTTGTTTCATTTTCCTTTTTTTTAAAAAAAATTTGTTTTTTATTTTTAAAAATCTTAATCATTTTTTGTTTCTACTTAAAAATTGTTCGGAAAAAATTGTTAGAATTTTATTTTTGTTCAAATGAAATAACCGTTCAAATATAAATTTGTTCAAATTTAAGAATCGTTCATATGTGACATTTGTTCATGTTGAAATTATTTATTTTTTAAAAATTGTTCAAACTTAAAAATGGTTCAAAATTAAATATTCAAGTTTATAAATTGTTTAAATTCAAAAAAAACGGATAAAAAATGTTCAAATTTAAAATTGTTCAAACGAAAAAAAAACGTTCAAATTAAAAATCGTTCATATATAAATTTTGTTCATGTTTTAAATCATTTATATTTAAAACTGAGCCTAATGTATGCATTTGGATTGGAGCATAATGTACGCGTACATGGAGAAGCAAAAGGGTAAAAAAAAAAAGTGGAAGAAGAAGGTACGTGAGCGTAGCTGAAGCTACTGTGAGCTGTGAGCGTACGTGAGCGACGCTGCGTGAGCGTAGGCAGCTGGCTAGTTTGCTGAGGCACAATAGGCCACCAGAACCATGTAACGGGTACGCGTGCTTTTGCCTCTCGCGAGCTTAATGAGCGAGGCGAATCTTACAACTCGCAACAAGCATTACATAGGAGGTCTCGTCCAGCATGAGCACCGACCTTTGTCGGAGAAGAGGCCGGACTCACGGACCTTGATATCGGACTGTCACCGTCATTGCCGGAGCACCTCTCCGGTGGAGCACTAGCCAAGCCACCAACCTCCAGTAGTTCCATAGCCTCAGGCGACCGGACCGCTAAAAAGTCCCGCCAATGTCAGCCAAAGCCTACGCCTTAGCCACGATCTCTTTACCTCTCGGGTTTGTGGGTTTGAATTCAGTGGAGTCACCACATATCCTCTAAGAACCTCCATAGGCGATAACACGCGTAGTGGACGTCCTCGGTCTAGGAGTGGTCTGAGCTTGAGGCATAGGAACATCCGCGTCCTCCGGAGCAGAAGGTCCCGGCACACTAGCCTCATTACGGTTACCATCCTCTATAACATTAGTATCATCCCCCTTGTCATTTTGTCTCCATATATAAGGAACGAAATCAGACTCGGGGACATAATATGCTACATCCTTGGAGAAACAAAAGTTATAGACCTTTAGGATAATGAATGCATCTGTCTTCACTCCTTTGAATTAAATACCTCCACATCACGCATAGCAACCTATATATATGGACAATATTCTGACTATAAAGTGCCAAAAGGTCCACATACAAAGCCTTGCCAATCAAAGTACCCACAGCCCATAGCCCGTGAAGTGGCACACCCGTCACGTGAGCCCAAGTAGTACCCAGATATTCTAAATGCATTATATATATATGTTCTTGCCTCCATGCCTTAAAGGATACCCGAGACTGACTACTAGGCACTCCCAGCTCAAACTCATGTACTATCACCTGATAATCCATCGAGCAAAGTTTATCAAGAATGAGTTCCTCATGTGGAATGGCCTCCCAACTCCAAGAAGAATGCCCCGGACATAAATGAACCACTAGAGTCTAAATCTTATCGTCTATCACCGGATCCCCAAGGACCGTCACCATGGTAATAGGAGAAACACTCGGTGCAAGATTAGCCTTGAACACACTATGTGGCCAGTAATAGTATCCTCCCTGTGAATACCTCCAAAACCAGCATAGGGATTCATTATCATAAGGATGAGACAACGAGTTGTCGCATCGATCATCCTGTCACAGATGTCACGGTAATGATCCACTGAGCACTCTCTGGTGTCGTGTGTGTGTCCATATTGCAATTCACACATCTTTTTTCTTGGCCTTAACAGTCACTGCAGCAGCAGCCATAGCCGTGACAGGAGCCTTCACCACAATCGTGAAAGGTGCCACCACAAGGGGCGCAGGCCAAGCCTGCGCAGAAACCGATGAAGTCGTCGCAGTGTTTTTGTTGTTCCTAATACTTTGGTTATACTTTGTCGTTGCTGCACTTGGTTGAGGAAGACCCGAACCAGGACCAGTTGACTGGCCGAAGAGCATGACCGTCCATGTAGGTTGCATCGGAAAGGGAGAAGGAGTTGGAGAACCTCTCTGCAAGACCAATACCGATCCTCCCCGAGGATGCCACCCGCACCAACAGTCGGCGGGGAACCCAATATGATGGGGCCGGGGCGACGACCACAGCTGCAAAAGAACTCGACCACCGCGCCGAGGATCTCGAGGTGACGGTCGGCCCATGGGGAACACAGAGAAGATGCGGGCATGAGCTTCATCAATTGTGGTGGCAGAGAGGGAGATTCGGCGTCCATCTTTGAAGGAGGCCAAAAAGTAGCATAAGACGGAGTGTTACGCTTTCTATGTTCGTGCAATTCAATATAGTGCATATATTAGAGATGTATTTGTGGGGAAGGTAGCACCTGAACATGGCTAGTTCCACTGTGATACCATTGTTTAAATTATTTGGTATGTCATGTGTTATTCTTATCATGGCACGGCTCGAGTATTCGTGTAAGTTTCTATCTAGTCTCGTACAATTTCCTGTGTGTTTTTCCTCTTTTAAGTTTGCTAATTCATGTCTCTTTGCATAGTTTCAACATATGGTATGATATAAAGAAAGTTGATTTATAGTTTTGACACGCAGAAGATGATTTATAAAGAAAGTTGATTTACAAATAAAATAAGTAGTATTTTTGTCACGGCAACTCCATATCAATACTTGTCAGATATCGAGACATGCATGTTACAAGATTTTTAGTTTGTTACACATTTAAAAAATGAAAGATACACCCAACAATATTGTGAAATGAGAGGCTATATTAGCACATCCACAAAACATGCATGTTTTCACCTACTAGAGGTAGGTTTGGGAGTCGGCCATCTTATATATGTAGGCTGAAGGGTCACCATAAACTAGCTAGTAGTGTGCACGAACTTCAGCCGAGCATTAACCGAATATATATGGACACGATTGTTCGCACTATACTACAAACACCGCACATTCATGTGTTTTTTTGTCTCTAAGGTTTCGAGAAGCACATACTTGCACAAAGAACACGGCTACTATCGGTACAGTTGGGTATATGGGATTTGGAGGCAGCAGGGAATGAGATGTGATGCATCCCGGTGCACTATTTGTGTGCATACCACTAGATGGCACACATGAGCTTCGTCCCTTGTGTCTTGTCTTCCCGTCCAGTAAAAGGGATCCACCGGTCGGTACGATGAGCATTGGTTGGGCCGACGTGGTACGACGAAATTCTACAACATGCTGCAGTTCTCGTGGATACGGGCGCCTCTGCGACGCAAGTCAGCTGCCTTTCAGACCGATATGCCAGCATGCAGCATAGGAATCCTAGTTCAGCACGGGGCTAGCCGCCACATTTTTCTCTTTTCTGCTATGGTGGTTGTCGAAGGCTAAGAGAAAATAATGCGACGATGTGGCTGCAGCTTCACTTGGCTCAGTTTATCTATCTTAACATTGTTTGGCTTCCTACTCGCGTTGACACCGCTTTTACACTTGCCACGTATTGAGCTGATCATAGTTGTTTACCAATTAAAGTAGACCCGCCGCCACCGCCAGGCTGCCAGCCGTCTCGAGCTGACTTGCCACCGCCTTCACCCTACCCGCCGCCACCGCCTCCACCATACCAGCACGCGCCCCTCGGCTAGCCTTGTCCAGCCAAACCGCCGCCGCCGACTCCCTTCCGCTCGTGCATCCATCGACCACGCCAACGATCCCCCTCTGAAATTCTCCACTCCGCCCTCCTCGTTGACTGACACGATGGCAGTAGGAACGCCGGAGGGGGGTGCCGCCGGCCGCGTGACACCTCATGGCATGCCTGAGTTGGACTCATACATCTGTTCTTAAAGAGGTAGGTTCTTGTGTTTCCTCGGTAAGTGTGTGTATGAGCGCAAAAATGAGAAAATGATGCAAGTTATTTCCTATTCTATCCTCTTTTTGTTATTTCCTTTTCTATCTTTTTTTTGGAAACACAGTACAAACGCAACCGATCATATACACGCGCATACACTCATCCCTATGAACGCATACATGCACACGCTACCCCTATGAGCACCTCCGAGAGACTAAGCCGACGGGTCTTGAGATTGACGAAGTCACCACAGGCGTCTCGCTGTCAACGGTAACGTCGTGTCCCACTAAAAGAATATTCTGCCTAAATGGAACACACACACTAGTAGAAAACAGGGCATTGAGCCAAGCCCAATGGAACCGGATGTGATACAAACCGGTTCAGAAGGGTCTGTCCCTGGGCCCCACCCATGCAGCAAAATGCCCGCAAGGCCTTTAGGACCGGTTTGTAACACAAACCGGTCCTAAAGGCCTTGCGGGCCATTTGCTGAGGGGGGGGGGGCCAGGGGCAGACCCTTTAGAACCGGGTTGTATCACAAACCGGTTCTACAGCTTTTCTCATTTTTTGCAGCCAGTGCGGGTCCCGCTGTCATATCCTTTAGAACCGGTTTGTGACACAAACCGGTCCTAAAGCCCTCCCCTAAACCCTACATATATACCACCCCGAGCTCAGCTCCATTTTTTCCAGCTCTAGCTCAACTCCATTTTTGCTCTCTCCTTCCTCTTGTGAGGTCTAATCCATCCCTATTTTCTCCACCATTTGTCAAGATTGTTGGTACCCATCGGTTCTACGGTTAGCATCAACGTTCCCTCTTCCGGCATTGCAGGTTTTGCTCGTTTTCTTGCTCATTTTATTTTTGTTGTGCTAGCTAGGTGTTTGATGAAATGCCTAGCTAAGCTAGAATTTGTTATTCATTTTGTTATGTATACAAATTGATGCAATTTGAGCTCAAAATTAATTATGATTTGTGCTTTTTTTAGTGTCGCGCGCCTTGTCCCCTTCCTCACTACCGTCAATCGCCCCATCACCGACACAACCTTGGTGAGCCTATTGTTTTTATTTACCAAAACAAATTTTGATTTGTATGATTTACGTATTTACTTGTATATAATTTTCTAGAGCCATGGTTTTGATATCCGTCCCCGTTGGCCCTCGTCCAGTCTATGATTCGGATGTGGTATATTATCTTTTTTCACTACATATTTTCATTTCCTGATTATACGACAATTACTTACGCCGACCAACTTGACATATATATTTTTATATATGAGGTAGTGGAACCGGAAATGCCAATCGACCCTATTGTTGAGAAGTTATACTTAGTTGAACAAGAAAATATTGGCTTGAAAGAAAGATTGAAAAAAACTGAAGAAAGGTTGGAAAAAACTGAAAGAGAGATGATGACCTTGGAAAAGGTTCTTGCCGGTGTCGTCGATAGTCACAAGAGCGAGATGGACGCAATGCGCTTGAAGATTAGAAAGATTAGGAAATATGCAATTAGTAAAGAGGCTTGGTATCATTATGTCGTCGGGTCAATTGTTACCCTTGTTGCGATTTTGATCGCATTTGTTGTTGTTTTTAAATGCATTAATTAGAGAGAGTTTTTATGGATGGTTTTAGAGAGAGTTTTTATGAATTAATTTAGACATGATGATTTAGCATAATGGTTGTTGATAAATTTATATAATGCAGATGAACCGGCAATGGATGTACAGTGATCGACGTCGTCCCGAATTCCTTAATGGCATGCATAGTTTTCTCAATGTGGCTGAGAAAAACAGGCAGAATGGATTTATTTTCTGTCCATGTAAAAAATGCCAGAATAAGAGGAATTTCCCTAGCTCAAGAACCATACACACCCACCTGTTGCAAGAAGGCTTCATGCCCAGTTATTTTTGTTGGACCAAGCACGGAGAAAGAGGGGTTATAATGGAAGACAATGAAGAAGAAGAGGATAATGATAAGTATCCTATGTTCGATGAACACGGTGATACTGAAATGGGGGAAGATGAGCCTGAACTTGAGGACATTGTTGATGAGTCTGATGATGATCTTCGTCAGGTCATTCGTGAAGAACAGATAAACTGCGCAAGTGAAAACGAGAGGTTGAAGTTGGAGCGCATGTTAGAAGACCACAAAAAATTGTTGTACCCAACTTGCGAAGATGGCCAGAAAAAACTGGGCACCACCCTTGAATTGCTGCAATGGAAGGCAGAGAATGGATTATCTGACAAGGGATTTGAAAACCTGCTGAAAATAATGAAGAAAATGCTTCCAAGAAATAACGTGCTGCCCTGCAGTACATACGAAGCAAAGAAGGTTGTCTGCCCTCTAGGATTGGAAGTGCATAAGATACATGCATGCATCAATGACTGCATCCTCTACCGCGGCCAGCACGAGAATTTAAATGCCTGCTCGGTATGCGGTGCATTTCGGTATAAGATCAGGCGAGATGACCCTGGTGATGTTGAGGGCGACGATCGCCCCAGGAAGAGGGTTCCTGCCAAGGTGATGTGGCATGCTCCTATAATACCACGGTTGAAACGTTTGTTCCGAAACAAAGAGCATGCCAAGTTGTTGCGATGGCACAAAGAAGACCGTAAGGAAGACGATATGCTGAGACACCCCGCTGATGGGTCGCAGTGGAGAAACATCGATGATAAGTACGAGGACTTTGCACATGACGCAAGAAACTTAAGGTTTGGTCTGAGTACAGATGGCCTGAATCCATTTGGGGAGCAGAGTAGCAGTCATAGCACCTGGCCCGTGACTCTATGTATCTATAATCTTCCTCCTTGGTTATGCATGAAGCGTAAGTTCATTATGATGCCAGTGCTGATCCCAGGCCCGTCGCAACCCGGCAACAACATTGATGTGTACCTGAGGCCACTGGTTGATGAACTTTTAGAGTTGTGGGCTGACGAAGGTGTACGTGTGTGGGACGAGTACAAACAAGAGGAATTTGACCTACGAGGGTTGCTGTTTGTTACCATCAATGATTGGCCCGCTCTTAGTAACATCTCAGGACAGTCAAACAAGGGATACAGCGCATGCACACACTGTTTAGGCGAGACAGAAAGTATACATATAGGCAAGAATGTGTACCCGGGGCATCGTCGATTTCTTCCAGACAGGCATCCCGTAAGAAAGAAAGGAAAGCATTTCAAAGGCGAGGCAGATACACGGAGGAAGCCAACCCTCCCTAAAGGTACTGATATATATGACATGGTCAAAGATATAAAAGTAATCTTTGGAAAGGGTCCTGGCGCACAATCTGTTCCAAATGACGCCGACAACCACGTAACCATGTGTAAGAAGAAATCTATATTCTGGGAACTACCCTATTGGAAATTCCTAGAGGTTCGCTCTGCGATCGACGTGATGCACGTGACGAAAAATATTTGCGTGAACCTGCTAGACTTATTGGGCGTGCATGGGAAGAAGTCGAGAGATACACCAAAAGCACGGCTGCACCACCAACGTATGCACGAACGAGACGACCTGATGAATCCAGAGAATTTCAAAGGTCCTGCCAGCTACGCTCTTACCAAGGAAGAGAAGGAGATCTTTTTCCAAGTCCTGAGTAGTATCAAGGTCCCGTCTGGCTACTCGTCGAACATAAAAGGAATACTAAACCTGGAAGAGAAAAAGTTCCAAAACCTTAAGTCTCATGACTGCCACGTGATCATGACCCAGTTACTTCCGATTGCATTGAGGGGGCTTCTGCCAGAAAACGTGCGAGTACCCATTGTGAAGCTATGTGCATTCCTCAACGCAATTTCTCAGAAGGCAATCGATCCAGCAACTCTACCAAGTTTACAGAAGGACGTGGTCCAATGTCTTGTCAGCTTCGAGTTGGTGTTCCCACCAACCTTTTTCAATATTATGACGCACCTCATAGTTCACCTAGTCCAAGAGATTTCCGTTCTCGGTCCTGTATTCTTACACAATATGTTCCCTTTGAGAGGTTCATGGGAGTCTTGAAGAATTATGTTAGAAACCGTGCTAGACCAGAAGGAAGCATGGTCAAGGGCTATGGAACAGAGGAGGTCATTGAGTTTTGTGTTGACTTTATTCCTGACCTGAACCCGATCGGGGTTCCTCAGTCGCGCCATGAGGGGAGACTGCGTGGAAAAGGCACGCTAGGAAAGAAATCAACAACATGTATGGACGAGCAATCTTTCAGTCAAGCACACTACACAGTTCTAGTTAATTCCAGCTTGGCGGCTCCATATATCCAGGAACACACGGATATTTTACGCTCGGAATATCCGGAGCAACCTGAAGATTTCATTGCTAAAGAACACGCGAAGACTTTCGGAGGTTGGTTGCAAAGACGTCTGATTAATGACAACATTGTTGAAGATGAGCTATACTTGTTGGCCAAGCAACCATCTTCGACTGTATTGACCTTTAAAGGGTACGAGATAAATGGTAACATATTTTACACGGCAGAAAAAGATAAAAAGAGCACCAACCAAAACAGTGGCGTCCGGTTTGATGCAAAAGACGACAACGGGCAAAGGGTCACATACTATGGTTACATAGAGCAGATATGGGAACTTGACTACGGACCTTCCTTTAAGGTCCCTTTGTTCTGGTGCAAATGGTTCAACCTGTCAGGCGTGAAGGTAGACCCGAAGTACGGAATGACAACAGTGGATCAGAAGAATCTTGGGTACGGCAATGATCGATTCGTCCTAGCCAATGATGTGGCTCAGGTTTTCTATGTGAAGGACATGTCTAGCAGACCGAGAAAAACAAAAGATAAGGAAACGAATACATCAGACGATGAGCCAAGGCGCCACATAGTTCTTTCAGGGAAAAGAAACATCGTGGGAGTCGAGGACAAGACAGACATGTCAGAAGATTACATTAAATTTGATGAAATTCCTCCCTTCAAAGTCAAAGATGATCCTAGCATTCAGTTAAATGATGAAGATGTTCCATGGTTACGGCGCAATCAGAAGAAAGGCAAGAAGAAAAATAGAAACGGATCGTCCCTTTAGTACCGGTTGGGGACACCAACCGGGACTAAATGGGTTAGGGTTTCGTTTGGACCAATCAGATAGAATCACACGGATCGTATGTTTGTTTCAACCGCTTGTGAGTCGTTGGATCCGGGGTGTGTTTCTTTCCAGCTGTTGTGAGCCGTTCGATCAGGGCTACGGTGTGTTTCTTTCGAGCTGTTGTGAGCCGTTGGATGAGATGTTTCTTAACCGTTGGATCAAAACCCTAGCTCAACACTTTGTGAGCCAGAGGACCCTATATATAGCCCAGCTTCATACACCGTTCAGTTCATCTCCCAAATACAAAACATCCGGATTCGCCAGCATACGCCCCGCTGTGCATTTGGTATGCATATATGCACTCAGTAGCCACTGCGGGGTTGTATACTGGCGATACCGTTTGTTTTGTTCTACACCCACCTTTAAGGTTTGATACATCATATACTCAGTTCATCGAGCAAATACAAAACATCCGGATTCGCCATCATACGTCCGGCCGTGCATTTGGTATGCATATATCCACCCAGTAGCCACGGTCGGGCTGTATGATGGCGATACCGTCTGTTTTGTTCCACACCCCCCTTAAGGTTTGATACATCATATACTCAGTTCATCGAGCAAATACAAAACATCCGGATTCGCCGTCATACGTCCAGCCGTGCATTTGGTATGCATATATGCACCCAGTAGCTAGCCACGGTTGGGCTGTATGACGGCGATACCGTTTGTTTTGTTCTACACCACCCTTTAAGGTTTGATACATCATATATTCAGTTCGTCGAGCAAATACAAAACATCCGGATTCACCATCATACGTCCAGCCGTGCATTTGGTATGCATAACCAAGGAGGAAGGTTGCCTTACTCACTTGCGCTCTCACTTCTCGTTGCCTTACTCATTACCCACCCTAACTTACCACAGGCGCATAGACCGCAATATGCGCCTGGGGTAACATTACCGCAGGCGCACAGACAAAATATGCGCCTGGGCTAAGATCTATACCACAGGCGCATACTTTGTAATATGCGCCTGGGGTAAGTTATCAGATTAAATTAAATTTGATGAAATTCCTCCCTTCAAAGTCAAAGATGATCCTAGCATTCAGTTAAATGATGAAGATGTTCCATGGTTACGGCGCAATCAGAAGAAAGGCAAGAAGAAAAATAGAAACGGATCGTCCCTTTAGTACCGGTTGGGGACACCAACCGGGACTAAATGGGTTAATTAGGGTTTCGTTTGGACCAATCAGATAGAATCACACGGATCGTGTGTTTGTTTCAACCGCTTGTGAGTCGTTGGATCCGGGGTGTGTTTCTTTCCAGCTGTTGTGAGCCGTTCGATCAGGGCTACGGTGTGTTTCTTTCGAACTGTTGTGAGGCGCCGTTGGACGATGTTTCTTAACCGTTGGATCAAAACCCTAGCTCAACACTTTGTGAGCCAGAGGACCCTATATATGCACCCAGTAGCCACGGTCGGGCTGTATGATGGCGATACCGTCTGTTTTGTTCCACACCCCCCTTAAGGTTTGATACATCATATACTCAGTGCATTTGTTCTACACCCCCCCTTTAACACATCCATCCATGTTATGGTGGCGCGTGGCACGGGAGTTGTGACGCGTGGCCTGGAGGGCGCGGTATAAACTGTCGCGCCTCGAGCGCTTCTTCTTCATCCCTCTGCACCGTCGCGCTTCCACCATGCCTTCGAGGAGGAACAGCACCACCGGTTTCCGCAGCGTCCGAGCGCGGCAGAACGGAATGTTCAGCGCAGATATCCGCTGGGGGGATGACCGCATCCCCCTCGGCACCTTTGCGACGGCGGCAGAGGCAGCCCGCGCCTGGGACGCGGCGGCCTGGCGCCTCAACCGCCCGCGGTCGCTGATGAACTTCAACGACTGCCACACAGTCTGGGAAGCGGAGGCCAGGGCGACGAAGCCACAGATCATCACTGCCGCCGACCACCTCCACCTCCGCCACCGCGCGTTTCAGGGCCTAGTCGACGCCAGGGAAGACCGCGTCGTCCGCGAGTATTACCGGAACAACCCGGGGGAGGAGAGCGCCGACGAGGAGCTCTGGCAGACCCGCGCGTCTGAGCGGGCGGAGCGCCGCCTCGAACGCCACCTCGCGTTAGATGCCGCTCGGGAGGCGAGGACGAGGGCGCTGCAAGAGCTTCGTCGGGCCGACCGCGCCGGCGAAGTCTGGGCCTCCGACGATCCGAGGTGGGGGCCTATCTCGGACATACCATCATGCACCTCCGATGATGACGAGGAGGTCACCGACGAGTTCGGCGACGATGATGACCCGGAGGAGGTCACCGACGAGTTCCCCGACGACGACGGCGAGGAGTAGTGTTCGTCTGTTTTCTCTTTTTAATAAAAGAATTTGTATTCCCGCGACACTGCGGCAATCTCTAAATCAATCTACATGTATGGTATCTCGCTAAATCAATCTATATATATATGTATCCACGATGTATATGCTCGATGTATCACTTGCGCTCTCACTTTTCCTTGCCTTACTCATAACCCACTCTAACTTACCACAGGCGCATAAACAGCAAAATGCGCCTAGGGTAACTTTACCGCAGGCGCACAGTCAAGAGATGCGCCTGGAATAAGAGCTTTACCGCAGGCGCATGTTGTGTACGGTGCGCCTGGGGTAAGTGATCACATATACAGAAACAGTAGTTTTTCTGTTTTGTTTTCTTGATGTGTTTTTGTTTGTTTGTTTTGAAATGTGTGTTTGACATAATATAGAAATAGTATAGCTAGGAATTAATATAGAAATAATATCCATTACATAATAATATATACATTACATGATAATATATCCATTACATACTAATATATCCATTACATGCATATATCGAACACAAGATGCGGTACACAAACAACATCTATGGATCCGTCGAGTAGAAGCGGAACAACTCGTAGAAGACGTATGCATCTATGGCTGCATACGTGATGTTGGTCCAGTCCAGTGGGTTCTTCTCCCACAACCAGTGATTCTTCGAGGGGAAATCAGTCTTCATGGTTTCGTAGCCCTCGTGGATGAAGGCAGTTGCCATGAGAGCCATCCCGGTCTTCGGCCTGTTCAAATCAGCAAAATGGATAAGATCCTGAAGATCAATGTAGTGATCTTCAGGTATCACAATACCCAAGCGCATCAACTTCGGACGGTCTTGCGTGTTGTCAACGCTGCAAAAGTCATACCCCTTGTTGACAAGAAAATCAACAAGTGCCGGAGAATGTTTGAACTACTGCAACAACAAAAATTTGATACGTGTACGTGTTAGATATATTGCAACACATGTATTCTTCACATGCAACAAACAAATCGAAGATGCAAGATTGTACGTGTGCGTTACCTTGACCATTGGAAGACCAAAACGGCCTCCTTGAATGCAATCTGGATGACTGCAACATTCCGTTTATCCGCCGTATACTCTAAATCAAGCCCGAAAAACCGGTGTTCTTCGGGAGAGGAGAAATACAGATCGGTCAAATACCCAAGAGCACCGGGGAGCTCCTCACAATTGTTGGTGTAGAACACGTCGAGACTTTTGCCGCATGGTGTGGCCACATCATATCTCTTAGAAACTTCAGCCATGGTGCTTAGTGGAGGAAGATCAAGAGAGGAAGAAGAAAAGACAGAGGAAGAAGAGAAGAAACAGAGACTCGCGATCGGGCCGGTGCGCACTGTAGCAATAAAACTGCCGCGCGCGGGAGGCGGGCAGTTTGTACTAAGACCTTTAGCACCAGTTGCTAACACAAACCGGTGCTAAAGGCCTGTAGTGGGCGCGCAGTCTGGGTGTGGCCCCAACTACAGGCCTTTAGCACCGGTTTGTGTTAGCAACCGGTGCTAAAGACCCTTTCGCACCGGTTGCTAACACAAACCGGTGCTAAAGGCCTGTAGTGGGGCGATATCTAAAGGACTTGTGAAATTTTGTGCTCATTTCTTTCGCGCGTCTTCTCCTCTACCTACGGCGAAGCCCTGCTCCGCCTCGTCGCCGTCCGTCCGCCTCGTCGCCGTACGCCTCGCCTCGGTCCGCCGCGCCTCCGTCGGCCTCGCCTCCGTCCGCCGCGCTTCCGGCCGCTCTCTGTCTCCGTCGCCGTCGATCCCCCGCGCGGCCCCGCGTCCGTCGCGCCTCCGCGGTCGCCGTCCGCCTCCGTCGCGCCGTCGCGCCGTCCGCCTCCGTCGCGCCTCCGTCTCGCCTCCGCCTCCGCCGCCCCGCCTCTCGCCCCTCGATCGCCGTCGCCGGCCTAGCTAGGTAATTAAGTTTTATTTCGGTTTTTTTCAATTTTGTTTTACTGTTAGAATTTTTAGAGTTAGTGTTAGTTAGAAATTTTTAGAGTTAGTGTTAGATTTTTTTTAGAGTTAGTGTTAGTGTTAGAAATTTTTAGATTTAGTGTTAGATTTTTTTAGAGTTATTAGTGTTAGTGTTAGAATTTAGTGTGTTAGAAATTTTTAGAGTTAGTGTTAGATTTTTTTAGTGCTTTATTTTGTTTTTACAATTTTGTTTAGTGTTAGAATTTTTGTGTTAGAATGTTGTGTTAGAAAATTTCACTAAGTTAGTGTTAGAAAATTTCAGAAAGTTAGAATATATATATAATTTCAGTAAGTTAAATTTTTTCACTAAGTTGCCATATTGTTCCTGTTTAACTTTCATCTTATTTCTGTTATATTTCTCAATTTACTATTTTTTACTAAGTTAGAAACACTAAGGTATTTTACTTAATTATGGAATATTTACTTAGTCCGGGCAGGTTTTTAGTTCATGTCTTTGTTGGACCCGCCGGGGGATGTCCGGGACTGGGCCCCGCCAGGCTGGCATTGGGAGCTCCTTAGTACCGGGGCACGCGGCTTGGTGAGAAATCCGGGTGACGTGGTCGACCCGGATATTCTTTGGTGGCCATCGCGTGGGCCACGCTCGGTGCGGAGAGAGCCGGCCCCTGAGGAGGTGGTACAACAGCGTATCAGGGAGGAGGACGAGCACGTCCGTCGCTACATGTACTTGCTCGATAGGCAGTATAGGCAGTATATCAGCAGTTGGTCGATTATTAGGAGGGTTCCTTACCACGTGAGCTATGACCCTATGAGGGTTCCTTATCTATGGATGCGTAGCACCCGTGACTCAGCACCCCGCGGCTTAGGACCCGGTCGGAGTTAATTATTTTGAGAGATGTCACGAGACTATGTATAAGTGATATTATTCGATCGTGATGTATTAGGGTTAAAAAAATCAACCCGAGCTATGTAACTCTTGGTGTGTCCAGAACTATTATTTCATTAATATGTCCAGAACTATTATTTTATTACTGTCCGATGAAATAATTTCGCCAAGTGCCCGATGAAAATTTCGCTAAGTGTTCTTCATTTTATAAATTTTACTAGCAGGTGTTGAGCTATGGATCCCCAAGAACCTGCACATGATCGCCGATAAACTCGCGGGAATGGGTGAGGCGGAGAAGGAAAGATTAATGTGCGAGATGATTTTTAATAATGCAACGGCCATATATCGTGATGACGACGGTGGACAAGCGTTTAGCAATCAATTTTTGAACGACTCCGGCGACGGAGATCAGAATATAGAAGATGTAGTAGATGATGACGACGACAACGTCGAGGATGAAGAAGTGCCCTCCAGAACAAACTCTGCCAATGTATATCTCAAGTCACTGTTCACGCAACAATTAATTTGTATTGCACTTATTAACGAATCATTATTTTCCCGTTTAGGCGCCCTCCGGAACAGCTAGCGCAAGTACTGAGACAAAGTCCAAACGAGGCCCGGCCGCAAGGTTGAAAGATACCACAAGGTTCTCGATTGATACAGTTGCTGCTGATGGCAAACCACTGCAGCCCCCAGAAACTTATCGCAAATTCGTAAATCAGTGCGGAGTTGTTGTAAGAGACCTGGTCCCGATCAACTTAATAGAATGGAATAAGCCGAAGACCGGGGCCAACGTTGGAGCTAGTTATGTCGATGAAAGATTGAAAAAAATTCTTTGCGAAACGCTATGGCAAAATTTCAGTGTAGCGGAAGATAAGAAGAAGAAAGTCGAGCAGTGGGCTTTGAAGAAGATGGCCACACAATTCCAGAGGTGGAAGAAAGAACTGTGGAAGAAATATAAGGACGAAGATCCAGTTTTCACTGGGAACCTAGTGAAGATAAGAGACGCTTGGGATGATTTTAAGGCGTACAAGAAATCGGGTGTCTTTGCATCCCGATCGGCCACAAATTCGGAGAATGCGAAGAAGAAGAAATATCACCATATTTTGGGGTCACGTGGCTACATGACTGCCCTGCCTAGGTGGCGAAGCTATGAAGCTGCGCTTGTGAAAAGAGGTATCATTCCACAGACACATGACTGGCCCGATAGGTCCAAGTTCTGGTTGTTCGCGCATGGGGCAACGTTGGACGCTGAGACTGGGATGATTGTTGCTCAGGGACCATGGTCGGAAAAAATAACAAAAGTCGTAGCAGAACTAGAGAAGGCAATAGAAGCTGTTCGAAAAGGAACTTTTGTTCCCGATAGAGAGAACGACGAGCTGACGAGGGAACTCGGGAACCCCGAAAAGTGGGGACGAACACGAGGCTTTGGAGCGGATACCCCGTGGAGCCAAGGGTTTGCAGCGGACATTGCCACTTACAGAAGCCGTGATAGAAGCAAGAAAAAGACGAGTGAACGGATATCGACATTAGAAGAAAAGGTGGATTTTCTCTTGAAGAAAGGGGGACACCCTCTACCTGACACTGAAGAGGAGGTAGAACATCGTCCTGCACCTGATCAGCTGCAAATAGAAGACGATCATGCCGTCCCATCTCAGCATAGAAGCAGCGTGGGTTCCACGCACCTGCAGCTAGAAGACGGTCGTGTAGTCGAACCGTCGGCGCCTCACTACCCCGTGGATGATATCACGGAGAAGACAAACTGTGAGATACATATGCCAATGGGGAACATATCCTTCAGGGTGGCGTCAGGCTATGCTTTACCGAATCAACCTGGAGCAACCTACCATGGTGGTCAGATTCCAGCATCCCATGCTCGTGTCGGGTTGTCAACAATTACGCCGGGATGCCATTCAATTGAGCTCAGTATTCCTGGAGGTGAAGGCGAGAAGATACTGGGAGAAATGGAGCTTGGTATCATCTTGTGGAATAAGAAACACATCGTGTTCCCTAACTCGGCGCCAAGGCCACCGACTCCTCCAGGTACGAATGCACCATACCTCCATCAATTACTGAATGTTGCACCACATGTTATCTTATTTTTAATAGTTTTTTCACTTTTGTACAGAGAATGCACGACCTCCAAGTCCACCCCCCAACGAACCTCCAAGTCCACCCCACAACGAAGATTGGCCGGAGCCCGAGGCCGAGGGTCCCTCGCCCGTGCACTCCCGTGAGCCGACGGATGCGCCCACTACGGGTACGACAAAGCGGAAGCTGCAGTTCAGAAGAAACGGGACTCCTCCCAAGAAGAGACCAAGGAAATCCAAGAAAGTCAAGAGTCCCCCGAAGTTACCAGGCTTGATGACTGAGGAGGAACTAACCAATGCAGTGGCATCCAAAACGAAGGCATGGTTCGCACAGTTTCCCCTGAAGCCCCCTCCAGACGTCTCGAAGGAAACTCTGAAGGACATCCCAAAGTGGAAAATTGAGCGGACCATCGACAACTTATATTATCCTGCACCGCCGCCACCGCCGCCCCTTTCAGACTATGAACGGTATATTGAAAAGAAGCACGCCGCACAGATGAAGCAGGCGGAGCAGACGAAATGCGGGAAACAAGTTCCCCAGCTCGGACAACAAGAAGCACAGTCAGTTGGCCCGCTCAAGGTCTTATCTGACCAGGCTTCAGTGTCCTGTCCACGCATGGGCGACGTGGGTTACGCTATTGCTGATGTGGTATATAAATACAAGCCCGGGCACCCTCTGGTCGAAGATCCTACTGCTCTAACAACCCAACTACGGAGTTTACATGATTGGTACTTGGAGGCCGCAAGGCAGGAGAGAGACTGTATCATGGCTCAAATTCAGGGTCAACACTACTTCGGAGATTACGGTGTCGAGCTTGGGTTCGATGATTTCTTCCAGATGTACAATCAACGTGCCCTCGACAAGTCTATCCTCAGTTGCTACTGTTTGTAAGTGATTTATTTGTGTAATTTAATTATTTAGTTAAGCTCGCGTTCGTTGCCCGTATAATTATCACTCACGACATTCTTTTTGTACGCTACTATGCAGAATGAAGATTCGTGAATACAGACTGGCAGGAATCTGGGACTTTGGGTTCATTGACCCGTATTCGTATCATCAAACCACAGTAGAAACGTTCAACAAGACTACACCGGATGATTTGCTAAGGTTTTTGAAGCGACAAAATACCAAAAAAGAAATACTTTGGCCCTACGGATTCAGGTGAGTGTTACTGTCTTGTAGACATTCCATTTTGCTTACCTGATGTTAAGTGTAATTGATGAGTATGCATGACTGCGTGTGTACACGTGCGCAGCGGCCACTTCATATTGTTCATCATTAGAATCGATAGAGGACAAGTTGAAGTCTGGGACTCGTTAAACTGGGGCGCTGATAGATGGAAGAGCGCGCGTCAGATGCTTCAAAAGTATATATATATCAGCCTCTTTCGTTCATCGGCCTCTTTTTCGTTCATTCTCTGATATCAAGTAAGTAATAATTAACTCTTCTATTCATTTTTCTTTTGTCGCCCAGGGTTTGGCAAATGTTCATCAAGGAAGAACCCGGTACATGGGCAGACAAGCTCAACTTTCAGATTAACACAGTAAGTAGTACTACGTACCCTGATTTAAATACCATTACCATTCTCTTGATTATTATTAATTTGACTGAATTATGTTTCTCGTATATAGAAAGTCCCGCAACAACCACAGGGAACTGATTATTGTGGATACTATGTTTGCGAGTTCATTCACAGGAAGATCAATGAGAAATCCCGTACTACCAGAACTCTAGAGGTACGTAACCGGATCTTCACAACTTTATTTATGTTGCCATTAATTATGTTTAATTGTTTTCATCTACTTCTTTTCAAGATGGCATGAAAGCGGGTGCAGCTCAAACCAATCGACCGTTGCAAGGCTATTGCAGAGGAATTGGCAGGATTTCTTCTCACGCAAGTCATAGCAGAAGACGGAGAATTTTTCCATCCTATGAACCAATTATAGCCAGCTCCCTTCTCTATGCAAGTATACAACTATTCAAAACGAACTTCAGATTATGTAATTATCGGTCGATTACTTCGTGTTACATGTATATATATATGTACTACTATTTGGTGCATCAACATTTAACCGCAAACAGAAACGGAAACACGTAAACGGAAACCCTGAAAATACGGAACACGCCCTAAACCCTAAACCCTAAATACGGAAATGGAAACCCTGAAAAGAAAAAAGAAATAAAAAAGAGAAAAAAAAAAACTTTAGGACCGGTTGGTATTACCAACCGGTTCTAAAGGTCCTCCGCCTGCGCGCTCTCTTCGGCGCCCACGTGGAGGCCTTTAGAACCGGTTGGTGACTGACCGGTTCTAAAGGGGGGGGGGGGGGCTTTAGTCCCGGATACGTAGCACCGGTTTTGTATCCGAGTCCAAAGGCCCTTACAAACCGGTGCTACTGGCCTGTTCTCCACAAGTGACAGGTGTCAAACCTGGGGTTTGAACTCTGGTGGGCTGTGGGTACAACCACCCTCCTAACCATCCAACCGCAGGCTGGTTTGCTCCTTTTCTATTCAATGTAATTGTTAAGGGGAATAGCATTTATCAAAGGTAAATGATTTCACCAATCACACCTTGCATTTCTGACCATTTATAGATCGCCAGATAGTGAGTGTGTGCTCGTCAAACTCCACGCGCGCGTATGTTGAGCAGATGTCACTCATACACCAAGTTTCAGCAGAAAGCATCCAAGAAAAAAAACAGTATGTAGAAGACAACATACCCCTCACATACACCAAGTTTCACAAACTGGGAGTATTCCATGTATTATTCGGGGTCATCATGATTCAAAAAGTTCCTCACATACCCCTGATTTTTAGAAAATCAATGCAAGAGAGAAAAAATGTAGAAGACAACAAAAGGAAAGGGAGATTACCTTGAGAATAAGAGATGTCGAGAAGGAAACCTTTAGTCTGATTCCAGCACGTCGTACTTGGCTTTACTATCCTTTGCCACAACACCATGTAAACTACGACCACTACGAAGGCATGATGATGGACTGATATTTACAATCAGCTTCTGAGCAGAGCTGACCTTGACTACCATGTCCTCCTCCACAACTATCATGCAACTCGACATAGGGGGTGTCGACTTGAACACTGGCCCCATTGCACTTTCCTAGATCCAAATGTAGGGATCTCTCGCTGCAGTACTCATGGAAGTAATTTGGCCGCATAATAAAGTCAATATAGTTATCTCGACGGTGACAGAGAGGACCCCGCAACGTAAATGCAAACTTACATAAAATCGTCTTATAGATTGCTCAGACTCAGTTTTGGTTTTCTCTCGAACTATGTCAATGCAACAAATGTCCAAGAAGTACCACTCGTATTTGGGGTTTTCCCCTTTTCAAAAAAAGAAATTTTGCAAGAAATCCGTGAGAGGTGGAGAATTTAATATCTGAAATGGCTCCCCTTGTCTTCCTCGGACGATACGGGTGGCGATACCAAATTTTTCCACCAAAACAACATCAGGCGATCTCTACTAGCGGACACCAGACAACGTCGACGATGAGGCTGTAGGTGGATCAGAGAGGCATGCCTTAAGGCGGTGAGAGGTGAAGTAGCAAAGTCACAAGTGAACCACGGCAACGGTGATACGTGAGGCCAGCAAAGCATGTATACGGGTTTCTTCAGTCACAATAAAGTTGTTTGTACGAGTTGTATACAATATGATAATTATTTTATGTGCGGATCAGTGTTAGGTGACAAACCTATTTGAAGCGCCGCGAGAAAAATGCATTTCCAGCATTAAAGATGTTTGTTACACTAGTAGGGAAAAGGCTACCGCAGGCGAACCAATTTAGCCTACCGCAGGCGAATGACTGTTCGCCTGGGACCACCTCGCCAGCGGTAATGACTTACCGCAGGCGAACAACCAAATGCGCCTGGGGTATCTTGACATACCCCAGGCGAACAAGACTTATGCGCCTGGGGTAATCCTCTTACCTGAGGCGAACAAGCGCTGTGCGCCTGGGGTACATGTTCGCCTGGGGTATGCTTCCCTGTTCGCCTGGGGTATGGTTTTGCTGTGTCAAAAAATAAAAGAAACGAAAATAACAGAATTACAGCAAATTGACAGTAATAAATATGAAAATGACAGCAAAATAACAGAAATATTTCGATCATCACCAAATAGTCTCGAAACGAATAGTTTAGTTACAAGCATAGTTCAAACACTAGGAGTACATAGTCCAAACAAATCGATAGTTTAGTTATCTAGACAAGCAAAACAACAAGTAGCATCAACACTAGGAGTACAAGGAGTATAAGCACGGCGATGGCGAATGTGGTCATCCGGGCCCTCGTCTTCTCCGTCTTCTCTCTCGCTAGGTAAGTGGCGTATCGAGCTTCCGCCTCCACCATGGTCTTGTACCCCTTGTAGCTGTTGCCGCTGAAACCGTGCACCTGTCTTCGGCATTGGTCCCAGTCGTCGTAGACTCCGGGAACCCTACCGACATACACAACATACCATGTCATCTGTGCATAGGACAAAAATACGAGTTTAGCATCGAAAGTGATAATAGACCGCAAATAACTATCAAAAAATAGAAGCATCAAGGTTTACGAATAAAACACGACAAATAAAGGTCTAAAAGTTATATGATGCAAGTGTATACTAACATTTTGTCAATCCTATATTCTCGGCGGGAACGGACGAACGCCTTGTAGCGTGTTGAATGTCCGGGTGTCACGTTGCTCTCGTAGGTGTGCTTCTATGTCACGGTTGCTCGGTGGTGCGTGGCCGTGGAAGAACAAGCCACCCCGAGTGATGACATCCGACGAGAGTATCGTGCAGATCCTCCGCTGGATGCGACGGAACTCAGCCCGCACATATTCATCGGTGGTGTTGGCCATTTTTGTGGTCAGGTCTCGGAGATCACTTGGTAGATGGGCCTGTTGGGCATCCTTTAAGTACTCCCTCATCTGAAAGATGACATACCAGGCTTCCAACTCATATTCTTGCTCCGATTGCTTGAGGCAGAGGAAGTTTGTTACGTGGGTGCACACGTAGGCGCCTCGGACTATTTTCTCCTTTTTTAGGGGCTTGCCTAAATCGGCGGCGAAGCCGTTGAGGGCACTATTAAGAACAGCTCTTATGTCGGTGTAGTCCTTCTGCACCGCCCTACCCGCATCAAGATAAGTGCATTGTGACCAATGCGGTTCCATGACGATGAGTACGCATCCTCCGTTTCTGCGCAGAACATTTCGAACAAGAGCCATCAATATCATCAATCGGAATACTAAGGAGATTCTAGAAAGAATGTAACGACGTGAAGCGGAGAGGACTACTTACTTGGGAAAGTATGGCATGAGAATGGCGTTCTTATCCTTGTTATCTATCAAAAACCCCGTTATGTAAGTCGTGATAAGAACTCGGTCCGCATGTGACCGCAAGTAGTCCTCATTCATGTAGTACGGGTCCATAATCGCCATGTGCGGGGTATTCTCCATGACCATATCATGCGCCATGCTGAGCGATACCAGGCGGACAATGCTTCGGTCGAGCTTACCCAAGTGGAAGACCCTGAATATGTCTTCGTATCTGATGAAGAACACCTCTGCGGGATTTGAATCCACAAAGCCCAAGGATCGGGGCACCTTGACCACGTATAGCGGGTAGGAGGGATGTTTCTCACGTAGAAGTTCATTCTCTTTGAACAAAATCCCGTCGTGGATGGTCCTCATGTCACCACCCATGACAGCGACAACCTCTGCCGGCAGCATCGGCTCACCCATCTCATGCACCTTCCTCCACGGGACGGCGGGCGGCAAACGGTCCAGGACTCGGGAGACCGCTGGCTGGCTACTAGAGGAGGCACCACCTTTCTTCTTGTTGCCCGGCCTCTTCCGATTCTTCTTCGGCCTCAAGCAGATGGGAGTGCCGCTTTGTTTTACCGCCTCCGCGGCCGTAGCACGGAGTGTATTCGGGGTAACCAGCGTAGGCTGTGGAGCCGTAAAGGCCGTCTGCTCCTCGGGAGTTTCTTGGGAATAGGTTAGCTTCTTCTGTATATCCGGTTTTCTGGTGGGTAACTCAGAAGAACCGCCCTCTCCGCCATCTACCTTCTTCTGGATATCAAGAGTTCTGGCGGGTAACTTCGGAGGAACCGGCTTCTCGCCATCCAACTGATTTATGAAATCGTCAATGGGAGCAAGTTCAATATCCATGTACTCGTCATGGGTCTCATGCTCGTGATGTTGCTCGTCATTGGACGTCTCGTGCTCGGGAGGAGGAGGATCCACCGGAGGTGGAGAGAGGACATTGCCATGTTGGATCTTGTCTTGTTGGCTTGCCGCGGGCGCAACCGGTGTAGTGGTGACGGTCATGGCTTGGCTTGGCGCCGACCCTGACGTCGTGTTCAGCCGAATAAGGGCTTTCGGCCATAGCAAGATTTGATTGTCCAGTTGGCCGAGATTCAGCTCGCTGTCGGCATCGGCGGGTTGATTAGGAGGATACAAGTTCTCGAATCCCGGTAGCACCAGATCGACGCGAACCCGAAGCTCGTTGTCCGGTATATCTCTGCAATGGTACTTGCGGGATAGTGGCTGCAAGATGCTCCCCTTTGCAACATCCTTCAACTCGCTGCCCACTTTTAGCAGGAAGGTGCATCCCGTCGCGTCAGCCTGCGATAACATGCATGGATAGGTCAAGGAGTAGGGTTATATTGAACTGGCTACAGCTTTTGAGACGGTCAATAATTTACCGTGAGGGCATTGAGCTCGGCTAACGTCGACGGACCACAGGTGATGGTGGGCTCGTCGAGCAACGGGGTGGTGGCCGCGCCGGACACGGCCGACGGTCCATCGGGGGCAGGCGCGTCGGGCACGGCCGACGGTCCATCGGGGGCAGGCGCGTCGGGCACGGCCGACGGTCCATCGGGGGCAGGCGCGTCGGGCACGGCGGGGGCGACAGGCACGGCCGACGTCGACGGACCACCGGCGGCGGCCGCGGCGGGCACGACCAACATCGACGGTATGTTGAACGTCGGTAACGGCCCCTGTGAGCCGCCGGCGATGTAGCCACATATTTTTTCAAATACGGCTGGGATGAGCGCATTCATCTTTTCCCCCACCGTTCTCTCAATCTTCTTCTCCATGTTTGTTTCCAAGTCATGGACCTTCTTCTTCAGCTCCTCCGTCTCCTCGCTCTTCTTCGCCGCCCGCGACTCCTTAGTGCTGGGCTCAGCCAAGCCATGGTGAGCGTGCTTCTTATTAAGTCCGCCGCCGGTGATACGGCCTAAGTGCGTCCTTTTCAGAGGGTCCTGGCTCTTTGCCTTGTTGTACCCCCTGATGAAAGGCTTATCCCACGCGACTTTGGCCGTCGACGTCTGCGACGAGGAAGATTCAAGTTGTTGTTCTTCTAGCTGCAGAAGCAACATATAAACGGTTTAGAATTGGTTTCGTACTAGAATGAAATCATGGACTTGATGATGATGAGTTGCATGAAATGGTAAATTTCTTACCACTAGCTTCTCAACATTCTTCACGCTATCGTCCGTGACCAAAATAACACCCTCCACCATCTTCGGGTCCGAGACAAGTTCCCCGGTCGGAGTTACTTTTCTGTACCTCGACCTCATGAATTTCTGGAATTGCGGGTCATGGGCATACTTGGCGTAAGGGTTCTCAATCCCTTTTTCAATGTAGGCCTGGTCCTCTTTCGCCCAAACTGGCTCCTTCCCGTCGTAGCCACGACAGCCGAGATTGTGGTGACCGATGTTCTTCGACGCTAGATCCTTCCCCCATCCCGTTTGCTTCTTAGTGACATCAAGCGACTCGTTATCTAGGAAAGTCTTGAAGTCATCGGGCGTAATCCGCGGGAAGTGGCGATGGATCTCTTCGAATGGTGTCGATTCCTTAATCATCGCCCTCACCATAGTCTTGTAATTGCTCAGGGCTTTGGTGAATCTAGTGAGGGCGAGTTTGTTCACGAGGTTGCCCTTCAGATTCTCGTTGTTGTAGGGGGGAGGGAACTCGTACCGCGCGTGCAGCCTCGAGATGAGTTGGGCGCGCAGAGTTAGTTTCTTCTTGAGAGTCGGCTCGTTGACATTGACGACGTCTCGAAGTATCGCGCCAAGTTGGAGGAAGTACCCCTTCACAAGGTCCAATGGCATTAGAGGCGTGCCACTGGAAGGGTCCACCTCCGTGAATTTCTCTCGAACGGTGCCGACCTTGTTCGGAGCTCGCTTTCGACGCTTGTTTCCCGTCGTGCTGCTCCCTGAGGGACCCCCCGCGCCACTATCAGTGGTTTCCTCCTCGCCACCGGTGAGCCCGTCATCATTGAGGGGCTCGACATCATGGTCAGTTTCTGTCCGATCTTCCTCTTGCGACTCTCGGGCCATAAGGATGTAGTGGTCCAATAAAGCCGGATCCGTAGTAGAAGAAGACATGCCCTAGCTAGCAGTAGACAAAACGTATACTGTTAGTCACCGGAAAAATTCGGCGTGACCTCGGCTATATATAAATGGTCATGCCGGAGTGCCAGAAATTCGCCGGAACGGAAATGAATCAACGTTCCGACAAAACATTGGCACTCAATGTACCTGCGACAGAAATTGAATGCACACATATGCATGGCCACAAAAACAGTTCCTTGCATTGCTGTCATCACATGGCACAAAAACTCCCAGGAAATTCATATATCATGCCAAAAAAACCTTCATATATATTGATCAAAGTAAAATACTGCACTTAATTAATAACAAATCACGGAGAATTCTAGCAGTGTCCAAAGCTTCAGTGTTCTATTCACATGTAATTAGTAGGTGATTCAGCTAGTGTAAGAAATATAGCATTTTATACTATGAGCTGAACTACCAGAATCCAGAAATAATGGTACATGATCAGATCCAGTTGTAGCTAAAGCATGTAGCAGCAGTAGTACTATGAGGGCGTTGGAAGAGGGGGAGGGGGGGGGGGCTGACCTGGGTTCGTCGTGGGCGTGGGCGACGGCGGCGTGGGTGACGACGGCCGGCGTGGACGACGACGATGAGAGGGACGGCGCGCGCGCGGCGTGCTCCCGCTCCTCCTGCCCTGCTGCTCCCGCTCCTCCTCCGCTGCTGCTCCTGCTCCTCCTCCTGCTGCTGCTCCTGCTCCTCCTCCTGCTCGACAACGACGACGGTGGCGTGCGATGAGAGAGGCCACGGCGTCGTGCGATGAGAGAGGCGACGGCGGCGTGCGGTTAGGGCTCGATATGTGCGATGAGAGTGATTATGCGGGTTGTGAGTTAGCAGATCGAGTACTTACAGGCGCACAACGAGTGAAATGCGCCTGCGCTATCCCTTACCCCAGGCGAACAAAGGGATGTGCGCCTGCGCTAACGTTCTTAGCGATTCGTTTTGCGCGGGCCCACAGAGGTATACCCCAGGCGCACATACTGGAAAATGCGCCTGCGCTAAGCATTAGCACCGGTTTGTATAACAAACCGGTTCTAAAGGAGTGTCCACTGGGCCCACCTAGCTACCCGCACAAATGGCCGCAGGCCTTTAGGACCGGTTTGTATAACAAACCGGTCCTAAAGGCCTGCGGCCATTTGTGCGGGTAGCTAGGTGGGCCCAGGGGACATACCTTTAGAACCGGTTTGTGACACAAACCGGTTCTAATGTTCTTGGCTCGATGCCCTGTTATGCCCGGCCCCACAGATCCTTACCGCAGGCGCGTTATCTAGATAATGCGCCTGCGGTAAATTTCGTAGGATTTTGGTTTGCGCGGTCCCACATGGCATTACCCCAGGCGCATGTCCTGTCAAAAGCGCCTGTGATATATATTACCCCAGGCGCGTTTTCTCGATGATGCGCCTGTGCTAAGATTTTCTAAATTACACAGCCCCACGGCCTGGGACACATCGAGCAATACGTATGCTATAATATGTGGCTCCCCCACGTTGGTTTTCACTTAAAAAATACATACATATGAATGTTAACATGTGCAAAAATATTTAATATATGTCGCATCGAGCGTAAATAGATTGGTTTAGCGAGATACCGCAAGTGTTTCTCTCTAAAAACACATTTTAATATATGTTTGCTGCTTTGATTGCCAAACGGATTGAGACCGTCGGTGCTCGCACCAAGCCTGATATGATGTTCCTTGGGTCGTTCCCGAATTCCTCATCGAATGCGTCTAATGCTTTCCACTGACATGCATCCGAAGGGTGTGTTAGCACTGGTTTTTCAACACGTTCTGGATCGCTCAGGGCATCTCCAGCCGTTGCGCCCCCCAGGGCCCAAAACGCCGCCGTTTTGGGGCCGCCGCGGCGCTAAACGGCGCTATTCTGGAACCTGGGGGGGCGCGTTTCCCAGTCGCGTCCCGAGCCCAAGAACCGGCCCAAACAAACGCAAAATGAAAACAGGCGAAATTTTATTGAAATTCGAAAACTGCGTACATGCATATTCGGCGCGAATTTAAGCTAGTACGAAAAATTTAAACTAAACATAGGAAATTTAAACTACTCGATGACTGCTCCGCCTACACATCGTCGTCTTCATCAGCGACGTCGTCGTGGCGGTGCTGGTTGGAGGGGCCGGCTCCGTCCTGGCTCGCCGCGGCGAGACGGCGTTGCTCCGCCCGCTCCGCTCGGGCCTGCAGGCGCAGCCGGTGCAGCTGCGCCTGCTCGGAGGGCAGGCGGTTGCGCCGCCGCTCACTCTGCAGCGCAACCTGCCGCCGGTCGGCCTCGTAGAGGGCGATGATGCCCTCCTGCTCGACGGAGGCAGCACGCTGGGCCATCTGGTGGCGCACCGCTCGCGCCGCCTCCTCCCGCTGGTGCGCCTCCAAGGAGGCACGAACGGCGGCCGCCTCCGCCGCCGTCGCGGCCTGCTCGAGGACGCCGCGCACCTCGCGGTACGCGTCCTCGTTCTGCGAGGTCTCGAACGAGTGCAGCCCGGCGTGCTGCTCGGGCCACACTGGTTGCCTCCTCACCTCGCGTCTCCAGTGGCGGGCGGCTCGCCGCGCTTCTCGCGCCTCGTCGTACTCGGGTGGCTGCTCCGGCGCCACCGGCTCCGGCGCCACCACCTGCGGCTCCAGCGCCGCTTGCTGCGCTGGCTGCAGCTCGTCGTCGTCGCTCTCGGGCCCCGCGTCCCAGAGGTTCTCCATTGCGGCGAGGTTCGAGGGTGGAGAAGAAGGGTGGAGAAAGAATGGCGAGGAGGGAGTCGAGACTGTGCGTACGGGGAGGGGGCGGGCACCATTTTATATACTACTCGCGGGCCAGTCGCCGCGCCGCGCGTGTCGCCGCTGCCGCCCCGCCATTAATCCGGTGGACTTTGACTGGGGCGCATGCACTGGCCGGCCGCCTTTGACGGCGCGGGGGTTTCTGTTCCCGGCGTTTAATGGCGGGGGTTTCTGTTCCCGTGTTTAATGGCCATTAATCCGGTGGACTTTGACTGGGGCGCATGCACTGGCCGGCCGCCTTTGACGGCGCGGGGGTTTCTGTTCCCGCGTTTAATGGCGGGGGTTTCTGTTCCCGTGTTTAATGGCGCGTTCTGGGAAGCGCCTGCGCTAAGTGGTGCTACCCCAGGCTATTCTTTTTCCCAGGCGAACTACTTACACGTGCGCCTGCGCTAAAGGGAGCTACCCCAGTCCACTTTTTACCCCAGGCGCTTCGGTACGTACTCGCCTGTGGTATCTGTTATACCGCAGGCGAACTGATACGCGATTCGCCTGCGGTAAAGGAAGCGTGCCAGCGTCGGCCGTGGTTGGCCCTGCCACACTTTACCCCAGGCGCTTCCGGTTTCTGTTCGCCTGGGGTAACTGGCCTACCCCAGGCGCACCTGCTTTCTCTTCGCCTGCGCTAATTAACCCAGGCGCACCGTTTTCCTTGTTCGCCTGTGGTAGGATATGCTGCTATAAGCAAATCTCTAGTAGTGTTACTGTTTTGGTTTTAACACATTATGCTTTCTAGATGAAAACGAATTTGAAGCACCGTGAGAAAATATATTTCTAGCAATATTATTTGTAATTTAAAGATGTAGTTACCTGTTTTGATCTTAACACATTATGCATTCTAAAGGAAACCATGGAATAATATATTGGACATCATAAAAAATCATTTCACTGCAACTTTACTAGGGACTTGAAAGAAATACTCATCCCCACCCATGTGGAACCAATTGTTTACATCCTCACACCAATCTGAGCCAGTTCATAAAATCCTTGTGATGATAATATTTTATTGACATTGTTTATTTCCTGATGACTTGATTAATTAAACCAGGTGACAAATCACAACTATACTTAAGCTCTTTTGAATGGAAATAATGATTTTTGGTCATATGGCCATGTACTTCCGCTACCCCAAAACCGAATTTCAAACTGTCAAAAAAATTCAAACAAAAATTTTGGTTGTACATATGAAAAATTTCTACTCTTAAAAAAAACGCGGAGAAAAGACATTTTTTGGTCTGGCCTCAAAAAGAAAACTCCTCGGTGTTCCTAAATGACTTTGCACAAAACATTCCGTTTCTCTTTTTAATACCGGGCACATAAAATGTCTTTTCTTCGTGAAACTTTTTTGCGTGGATAAAGAATGTTCATATGAACACCTCAAATTTGTTTGGATTTTTTTTAACATTTTTAAATACGGTTACAGTGAATTTTCCACCTATACCCCAGAGCCAAATAGCTGTGTCCCTTTTGAATGGAAACTATTAATATGTAATTTCGATGTCATATGATTTAATGTTATTGAACAAGGTTTTGTATAAAGTAATTTGTATTGTGTAGGATTGAGAGGGAGCATTATCTGTCTACAAATCGTTGCAGATACCGAGGCATGTTATAAGGCTTTACGGTAATTACACATCATGACTATGCAACTACTAACAATGAGTGACTATATTAGTGCATCTACCACACATCCATATTTCTCACCAACTAGATAGCTTAGAGAGTTGGTCATCTTTAATTAGGTTGAAGACTTCACCAACTAAACGGGCGCACGCACTTGAGACAAGTGTTACCGACTATATATAAGTGGGCACTGTAGTAGAAACACAGAGCACCGCGACCAACTCACTCACTATCACCGTGCATTCTTTGCTTCGCCTTTTCAGTTTTCCAGGGAAGATGGTTAATGTACAACAAATCAGCTACCAGCCAACTTGGCATATGGGATCGGGACGCATAGGGGAAATAGGTGTGACCTATACAGTTGCATTATTTTCATATACTCCCTCCGTTCCATATTAGATGACTCTCTTATAGATGTATCTAGTATTGAAATATGTCTAGATACATCTATGTAGAAGTCATCTAATATGGAACGGAAGGAGTTTGAGCCACCTCCCTCCCGAGCCGCCCCCTCCAGGCGACTCCGGGGGCACCCCCACCTCCCTCCCTCCCGAGCCCCTCCTACCCCCTCGACCCTGCCGTCGCTGCCGCCTGTCGCCGGCGGTGGTGGCGGCGCCCCCGTCCCCGACGGTGGGCAGGAGAGATGCTCCGCGGCGGCGCTCCATGGAGGCGGTGGAGAGCCGACGGTGGGCATGGGGCGGCGCGGCCTAGGGCCGGCGCTTGAGCCTCCCGGCGGGAAGGTGGTACGGCGGGGGTGCTGCGTCGCCGGCGGGCGCCTGGATCAGATCCGGGAATCGCTTGGGGACGCGGGGATTTGATGCCCGATGATCTTGGGTATCGGATTCGGCCTTGGCCGGCCGTGGTAGTCTGGCTACGACCTTGGTCTCGCCGGCGACCTAGTGTTGGGCAATGGTCTACCCCTTCTATGATGCTTTCCTGCTGGGAGTGGCTTCGCGGTGTCGGGCCGCGAGGCTAAAGAATAATGGCGGTGGTCCTAGGGTTTCCTGTCGCGCGAAGATGAAGATCATGATGTAGGTCCTCTTTGATCAAGCCGGGGTGTCGATCGAAAGGCTCCGCCGGCGACTCCGATAGGCAACGCCTGGAGATTGCTGGATCGGTGGAATTTGGTCGCAATGCTCAGTCATCGAAGGCGAGATTGGAGGACTAGCAACGGTGTTCGGAGTCTTTGCATCGATGGGGAACTGGCTTGGAGTTACAAGATTCGTGGCATCTGTATGTCAGAGGGGGAGACAATATGCGCGTGGAGTCCAAAGTCCTACCTTTCAGGGTGAAAACCCAAGGTCTGGCCTTAATTGGTTGTGCCTGGCACTGGTCTTCTTGGAGCCGTTGTTTTGAGAGCGAGGATTATCTTCAGGGTGAAAACCCAAGGTCTGGCCTTAATTGGTTGTGCCTGGCACCGTTCTTCTTGGAGACGTTGCTTTTGAAGAGTTAGACGTCAGCTGTTGTTTAGGTGGTGGTTGTGCGGATAACGCGATGATTGTAACCCTGTAGCGGGACTTTTCTTCTTTTTTATTTCTTCTTTTTATTGTCTTTCGGCTGTGTGCATCCATTGCGTTGTTGCAGAGGCCGGGTGTAATTTGTATCTCCGCGATATTAATATACTTCCCTTTATCAAAAAAAAAAATGTTGTCAAATTAGAAAATGGGAAGCACTTCTCTATCCATTAAAAGTAACCATGTCAGGCCGGTGTGGTCCACAGCCGTGCTAAATACAAACAGCAAAATCACAGCGTTCCAAATATGCCTACTTGCTAGGACCGCCTGTAAGGCTTACGACGGATTAACCACCTGCTTGCTAGGATGTAAAATAAAACTAGGTTCGCGTAATGCACGTGGTATCCAAATATGCCTACTTTGCCGGTGATCTGGCACTCGGAGTTAAGAACATTTTTTTCTACATACATCAAACAACGTGGAGTTAATTAAGATACTAATTTTTTTTAACTACACCTGAACTTATTTTTGTGCTCACCCAATGGTCGATCACATATTTAAGTTCAAATCTTGTTCCTTTTCCGTTCTTGTATTCAGATTCGGTCAGCTGATAACTTGCATTGGACATTACAAGTCGGAGATCAGCAAACATTGCACCTCAAAATGAATAGTGCGCCTCATTGGCTTACCACTGCCCTTGCTGCGCTACCCTTCCAACAAGCTCAGATTACCGGCAAAGAAAGCATGGATGAGTGGCAGCTATCGCGTCAAACTTATCAAAAGGATATTGGGGAGTAGTACTGACATTGTGAATTTATTTACAAGTTTTACAGTGTTTGGGAATTTTATGAACTGTTCATGCGCCCTAATGTGATGGTGATTAAATAAGAGGTCACTACGGGAGAGCGGTCCGTTGCCATGTGTCGCGGGCAAACGGCGAAGCCTTTGCCGTGTGCCGGACACGACAACAGCCACACGCCATCAAGATCCACGGCAACAAGATCTTTGTTGTGCGCCAAATGTCGGGGCACACGGCTAAGAGCTAATGTGGAAGCCACAAACACTTGACGACACTGATGAACGACGATGGGGGAGTGGGCCTCCCCAGTCATTCTTTGTCGTGTGCAAGCACACGCTAAAGAATTGAGATATAGGGCCTACCTGCCAGTATTTCCTGTGTGACAGCACACGGTAAAGAGATAGGACATGGGCCTTCCTGCTAGACGTTGCTATGTGCTACCACACGACAAAGACTAGGACTTTTTGTTGTGTGCTTCTTTTGCCGTGCGCTAAGAGCCCCACCTAGCAACTCTTTGTTGTGTGCCAACACACGGCAAAGGCTGACAAAAATGTGCCGACTGTGGCAAACTTTGATGTGTGTTGACAAAAATATGTGCCAACATACGGTCACTAGTGGAAAACGGGGCTTTTGCTCACTGGCGAGGACCCCTTTCGCCCCGGCTCGGCCACCACCCGATGCAAAAGACTGCAGAGCTAGGGCCGGGGCGAGTAGGGCGCGTGGTGGGGGGGGTCATTTGACCTGGTTGGACCCACAAACCGGGGTGAAAGACCCTCAACGAGCAGGGCACGTGCGGGCGCGTCCTGAGGGGTCTTTTGCCTGGTTTGTGGCTCCAACCGGGGCAAATAAGCCCCACCTAGATGGAAAATTGTTTCTTTATTTCTATATTGCTCTTTAGTTAATAATTTCAATTTCATTAAGAAAAACTAACCAAATAGATGAAAAATGCAAATTAATAGAATTCTTTTTTTCTTTAAATCCAATTTTTTTCTCTTTTTATAAACATTACCATGCCAGCGTTCTCCAATTCTTATGCCACTCACTTTTTGGTGTGGTGTGCTCACTTTTTTTTCCCTCATATGCACAAGAGGCGTTCGATGAAATGCTCTAGAGCATAATGCCATCTGAGCTCGCAGAAACAAACATGTAATATTGCTAGATTATTATGTAATAATGTATCAAACCTGCATGGCTCATGTATTTGGATTAGTCCACCTCTGTTCTCCACATGTTTTGTGTCAACATCACTGTCGGGCGTGTGAACTAGAGGATTTATAGATATATAGAACAAAACAAACGGTGTCGCCATCATACAGCCCGATCGTGGCTCATGAGTGCGTATATGCATATCAAAAGCACGGTCGGACGTATGATGTCGAATCCGGATGATTTGTAGTCAGTCGATGAACTGAATGATGTATCAAACCTTGAATGGGGGATGTAGAACAAAACAATCGATATCGCCAGCATACAACCCCACCGTGGCTCCTGGAGTGCACATATGCATATCAAATGCATGGTAGGACATATGCTAGCGAATTCGAATGATTTGTATTCGGTGGATGAACTGAATGGTGTATGAAGGGACTCCGAGAGGTGGCCTATATATAGGGTCCTCTGGCTCACAAAGTATTCTTCTAGGGTTTCGATCCAACGATTAAGAAGCGCTCGAAAGAAACATCCCTGATCCAACGGCTCACAAGCGCTCAAAACAAACACACCGTACCCCTGATCGAACGGCTCACAAGAGCTCGAAAGAAACACACTCCTGATCCAACGACTCACAAGCGCTTGAAAGAAACACGCGATCCGTGTGATTCTTTGTGATTGGTCCCAATGAAACCGTAACCCTTTAGTCCCGGTTGGTAAAACGGGCCGGGACTAAAGGGTTTGTTTCTTCTCACTATATATATGTATGCATTGGCACCATTGGCATAAACACATATAAACTCACCACTCTCCCATGGCTTCTACCATACCCACTCTAACCTTCCTGCAGGTGGAGGCACTTTCCGCCTCGAACTACCCCTGCCCGCCGGGCTACAGCCTCCCCGCCGGCTGGATGTTGAGCGTCAGAGGAGTGCTGGTCCCTCCTGTTCCTCAAGGTGTGGCGCGTAGGACGGCCATCACGAACCACTACTACCACGAGCTCACGCCGGAGCAGCGGAGGAATCCTAGTTGGAATCCCGACTACCTCCCTACTTGGGATGCCTTCTTCATTAATTGGCGTGAGAGTGCGCTCGCCAAGTGCGACCGCCTCCTTCGAACTTCAACGAGGCCGGTCGTCAGCTGTGGTGGGGTGGCGGACGGACTCTTCAGAGCGTCATGAACTACATCAGGGCCGGCGATAACCCCCACCTGTGCTACAATCACGCCCAGTCCTGGGGGCCTGATCCTCCGAGTGAGTCTAGAGCATCGTCCGACGATAGTGACGACGACGGCGGCGACTACGACGACTACGAGTCTCCTATAGGACTAAGCAGGAGTATGACTAGCAGATCAGATCCACTCTTGTCATTATGTACTGCCTTGTTTATCTAGATCTATGCTCTCCGTTTAGGTTTAGATCCACTCTTGCCATTATGTACTGTGCCTTCTTTATCTATCCAAATGTACCGGCATCCTTCCTAATTTTAGCTCTTGTGAGTCGTTGGATGAGGGGTGTGTTTTTTTCTAGCGTCTGAATCCCACAAATCAGGAAGAATCACACGTAAAACAGAAAACAGAAAACAGACGAGTTAGCGCGCCGCAGTTCGCCGGAATACAAATTCTTTTATTAAAAACAGAAAACATACGAACACTACTCCTCGTCGTCGTCGGGGATCTCGTCGGTGACCTTTTCCTGGTTGTCGGCAGCGGCGAACTCGTCAGTGACCTCCTTGTCGTCGGAGGAGGTGCATGATGATATGTCCGAGATAGGCCCCCACCTCAAATCGTCGGAGGCCCAGACGTCGCTGACTTGGTCGGCCCGGCGGAGCTCTGGTAGCGTCTTCGTCCTCGTCTCCCGAGCAGCATCTAACAC
The DNA here is from genome assembly GCA_028641055.1 of Alopecurus myosuroides. Taxonomy (NCBI): domain Eukaryota; kingdom Viridiplantae; phylum Streptophyta; class Magnoliopsida; order Poales; family Poaceae; genus Alopecurus; species Alopecurus myosuroides. The sequence continues at coordinate 310,784,171 of CM054063.1, read as the reverse complement.
GAGGTGGCGTTCGAGGCGGCGCTCCGCCCGCTCAGCCTCGCGGGTGTGCCAGAACTCCTCGTCGGCGCTCTCCTCCCCCAGATTGTTCCGGTAATACTCGAGGACCACACGGTCATCTCTGGTGTCGACTAGGCCCTGAAACAAGCGGTGGCGGAGGTGGCGGTGGTCGTCGGCAGTTGACGATCTGCGGCGTGGGCGTCCTGGCCTCTGCTTCCCAGAGGGTGTGGCAGACGTGGAAGTTCATCAGCGACCGTGGGCGGTTGAGGCGCTAGGCCGCCGCGTCGCAGGCGCGGGCGGCCTCCGCCACCGTCGCAAAGCAGCCGAGGGGAATGCGGTCGTCCCTGTAGCGGATATGCGCGGTGAACATTCCGTTCTTTCGTGCTCGGATGCCGCGGAAGCCGGTGGTGATGTTCCTCCTCGGAGGCATGGTGGCGGCGGGACGGTGCATGGGGAGGAGTGTGCACGTGGCGAGTAGAAGACGCTCGAGGCGCCACAGTTTATACCGTGCGCTCGTTACCACGCGGCACAACTCCCGCGCCACGCGGCACAACTCCCGCGCCTCACTTTTCATAGTTATAATAATTATTTTTTAAAATAGAAAATATATCTGAAATGTTTACGCAATTTTAAACACTTTTCATATTGAAAGTTTCTTCAAATTCAAAATCATTCATAAACTAGATTTTAAGAAATGTTTGAAATTTAAAAAATTGTTACTAGTTTAAATAGTTAGAATAATTATTTTTTAAAATATAAAATGTATTTGAAATTTTTGCTCAATTTTAAGCACTTTTCATATTGAAAGTTTCTTCAAATTCAAAACCATTCATAAACTAGGTTTTTTAAAATGTTTGAAATTTCAAAAATTGTTAATAGTTTTACTAGGTAGAATAATTATGTTTTAAAATAGAAAATGTATTTGTAATGTTCTTTTTGAAATTTTAAACACATTTCATATTGAAAGTTTCTCCTAATTTGAAATCATTTGAAATGTATTTGAAAAAACATTTTGAAAAAGTATTTAGACGGGGCAAGGAAAAAAATGGCGGCATGAAACCAAAAACCAAAAAGTTGGGCCTTTTGCCCCGGTTCGTGTTACCAACCGGGCCAAAAGGCCTCCCACTATATAGCCCCGGGCCGAGCAACCGCTCGGGACAAACCCTCAGAACCGCTATGTCCCAGACGACGCAGAAATCACCATAGCGCCGTCAGGCTACCGGATTTCCGCGCCGTGGCGCCGGAGAGCGCTCCACCGCCCCGCGCCGTTCGAAGTCGCCGCCTAGCTCGCCACCGCGCCCTTCCCCTCGCCCCCGAGCCCGCGCCCGCGCCTATCTCGCCGCTGGGATCCTCGTCGCCGTACTGCTCGCCGCGGTGCTCCTCGGCCTCCGTACTGCTCACCGCCATTCGACTAGCGCCCGCGCCCTCGAGGTGAGCGGCCGGCGCAGGCCACTGGCACTCACTGCCATTACTCTATCATTTTGTTTTAGTTAATTTTAGTACTAGTTTTACTCTTCATATTGTTTATGTTTTAATGTTAATTAACATTTTTAGCTATTAGGGCATTAAGGACATTTTTAGTGTTAACATGTTTAGCTATTAGGGCATTAGTGTTAACATTTTTCTTAAGCACTATTTTTTTAGCTATTAGAGCATTAGCTATAAGTACCATTTTAGTACCATTAGCTATTTTAGATAGTATTTTTTTGAGGAAAATTAGCTATATATTAGGGAAATTAGCTATTAGGGAAATTAGCTATTAGCAGAAGCAGAATCATAATTTTTTTTAACCATTTTTCTTTTTTAGTGTTCACATTTTTTTAAGCATTTTTCTTTTTAGTGTTAACATTTTTTTAGCTATATTAGGTAAATTAGCTATTAGGGAAATTAGAACCATAATTTTTTTAAGCATTTTTTAAGTATTTTTCTTTTTAGTGTTAACATTTTTTTAAGCATTTTTCGTTTTAGTGTTAACATTTCTTTTTAGTGTTAATATTTGATATGAAGGAAAATGTAAACACTTTGTACTATAGAAACATAAACATATTTTGGCAGAAGTAGAAGCTAAAAACATACGGCTAGTGAAGCTTCGACGCCGTCTAGAAGTCCCCGGAATTTGCATAAATGTATCTCCTTTTGGCAAAAATCTACCCTTCTAGTAATACTAGTCAACAACCCGTGCATCCTCACGGGCTAGCTTAATCTTGAATTGAAAATGAATTGAAGAAATATATGATTGTAATACCGCTCGGGTATATGATTTAATGTTTTTCCATGGTCAAATTGCGTCATATTTTACCTCAAACAATGTCAGCATCTCTTGCCTTTTAGTTTTTATATAAGAAATAAGTTCTATTAATTTTCAACTTTGTATTGCCTTCTTAGATTCTTATTGGAACTATTCTTTGATAGCTACACAAAATGATGTAACCTATTGCTTTCTTAGATTCTTATTGGATAGCTACACAAAATGATGTAACCTTAGCGATGATTTTTCTATCTCAGTCATGTTTTAAGAATACACATACTTCCTTTTTTCATATGTGATATAGCCAGAGGCAAACTTCTTTGTATTTCGTTTTTACAATGCACACACTACACATACATTCATGTGAGATTTCAACCGTAGTTCCAGTTCCATAATTACTGCATCATCATATTGTGCACTATCTGGAAGCCCATTAAAATGGTTGGAGGCACCATTGATTTCAGATGTATTAGAGAAGTGCAGGTAGGAAGTGCAAAAAATAAGCATATACTCCAAACAGAATTAGCTGGTAGTATAAGTTACATGTTTTGTAGGCTCACCCCCGGCAGCAAATAGCGGCATCTCATGGAAATCTGAGCGAAATCTCAGATGACTGTGAAGAATTCTGAAAAAAGAGATGGATGCCGAAGAAGCAAAACATGTTGTTTAAAGATTAATGAGATGGCATGTACAACTTGACATATTTTTTTATCATATCGGCAAATGTCCAACTATTGTTACAGTGTAAATTTTTTGACATGTAATCTCCAACTGTCGTCTTATATCATAATAAAAATTTGTGGTAATTCAATTATAGAAGAATATGAATTATAGAGCATATTTCCATCCGGTTGCTGCCATTGTTGAAATATACTCGGATATCTCGATCGTACAGAGAAGAAAAAACACAAATCAACTTCAATTTGGCATGCGCAAAAATTACAGAATCTAACTACCAGATCTACAGGAAAAATCGATACGATGTGTTCGAAATAATTTTGAATTTTTGCCCACTGCTGTGCAAACGTTTACATATACCAATCTTGACTATGAGTCTACCATAACCACAAATAAAATAAAAATTCGAAGGAATTAAATAGATGAAAAAATAATAAAAACTACTGGGGAAATGTGAATTATTCTATATGACCAACCGTCACTACCATAGCATGATTCTCTACATCTTTGGAGTAGATCTAAATTTTAATTAGCAACACAGGAAACAGCACTCGTATTGATTACATGAGACTGTTCAGTATAATTACTTAAGCAACAATGAGCAAAAAGATGGCATGGATTATAAAAATACCCATGCTGTACAGCGGAGCCTTGTATCACCGGCTCCTTCCCATTTACAGATCAATATACAACACTACAAAATAAAAGCATAGCTAAACATACGTGTTGTACTTTGGATCTCACTTGAAAGAGGGGATGTAGAGCACGCTAGTTACTTAATTGGAATTTGATTTGCCCGTTTGTAGAGAATAAGGGTATCTGAACAATGTATTGCTGGGGGATGGTGCCACCCAGGGAGCATAATTTGTGGATGACCTACAAGATTGGGAGAATGGCTAGGAGGCAGCACACATGAGGCTAGCAGGCCAAGAGAGGATAGTGGTGCGTGAGAGCGTAAGAGGAGTCGGCGACAGATCCCATAGAGTGGCGACGGCAGATGATATGTATATTTCCGATGCTTAGAAGACGGGCACCCGCGCCCGCTCGCCGGCTACCTCCAACGACGGCATCTCGGATGTGCCTCCTCGCGGTGGCTCGCCGTTCTGCAGCGCCTCTCCCATCCGAGGGCGTTTCTGGGCGGCTACGTCGGAGGACGATAGCGAAGACGGCGGGAGCTCGGCTCCGAGGTCCATGAGCTCCTACTGCAAGACTCCATCCCCGGCGACGTCTAGGGATATGGTGGAACGGCGTATTGAGAAGCGTGAGGACAAGAAGAGGCAGCAGCGATGGGCGGCGGCGCAGCTGAGACTATCTCCGCCGCAGGTATGTTCTTCTGGTGGTTCGCCGCCGCGTTTTTCTCAGTCCAATCGGGAAAGGCTTCGACTGCGGGCATCTCCCTCACATTGCACGACCGCGTGCGAGGCCGGAGGGGAACCGTGGTTTGTCGTTCGTCGTTTGAAAGGCAAGATTAAGCATGTCATCGACGGTGAATCGTCGCCGTCGGCGAGCTTGCATAACGACATTCATGGTGATCGGGATTCGAATTCGAAAACGACTACGATCGCTGATCCGCATACTACGCTAGGCCAAACGGGCCAGGTGCGAAGAATACTGATGGGCCCCTATCGTCTGGCTCACCGCAGACCCGATGGTCAGGGCCATGCGGGCCCTCGTCATCGAATAATGTGGCCCTACCGAGCACCGGCTCGGGTAGGGTTCGCGTTCTTCTCTCGATCTGCGTCTCGTCCTCGCTCGATGGCGAACCAGGGAGGCGGAGGCGGCGGTGGACCGTATGATGGCCGTGGCGGCGGGGCCGGGCAGTTTGACGGCCGTGCCGGCGGCGGGGCACAGTATGGCGATGGTCGGGGTTTCCCTCGCGGCAACGCGGGGCCGCCGATACGCGGCGGAGCGCCTGGCCGCTTCAACCAGGCCGGCCCGAGTGGCACGGCGGGGCAGGGGAACAACTACCAGCGTGCTGAGTTCCCGCAAGGTTACGCTGGAGCTTTCGGCGGGTTCAATGCCGGAGCGGGCTTCAACGGGCAGCAAGGCGGTGGCGGAGGTGACCGGTTCCGTCGACCGTACGGAGGGAATTACGGTGGCCGAGGTTTTAATCGTGGGAGAAGCTTCGGAAACTACCGAGGACGAGGTAGAGGTCGCAGTCCGGTGCCTACGCGGATATCCGACAGCGGCTCGGGTGAGATTCGTGAAGATACGGTGGCGGCCGTGGTTCGTCAGGTTACTGAGGCGTTGATCGCCCAAGGGGCATCCGCGGTGCAACAGGTGGCAGCAACTGCTGCAGCACCCACGGCTAGTGTGGTGCAGCAAACTACACGTGCGCTACCGAGCGCAACAGCTGCACCAACTACTGTCCGTCCCTCTGGTTCGGTGGCTCTTCCGGTTACAGGTGCGGATTTTGCTGCACGGCGTTTGGCCACGGCTAGTGGTACTCGAGGTGATGGTGTCCAACCAACGTTGCAAACGGCGACGGTGAGTGGGGACTTGGCTTCGGTTTCTGATTGTGATGATGAATTGGCTATGAAAAAACAGAAGAAAGATAAAGCTAAATGTTTCAAATGTGGTGTGCAGGGTCATCTCAGTGCTGATTGTACCGTGGTTGCGTGTGATTACTGTGAGGGTTCTGGCCACGAGCCCGATGATTGCCACCTCTTATCGGCCGTGAAGCAGCAGGTTATCACGCACGGTTTTATTGATGAGCGACTTATGTTCTATGAGGCTGTTATTACGAAGTCGTATAAGCCAAAAATTGACTCTGCGAGGCTGGGTAAGCTTACAGTCACGGGAGGATCGCTTTCTGTGGAGGAGGTTATTATCCAGTTACAGAGATTGGTTCCGTCTGAGCATTTTAATTGGGAGGTTCTCGAGGTGGGAGATAACGTGTTCAAGGTATCCTTTCCCTCCAGGAGTGAGCTCGATCGTATGATTATTTTTGGAGCATGTCATATTCCCAAAAGCTCATGTGTGATTACTGTGGAGGTTTGGGCGGCTGTTTTTAAGCCATCATGGACGTTACCCGAGGTTTGGATTAGAGTGTCCGACATTCCTACTCCTCAGAGGGGTGATTTTCTCTTGCTCTGGAGTCTCGGTTCTCTTTTTGGCAAAACGATTAAGGTGGATATGAAATTTACAAGGAAACATGGTGTGTTGCGCATTTTGGTGGGGTGTATGGACTATACGGCGATTCCTGATGAATGGCCCGTGTTTATTCGAGATGGTTTTTATGAGCTTAAGTTTTTCGTGGAGGATCCTAATTCCGATGATGAGACTCCTATGGCTATTGATTCTGATAAAGGTGATTCTGATAAGCATGATGATGATGCGGATGGCTCCAAGGAGGGGGGACATGATAATGTTGCGGACAAGAGTTTATCTAAGGAGAAGGAGAAGGGCGGTACCGAAGGGATGTCTTCGGCCGCTGGTAAGCAAACGGAGGGCAGCGGAGCTAACAAATCATTCTCTCCCGGTGTGGTTTTTTCTCCGATGGTGGCTCGTTCGGTCCATGATGCTTATGGGCAGCTTCGTGCCCTTGCTCCGCGCAGTCCGCAGCAGCCTGCTGTGGCGTCGTCGCCGCGTGCTGCGGTGCAGCAGCCTACAGCTGCGGCTGGTTCTTTCGCCGGCGTACGGGACGCAACGGCGTCACCTGTACATGCGGTAGTCCCCCAGGCGGGTGGGGCTGCGGGTGAGGCGTTCCCGAGTCCGAGGGGCGACCTTGGGCGGCATCTCCCTTCGGCGGCGGCTGCGGTACGGTCGGCAGGGAGTTCACGTGGCGAACCGTCGCCACGTCTTTCACCTCCGACACGGAGGGGCGCGAGCGCCGGGGTGGTACCCGTGGCTAGGAGCCTCGACCAGGCCTTCAGAGGAGCGGCGGCACAACCACTCCAACCAGGCGGGTTGGGTGGGGCTGTGTTGGGGGCTTCGAGCGTCGGCAGTGGGCGTTGCTCGCCCCAACCAGGCGGGTTGGGGTTAGCAGCGGTGCACACGGGGTCACCTAGGCCTACCGAGGCTGAGGTCTTGACCTATGCGGGTATCGCCGCGGCGGATATGGAGGTGCGCTCCAGTCCTCGCCTGCGAGCAAAGCCTGACGCGGACATGCCCCAGGAGCAGCGGGCTATGGCGTTGGCACAGAAGAAGGATCTATCCTTCGTTGCAGGTAATTCTACCGCTACTAGCTTGTCTTTATTGTCATTTTCGCATTCTGAAATTAAGTCTAGAGCGGATAAACTTGGGGTATCTTTGGGTAAGAATAAGGATCAAATTCGGTCTTCTATTGCGGGCATGTTGGAAACGGAGCATAGTAGATCTATTACTTATCTTAATAAGAATATTGGAGTTGATGAATTGGAGTCTAAAACTAGTTTGGTTATTAGAAATGCGTCTAATATGAGTGAAGATTTGGATGATTTGGATGTTGATACTGTAGAGGATAATACGGATCTTCTAACTACATTGAAAACGGTTAAACGTAACCGGAAGAAATTAGTTGGTTGTTCCTCTAAGCCTAGAAGAAGTGATAGAATTAAAAGATCTAAAAAGTAAAATGAGAGGATTAATTTGGAATAGCAATGGGTTTGGTGATCACGCTAAACATCAGGCGGTGAATGAGTTCGTTAGAGAGCATGATTTGGATTTTATTGCATTACTTGAAACTGGTAGATCGACGTTTGCCACTCATTTTTTGCAATTTCTTGCCGGCGGGAAAAGTTACACATGGTTTTGTCTTCCACCTCATGGTCGTTCTGGGGGGATGTTGATAGGTTTCAATGATGCAAATCTTATGGCACAAACCGTTGTGTCGGGAGATTTTTGCGCTAAATTCCATGTTAAAACTAAAGAGGATGGTTTCTTATGGGCTTTTGTGGTGGTTTACGGGGCAGCACAGGACTCCAAGAAACCAGAGTTCCTGGCGGAATTGGTTCGTATTTGTGAACATGAAACATTACCGACTTTGGTTGGAGGAGATTTTAATATTATTAGACGGCAAGAAGAGAAGAGCAACGATAATTTTAATGCAAGATGGCCTTTCATTTTTAATGCTATCATTGAGAGCCTAGATTTGAAGGAGTTGCGTTTGTCTGGTCGGCAATATACTTGGGCTAGTTGGGGAGACAACCCGACATATGAGAAATTAGACCGTTTCCTTGCGAGTATTGAATGGGAACAGAAATATCCACTTGTCTCAGTGCATGCTCTAACCCGAACGGGGTCAGATCATACACCTCTTATTTTGGATTCTGGGGCCCAGGCACACGTAGGCAACAAAAGCCATTTTTCATTTGAACTCTCTTGGTTGCGCCAGGAGGGGTTCTTTGAACTGGTTCGACAAGAATGGATATCGATCCATCTTGGCGATAGCCCAGTTGAGAGATGGCAAAATAAGATTAGACATTTGCGTCAATTCTTACGTGGGTGGGCAAAAAATCAAAGTGGAGATTACAAGAAACAAAAAGAAAGGTTAACTTTGCTGATCGATCAACTAGATATCAAAGCTGAGTCTATCCCGCTCTCGGTGGCCGAACGGGCTGCCAAGAAGGAAGCAGACGAATGCTTGGCTATTTTAAAACGCGATGAAGAGTCTAAGTGGGCCCAAAGGGCAAAAGTTAAATACATCCAAGAGGGTGGGAGCAACACGAGGTATTTTCATCTAATCGCTAATGGAAAGCATAGGAAAAAGCGAATTTTTCAGTTAGAACAGGACGAGGGTACAATTGTAGGAGAGGCAAATTTGCGGGTGTTCATCTCTGAATTTTATAAGAAATTGTTCGGTGCATCGGCACCGAGCTTTGTCTCTTTAAACGAGGAGATGAATGATGACATGCCACAGATTTCTCCTGAGGAAAATAGTATTCTTACATCTCCTTTTACCGAGAAGGAAATATTCGAGGCTATTTCTCAGATGGAGAAAAATAAAGCTCCGGGACCAGACGGGTTTCCTGCTGAGTTTTATCAAAACTTTTGGTCTGTCATTAAATATGATTTAATGTCTATGTTTTGTCAGCTCTATGAGGGCAACCTACCTCTTTATAAGCTAAATTTTGGAGTCATCACTTTACTTCCAAAGAAAGAGGATGCGAGTCGTATTGAGCAATATCGGCCAATTTGCTTATTAAATGTGAGTTTCAAAGTGTTCACAAAAGTAGGAACTAATCGGGTAACATCGATAGCGAGTCGAGTTATCCGACCATCCCAATCTGCATTCCTACCAGGTCGAAATATTTTAGAGGGTGTGGTTGTCTTACACGAAACAATTCATGAGTTGCAACGGAAAAAGATGGACGGGGTCTTGTTTAAAATAGATTTTGAAAAGGCATATGACAAGGTAAACTGGTCGTTCCTACAGCAAGTGTTAAGAATGAAAGGTTTTTCCACAGTTTGGTGTGAATGGGTGGCTCGTTTCGTTCAAGGGGGAAGCGTAGGTATTAAGGTGAATGATGACATCGGTCATTATTTCCAAACTCTAAAAGGTTTAAGGCAAGGAGATCCTCTCTCTCCTATTCTTTTTAACCTTGTCGTCGATATGTTGGCTATCCTGATCGATCGCGCAAAGGAGGATGGCCAAGTTGGAGGATTGATACCACACCTAGTCGAGGGCGGGGTTTCAATCCTCCAGTATGCGGATGATACGATTCTTTTCCTTGAACATGATTTACAAAAGGCTTTAAATATGAAACTCATTCTTGCTTTGTTTGAACAATTATCGGGCCTTAAGATTAACTTTCATAAAAGCGAGATTATTTGTTTTGGGGAGGCAAAGAATGCACAAGATGATTATTGTCATATTTTCGGTTGTGAGGTTGGCAGTTTACCGTTTAAATATCTTGGTATCCCAATTCATTATAGAAAGCTTTTAAATAAGGAGTGGAAACCTGTGGAGGATAGGTTTGAGAGGAAACTAAGTTCGTGGGCTGGAAAAATTTTATCATATGGGGACCGCCTCATCCTAATTAATTCTGTCCTTACGAGTTTACCGATGTTTCTTCTTTCTTTTTTCGAAATACCGATTGGAGTCAGGAAGCGTCTTGATTTTTATCGATCTAGATTCTTTTGGCAAAGTGATACCAAGAAACGAAAATACCGCCTTACGAAATGGAATATTGTATGCAGACCAAAAGATCAGGGTGGTCTTGGCATTGAGGTCTTAGAAATTAAAAATTTGTGTTTATTGAGCAAATGGTTGTTTAAGTTGATGCACGAGGAGGGAGTTTGGCAGGAGTTATTAACTAACAAGTACCTGGGGGATAAAACGTTATCTCAAGTGGTAGCAAAACCGTTAGATTCTCCGTTCTGGAAAGGGATTATGAAGGTGAAGCACGAGTTCTTTTCACGGGGTAAGTTTACGCTTGGGAATGGACAAAATATTAGGTTCTGGGAGGATACTTGGTTAGATGATGAACCGTTGTCACAATCATATCCATCCCTCTATAACCTAGTGGTTCATAAAAATGTCACGGTGGCTGAGGTATTATCGCACAATCCTCTGGATGTTAGATTCAGGAGGACTATGTTTGGTGACAGAAGAGGGCTTTGGTTACAATTGGTCGAGAGGTTAATGGGTGTTTCTCTTAATAATGAAATAGACACCTTCCGTTGGAAATTAACGATGAATGGTTTGTTTTCGGTTAAATCGTATTATGCTGATTTGCTACATGGTTCTACAAGTTTTTTGCAAAAATACTTGTGGAAATTAAAGGTCCCTTTAAAAATTAAGATATTCTTATGGTTTCTAAATAGAAAAGTAGTGCTCACCAAAGATAATTTGTTAAAAAGGAATTGGATTGGTTGTAAAAAGTGCGTTTTCTGTGACTCAGATGAGTCAGTGGAGCATTTGTTCATCTCCTGTCCTTTTGCACATGATATTTGGCGTCTGGTTCACTTCACTTTCAACATTTACCCTCCGACTAACATTGCGCATATGTTTGGTAGTTGGCTAAATGGCATTGATAAAAAAACTAAGGCACGTATTCGTGTCGGTGTGGCGGCGTTCCTGTGGGAGATTTGGAACTGTCGTAATGATGTTATTTTTAACAAACGAAACAATGCTCACTTTTTGCAGGTTGTAAACAAGGCGGTATATTCCTTACAGACATGGTCCTTCCTTCTACCTGTCGACCAGCGAGGACTTATGGATTCAGGCTGTACCCGGCTGCTGGGGGTCGTGCGGGCTATCTACAGCCGGGCTGGGTGGCTTAACGCAAGACGGATAGATGCATAATATACTTTTGCTTATTTTCGAGTGGCTGATCTTTGTGGCCACCTTGAGTGATCCGTAAACTGTAATCGAATTGGAATCTGGATTTTTTTATTTAATAAAGCCAGGCTGTGTGCATCATTTTGATGCAGAGGCCGGGGCAGACGCTCCCATTTCAAAAAAAAAATGTAATATACCTATGTCACACCAAGGAAGGACGCCGGCCCGTTCACCGCTCCGGCGGACATCTGCGCAAACTCGATGCTGCTGAAGGCGCAATATTAATTGTGACATCGCTGCTCGGGGGGGGGGGGGGGGGGGGGGGCACTACGATCAATGAGTAGGATGGAGAGGAGATCTTATGCTGTGTGCTACCACCGTGATGCACCGCATACTGTTGCGGCCCGACGGCCGGCTAGGACTTTCCGTACACCCACAAATCCATGGAGCCACCTACGTTTAGGAATCTGCATATACAAATGTTGGTCTGTCTCTGTTGAATTTCCATGCCGTGTTTGATTATCATGTGCGTGCCCGCAAGCAATGAGCCCAACGTCCAAGGAAGGACCAGGACTCAGATTCTCGATGGGAGCTCCCATGAAAAGGAGGTTGTTTCTATTCTAGTCTCCTTGTATTAGGTGTCCAGGTCGTATTAGTCTCCTTATTTTTCTTCAAGATTCCATACTACTTTATTTTCTGCACGAACGATTGGAAGTCCAACTATCGTGCCAGATATTTTGTAGCGTCCCACGATGAATAGTTTCGCACGGTTCATCCTAACCGTAAAACCAAAATCTAACAGCTCAATTAATTCTAATGATGTGGATTAATATGGAGGCTTTATTGGTGCCTCCAATTAGTAAATATAAGATTGTGTATATAAAATGGTCATGTTAAGAGGTACTACAGGCGGTGGTGATCCGGGGAAAGGAACGAATGCGACAGTTTCTAGACTTCTTTGGAACTAAATAACATCACATATGTAATATTATATGGTTGGTGAGATCCGAACGAAGTTGAACCCTTTGGTGCACATTCGTAATGGTGACATTCCTCAGAAATCCCGTCCGAGGTTACGAAGAATGTCGCCGTTATGGATGTGCACAAAAGGGTCCAATTTTTTTCGGATCTCACTATATTACATATATGATTTTGCTTAGTTTCAAAGAAGACCAGAAACCCTTTCTTCCCCCGCATCGCCATCACGTGTACTACCTCGTAAGAAGCACGAAGTTCAGGAACCGAGAGGGAAACGATAGTGACGACGACGAGTGCGACTACGAGTCGGAGTACTATAGGCCTAGGCAGGAGTATGACTAGCAGATCAGATCCACTCTTTCCTAGTAAACTTGCGACTCAAACGGGGCATAACAGATGTAGCATTCCAGATTATCCATGTCATGTGTGAAAACATTACAGATCTCTTTGTCTTCTTCTTCTATGAATTGCGTCTGAATCCCACCAATCAAGAAGAAGAAGGAGAGATCTGCAATGTTTTCACACATGATATGAATAATCTGAATACTACATCTGTTATGTCCAGTTCGACTCTCAACTTTACTCGGTAGGACTCGATCTGATCTGCTAGTCATACTCCTTACTAAAGTGTACTATTGTGATGATTGTTTAGTGGAATATTATTTTTTCAAGAGAATTTATAACTTACTAAAGTATTTTATCTTCCATTTTTATTAGTTGAGCTATGGATGGCAGAGAGGGTGAAGAACAGGTGTTCGCGATAATAGAAGAAAGTACACTCCCCGGTGGACCAAATGATGGTAGAGGTGAAGACGACGGCTCGCAGTACCTGAATGAATCAGGTCAGAGAATGGAGGAAGAAGAGCGATTGCAAGGAACAGATGCAGAACCGGTGAAAACTAGCGATGAACAAGCCTTAGTGAAGGTTGCATCAACATCGTCTAGCAAGAGGGCGAAACGAGGCCCGGCTCAAGAGATGAGCTCGAAAGTGCATCTGCGAATCGAGCAAGTCTATCGATCCGGCGAAGCTGCTTGGCCCATCAAGACAGCAACTAAGTTTACAAGCCAATGTGGAGTTATTGTTAGGGACATGATCCCAATAAGTACCGAAGAATGGAATGCGCCAGCAAAGGACGAAGACGATCCTGACCGACTGGCAGTTTCTTTTGTCTCAGACCGGTCCAAACAACTCATGTTCGACAAGCTGATGAACCATTTCAGTCTTCCAGAATGTGATACCAAGAAGATACAGAACCAAATATGCGACGCAGTGATGCACTGGTCTTTGAAGAAGATGGTCGAGGCTTTCAATGCTTACAAGAAAAGATTATGGAAGGAATATCAGAAGAAAAAAGAAGACCCAAAATTTGAGGGGCCGCTTGAGAAGAAGAAGGCACACTGGCCAGCATTTCTAGCGTACAAGGAATCAGAAAAGGGGAGGAAAAGGTCAGCCAAGAATATGGCAAATGAGGCGAGGAAGGTATATCACCATAAGATGGGTTCAGGTGGCTACAGAGTTGCAGTGCCTAAGTTTGACAAACTCGAGGCAGATCTGCGAGAGAAGGGGATCATTCCAGGTACTCAGGATTTTCCGCGGAGGTCAAGGAATTGGTTGCTAGGGCATGGGGCGACGTTTGACGAATAACGGCACCTTATTATGACTGAAAAAATAAAGGTCCCCTTTGCGGCACTTGAGAAAGTGTTCAAAGAGGTTAAAGAGGGAGATTCAAGCCAGATCGAGAGAATGACGAGCTTACAAAGGCCCTCGGGAATGCAGAACCCGGCGGTTGGACAAGAGGCAAAGGACCATATCCGCGGTGCTTTGGCTTCAAGTCGGAAGATTGTCTCTTTCCATATAGAAGCCGAGAGAGAGGAAAGAAAAAGAAGGAGGCGGAGGGCGTAGAACGGATGGGTGTCTTGGAAGCCACAGTGATCAAGCAGCAACAACAGATTAATGAGCTTACTGGCCAGCGCTCCCAGACGCAAGACACTATATTCGACGAAACAGACCCATTTCAACGCCGGAGCAGCGTGGCTTCAACGGAGGTACCGGCTGGCGTTGCAGTTATGCTTGTTGATGCCCCTGCACAGACGGAGGCCGTGGATGCAATCAAGGAGAAGACAAGATGTGCGATATATGTGTCGGTCTCTCACATATCCATCAATGTGGCGGACGGCTACGCTTTACCTTGTGTAGAGGAAGCGACCTCCCATGGCCGTCTGATTACACCTGGCTATGCTCGTGTCGGTGTTGATGATGTTCAGCCGGATTGGAGGATAATGCGGATTGACATCCCCGGAGGTGATGGTGTAGAGACACTTGGAGATGCCGTCAATTCCATCATTCAATGGAAAAAGAGTGGCATAGTGTTTCCCCCGAGCAGTCTGACGCCACCACCGCCACCTTCTCCTAGACACAGTCCACCGCCAACACAAGCAGCTACTTCTCCGAGACAGTCCACCGCCGCCATCACCGCCAACTTTTCCGAGACGCAGTCCGGCTCGATCTCGGATGCCTGAGTCGACTCCACCACCCACTATGTCCTCTAAGCGGAAGGCTGCTGCCTCTAAGTCTTTCTCGAAGAAGAAACATCCTACGAAGAAGAAATCCAAGCACCTGCCAGAAGTGTTGGCTTACCATATGAAATACGAGGAGACCGACGACTGGGTGACTACGGACACGAAACGTTAGATGGCTTCGTGGGGAAAGAGAACCTTGGAGCCGCCAAGGGAACCAATAGATCCGGCTGTAAAGAAGCACTTCAAGAATATGCTGGAGATTCCGTCCCAAGTTCAGATAAATCTGCCATCTGACTATGATCACAGATTAAAGATGACTTATAAGAAAGTCAAGAAGGCGGGGAAAACAATTCCCCAGCTCAGGAAGCAGCCAAAACAATCGGTCCGCCCCGCTCAAGGTGTCGGACACTGTACATACTCCATACAATCAAGTTGATCGGGAAGCAGCTGAGAGGTTTGCCAGAGATTGTGGTATAACAGTTGACCAACTCCTATGCCAATCCGACAACTTCAAACCGGCTGAATTGGCATGGAAATATGAGTTAGGGAAGTCTCTCGTCAAACCTGATCATCTCAACTCTTTGACAACATTCAAGCGCCAACTTCATGCGTGGTATATCCAAACCGCAAATAAGGGGCTAGACCAACTCATGCTGAAAATTAGAGAACATGATTACCTCCGCGATGACTCGATCTTTATTGATCTTGAAGATCTTATTTTTCTTATTACATAATCTAGACGCCCTCAACAAATCGATCACCAGCACCTATTGTCTGTAAGTATCTACCTCAGCTAGTTCAATCATTGCTTCTTATATATATTATCCTCACTGCACGATATATATTATGCAGAATGAAGATTATGTAATATGATGGAAACGATGGCATTGGGTTCATTGACCCATATATCATCAATGATTACGTTTTAGTGCCTGAAGAGACGGAGGATAACATAGTTATGTTTTTGAGGAAACAATTTCACTGTTGTGAAATACTATTTCCTTACAGACAAAAGTGAGTGTTACTGTCTTATGCATATTCCTTCACATTTATATTTTGCTAAGTCGGTGTTAAGTGTAATTGATGAGTTATGCATGACTATGTATATAATCGCGTGTGCAGTTATCACTGGATTCTTTTCAACATTCACGTTGACACCGGAATAGTTGATCTCATGGACTCTATGGATAAAGGCCAAGAGGAGTACAAGCACATTATTTCAATGCTCACAAAGTAAGTTCAATAGTTGTCGCACTACACCGTCCCCTTTTGTTCAATCATTATCGTACAATGACCCATATATTCTTTTTTTATTTCTTGGGCAGGGCTTGGAAGCGGTTCAGGAAGCAACAACCCGGTTTAACGGAGTTGAATATGAGATTTGACACACTCATCGTAAGTACTACTTGCTACATGCACGCATCTCTCTTTAATTCCTTGAGCATTATTTGACTCAATTATATTTATCGTAAAGAGGCCTCAGCAGCCACAGGGAACAAATTTATGTCGTTTCTATGTCATGGAGAACATAAGGACAATCGTGAATGAGCGGTTGGGAAGAAGGATAAATATAATGATCCGTTATCTCAAGAGGGATTTCCTACCGGCAGACCGCTTACATGCACTTCAAGAGGAATTTGCGGGTTTTCTGCCGAAGGAGGTCATAGCTGAAAATGGAACATTGCATTGGTAAGTATAAACAATGATCTGCATGTAATGATGTCAATGCGTATAACTCTATTCGGATGTAATGATCTAATTGAGATCAATGTAATTATCTTTTGATGACATCAACGCATGTAATGATTTGTATGATGATTACTATCGATGTGCAAAAAATATGTCATTTACAGCCTCACCGAAAAAAAACAGCACAGAAATAACACCCCAAAAATAGCCCCAAAAAGAAACTTGCCAAAACTCTGCAGCGGCAGAGAAACACCCAAAACTCTACCACGGCAGAGAACCTTTTTCCCCGGTTGGTGTTACCAACCGGGGTAAAAGGGTGCCTGCCTGCACGTTGCGCAGAGCACACGTGGGCACTCCTTTTACCTCGGTTTGTATCAACCACCGGGTCATTAGGGGGGGGGGGGCTTTAGCTCGGGTTTGCGAAACCCGGTTGGGCCGCCGGTGCGTAAGCCCCCCATCCCCCAACCGGGGCAAAAGAGCTGCCCTCCACTAGTGGGTGAAAGCCCTAACACAGGGAGTGAGGTAATCTTGGACATCTAAAACCCATGTTACGGCAAATCCTAGGTTTTGATAAGATTCGGACGCTCGGAGCCCCTCTCCCGTGAAACCCTAAACCGGCTCGAGAAAAGTCTGACTTATGGTTCTACCGGCAATACATGCATCAGTAGGGGATAACAAAGTGGACTATTATTGGTTGTGTTATTTTATGACATAGTAACACCCAAGATGCTGGTATACCACAACTCTTGACATACCCCTCCCCCCCCCACACCCACGGTTCGTCAGATCCGGTAGTTTGAGGGGTTTACTAACGGATCATGAGGGTCGTATAAGGTCCAACCTAGAGATCCAACTCATGTCCTCTTTCTCCACATCACAATGGCTCCTCTTTTGAACTACACTAGCTATATAATGTCCTGTAATTGGCACTCTTCCAAATAAAAAACCTTAGCGTTGGCTAACAAAAACTCTGATTGGATGATATTATATGTACCATGAATCAAATGAAATTTTTGTTAGCGTTGGTTAACAAAAACCATATGTGCTATTGATTAAATACATGCAGGGAGTAGCATACTTACCGGGGACTTGGATGTATGATGACGAATGGACCAGGCACCTAAAAAACAACATGTTTGAGCAAAACACCTCTATGGAGTATGGACAAATCTGATAATCGCAACAATATATGCATGTTCCTAGGTAAGTGCACGTAGGGCACGACGTATGCTATTCCTAGGATCTGATTTCTCAACGTGTAGGAATGAGCAAATCCGATAAAGTAATTCAGGTGCAACGTGTGCTCCAAAAATTCAAGTCTCTAAACGTTTGGAGCTCCAGGGCCAGATGGCTTCCAATTCTATTTTTACCAGAAATTTTGGTACCTGATTAAAGAAGATATCATGGCCATGTTTAGAGACTTACATTTGGGATCTTTAGACCTTTTTCGTCTCAATTTTGCTATAATTTCTTTGGTTCCCAAGGAGGCTGAAGCAACTCATATGAAAAAATTCAGGACAATTAGCTTGCTTAACTGTAGTTTTAAACTTTTCACCAAAGTCATTGATGCATGTAAAATGCATAGATGAATTTTGCATATTTTCACATGGTTTTCTATTACATATTGCATCATATAAGGGTATAATTCAATGTTTTATAGTATTTTGGGGTTAAATTACAAAGTCCCCCAACTTTTATGGAATTAACCCTGCCTGTCAGAAACCCCGTTTTCTATATTTTTGACGTTTCAGGGGGCAAACTTCCGCGAAATCACCTAAAAATCTGCGGGGGTCATTTTCTTGGAAGGAGAAGACTTGCGGGCGAAGGATCCACGAGAATTGGGCAAGGAGGCCCAAAAGAGGACCCTCCACGCGGCCAGATTCCTTGGCCGCGTGAGAGGCCCCCTTTTGGCCCATGTGGCCCCAATTCCTTCCATCTTCGACTTACCGACTCCGTCTTGACCTAAAACCGAATTTAAAAAGGGTCCCCCATACCCTTACGGAGGAGAGCACCGCCGAAACACCGAAACAGAGACCAGAAGTTCCAGATTGGAGGGGGAAAACTCCGGCGGGGCGCCGCCGGTGTGATCTCCTACCCCTCCAACATCATCTCCATCGACATCTCCATGAAGAGGGAGTAGTCCACCTCAGGGCTATGGGTTTTTGTGGAAGTAGCACTTTTATCTCTCTCTCTCTATGTGCTTCACTAATTAGATCCGTATGAGCTGCCTCACATGATTACGGGCACCGTTGTAATTCCTATGTGGTGGATCTTTTCTATGAGTTATTGAATCTAAGATTGCAATTGTTTCTCTTGAGTTATTTGAGTAGATGTATCTTATGTACCCCGTTCTTATTTGCTAGCTTTGATCAATCTAGTTCTTGAGAGCGTGTGTGGGGTGATGGGTGCATTAGTTGGAGTAACGGGGGGTGGCTAGTGCTGTGAAAGTGACAGAAGTTCAGCGATCCACTTAGGTTTTGTTAAACCTTTCTTAGTTACCTCACTAGGGATAAAAAGGAGTACCTTGTTACCGGGGATTTGAAGTGACACTAATCAATCTCCATGACTAGATCTAGCAAGTTCTTACTTCAACTTCATGTCACATTGCTTAAAGCTATACTCTGGTTTTTCCTTAATTATTGAGGTGTTATGATTTATTTCGCATCTTGGTGGAGTATAAGAGGGATCAATATGACCGTAGAGATCTCTATGCTAGGACGTGATGCCCATATGAAAGTACTCAATGTTAAACATGTTATTGTAATCTCACATGTAATTCTTTATGTCCACCGTCTACCACTTTATTTGAGAGAATGCAAGTGTGAAACCATGAACCCCGGTCCTATTTTAATTATAAGAAAACACTCTAGTTACTTTTCTGCAATTTACTTTACTTGCACTTTACTTTACTTGCATCTCCAATTCGAATTTACATTATCTCCATCACCACTTGCATCACAAAAATACAAAAACAATCCATTGCATATTTATTTTCTCATTTGCATTTAGTAGTAGATTTAATTATTGCACATTTATTTTCAGTTTTGCATTGCAATTTAGAAGTCTCACACTTTGTGCTTGACAACCACTTGGTGAGGTTGAGGGCACAAAATTCTCTACTTGTTTGCAGGATCCTGGAGGAAGCTTGGAAGACAACTGCTGAAATACTAGCTCCCCAAGAGTTCGATATAAACCCTCGAGTCACCCTCGTGGGGAAGAAGGCTTGCCACTAGCTACACACTCTGCACTTGGAGTCTCAACCTAGCCATCAGTCATTACCAACAGGCTAGGGAAAATCATGAATAGGCTTATATCCCTTAACCAATCTGCCTTTATGAACGGAAGATACATTTTAGAAAGTGTAGTTACAGCTCATGAGGTGCTGCACTCAGTTCATAAAACTAGGAATAAAGGAATAGTTCTAAAATTAGATTATGAGAGGGCCTTTGATAAGGTCAACCTTGACTTCCTCCTGGATCTACTCTCAAGGAGAGGTTTTAGCCCCAATTTCATCCTCCTGATTAAGAAGATGGTTCTTGGTGGATCAGTAGGAATTAAGCTAAATAATGAAGAAAGTCATTTCTTCCTTACTGGTAAAGGCCTTAGACAGGGGGACCCTCTATCCCCTCTCCTTCTCAATTTAGTTGTTGATGTCCTAACTAAAATGTTAGTGAAGGCATCGTCCTTGGGTTTGGTGAGAGGGTTCTGTTCTGATCTTTGTCCAGGGGGAGTAATCAGTCTGCAATATGCGGATGACACCATATTGTTTGTGGACAATGATCCTTTGATGGCCTCAAATCTAAAAAAATTCCTTGTTTGTTTTGAGAAATTCTCAGGGATGAGGATCAACTATAATAAGAGTGAACTAATTCCAATAAACATGGACTTAGCTGAAGTGTCTCCTTTTGTGAACACTTTCTCTTGCCTAGTGGGAACTTTCCCCATTAAATACTTAGGTGTACCCCTCCACTTTGATAAACTTAGGAGGGAAGATCTTTGTAATGTCCCAGCGTTTAGGAACTCACGGGGGTTAGAATATAAATTTGTGCATCTGCATGCATGTGTTTGAAAAACCTGAATAATTTTTTCGCAAAGATAAAACCCCGGAGGGAATAAGGTTCTACCCAGTAACTGATGCTTTGATAGAAGTTGTTACTGTTAGTAGGTGGAATTTTGACATGAACTCTGGGTAATATTTGAATTTGAAACATTAGTGTTTGAATTATTTAAATGATTTGAATTATTTGAATTTAGGACAATTTGAATTTGAGTTTGAATTTTAATTAAATTTAAATCAAATTGAAAGGATGAGTTTATATCCTAAGTTAAATCATTTGATCACAATTATTATATCAAATCAGGAATTATTCCCAAATATCAACAAGTATAATAAACAGAAAACACATATGCTTTATTGATAATAATACAAATGTTACAAAGTTTTTACAAGGGAATAAAAAGAAATAAAAATTACAATAGCTTTGCAATTGAGCTAATACAAGAAATTAAACCTAGAACTAAACCTAGCTACTCCAGTGTATCTAATTCTTCAAAACCTGCAAAACAAAACATTAAACCAAAACACAAAGTGTTAGAGGGGGGGTTTGTACCCTCAGGATTTCAGTGTGATGCACTGATTATTCATCATTGGGTTGCAAATAAATAGAGTAGTATCTGTTCTGATTAATTTTGCCTCAGACCAACATCATAGGCATGTTCCTGAAAATACAACTGGCAACATCAAATTTAAATCACCAGGCAAGGATAAGGGCAGTGAGTAACCAGTGCGGCAAGGGATGAGACCAACCAGGTACTGGAAAATATCCCCACACTAGGTGGCAGTACGTTGCTTGCTCATGAAGCAGCAAGCAGCTTAGTCACTTATAAGCACACAGCACACTCAGACCACAACTTTGGTGCTGTCGAAACCAAACCTGGAGTATAAAACCTCCATCAACCGTAGGGGATGAGGTCACACCTCATAGTTCCTGCTCAAGCACAAAACACCAGGAAAGTATAACACCCAATCAAACAATCACTTCACTGGATACTGGAGCAAAGGGGGTTGCAAACTTGCAACCAATTCATCAAGGCCAAGGTACCAGGGAGCACAAGGAGGAAATCAAGCATTCCACAAGCACCAAAATCCACCAACCACTTGATCTATAACCAAGGTGAATTCCTGAGTACCATCTAAGCCAAATTTTTGGCTAAGTTGCACATAGGATAGGTTGGGGTGCTAGAACCCTCAGATTGGCATAGTAGTGCTATGCTAAGCTCATCACTGGGCATTATTTATCAAGCAAAGTATCTGTTCCTAGCTTAATAAGGGCCTCAGGCTATGCATCACTGGCTTGGGGCAAAAGAATCAAGTGAAAGTATCTGTTCTTAATTCATGAGGATCAAAGAAGGAAAAGAAATCATAAATAGTGTCTGTTCTTATCAGTTGATACCAATAGTTAAGACAGAGAGGTGTATAGCACTGGATGTGGGACAGAGTAATAACTAGAAGCACTAGTTGTGCCACACACACACTCACACATGGTTGCTGGGCACCAGATCCAAGGATCTGATACCCAGAACCAATGGAATCATGAAAGTAAAACAATAAACAGATACCAACATTGAGGGCATATTCTCTGAAGAAAATTCAGAGTAACACCTCTCAAGTATCTAGCACATCCACAGCACACTAGAAATTTTATACCTAGCATTAAGAAATGTTAACCAACAACCAGTATCAGGAATCCATCAATTGGAGCCAATCTTAATGGTACCAGCACACAGAAGCGGAATTGGAAGCAATTCCAAGGTAATTTACCACTACCAGCAACAGATTCACCACCACAATCATCTCACAGCACAAATCATCAGAGGAATAATTTAGGGCACAATAAAATTCCCATCCAACACAGAGCCTAGCAAGTAATTCATGCAGCACATATCCAGTAAGCATTGGGAAACCATCCAATGCTACCAATCGAACACTAGGGCACAGGAAGCATCACAGGGAGGCACAGCACGAATCAACTCGATGGCTGACTCCAGAGCAAGGAAAAAGAAGGAATCTGTGAGTGAGAGACGAAGATTAGAGGGCAGTGAGAGAGGAGAGCCACTTACAGATGGTCACCATCGTGGTGACCACATCCGGTTGGAGAGTGAAGCACGGCGGCGGAGCCGCGGTTGCCCGTAGACCGTCCCGGCGGCGGCGTCCCCGGAGACATAGCCGCAGAAGCACAGCAGCAGCGCATCAACTCCAGCAACCACGACGTGGAGCCACGGCCACCGAAGAGGTGGAGAAGCACCCAGAAACCTAACCCTAGGGTTAGGGTTCGAAGATCCCCACGGGAGCCTCACGGGAGAGGAACAGATCGAGGAGGAAGACGTGGGAGCAAGCAGAGAGGAGTTAGGGAGGCGCTAGGTCACGGCGGCGGTGGCGTACGGTGGAGGCCGGAAGAAAACGCCGGAGGAACGGGATCGCGTCGCCTTCCGCGTCGCCTCACGCGGAGAAGGAGGGGATAAGGCGCGGGGCGGGTGCAAGTGTGGTGCGGCTGGTCTGGTCCAGCCTGACCAGACCAGGGGGTTAGGCCCAACCCTAACCCCGGGGACCACCTGTCAGCCCTAGGGGCAGACAGGTAATCTTGCTAAATTCTGATAAAAGAATTAGGAAAAAATAAAATCAAATATAATCATATATAAATTTCAAATTTACAATACCTATTAAATCAGTACAAGTTTTATATAAACACCAAAATGATTATAGCCCTAATAGTTGATTTTTTGAGAACAATTAATTTGTTCTAACACTTGTTAGAATAAATAATTCAACTAATGGTTATATCCATTTAAATTTCATTAGCTAGTCATTGTAAAAAAAATATGTCATTACTCTTATTCCTGAGAAAAACAATAAGTATTCAACCAAATAATTAAATTAATAAGAATATCCTAGTTCTAACAAAAGTCATTAATTATAAAGAGCTGGGTGATCAAGTAAAATAAGTTTTATAACAGAATTAATATAGTCTTGCAAAAATTCCATACATCTCATTATTATGCATAATAGCATCATTTGCTTCTTTAAACATTGTCTTTACCGGACAATGATGGAATTTTGTAGAACAAGGAAGTCAGGATCCACCTCAAGCTTCAGACTTCATTACCTATCCATATCCAGGCAAGTTCATCACTTGCTCATATCCATTGAATTATGTCATAACAACTATTTTCAAAATCCTATCGTATTACCACCTACTCCAAAAAGAATGCATGATCCTATTTTTATAAGAATATGACTAATTGAATGACTACCCGAGTGGTAGTGTTCTGTTTGGTGGGCGGATGGAACCATGGTAAGATGAATAGGTCAAAGGAAGGTTCCATCCGCATGGGAAAGTATTACCTAGGAATTAACAACAAATGCCGTCAGAACTCGGTGCGCCGTAGATATCGCGTTGACCATGGATCTTCTATGGGGGGAGTAAGTCAGCCGTGATACTTTTCTCGTTCGCATGTCAACGGGCTGCCAGAGACGTACGCTGTACTCTCGCGTAGGTAGTGCGGGACTACATGCACATGGGTGGGATCCCTTAATTCCCACGGACTCTGCGGGTCTATGATGGTCTGCCAGGGGCGCGTAGATATCCATCGTGAGGGGTGGAATCAGGCGTTCAACCTGCTGGCAGAAATGGGTGGGCATGTGTTGTGCGGAGAAGCGCGGTTTGGCTTGGACCAACAACCGGGCCCCACACCTAAGTGGGAGTGGACAGGATTGCGTGCCTGGTTGTGCAACATGGTCTTGGTCGTCCATGGGTAAAGTAACGCACCTCTGCAGAGTGTAAAATGATGTGGCATGTTACCCCTTGTTCCGGGATGGAACTGCGAACGCTACAGGAAAGGCAACTCCATGAAGTTCTAGTCCTGTGATGGTCTGGCGGGCATAGTTTTCATTATTAAAAGCAATCTCTTGAAGAAAGATTTGACAAAACTTGCATCTGTCTAGACTCCTTAGAGTCAAGGACCGTAGTTAGTGCATACATTACTTCTGTACTTACAGGAACTTGCTGAGTAACGCTCGTTACTCATTCAATCCCGTTTGACCCCTGCTTAGGTTATGAGAACCTAGAAGAAGCATCTTTCAACATCCTTGGAGGCCAGGAGGATATCTTCTACGAAGAACCGGACCTCTCCGGTGGAGTTGAAGGAGTTGACTATCTCATCCAGTACGGAGCAGACCCAAACGAGGAGGAGTCTGACTAGGTTTATCCTAGTCTAGATAACTACTTATTCACGGTTGAATCGAGCAGCCATAGACTCTCTTATTGGCTGTTGAGTTCCCGTGTTATCAACTGTTTACTTTTCAGTGAGCGTTCTAACTTCAGTAATGGATGACCTCCATGTGAGCTCATTCTGTTGTCAGTACTCTATGTTTTTAATATATTTGGTGTATGTCAATCAGACCCGCAATGTTTCTGCTGTACCACCCTGAGGGATGTAATATTTGCGGAACGGTGTTCTGTGAGTGTTATATCAACGACTGGCGTACTACAACATGCAGTGGTATGCCGGGTCACCACAGCTGGTATCAGAGCAATTGCTTTGACCTTAGGTTGGAAACCTAGTAAAGGGATATACCCTGTCGGGTTTTAGAACGTACCAATAAAGAATTCACTGGAAGTATGATAGGTATTCACTTGAGAATACTCTGGTTATATTTCCAGTATGTTGAATCTTTATGAGGATCTAATAATAATATTTATGTTACTTGTGATCAGTGATCATGAACGGCGGAAGTTCCGGAAGAACGGAGTGGGTTAGCCATGAGAGGCTGGACCAATACAAGGGGGAGTTGACCGAGCAACTGCGAGCCTTGCTTCGAGCGTTCGGATGCGACACCAACATTAAAGTCAACACTTATACGTTTAAAGATGGGGAAGTAGTCTTGAAGTATAGGGTATTAATTTTAATACCTAGAGAGTTAACCCCACACGTGACCACACCTAGTGGTGAAGGTAGGAATCAGATGGCAGCCTACCAGCAGGCCTTAGTGGAAGCCTTAGCCACCATCCGTGAGTTTAAGGCTAACCAGTTATCAGGCACTAGTCTCACAGCTATTCCACACGACCACTTAAGCACAGAGTTGGCGCTTGATCATTCTGTGTTAATTAAAACCAAGCCTAAGCTAGCCACAAGTCTTTTAGATCGTTACAGGAAATTGGTGGGATCCTTCTATAAAACACATCAGGTCATCGTTGATGACAAGGATGGGATGTTGAAGGATTTAACCAACCCACCTAGTCATGACCAAAAGGGAAAGCAGAAGGCTCAGGAGAGTAGTGAACCTTATTATGCCCCAGGACCTGAAGCAGCTAGGAAATCCAATTATGACAGGCCGTCCAGGTATTCTACCACACCCGAACACATTCACTACCCTGTTATACCACAGAGTGAGCCAGAACCATATAATCCGTTTGATATATCGGATACACCCAGAGGTATTAAAGCAAACACTTTTGGTGGGGTCCCAGAATCAGATTCCTTCATGGAGAACTCTGATGGCTGGAGGTATGACTGGTATCCTGGTACTAGTCAGCATCCGATTCCTTGTGACAACATGTCCGAGGAGGAGCAACAGGATAGTGTGGAGATTGTGGAAGCCGAGGAGGCAGAGATAGTCGCCATAAATATCTCATCTGACGAGGAAGAGCACGGTGAAACCCAGCCGATGCAGGAGGAATCCCTTGATCATAGCTACTGCGCAAGTAACGTTTATTTCGCAGAAGGGGAGGCTTCGCAGTACACTAGTACCAATGAGTTTGTGTCCTATCTTGATAATTATCTGGACAATGACTGGCTCTCTTTGAGCGATAATCAGTCTATGGATACATCTGACACGGACTACGTGCCAACCGGGAGGCCATTCTATCCGGAGACGGTGCGCAGGACTCCACGTCACACCGGATGGACTCCTGGTATGTACTCGGAATAGTGCAATGGCGTTCAAGAAGAGGATGTTAGGGCTCGAATTACATAGTAGTTTGGAGTTTCGAGCCGTGTACTTAAATAAGGGTCGGAATGTTTAAGTGACCCAGTGGTGTTTCTTACGGCTGTACTCTAAGTATTCACTGCGGTGAAGGCTTGTATCAACTTATAAGTACATGTATAATATGTGTAGTATGTTGTTTGTATCTGGATTTGGATTTTGCTTCTCTTGTGTGATTAGTGTTGCATATGAAGTGAGGCTCAGAAAGCATAAGCATGATGTAATTATGAGTTTTTTCGCTTCATATTGCAGGACTAAAGGGTTATGAAGAGTGGCGAGCCCAGTATGGCTGACGCTCAGCGTCAGGAGAGAGAGAACAAGGCTAAAGCTGATGAAGATGCTGCAAGAGCCGAGTTACCACCACCACCACCACTCAGGCCACTGGCGGAGCAGAATTTCATGGAGTACATGCGATTTGTACAGGAGAACCAAAACAAGTTCATGCAGGAAATGCTTAACCAGGTGGGACCTGGGCGAGCAGCGGAACCTAGGACTCCCACATTGTCAGATTTTCTTAAGACCAAACCAGCACCATTTGCCACGGCCAAGGATCCCATGGAAGCCGAAGACTGGTTGGTTGACACAGAAATGAATCTGAAGACCATCAAGGCCAGTGATGAAGAGAAGGTGCGCTTCGCTACACACCTTCTAAATGGTCCCGCAGCAGCATGGTGGGATAATCAAATCATTATGAAGCCACCAGGAAGGGAATTTACATGGAATGAGTTTAAGGAGAAATTCAGGGAATATCATGTCCCTGACAGCGTCATGGAAATTATGAGGAGACAATTTGAGGATCTTCAGCAGGGGACACACCAGATGATATGGTACGTCAATGAATTCAGCAGACTGTCTCGTTATGCTGCTGATGAAGTGGATACTGATAAAAAGAGAATCAAGAGATTCTTGAGAGGGATGGATCCTTATGCAGCCATGCAATTAAGGACTTCCAAACCAGCTAACTTCCAAGAGCTGATGAACTCTGCAGTCACCTGGGAGAATGACTACAAGTTGGTTCAGTTAAACCGACAAAAGAAGGCCAAGTTCGAACCCAAAAAGTTTCCACCCAGTAGACCAACTACAAACTTGAGCTTCAAGCCAAGAATAAAGTCGGGAGGAGCCCCGAATAATCGTGGACCATTCAACCCGAGGAATAAGGTTATCTGCCATAACTGTGGACTTCCGGGACATTTCAAGAATGAGTGTAAACAGCCTAGAGTTGTATGCTTTGGGTGTGGAAAGGAGGGACACATTAAGCCAGATTGCCCTAACCAGGCAACTAAAGGAGGGTTCAACAAGGGCGGAGCAAAGCCTGGAGGAGCCAGCGGATTCTCTACCGGAAGTGGCAGCAGCGGGAAGAACAATAATGGCAAAAGAGCGAGACCCTTCGGAAAACTGAATTGCACATCTCTGGAGGAGGCTGACAACTCAGATACCGCCGTACTAGGTACGCTCAGTCTTCTTACCCAATTTGGCAAAGTTTTATTTGATACCGGTGCCACCACATCATTCATCTCTAGTTATTTTGTGGATAAGTATGGGGTAAGGTGTTCACGTTTAGAATGTCCTCTTACCGTTATGACGGCGGGAGGTACGCTCTTAGTTACGCGTGCTAGGCCAGATCAAGTCATCATGATCTGTGGTTGCACATACTACGCGGATCTGTTTGTTATTCCTTTGAAGAACATTGATGCTGTTCTTGGAATGGACTGGATGACGGAGAATGGAGCTTTGATTGATTGTGAGGAGAAGACAGTTTCTCTTAGGAGACCTGGAGGCGGAAGAGTTACTTACCAAGCAGATAAACATACTCATGTAGAGGCAGAACTTCAACTCAACTCACTCAATGAAGCTAAATTAGAAGATATACGAGTAGTCAAGGAATTTCCAGATGTTTTTCCAGCAGAATTGCCGGGAATGCCACCAGACAGGGAGATAGAGTAAACCATTGACTTGATACCAGGTACATCACCCATTGCTCAGGCACCATACAAGATGGGTCCTAAGGAGTTAAAAGAACTTAAGGAACAGTTAGATGAACTGGAAAGTAAGGGATTCATCAGAGAAAGTGTTTCACCATGGGGATCACCCGTGATATTCGTGGACAAGAGAGATGGAGGCAGAAGAATGTGTGGTGATTTTAGAAACCTAAATAATGTCACTATCAAGAACAAGTATCCATTACCAAGGATACAAGATCTATTTGATCAAGTTTACGGAGCTGGAGTGTTCTCCAAGATTGATCTCAGATCAGGGTACCATCAGATCAATATTAAACCTGAAGATGTACCCAAAACAGCCTTTGTTTCAAGGTACGGACATCATGAATATTTGGTTGTTCCTTTTGGGCTGACCAATGCACCTGCTATTTTCATGAATTTGATGAACAAGATCTTCATGCCATACTTGGATAAGTTCATGATTGTGTTCATCGATGATATCTTGATATATTCAAAGAACAAAGAAGATCATGCCAAGCATTTAAGAATAGCGCTACAAGTTCTGAGGGAACATCAACTCTATGCAAAATTCAGCAAGTGTGAGTTCTGGTTAGACCAAGTAGAATTTCTTGGACATGTTATCAGCAAAGAAGGTATTGCAGTAAATCCTGACAAAGTACAGTCAGTCTTAGATTGGAAGGCACCAACCACTGTTAAGGAAGTTCGCGGATTCCTTGGAATGGCCGGGTATTACAGAAGATTCATTGAAGGATTCTCTAAAATAGCTGGGCCCATGACCAATTTGTTAAGGAAGAATACTCCTTTCATATGGTCAGAAAAGTGTGAAGCCAGTTTTCAAGAGTTAAAGAAACGACTAACAACAGCTCCAATCTTAGCAGTACCAGAACCGGGCAAGGATTACACTGTCTATTGTGATGCATCCAAGAATGGATTGGGATGTGTGCTCATGCAAGATCGTAAGGTAATAGCTTATGGTTCAAGACAGCTCAAACCACATGAAGTTAATTACCCAACGCATGATTTAGAATTGGCAGCGGTAGTGTTTGCTTTGAAGAGATGGAGGTCATTTCTCTATGGATCAAAGTGTGAGCTTTACACAGATCATAAGAGTCTCAAATATTTCTTCACCCAGAAAGAGTTAAATATGAGGCAAAGGAGATGGTTAGAATTGATCAAAGACTACGATCTTACTATCAATTATACACCAGGGAAAGCCAATGTGGTAGCTGATGCTTTAAGTCGGAAGAGTACTGACAGTCAACCAATTCAATATGAGTTACCAAAAGAGCTGCAACGAGAAATTGAACAAGCAGAGATTGAGGTACTAGAGGTACAATCTTTGGGAGGCTTGTATACCATGCAGGTCATGGAAGAAAGAACAAGTGATCTCAAGAATGAAATAATTCGGCGGCAAGACGAAGATCCATTCATAAAACAAGAAATCCAGAGAATTGGGGAAGGAAGACCTTCAGAATTCCACTTAGGAGAACATGGTTCTTTATGGTTCAACAAAAGGCTTTGTGTACCTGACATTCCGGAGATT
The DNA here is from genome assembly GCA_028641055.1 of Alopecurus myosuroides. Lineage (NCBI taxonomy): Eukaryota > Viridiplantae > Streptophyta > Magnoliopsida > Poales > Poaceae > Alopecurus > Alopecurus myosuroides. The sequence goes on along the minus strand of CM054063.1, from coordinate 310,754,312 downwards.
AAGAAATTGATACTTCGGGAAGCACATGAGACGCCGTACTCTATTCATCCTGGAAGCACCAAGATGTATATGGATCTCAGAGATATATTTTGGTGGAACAACATGAAAAGAGAGATTGCCAAGTATGTTTCTGAATGTCACACATGTCAAAGAGTAAAGGCTGAACATCAAAGTCCGGCAGGACCATTACAACCTTTGGAGATTCCTGAATGGAAGTGGGAGGAAATTGGTATGGATTTCATTACAGGGTTACCAATGACTAAAACCCAAAAGGACATGATATGGGTCATTGTCGACAGGTTGACCAAAAGTGCTCATTTCTTAGCAGTCAACCAGAAGGATAACGCCGAAAAACTGGTAAATATATATGTCAAAGAAATAGTCAGTAAACATGGAGTACCAAAAAGAATAGTTTCGGATCGAGGATCTGTGTTTACTTCGGTATTCTGGAGAAAACTCCAGGAAGCTTTAGGTTCCCAATTAGATTTCAGTACTGCTTATCATCCTCAGACCGGAGGGCAAACTGAAAGAACTAATCAGATTCTTGAAGATATGCTCCGGGCATGTGTCCTTGATTTTGGAGGATCATGGGATGAACATTTACCGTTAGCAGAATTCTCATACAACAATAGTTATCAAAGCAGTCTTAAGGCAGCACCCTTTGAAGTACTGTATGGGCGAAAGTGTAGATCACCTATTTGTTGGTTTGAGACCGGAGACAAGTCTGAATTTGAACCAGATTACATTAAAGATCAACAACGAGTTGTTGATATCATCAGAGATCGTTTGAAAATAGCTCAAAGTCGTCAAAAGAGTTATGCAGATCAGAAGAGAAGAACATGGGAACCAGAAGTCGGGGATTTGGTATATCTCCGAGTTAGTCCAATGAAAGGGCTTATGAGGTTCGGTGTTAATGGAAAATTAAGTCCTCGGTATATAGGACCTTACAAGATCCTAGCCCAGAACAGGAACATAGCTTATACCCTACAACTACCTGATCGGTTAAAACAAGTTCACAATGTTTTCCACGTATCCCAACTCCGAAAGTGTTTGAAGGAGCCGGAAGATTCTGTTAATCAAGAGGAGTTAGAATTGGAATCAGATCTCACATATGTGGAGGAACCAGAAAAGATTCTAGCCGAAGATTGGAAGAGACTCCGAAACAGAGCAATCAAGTACTGCAAGGTACGATGGAAACATCATCCTGAACGTGAAGCTACCTGGGAGAAGGAAGAGGAACTACGACAGAACTACCCCGAGCTATTCAGGTATTATTGTCACAACTTCGGGACGAAGTTCTCGTTAAGGAGGGAAGACTGTAATGTCCCAGCGTTTAGGAACTCACGGGGGTTAGAATATAAATTTGTGCATCTGCATGCATGTGTTTGAAAAACCTGAATAATTTTTTCGCAAAGATAAAACCCCGGAGGGAATAAGGTTCTACCCAGTAACTGATGCTTTGATAGAAGTTGTTACTGTTAGTAGGTGGAATTTTGACATGACCTCTGGGTAATATTTGAATTTGAAACATTAGTGTTTGAATTATTTAAATGATTTGAATTATTTGAATTTAGGACAATTTGAATTTGAGTTTGAATTTTAATTAAATTTAAATCAAATTGAAAGGATGAGTTTATATCCTAAGTTAAATCATTTGATCACAATTATTATATCAAATCAGGAATTATTCGCAAATATCAACAAGTATAATAAACAGAAAACACATATGCTTTATTGATAATAATACAAATGTTACAAAGTTTTTACAAGGGAATAAAAAGAAATAAAAATTACAATAGCTTTGCAATTGAGCTAATACAAGAAATTAAACCTAGAACTAAACCTAGCTACTCCAGTGTATCTAATTCTTCAAAACCTGCAAAACAAAACATTAAACCAAAACACAAAGTGTTAGAGGGGGGGGGTTAGTACCCTCAGGATTTCAGTGTGATGCACTGATTATTCATCATTGGGTTGCAAATAAATAGAGTAGTATCTGTTCTGATTAATTTTGCCTCAGACCAACATCATAGGCATGTTCCTGGAAATACAACTGGCAACATCAAATTTAAATCACCAGGCAAGGATAAGGGCAGTGAGTAACCAGTGCGGCAAGGGATGAGACCAACCAGGTACTGGAAAATATCCCCACACTAGGTGGCAGTACGTTGCTTGCTCATGAAGCAGCAAGCAGCTTAGTCACTTATAAGCACACAACACACTCAGACCACAACTTTGGTGCTGTCGAAACCAAACCTGGAGTATAAAACCTCCATCAACCGTAGGGGATGAGGTCACACCTCATAGTTCCTGCTCAAGCACAAAACACCAGGAAAGTATAACACCCAATCAAACAATCACTTCACTGGATACTGGAGCAAAGGGGGTTGCAAACTTGCAACCAATTCATCAAGGCCAAAGTACCAGGGAGCACAAGGAGGAAATCAAGCATTCCACAAGCACCAAAATCCACCAACCACTTGATCTATAACCAAGGTGAATTCCTGAGTACCATCTAAGCCAAATGTTTGGCTAAGTTGCACATAGGATAGGTTGGGGTGCTAGAACCCTCAGATTGGCATAGTAGTGCTATGCTAAGCTCATCACTGGGCATTATTTATCAAGCAAAGTATCTGTTCCTAGCTTAATAAGGGCCTCAGGCTATGCATCACTGGCTTGGGGCAAAAGAATCAAGTGAAAGTATCTGTTCTTAATTCATGAGGATCAAAGAAGGAAAAGAAATCATAAATAGTGTCTGTTCTTATCAGTTGATACCAATAGTTAAGACAGAGAGGTGTATAGCACTGGATGTGGGACAGAGTAATAACTAGAAGCACTAGTTGTGTCACACACACACTCACACATGGTTGCTGGGCACCAGATCCAAGGATCTGATACCCCAGAACCAATGGAAGCATGAAAGTAAAACAATAAACAGATACCAACATTGAGGGCATATTCTCTGAAGAAAATTCAGAGTAACACCTCTCAAGTATCTAGCACATCCACAGCACACTAGAAATTTTATACCTAGCATTAAGAAATGTTAACCAACAACCAGTATCAAGAATCCATCAATTGGAGCCAATCTTAATGGTACCAGCACACAGAAGCGGAATTGGAAGCAAATCCAAGGTAATTTACCACTACCAGCAACAGATTCACCACCACAATCATCTCACAGCACAAATCATCAGAGGAATAATTTAGGGCACAATAAAATTCCCATCCAACACAGAGCCTAGCAAGTAATTCATGCAGCACATATCCAGTAAGCATTGGGAAACCATCCAATGCTACCAATCGAACACTAGGGCACAGGAAGCATCACAGGGAGGCACAGCACGAATCAGCTCGATGGCTGACTCCAGAGCAAGGAAAAAGAAGGAATCCGTGAGTGAGAGAGGAAGATTAGAGGGTAGTGAGAGAGGAGAGCCACTTACAGATGGTCACCATCGTGGTGACCACATCCGGTTGGAGAGTGAAGCACGGCGGCGGAGCCGCGGTTGCCCGTAGACCGTCCCGGCGGCGGCGTCCCCGGAGACGTAGCCGCAGAAGCACAGCAGCAGCGCATCAACTCCAGCAACCACGACGTGGAGCCACGGCCACCGAAGAGGTGGAGAAGCACCCAGAAACATAACCCTAGGGTTAGGGTTCGAAGATCCCCACGGGAGCCTCACGGGAGAGGAACAGATCGAGGAGGAAGACGTGGGAGCAAGCAGAGAGGAGTTAGGGAGGCGCTAGGTCACGGCGGCGGTGGCGTACGGTGGAGGCCGGAAGAAAACGCCGGAGGAACGGGATCGCGTCGCCTTCCGCGTCGCCTCACGCGGAGAAGGAGGGGATAAGGCGCGGGGCGGGTGCAAGTGTGGTGCGGCTGGTCTGGTCCAGCCTGACCAGACCAGGGGGTTAGGCCCAACCCTAACCCCGGGGACCACCTGTCAGCCCTAGGGGCAGACAGGTAATCTTGCTAAATTCTGATAAAAGAATTAGGAAAAAATAAAATCAAATATAATCATATATAAATTTCAAATTTACAATACCTATTAAATCAGTACAAGTTTTATATAAACACCAAAATGATTATAGCCCTAATAGTTGATTTTTTGAGAACAATTAATTTGTTCTAACACTTGTTAGAATAAATAATTCAACTAATGGTTATATCCATTTAAATTTCATTAGCTAGTCATTGTAAAAAAAATATGTCATTACTCTTATTCCTGAGAAAAACAATAAGTATTCAACCAAATAATTAAATTAATAAGAATATCCTAGTTCTAACAAAAGTCATTAATTATAAAGAGCTGGGTGATCAAGTAAAATAAGTTTTATAACAGAATTAATATAGTCTTGCAAAAATTCCATACATCTCATTATTATGCATAATAGCATCATTTGCTTCTTTAAACATTGTCTTTACCGGACAATGATGGAATTTTGTAGAACAAGGAAGTCAGGATCCACCTCAAGCTTCAGACTTCATTACCTATCCATATCCAGGCAAGTTCATCACTTGCTCATATCCATTGAATTATGTCATAACAACTATTTTCAAAATCCTATCGTATTACCACCTACTCCAAAAAGAATGCATGATCCTATTTTTATAATAATATGACTAATTGAATGACTACCCGAGTGGTAGTGTTCTGTTTGGTGGGCGGATGGAACCATGGTAAGATGAATAGGTCAAAGGAAGGTTCCATCTGCATGAGAAAGTATTACCTAGGAATTAACAACAAATGCCGTCAGAACTCGGTGCGCCGTAGATATCGCGTTGACCATGGATCTTCTATGGGGGGAGTAAGTCAGCCGTGATACTTTTCTCGTTCGCATGTCAACGGGCTGCCAGAGACGTACGCTGTACTCTCGCGTAGGTAGTGCGGGACTACATGCACATGGGTGGGATCCCTTAATTCCCACGGACTCTGCGGGTCTTTGATGGTCTGCCAGGGGCGCGTAGATATCCATCGTGAGGGGTGGAATCAGGCGTTCAACCTGCTGGCAGAAATGGGTGGGCATGCGTTGTGCGGAGAAGCGCGGTTTGGCTTGGACCAACAACCGGGCCCCACACCTAAGTGGGAGTGGACAGGATTGCGTGCCTGGTTGTGCAACATGGTCTTGGTCGTCCATGGGTAAAGTAACGCACCTCTGCAGAGTGTAAAATGATGTGGCATGTTACCCATTGTTCCGGGATGGAACTGCGAACGCTACAGGAAAGGCAACTCCATGAAGTTCTAGTCCTGTGATGGTCTGGCGGGCATAGTTTTCATTATTAAAAGCAATCTCTTGAAGAAAGATTTGACAAAACTTGCATCTGTCTAGACTCCTTAGAGTCAAGGACCGTAGTTAGTGCATACATTACTTCTGTACTTACAGGAACTTGCTGAGTAACGCTCGTTACTCATTCAATCCCGTTTGACCCCTGCTTAGGTTATGAGAACCTAGAAGAAGCATCTTTCAACATCCTTGGAGGCCAGGAGGATATCTTCTACGAAGAACCGGACCTCTCCGGTGGAGTTGAAGGAGTTGACTATCTCATCCAGTACGGAGCAGACCCCAACGAGGAGGAGTCTGACTAGGTTTAGCCTAGTCTAGATAACTACTTATTCACGGTTGAATCAAGCAGCCATAGACTCTCTTATTGGCTGTTGAGTTCCCGTGTTATCAACTGTTTACTTTTCAGTGAGCGTTCTAACTTCAGTAATGGATGACCTCCATGTGAGCTCATTCTGTTGTCAGTACTCTATGTTTGTAATATATTTGGTGTATGTCAATCAGACCCGCAATGTTTCTGCTGTACCACCCTGAGGGATGTAATATTTGCGGAACGGTGTTCTGTGAGTGTTATATCAACGACTGGCGTACTACAACATGCAGTGGTATGCCGGGTCACCACAATCTTCAACCTCTCATAGACAAAATTCACAAAAGGATAGCTGGATGGAGAGGGAAATTACGCTCTTATATGGGGAGAATCATTCTCATTAAAGCTTGTCTTGCAAGCATCCCTGTCTATCTCCTACCCTTTTTCAAGTTCCAAAATGGGATATAGATTTAATTAACTCTCAAATGGAAAATTGCCTTTGGGATGACTTTGAAGGCCACAAGAAAATTCACCTGGCCAATTGGCACCTGGTCAGTATGAAAAAAGAATTTGGTGGCCTAGGCATTCCAAACATTAGAGACCTAAATATTTTCCTCTTAGGTTCCTGGATCAAAAGGTTTTGTGCCCAAGATCAAAAACTCTGGAAATCCTTGGTGTCCCAAAAATAACTTGACTCTTCCCCCAATATTTTCTGTAGTGCTGCCACTGGCACTTCTAACTTCTGGAAGGGTGTCATGTGGGCTGCCAAAGCAGTGAAATTCGGATATAGGTGGACAGTAGGTAATGGCTCTAAAATAATTTTTGGGAGGACTGCTGGTTTGGGACCTCACCCTTAGCTATATAGTACTAGAATATTTATTCCATCTGTAATGAGCAGTGTAATACCATTTCGGAGATTTGGGATGGCCAAACTCTGAAACTCTCCTTTCGTAGGAACTTCTCTCCCACCCTTATGGAGCAGTGGATGGAGATAGAAAATATAGTTAGAGGGATTAGTTTCTGTGAGGACTCTGATGCCCTAACCTGGACCTATGAAAGCTCAGGAACCTACTCATCTAGCTCCCTATACTCCATAATTAACTATAGAGGAGTTCAACCAGTTTACACTCCCTATGTTTGGAAACTTTGTGTGCCTCCTAGGATACACATCTTCCTTTGGCTAGTCCTCAATAATAAGATTATGACTAGAGATAATCTGAAGAAAAGAGGGCTGAAAAAGCCTGAAGATTGTGTCTTCTGTACTGAAGTTGAATCTGTTGAACATCTCCTCTACAGCTGCATAGTAGCCAAGTCAATTTGGGTAGATATTAGCATTTTTTTTGGTGTCCAAATGGGCACCAACGTCAGTTCGATTGCTGCTTTTTGGGTGGCCAATTGTAAGCATGCTACCCTAAACACTGTTACTGCAGCTGTGCTCTGGACTCTCTGGACACTTAGGAATGATTTTGTTTTTAATAACACTTCCTGGCTCAACATGAAACAGGTCTGGTGGCGGATTCTACGGCTTCTCAAAAAATGGAAATGCCTCTTCAAGGACTCAATGATGGAGCCGATGGAACGCTTCTTTCGGCACTGTCGCCAAGAGCTCTCGCTCACGGGCTTGATCGACGTGGGGTAATCAACCCTGGCCTTGACCTTGCTGAAGAATGGAGCAAACTGGTGCTGGACTCTTCCAAATCCATGCAGATGTGAAGCAGCTCATCCTCGACGCTGGATAGCAGGATCTTCCTTTCCACTGGATCTCACTCCGTCGCCCCAGCACGAAGCCCCCTTCGCAACCTGGTTTTCCCAGAGCTTGTGCTCTAGCTACCAAAGCCGGCTTGTGGCTTTTACTTGAATGCTCAAAACTTGTTGCAGTGCGTTTTTAGAATCTTAGTCCAGCATCTCTGGGTAATATGGTTTACCGGTTTTCCTGTTTAGCTCTTCTCTAGCTCATGTTGGATGCTAGAGTTAGTTTAATTTTGTATCAGACCTGCTGTTCGCGCAAGGTTTCCTTAATGGAACCGGGAGTGAACCTCCTATTTATCTAAAAAAAAAAGCTTTACCGACTTAGGGAAGTGGGGGATCCACATAGCATGGATCGCTGGCCTGGGCTGCATACTTGCGCGTCTCAGAGCAGGGGCGCGGGTATTTGCCTTCGAGCTGTATTTTTTTTCGTACCCTGCCGCGATTGGTGAAAGGCCATGGCAGCTGTATTTTTTCCTTCTTCCATCTCCTAGAATTAGGGTTTATTCTTTTTTCTTATGTTCTTTCCACGTGAGTTTTTTTTCTTGTGTCGTTCGATTCGACTGGTACGGGACGGGAGCCTAGGTGGGAGTTGATCAATGGAATTGATTGGCAAAGATTTATTAATGATTAAATTTAACGGTTGGATGTTTTTGTTTTTTCTGGGATTTTCTAGTTGATTTCTTTATTTTCTGGTTAGCCCATCATGCATTATTTTAAATGGGAATGGGAATCGTGAAGATGCACACAACTGCTGCTTTTTATATTAACAAATAAAAGTATCCAACCAAAGTTATTATAAATCAAGCATCATCTAAGCTGAACACAAGGATCAGCCAAAGAAACAAAGATAACAAAAATAGAGTTCTCATTGGAGCTTTCTAGTATGCAGCCAGCCACCCTACTTGTAGATAGCCTGAGCGACCACCACCCTGCTTGTACATCCAGAATCCATAAGAGCCCGTTGCTCCACCAGCAGAAGGGAGGACCACATGTGAATCCAATATGTGGTTTGGTGAACAGCCTGCAAAAAGTGAGCACCTTTGAATTTCTTAAAAATAATATCATTTCGACAATTCCAAATAGGCCACACAACAGCACAAGTTCCAATTTAAAGACGTGTTTTAGTTTTCTTATCTATCCCTTGCAACCAATTACCGAACATATGGTCAACAATAGAAGGTTGGGCTATGCTAAACGTAAAATGAAGCAGTCTCCAGATATGTATAGCAAAAGTACATGAAATAAACATGTGATCAATCGAATCATCATTGTCGCAAAACACACATTTTTTACACCTAGTGCAACTTCTTCTTATCAAATTATCTTTTGTAAGTACTACTTTGCGCTGCAAGTACTACATAAATACTTTAATTTTCAAAGGAACTTTCAATTTCCAAAGGTATTTATGTAGAAAACAAGTATGTCGATGCATATAGTCAGTGTAAATGGATCTCATAGAAAACGCGCCCATACAGTAAGGCCCCAAACTAAATGATCATCGTCCGCGGTAAGATGAATCCACATTAATCTACGAACTAAGCACAACCATACCTCACATCTCTCCACGGTTAGATTCCTACTAAACTGAATATTGAGAGGATTATGTGACAACACTTCTGACACTAAAACATTTTTACGGCTCACAATATTATATAAAGAAGTATATTGAGTAGCCAAAGGAGTTTTTCCTAGCCAACTATCTTCCCAAAACCGAGTGCGTAAGCCATTACCTATCTTAAAAAAACCTTGTTGGAAGAAGTCCTTTTTCACCGACATAATTCCCTTCCAGAAAGGAGAATCATGGGGTTTTCCTTCCACTTGAAACAAAGATTTATCAAATAAATATTTGTTAGACAGAAGTTCAGGCCAAAACACTTTTTCATTCAATCACTTAAATAGGCATTTGGACAATAAACAATTCTTCTTAATCTCAAGCACCTCAAATTCTAATCCCCCTTGATCCTTTGGCCTACAAACAATAGTTTATTTAGAAAAACGATATTTTCTCTTGTGCAGATCACTTTGCCAAAAAAAACTACTACGAAAAAAATCTAACCGTTTTCTTACCCCAATGGGTATTGGAAAGAAGGAGAGTAAAAACATCGGCAGACTCGTGAGGACTGAATTAATGAGAACAAGTCTATCACCGTAAGACAAAATTTTGCCGGCCCAAGATCCTAGTTTATTCTCAAACCGATCCTCCACCACTTTCCACTCTCTTTTGAGAAGTTTCCGAAAAATGGATAGGAATGCCAAGGTATTTAAACGGTAAAGAACCAATATCACAACCGAATAAGGACTTGTATTCATCTTGCCTCTCAACGGCTGTGCCAAAGTAGTATAATTCACTCTTATGAAATTTAATTTTTAAATCGGATAATTGTTCAAACAAAACCAAGATTAAACTCGTTAGCTGCATGATTATTATACGGAGTAATAGATAGATTTTCCATAACTTGTTAGCTGCACGATTCCACAGTATCTAGCGCACCCTCTCATCACCGCAACACTAAAAAGTCACAAGCACAACACTAACCTCGACGAGCCCCACCTACACCACCTTCCCCGCCACGGCCGGTAACCTCGTTCTCTAACGTGTGCTGCTGGCCGGCTCGACCTCTCCCAGGCGCCTGCTAGGCGCCTCCAGCATGCCCCTCCACCACGTGCCTTGCTCCATCGTCCACCCTGCATCCTCAACTTCACGGATCGCCTCTAAACTCCTTATCCTATCTATGTACGGAAGCTCCTGCTCCACCGGTAGGCGCCCATCCCTTGACCACCAAGTGCACACCCGGGTCGCCATCAAGTACACCGTGCTACTCACAGAAGGCTACCGGGACTAGTGTACGCGCGGGCTGCCAGTAGACTGCGCAAGACCCGACCCAGGACAACCCAAGTACTGCTGGTGAACTCCGGGCGGTTTTCGTTCCGTTCATTGTGCGGCGGTGGAGCACCGAGATGTTTTTGTTCATTCCGCGGCCGGTGGCGTACATGAGATGCTAGTTCAGAGCTGGTCTTCTGCTGGGCAATGGTGGGGAAGTGCAGGATTTCATGTACGGCTTTTAATGGGATAATGTCCAACTTGTAATGCTTTTAAGAGCTAAAATTGATCTCAAATTTTTCTCTTTCACTCGGGAAGTAATAAATAAAGTCACCACTCACTTGTACAATGGAGAAAGTGTGGCCTCTTGTATTAATTCACTCTCTCGCAAATGTATTAAAAATTATTACATCTCAATATTCATAAATAGTTTGTAGGTCCGTGGGCGTACATTGACACGTGTCTTATAGATTGGGTGCACACGCCCACACGGTCGAACCAGAGGCATGCACCATCATATATACTGAGATAGCAGACCAAGATGCACCACAGTAACCTACTCTAATGGAGAGATGGAGAGAGAGACCATGTGTCGTACCCGTAGTGGGATTGGGAAGCATCAAGAAAGGATGAGTAATGCATCAATTATATGTGCCTTGAGTTGATAAAAAATAGTTTCACAATACAAGATATCATCGCATGATCTACCATATGGGAAGCCGCGGGAGGCAGGTCTTCAATGTGGGAGGCAAGTCGATGCTACGAAACTCCTCAGATGGCACTTGTTGATAAAGAGCCGTTCTTTGGTACCCTCAAATAAACCTCAACCGTTTATTTCCACTAATCGTAGGGCTAAAAACGCTGAAAAATGTTTCGTACTGGTGGTCGTATCGTGCGTAGTATGTTTCATACTGGTGCCAGTTTGCCTCCTCCCGTGAAGCGGGCTTTGGCCCAAGAAGGTGCCAGGTTTGTGGCCCAAGAATAAATCGCTCCAATTTTATGCATTTCAGCCCAACAGCAACAGGGACGAGTTGTGCTGCGTGAACGACACAGAGTCGACCTCGGCAATTCCCCAAAATTTCGGAAATGAATCCCTAGCCGCCGTCCGAACTCCGGCCACCACCGACTAGCACCGCCCTTCGAGCTCCCGCCACCACGAACCAGAGCCGCCCGCCGAGCTCGGGCCACCACCAACCAGCGCCGCCCGCCGAAGGTGCCCTCGCCAGGCTTCCCCGCCGGTGCTCCTCCCGCAACAACCCATCGGCCAGCGTACCTCTCGTCCCCGCTGCGCCGCGCCGGTGCAGGCGCCCGCCCAAGGCGCGAGACCCACACGCGCCTCCCTAGATAGCGTGGACACGGGGCTGGTCGCGGAAGAACCCGTTCCCTGACGGCATGGTGCAGATCCTGCGCCCGGGCACCGCCATGTCCAAGCCACATACACGGTGTTAGTATCGCTGGCGGCCGCCAGGCCGGACGCGCGCTCCACGTACCACTGGGCCGGAGACGGCGGCGTGACGACATTCCGTCGTTCCGATGGTCGTCCTCAAGATGCTAGTGGTGGTCAAGCCGGCAGCGGAGACGGAAAAGTACAGCATGGGGAAGGGACGCTAGTGGAGCCGGCGCCTATGGCGGAGCTCGTCGGTGGGGCAGAACCAGAGGAGGGCGCCGTGTCGGTAAGAAAGGGCGGCCATACATTTGCAGTTGTATGATCTTCTTGCGGCTAACAGAAGCTGCAAAATTGTTGATGAGCAGCACTGGTCGAAGAAAATGAAATGAAGTGATCAGTCAACATTCAGCTAGAGTTTGCTAATGACTGCCGGACAAGTTGATGCACCTAAGTATTTCTTGTGGCATTCAAGTATCGAAGTTTGTATTTGTTGCATTAGGTGAACTGGGTGTATGGATCTGTTTCTTTGCTTGAACAACCGAGCAGCAGGGTTGTAAGTGTAACTGGTCAATGAGTTCATGCCTGCTTAAAATGTCTGGTTTTGCATACGGAGCGTCTGTAACACAGTTGTGTTTTAACACACACAGTTTTGCTAATCAATAATGAGTATAAGAAACATTGTAACTACATCATGAAAAACTTTGAACTTATCATCAGAGATAGACATTTGCTAGTGGCCTAAATGTGTAAATGTCTATCCCTGCATTATAGAGTAGTTGTAGTTGATCTTTGGGTTAAGATGCTTCCTCTTGAAACTTATTCCACTTTCCTTGACCTCTATTTTATCATCTATATCTCCATCTGGTACACCATCGAAAATCTATTCATTCCGTGGTATATTGCAGATTACAGTAACACTAGTAATGGGGCATAGCTAGTAGGTCACATTTTCGGTATCTATGGCCTGCTATAGTACACCCAAACTCCAATCGGCTTTCTTGAATGGTACTTCGAGTTATTAGTAGTTTATCTTTTGTATGAAACAATAGCATGTTATGCAGGACTAGAGTAACTGTTTCAGCCTGATATTATTTTAGCTTCTAAGCTGTTGTCTCAAAGTTTAACTTGTCTTCCGCGCGATGCTTTCCTATTTGTTTTGATATGCTTAATTATAGGGGTGTGAGATTTCATAATTCATAGCATATTCGCCAAACTTATGATGCTGCTACCTTTGATGTATTCATGTCTATTTATGCACAATTAGTGCTCACACAAAATGTTTCCATGAAAGCTAATATGAGCTATTGTACACTACAAAATACAGATAGCGAAAGGGGTAGGGTCCCTTTGTTGGCGTCCTCCCTACCGTAGGGAGGACGCCAACAAAGCTCAGGAAAGCATGACAAGAAGAGAGGAAGCTCACAAGCATACATTATAACTAGCCCCATCTAATAGCATTGTCCATGTACTTCAATGTAAAAAAACAAGTTGTTTGCTTGTGAATCAAAGAAGTTGTTTCTTTGACGTTTTCATCAAGAATGCTATAAGAATATTCAGTATGAGACCACGGAGCCTCCTCGAAGTCGAATGAGTCTAAACATCCATAATTCATAAACTTTATCTACCACCGCGCTATATTACATCTAGTCTGAAACTATAAAGATAACTTTCTCCGACTCCTGTAACCACAACTTATGCTAATCCTCTCGTCTGCAATAAGTCATTCATTGCTCGAAGACTGAAGCTATTAGCACACACCTCTAGCTCTCCAAAGAAAACCAGCCTCGCTTCAAAGCCAATAACCATATCGATACAACACAATCACACAACAGCCAGCGTCCATGCGCCATGTGTCGGCACGCGATTGTTCCTAGCCGAACACGGCGATACTCATCATGCTCCTCCATGCCGGCGCTTTCATCCCTTCACCATCCATGGCTCAAAACTGCCATATGAGAGTAAGATTCATGTTAATAATAAAGTAAACCATTTCTTAAAAAATAACTCTATGTGCAGATGGAATGACATGTGTTTTCATCTCTGCTTTTTTCGTGTTGTCACACAATGTTAAGGAGGCTACTTTGCTGTCAGCTGCTTTCAATTGTGGTACCACAAAAGACCTCTCCTTGGCGTCTTCCACCGCACCTTTAGCAATTTTAAGGAGATGAAATCACCTATAGAATTATACTACTCCAGTCTTCATCTCAGATGTTGGACTAAAGATCAAACTATGTTCACACGGGTGCTTAATTCAGTAGTCTAGCTTGACTGTCTAGTACTTCTTTTTTTGTTCCTAATTGCAGTACGTATATTGTATGAAATGCTTAGTTACTTGGCGAATTACAAGGTCTGCTATGGCATCATACTGTAATGCATGAAAATAAATCAATTGCAGCACATGTAATGTCTCAAAATCAACAAGTCTCCTCCTAAATTAATGAGTAGTAAATCATCCAGATCTTTCGTTTTAAAAACAAAAAGTTCAGTTGAACTAAACAAAACTAAGGGGCCAGATTTAATCTATGCTTTGAACATTAACAGAAAGATCTCGGAAGCTTATGTGACAGATCATAACCGATAAAACTGAAAAACGTGCGTGTTACCTATCCAGGGATGGCCGTCAGCGGCTGAATCTGGTGTGCCATGTGGCGTCATCCGTCCACCTCCAGCGTTCCTTTTGTTGTCGCCTCCGTCGGCAGGCTGGAGTAGACTGGAGCGGGGATTCGACGACGTCATCGGTGGATGCAAGTGTAGGGTGGAGACGGCGGCGGCGGGTCGGGTGGAGGAGGATGGCGGTGATGCATCTGCAGCCGGTCGGTTCGCTGCGGCGTCAGGTTGGGAGGCGGCGCGCTTCGTCAACAAGGCGGCGCCGTCGGGTCTGTTTTCTCGTCAACGAGCAAAGAGAATTAGGACTGCGTTCATTTTTTCTATCCATTGAATTACAATTGATGGGCCAGCTGGGCCTAATGTCGGCCTCCACATCTGAACCGTTCAATCAAAACATACCGGTCCCTCTCCTAGGACCAGTAAAAGGTACTGTAGAAGACACCATAAATTGATATGCTTGATGCATGGGAGGCAAGTCTCACCTTTCCGCACCGTGTGCAGCAAACCGCTGTTGCATGCAATTGTGCGTGTCCTTGGTCCCACTTTTCTCGTGTAGGGTTCCAACCAAGTGCTCTATGGATTGGCTCCTCTGAATTGAGTTAAGATCACGTGTTGCTTGATGCCTCCGTATTCTCTATTTAGTAGAAAACACACTTCAATCCTCCGTAAAATTAAAGAACATACCCAATTACCATATGCGCCTTCTATTTAGTTGATCAACCTGTCGTTTAGTGTACACGACGTGCAATAGCTGAAAGACTAGATCTCTGAAGCTGTTCTACACCAGCCGAGGAATTTAGAGCCAGCGACTTGGAACAAATTACAATCCGGACGAATAATGTGGTAAGTGTGCCAGGAATGCGTCCATTGAGAAATCTTTGTTTGCAAGTTTCTCCCCGCAAAGTGGGTTGCATCGATTGGTACACGCATGCATCGCTACTGACGGCCACTTTTCGGTGCACGGTTCCAAACTGGATGTGCATGTGCGGAAGATTTCATTTCAACGGCCGGAGATCAGACCATTTGTCGCATGCTGAGCTCGAGAGTGCGAGTGGAGGAAGAGTGAATGCTTAGGAGCCAACAACAACCACAACAAGTTATATTGATCAGCTAGTTGAAGGATTAACTCGTTGAGAATAGACCGATCTCCGGTTTAAAGATAGGTGGCAGCTTTTACATATAGGTGCAATCACTGGTAGAAAATAGCTGGGTTTCTAATTATTTTTCACACCAATTTTTCTCTCCCTTTTTTTCACTCCTTTTTTTTTTCAGAATTTGTATTATTTGCTTACCGTCTAACTACAATTATCTCTAGTCGAATTACTTACTCATGGTCAAACTTCCCGCTCGGTCACCCATCCTCCCACTGCTCTAGCACTAGCACGCTTAACTTCCGAGTTCCATACCGTCCCGCATCCAAGTGTTTTGCACGAATGTATGTGATAGTAGTATCATATCAATCTTATTAACATGTTGGTCGATGCCACATTTCTTTATTGTTTGAATTTCAAATAAATCTTTTAATAAACAAAAGTAATGATGTAATTAATAATTTTGAATAAATAAATAAACATTAAAAAAAATAATACTAATTCATTTTAAAATCCTAAAAATACAAATAATATATCAAAAAATTAAGAATAATAATACTAATTCATTTTAAAATCTTAAAAATACAAATAATATATCAAAAAATTAAGAACAATAATACTAATTCATTTTAAAATCCTAAAAATACAAATAATATATGAAAAAATTAAGAAAAATAATACTAATTCATTTTAAAATCTATCAAAAAATTAAGAACAATAATACTAATTCATTTTAAAATCTTAAAAATACAAATAATATATCAAAAAATTAAGAAAAATAAAACTAATTCATTTTTAAATCTTAAAAAATACAAATAATATATCAAAAAATTAAGAAAAATAATACTAATTCATTTTAAATTCTTAAAAATACAAATAATATATCAAAATATTAAGAACAATAATACTAATTCATTTTAAAATCTTATAAATACAAATAATATATTCAAAAATTAGGAAAAATAATAATAATTCATTTTAATACTGGATGAACAGATATATAGAAACTGTAGTTTTTCTGTTTTGTTTTCTTGATGTGTTTTTGTTTGTTTTCTTGATGTGTTTTTGTTTTTGCTTGTTTGTTTTCTTGATGTGTTTTTGCTAGGAATTAATATAGAATACAACACAATCACACATTCATAACATAGTCTTACGATCACACATAATACACAAACATAAGTCAATACTAAGATATCCATTACATATATATACTAAGATACCCATTACATGCATATATATCGAACGCCTACATCTATGGCTCCGTCGAGTAGATGCGGAACAACTCGTAGGAGACATATGCATCTATGGCTGCATACTTGACGTTTGTCATGTCCAGTGGGGTCTTCTCCCAATAGAAGTGATTGCTTCGGGGGAAACCAGACTTCATGGATTCGTAGCCCTCGTGGATGAGGGCAGTTGCCATGCGAGCCATCCCGGTCTTTGGCCCGTTCAATTGGATAAGATCCTGAAGATCAATGTAGTGATCTTCAGGTATCACAATACCCAAGCGCCTCAACTTCGGACGGTCTTGCGTGATGTCAACGCTGCAAAAGTCATATCCCTTGTTGACAAGAAAATCAACAAGGGCCGGAGAATGCTTTGAACTACTGCAACAACAAAAATATCAATGTGTTAGATATGTTGCAACACATGTATTCTTCACATGCAACAAACAAAGCGAAGATGCATGCAAGATTGGACGTGTGCGTTACCTTGACCATTGGAAGATCAAAACCGACTCCTTGTACGCAATCTGGATGACGGCAACATCCCGTTGATCCGCCGTATATTCCAGATCAAGCCCGAAGAACCGGTGTTCATCGGGAGAGGAGGAGTAGAGATTGGTCAAATAACCAAGAGCACCGGCCAGCCGATCGCAACTGTTGGTGTAGCACACGTCCAGAAGCTTGCCGCATGGTGTCGGACCACGGTATGTCTCCCAAACTTCAGCCATGGTGGTGTGCTTGGAGAAGATCGAAGAGATGGAAGACACAGAGAAGAGAGGAGGAAGAAACAGAGAGACTCCGACGCTCACTGTGGAATGGTGCCCTTCTGCCTCGCTCGCGAAATAAAAACCGCCGCGCGGGAGGCGAGCAGTTTGATCTTTAGTCCCGGTTGGCCACGCCAACCGGGACTAAAGAACCAATAGTCCCGGGCGGCCAGGTCAACCGGAATTAATGCCCTCCACGCGCCTCAACGCGCTTCCCAACCCGCGACGTATGACCTTCTGTCGCGGGTCTCCTCCCGACCCGGGACTAAAGACTCATTAGTCACGGTGCGCAACGTTTAGGGACTGATTGGGGCGTATGGAAGGCCTTTTTTTCTACCAGTGAATGCACAGGTCATGGATGAATGAGCCCCTACTCCCGGCGTCGTACTTTCTCTCATAATGGGTGAAGGGTTCTCGTCCCGTATGTGAAGATCTCCGTGCCTTGTAAGCAAATCCTATATCTTCCGCTGCTGGACTTTGTAACTATCTCACCTACTATTTTTCTCAATTTGGGTTCATTATAAGTAAATAATTCTTACCCGCGATAATGTTAGTGATGCCTTTGAATGTCTACTTACATGGGATCATCAGTTCCAAAAAAGAAAAAAAAAACTTAAATGCATGGTATTATGATAATAAACATTGTAGCTTAATTTGTACATATATGGCCATTTGTGCGCTAGTGAGCTCGTTGGCGAATGGCGTATTATATCTTTAGCACTCCCTTATATTGGCATGAAGATACTTGACAAAACCAAAGGGAGCAATGCAGCCTACTGCAGTGAATGGCAGGGAGAAAATTCCAATAAACCACCACAATTGCGCTCGAAATCCGCAAAACCGCCAGTTTTGAACGAACTCGCAAATAGCCACCGGTATTGCGTTCAAAGTGTTCAATTTGCAATGATGGTCGATTTGAGCCACGCTAACACGATTTCTGACAGCTGGGACCCACTGTCAGGCTGACGTGGTAGAACGGTGACGATCGAGGACAACGAAATTTAGAGATATTTTGTTTTGGGGGGTTTGGTGTAAATGTCCAGGGGACCCACTTGTCATCTCCTTCCTCCTAAACTCTCACTAAAATTTATTCTTACAGGTATATCTCGTGGAGGTGCTGCCGCTGTGTTCGACCGACTCCGTGCCGTCGCTGCGCTCGTCCTTGCGGTCAGCTGACCAGCCCTCAGGAGACCCCAATCACTAGAACCTTGGCCGTCTTCCTCTGCTCCGGCAGCGAGCTACGGCTAGAGGAGGTGAGAGCGCCGAGAGGTTCCCGGCTAGCGCGCGCGGCAGATGAGTGGATAGCGAGTGGAAGGTGGAGAGGGAGCCCTTCAGCACATCGGCGTCGGTGAGGAGGGAGCGGAGGTCGTCGATCGCGCGGATGAAGTCGTAGAAGTGCGCGCCACAGAGCTCCTCGGTCTTGGACTCGCGGTCCCGCGTGACGGCGCGCAGAGAGGACAGCAACGGTTCCGGCCGACCGCAGGCGAACGTGCGGTGCACGAACGGTCCCAGGTCCTTCCGGGCCGATATGGCGGTGGAGAGCTGCATCAAGTCGCCGCCTCCGGTCGACGCCGGTGCCGGCGTGTCGCTAGGGAGCATGCGCCGCATCGAGATCTGGAGGAGGTTGAGAGCAGTCGCCGGCATCTATGAGGCACTGAAAAATTACAAAAACACCTAGAATTTTAGCCCGTCAAACATTTTTATCCTTCAACCATTACTATATTTGCCACGTACGTCACCCCTGATAGTGGGTCCCAGCTGTCAGAAATCGTGTTAGCGCCGCTCAAATCGATTAGTGTGAATCCGACACTTCGAGCGCAATACCGGTGGCTATTTGCGATTTCGCTCAAAATCGACGCTTTTGCGAATTTCGAGCGCAATTGTGGTGTTTTTTTGGAATTTTCTCCATGAAAGTTGCTTGAAGGTCAATCTGTATCTAATTCTGTTAGCGCTAACGTCTGTGAGCCTGTAAGAAGTAGATTCTAGGCAGTAGAAGAAAGAGAAATATTGCCAAATGCGTTGAGCACCTAAAGTTATAATTGGACCTTCACATAGGAATTTTCCTACCTTTATACACTCACTAGCTAGACCAGGACGGGTTATGTCAGCCTTTCTTTTACATATTGAAGGGTCGTATATGGTGCCACATTCGAACCTAGCGTCACGCAATCATAATAACTATATGACATGTCACCGGGCATCGCAATCTACTCATCTACTTACACAATATTTACCACCATTTACGCACGCGGCTATACAGTGTATTATGGTGCGATTGGAGGCAACGCGAGGAAGGAGGTGTGATGTGCATCACCTATGTGTGCGATGACCTAACCCAAGATTAGTCCCGCTGTATCTAATTCCGTGTTGAGAGATGTGTTGTTGAGGGTGTGTTGCAACATCTCAGAGACTCACTAGATCATATCCGCTGTTACAATTTCTGGGAAGCAAGTGCTAGATTTTTCGCTTCTGCTTCGGTGTCACCCTAAAATACAACATTGTTATTTGGATGACTGAGATTTTCCGTACCCTTCTGTTAACATGGACGACTATGACTAATTAAGTCATATTAAGCCGTACGTGGCCCTGTATAAACCCGTCAGTGTTATTTTATTACGTATTTTGTGTATAAGTATCACACAAAATTCATACTTCGCCGTGGACACTTCGTTGCCTCGCAGGTGATTAGGAGTGGTGGGCGGACAATTTATAATTCGGGTATGCATATATACATAATACATCAGTATACGGACATGGACAATACACCGTAATAGAACAAAAAATATTTTTTTAATGTAAAATATCGACTATGTCCTTCCACCAAAATGGGGGAAGCACAGCTCTAGATTTTTTTGGTACAGTGCAGCAAATTGTTGCTGTGTGCATTGCATACGTGTCTCCGGTCAAACTTTTCCCGTACAAAATTTCAACCAGCGAACATACTGGAACTAAGTTGAGACTGAACGTTGTCTGCTGCTCCTGTATTTTCAGTTTATTAGAAACACGCATCCGTAAAACATGAGAAAATTGCAAAAAAAGCACCACGGTTGGGAACACGACTTCAAAACACCACGGACTTTGAATTTTTTCGCAAATAATAACCAGTATTAGGTCTAATATTTTAAAAAACACTGATTGGTCAGTTGCGTGCGTTAAACGCGATTCTGACCGGTATGGCCCACATGCAGAGCGTGACGTAGCGCGGGGTGATGTCCGGCTGTTAACGCCTACATGAAAATTGCAAAAAAATCACCACAATTGGGAACATGACTTCAAAAAACCACTGACTTTCATATATTTTTTAGGCAAATAACCACCGGTCTTGGAATGAAACGTGACAAATACCACCGATGTTTAAGATTAGTCACTCAAATATACTTTCTGAGAAGCATGACGCACTTGCAGGCGTGACATGGCGCGAGTTACCTTTTTTTTTCATTCTTCTATTTTCTCCCATGAACTTTACATCGAACAACTTGTGGGCATTTCCCACCACATCGTTGTTGCCGCCGATGGAGCACCTCGCCACCGCGCTGGCCAGAGCTCCTCCACCCGTGCCCCGGAGCCACCTGGCAATGTCGCTCGCGTTGCCATGCACCCCGGACCGCCCCTGCGCCCCGGCCCCGCATGATTGCCTTCTCCGCCGCCGCTGCCTCCCTGCTCGCTTGGCCGCCGACCTCTCCTGGACACCTCTGTCTGAATTCCGCGCCCTCATTCGTCTGGCAGCATCTTGGTCGATGTGCAGGTGCACGGTCAATGCACGGAAGGTGTTTGATACAATGTCTAGGAGAAATGGTGTGTGGTGAAGATGATGACATGTGGGTCCCACGGCCACTGGTGGGACCCATTTCTATTTTAACGTCATAGGCAAATAGTTTGTGCCACATCACGCCTACAAGTGGGCCATGATTGTCAAAAAACCACTTGAGTGACTAATCTGAAGAATCAGTGCTATCTATCACGTTTCATTCCAAGACCGGTGGTTATTTGCGATACAAAATGGAAGTCCGTGGTTATTTTAAGTCATGTTCCTAATTGTGCTGATTTTTTTTCAATTTTCATGGCGTCACCCTGCGGCACGTCACGCTCTGCATGTGGGCCATATTGGTCAAAATCGTGTTTAACGCGCGCAACTGAACAATGAGTGTTTTTTTAAAACTATTACGTCCAAGACTGGTGATTTTTAAAAAAAAACAATGAAAGTCGGTGGTTTTTAAAATCGTGTTATCAATTGTGGTGGTTTTTTTGCAGTTTTCTCGAAAAACTTAGAAAGAACTTAGATCACCCACTGCCAGCCAGTCCCTTTGCCTCTCCACACATTTGTATGTTGGTATGTAAAGAGTACAACAGTCGACTAATACCAACAACCTTTAATTTTCTTCTTGCCGACATACATTACCAGTACTCTCAACTTCGGAACCCTCATCGTAAAATTCAAGAAAAATCAAAATAAATAACAATGACATAGATAGAAGAAGTAAAATAATTACAAAAAAATGAATAGAAAAATCCAAAATAAAACATTAAAACACATATAGCTATGAAATTGTAAGTAGTTCAAAGCTCAAAGTGGGCTTTGAATCTTGTAGTTTAAAACACAAGATTCGTTTTACTTTTGCAACGTCTTACTACGCCGGTTAGTCCAACGAGTTAGGTCGGTTAGAACATCTGACTGAGAGACCCTCCGGAAGCCTTTGGCATTCCTCGCATCCTACATTTTCCAAAATATAGAGAGGGCAATGGAAGGCTAAACGTTGTTGGGTAGGGGGTTATGTTTTCATCTCTGTTATAATGTGAGTCGAAGAGTCGTAATAAAGCTACTCCCAAATAAGGTGCATACTCGAGTTCTATCCAAACAAGGTGCATACTGGAGTGCCGGAGCCAGACTTCAAACAAGGTGCATACTCGAGGGGCAGAACCAGAATTCAACCTCTGTGATGTCAAGCTATACTAATGTGACAAAAAAAATATTGAGAACACACCTTTATTGTATCTACATTTTCTGAAAAAATACCAAATGACGCGCATGCGATATATGCATGCACTTATTGACTTATACATAGAACAAAAATTCTGGATGAAACTAAGAAACTAATATTGTAAAGTTTAGATGCGAATCAAAGCACGACTTATACAAATAAAAGGAGACAAGGTCACAAGCAGGGGTGGTTAGCTCCTGGTGTTGAACTGTGGACTGTACTATAGGTTAGACTCGAGTCACTCGATGACGGACCAACTGACGACGAACCGACGACCTAGTGATCGCGGAAGTTACTGCCTACGCCTGGGTGCCTCACTGGCAATCGCCAGAGCTGTCAGTGCCTGACCTACCAACCGGCGAATCAGTACCGCGGCGGATTCTCGGGGTTGCACGGCCTCAACCAGTCAGCGCTCGAGCTTAATGTCTAGTGCAATTGTTGGCATCACTTCAAGTATTTACCAATTTGCAAGAAAATGAATTGGGGATTACATGAAGCTGAAATGGAAGATGTCAAAGGGTACGAATAGTGGGGATAGGGAAGTACTTCCAATCTTCTATACCTAAATAGCAAAGCCCCACTACCTGAATTTCCAGCGATCTCCTGCCTCCACGTCACCTTTTATTCACCGCGCCTTGGTACGTTGCCTCGATGCGCGCCTTTCATTCGGCCAGGTTTGCTCGCGCGTTGGAAAGCTGCCACGATGCGACAAGGTTTCTCGTGCGGTTGTACGCGCATAGTAGGATTTTTTAACCGGCCCCACTTTCCTGGTAGTCGCTTTAACATGCCTCGCTTGCATTCTTATTGGGCTGGACGAGAAGCCCAGGCTGGAAAGGATGAGACGATTCACTCCCTGCGCAAAAACAAAAAAAGAGAGACGACTCACTCCCGTGGCCCCGCAAAAGAAAGTCATCATCACCGTTATTCTCTCACGCTCGTATGTGTTGCACCCTGTTCGTCTTCCCTCCTGGCGTGTCCGCCACCGCCGCCGCCAGCGCGACCTATGCCCTTCTGTTATGACCGGAGTCACATATAGGAGGAGGGGGCCCAACCGTGGGTCACCCTAGGGCTTAGCCCATTTATCTATTTCAGTTTCCCCTTTATATATAGATTGCAATAGGTCGTGAACAGGCAAGCAATAAGAATATTTCTATTGCCGGCTCCCCGAGGAGCCGGAACCCTAACCCTAGCCGCACCCCCTCCCTGCGCCTCCTCTCCCTCTCGCACGACGGCGCCCAGCCGCCGGCGTCCGCGAGATCGGCCGCGCTCAACTCCCTCCTTCCCCTACAACCTACGCCCTATACACGGTAGAATCCTAGTTCCTACCAACTTGGTATCAGCTAGCACTTGTTCGATCATGTCGTCGTCCCCGTTCACCTCCGCGGCCGCTGCGCCGCCGCCGCCGCCCTCCACCACGGTCGCCGCCTCCACGGCCGCCGCCACCGCTGTCGCCGCCGCCCCCGCCGCGCTTGTCGTCTACTCCCCCGAGCAATTGAGCGGGGCCATCAACGACCTCGCCACCGCCGTCCAGGGGATCCGGGTGTTCTTGATGAGCTCCCACGGGCCCCCAGCGCCACCGCAGCACCCGATCTTCACCGTGCCGGCGCCGTCGCCTTGGCCGCCGGCGTTCTCGGTCGGGCATCTGCAGCCGCAGCCGACCTCGACGCCGTCGTGGCCGCACTGGCCACCACCCGCCACCGGAGGGCCGGGCTCCACCGCGCCAGGGGGCGTTCCGATCAACCAGATACGCTTCCCCCCGTCGCCGTCACCGCTGCCAGCTTGGCTCGCCGAGTCGACACCTCCGCCGTTCTACACCGCCGCCGGGGAACCGCCACTGCCCACCCTTCCGAGCCCCACCGCAGGGGGCGTTGCGCGCCTCCAGGAGGACCGCGCCGGGGTATACGGCCACAGAGCCTCCTCACCGCCACCACTCCGCTACGCCAAGGTCGACTTCGCCACCTTCGACGGGTCGGAGGACCCCCTGAACTGGCTCAGCCAGTGCGAGCAGTTCTTCCGCGGGCAGCGCACGCTGGCGTCGGATCGCACGTGGCTCGCCTCATATCACCTTCGGGGCGCTGCCCAAACCTGGTACTACGCCCTCGAGCAAGACGAGGGCAGCATGCCTCCATGGGACCGCTTCCGGGAGCTATGCCTTCTTCACTTCGGGCCGCCGGTTCGCGGTAGCCGCCTGGCGGAGCTTGGGCGCCTCCCGTTCACATCCACGGTGTAGGACGTCGCCGAGCGCTTCCAGACCCTCGCGTGCCACGCCCCAGGCGTGACAGGCCAGCAGCATGCGGAGCTCTTCATCGGCGGTCTACCGGACCACATACGGGTGGACGTGGAACTACAGGCCCCCCAGGACCTGCAGACGGCGATGCACTACGCTCGGGCCAACGAGCGCCACGCCCAGGCCATGCAGCCGGGTCCCCCGAGCCGTGGAGCTCGACCACCGACCCGACCCCCGCCGTCGACCACGGCGGCCATAAGGCCACCGCTGCCGACCATGCCGACCACCGCTCCGGCGTCTGCGCCGCGCACGTTGCGCCGCCTCACCCCAGCGGAGCAACTGGAGCGCCGTCGCCTCGGCCTGTGCTTCAACTGCGATGAGACCTACGCGCCGGGCCACGTCTGCCCGTGCCTCTTCTACTTGGAGACGGTCGACGACAGCGAGGCGGACACATCTGCCGACCCACCAGTCGAGGCCACGGCGTGTGTGGTCTCGCTCTACGCGCTGGCGGGTATCCGCAACGAGCAGACGATGCTCTTGCCGGTGACGATACTGGGCGAGCGTCTCGTCGCCCTCGTCGACACCGGCTCCACGCATAACTTCTTGCCGGCGGCCACGATGCGCCGCTTGGGACTCGAGCTGACGAGCGGCGATCACCTCCGCGTCACCGTGGCCAACGGCGATCGCCTTCGATGCCACGGTATGGCGCGGATCGTGCCGCTATCCATCGGCGACGAGCACTTCACCATCACGTGCGCCGGCATCGATTTGGGCTGCTTCGACTTCATCATCGGCGTGGACTTCTTGCGGACACTGGGTCCAATACTGTGGGACTTTGCCGTACTGACGATGACCTTCTCTCGTCAGGGCCGCCGCGTCCGGTGGGAGGGCATTGGGGGCGCCACCCCGGCACCGCAGCTCCAGCTCGCCACAGCCGACCCCGACGCGGAGCACCCCCTGCTCACTCACCTCCTGCAGCAGCACGGCGACCTATTCGACGAGCCGCACGGCGTCCCGCCGGTTCGGGTGTATGACCATCGGATTCACCTCGCACCGGACACGGCACCAGTTGCAGTAAGGCCGTACCGCTACCCCCAGCTGCAGAAGGACAAGCTCGAGCGACAGTGCGCCCTCATGCTCGCCGCGGGCATTATTTGGATCTCTACATCACCATTCTCCGTGCCGGTGCTGCTCGTCCGCAAGGCGGATGGCACATGGCGTTTCTGCATCGACTTCCGCGCCCTCAACGCACTCACGCTCAAGGACAAGTTCCCTATTCCGGTGGTGGATGAGCTCTTCGACGAGCTCCATGGGGCGCGCTTCTTCACCAAGCTCGACCTCCGGTCGGGCTACCATCAGGTGCGCATGCACCCGGACGACATCGCCCAGACGGCGTTCCGGACTCATCATGGTCACTTCGAGTTCGTGGTGATGCCCTTCGGCCTCACCAACGCCCCAGCAACGTTTCAGGCCCTGATGAATGACGTCCTCCGCCCCTACTTACGTCGGTTTGTGCTCGTTTTCTTTGATGATATTCTTATCTACAGCCACTCGTGGGCGGAGCATCTACAGCACGTCGCCATCGTCTTCAACGAGCTTCGAGCGCATCATCTACACCTTAAGCGCTCGAAGTGCTCGTTTGGGACGACATCGGTCGCCTACCTCGGCGACGTCATCTCCGCCGAGGGGGTGGCCATGGACGCCGACAAGGTGGCGGCCGTCACAGCTTGGCCGCTACCTCGCTCGCCGCGCGCTCTTCGCGGTTTCCTGGGTCTCGCCGGATACTACCGGAAATTTATCCGGGACTTCGTCCTCATCGCGACACCGCTCACTCGACTGCTGCGTCGCGATGCATTCGCCTGGGATGACGAGGCCACCGCGGCGTTCGAGTCCCTTAAGGGGGCCCTCACGACGGGCCCCGTTCTCCAGATGCCGGACTTCACACGGCCGTTCATGGTCGACTGCGATGCCTCCGGGGTGGGGTTCGGCGCCGTCCTTCACCAGGGCGAGGGGCCCCTCGCCTACTTTAGCCGGCCTTTCGCCGCACGTCACCTCAAGCTCGCGGCGTACGAGCAGGAGCTCATTGGTTTGGTGCAGGCCGTGCGGCATTGGCGTCCCTACCTTTGGGGACGCTCGTTCCTGATCCGCACGGACCACTACAGCCTGAAATACTTGCTGGACCAACGGCTATCTACAGTACCACAGCATCAATGGATCAGCAAGTTGTTTGGATTTGACTTCACGGTGGAGTACCGCCCGGGGCGCCTCAACACTGTGGCCGACGCCCTCTCGCGCCGCGACACTACCGACGACGCCGACGCTTCCGAGGGGACGCTGATGTGCATCCGCTCGGGGCCCTCCTTCGCCCTCTTCGACACCATTCGTCGGGCCACGGCGGACGCGCCGGATGCCCAGCTCCTGCGGCAGTAGCTGGAGGCGGGCGAGCTCGACGCACCGTGGCGTCTTGCGGAGGGACTCCTCTTGCATGGGCGCCGCATCTTCGTCCCCGACCATGACGACCTTCGGCATCAGGTGTTGCTGCTTGCCCATTCGTCGGGCCATGAGGGGATCCAGAAGACCCTCCACCGTCTCCGCGCCGACTTCTACATTCCGAGTGATCGGGCGTTAGTCCGTGATTGGGTGCTCTCTTGCGAGATATGTCAGCGCAACAAGACGGAGACCCTGCGGCCCGCCGGGATGTTGCAGCCGCTAGAGGTGCCCTCACAAGTCTGGGCCGATATCTCCATGGACTTCATCGAGGGCCTCCCTAAGGTGGGCGGCAAGTCTGTCATTCTCACGGTGGTCGACCGCTTCTCCAAGTACGCGCACTTCATCGCGCTCGGTCACCCGTACACAGCCGCGTCCGTGGCACGTGCCTTCTTCGACGGCATTGTTCGTCTTCACGGCTTTCCCGCGTCGATCGTCAGTGATCGGGATCTCGTGTTCACGGGGCATGTGTGGCGCGACCTATTCAGGATGGCGGGGGTGAAGCTCCGATTCAGCACGGCATTTCATCCTCAGACGGACGGCCAGTCAGAGGTGGTTAACAAAGTGATCGCGATGTATTTGCGTTGTGTTACAGGTGATCGTCCTCGTGCATGGGTGGATTGGCTTGCATGGGCGGAGTACTGCTACAACACCTCTTACCACTCCGCCTTGCGCGCCACGCCATTTGAGGTGGTTTACGGCCGCCCACCACCGCCCATTATTTCGGTCGACTCGGCGACCGCGCGGACAGAGGCCGCGGGGGAGCTCCTACGCGCCCGCGACGAGATGCTGGCCGAGGTGCGGCAACGCCTAGTGCAAGCCCAGCAGCTGGCCAAGCACTACTATGACAGCCACCATCGCGAGGTGGAATATGCAGTGGGCGACTGGGTGTGGCTGCGTCTTCTTCACCGGTCCATGCAATCGCTCGACCCACGCGCGAAGCCCAAGCTTGGGCCGTGCTACGCAGGCCCCTTCGTTGTCTTGGAGCGCGTGGGGACACTGGCCTACCGCCTACATCTGCCAGCGGGCGCCCGCATCCATGACGTCTTTTATGTGGGACTCCTGAAGCCCTACCGTGGAGCACCACCGGCGGCGCCACCGGCACTACCGCCTACATCTGATGGGCGCCTACTTCCCAGTCCCGCGAAGGTGTTGCGCGCACAACTCCGTCGCGACATTTGGTACTTGTTGATCCAGTGGGAGGGCCTTTCGGAGGAAGAGGCCACTTGGGAGAAGCGCGAGGAGTTCAGCCTTCACTACCCCGACTACCAGCTCGAGGACGAGCTGTTTGTGCAGGCGGGGAGAGATGTTATGACCGGAGTCACATATAGGAGGAGGGGGCCCAACCGTGGGTCACCCTAGGGCTTAGCCCATTTATCTATTTCAGTTTCCCCTTTATATATAGATTGTAATAGGTCGTGAACAGGCAAGCAAAAAGAATATTTCTATTGCCGGCTCCCCGAGGAGCCGAAACCCTAACCCTAGCCGCACCCCCTCCCTGCGCCTCCTCTCCCTCACGCATGACGGCGCCCAGCCGCCGGCGTCCGCGAGATCGGCCGCGCTCAACTCCCTCCTTCCCCTACAACCTACACCCTAGACACGGTAGAATCGTAGTTCCTACCACCTTCTCTCTAGAAAGAAACCACCCATTATGCCCAATATTCATCCGCCATGATTGCCTGTAATTATATAAGAAGAAACTGCTAGCCTGATCAGATCCGACACCACCTCCATCTTTAAACATCTCACTTCGTTCCAATGGAGTTCCATCGCCGCCGCCTCCTCGTGCCCAACTCTGCATCTGTAATCCACCAGGTAGTTGTCTGCTCCAGGTTCTCCTCCCCTCTTTCTTTCTATCCCCTCACTTATACTATTTGTCAAATTCTCAGGTTGCTGTCCGCTCGAGATCTGCTCGATGTTTTGCCTCCTCCGATTCGGTTGGATTTTTATTGGGTTATGTGTCATACTCGCTCAAGCTTCCACTGAATTGATGCGATCACAATTGGATTATCACTGCCGTTTTCTCAAGCAAGGAGGAAAGGAGGAATAGGCCACGCTACAAAACTTTCTTGCATTTGTACACAAGGTACACAACCTCCCATCTCATTGCAATGTTTTTGTTTGTTTGTTCAGTATAAGCAAGCTGAATCTTCTATACCTGAATCCGAGCATAGTATCTTCTAATTTCTTGCTCTTGCACACTCTTAGCAGCACCATGATGAGTTTGAATTGCCATGCTAAGCATGAAAAAATTCTTACCCCTGTTTGGATTTCCTCTGTTTCTTTTGGTTTCTACGTAACCTGCCTGTGATTTTATTTATGTCTAGGTTCATCCTGTTCTCTCTGTCGTTTCCATGTAGTTTTTTTATTGTCTATGTACTACTTGGTGCATCTTTCAGGGATCTCTTTTGTGTGTGCTTGATTCCTTGATTCCTGCCTGTCTTTTGCTACGGCCGCGGGAAGGAAGAACTTGTTCCCACAACCGTGGATATAAATGCACTTGTAGAAACATTGCACTGACAACGAACAATGGATTTTCACTCTAGAAAATTGCAATTCATATGACAGTTCGTATTCAGACCGTTCCAATCAGCCAGGTCAGTCTAATGTCAAATATTACACAGGTTTAAAAAAAAAAAGTCAAATATTACATGTGAAGACCAGTGAGGCGAATTTCACCGTGGAGATGATGGGAGATGACTGAGCATTGGCTTCTTATTGTGGGATGTTCTTACGCTGCACACGCAGACGCAACATTCGCTGTACTCATGAGCTTCTGCTGCAGCAATACCAACGATGCATTCACCGGTTTTCATAAATTCTAACCTGCGTGTCCAAGTACCCAGTATCTGTAAAATTAATTGCCTTAATCGTTGCTGTGCCTCTTAGTCACAGTATCACATGAGAAGCAGTTACTGTATAGATGTGCTTCTCCATGGTCTGAAATATGCTTCCAGTGACCAATTCTCAAGAAAATAATTCTGATAGTGTAGCTGCTCATTAGGCAGGACGGGTTCACTGTATATGCACCAAACAATGTTAAATGATGAAGCAAAAATACAAAACTTATATAGGGGTTTATTTTTCAAATTTTAATTTTCAAACATTTATTGGGATAGTTGTATTACTTTTTGCAAATAGTATGGTCGATTGGCCCCTTTATACCCTCTTTTTTAATGCTCAATGAGTAAGTAATTCTTTCTTATGTAGCCAAATATTTAATTTTCCATTTTGAACAAGCATAATTTAACATGAAGGTACTATCTTATTTGTATTGTTGCTGGTACTGTCATTTTCATAATCAGACTTCGTCTAATATTCCCGCCGCAACACGCGGGGTATCATCTAGTTTCACCATAGTAGATGACATGTGG
The DNA here is from genome assembly GCA_028641055.1 of Alopecurus myosuroides. NCBI lineage: Eukaryota > Viridiplantae > Streptophyta > Magnoliopsida > Poales > Poaceae > Alopecurus > Alopecurus myosuroides. The sequence continues at coordinate 310,724,013 of CM054063.1, read as the reverse complement.
GCATGTGTGGTCAATTTTCTGAATTTTTGTGTTCAGATGTGTGTTACTCATAGCTGGGTGCATTGTAGGTGCAAAATCCTGTGCTGTTGCTTGACATACATCGTGAAATTTGTGATCAACTAAGATTATATTAACACGTTAACAAAGGAATTATTTTGCCACCTTTACTTACTCGGGAGCTAGCTAAGCCGTGGTTGTAAGTCGGACATATCTTATGGATTGAAGGGTAACTACCAATGTATATATAGGTCATATAGCGCACACGCTTTGAAAGAAGCATCGCAGCATCATATATTCTTTATATGCATAGAAGACCACCGTCCATCTTACAGCAACACGCGCTGGCTTTTTCTCTCGGATAGAGAGAGACCATGCTATGTTTACTTGTAATGGGATTGGGAAGCATCGAGAAAGGGGATGCGATACATCATTTGCGTGTGCCTTGAGTTTATCCAAAATAGTTATGCTTTCGAATAATACGTCGCATGGTCTCCCGTATCGGTCAGCGGCGGCAGGCAGGTTTAGGATAAGGTGCCGCTCCAAATGGGGGATTTAACAAATGGCATTCGTTGCTATCCTTTCCCGGAAGCAAGTGTTATCTCGTTGCACCAACTTAGTCATCCTGCTTCTGCGTGCACTGTGTGTCTCTGATCCAAGTTTTCTCGTCCAGGATTACAACCTACATCGAGTCCAGGAGTTGAGATATATAGATTGAGGTGAGAATATGAGATCAGGTCTTGCTTGTTAATCAGGTGTTTTCAGTATCGTTTAAACACACATCCATCCTCTGTAAACATGCAGTCGCGCGAGTCGTTCTGGTCAACATGTTCTTCAGTGTCCACACCGTGCAGCACATAAAAGACCGGAAGATTTGAAGTTGGTGTACGCCAGCCGAGGTTGTGAACATAGTAGAATGGGGATAAAGTAGTACGTATGTCAGGCATGCATCACCAAGGAACGGTGAGCTGTTGAGAAATTTCTACTTTTAAGCTTCTCATTGCAAAGTGGGTCGATCAATTCGCTCCGGTGTGTAGTGTGTTTTGCATTTTCTTAGCTTTCGTTACAGACAGCCACATAGCGTGCACAGATTCAGAACAGTGTGCCTTTCGAATCGACATCATGCCGGCCGGGGAGAAAATCTCACCTGCTCATGTCTTATATTCTTGGTTATGTCATTTTGGTAAATAATAAGTAGATCTTACCTTTTAAAGAATAAGTTAGTGATGTAGTTGTATGTGAACTTACTTGGGAACATGATATTCTACATCACTGATTAATATCTACCAATCAAACCGTCTGCATCCGTGAGTTAGCTAGCAAATTGCAAACTATAGTATCTCTAGCGGATTCTTTAAAAGTGGTCAATTAGACGTTTAAAGTTTAGGTCCAAAAAATGGCGCCTAACAGGTCTTGTGAAGTTCGGTCGACACTTTAAACTTTTTAAATGTCATGGATAATTCATCAGCGAGAACCTCACTTGTGCACTTTGGGATGATGTTCAATCAACCTGTAAATCGGTCAAACCTCGTCGGCGCGGAAGCGCCACCGTGGTACTGGCAGGAATTTGCGCGGCACCCACCGGGATCCTTCGTTGCTTGTTGGAAGAGGCCACCGGACGCCGGAATTTTCCGCTGACAGGTCAGAATTGCGTCCAGCTCGACAACCCCTGCCGAAGCTAGGAAGGCCATGGACGGGATGAACCATGTGGGGGTAGGGGTCGAAGCAGGGTGGGGTGGCACCAGAGAAGGGTTGGGGGCAGAACCGGGGAACACCACTAGTAGAAACTGTGCCTTTCGTACAGGGATGGACAAGCCATTCGTCCCGGTTTAGCTACGAACCCAGACGAATGCTACACATTCGTCCTGTTTAGAGCATACGTCTCGGTTCAGAAGGGGGCATTCGTCCCGGTTCGTGTCTTGAACCGGGACCAATTCACCTGCGCGGCATATTGGTAGGTATGTTGGTGAAATACCTAATATTGGTAGGTATGGTGGATACACTGGAAAAATTTGGTTTTTTTCGAACTAGGATGCATGAGTAGAGCTCATGCTGAGTAGATGTGAGGGCTAGCAAAAGACTGGGAGAGACCAATTAAGAAGGCAATAACGTCCATAATCATGCATAGCAACAAAACCATCATTAATCAAAGTATGAAGTGATATTACAAGTAAAAAACTAAATGATCATCAAGGATAGAGGTGACTTTGTTTATAGTCATAACACGGTGTGATCATGCGCCATGGCAATCCAAGTAAATCATTCAAAGGAGAATACCATAATATCATGCTTCAATACGAGGAAACAACATATGATTTAATTTCAATGACACATTAAGAACTCTCGGCTATTTGACACTAGTCATGATACATCATAAGTAACTAAGCACACAATTAAAATAACATCTAACATGACATAGTTAAAACAAACTTCCGATTGCACCACTATGAGTATGAAACAATTTATTCTTCTCCAACACCAATCAATTTATTTGAAACAACTCTCAAAGAAAACAATCATCAATGAACAGAGAGATAATCATATATAACTGAAGTAAACTAACAAGCTCTGAAAAACATTTGAGTAAAAACAAGAGCTGAACGCGGTACTAGTAAAAACAGAACACTCACGTAGCAATAAGAGTGAAAAATAGAGTGTTTTAGACCATGAAAACGGAGTGATTCTCTCTCCAAAATAAAATATGCTAGAATACAACAATAAATTACAGCAATAAAACAATCGCAAACCGAAAGAAAAATAAAATGACGCTTGTGAAGGAATAAAAATATATCGCTTTAAAAGAATTTGATATTTTTGTTGACGAAGAAGGGGATGCCTTGGTCATCCCAAAGCTTTGACGCTTGTTCTTGTTGGATATGTCTTGGGGTTACATGGGCATCCCCAAGTTTGAGATTGTGTCCATCCTTCATCTTGTCATATCATCCTTCATTCCCTATGCTTCAAAAGTTCCTACACCTACAACTTTTCAAAATATTCATTTGCAATGTTTAGTCCATCAAAATAATAAATCCACTTGGTTCTGTTTCGACACAAGTATAACACTGCATTTAAAACATTAGCTACTGTCAAAACTTATTTGAATGCTCTACCCTTGAAAGAATCACAAAAGAAGAAAAGTATAAGGCAAATGTAAATATTGACTTCTGTCAAAAAAAAGGTAAAGATGAATTCTTCCGAGGCACTTCTGTATCTCAATTAAAAAAGTAGAAAACTAACGAAAGTTAGATAACAACACGGGGAAGGTGTCCAAAAATTATAAAAAATTCGGCTATTTGTGGCTGAGATGACTTCCTCTTTTCTTTCTCTCGATTAAGAATGTGTCAACGAAACAAATGTTCAATAAGGAATTTCCCGAGGCCTATGTTGAAGATAATATTGGTCTAACCTTCATTATTTGTATCTCAAAATGACCATGTTTGTGCTTTGTTTCCATGTAGAATGCATGCTAGGAGATTGCTCGGACTTCCTCTCTTGTTCTCTTAATTAAGCATGTGTCAACGAAACAAATCATCAGGAAGTACCACTATCTTGAGCCGCAAGGTCACAATAAACAAAATTATGACTATTAGAAAGAGAAAGACTGACTGAAGTCATGTGCCCCTAAGACTATACATATAAGTCTTAATAAAATTAAGACCCGACAAACCTTTTTGTTTTTGTTCATTTATAATGATGATAGTGGAACCCAACCCTTGGTGGGGTCCTATGGAAAAGAATTATGTCCCTCGTATGATATTTAGTATATCATCTATCTCCTTCATGGCCTCATATTGTGTTGTGAACAAGGGTAGATCAACTCATAAACATGTGCTCCTGAGAATCTTTTGGACAAAATTACCTGACATGCTTCATTTTTGTTCATTACTTCTCAACTCCTCATAAATACGACTCAAACTCAATAAAAATATATACTATACTAGAATATGCTAGGACATGATCTTTTGGCAAAAGTTGTATATAATTAACTATAGGGGCATGAAAACTTCTTGTAGAAAACCTACCATGGAAAGCACTAGAACTAAAGTACTAATTTAATCAATATAATTTCTAGCACACTAGAACCCGGGCAGCCTGTCCAACAAAGTGTCACAATACAAAACAAAACTAATAATCCTGGAGATTCTCTCTTAGATTCTTATCCATGACTGATTTATGTAACATCTTGGATTATGTTTGTGGTTAGACTACCGCATTTCATAATCTATAGCTGAACAACATAGACATATCCTCGCAAAAAAGGTCATATATAGGCACAAGTTTGAGAATGGAAAAATAAGTCTCCGTAATTATCTCATGACGGATGGATATGGGCCTACCATTAGTTGGATATTCTGTCTTCACATTGACATATTTTGATTCTTGATAGAAGGAGGTGTACAACATCGGTACCACCCAAGAAACCACATCTCTCTCTCTCTCTGTCTCTGTCTCTTTCTCTCTCTCACTATCTATCTCTCTTTCTCTCTCTCTCTCTCTATCTATCTACCTCTTCTCTCTTCCTCATCCAATAACAAACACCGGAGACTATCATTATTTATGAAAACTCACTACATCAAAATATCTGGTGACATTTATCAGAGGTAAATGACTTTCACCAATCACACCTTGCATGACTGAACATTTATATACCGCTAGTTAGTGTGGGTGTGTACTCTTCAGGCTCTAGATGTAAGTTCAGCGGATATCACTCATACACCAACTTTCAGCAGAACGTCGAAAGAAAAACTTTATTATCGACAATTTAGAGTGTTCTACCCATGGCGTTGAGCTATCAAGGTCCAGAAATTTCCTCCCCCACCTTCTTATAAAAGCAAGACAAGAGGGAAAAAATAAAAAGGGAAAACGAGAGGGAGATTACTTTGAGAATAAGAGATGTCACGAAAGGAACTTTTAGTATAATTCCAAGATAGTCTAATGCGCTTTACTATGCTCCAGCATGACACCATGTTAGCTCCAAACACTATAGAGGGATGCTAAAGGAGTGACATCTCCAATCAGATTTTGAAAACAAGTAGTTTTCACTACCATTTCATTCGCCACAGCCTCCTAGAACTCGGTATAGCGGGTATCGATTTCACCACTGGCTTCATTTTCCATGCCAAGGTTGACATGTAGGACTCTCTCGCTTCAACATATAATAGAGCCACTGGCCGCATCAAATAATCAATATAGTTGCTTCAACAGCGATAGAGAACCATGCAACTTGAATACAGACTTACGAAAACTATCTAAGAGATTTCTCATACCTAGTCGCAGGTTTCTTTGAATCAAGAACATGCTAACAAAACAAATCCCGAGAAGTACCCCTCGTTGTTGCAAGAAATCCAGGCCGTCCGGGTGGTAGAAATAGGTTCGCGGTCACTACTATTGGGAACAAGGTTCGACAAGGGACATATATTTTGGATGCCCAATTTGGATAGAGGATCTTGATCCAAACATATTGGGTCCATGGCTCCCGTGCATTAGAAGTGGGAAATTTGATATGTTGAAACAGCATCTTCTTAGAGCACAATTTAAAATTTAAACTGATGCCGACAGGAAGAGATCACCTAGGGAGCTTCAGGTAATGGATTCTGTCTTCCTAAAATTGCAACCCATGCCTAGTATTTTGTGGTTAACAAGCCCTTCCCGAAATTAGCTTGAAATTATTTGTCCCTTTCTAAATTGTGGAGAAAATTTGGTCAGCAGCATACAAGCTAAAACTGCCATATCAAATCAAAGTCCATCATGTTTTCCATGTATCACAACTCAAGGCTCATGTCCCAGATCATATACGTTTTTTAAATTCTCTCCCCAAGCCACTGGCGATGGATACTGGTGTTACTACCTGAAGAGATATTGGGTTGGTCAAGAAAAATAACCATACTAATTTGCATGTCTTAATGTGATGGACAGATTTACGTGCATCTTCAGCTGCCTCGGAAGACTATGAGGCGGTGCATTAGCGTTTTAATTTCCAGAGTCTCCATCTTGGGGACAAGCTTATTCTGCAGGATTGGAACCTGTCCCGACTGCTCTGCTGAAGTTAGATGTTGTGGTGCAAACCGTAATTCCTAATCCGCGGAGAAACCCACGACAAGAATATAACAGTTAGCCAATCTCATATCCTACGCTCGTGGCTGGCACATGAGAGGATGTCGTCAGCACTCGAACAGACGATGAAAGACAACTCGTCGGGCACTGGAGAGGAGACCGTAGTCCTGGAGCACTCGAACAAAGAATAGCTTCATGCCCAGAATAGCTTCATGTCACAGAGGCATGGGCGCTATTCACAGATGGTGGTGACCGGCAACAAAGATTCAATTCGTTGATTTTGTTATGTGTTGAAACTGTACATACTTGTCTTACACGTTATAGGTTGAATTGTCAACATATTTTGTCCTTGTTTACATCGTATATATGAGATGATTTGAAAATTATACACACGTGTATCCATTCATTGCGTCCTGTCTATGACTGGTATTGAGGATCAGGTGGAATATCTAGACACTTATTGCATGAATTTGTGGAGTGTTTACGAGAGATTTGAACACGGAAAAAATGATAGCAGTAAGCTTTTTTTAGTCTCCGTCTCTTCCTTTGGACTGTACATAACTGTATATTATACCCTCATGTGCATTTTTTTACCAAGTATATATCAGCTTACGATTTCGGTGAAATAAGCTTAGAAAATAATTTTCTTCGTCTGGTGACATGATCTTTTCAAATATATCGGGCATGATAATGACAAGCGCTAACTGAATTTTCTTTTCTAGGATGTGTTTAAAGAACAAATACATCTATAGTTGAATTCACTACTTTGATAGGAAGTCAAATAAATGTATGGGTACTTCAAAGTGGGGGATGTGACTGATGGCGTGCGAGCAAGGCAGGGTGGTCCCATATTTGGTTCCATAAAGCAAGCAAGGTAAGTTGTTTGTTATCTTGTTATGTGGAGCGAATCCGGCGACTATTTGGATTGGACAGTCCGCAGATCTTGTCAATTAGGAAAATGCTTATATTAGAGCGACCTACGGGGTGAAATCGTAGGTCGCTCGAGTGAGCGGGCAAGCGCATCCCCTCTTTGGCCGGCATGTGTAGCTATGCAACCATTTGTACACTACATGTTTTCATCATTTTTGGTCATTTGCACGCGTTCTAGGGAAAAAGACCAAACGAGATGTTGCAACGTTTCTCTGCATGATTTTTCTAGAAAATGCACGTGTTATTTTAGAATTCATTTGGAATAATGTATCTATGTGCTCATTCACATGCATGTTGTAAACATGTGACTTTTTTGGTTACCATTTTCTATTTTTTTATTAAATAGGTGATGATTTTTGTTGCAATTGAATCGGCGGCAAATCATTTTGTTGCTGAGCAATTTTTTAGTTGATGCACATACTTTGTTTTGTTGCAATAGGTTGTGATATTTTTTGCAATGGTTGATGAATCTTGGGCAAGCAATCCCCGAATTTTTAATTACTAAAAGAACATGTTTTTCTGTTGTAATAGTTTATGATGTATGTTGAGATTCATGACCTTTTTTTGTTGCAAAGCAATCTGAAGAATTTCTTTTGTTTAACCAATTTTTATTACTCGAAAATGTTGGTACGATTTGGTGCAATACTATATATTTTTTGTACACGGAACGGGAATTTTTGTTGAAATACGCTTTAAACTTGTTTCAATACTTCGAAAAATCTTTGTAGTGGCATTTGTGTTGTAATTATCGAGAAAACCAAAGGCAGCGGGATATACCCTTTCGTTTTAAGTGGATCTAGTGTGGAGTGAGGGTTGGGTTTTAGAAAATACAGAGAGTAAAATAAAAAGACGCAATAAGCCGATTGTTGGCCGCTAGATGGTGATCCAACAGTGGGAGAGGGGGACCAAAAAAATGGAGGGTTAGGCCGACCTACACATAGCGTTGGCATTAAATTATGAGTATATAAAGTATTTTTCCAATAATGTTTAATGGTGGATCAATTGCTCCAAATGATTCATCATTATCATAATTGTTATGACCATAAAATTATTATAAATATATTATTTAAATAAAATACTTTTCCAAGACAAATGTGATGATACCGATTTAAAATTCCATATATGGTACCATCATTTATGTAATACCAACAACTGGGAGTTAATTATAACATCATATAAAATACTATATGTTCATACACATCACACACAAAAAATACATATGATGTTTTTTTAAATAAAATAATAATCATTGCGGCGAAATTTTGATGTATTGTAATCAGACCAGTGATAATTTATTCACCATAATATATGCGGTGGTTGTTGAACCATATGAAATATTATTATATAAAGTGATATCGATGAAACCATAATTTGATGACTGAGAACTTTTCAACAAAACAAAAATAATATCTATGAAACCATGCAAGTAGTAACTAAAGTTAACTAAAATCTAATGTTTCTGGTAATCAAACACATGTTCTAATGTGTTAGAAGTAGAACAATATATACTATGATGACAGGTTACATGTTGGCCTTTACAACCAGCGGTTTTGGTTCGGAATTTCATATTCATGCCACTAGAGTAACTAAATACATGAAGAGACAATGACATGCTTTCAAGTTGTTGAACTTCTATGCAATTTGTGATCTTAAGACACTAAAATTAACATTATAAGAAAATTGCACACCACTATTCATCGATTCTCGGAAAAAAATTGCATTAAATTATGATGGAACAACCCACCTTCTGCATTAGCACACTGCCGACATAGCACGATTCTGCAATTCTTTGGGCTGGTACTTGGTTTCCCAAGATCTTTCCAAGATCCACGTGCATAACAAGTGAGAGATGAAATATCGCGCAATACTCTTCTGTGTGGTCTTCCGTCGAGGATATACGTCTTTCAGTTTGGATTTTAAGACAAAGTTTGATCTATGACGATTTGTACAAACTATGTATCAAATCACATTTATAAGTAAGAAATTTAAAAATAAAATTATTAATGTGTAATTTCTACGTCACCCGATTTAAAGTTAGTGAAGCAATTCTTGGTTAAGTTAATATATCATGTATAGGATGGAGGCCGTACTCCATAGAAATACTTTGTCGTTTTGGATACTGATAGGTTGAGTGTTCTAGTGTGTTCTAGTGTGTTAGAAGTAGAACGATACCATGATGATAGGCTGAGTGTTTCCTTGACAACAAGAGGTTTTGGTTCGCAATTTCATATTCCTGCCACTAGAGTAACTAAATACATGAAGAACCAACGACATGCTTGAAAGTTTTTGTACTTCTCTGCAATTTTCGATCTTAAGATACTAAGATTAACATCGTAAGAAAATTGCACACGACTATTCATCGATTCTCCGACAAAACATTTCGTATTAATTTTCCTAGGAACAATCCACCTTCTACATTAGCTCACCGCCGTAATAACGATACTGCAATTCTTTGGGCTGGTACTTGGTTTCCCAAGACCTTTCTACGATCCACGTACTTAACCGATGGGAGATGAAACATCGTGTACTGCACGATCCTCTCTGTAGTCTTCCGTCGAGGATATACCTCTTTCAGTCTTTCAGTTTGGATTCTAAGACGAACTTTGATCTGTGACGACTTGTACAAATCATGTATCAAATCACATTTATAAGTAAGCACTTTTGAAATGAAACTATTAATGCGCAATTTCTACGTGACACGAGTGAAGCAATTTTTTGTTAATGAAATACATCATCTATATGATGGAGGCCATACTCCATAGCAATACTTTGTCGTTTCGGATACTGAGAGAGTTCACAAGGTTATTATTACAAATCTTGACTATCAACTATATTCGACAATATCTATATATTAGCACATCCGCATTCATGGTTTTCACCCGCTAGATAGGTTGAAGATTCCCCATCAACTAGGATCGCGCACACACTTGAGCCAAGCATTATCCAATTGTCGACATGACCATAGGAAGCGTTGACAAAACCATGACCTACTCACTCACCATTACCATGTATGTTTTACTTTGCCATTTTTATGTTCTCTAAAACCAGATGGTTGTAGGAAAAGATCAGGTACCATCGAAACAATATGGGATAGGGGATTAGGAGGCAGCAGGGAAAGTGGTGTGACGCATCCCGTTAAATTATTTTCTGGAATGCATCAAGTCGGCGCATATGAGCTGAGACCGAGGCCTATACGTTGTCCAATGGTGAGAAGGGATTCATCGGACGATGCCATGGACCGGAAACGCCATAGTCCGTGTGGATGCGCATGGAGCTTAAAGACGGCTGCCTTGGAGACCAATGGCGCGCACCACAGCCCGTTATGTACCGGAGCAGCACCAAGATGTACTGTGGTATGCATGCTCATAGGAGTCAGGCACCAAAAGAAGTCCAACGTCAGCGGCGGCATGTCGCCGTACATTCTGTGTCAAAGATAGGATGCCAAGCCTGCAGTGGCCCCAGCCCTACACCGTACAAAAGTATCATGTGTGCGTCACAGTTTAGTGTGCGTTATTTGTGTAGTCTCAATATTGTTTGGCGAAAGAAGTATAGCACCCCCTCAACTCTGAAGTGGAGCACTTAATCCCCTGATGTTTGCAAAACCGTGGAATTGACCCCCTCCCCCGTGCTAAGCAGTTTTCCAGCCCTGTTTTGCGTACGTGGCAGTCTGGCAGTGGGGTCGTCCGTCTTTTATACTGTGCTTACTAGTTGAATGCCCGTGCGTTGCTACGGGAAACCATAACAATATCACTCTAGTTATATTTATCCCACTCCATTGTAAGACTTTTAGCTCGGTCCGTTTCTTCGCTCTTGTTTCCATGCCGTCACTCTATTTCACACCATATAGCTCACTTTGACATATTAAGACATCACTTATAATGCGTGTCATTTCTGTTTTGTATGCGTACTCACGTGTAGGTGTGTTTTTCCTAACAAATCATATTTTGGACTAACCAGGCTTTTAAAACAAATGCTTCATGTGATTTTTTAGATCTGGACTATTTATTGCAATAGCCCTGTCAAAGAAAGTGAAGCATGTATTGAAAAAAATAGGTTTTTCCCCTGAAATTTTAAAAATTCATTCACAAAGTCCTTTGTTATTTTATCCCTCCAAGACGGTATAGTCTTCAGGCAGCACATCGCTAACTAATATTTTTAAGATCTTGTCTCAACTATCAAGTTTTCATAGAACATGCCCGGCTCCCTGGCCAATGAAAAACACTGGACCAAGTTAAAATAAACATATCACCAGACCTTCCGAAAATCCATCATGTCAAGAGCACATTAGTCAGATGGGCATCATAGTGTCCGAAAATCCATCATGTCAAGAGCACATTAGTCAGATGGGCATCATAGTGTCGGTCGCACCCAGTGTGGAACGTGCAGGGGCCATCCTCTTCCTGATGCCACCATTCATCTACTCACGCACCGCCTGCGTGCAACTTCTTAGTAGGACGAGAACAAGAGCTAGAAGCGCCAAAGTCCCGATGGCACGAAACCTTGTCTTCGTCTACCAATTGGCAAGTGGATTTAGTACAATGCAAAATAGGGTAGATCGGTAGGAATTCCCTAAAACCAAACCATGGTAGGAGGACTGGAAGCTCATTTGTGAAGAATCCAAAGAGTAAGCTGAAACCAAATAATTTTTAACTGCAGCGCAAAATAAAAACCTTCTGCTCTAATCATGAAACAATCATTCACAATATTGGAAATGAACATACTTCAAGGAGAAAATACCAAAGGAGCACACTTGAAAAGGGACCTAAGAAAAAACAATATAAGTAACCATGAAGTGGCACACTGAAATGAAAAACAATGATTTCTAATAGTTTGTGGCAGAGTGATATGAAGTGACACGGATGAAATGAAAAATAAATTTGAAACAAATTAAGCCCAGAGATTGTATGACTAAATAACTATTCAACTACTTCGGTTTTTTATGCACACCAACTTCTTGCACAGTCAAATTGAAAAAAAAATGCATTTGAATTGAATATTGATTGGTTGAAAGAAATGACCCGAGTGACACAAAATTTATACTTGTATCTAATAGGGAAAATGAACACAATCAAGAACTTCACCACATGATTTTTCGGACTGTTGGTCAGAGGAAAACATCAAAATTTCTATGGCATCATTCAATGACAGATATCATATGCCTGGCCACTGCAATCAGATATTTCGCCTGTACAAAGGAACACATGGAGAACACAATCAGGAATTTTACCAATGAGCCAAGTAGAAACATAATTTAGACACAATCACCTAATATTTCAGAAAGAAGGTTCATGAAGTAGAAATATTTCTTGTGTAGAACCATACTTTTTCTGGTATGTTCCGATTCCGATAGACTTGTCGTTCAGGTTGCAGGATTAACATAGTGCATCACACAATAGGCAAAGAGTGGTCCAGAGTTCTCTGTCACAATAAAATTCACATAGCGAAAACTACTTATTTCAAATATGTTTTATGCTCAAGCTGTATTCGTATAACGTTCATAAGGGCTCATAAAAGTACACAATATATGGAATTATATTTGATGATGAGTCTAGTGAGACCAGATTCATGTGATCGATCCACAAGAAATATTTTCGCGGAACAAAATAAAGTTTGTTCAATACCCGTGTAGTATTGGGTTTAGGCACCAATCTTCTTGGTCCTAGAATCTTACCCAAGGTGACAACCTGAAAATAAATGAATAGCTGAGGTTGAAAATCAACTGAAGAAGGATCATGGATCATACTGTAAGTTGTTGTGACAATTAAATATAGCTCTATTGAGCCTGTAGTCTTGTATTCAAAACTTTTGTGTTTTACCAACATTAACAATTTCACCTGAAATATGTTTAGATTTAAGTGAGCCAATTCCGAAACTAGCATAGACAGTAATGCTTTGGACTTACTAAAACAAAGGAAAACAATTTTTCTTCCATATGAAAATCTGCAGAGTAGAGATACAGAGATTAAAGATGTTTGCATAAAGGAAGCAACTTAATTCAAACCTTCGCAAGCATCCAATCTGAAAAATGACTGTTGAAACAAGCAAACAAGCAGGTCACGGAATAAAAATAAGCAAGAGCATAGAAGAAGTGGAGATAACCCAAGGACAAATGGCACTTCAGATTAACATAAGAGACAACACAATGAAAACAAAGGAATAGTAGATTAGCGAAGAAGCAGAGGGAACGCAACCCATGCTTAATACATCTTTGTCCTTTGCGTGCATCCAGTTGGAAGCGAAGTCGCATTTATACTAAAAACTGGATATAAAGGTTAAACATATCTTCTTACGACAAGGAACAACACCAAAGTATCCATTGGGATTTCATTAAACCAATTAGGAAACAACAGTAGATAATAGCTTAACTTTTCAAGAAAAAATCTCCCTGGGATACCATCAGGCATATGTCCAAATTGCCTTGAAAAACTCCAGATGCATAAAAACCTGTCACCCTGCAACCAGTGTCCTTGTGGTACCTAAAATTATATAACATCTTATTGTATGTGAATAAATCATTCTTTGGCTAGGTTAACAGTACCGCAAGATGTAAGAGAAAAGACAAGTAAGTCCAATAATTCCACAAAACTGTACATGTGAATGGAAAATTATAAGAGCACGACCCTGTCAACAAAAGAGAAGAAGTAGGAGCAGTACCTGCACCTGCCGGACCTGTACAGGCTGTGGAAGGCTGGGCTAACGAGGACCTGGTCAAGCCGGCGCCGTAGGTGCTGGAGAAGGAGCAGGCCAACCGCCGCCTCGTCACCCCCGCCGGGCATCGTCAGTGTGCAACCCCATCGCGCCGAGGCGCTGCCTCCTCATCGCATGCGAGCCGAAATCAAGGAGCATTGCCGCTGCTAGACCTCATCGCGCCCAAGCATCTAGACGCTGTTAGCAATAATAATCTTGATTAGGTAAGTGTCCTAGTAGCATGTTCTAGTCTGATTAGGAGTTGGACCATGGACGTGTTCTGACCTGGTCTGAGTAGTACTAGTTAGTACTTGTGTTAGGAAATAGAAGTCCTAGTTAGAGTTGAACTAGTAGTATACGTGAGTTTAGATACCTAGTACGAGTAGGTTTATGTTGGCTGCCCACGTGTATATATGTGCACCAGGTGGTAGCTTTATAAGCCAAGAACTTGTATCGTAAGTTTGAGAAGAAAATAGACAAAAAGAACGGGCACGATAAGTGCCCTTGGCAAAGGTTTTTCGTGCGTGTTTGTTCGTCTAGTTTGATGTGATTCGATCCTGTGGGGAATCCCAACAATTGGTATCAGAGCTAGGTCGACGATTTGAGGGCACGCTTGCCCCGGGGAGGCGACCCGTACTAGCGCCTCGGGGCGGACGATCGTCGTTTGGTGGAGCGACACGGAGGAGACGGCGGGGAGTTGTCGTCGGCAAGGCGGTGGAGGTGGATGATCGTTGAGGGAGAGGTGGTGCCGACGTGCGGTGCCGGGAGTCTCGTCAAGATTGTCAACCGAGTGTTTAGATGAGTCGAAGTGTGTGTGCACGTTTGCACGTGTAGGGCCTCGTGTCAGTGAGTCGTCGGTGTGTCCAAGTGCTCGTCTCTGTGAGGATCTGTTGCAGCTGAAGCGTCGCGGTTGAGGGACTGTCCGGTGTGATTTATCACCATTTACGAAGGCGCAAAACAAGATGGCGTGTGGCTATCAGCGCGCCTCAACCAGGTCTACATGTCTCGACGAGAGGATCAGTTCAAGTGTGAGGGGGCGGTAAACCAGAGAAGGTGAGTCTCTTCAATGAGGCCATGACTCTACATGAGGCTGGAGTGTATGGTGTAGTCCACGAGGAGTCTGCATGTATCACAGCTAGGTGGATGGAGTGATCCACGGGTGGTGTTTACCACAAGGTTTCTAGCGTGGCTGGGTAGTCCGAATCATGTCTGAGTTGGTCCGTAAAATTTGCCAAGTCAAAATTGGGGAGAGCCAATTAGACTTGTCGTGGTGCGAGACGTAGACAAAGACGCAAATTTGCAGGGAGTCAAGATCAGAGAAGCACAGGAGACCTAGAGTCAAGATTAGGGAGAGATTGTTAGCAATAATAATCTTGATTAGGTAAGTGTCCTAGTAGCATGTTCTAGTCTGATTAGGAGTTGGACCATGGACGTGTTCTGACCTGGTCTGAGTAGTACTAGTTAGTACTTGTGTTAGGAAATAGAAGTCCTAGTTAGAGTTGAACTAGTAGTATACGTGAGTTTAGATACCTAGTACGAGTAGGTTTATGTTGGCTGCCCACGTGTATATATGTGCACCAGGTGGTAGCTTTATAAGCCAAGAACTTGTTTCCGTGAGTTTGAGAAGAAAATAGACAAAAAGAACGGGCACGATAAGTGCCCTTGGCAAAGGTTTTTCGTGCGTGTTTGTTCGTCTAGTTTGATGTGATTCGATCCTGTGGGGAATCCCAACAGACGCCTCCTCCCACGAATGCGAGCAGGCGCACCAGCAGCAACGGTGCATTCCGGGACGGGGCCTTTGAGGCTAAATCTTTGAGATCCGATACAGGAGATATTGGAGATTTCTGGGCGGTGCTGCGCAACGGTGGAGATGAGGGGCAGTGTCGGCGTCGGTGGTGATGAGGAGTGGCGTCCAACAAGCAAGTTGTGACGAGCAACAGCTGGAAACATTAGTTTTATTCCTCTGGACCAAATCGCTCTGGCTATTCATGAAAATGGTACGCAAGGTATTCTTTCAGAGAAATCATCAAACACCTAGTGTGCAACACGTGCGTGTGTTCTACCTCACCTGGTGGGGACTGGAGAGGAAGTAACCTTTAAGGGGATGCAGAACGAGAGGCCCTCATCTACCTCCTCCGGAGGAGCCGCGAGTGCAGGGCAGTGCACGAGCAGAGATCTGCGGCATGTTCCGGAGCCCCCGCCGCCGGTTGTATTCAGGCCCAGCTTCCGATGGAAGGATCGTGACGGCACTCGGTCCTTGAGAGGGCAGTGCAGTCCTGGAAGCGGCGGTGACGACCCGTTTCAGGAGGGGGGAGATTTGTGGCTTCCAGTATGGACGAGCGGAGGCAGACTAGGAGAAAATGCTGGCAGCGGCGCCACTCCTGGGCATCATCACGGAAGAGAACATAGACGACGTGTAGGAAGGGGGAAGAGACGAACGAGATCGAGCGAACGATGGTCGAGCGGACGACAGTTCGGGAGAAGTACCAACGTACAAACTCCCATTTAATAGTAAAGACTCATGCTCACTATATTGGCCGCGTCCACGCATGTGATGTCCAAATTGGCCTACTTCCGGCCACCAGGGTTAAGACGTTAAGCATACATAGAAAGAAAAAAAAAATGCTTCATGCCTACTTGCCGACCTCGATTACAATATTTATGGTGCCAATTTTATGTATTTGATTATTTTAAATTTTAGTTTAGGATATATTTCGATCACCACCGAAATCAATGAATTTCAGTGATTCCAGTTTGCAACTCAACCAAAAGATTGAAAAAATTCTGATTGTAAGATACTAAGATTAACATCGTAAAAAAATTGCACACGACTATTCATCAGTTCTCGGATAAAACATTTCGTATTAATTTATGAAAGAATAACCCACCTTCTGCAATGGCACACTGTCGACATGTTGGTACTTGGTTGCCCACGACCCCTAGTGGACAACATGCCTTGGTCTGCCCCCTTTAGTGCTGGTTGTGTTCTCTAGTCACGGTTCCAACCGGGAGGGGGGCGAACTCGGCTAGCTGAGAGCCAGTATCGGTTGTTTTCAGGCCTTTAGCCCCTGTTGGAGACAGAAATCGGGACTAAAGGGCCGTGGGCCAGGCTGCAGCCCGACGCAGACCTCTAGTCTCGGTTTATGTCAAAAACCGGTACTAGAGGGGGGCCTTTTGTCCCTGTTTCTGATACCAACCGGGACTAGAGATCTCCAGCCCCCATCTGCCATTTGGCTCACTGTCTTCTCACTCTGAGGCTCAATTTCATCCCCAATTGCTCCAAAATTCGACAAGATTTTGTGGTGGAGCCAATATCAATTGGTCTAAAATGTTAGCAATTTCATTCTCTCATCTCTCACTCTAATTGTGTGTCATTTAATTATCTAGGGTAGTGTGATTAGTGGATTTAAGTTTATGTGGAAATGTTATATTTTATTTGATTTACTTGCAATTTGAGCTCAAATTAACTCCTTACTTTGTTTATTAAGTTAGTGGTAGTGTTAGTTAGTGTGTTAGCTCCTTACTTTGGTTAGTGGTAGTGTTAATTAGTGTGTTAGCTAGCTAGTGTGTGGGGTATGGTTCGTCTTAGTGTTAATTAATTAGCTAGTGTGTGTGCTAGGGTTAGCTAGGGTGTGTCTTAGATAGGTTTTAGTGTTATTTTAGTGGTAGCTAAGTTTAGTTTATTGTTTTAGTGTGTAAACTTCTTAAAATTATTAGTTGTATGATTTAAAATTGTTATTTATATAATATTTATTTGATTGTATTTTATATATAGTGACATGGTTTTCATATGCGCCCTCGTGAGCCCTCATCCGGTCTATGATTCGGATGTGGTATTATCTTTCATAACTATTTGTTTCATTTAGAGTTTATGACAATTATGCCGACCAAATTGACATAGATATTTTTATCTAGGAGGTATGTGAACCGGAAATTCCAACCGACCCTATTATTGAGAGATTAAATTTAGTTGAAGAAGAAAACAACTATTTGAAAAAAAAGTCGAAATGAATTGAAGAACCGAAGATGAAATTGGAGTTGGATGTTGTCGATATCATCGATAAACACAATATCGAGATGGATGCAATGCGCTTGAAGATTAGAAATTAAGCCATTAATAAAGAGGCTTGGTATCATTACGATGTTAGATCATTTTTTTACATTAGTTGCGATTTTGTTCGCATTTATAATGTGGGGATTTATTTGATTTATATTCAATTTGAGCTCAAATGAAATAATCTATATTTGTTTTAATATGATGAATTTGTATTATTTTGTTCACTTCCCTATTCATGATATATATGATGAAGATAAACCGGCAATGGATGTACGGTGACCGACGCTCTCCCGATTTCATTACTGGCCTGCATTATTTTCTGGGCGTGGCTGAGGCAACCAAGCAGAATGGTTTTATGTGTTGTCCATGTGGTGTATGTAAGAATATGATGAACTACTCTTCCTCAAAAACGATTCACACACACCTACTTACGTTCGGTTTCAGGTCCGGGTATAATTGTTGGACGAAGCACGGAGAAGAAGGGGTTATAATGGAAGACGGTTAGGAAGAAAAGGATGATGACAACTATCATGCATGGTTTCATGAATACAGTGATACTACTGCAATGGAGGAAAAAGCTGAAGAAGAGGCACCAGAGGAGCTCGTTGATGATCTTCGTCGGTCCATCGTTTACACACAAAGAGAATAAGAAAGTGCAAATGAGAGGTTTAAGTTAGAGCGCATGTTAGAGTATCAGAAAAAAAAATACCCAACTTATCGAGATGGCAACACAAAGCTTGGTAGCACACTGGAATTGCTACAATGGAAGGCGGGGACTAGGTTATGAAGGGAATATGCCCGAGAGTCAATAATAAAATGGTTATTATCTTATTCCCTGTTTGTGATAAATGTTTATTTCTCATGCTAGAATTGTATTAACCGGAAATGTTGATACATGTGTGTTTAATAAACAAACAATGGTTCCTAGTAAAGCCTCTCTTTTAAATAGCTCGTTGATTAATAGATGATCAAGGTTTCCTGATCATGAACATTGGATGTTGTAAATAACGGGGTCATGTCATTAGAAGAATGATGTGATGAACATATACCCAAAGTGTATATAGCAATGTGGTCAATTCGTTATGTTTACATTGTTATATCAAACATACGAAGTAACTTATTCCTTAGACCATGAGATCATGCCAATCACTGATACCGGAAGGGTGCTTTGATGTCATCAAACGTCACACCGTAACATGGTGACTATAAAGTTGTCGTTAGCTATTCAGAAAGTATTAGTTAAGGATCATGGATCAAGAGTGGGATTTGTCCATCCAAAATGACGGAGAGATATACTCTGGGACCTCTCGGTGATATCGCATCGATACCGCTTGCAAGCACGTGATATGATCACAAGGATGTTATATCATGGGAACGAGAAAAGATTACTTGTCGGTAACGAGATTGAACAAGGTATGGTTGATACCAATGATCAAATCTCGGACAAGTAAAATATCGTGAGACAAACGGAATTAGTCACGACGTTGATGGTTCACACGATCACGAGAGTCATCGTTGAATATATAGGAGTCATCACGGATCTCCAGATCCCGTTGTTGATTATTGATCAGAGAGGAGTCTCGATCATGTCTATCTTATTCACGAACTGTAGGGTGACACACTTAAGGTTCGATGACGCGTTTGAGAGGATACAAAACATCGAAGAATATTTTGGGCAACACCAAAATTGTTTCGGGGAAAATTGAAATAGTTCAAGGGGTTTTTCGTCAAATGGTTGTTAATAGAATTAAAAAATGATTCGAGGTGCTATATGCAAAAGTTTGTTAATAGAATTAACAAATGCTGAAATAAAGAAATAAAAATGTTTTATTTATTTATTAAAGAAAAACTCTTGGATTTTCTAAGTGGAGTTTTAAGGGAAAATGAGTGGGTGTGAGTGGAGTGTCCAGTCACATGATGAAGGAAGAGGTGGGGGCACACCATGGGGCTGGCCGCACCCCCTTGGGCTGCCTCCCCACTCTCCTGTAAAAAGAGGGCATGAGCTCCCTCTCTCACACACACTTGTCCCACCTCATTTCCTCTCCACCCGCTGCTCCATTCCATGGTCTCCGGCTTGGCGAAACCCTGACCGTGGGATTCTTCACCACCATCACGTCATCGTGTTGCTGGAGTTCCGAGGGATCCTCTACTTCCGCGCCCCGCTGGATCGAGGGAACGGAGGTCGTCATGGACCGTACGTGCGACCGATCACGGAGGCACCGCCGGATTGCGGTGCACATTTTCTCGTTTTCGGGATCGGTGTGAGTACGACTATGCCAACAACGAGATTTGATCTCGTAACGCTTTGTGTCTTCGAGGGTATGTGTTCTCCTTAACTCTCTCTTTGCCCGTTGCACTTCGTCCCCTAGATTAGATCTTGGCCTTTCAGGTGTCTCTCGCGTTGGAAATTATTTGTTTTCTATGCAACGACCCCTTCAATGGTATCAGAGCCGGATCTATGCGTAGATAGTTTGTACGGGTAGAACACATAGGTGTATGTGGGCGTTGATGATCATGTTATTACCTCCTTGATTATTTTATGATCTTAGTGGCATAGTGGGATGAAGCGGCCCAGACTAACCTTACATGTCCACGTACATGAGACTTGTTCCACAACTGACATGCAACTTGTATTGTATAAGTGGCTTGCAGGTGTCTGTTTCTCCTACTATACTTAAGATCTAATCTACGAAGGGTTGTTAAAAATGTGTTTATCAACACTGTGGTTGATGTTCGTAGGTATGAACGTTTCTATCCTCAAAATCCCTAAGCCACGTAAAATATGCAAAAATAAATTAGAAGCGTCTAACTAGTTTTTGCTGGGCATGTGATGTGATATGGTCAATGTTACAAATTTGATTATGAGATGATCTCTTTTGTAAATTTTTGATATACCGGAAGGTATCCATATGGTTATCTTATTTTTTATGGACAATCAAGATTGGGGTGCCATGGTACTTTGTACCACACCGGTGGAATGATGGAGATCATACCATGATGCACATGATGAAGATCAAGTCCAAGGAGGACCATATCATATCACGTTATCCTTACATGTGATGTCTGTGATTTTAATCCTTTTATGCATCTTGTTTTGCTTAGATAGCGACGGTAGCATTATAATATGATCCCTCTCACTTAATATCAAGATAATAATGTGTTCTTCCTCAAGTATGCACCGTTAAGAAAGTTTGTCGTTTCGAGACACCGCGTGATGATCGGGTGTGACAGACTCAACGTTCGCATACAACGGGTGTTTTCAAGCCTAGCATGTACAGACATGGCCTTGAAACACATGCAATACTACGGTTCTACTTGGCGAGCCTAGCATATACAGACATGGCCTCGGAACACGTAACCGAATGGTAAAGCATGAGTCATATGGATGATATGATGAACATGTCGATGTTCGCCTTTGAAGCTACATCATCTCACGTGATGATCGGTTTTGGTGTAGTGAATTTGGTTCGTGTAATAACTAAAGACGACTAAGAGGGATGTTGTTTTTGAGTGGGAGTTCATGGCATAATTTTGAATTAACTTGAACTTATTTATCATGAACAACCATTCAAAGTGAATTTGCACAAATTGTAGTATTCATTCGCATCCACATAACTACCTTACAACTAGATTGTTAATTGAGATATAACTGTTATGATCTGGTAAAAATCATTTAAGATTGGTACCGTATTAGTGAAATTGAAAATTGAGTCCTATTGTAGATTTTTGGTATTTCGTACTGGCTCCATATGGTTAATGATTGATTGATCTAGAGAGGAAATAATTCCTACGTTGAATCCATAGTCATGGTTGCTTCCATATTAATTTATCTTCAAACGAATGTTTTGTTGATCAAGGTGATTTAGGAACTGAAAAAGAGTTACTTTCAAAAACAATCAATTGAAACATATATTGATATCTAGAAACTTATTTGTAGCAACATGACTGAGTATAATTTATTGTGACAATGTTTGCTTATATTATCTGAATATATGCAATGATTCAAGACGCTAGGCGTTTGAATATTCCAAGAAGTTGGGCGCTAAAAATTATCCTCTAAATTTCTTCCTTCGAGCTATAGTAGATTAATCATAAAATTGTTATGATGGGATGGATTAAAAGTATGGGTAAAGTCGTTTACCTTACTTGGAGATTGCTAAGAGTGGAATCTAGAAGAATACTATTAATATGGTGATATTAGTAGAACAATCAAACTCAAAGTATGACTCAATGGGTGATAGTATATGACTAAGCTAGTATGACTGGCATTGTTTGATGTTGAATGATTCTTCTATAAAATAAAGGGAAAAATAGAATTACAAAAAGATATATGGCAGAAAAAGAAGATAACTGGAAAAGTCCAGCTCAGGAGTATATGCTTGATATACAAGTTATAGATGTATTACTAGTTAACAAAGTATTTTTGAGTATTTTGATACCACATTGGTTGGTATGAGTTGTCATAAAAAGCAACGCAATGCAAGAAATACAAAGCCCCAAAAGAAACTAGTAATAGATGTGGAATCGATAATGACAAGAACATAAATAAAGTGTTATTGTGTTTATTGTCGTATCGAACCAAACATTCAAGATTTATTTTAAGAACTTAATAAGTTGTTATTTTGTTCTGGTCTTTTGTGAGAACAAATAATATTGTTCAAAGTATGACCATATTCCATAATTGATGGATGTGTTAATATAAATCATGTTGGTAAAGTAAACATCTATAAGACTAAATGCTAAACGTTACAAGACGTAAAAGAGTTTCACTTAAATTGTGACACCACCATTTTAGTTCATATCGGAAAGGAAAACATGAAGGAAATCCATATTGATGGACTTCCGGAGTCATTTTGTTTTGAATAAATTGACGCTTGTGAGACCATTTCCAAAAGATGACTAAAAATTCCGTTCATAGGCCAAAGTAGAATGGGCGACTAATTTAGTGGAGATTATACATATTGATGTATATAATCCATTATGTATAGTCATGTACGGTGAGTTAATTTTTCCTTCATAAAATTATGTCGATGATTTGAGTAGATATGTAAGTATATATTTAAAGAGAACGGAATTTGACATTTTTAATTGGTTCAAAAGGTTTTTAATATAAAGTAAAAATCAATGTATCAAGATAATCAAGTATTTATGATTGGATCATAAAGGACAAAGTTTGAGTTACAAGTTTAGCAAAAAGATCTGAGAAGTTGTAGAACTGTTCTACAACCTATACTTCTCGAATACCCCACATTAGTTTGGAGTATTCAAGAAACAAAATCAAACCTTGTTGGACATGGTAAGATTAATAAAATTGTCATTATAATTTTGTAGTTTATACATTAAGGATAACCGCTTTTACACTGAAAAGAGCACCATCATGATCCATTGAAATTGACAACATATAAGATATGGTTTGGGTAGTGACCCGAATTGTCATTTTCTTAAGTTTTGGTGTGCATAGCATGTGTAAAATGTTTACAACCAAAATGGGATAAATATATGTTTATAACGTTATCCCAACGAATCCATTGGGTATTTCTCCTATCACCGACCAAAGACAAATGTTGTTTGTCAGAAAGGGTTGATTTCTCGAGAAAGTAGTTCTTGCGAAATAAGTAAGTGGGAGGACAGTACAAACTCAACGAGATTAGAGAATCTTCGTTACCATGTCAAGAGTAGCGCAGCACAGGAAGTTGTTCCAGAGTTTCCTATTTTGACAAAGTAGAAGACACTACATGTGTTGTAGATACTTCCGATGAGTTTGCGTACTGAACCACAAAAGTCCTAAAACTTTGTACTTAGACCAACTTGTGGTTTAAGAGTAAAGTGTTGTTTTGACAACAAAAAGACCTGGACCTTATAAAGGAAGCAAATGATGGGCCTTGACTTCGTGAAATTGACTATGAGTCATTATATCCGCCATAGTATCCTTGTATGAATATCAAGTATGTGACTTGGTAGTCCTTTCGATAGGCTTGATGCCTAACGATAGCAAAAGGGTCTATATAGCGAAAAAGACATGGATTTTTACATCCTTTGAAAGTTGTACTTATCGAAAAGTAGTTTTCGACGAAGTTCAAAGAGTTGACTACTACAAGATTTTGATCTTCCGTAGTGATGCTTAGTCTTTGCGGATAGTTCTAGCAAAGTTACATATTATGATATGGATGTTGAATAACAAACCCAACTCTCTCGAGGAAGTTTGATCAAGAATGTGTACTTGACACAGTCTGAGAGTTTTGTAAAATTCAAAATGTTGCTAGAAAGGTATGCACACTTCAATGGTTGAATTGAGCATAACGAAGTTGAAATCTTTACCTTAATGAAGTTATCAAAAGAGTTTGATTTCATTAGGAACGATAAAGATTCTTGTAGAATTACAAGAAATTAAGTGGGAGCGCTATGACATATTTCCAATACTTTATGTAGATGAGACATGATTGATTGGAAAATATGTATTTTAAATTAACACGGTTAAGATTTTCTTATTGATAAAAGGCTTAGAAGATATTGGGAATCGATATCTATAAAAGATGGATTGAAGCACCTGATATGATTGAAGCCAAATTACATAAAGAAATATTGAAGTAAGTCAATATCGAAATGACAAGATGGAGTTCTTGTCACATGGAAAATAATTGAGCAAGATTCAAGTGTTTTGACACATGATGAGCATCATTGAAATTGAGATTTCTAAGTCATGTTTCCATGCTATGCACACAACCAGATGAGTCCTATGCTATAAAATATTATAGTAGGATAATTCATATGACGATTAGACAACAGTGGGAGAGATCCTTGTGTCATTTTAGAAATGCTAAGGATATGTTTTCCTATGTAGAAATGACAAAATATTAGTTGTAATATGTTACACTAATAGTCTTGTCATTTATTCAAGTAATTTTATCTCAATTAAAATACGTGATGAAGGGTAGCACAATAGGCTGGAAGAAAGTTCCATGATGGATTTGAAAGAGTTTCAAAATTAAAATATTGTGACAGATACTACAACAAAGGCTAAAGTATATCGTTGTGTTGACAACTGATAGTAAGCGTATTTTGTGTCAAGGAGTTCTTTACTGAACTTGGTGAATTTTCAAGAATGCTGACACCATGAAGCTACATTTTCACAATGTTAGTAACATTAGTTTAAGCTGAGGAATTAAGGTATAACCGGAATTTGGTGAGTTTCCAAGAATTCTAACACTATGAAGCTACATTTTCACAATGTCACTGACATCGGTTTAAGCTGAGGAATGAAGGTTTCACCGAATGACCATATATATACAAAGTCATCTCATTAGAGAATGAGTGATGCGTGTAGATGCAAAGAACATGCAAATACAATAGGACCTGAACATTTCAGATCTTCTTGATGATGTTTACCACAAGCGAATCATGGTAATAACACTGGAACGCCATATGTGTTAAGTGCTTAAAGACTAGATTATTGACTCTAGTGCAAGTGGGAGACTGAAGGGAATATGACCGAGAGGCAATAATAAAATGGTTATAATCTTATTCCTTGTTTATGATAAATATTTATTTCCCATGCTATAATTGTATTAACCGGAAACGTTGATACATGTGTGTTTAATAAACAAACAATGTTTTCTAGTAAAGCCTCTCTTTTAACTAGCTGGTTGATTAATAGATGATCAAGGTTTCCTAATCATGCACATTGGATGTTGTTAACAACGGGGTCATTTCATTAGAAGAATGATGTGATGAACATATACCCAAAGTGTATATAGGAATGCGATCAAGTCATTAAGTTTACATTGTTATATCAAACATACGAAGTAACTTATTCCTTAGACCATGCAATCATCTCAATCACTGATACCGGAAGGGTGCTTTGATGTCATCAAACGTCACACCGTAACAGGGTGACTATAAAGGTGCCGTTAGGTATTCAGAAAGTATTAGTTGAGGATCATGGATCAAGAGTAGGATTTGTCCATCCAAAATGACGGAGAGATATACTCTGGGCCCTCTTGGTGATATCACATCGACACCGCTTGCAAGACCGTGATATGATCACAAGGATATTATATCATGGGAATGAGAAAAGAGTACGTGTCGGTAACGAGATTGAACAAGGTATGGTTGATACCAATGATCGAATCTCAGAAAAGTAAAATATCGCGAGACAAAGGGAATTAGTCACGGCGTTGATGGTTCACAGGATCACGAGAGTCATCGTTGAATATATAGGAGTCAACACGGATCTCCAGATCCCGCTGTAGATTATTGATCGGAGAGAGTCTCGATCATGTATATCTTATTCAAGAACCGTAGGGTGACACACTTAAGGTTCGATGACGCGTTTGAGAGGATACGGAATATGAAAGAATATTTTGGGCAGCACGAAAATTGTTTCGGGGAAAACTGAAATAGTTCAAGGGGTTTTTCGTCGAATGGTTGTTAATAGAATTAATAAATGATTCGAGGTGCTATATGCAAAAATTTGTTAATAGAATTAACAAATGCTGGAATAAAGAAATAATATGTTTTCTTTATTTATTAAAGAAAAACTCTTGGATTTTCTAAGTGGAGTTTTAAGGGAAAATGATTGGGTGTGAGTGGAGTGTCCACTCACATGATGGAGGAAGAGGTGGGGGCACACCATGGGGCTGGCCGCACCCCCCTTGGGCTGCCTCCCCCCTATCCTATAAATAGAGGGCATGAGCTTCCTCTCTCACACACACTTGTCCCACCTCATTTCCTCTCCACCCGCTGCTCCATTCCATGGTCTCCGGGTTGGCGAAGCCCTGATCGTGGGATTCTTCACCACCATCACGTCATCATGCTGCTGGTGTTCCAAAGGAACCTCTACTTCCGCGCCCCGCTGGATCGAGGGAACGGAGGTCGTCATGAACCGTACGTGTGACCGATCACAGAGGCACCGCCGGATTGTGGTGCACATCTTCTCGCTTTCGGGATCGGTGTGAGTACGACTACGCCAACAACGAGATTTGATCTCGTAACGCTTTGTGTCTTCGAGGGTATGTGTTCTCCTTAACCCTCTCTTTGCCCGTTGCACTTCGTCTCCTAGATTAGATCTTGGCCTTTCGGGTGTCTCTCGCGTAATAAAGTTTTTGTTTTCTATGCAACGACCCCTTTAGGTTATCTGACAAGGGATTTGAGAAGTTATTGAAAATAATGAATAAAAAGCTTCCAAAGGATAACGAATTGCCTGAGAGTACATACGAAGCAAAGAAGGTCGTCTGCCCTCTAGGATTAGATGTGCAGAAGATACATGCATGCATTAATGAATGCATCCTCAACCGCGGTGAGAATTACTAGATTTTGAACGCGTGCATGGTATGTGGTGCATTGCGTTATAAGATTAGATGAGACGACCCTGGTGATATTGAGGGCGAGCGCCCAAAGAAAAGGGTTCATGCCAAAGTGATGTGGTATGCTCCTATAATAACACGTTTGAAACGTTTGTTCATAAACAAAGAGCATGCCAAGCTGTTGCGATGGCACAAACAAGACCGCAAGAGAGACGCGATGTTGAGCCACCCCGATGATCGGTCGTAGTGGAGAAAAATCGAGAGAGAGTGCCTAACGTTTACAGCTGACACAAGGAACTTAAGATTTGGTCTAACTACAAATGGCATGAATCCATTTGGTGAGCAGAGCTGCAGCCATAGCACCTGGCCTGTTACTCTATGTATCTATAACCTTCCTCCTTGGTTGTCCAGGAAGCGGAAGTTCATTATCATGGCAGTGCTCATACAAGGACCGATGCAACCCGGTAACGACATTGATGTGTACCTAAGGCCATTAGTTGAAGAAATTTTACATTTGTGGGATGAAAAAAGTGTACGTGTGTGGGATTAGGAATTTGACATACTCGCGTTGTTGTTCGTAACCATCAATGATTGGCCTGCTCTTGCTAACATTTCAGGACAGTCAAACAAGGGATATAATGCATGCACGCACTACATAGATGAAGAATGTGTACCTAGGGCATCGTCAATTTCTTCCGGTCAAGCATCCCTTAAGATCGAACGACAAGCATTTGAAAGGTGAGGCAGATCACCGGAAGAAGCCTAGACACCATACTAGTGATGATATATATGCTATGGTCAAGGATTTATAAGTAATAATCTTTATAAAGGGTCCTGGCAAACAAAATGTTCCGAATGATGCTGATAGACAAACACCCTGTGGAAGAAGAAATCTATATTTTGGGTTCTACCCTATTGGAAAGTCGTAGAGGTCCGCTCTGCAATCGACTTGATGCATGTGACGATGAATCTTTGTGTCAACCTGCTTAGATTTTTGGGCGTGTATGGAAAGACAAAAGATACACTAGAAGCACTGGAGGACCAGCAACGTATGAAAGAATGAGACGGCCTACATACGGAGAACTTTCAAGGTCCTGCTAGTTACGATCTAACCAAAGAAGAGAAGGAAATATTTTTCGAATGCCTAAGTAGTATCAAGGTCCCGTCTGGATTCTCGCCAAATATAAAGGGAATAATAAATATGGCAGAAAAAATTCCAAAACCTAAATTCTCATGATTGCCACATGCTCATGTCGCAATTGCTTCCGGTTGCATTGAGGGGGCTTCTAACGGAAAATGTTCGAGTACCCATTGTGAAGCTATGTGCATTCCTCAATGCAATTTCTCCGAAGGTAATCGATCCAGAAAGTCTACACAATTTACAAAATGATGTGGTCTAGTATCTTGTAAGTTTCGAGATGGTGTTCCCACCATCCTTTTTCAATATTATGACACACCTCCTAGTTCACCCAGTCAAAGAGATTTCCATTCACGGTCATGTATTTCTACACAATATTTTCCCCTTTGAGAGGTTCATGGGAGTCTTCAAGAAATATGTTCATAACCGTGCTAGGCCAGAAGGAAACATCTCCAAGAGTTGTGGAATAGAGGAAGTCGTTGAGTTTTGTGTCGACTTTATTCCTAACCTGAAGTCGATTGGTGTTCCTGAATCGCGACACGAGGGGAGACTTTGTGGAAAACACACGCTAGGAAGGAAAGCAACAATAATTTTGGACGGACATTCAGTCAAGCGAGCACACTACACAGTTCTACACAATTCCACCTTGGTGGCTCCGTATATCAAGAAACACAAGGAAACTATATGCTCCAAAAACCGTGGGCAGTCTAACTCCTCGATTAAACATGAACACATGGTGACTTTTGGTGGTTGGTTGCAAACACATCTCATGAATAGCAACACTCTTGAAGACAAGATGTTCTTTTTGGCAAAGTCACCATCTTCGACTATATTAACTTTCCAAGGGTACAAAATCAATGAGAATACATTTTACACGAGCGCTCAAGATAAGAAGAGCACGAAACCAAAACATCGGTGTCCGCTTTGATGCAACAAACAACAATGGGAAAAAGGACACATATTATGGTTACATACAGGAGATATGGGAACTTGACTATGGAATTTCTTTTAAGGTCCCTTTGTTCAATAAATAGGAAAACTTCCTCCGTCAACATTGTCCGTGCTTCCAAGATGCATGTTTGTGTGGAATATGGGCACATTAAAACAAACTATGCCATGGATTAGGCCATAACACCCGTAATTTGGACCGAAACCCTAGAATGTTCGAAGGAGATAGCTCATTTTTGTGAACACATTTTCAACACAACTGTCGTATTCCAAGTTTACTATATTTTTTTTGGATACTACGACATATATAAGGACACCATGCGAAGGTCTCGCGTCATTTTGAGTTTATTTTTTTGAATTTTCTTGAATTTTCTAAGACGGTTTCAGGAAAAAGTCAAGACGCGGGCATGAACTTTCGTACCTAGGGGTTGAATATTGAGAAACTCTTGGTGTATCTGTGATGAAATAGGTAGTTGTGTACCTAGAAATTTCTTTTCAAGAAAATCAAGAGCAAATTTTGAGGCATATGTAGTTCAAATTTGACCCGTTTTGATCTGAATCGTCAGAAACTTGTGTTTTTCAAAAGAGGTGGATGGAAACCTTTTCTTAGAAAACAAATTGGTTACTTGTCTTCTCTATTTTTTCTGTGGCAATTTGAAGTTTGCAGAAATTAACAACGCGGCGACAGCTAATTAGATGCATGAAATAATTGTTCAGTGACATTACATGACTCATGTGAGACTTCCACGTGTTTTCACCCCTACTTTGTAGGTTCTAGGCCTTCCGTAAAATTTTCTGGCTATGATACATTGGTCACATTGCTCCCTATTAGGCCAGGTTTGGTTACGAGCGTGCCATTATCATGCCAGACAACATTAATTGTGTGCATAGGGTGCAACAACGGAAACAATCTCATTGAGAAACAAATAAACCTACCGTCAATGTAGTTTTCGCCAAAAAATGAAAACCTCCTGCTAAAACGCCTAGTTTGTGCGAAATTTTTTGTTCCCAACAAAAATGAAAATCAGCCTTTTTAAACTTCCCGCTAAAGTCTCTTGATAACTGCACACGAGGCCTCGACTTCCAATCTTAGCATAAACAACGGGCCGCCTTGTTTCGCGATTGGATCTTATTGCCGAGCGCCCTCATCGTCTTCACAACGCGGGACATGTCGACGTTGCCACCGGAGTATGGAACGTCAAATCTCTCAGGTTATTCCTTTCTAATCTGCTTTTCGTCCGTCTCGGTGATCTCACGTTTGTTCTATGGTCTCGATATTGGTTTTTATTCTCGGTTCTTCTCTGTGTTATTCTCTGTTCTTCCTCTGCTCTAAGCGTAAATCCGTGTATCAACACCTGGTCGATCATAGGTGTATCTGTAGTTCATGTGTGATTTGAGTTTTCCGTGCTGTGCTGAATCGTATTGACGATGGGAGACTCGTTATCCATGTGAATAGTGCCATGTAACTATTGTTTTATTTCAGATCTGCGAATTGACTGGTTTTTTGGGTTCTCATTTTTTCCTTCTATCTTACTGTAGACAAGCGAGGCCATTTGGAAAGTTAACCTGTTCTATGAAGATGAGGATAAAAATAACAAAGTTCTGGAAGCAAAAATGGACGCGAACGACGTGTGCTATATGGAATTGATCAATATGATTGAATGAGTTGGCTCAATGCCGTTCATCATTACCTCTACCGCGGGCTAAAAAATGCCCATGGCAGAGGAAAACTTGTTCCTATCGAGCATGAAACGGATGTGGAGCCATTGGTATATATGCACAATAATGATAAGAAGATCAACCTGTTTGTGTTTATGGAGAAGCCCATTGTTGATATAGCAACACAAGGGTCTCACCTTGATGATGAAAGTGGATCCACCAGAAAGAAGCGACCGTATGCTGTCACAGGTTATACTTTCAACCCAAATATCCAACACTCAACTCCTTCAATACAGATTTTAATAAATATTTTCACGATAACATTTTTATGCATGCTTTATCAAATCCACAATTCGATAAACATGCAGTTAGGGATGCAACCGATGAGGAACAAGATTCAAACGAAACAGAAGATACAGATTTCTCCTTTACCAATGGTACACAAGTTCATTAATTCTTAATCAGGTTTCTGAATTGTGCACAATGCTAATTATTTGTCCATTTATTGTTTACATGCTCGGTAAAGAAAGGATCTGTCACAATGACAAGTATTGAAAGTTTACAAGCTTATAAAAGAAAACATGGAAAATGTAGATCTGGTAATTTATTTTTGACATTTAAACTTTGTCTAAGATTTGCTATAAAGAACTCATAGCCTAGTATTTAGTGCCTAGGGGTATCAAAAATACCACACCACCAATCTTTGAAGGTGTTGCAAGCACTCCAAGACCTCGAAAGAATGTTGTGTAGCCCATGCCACTTCTTCATAAGGCTCCAAACTATAATACCATGTTGACAAACGAACAGAAAATGGGCCGTCGTCTCCGGTTCTTTGGTTACAAAGCTTGCAATTGACACAATTCGTCGATCCCCTCCTTTCCATATGGTCCTCGTCCCCACGTGACTTTGTAATATAAGAAAAGGAGAAAAATAATTGGCGGAGCCTAACATTTCCAAACCGAGAGCGGCATGTACGAAGATACGAGGCCGAAAAATTGCATTTTATAGGTCGTGGAAGAAGAGTGGATTAAGTTTTCGGTGAACTTACATTTAATCTCATCTCTAACCCCATTCACAAGATGGACATCTTGTAGCATAAAGCATAACTCAATAAATTCTAGAAGATGTGCAAGGTAGATACCGTTGGTCATGCTATTTTGATTGATCCAAGTTTTGTCAAGAATAGCATTGCAGACCGAAAAATTATTGCGCGCGGGAAGTGAGAAAATGGAGGGTGCCAAATACTTAGGTTTGATACTGTGTAGTCAATAAGAGTGCCAGTATCTCTCCCCGGTTCGTTCCAAGAAAGCCAAGACCATCGCAACCAAAGTGCATGTGAGAACTTAGCAGTGTCGAAGATGCTGAGGCCGCCGAGGGCAGTAGGTAGGCACACTGTATTCTAATTCACCTTGCACTTCTTGCCCGAGACTTCATCCAACTCCACTCAAAGATAACCACATTCAGACTTCATTATGGAATTGAGATATCATTGCCGGAGAACAAAAGATGTGAGAAAATAAATGCAGTAACTGAGCACGCGCCCTTCTACAGTTGAAAGACAAGAGTTTTGAATTAAATTGTTGTATGCCACCACCAGCAGCAGTAGAAGCAGTCGAAAGACTAGAGATTTGAATTAAATTGTTGCACGCCGGGCTAGGAATTCATAGCCATCACATTAGGAACAAATTAATACCTGGATAAGTAGTACGTATACCGACCATGCATCACTAATGAACGCTGAACTGGTGAGATATTCTTAATTGGTTGCAAGTTTCTCGTTGCAAAGTTGGGTTGACCGTTTCAGCACCTGCACGCAAGGAAATTGTCAACATTTTGGTATCGGCACTGACCGACAATTCTATTTGTAACATGGACTGATCGACACTTGTTGCATTCACAGTACCCGACTAGGTGTGAATGTGTGGCAGACTTCATTTCAATATATGTCTCTGTGTGTGTGTGTGTGTGTGTGTGTTTCCTTTTGCGATGGACCACATGCTGGGGAGCAAAGCATTCAACCCATGTCGCGCTCGAGGGTGCGAGTTGATGAAGAGCGAACGATTGGAGCCAAACTCCTAATTCTCCTTAGGTTTACTCATCATAGTCCTGATTCTCAAGAGCATAGCTGCACATGCCCCAGAAACCATTTATCCATAGTGTTGTTCTCTGACGGAGTAACATGTCTCTGTGTGAGAATATTCTGTTCTTAGTCCTGGATACATGCCTCTATGTTACGTGAGACTCTTGACTCCATGGGCCTATCTGTTTCCCACTTCATGTCTCTCATACTACATATATTGAAAATATACTTGTTGCTCATTGCCTTTATTTTGAATCCCTTCATTTTTTCTGTTATTGTACTCTTTCCGTCTCAAAATAAGTGTCACTGAGATCAATGTATCTACATGTATCGAAATACTAGATACATCTACTTTAACCCATTTCAACTAGACTTTTTCTGAAGACCAAGGGAGTAATACTTTCAATTTCTCATGGTTCATGCGTGCTAACCGTGATTCATGTTATTGGGTTTTGCGGTCAAATTGTGAGTCTTCATGTGTAGTTGTGTCAAAATGTGCGAGGTTATTGCAATTTGTAAGATGTAGCATGTTTCTCTCCCCTCCCCCTTTAATTGAATATGCAAGCTCCCTGTTGTTTGGGATAAAAAAAAAGGTGTTCAAAAGCAAAAAAAAAAAGAGGTACTCCCTCCGATCAATATCGATTATCACTTAATTATATCTATCTAGCACTAAAATATGTCTAGATACATCTGGTTTGACAATAATTGATATGGATTGGAGGGAATCGTGGAATAGTATTCCTTCCGAGGATTGATCACAGGACCTACACTATGGTCATGCCGACGTGTGTGGTTGAGGGTGTGTGCAGAACCTCGTTAGACACTTGCTGGATAGTATCATTTGGGCTGAAGGGAAGAGGAAGAAAATCGTGAAATGTAGTGAGCACTTAAGATTATATTTTCACATTCAGAAGGTAAAAAATTTCTACCTTTATTCACTTGCTAGCTAGCTAAGCAAGATCGTTTTATGTCATCATGTTTTACATACTGAAGGGTCACCATCGATATATATACGGGCACACACACTTCCACCAAGATTTTAACCATCATAATTATACATACATAGTATACCAGCATGCATCAGAGCAACCTACTAACTTTTTCAAGGATACGTCATGGATAGATGTATCGGTTTCATAGAAGAAGGGCCAAGAGGCCACAGTTTACAACGCGGTCGACACAGACGTCGAGAACGCACACCCACAAATCATACAAGGGACTACTCGCGGAACCTCCACCGCTCCACTAGCGCTAAGTCTGTCCTGAAGAGCCTCGCCGCCCTCCACCGGCTGGCTTCCTCCATGATTTTCCTAATCACCGCCTCCGCATCCGGCCGCAGGCTATCAAAGACGATACCGTTCCGGTGATTCCACAGGCACCAAAGAATGAGCCCCAACGCCGTCCAGGCCTCACGCCCAACCCCCTGCCCCGATTTGTCCGGAAGCCAATCCACCAAACGGTCATCAGGGCTGGGAATCTAGACTTCACGGTTCCAATGTCTTAGGATAACCGTCCACACTTGCTGTGACAACACACACCCCAAAAGGAGGTGATCAATATCCTCCACGTGCTGGTCACAGAAAGGGAAAGCAGCCGGCCTCGGAAGACCCCGCCTCTCAAGGCGATCCGCCGTCCAGCATCGATTACGCATAGCCAACCAAAGGAAAAATTTACACTTGGCAGGCGCACGAGATCTCCAGATTTGTTTCGCCCCTCCGAAGCCCGTGGTGCCTGCAAAGAGCCCCCGATATGCCGACCGAGCCGAGTAGGAGTGGTCAGTCTCCCAGTTCCACCAAAGGGAATCCGCCTCTCCCTCCACGAGCTCCACTGTTGCAGTTCGCACTGCCAGGTCCAACATCTCCACCAGCGCTGAAGCCCCTAGGTCATGCGAGATACCTCGTAGCCAGCCGCCCGAGAGGCCCTCTCGGACCAACAAGGATCGCTTCGCATGTCTAGAGACCTTTGCAAAGAGATGAGAGGCAAAATCTCGAATCCTCCCCTCGGGGAGCCATCTGTCCAACCAAAAGAACGTGCTACTCCCGTCCCCCAGTACTGAAGTAGTGGCTGCCTCAAAAATCTGCCGGACTTCGTAGGGGACTTGGATATTGAACTCCTACCACGTCTTATCCACCTCCACCCTCTCCAACAACAGCCAACGGGCTCTGAGCGCCATGTTCATCAATCTCAGATTCGGTATGCCCAAGCCTCCTAGCTCCTTGGGCCTGCAGACTCTGTCCCACGCCACTAGGCAATGTCAACCATGAACCTATCTCCGGCCTTTCCACAGGAATCCCTTGAGTACTTTCTCCAAGGCTTTGAAAGTCTTCACCGGAACGTCAAGAGACATCATCGCAAAGATGGGTATCGATGCGAGTTATGTTTTGACCAACTCTAACCTGCCTCCCCTGTTGATCAAGTTGGCACTCCACCTAGGAAGCTTATTTGCCACACTATCCACCAGGTAATGAAGTTGGGCCGCCGACGGCTTCCGAAGAGAGAGGGGTAACACCAGATAACGGAAAGGGAATTGTCGGACCGGGCAGCCAAGCACTTGGGCGATCAGACCCTCCACCTCAGCCTCACACCTAATAAGGTGCGCCGAGCATTTGTCAAGGTTTGCCCTTAGTCCCGAGGCCCCACCAAAATCCTCTAAGATGGAAGCAAGGGAGTGAAGGTCCATCTCCGAGGGGCGGATGAAGCAGATCACGTCATCAGCGTAGATTGATGTCCTGTTCCGCAGCCCGTTGCGAGCCAAGGGGGAGAGGAAGCCAGTCCTAGTGGCCAACTCCACGAGGTAGTGAAACACCTCCATGACCAGGATGAAGAGTTGTGGCGAGAGAGGGCCCCCTTGCCTAAGTCCACGCCGGTTGAAGATGCGGCCACGGGGCGTCCCATTCAACAGAACACAGGTAGATGCCGAGGACAAGACTGCACAAATCCACCCAAGAACCCGATCACCGAAGCCAAACTTCCTTAGGACCTCGATGAGGAAGGCCCAATCCACCGTGTCAAACGCCTTAGTGATGTCAAGCTTGACACTACAAGAAATATGTTGATACATGACCATTTTATAATGACCGTGGATGAACTGGTCATAGTTATATGACCATTTCAAAGCAATTGGTCGTTGGCGGGTTGGGAGGGTCCAAAGATGAAAACATCACGACCATTTTGGTAAAAAAAGTCATGATTTCATTAGGCGGATTGGTCATAAGCCACAACATTATGATGCATTTCGCCACATCATCATTTTTTGCTTATGTGTCGTCCCAGTTGTCATACTGATGCTTATGTGTCGTCCTAGTTGTCATGCTGAAGTGCTGAGTTGTCATCAATTTCACTTAGGTGTCATTTTTTTTCACTTGAGATGTAAGCACATGCAGGACCTGAACCTTACCTGACCTCCACCCTAAACCCACCTGCCGAACTGGCCTGCACCGTGTTCCTCCACCCCGAACCTGAACCCACGTACCGAAATGCCTGTATCGAGAAAATAAACGAGGGCGAGGCGAGGAATCGAACCCAGGACCTCCAGCGGACGGGCGATTGAACAAACCACCTGACCAAGGCGGGCTTCGTGATACTTACGAACTTTGAATTCTTTTGTATAAATAAAGCTCGTCCGCGCTGGGCTGGGCCGACCGCGCTAGAAGAAATCGACAGTGCTGCTGGGTTGGGCCGACCGCGCTGGGCGAGTTCGGCAGTGCTGTTGGGCGCTGGGCCGGCCGGTTTGGCAGTTTTTTTTCCTCTTTTCTAATTTTTGCCTTCTTTTATAACTTTTGGTTTTGGTCTCCAATTTCAACCAAATAATTTTGATTTTTTAAAAAATATGTATTTTGTTATCATAGACTATTGGGGACCATTTTTAGTCAAAATAAAATAAAAAATACTCCTAAGATTTATATATTGCTTCCTACTGTAAGATACAAATACATGGGTTTAAAATTATGCCATGATTAAATTCAAACATCAGTAGAATCTTGATGAACTCTTGGTGTATCTATGTTGAAATAAGTACTTGGCTACCTAAAAATGATTTTTGCAAAAAATCACGAGCAAACTACGAGGCACCTGTAGTTCAAATTTGCCCCGGTTTCACCGGAATCGGCGGAAATTTGTCTTTTTCAAAAGTGTTGTATTTTGAGCTATTGAGAGGTAGTAAGTTTGTTATTTGTAGATAAAATATGACATAATATATTTATAATTTTACTTTCTACATTTTTGCAACATATTTTGTGTATGTGCTTCACAAAAAAACCCGGTTTTGACACTCCGGAAAGGGAAAATGGTATTTTTATTCAACGAAAAATAAAACTTTCTTCGTGAACATTGTTAGTTGTTCCAATATGCACCTTTGTGTGGAATATGGGCACATTTAAACAAACTATGCCATGGATGTGGCCAAAACATCCGTCATTTCACCCGAAAGCCATGAATCTTCGTACGAGATAGCTCGTTTCTGTGAACACATTTTCCACCAAATTGTCGTATTCCAAGTTTATTATTTTTGGTGGATACTAGGACATATATAACAACACGACGTGAAGACCTTGCATCATTTCGAGTTTTTTTGAATTTTCTGTAATTTTCAAAGCCGGTTTCGGAAAACGGTCAAAACGGGGGACATGGCCGTTCGTACCTAGGTGTAGAATCTTGATGAACTCTTGGTGTATCTATGTTTAAATAGGTACTTGGATACCTAAAAATGATTTTTGCAAAAAATCACGAGCAAACTACGAGGCACCTGTAGTTCAAATTTGGCTCGGTTTCAGCGGAATCGGCGGAAATTTGTCTTTTTCAAAGGTGGTGTATTTTGAGCTATTGAGAGGTACTAAGTTTTTTATTTGTAGATAAAATATGACATAATATATTTAGAATTTTACTTTCTATATTTTTGCAACATATTTTGTGTATGTGCTTCACAAAAAAACCCGGTTTTGACACTCCGGAAAGGGAAAATGGTATTTTTATTCGACGAAAAATAAAACTTTCTTCGTGAACATTTTTAGTTGTACCAATATGCATATTTGTGTGGAATATGGTCAAATGTAAACAAACTATGGCATGGATGTGGCCAAAACATCCGTCATTTCGCCCGAAAGCCATGAAACTCCGTACGAGATAGCTCATTTCTGCGAACACATTTCCCACCAAATTGTCGTATTCTAAGTTTATTATTTTTGGTGGATACTAGGACATATATAACAACACCACGCGAAGGTCTTGCATCGTTTCGACTTTTTTTGAATTTTCTGAAATTTTCTAAGCCGGTTTCGGGAAACGGTCAAAACGGGGGACATGGCCTTTCGTACCTAGGTGCTGAATCTTGATGAACTCTTGGTGTATCTCTGTTGAAATAGGTACTTGGGTACCTAAAAATGATTTTTTACAAAAAATCATGAGCAAACTATGAGGCACCTGTAGTTCAAATTTGGCTCGGTTTCAACTGAATCGGCTGAAATTTGTCTTTTTCAAAGGAGGTGTATTTTGAACTATTGAGAGGTAGTAAGTTTGTTATTTGTATATCAAACATGACATAATATATTTAGAATTTTACTTTGTACATTTTTGCAACATATTTTGTGTATGTGCTTCACAAAAAAAACCGGTTTTGACACTCCGGAAAGGGAAAATGGTATTTTTATTCGACGTAAAATAAAAATTTCTTCGTGAACATTGTTAGTTGTACCAATATGCATCTTTGTGTGGAATATGGTCAAATTTAAACAAACTATGCCATGGATGTGGCCAAAACATCCGTCATTTCGCCCGAAAGCCATGATTCTTCGTACGAGATAGCTCATTTCTGTGAACACATTTTCCACCAAATTGTCGTATTTCAAGTTTATAATTTTTGGTGGATACTAGGACATATATGACAACACCACGCAAAGGTCTTGCATCGTTTCGAGTTTTTTTTTAATTTTCTGAAATTTTCTAAGCCGGTTTCGGGAAACGGTCAAAACAGGGGACATGACCGTTCGTACCTAGGTGCTGAATCTTGATGAACTCTTGGTGTATCTCTGTTGAAATAGGTACTTGGGTACCTAAAAATAATGTTTACAAAAAAATCATGAGCAAACTATGAGGCACCTGTAGTTCAAATTTGGCTCGGTTTCAACTGAATAGGCTGAAATTTGTCTTTTTCAAAGGAGGTGTATTTTGAGCTATTGAGAGGTAGTAAGTTTGTTATTTGTAGATCAAACATGACATAATATATTTAGAATTTTACTTTGTACATTTTTGCAACATATTTTGTGTATGTGCTTCACAAAAAAAACCCGGTTTTGACACTCCGGAAAGGGAAAATGGTATTTTTATTCGACAAAAAATAAAACTTTCTTCGTGAACATTGTTAGTTGTACCAATATGCATCATTGTGTGGAATATGGTCAAATTTAAACAAACTATGCAATGGATGTGGCCAAAACATCCGTCATTTCGCCCGAAAGCCATGAATCTTCGTACGAGATAGCTCATTTCTGTGAACACATTTTCCACCAAATTGTCGTATTTCAAGTTTATTATTTTTGGTGGATACTAGGACATATATAACAACACCACGCGAAGGTCTTGCATCGTTTCGACTTTTTTTGAATTTTCTGGAATTTTCTAAGCCGGTTTCGGGAAACGGTCAAAACGGGGGACATGGCCTTTCGTACCTAGGTGCTGAATCTTGATGAACTCTTGGTGTATCTCTGTTGAAATAGGTACTTGGGTACCTAAAAATGATTTTTTACAAAAAATCATGAGCAAACTATGAGGCACCTGTAGTTCAAATTTGGCTCGGTTTCAACTGAATCGGCTGAAATTTGTCTTTTTCAAAGGAGGTGTATTTTGAGCTATTGAGAGGTAGTAAGTTTGTTATTTGTAGATCAAACATGACATAATATATTTAGAATTTTACTTTGTACATTTTTGCAACATATTTTGTGTATGTGCTTCACAAAAAACCCGGTTTTGACACTCGAGAAAGGGAAAATGGTATTTTTATTCGACGAAAAATAAAACTTTCTTCGTGAACATTGTTAGTTGTACCAATATGCATCTTTGTGTGGAATATGGTCAAATTTAAACAAACTATGCCATGGATGTGGCCAAAACATCCGTCATTTCGCCCGAAAGCCATGAATCTTCGTACGAGATAGCTCATTTCTGTGAAAACTGTGTCAATTAAAATATATATTACAATAAAACTATAACTATAGATCGGTCTTAAATTTTTTCTATTGTCATAGAAAAAATGAACTAGTTTTATGAGTAGTACTAAAACTATTTTATTGATACTAATAAACCCCCTGACTAGAGACTGTGATGTGGGGTCAAAAATTTTAGGGTCCCTCCTACAGCCCTAAGTGCGAAAGTCGAAAGTGAGTAAGAAAAGAAGTCCATCCAGATGAAAAATTTCCCTCCCTCGCGCGCGCGTCTGGCATCCAGCGATACAATTTTTTTCGGAAACCTATCCCTAAACCGCGGCCGAGTGACCCGAGTCCCCCTCCCTAAACCTAGACTATCCCTCCCAGATATCGCGCCGCCACCACCGCCCCTCCTCCCCCACCCCCGATCCAATCTCCTTGCCTACCGAGCCTCCTGCGCCCCTCCTCCCCCAGCCCTGATCGTCGTCGAAGAAGAGAAGGTCCAAAGAGAACGGAAGCAGAAGAGATCCTAGCCGCGCCGCACCACCACATCTCGGTCGAAGCCGGAAAAGAACCCTAGCCCTAGCCGTTGCCCGCCCTCCCTCCCTCCATTGACGACGAAGGTACAACCCTCTCCCCTCCGGCTCCCTCCAGGCTAGCTTCCCGGCGCCGCTCCCATCCTCGTCGTTCCGATTCTGATCCGCTCCCCATTCCGCTAGGGTTTCCCGGCGCGGAGATCTCGGCGAGGATGAGGCCCGTGTTCGTGGGAAACCTCGACTACGACACCCGTCACTCGGAGCTCGACCGCCTCTTCTACCGCTATGGTAGGATCGACCGCATCGACATGAAGTCAGGTCCGAGCCTCCTGCGACCGCTTGTCTCTCTAGCCGGCGCGAAGGACCGCGATGCCATCCTCGGGGACGTCTCCATTGAGCCCAGGATCCGCTAGATGCGCTCGTCCTCGTCACCGATAACCTCCATCTGCCTAGCAATCCCTAGCTTAAGAATCAACTCGCGCTGCTGCCTACGCACCGGCGTGCCTGTCGCAAACTTTCCACGCAGGCGGGAGCTCCGGCGGACCGAGCCCCCAACCGGGCCACGAGGACGCCCCCTCTTTGCCGGTCTGGGAAGGATAGGCGAAAGTGACTTCCGATAGTAACGCTGCAGGCCCTCCAGATCTTTCGTGTGTTGGTCATCCACCCTAGGCGCGCCAGATAACTGATCACCACCCAAAAGAACAGGCCCCACAGCTAGGGAGCCATCCACATCCACGGCCTCAGGCCTTTCAGCTACCGAATTAGCCACAGCATCCTCCAAGTGGCATTCTTTGGAGCTGGCGACAGAGACCTGGAACATGTCCAAAACCGACACAGGGGATCCAAGAGGAGAGCCCGCCTCGGAATCAGCGCCGAAATCTTCGTCCACCAATTGTGAGAGGGAGCAGAGCCGCAGCGGGGACAGCAGCCCAGGAGATGCCAAAAGCTGATCGCCAGCTGCGCCTGCCCCACCACCTGCCACCATCCTGTGCCTATCCTTGACCACAACCGACTGCTCCTCTGACGGGGTGCCACCTTGCCCAACGGAAACGGGATCAGGTGGGGCTAAAGCTGACTCCAACCACCCCACCTCCCTTTCCCGATCCCCCAACTCGCCTCCCCCAGTAGCCTCCAAAACTACTTTTCCACGTGGCCCAACCGCATGAACGATGGAGGCCTCGAGAAGCATTGGGTCGCTCTCGTAGACCCCACCACCCTGCCAACCCTCAGCGACCGCATGCACGACCCTGGTGGGCCCCGGAAACTGCGCGCTGACCGGGTCTTCGTCGCCATGTGGCCCTCCATGGCGGTCCGAGCTCGCATCGAACGCAAACACGGCGCGCCGCCGCTGCTCGCCGCCCTGGTCCCGAAACCAAGTGAGAGAGCGCCGCCTCTGCTGCGGTCGCGCCCCCCCATCAGCACGCCCATGACCCCCGTCGGCGCCGTCCCCGTCGCGACGGCCGCCTTCGTTGCCACGCCGACCCCCGTCCGGTTGACTCCCACCGTCACCCCCACCACCAGGGGCAGGGCCGGGCGGCGCCGCCATGTCCACAGAGCGTATCACTTGCATTGTCACCGTGTATTGCAGCATATATTTTTTCCAGTGGGATCAGGGCGTCGCCGGGGAGCACAAGGCCGTCGTCATCCTCGAGCCGGTCGCCGGGTTCTTCGATCAGCAGCGCCTTGCGCTTAGGGATTGAGGAGAGCTCGTGCGTCCAAACCGTTGCCTGGAAGGTACGCAAGTCTTCGCGGCTCGCCGTGGAAGCGCCGAGCCTCTCCACCCAAGCCACCGAGCCCATCATGGCCACCGCCGTCGTCATGTTCCAGGCGTGGGCGGGCACACCGGTGAGCTCCACCGCGACCCGGAAGCGCATGGAGCGCCCGCGAGAAGTGCAGCGCGAAACCTCGCCCGTCGATCACCCCGGCGTTGAAGACCTCGTCGCGGATGCGCCGACTGCCGAACACTAAGAGGAGGTCCGAGGGCCAGTGGCGATGGACCCTGTAGTTGTCCGCGACGAGAGGAAGCTGTGCGTCCAGCGCCGCCGCGGCCTCCCTCGGGGTGATTTGCCTGCTGGCTCCGGAGACGAACGCAACCATCCCCAAGCGCAGCGCCTCCTCTGGCGCCACGATCTCGGCCGAGCGCGGCAAGAAAACACGCTCGAGACCCGGAGGCGCCGGGATCGAGCCTTCCGCCACCCTCTCCTTTCCACGGCCATCCAACTCAGCGCGGCCCTGCTGCAGGGACCGCGGAGGAGATGGCGACCTCACCACGCGCCTCTCGCCGCTCCGGTGACGCACCGGCGAGCCATCACGTCTGCGGGAGTTGGCACCGTTCTTCCCACGCGAACCTCCCTGCAGCTCCACCACGTGGCCACCGCGGTCCAAGGCCCGGCCCGTAGTCGAGACGCCCAGGACACCGCGCTAAGGGACGCGCCTCGCAC
Source organism: Alopecurus myosuroides (assembly GCA_028641055.1). Lineage (NCBI taxonomy): Eukaryota > Viridiplantae > Streptophyta > Magnoliopsida > Poales > Poaceae > Alopecurus > Alopecurus myosuroides. The sequence goes on along the minus strand of CM054063.1, from coordinate 310,681,048 downwards.
CGCCGGAATCGCCGGCCCGCGCCCTTCCCGGAGAACGGCTCCGGTGCCCCACGTCAGAGGCTCCATGCCAACCACGGTCCGGATCATGGTCCACGCTTCTGGCCTCCACGACACGCTCCAGCCTGCCGCGGTCCTCACGCTCCACCCGACGCCCCGCCGTCGGCCGCTCCCCGACCATGGGCTGGCCAGCACGCCCCGCAGTCGCCCGCTCCCCTGCCACGGACCGGCCCGTACGCGCAGTCCCATGTCCACCCACGTTGCTCTCCACACGGTTGTCAACTGCCTCCCGGACGCGCTCCACCGAGGGCACAGGCGCAGCAGGGCAGCCCGACGGCGCCTCCAACCGCGGGGCGCGAGAGGAAGCCGATGCCGCCCGCGGCGAGATCGGGCGCGCCGGTTCCACCACCCGTGTCCCAATCCTCTCGTGGATCGAGACCCCAATCCGAGGACCGATGCGCGAGTGGACATCGGACGCCGGCAAGACCGGCCGGGGCTTCCCACACTCCTTTGCGTGGTGGCCTTCCTTCCGGCACCGGAGGCACACTGTGTCGAAGGTACACTCGCGGGAGATGTGGCAGGTTCGAAGGCAGTTGAAGCAGCCGCCCGCAAGATCCGGGGGCAGGTCGTCGCGGATGACGAGGGCCGACAGGGTGTTGCGCAGCGGCTGGGATTGGTGGCGCCTCTTCTGCCCTCCAACATGAATCCACGGCCCGGGGCCAGCGTCCGTCCGCTCCGGCGGCCGATCAAGCGGGGGGAAATCCACCCGAGAGGCCAGGTTGGGCGGCGGAGACGGGGAGGGAGCCGCGGCCCTCGAGGACACTGCCTCCGGCGAGGGGGGCCTAGGCGACGCCAGCGCGGGAGGAGACCCGCTGCGGAGGACCTCGCAGTACGACCGAGAGGGGAGAGGTCGTCATCCTCGTCGTCGGTGACGTCCGCCCAACGGCGGCGTTCCGCGGAGGAGGTCGCTGGGGAGGCCATGGCTCTGGACCGGAGAAGGTGGCCGCCGGGGCCGGAGTAGCCGCCGGCGGGAGGCTGGGTGGACGCCGCCGCCGGAGTGGCGGGCGGCGGGAGGAGGGGGAAGCTACCTAGCGGGGGGAGCTACCTAGCGGGGTATCTAACCTACTAACTCCAATATCACCATGTAGATGCTTGCCTTTTCTAAGAGGTGCGGTGCATCACTTATGTGTGAGTACAGATTATCAATTGTTTCGTTCCAATCGGACAACCGGGAATACACACGAGGTAGGTCGAGGTTGTGTCACCACACCTGATGGGAGACCTCGCATATGCCATTTCGTAAATTTTAGAACGCACATTTTTTAAATATGTTCAAACCTAAAAATGTTCGTATTCTAATTATTTTCAAATTTTAAAATTTGTTCAAACTTAAATATGTTTAGATTTCGAATTTGTTCAGACTTGAAAAATTATCATATTTTCAATATTTAAAAATTTCGAATTAAAATTTGTTCAAAATTCGCAAAAAATAAATTTTCAAAAATATTAAGATTCCTTACAAACATCCAGATTAAAAAACGTAGAAAAAACCTCCGCCAACGTGCGGCATATAGGAGCTCCCGGTGTGCGTAGGTTGAGATCCGCGTCGCCTTTCTACTGGCTGGCAGTATCGCCGCTTCGCCTTCTTCTTGGATCCCCTATCAGGCCCTGAAGAGAGAAACAAGAGTGCTGCAAGTCACAAGAGGAGGCCATCTTTCTAGGTACATGGGCCTTAACGGAGTTTTCTGGCCCAATGTACCACAGCAAGCCAATTTGATGTGTAGAGTTCCATTTCTTAGGGACAAGTTGCCTATAGCTTACTGCATATATAGAAATCATGCAAGCTCCTTGAAGATCTGTTTCTACGGGAGTTTCACATGTGTGAGTTAATAAGTCAGCATTGGCTTCAGGTAGTTGGAGAGAGAAACAATATACCGAAACACCGTGAGCACCTGAATCGGTTATATACTAAAAGCAATATACGAGGATGTAATAGATCAACCATATTGATCCGCATAAGATAAAAATATATGACCAGTTGATTCTATTTTTAACGGTCATTATAAAAGTAAAATAGTGTTACGTAGAACAATAAGCGTGTGCAAAAGGATACTTACGACACTTATAGCAAGCCCGGGCCAGCAGGTGTGCTGAGTGTGCCAGCCGCATAGGGCCCCAAAATTTGGGGGACCCATAATTTATATATAGGCCTACTATAGATTTAAGTTACTAGGAAACATGCCCGTGCGTTGCAACGGGAGGGGAAAAAATTAACTTTTGATCTACTCTTTTAGATTTTATTGTTGTAAATTTTATTCAATGTCCTCTGTCCCAAAAAATAGGGCGTTCTTTAATTTTACTGGTCAACGATGTCCAACTTTGATCATGATTTTTACTTATAATATGTACACAAAATTAGTGTGTGTGTATATATATATATATATATATATATATATATATATATATATATATATATATATATAAATCCAAAGGTACCATTTGTATATTCACAATCTATATACTCTATTATACTTAATATGCATAGAAATAAGAAAGGTAAGTCCATATGCACCTTATTAGCTTGTGTGGAACTCTATTAGTCTTCATACGACAATAATGCATCGTGGCTATGTAGGTTGATTCTGCTGAAACATGCATAATCCATCAATGATTATAGAAGTGGAACACGATAGAACTTAGATATGGCCATATGCAACATGCACACCAGAAAATGGTGAACTAATAGCTCAAATATTTGTTGTCATAGATATTGGTGCCGGCGTGTCTTTGTATATCATGAAGCACTTCAAAAGATGTCGACTGAATTTGATTGTGCAGCTGTTGTATCTGGCTTCGATGAAGGACATATGAAGGTCATCATTCAACAGCTTGAACATGTTCCTCAACCGTTGAAGATGAGGAATAGCATAGTTGTGCATGCTCTCGCTAATATATATATGCTGTTTTGAGTCGAGTATAGGTGTGTTACTTGGATGAGTTCCGACCTATGTCGAGTATGATTGTAAGATGCTGAACCGATTGAGTTAATGAATACACCTTTAAATTATTTTTGGAAATATCACATGTATCACTACTGCCTACTGGTGTACATTTTAAAAAAAATGCATGAGTTTTTGTGAGCCGGAAAAGGACATGTAGAATGGCATACTACTCTGCACAGTGGCGGCTCCAGGAATTTTCAACCGGGTATTCATGTGTATTCATTTTGTCAAAATCGTAGCACTTTTTCGAAAATTGTCAATGTTTTGTCAAAATCAACACTATTTTGTATTAATCATGGGTATTCATGTGAATACCCAGGAATACACCTAGCGCCGCCCCTGACTCTGCACCATATATTATGGTTGTTTCTATATTGCCTATTTTACCTTGAGTTTGTAGATAACCATGTGTGCCAATTAACCAAATTATCCTTTCTCTCATTACCACTTAATGAAGTTATTTGTACGGTTGCCACTGCTAGATGGGCATGAATTCTATTGCTTGGTGATGCAGTCGAGTACCTGAAGGAGTTCCTACTAAACATGGATGATCTTCACAACAAGCTGGACCATCTTTCTCCATATCATCGCTGCCTCCAAAACCTACCAAGCCCTTCTTACCACGGGCCCGTTGTCCTGACGTCGCTGCGGCTGCCGCATGGCGTCGCACATTTCAGCGGCAGATGTCCAGCTAGCGTGGAGACTGTCACGGCCGATGACTCTGCATTGTATCTGACGTCGGTTGGGAGTGCGGACCAGTGCTGCTATATTGGCCACCATTGTTCCCAGCAATGGCATGGACGCTGGCATACATCTGACTCTTTGTGCAATCTCACCGAGATGTTCTAGGCTTCTAGCAATGATCGTCCCTGATGTATGATCCGATGGCGTGGAGAGGGTGGCAACGGAGGAATGTTCAATGTTCACGAGCACGGACCAGTAGGCATCACCGCGCCGGACGCGCAGATTGCAGTCCTCAGTTTTGCGGATAAGCGCGGACGGCTGCACTCATCAAACTCGGCGCACCATCTGGTCGTGGACAAAGCCACAAACGGCAAGGATGCTGTTATACGCCCGGCTTGGTATCAATCTTGTCGATATGTTCCAGCCATGATCTTCCTTTTAGAATTCGATGGCGCGAAGGGGACATCCGCCGAGGTTAAGCTGAACCTTCATGAGCACAGACCGGTAGCAATAGCATCGCCACGTTCGTACACAGGATGTAGCCTTTCATGTTGCGGATGAGTTGCGTCATGATTATTCTACCGATGCGTGCTTGCTTTTCCGTCCAGTAGCAGAGATTAGCGGTGCCATGGCCAACTACAGCCTCTCCATGGCGCAGAGCTAGCTCAGGTTATTCGATCGCAATGTCTTGGGTTCGGATAATAAAGCATGCGGATAAAGACTCCTACACGTATACGTTCCACACCCATCGCCAGAGTTCGGATCGATCGGAGGACCAAGAACACGAGATAGGACGTACGAACGGTACAACGTATAAATAAACCATAACTAATTTTTTGTGGAAGGGTAAACGGTAAAACATCATGTTGGACCGGAAGAAGCTTTACTCTCTTTATTGTTAGGTAAAGAAGGGTAAAACAGTAAAACATCATGTTGGATCGGAAGAAGTTTTTCTCTCTTTATTATTAGGTAAAGAGTAAAGATAAAGATAGCCTGATGAGTATTAGCCGATCAAACTAGAACCAAGTGGGAAAAAGAAAAGGGCCAACGCTTGATCTTTTAACTGGGCCACTAGTTGTCAAAAAAAAAAAAACTGGGCCACCAGTCCCTGCCCGCGTGAGACTCGGTCGTTCCTCCGGAATGGTATCGCATCTATTAGGCCGCAATAGGCAAACCCGGCGTCACATGTTCAGGTTTTCCTGACTCCCACGAGGATTGAGCTGAGCGGTCGAGCCGCTAGCACTAGGCTAGTCCAATTTGATTGCTTGGTGCACTGGTAGAAAATAGGCCTTCCATACGCCCCCATTAGTCCCTAAAAGTATCGACCCGCGACTATATGGGTCTCTAGTCGCGGTTCGGGAGGAGACCCACGACCAACAGTCTGGGCCCAGCGCGCTCGGTCCACAGCTGGCGGACGGGAGGGGCTTTAGTCCCGGTTGGCCAGGCCAACCGGGACTAATAGGTCCCCAAGGCCTTTAGTCGCGGTTGTCCAGGTGAACCGGGACTAAATGCCCATCCCTATATATAGGGCTCAGGTGGCTGCACTTAGCCACATTTGGTGTCACTTCTACTCACAATATTCACAAGGGGTGGTGGGTTTGCTTTTTGTTCCTCCTATGCACACAAGGTGTTTGATGAAATGCCCGAGAGCATGAAACACACATGATATGGTGGGTTTTCATTTATTTTACCTCCGCGGTCGCGGTTAGCAACTTGAACCTTTCATGATTTGTATTGTTTCCAGCTAGTTAGTTTAACAAATGCATGATGGTTAATTATATACTTTATATAATAATAATGCAGATGAATCGGCAATGGATGTACGGTAACCGACTCTCCGGCGAGTTCACTACGGGTTTGAAAGATTTCCTCGTAGTGGCAAATGCGAACAAGCAGCGAGATTTTATTATCTGTCCATGTGCTGAATGTAAGAATGAGAAGGGTCACTCCTCCTCAAAAGTCGTTCACATGCACCTGCTTCGGCACGGTTTCATGCGAAGCTATAATTGTTGGACCAAGCATGGAGAAAAAGGGGTTAGAATGGAAGAAGATGAAGAAGAGGATGATATCGATTTCAACTATCATGACGCTTTCGGTGATACTTTCATGGAGGATGATGCTGAAGGTGGGGAAGGGTTTGGTGAAGGTGAAGAAGAGGCACATGATGAGCCCACTGATGATCTTGGTCGGACCATTGCTTATGCACGGAGACGCTGCGAAACTGACAAGGAGAGGGAGAATTTGGATCGCATGTTAGAGGATCACACGAAGTCGCTGTACCCAGGATGCGATAATAGTCTGAAAAAGCTGGGCTGCACACTGGATTTGCTGAAATGGAAGGCACGGAAAGGTGTAGCTGACTCATCATTTGAAAATTTGCTGAAAATGTTGAAGAATATGTTTCCGAAGAATAACGAGTTGCCCGCCAGTACGTACGAAGCAAAGAAGGTTGTCTGCCCTCTAGGTTTAGAGGTTCTGAAGATACATGCATGCATTAACGACTGCATCCTCTACCGCGGTGCATACGAGAATTTGGATGAATGCCCTGTATGCACTGCATTGCGTTATAAGATCAGAGGCGATGACCCTGGTGACGATGTTGACGGCGAGAAACACAGGAAGAGGGTTCCCGCCAAGGTGATGTGGTATGCTCCTATAATACCTCGGCTGAAACGCCTGTTCAGGAACAAAGAGCATGCCAAGTTGCTGCGATGGCACAAAGAGGACCGTAAGTCCGACGGGGAGTTGAGACACCCCGCTGATGGAACGCAATGGAGAAAAATCGACAGAGAGTTCAAAGATTTTGCAGCTGACGCAAGGAACATAAGATTTGGTCTAAGTACTGATGGCATGAATCCTTTTGGCGAGCAGAGTTCCATCCATAGCACCTGGCCCGTGACTCTATGCATCTACAACCTTCCTCCTTGGTTGTGCATGAAGCAGAAGTTCATTATGATGCCAGTGCTCATCCAAGGTCCGAAGCAATCCGGCAACGACATCGATGTGTACCTAAGGCCATTAGTTGATGAACTTTTACAGTTGTGGGGCAGACCTGGTGTACCTGTGTGGGATGAGCTTAAAGAAGAGGAATTTAACCTACGAGCGTTGCTTTTTGTAACCATCAACGATTGGCCTGCTCTCAGTAACCTTTCGGGACAGTCAAATAAGGGATACAAAGCATGCACGCACTGCTTACATGAGACTGAAAGTGTATTTTTGGATAATTGTAGGAAGAACTTGTACCTGGGTCATCGTCGATTTCTTCCCCGAAATCATAACGTAAGAAAGAAAGGCAAGCATTTCAACGGCAAGGCAGATCACCGGCCAAAGCCTGCAGAACGTACTGGAGCTGAGATATTTGATATGGTCAAGGATTTGAAAGTCATCTTTGGAAAGGGTCCTGGAGGGCAATCAGTTCCGCTGGGAGTTGACAGGCACGTACCCATGTGGAAAAAGATATCGATATTTTGGGAGCTACAGTATTGGAAAGTCCTAGATGTCCGCTCTGCAATCGACGTGATGCATGTTACGAAGAATATTTGTGTGAACCTGCTAAGATTCTTGGGCGTGTATGGGAAGACAAATGATACAAAGGAAGCACGGCAGGACCAACAACTTTTGAAAGACCCAGATGGCCGGCATCCGCAATGGTTTCAAGGTCGTGCCAGCTACGCTCTTACCAAAGAAGAGAAGGTCATTTTTTTGAATGCCTGAGCAGTATGAAGGTCCCGTCTGGCTTCTCGTCGAATATAAAGGGAATAATAAACATGGCGGACAAAAAGTTCCAAAACCTGAAGTCTCTGCCACGTGATTATGACGCAGTTGCTTCCGATTGCTTTGAGGGGGCTCCTACCGGAAAATGTTCGAGTAGCCATTGTGAAGCTATGTGCATTCCTCAATGCAATATCTCAGAAGGTAATCAGTCCAGAAGATCTACCACGGTTATAGAACGATGTGGTCCAATGTCTTGTCAGTTTCGAGTTGGTGTTTCCACCATCCTTCTTCAATATCATGACGCACCTCCTGGTCCACCTAGTCGAAGAGATTTCCATTCTCGGTCCTGTATTTCTACACAATATGTTCCCCTTCGAGAGGTTTATGGGAGTATTAAAGAAATATGTTCATAACTGTGCTAGGCCAGAAGGAAGCATCGTAAAGGGCTATGGAAATGAGGAGGTAATTGAGTTCTGCATTGACTATGTTCCTGACCTTAAGCCGATTGGTATTCCTCAATCGCGACACGAGACTAAGTGGAAAAGGCACGATCGGAAGGAAATCAACGATATGTATGGACGGTCATTCTATGACTGAAGCACACCACACAGTTCTGCAAAATTCGAGCTTGGTGGCTCCGTACTTCGAGCAACACAAGAATATTTTACGCTCGGACAACCCGGGGAAGCCTGAATCATGGATTAGAAAGGCCCACGTGAAGACTTTCGGCAGTTGGTTGCGAAAACTAATGAATGACAATGATGTTGGAGATCAGCTGTACATGTTGGCCAAGACACTATCTTCGACTATAACGACTTTCCAAGGGTATGAGATTAATGGGAATACATTTTACACGATCTCCCAAGATAAAAAGAGCACCAACCAAAACAGTGGTGTCCGCTTTGATGCAGCAACCGAGATTGGGCAAAAGGTCACATATTATGGTTACATAGAGGAGATATGGGAACTTGACTGTGGACCCTCCTTTAAGGTCCCTTTGTTCCGGTGCAAATTGTTCAAGCTAACAGGAGGTGGGGTAAAGGTGGACGAGCAATACGGAATGACAATGGTGGATTTCGACAATTTTGGTTACCTTGACGAACCATTCGTCCTAGCCAAAGATGTCGCTCAGGTTTTCTATTTGAAGGACATGAGTAGCAAACCGAGGAAACGGAAAGATAAGAAAACGATCAGTACATCATGCGATGATCCAAAGCACCACATTGTTCTTTCAGGGAAAAGAAACATCGTGGAAGTGGAGGACAAGACAGACATGTCAGAAGATTATAATATGTTTGGTAAAATTCCGCCCTTCAAAGTCAACACTGACCCAAGCATTAAGTTAAATGATGAGGATGCTCCATGGATACGGCCAAATCGTAAGAAAGCGGGGACACAAGGGAAGAATTGATGTGTAATAATTTATTGTGTACCAAACTTTTTTGAATGGATCATGTGAATTATATTATCTCTGATGTGTTTAAGACTAACTCCTTTGCAAAATATTTGAGAAAACGAGTGGAAAGCATGGAAAACAGAAGGTTACTTTAATGTCTCAAAACCTTGTGAGATAAAATATCTGATTTCATAACTTTTATTAAAAACAGAAAACAGACGCGTTAGCGCGCCGCAGTGTCGCCGGAATACAAATTCTTTTATTAAAAAGAGAGAACATACGAACACTACTCCTCGTCGTCGTCGTCGGGGAACTTGTCGGTGACCTCCTCCGGGTCATCATCGTCGGCGAACTCGTCGGTGACCTCCTCATCGTCGTCGGAGGTGCATGATGGTATGTCCGAGATAGGCCCCCACCTCGGATCGTCGGAGGCCCAGACTTCGCCGGCGCGGTCGACCCGACGAAGCTCTTGCAGCGCCCTCGTCCTCGCCTCCCGAGCGGCATCTAATGCGAGGTGGCGTTTGAGGCGGCGCTCCGCCCGCTCAGCCGCGCGGGTCTGCCAGAGCTCCTCGTCGGCGCTCTCCTCCCCCGGGTTGTTCCGGTAATACTCGCGGACGACGCGTTCTTCCCTGGCGTCGACTAGGCCCTGAAACGCGCGGTGACGGAGGTGGAGGTGGTTGGCGGCAGTGACGATCTGCGACTTCGGCGCCCTGGCCTCCGCTTCCTAGACGGTGTGGCAGTCGTTGAAGTTCATCAGCGACCGCGGGCGGTTGAGGCGCCAGGCCGCCGCGTCCCAGGCGTGGGCGGCCTCCGCCGCCGTCGCAAAGGAGCCGAGGGCAATGCGGTCGTCCCCCCAGCGGATATCTGCGCTCAACATTCCGTTCTGCCGTGCTCGGACGCCGCGGAAGCCGGTGGTGCTGTTCCTCCTCGGAGGCATGGTGGAAGCGTGACGGTGCGTGGAGAGGAGTGGGCGCGTGGAGAGGAGAAGACGCGCTCGAGGCGCGACAGTTTATACCGCGCCCTCCTGGCCACACGTCACAACTCCCGCGCCACGCGCCACCCTAACACAACCAAGCAAATAGTTGCACATTACTACCCGAGCTCAAAGTGAACACTGACCCAAGCATGGATGGATGTGTTAAGGGGGGGGTGTAGAACAAAACAATCGGTATCACCATCATACAGCCCTACCGTGGCTACTCGGTGCAATATGCATACCAAATGCACGGTAGGACGTATGATGGCGAATCCGAATGTTTTGTATTTGCTCGATAAACTGAATATATGATGTATCAAACCTTAAAGGGGGATGTAGAACAAAACAATCGGTATCGCCATCATACAGCCCCACCGTGGCTACTGGGTGCAATATGCATACCAAATGCACGGCAGGACGTATGATGTTGAATCCAGATGTTTTGTATTTGCTCGATGAACTGACCGGTGTATGAAGGTGGGCTATATATAGGGTCCTCTGGCTCACAAAGTGTTGTGCCAGGGTTTTGATCCAACGGTTAAAAAACCACCTCATCAAACGGCTCACAACAGCTCGAAAGAAACACACCATAGCTCTGATCGAACGGCTCACAACAGCTCGAAAGAAACACACCCCGGATCCAACGACTCACAAGCGCTTTAAAGAAACGCACGATCCGTGTGATTCTATCTGATTGGTCCAAACGAAACCCTAACCCATTTAGTCCTGGTTGGTGTCCCCAACTGGGACTAAAGGGATGTTTTCTTCTTGCTATATATATGTATGCATTGCCACACCATTGGCATAAACACATACAAACTCACCACTCTCTCATGGCTTCTACCGTACCCACTCTAACATTCATCCAGGCGGAGGCACTTTCCGCCTCGAACTACCCCTGCCCGTGCGGCTAGAACGTTCCCGCCGGTTGGATGCTGAGCGCTGGAGGAGTGCCGGTCCCTACTCTTCCTCAAGGTGTGGCGCGTCGGGCGGCCATCACGAACCACTACTATCACGAGCTCACGCCGGAGCAGCGGAGGAATCCGAGTTGGCATCCCGATAACCAGCATACTTGGGATGCCTTCTTCATCAATCGGCGTGAGAGGGCGCTCGCCAGGTATGAGGAGGACGGCCTGCCTCCTGGGAACTTTCACGAGGCCGGTCGTCGGCTATGGTGGTCCGGCCGGACTCTACAGAGCGTCATGGACTACATCAGGACCGACGATATCCCCCGCCTGCGCTACCCTCAGGCCCATTCCTGGAGTCGTGATCCTCCGAGGGAGTGCAGAGCACCGTCAGACGATAGTGACGACGACGGCGGCGGCGACTACGACGAATATCAGATATCAGATCATGCATCTATGCTCTCCGTTTAGGTTTAGATCCACTCTAGCCATTATGTACTGCCTTTTTTATCTATATATATATATATTCAAGATGTGTGTGAATCTTTATGATTATATAATCTTTATGATTAGTTTTATTTTTCTGAATTTTCTGATATATTATTTGTATTTTTAAGATTTTAAAAAGAATTAGTTTTATTTTTCTGAATTTTCTGATATATTATTTGTATTTTTAAGTTTGGGAAAAGGAAAAGTATTTGAATAACAACCTTTAGTCGCGGTTCGTGTCACGAACAGGGACTAAAGGCTCGTTCTGCGCGGGAACGAAAACGCCGCGAAAAATTGCACCTTTAGTCCCGGTTCGTGACACCAACCGGGACTAGGGGGACCTTTAGTCGCGGTTGCTGTCACGAACCGGGACTAAAGGCTGGCCCTATGTATTCCCGCACCTGAAATTTTTCTAAGGACCAACCGCGCATCGTCTTCTCCGCGCCGCACTGCTCGTCTTCTTCGCGCCGCCGTCGCCGATTCCGCCCGCAGAGACACAGAGGACGCGCCGCCGTCATCTCCGGTAGGTGCCCGCCGCCCCTGCGCCCGTCATCCCCGTCGTCCGTTCCCGTCGCTGCTCCTCGGCCGTGCCCTCCGTGACCGTCCTCCCGCCACCACGACATCCGCCCGCCGTGACCGTCCTCCCGCCGCTCCTCGTCGGCGCTCCTCGTCCCTGCCTCCTCCCCGTCGTCTCCGTTCCCTCCCCCGTGGCCGGAATCGACACGTTCGCCGGAGACCCGAGAGCCCCGCCGCGTTTACTTCACGGCGGCTCGCCGTCGTCGACCTTCCGAGGGCGGCGCCGCCACGTAGAGGTAGATTGCGTCGAGACGGTTCCAAGGACACCAACCACGTGTCCTGTGGTGGCCGGAATCGCCACCGGCGACCGAATCTGCCACCGCGGCCATCGTGTGACGCCAGGGGTGACGTGTTGTCGAGTTTTTTATAATGACGTCATCATGACACGTGGGGCCCACTGTATATGGAATTACAGAAAATAGTTAAATCTTCTAAATTAAATAACTTTTAATTTATAATTCCAAAAATTATGGAAAAATATGCAAAATGTTCACAAAAATGTAAGCTATCTGTTTATATCATTTTCAATCATGTTTGACAAAGTTCAAAATGAGACCATATTTGAATTTTTATTAAATTCATTAAAATAATGAAAATAAGTTTTAATTCAACAAATTCAGAATATTAAGTGTAATATACCAAAATGACCAGGAAAGCAAATGCAACCTAGCTATGGGGTTCTCCAAGTCATTTAAGAAACTAATCTTGGACATACCTCTAAAGTATGGTTTTCCCCCTCCGGTGGTCATCGTTATTCCACCCAAAACCCTAGCAATCTGTTTTCCCTCCTTCTACGACAATATTTGCTAAGTCTCCTATATACTTAATTAATTTTTACTACATGCATGTCTGCAGCAGTGACATATGGCGGACAATAGAGACCTGACGGAACAGGAGGCTGAAGGTTATCTATTAGATATCATAGCCGGAGAACATGATGTAATCTCTTCTTATCTGAACCTTGATGATCAAGAACGTGAACGAACGGACATTGTGGATGATCAAGGAGGTGAAGCAACGGACACTGTGGATGATCAAGGAGGTGAAGGAATGGACATTGATGACGGATGTCAACCGTCGACAAACGACAATCTCCAATTGCAAAGAACAACCACCTCCGGCGAGGTATATATATATATATATATATATATATATATATATATATACACATTGAGTCTCTCGTGATACAAACTTACTGAAATGTGAATACATATGCACTAACGCGCGCGACTCTCTTTCTTATTTTAGCCCTCGGCCGGATCGAGTACGACAACGCGTGGCAAATCCAAGGCGATGAAAGATGGAGAAACATATACCATCGAATCAGTCGGTGAAACCGGCAAGCCCCTACAGCACACCACAAAGTTTATCAACCAATGCGGAGTCATTGTTAGAGACACCGTCCAGGAATGGAAGGAGCCAAAGAAAGCACGTATTGGTTTCAGTTATGTCCACAAGAGAATGAAAAAGGAGATGTTCAGAAAGCTTATGGTATATTTCATTCTACCTCCGGAATACAACAAAAAAGATGAATTCGGTGAAGAGGTTCCGGGTGGACGTCAGAGGAGGAGGCTAGTGAAAGAGTTCTCTCTTCAGAAGATGGCCGAAGCATTCCGGAACTTCAAGAAAAAATTGTTCCGTGAATATGTCAGCAAGGGCAAGACTCCGATTTTCACTGTACAACATGAGAAACTGAGAGATGATTGGCCAGAATTTGTGACACAGAAGAAATCGGAGCATTTCAAGGAAATGTCGAAAAAAAATAAGGCTAATGCAGATAAGAAACAGTACCATCATGTTATGGGGCCAGGAGGATACCGCGTTTCGGCGCCTAAGTGGCAGACGATGGAGGACGGCCTGAGGGCAAGAGGAATCCCTCTAGGTACAGAGGGATGGGACGAAAGAGCCAAAATGTGGTGGTACGGGCATGGGGGATCGCTAGACCCGGAGACAGGGGCGTGTGTTCATCGGCAGAAAACGTTTGCTCCCACAAAAAACCTTGTTGACGCAATGACCAAAGCTCAACAGGGCTGGATCACGTTCAACAGAGAGAGAGACCAACTGACCCATGCCCTCGGGAATCCTGAACACGGAGGACATATACGAGGCAAAGGCAGATTGCCGTGGAAAGTAGGGTTTTCCCAGGAGGGTGACCCGTACTGTTACAGAAGCCGTAAGAGAAATACAGACCGGGCTGCAGATCTTCTGTCGAAGCTTGCAACAGAAGTTAGTGAGTTGAAGCAGACCGTGTCGGGAATACTTGAGAAAGAAACAGCGGCGGTTGCAAGGCCGCATGAAGAACATGCAGCGGATCTCGGAAGCCAGCATCAGCGGAGAAGCAGCGTGGCTTCCACGGAGGCCCCGCCTGCAGGTGCTAATGCACCAATGATCGAGAGTTGTGCACCGGAGCCTCACTACCCCGTCGATGATGTAAAGTAGATGAAAGAATGTGATCTGCATTATCCCGTGGGGAACATTTCCACGAAGGTAGCTACAGGCAGTGCTTTACCCTATACACCTGGAGCACTCCATCACAACAACCCCATTCCATATGGCTATGCTCGTGTCACGGTGGAAGACATAGTCCAAGTGTTTGAGGACCTGGAGATTGACATAGCTACACCCGAAGGGGAGAGAAGACTTGGAGATGTCAAGCGCCTGTTCATTCTATGGAAAAAGAAGTACATAGTGTTTCCAGGCGAGACGCCAAGGCTAACAAGTCCACCCCCTCCGATGGTGCAGGTGCTGCTGGTGGTGGAGCTGGTTCACCTACGCCTCCTTCACGCCATTCGACGCCGTCCCCCGATCCACAATCTCCGGCGGGTAAGCAGCCGTCGCCCCCCATTCCTTCTCCGGCGGATAAGAAGCAGCCGTCGCCCCCCATTCCTCCTCCGGCGGATAAGCAGCAGCCGTCGCCCCCCATTCCTCCTCCGGCGGATAATCAGCCGTCGCCCCCCATTGCTCCTCCGGTGAAGAAACAGAAGCAGGCGGACAGCAAGGAAACTTGCTCTTGGACTATTAACCCGGAGCCTTATGTACCTAAGACCACACGGGTACCGGAGCCATCACGGAAGCCTATCCCCACAAGGCCTTGGGAACTTAATGATGCTGAAATCAAATTGGCCGCGAAGGCTCACTATGACAAATGGAAGGCCGATAAGAAGGCACTAAGGGAGCCTAAGCCCAAGAAAGTATACCCTCCGGAGGTAGACAAGTGGGCTACGGGTTTTTTGTCGACACTGTCCCAAGCCGAGAAGAATTCGCCTAAAGACTATGACAATGAACTTCGTACGCAAGCAAAAGCATTGGCGGAGGAGAAAGAAAAAATTAAAAAAAGCGGGAAACAAGTTGACCAGCTCGGGATGCAGAGTAAACAATCGATCCCCCCGCTCATAGTGAAAGCCGGTCCGGAACAGGACCCCGAGGTCAGAGAAGCTATGGCAGCAATGGGATTGACTGTAGCTACTGCCATGAAAAATGCGTCCGAGGCCAGTATGTCTCTTCGTGCCTTTTTAGGCCTGGACGATGCGCCAATGGCTGAGGTAGCATTACAATATGAGAAGAAAGGGCCTCTCGTCGAGCCTACGCAGGAAAAGGATCTACCACCACTAATGCAAAGTCTGCTACGTTGGTACAAAGAATTCATATCATGGTCCGACAGAGAATTTGTGTATGTGGATGTTACAGAGGAGCATCACACCAAAAAGTACACTGTACCAGTTGAGATGAGTGAATTGTTCCAGCTGTTCAATCTGCGCGAGCTCGACAAATCTATCCTGAGTTGCTACGTTCTGTAAGTGATTTATTTCTACCTCATCTCTTTCTTCATTGCCTACACTATATATATATATATATATATATATATATATATATATTGTCCTAACTATATTGTTGCGTACGCTATTATGCAGATTGAAGATTTGGGAATGCAAAATAAGACTCATCCATGATGTTGGGTTCATTGCCCCACAAATCATTAATGGAACTATGTTAGAGCATCACCCCAAAGACGTGGAGAAAGACTTGTACAATTTTCTTAAAAAGCATGAACTCAAAAGTCATATTCTATTTCCTTACCATTTTGGGTGAGTGTTTCTCTCTTGTGCCCATTCTCTCTTGTTTACTCCATGCATGATATGTCTAATCGATAAGTTATGCCTGTGTGCATGTAACGTGTCCGCAGGTTCCACTGGATTCTGCTAAAAATTGAACTTCAGAGCTCCACAGTTTTTATCATGGACTCTATGAATTCAGATACAAAGATTTGGATCGACATGAGAAAAATGATGCAAAGCTAATTATTTTCAATCATTTCCGCTCTATATCGATCGGTCTCTTTTGTTCATTTCCTAATATGTAGTAGCTAATAACTCCCTTGTTCATTTAATTTTATTTGCACTGTAGAGTTTGGAGACGGTTCTCACGTGAACATGTCGGTGGATTCAAACATCAGCTAGAATTTAAAAATGTGGTTCGTGGTGTGGATAAGCAGCCACCGGGGACCGGTCTATGTGGATACTATGTTTGTGAGAACATACGGAAAGAAATCTCTGAGAGGAAGAAGGACGAAAGCACGCGGAGGAGTCTCAATAACTTGCGGAGGGCGCTTACTCCAGATGCTCGCTTCCGACCAATTCTAGAGGAAATAGCAGGATTTTTCCTTAGGCATGTCGTCGATTCCAAAGGAGAACACCATGCGTCCACCGACGATGATGCTTATATGCATCTCCGAGATTGAAACTTGTTCGAAGTTATGTATGGTCATCTATCTTAATTGTGTATATAGAAACTTGTTCGAAGTTGTATATGGTCACCCGAGATTGAATATATATTATATATTCCTATATTGAATTCTTCTTGTTTAAAATATCATATATATATATATATGCATGTGTATAGTAGCGTAAAATATATATATATATATATATATATATATATATATATATATATATATACTGAAACTTCATCAAAATTAAAATAAAACACAAAATAAAATATAAAAGAAATAAAACAAAACAAATTAAAAAGAAACCAGGTTTAGGGGGGCCTAAAACCCTAAATCCGCGCAGGAAGTTTTCAGTCTCGGTTAGCCACAAGAACCGGGACTAAAGGTCCTCCGCCGCGACGGACTCCTGGCGCCCACGTGGACGGGCCTTTAGTCCCGATTCGTAAGCGGCACGACTATAGGGGGGGGGGGGGGATCTTTAGTCGCGCATAGCTAGTCCCGGTTGCGCGGCCGGGACTACTGGCCTGGCGAACTGGGACTATAGGCCTATTTTCTACCAGTGGTGGTTGTTGAAGCGATTAACTCCAATTTGGGTTTGTCTTCTGCTTCAACACTTATTTTGGAGGATTCTCGAGAGTTAATTCATGATTTTGGGAAGATCATTATACAATATTGTAATAGGGATTTTAATATTGTTGCGCATGAGTTAGCTAAATTTGGAAGGAATAATCCGTTCACTCTGTGGTGTGATATTTCTTCGAATTTTATCCGACCACATTTGGTAAACGATGTAACTATTATTTGAGTTAATAAAGCTAGCAGAATGGCCTTTCCCTAAGAAAAAAGGGGCGAAAATTTCGTGTTCTTCTTATATCTTCTACACCGCGATCGGCAATGCTGCAACCTATACACTCTTAATTTTCTAATCACGGTCGACAACGCGAGTAGGCAGGAACGGTGGACACTCTCGAAGTAGTTCATCCGACATCCGAATAAGTACACGAGCGCACTGAGTCGGCAGGAATCGATCCATCTAATCGGTAAACAAATTAGCAGTTTTGTTAATAATTCAATTGATTTTGATGATGCCGCGTCTTTTTAATTTTGTTATATCATCTTTTCATATAGTGTTTCAAAAATCAAGATTTGATTTATCACGAGGAAGCACAAATCCGGTAAAAGTGCAAAAGGGGCTATGGAGGTTTATTATGAGGTGCCGGAAAAGATTGATTATGAGAATATTGTTGAACACTTCATTTCGAATAACACTAAAAGAATAATATGTCAAATTTTCCATAAGATATTATGACATATAAATAATTTGAATAGTTATAAAATTTAGGGAGAGGGGTTCCATAAGTTTTGCACAGGGTCTTGAATTTTGCCGGCCCGGCCGTGACATATAGGTACATGACGGGTCAGGTAGCTACACATGTTTGATGCAAATATGCATATGAGACTGATCCGGTAATGATTTCCATGATCGAGTAAATTTACAATTTACCGGACTACCAACCTAGGTATAGATAGAAGGCGATGGTTTTCTCAAAAAAAAAAAGAAAAAAAAAGAAGATAGAAGGCGATGGTACTATTCCACGTCTCTTCCTCTCTCGGTAAAAAAAACCATAGCCCCTAGCCTGGGCAGTCTTTCAGGATGAAACCTCCATCGTTTTGTCCCTGAATTCCACCGGCAAAAAGAATCAATCTCTCTCTTGAGCTACGCCGTCATGAAATTCTACACTTTAGGGAGATAGGTGGATGGCACGGTACCCTGCCAACTACCATCTACCTAGCAAATCCCAATTTAACCGATCTATTGTTCCGGTGACGGGCGAATCCGTCGCGCATTTGTACGTACATACCCAAGTGGCAGGTCATTGGCTGGCTTCTGCCATATAGTCAGCCAGCCATCCATCTGATTTGCTCGCCTCGTTCATCAACTCAACTTGAGCAGATCGGGCTTCAGATCTCCTATTCTCTTCAACATTGTTGCAGATATGTTAGCCATTTTGATTGCTAGGGCTAAGGAAAATGGACAAATAGGAGGTCTAATTCCGAACCTAGTTGAACGAGGTTTGTCTATCCTTCAATATGCTGATGATGTTGGAATTTTGTATGGGCTATGTATATGGGCTCACATGTCTAGCCCACTAAGCCCACTAAAATCCTGAAATTGTCATGGCCCATTCATGAATAATAAGTGGAGTGAGTGGGACTAAAGTTTAGTCCCACATTGCTAGTTTGGAGAGAGTGGGAGCACCTTATAAGGTGAGCCATTCTAGCTCATGTATGAGTAGGTAAGGCAAGAGGAGAGGTGTGCCACACGCGCGCTCCTCCTCCTCCGCCGCCCGCCTCGCCACGCCTCGCCTCGTCACGACACGACACGTCACGTCACGTCACGTCACGACGCGCCGCGGGTTGCGGGAATGAGCCGAGCCGAGAGCGTTTATTTTGTCGATTGGGAAAACTTAATGAGTCATTAATTTGGTAATTAACGGACGCGTTAATTCCAAAACCGTTTCCGTTTCCTTTCTGGATCGTGGACCGACTCAGACGTGGGGTTACGCCCACGTCTCTCCCAGCCCGCATATAAATACGCGCATACGGTAAACCCTAGCCGCCACTTCGTCTTATGGTTTCGCACCACCGTTCCAAAGCACTGCGCCGCCAATCAAGTCTTCTCCATCCCTCCTTCCGGCGTGCACCGCGAGAAGGGACAGCAGGCCTCCGGAACCCCGCCTCTTGTGATCCTGTACGGGAGAGGGGCGATCAGGTTTTTGGGGAGCGCACTCGCGCGACTGCTGACGGCGACGACTTCCCCGACGACGACTTCTTCCCCGACCTCGGCAACCTCTTCATCAACGACATGGCCGACACTGGGGACAACAACAACGGCGGTGCCGCTACCGCTCCATCGTACGTATCTCTCTTTCATCTGTATGAGATGTTACTGCAATTCGTATGTCTAGTACTTGCAATAGATTGTATCAATCTGTCTACTGTGCTAGATCTAGACGTTTGCATAATTACTGTATTTGCTACTGTCGCAATTCATCTACTGCTATTTCGAATTAAATCATGTGCTAAATTGCTAATATATTCAACAATCCAAAAACCTGATTATAGGCAATTTCTTGCACCTGCGCCGTCTGTCATTGCGGCGACAAGGCCAGTCCCTTTCAAGGGCGTGGACTTTAAGAGGTGGCGCACGA
The DNA here is from genome assembly GCA_028641055.1 of Alopecurus myosuroides. Taxonomy (NCBI): domain Eukaryota; kingdom Viridiplantae; phylum Streptophyta; class Magnoliopsida; order Poales; family Poaceae; genus Alopecurus; species Alopecurus myosuroides. The sequence goes on along the minus strand of CM054063.1, from coordinate 310,661,371 downwards.
GAGCAGTGCTATGGTTTCAAACCTTGCGCTGCTATGCGGCCACCAAGGGCAAGCCTGAGGGCGATCTCAATCCAGCACAGCTGGAGGCCTTTGAGGATATGGACACTATGTTTAAAAGTGCCCTCCTCGGTATTATCGATGATTCCATCGTGGATCCGTATATGTCGTTTGATAACGGCAAGGATATGTGGGCTGCACTCGAGGCCAAATTTGGGGCCTCGGATGCTGGCAGCGAGCTGTATGTCATGGAGCAATTCTATGACTACAGGATGACTGATGAGCGCTCTGTTGTTCAACAGGCTCACGAGATACAGTCACTCGCTAAAGAACTTGAGCACTTTAAGTGTATGTTACCGGACAAGTTTGTGGCCGGAGGCATTATTGCCAAGCTTCCATCTTCATGGAGCACCTTTGCTACTTCTCTAAAACACAAGAGACAGGAGTTTTCCGTAATGGACCTCATCGGATCTCTTGATGTGGAAGAGAAGGCGAGAGCAAAGGATACACGTGCTCGGGTTGCTGAGGTAGGTTCTTCTGCTCATGTGGTACAGAAGAAACATTACCCGCCCAACAAGCCTAAATATATCAAGAAGAAATCCGAGGGTAAAGGCAAGCCCGATGGCAAGTTTAAGCCGTCGCACTCTACCAACTTCAAGAAGAGAAAGGGATCATGTCACGTTTGCGGTGAACTGACCCATTGGGCTCCAAAGTGCCCTAAGCGTTATGAGCTGCAGCAGCAGGAGAACAGCGGCAAGACCGCCAATGTTGTCATGGCTGACACTGAGATGAAGGACTCTGGGTACGGTATAGTTCCCACTATTCTTTCAGTTTGTCATTCACCTGAATGGTTAATTGACACAGGTGCCAATGTACATGTTTGTGCTGATGCTTCTATGTTCTCTTCTTATCAGGTCACAGGGACTTCCCCCGTGCTGATGGGGAACGGGTCACATGCTACTGTTCGTGGTGTTGGTACGGTCGATCTGAAGTTTACTTCGGGGAAGATCGTGCGACTGAAGAACGTTCATCATGTGCCCTCCATCAATAAAAATCTCGTCAGCGGCTCACGTTTATGTCGAGATGGTTTTAAGTTGGTTTTCGAGTCTAATAAAGTTGTAATTTCCAAGTATGGACAATTTATTGGTAAAGGCTATGAGTGCGGAGGCTTGTTCCGCTTATCCTTGTCAGATATTTGCACCAAAGTTATTAATAATGTTTGCCACGATAATGATTGTGATGTTTGGCATTCGCGACTTTGTCATATTAATTTTGGTTGCATGACGCGGTTAGCAAATATGAGTTTAATTCCGAAATTCAGTACTATTAAAGGTTCCAAATGTCAAGTGTGTGTTCAAGCTAAACAACCTCGCAAGTCTCATAAGACCGCGGAGGCGAGAGACTTGGCACCACTAGAACTTATACATTCTGATCTTTGTGAGATGAATGGCGTATTGACCAAAGGTGGAAAGAAATACTTCATGACACTTATTGATGACTCCACTAGATATTGTTATGTGTATCTTCTGAAATCTAAAGATGAAGCTTTAACTTATTTCAAGAACTATAAGGCCGAAGCAGAGAACCAACTTGATCGTAAAATTAAACGGCTTAGGTCTGATCGTGGTGGAGAGTATTTTTCCAACGAGTTTAATTCTTTTTGTGCTGAACACGGTATTATTCATGAGAGGACGCCTCCCTACTCACCTCAGTCAAATGGAGTGGCTGAAAGAAAGAACCGAACGTTGTCTGATTTGGTTAACGCCATGTTAGACACTTCGGGTCTCTCCAAGGCATGGTGGGGGGAGGCGCTAATGACTGCATGTCATGTCCTAAACCGAGTTCCCACAAAGAATAAAACCATTACTCCATTTGAGGAATGGGAAAGGAAAAGGTTAAAACTCTCCTACCTACGTACTTGGGGTTGTTTGGCGAAAGTCAATATACCAATTCCCAAGAAGCGCAAGCTTGGACCAAAAACCGTAGATTGTGTTCTTCTGGGCTATGCTTTTAATAGCATTGGTTATAGATTCTTGGTAGTAAAATCTGAGGTATCCGACATGCATGTTGGTACGATTATGGAGTCGAATGATGCGACTTTCTTTGAGAACGTATTTCCTATGAAGGATATGTCTAGCTCATCAAATCAGGAGAAACCTGTTTCATCTAGTCAGGAATTAGCTGAGATTCCTGAATCCACCATTCCGATAGAACACGTTGAGAATCCCGAGGAGGATGACAATGAAGTTCCTGTAAGGAGCAAGAGACAGAGGACTGCAAAGTCCTTTGGTAATGATTTCATTGTGTATCTCGTGGATGACACACCCAGGACTATTTCAGAAGCTTATGCATCTCTTGATGCTGACTACTGGAAGGAGGCTGTCCGTTGCGAGATGGATTCCATCTTGGCTAACGGAACTTGGGAAATCACTGATCGTCCTTATGGGTGTAAACCTGTAGGATGTAAGTGGGTGTTCAAGAAAAAGCTTAGGCCTGATGGTACAATTGAAAAGTACAAGGCAAGGCTTGTGGCCAAGGGTTATACCCAGAAAGAAGGTGAAGACTTCTTTGATACTTACTCACCTGTGGCTAGACTGACCACTATTCGTGTGCTACTATCTCTGGCTGCCTCACACGGTCTTCTCGTTCATCAAATGGACGTTAAGACGGCTTTCCTTAATGGAGAGTTGGACGAGGAAATTTACATGGATCAGCCAGATGGTTTCGTAGTACCCGGTCAGGAAGGCAAGGTGTGTAAGTTGTTGAAGTCATTATACGGCCTCAAGCAAGCACCTAAGCAATGGCACGAGAAGTTTGAAAGGACTTTGACTGCTGAAGGCTTTGTTGTAAACGAAGCTGATAAGTGTGTGTACTATCGCCATGGTGGGGGCGAGGGAGTTATTCTATGTCTATACGTTGATGACATATTGATCTTTGGAACCAATCTTGATTTAATCAAGGAAGTTAAGGATTTCTTATCTCGCTGTTTTGAGATGAAGGATCTAGGAGTAGCTGATGTTATCTTGAACATCAAGCTGTTGAGAGATGTTAATGGTGGGATCACACTGCTTCAATCTCACTATGTGGAAAAGGTCTTGAGTCGCTTTGGGTATAGTGACTGCAAGCCTTCTTCAACTCCATATGATGCTAGTTTGTTGCTTCGAAAGAATCAACGGATTACTAGAGATCAACTGAGATATTCTCAGATTATAGGCTCGCTTATGTATTTGGCGAGTGCCACGAGGCCTGACATCTCTTTTGCTGTGAGCAAATTGAGCCGGTTTGTTTCCAATCCGGGAGATGATCATTGGCGTGCGCTTGAGAGAGTTATGCGCTATTTAAAAGGCACTGCGAGCTATGGAATTCACTATACCGGAAACCCGAGGGTTCTGGAAGGATATAGTGATTCTAATTGGATATCTGATGCTGATGAGCTTAAGGCCACTAGTGGTTATGTTTTTACACTTGGTGGTGGCGCTGTTTCCTGGAAGTCTTGCAAGCAGACCATCTTAACGAGGTCAACTATGGAAGCAGAACTCGCAGCATTAGACACAGCCACTGTTGAGGCAGAGTGGCTTCGTGAGCTCTTGATGGACTTGCCTATGGTTGAAAAACCAATACCCGCAATCCTAATGAACTGTGATAATCAAACTGTGATCGTCAAAGTGAACAGTTCTAAGGATAATGCAAAGTCATCAAGACATGTGAAGAGGAGATTAAAATCTGTCAGGAAATTGAAGAACTCCGGAGTTATTACGTTGGATTATATCCAAACGTCTATGAACTTGGCAGATCCCTTCACAAAGGGTTTATCACGGAATGTGATAGAGAATGCATCGAGGGAGATGGGTTTGAGACCCACGTTATGAGTTGCCCACAGTGGTAACCCACTCTATGTGATCGGAGATCCCGTGAATTAGAAGTGGGAGACAAGCTGTTGGTCGGCTGAGAGGAGAGTATCCTTATATTTTATTCCACTCCATAAAAGATGCAATACTCTCCTGATCTGTACGGTAGGTTGACATTTGTCTTAATGTGTTCCAAGTGGCTTATTTATATAAGCAGAGATGTGTCCTACAGAACATCTCCTGAGGAACTCACCTATATGAGTCTGACTGTTAAACGTCGCAGTCTATGAGAATCGGGTGCTCTCTAATAAACTCATGAAAGGCCTTCGGAGTATGACGCATACGCTCCAAACCGCGGGGAAGCCTTGCGGCAGCCTAGTATCGGTTCAGACGTTGTGTAAAACTGGTATCACAGCAAACTTGTAGTTCAAGGCATAGTCCACTATTCAAGTTGTGAACTAGTGTAGCATGATGTTCTAAGTGGAAGTTCAACTTAACAGTCTCCACTAACACCGGTATATAAACAATGTTTTGGAACAGAGTTTATGAAATGTGCTAATGACACTTTGTGGGGGATTGTTGGAATTTTGTATGGGCTATGTATATGGGCTCACATGTCTAGCCCACTAAGCCCACTAAAATCCTGAAATTGTCATGGCCCATTCATGAATAATAAGTGGAGTGAGTGGGACTAAAGTTTAGTCCCACATTGCTAGTTTGGAGAGAGTGGGAGCACCTTATAAGGTGAGCCATTCTAGCTCATGTATGAGTAGGTAAGGCAAGAGGAGAGGTGTGCCACACGCGCGCTCCTCCTCCTCCGCCGCCCGCCTCGCCACGCCTCGCCTCGTCACGACACGTCACGTCACGACGCGCCGCGGGTTGCGGGAATGAGCCGAGCCGAGAGCGTTTATTTTGTCGATTGGGAAAACTTAATGAGTCATTAATTTGGTAATTAACGGACGCGTTAATTCCAAAACCGTTTCCGTTTCCTTTCTGGATCGTGGACCGACTCAGACGTGGGGTTACGCCCACGTCTCTCCCAGCCCGCATATAAATACGCGCATACGGTAAACCCTAGCCGCCACTTCGTCTTATGGTTTCGCACCACCGTTCCAAAGCACTGCGCCGCCAATCAAGTCTTCTCCATCCCTCCTTCCGGCGTGCACCGCGAGAAGGGACAGCAGGCCTCCGGAACCCCGCCTCTTGTGATCCTGTACGGGAGAGGGGCGATCAGGTTTTTGGGGAGCGCACTCGCGCGACTGCTGACGGCGACGACTTCCCCGACGACGACTTCTTCCCCGACCTCGGCAACCTCTTCATCAACGACATGGCCGACACTGGGGACAACAACAACGGCGGTGCCGCTACCGCTCCATCGTACGTATCTCTCTTTCATCTGTATGAGATGTTACTGCAATTCGTATGTCTAGTACTTGCAATAGATTGTATCAATCTGTCTACTGTGCTAGATCTAGACGTTTGCATAATTACTGTATTTGCTACTGTCGCAATTCATCTACTGCTATTTCGAATTAAATCATGTGCTAAATTGCTAATATATTCAACAGATGATACAGTTCTTTTTTTAGAGCATGATTTGGAACAGGCTCTAAATCTTAAGTTAATCCTCTGTATCTTTGAGCAATTATCGGTACTCAAGATAAACTTTCATAAGAGTGAAATTTCTTGTTTTGGAAAGGCTAAGGAGGTTTGGAGTCAGTATAAACAAATTTTTGGTTGTGAATCCGGTTGTTTAGCTTTTAAATATTTGGGCATTCCTATCCATCACAGAAAACTTAAGAACTCTGAGTGGCACCCAGTAGAGAGTCATTTTGAGGATACATTTGGGTGCTGGAAAGGGAAATTATTATCTTATGGGGATCATTTAGTTCTTGTTAATTCTGTGTTAACAAGTTTACCTATGTTTATGCTTTCCTTTTTTGAGATTCCTATTGGTGTTCGTAAGAGACTAGACTTTTATAGATCACGTTTTTTCTAGCAGAGGGATGGGACTAAGCGAAAATACAGGTTAACAAAATGGAATATTATTTGTCGACCTAAAGATCATGGTGGTTTGGGTGTGGAAGTGCTTGAGTTAAAAAAAGTGTTTGTTAGCTAAATGGCTGTTCAAGATACTTAATGAAGAGGGTGTGTGGCAGGAATTGTTGCATAATAAATACTTACATAGCAAATCTTTAGCTCATGTCGAAGCACAACCAATCGATTCTTCCTTTTGGAAAGGATTAATGAAAGTCAAGAAGGATTTCTTTAGTAGAGGTTCTTTTAAGATTGGAAATGGGGAAACAACTAGATTCTGGGAGGACGCTTGGTTAGGCCCAACTCCACTCTCAGATCAATACCCTCTCCTTTACCACATTGTCCATTCTAAGAATGTGTCGGTTGCTGCTGTGTTTCAGAATACACCACCGATTAATATCTCCTTTCGTAGGAATTTAGTAGGCATCACTTGGGATATGTGGTCTCATTTATGCTTACGTTTGATGAACATCTCTTTTAACTCCGATAAGGATAGTTTTCATTGGAAACTTACATAGAATGGGATGTTTTCAGTTAAAATGATGTATGAGGACATGATGAATGGGCATACTATTTTTCTCAAAACCTATTTGTGGAAATTAAAGATCCCGCTAAAGATTCAAATTTTCATGTGGTTTTTAGATAAAAAGGTGTTGCTAACAAGAGATAAGTTAGCTAGAAAGGGATGGAAAGGTGACACGCACTGTTCCTTTTGTGGGAATGAGGAGACTGCGGATCACTTATTTATTTCGTGCCCTTTTGCTCAACTGGTTTGGCGTGTGGTTTTTTGTACGTATAACATTCCTCCCCCCCCCCCTCAAATTTGACGAATATGTTTGGGAATTGGCTTAGTGGGATTGATTTTAAGACGAAAAATAGGATTAGGATCGGTGTATCGGCCATTTGTTGGGCCATTTGGTTATGTAGAAACAATGTGGTTTTTAACAGGAAGAATCATTTTCATGTCTTACAGGTTATTTCCTCGGCAGTGCATTGGATCCAGCTATGGGCTTTCTTACTTCCTTCCGATCAGTGGAAGCTTATGGTGGATGGCTGCACTCGTCTCCTCACGGTGGCACATGATTTTTTCTCCCGACATACGTGGCAGCCTACTAATAGGGTTTCGTAGTTTCTTTTTTTAGGCTGTTGGTTTAAGGGAGAGTATCCTTTTTGTAAGGTATTAACGGTTGTAAAACATTTCGCCACACTGGATATCAATAATTAATAAAGGTTGTGTGCATCACTCGATGCAGAGGCCGGGGTCTTACCACATTTCTAAAAAAAAGATCACCTTGATGGACAGTAAATTTGCATGCACACGGGTAAATATAAATAGGCCCCGCATGCCAACTATTTATTATGCACGTGGGTTATGCCATAAAAGATGACTTAAACATGCTGCACTGCATATACAAATCCCAGCTCATCGAGCTAGGCACCGGTTCGTACATATCACTAGCACATATCTCGGTCTATTTTTCTATAGAATTCATCATATGATATCTCCATTTAATTTACCTTGATAGCCTTTTTTACATACATCTCGGCATAGAGAAGTTTACTGACTTACTACTATAGCTAGGATGCCGACCAGCTATATAAAAAAAATAGGGAGTAATGTTTCAGTGGTTTGATTTTCATATGAGTACACTCATACACAAGCCACAACTAAAATACATTATAGTTTAATGCTATTACCAAATCTGAAGTTCTTCTTACCTATATTAAGTACCTACACATGTGACATTTTATTTAGGACAATAGCTAGGTGTCCATAGAGCTCTAATATACACAAGGCATAATATGTATATCTCCGAAACCACGGATTTAATTCTCAAACAATATCAACTAAATTAAGAAGATGCCATCGCATTTGCGAGGACTAATTGTTACACGCAACAGCAAAACAATAATGAAATTAAGCAAGATCGAACCAACCGGGACACGAGATTTTAACGTGGCAACCCCTTCCAACAAGGAAGAGAAAAAACCACGGGCGCCAGCCAGCAATACTTCACTATTTTCGGGTGAGGTTACAAACGCGCCGGGATTTACAATGTGTGGCTTATCCCGTGCGGCGGCTTACAAGAGGTATATAAAGGCGGTTCTGACCTAACTAGGTCGGTAACGGTGAATCCAACTCAAACTCGGTAACAACTCGTTGCACCTCCGGCTCCACTGGTCAGAAGTTCGGCCTTTATCAATATATACGAATATGAATTTGGATCACACCAAAATAACACCAATGTGCTAGTTTTTATAAAAGGACAATTGCATAGGAATATTGTTCCGCCTTTATTCAGTCGCTTGCTAACCAAGGACGGTTAGGTCGGCCGTGTTTTATAGATTGATTAAATGATCCTACAAGCGCACACACTATCACCAAGCACAGTTATATATACCGACATGACATTGCCACCATGCATGAGAGCAAACTACTCACACGGTATCATCATATATGCCGCTCGCATTGTTCCTAGACATTTTTTTTTGGAAAAGGAGGCAAAGCCCCAGCCTCTGCATCGGATAGATGCATACGGCTTTTATTAGCAAAAATATTCAAAGTATTACAAAAGATGAATCATAAAGATTACAGTATCAAAGAGTCGAGTAAAAAGGACCAACGTCCACTAAGATGCGCAAATCTTAAAATCATGCTGCCACCCGTTGGAGGAAAGGATGACCCTGACTAAAGCCAGCAACCGGTTGCATCCAGCCTCCATAAACTGGCGCTGATCCGGTGGTACAAGGAGCGACCATGCAGAAATCCAATAGGTAGCCTTGTGTATAACCTGCAAGAAATGAACATTATGTACTCTGTTAAAGATCGCATCATTGCGACAATTCCGAACCGCCCACAAAAAGGCACATGTCCCAATCCTAATGCGGCGTTTATCATTCTTGTGAACACGAGACAGCCATCCACCAAACATATGGTTAAGACTATCAGGAGGGGAGATATTAAAGGCGAAATGGAGCAATCTCCAACTTTTAATCACAAACGGACAAGAGATGAATAGGTGTTCAATAGTTTCATCATGATTACAAAAAGCACAATTTGTGCAACCATGCCAATTACGTTTCATTAGGTTATCCTTTGTCAAAATTACACGCTTTTCAAGCAGCCACATGAAAATTTTGATCTTTAGGGGAATTTTCAATTTCCAAAGATATTTATGTTCAAAAGGAGGGTTAGCGTTCATGTAATCATTGTACATGGATTTCACCGAGAAAGCTCCATTATTATTCAGAGACCAAGAGAACACATCTTCCTCCTCGGAAAGAGAAATAGCCATAAGCTTTTGGACAAGATGCATCCATGATGTCCAATTGTTCCCTTGTAAATTACGTCTGAAACGCAAGTTAATGGGAGGTGCAGTAGCTAACACATCAGCAACAAGTACATTCTTGTTTCTAGTAATGTGATATAACCCAGGGTACTGAGTAGCCAATGCTTGATCTCCCAACCACACATCTTCCCAAAAACGAGTTTGTTTGCCATTGCCAAGCACAAACCGTCCTCTCGAAAAGAAATCAAGTTTTACCGTCAAGATACCCCTCCAAAATGGAGAATCCGAAGGTTTTGGTTTAACTTGAGCTAAAGTTTTATCCCCTAAATATTTATTAGTCAATAGCTCCTTCCAAACCCCATCCTCTTTAAGAATTTTGAAGAGCCATTTGCTCAAGAAACATTTATTCTTAATGTCCAAGAGTTGAATACCTAAACCCCCTTGGTCTTTCGGCCTACAGATTACACTCCATTTTGTCAAACGATATTTCTTCTTCTGCTGATCACTTTGCCAGAAGAATCTACTACGGAAAAAGTCCAATCTTGATGGAGGGATAATAACCCGGTAGGCAAACTCCAAGGTGTAACCCGGCCCAAAGGACGCTGCGCAAGATCCGGCTAAGGATAAAGAAACTTCTGGAAGGCCCAAATTTGTAGGCCTCGTAACCCGGATTGTGGGTTACGGTAAAGGAAAGTTAGGGTTTGTATGCGGTGTCCGGGTAGGATTCAGGGTGCGTCTTGGAGGGTAAGCCAGGGGGTACGGGTGCTTTATAAACCGACCCCTAGGTAGTTGAGAGAGATCTAAGAACCCTAGCAGTACCGCTTGATATCGAGCATCCAGTGTATACGAGAGATCGAGTTAATATATTAAGATCGGAGACTCGGCGACTTGATTGCCGGCTACCAGATCGAGTTCCATCATGTTTTCCTCTGAGCTAAACCCTCTCCCAAACGCCTGTGTCGTCTTGCCCCAAGATCAGTTACCCCCAGTAACGTCTGCCGTGGTTATCCCACGACAGTTGGCGCCCACCGTGGGGCCTGCGTCCAAAGGTGTTTACATCACGGGAGAAGCTCGGAAGAACATGGAGAATCTTGTCGTCGGCGAGATCTACATCGACCACAAAGGAGAAAGGACGGTGGACGATTCCGGCTGGGGGCCAGAGTCGGATCACCTCGAATCCGGATCCGTCGTGACAATCGGCCGGATCAGCGTCTTCATCGGTATGGTACGTACGCCTGATTTAAAAGGACAATATCATGTGCATACTACAGGAACTTCTGACAGGAACAAAAAGATACTCAAGCAAGCTGTGAACTCGGTTTCCTCGGCTGTTCCGGAACACCTGAGATGGGCGGAACAAGAGATAACATGGAGCATGAGAGATCACCCGGAAAGAATAGAGCACCCGGGAGTCTTAGCATTGGTAGTCGCACCACAGGTTAATGGTTACGAGTTAAAAAGGGTCCTGATGGACGGTGGAAGTAGCATCAATATCTTGTACTGGGAAACTTTTTCACGCATGGGTCTCAAGGAGTCCCAGCTGCAGAAAAGCTCAACAATTTTTCATGGAATAGTGCCGGGTCACTCGGCATGTCCCGAGGGGAAAATCGCATTGGAGGTAGCTTTCGGAGAATCAATGGATAATTATCGAGTGGAGTGGCTCACGTTCGAGGTAGTCAAATTGCGCAGTCCTTATCACGCACTATTTGGAAGACCGGCTTACGCCAAATTCATGGCCAGGCCGTGTTATGTGTATCTACAACTGAAGATTCCAGGTCCTAAGCAAACCATCACCATACATGGAAACCGGGACATAGCGGCCGAGTGCGACGAAGGAGATTCGGTAATGGCCGAGCAGGCTTGCAGAAAAGAGGAACTCAATTATTATCGGTCTCAAGTAGACCCGGAGGACAGGACCGCATTGAAAAGGCCGAATACTGAGGACGAAAGAGCAAAATTTAAGGCAGCACAAGACACCAAGATGATAGACTTTGTTGAAGGTGATTCCACTAAGCAATTTACTATAGGCTCTAACTTAGACGGCGAGCAGGAGAAGGCACTTGTGGAGTTCATTCGTTCAAATGCGGACGTATTCGCCTGGACACCTAGCGACATGCCGGGTATCCCTACAGAGTTGGCAGAGCACAGTTTGCATGTAGACCCCAAGTCCAGGCCTGTGAAGCAGGGCTTGAGGAAGATGAATGAGGAAAGAAGGAAAGCTATAGTTGAAGAAATTGCTCGGCTATTGACAGCCGGCTTCATCATGGAAGTATTTCATCCGGACTGGTTAGCAAATCCGGTGCTAGTGATGAAAAAGACCAATGAGTAGAGAATGTGTATTGATTTTACGAGTCTCAACAAGCATTGCCCAAAGGATCCGTTCGCACTACCAAGGATAGATCAGATCATAGATGCAGTAGCTGGGAGTGACCTATTGTGCTTTCTGGACGCTTATTCCGGGTATCATCAGATTAAACTCAAGAGGGAGGATTGGGAGAAAACATCGTTTATAACCCCTTTTGGGGACTTCTGTTACAAAACCATGACATTTGGGTTGAAGAACGCTGGCGCAACTTATCAACAGTGTATTCAGAAGTGCTTCGAGGACCAAATTGGACGCAACGTCCATGCTTATGTGGATGATGTGGTTATCAAGACCAGGAAGGCAGAAACATTTATTGACGATCTGAAGGAAACGTTCAAGAACTTAAGGAGGTATCAGATGAAGCTTAATCCGACAAAGTGCGTATTTGGAGTCCCAGCCGGGAAATTACTTGGCTTTATCGTTTCCGAGAGAGGAATTGAGGCAAACCCGGACAAAATCAAAGCTATCCAAGGTCTGAAAAAACCGGAAAATTTGAAGCATGTTCAAAAGCTCACGGGCTGCGTAGCAGCCTTGAGCCGATTTATATCAAGACTCGGAGAAAAGGCAATACCCTTGTACCGGCTCTTGAGGAAATCCGACAAGTTTGTATGGGATCAAGAGGCGGATGAGGCGTTCGAGGCACTAAAGAAGCAGCTATCTGAAGCACCAGTGCTAGCGGCCCCGGGTCCTAAAGAGCCTATGTTGCTATATGTGGCAGCTGGCCCCCGAGCCGTCAGCGCAGTAGTGGTTGTGGAGCGTAAAGAGGATGGGAAGGGTTATCCAGTCCAGAGACCGGTTTATTATGTCAGTGAAGTATTATCAGAGGCAAAGCAGCGCTATCCGCACTGGCAAAAACTGGTTTTCGGGGTCTTTATGGCCAGCCAGAAACTGAAGCCATATTTCCAGGAACACCCCATAACCGTGGTTAGCTCAATACCAATGTCGGATATCATTAGAAACTCGGATGCAACCAGACGAATAGCCAAATGGGCGATAGAAATGGGGGATTATCACATCAGCTACGAGCCCAGGTCAGCAATCAAATCTCAGGCTTTGGTTGATTTCGTTAATGATTGGACACACATAGGCATGACTACCACGGTTCCAAACTCCGAGTCATGGACCATGCACTTCGATGGATCAAAGCAGTATGAGGGATCAGGAGCTGGGGTGGTGCTAACATCACCCAAAGGAGACAAATTGAGTTACGTACTACAAATTCACTTTGACTGTTCCAATAACGTGGCCGAGTATGAGGCCCTATTGCATGGCTTAAAGGTAGCCAAGGAGATGAACATCAAGAGGATACGATGCTTCGGAGATTCAGACCTTGTGGTACAGCAGGTGTCAGGAACTTGGGATAGAAAGGACGCGACTATGGCAGCATACCGCAGGGAAGTTGATAGGGTTGCGGGATCTTTTTCCGGGTATGAGGTGGAGCATATAGATAGAAGAAAGAATGAGGCAGCCGACGCCCTCGCTAGACTCGGCTCGCGCAGAGAACCGGTCCCACCCAACATTTTCCTGGACGAATTATGGCAACCATCAGTTAAAACCGAGTCAGATGAGGAATTGGCAAGTCAAGGCCCGGATTTAGGACTCGTGGCCACTGTACGCACTATTCCAGAGTGGACGGAACCATTTTTGGCCTACCTATCACGAGGCGAGTTACCACAGCAAGAATTGTTAGCAAGGCAAATTTTGCGGCGAGCAAAGGGATATTCTATCATCAACGGGGAGTTATACAAGAGAAGCACCGCGGGGGTCTTTTTGCATTGCGTGGCACCAGAAGAAGGCCGGCAGATCCTCAAGGAAATCCATGAAGGCGATTGCGGGCATCATGCATCCACAAGATCCCTTGTGGCCAAGGCTTATCGACACGGATTTTTCTAGCTCACGGCTCTAGCAGATGCGGAACGACTAGTAGCAAGGTGTGACAGATGTCAAAGGTACGCTCGCCAAACCCATGTGCCGGCTATGGAATTACGGACCATCCCGTTAACTTGGCCGTTCGCTGTCTGGGGGATGGACATGGTTGGCCCCTTTCATATGTCACCTTGCAAGAAGACACATCTTTTAGTGGCTATTGATAAGTTTACCAAGTGGGTTGAGGTTATGCCAGTTACTAATTGTGAAGCAGCTACAGCAGTCAAGTTCCTGAAAAGAATTATCTACCGGTTTGGGTATCCCCACAGCATAATTACCGACAATGGAACCAACATGTCCCTTGGTGAGATGGAAAGGTTCTGTGGCAACAATGGAATCCGGCTTGATGTAGCATCAGTGGCTCATCCACAGGCCAACGGACAAGTGGAGAGGGCAAACCAAGAATTGCTCCGCGGATTGAAACCACGATTGCGAGTCTCCTGTATCAGGGCTGCTGGCGCATGGGTCGAAGAACTTCCTTCCGTGGTTTGGGGTATCAACACTACACCTAACAGATCCACTCAAATGACACCCTTCTTCATGGTCTATGGTGCAGAAGCAGTGTTACCGAGTGACATTATCCATGATTCACCGCGAGTATCAGCTTACGTTGAAGTGGAGAACGAAAAGACCCGGCAGGACGCCGTAGATATGTTAGAAGAACAAAGGGAACAAGCCCTGGAGAGATCAGCCATTTATCAGCAAATTTTACGGAGGTATCATAGCCGGCGCGTGAAAACCCGGGTCTTCCAGGAAGGAGACCTGGTTCTGCGCCTGGTACAGTCAAACGAAGGAAAACACAAATTATCACCGCCATGGGAAGGACCGTTTATCATAAGCCGGAATCTGCATAATGGATCGTATTACTTGGTAGATGCAAGGGAGGAGTCAGCTACAGTTAATGACACCGCTCACACCACTTCATCTATGCAAGAAAGAGACAGGCCATGGAACGTGGCTCAGCTACGTCCATATTATACTTAGTAAAGACTATATTGGCAAGAGGAATTGCACGATGTAACAGGCAGCAGGGTTCAGACGTACTCTTTTCCTATCCAGGGTACCCTTGGGGACTGGATGGGTTTTTAATGAGGCGGCTTGCTGACCTAACTTTTTCATATCAAGTAAAGAGATGGTTATTCTTATGTTCTTCAGTCTCAGTACGTTGCATATATTCAGGTCTTGGGGGCTGATTGCTTGAATAGCACAGTTGCTAACTCAAAGACCCGGCCTTGATGCCTATGAGTTATGAGGGCCGATTACTCGCAAACGAGTACGGCTGCAATCTCATAACCGGACAAAGGAGCCAAATTTTCTTGACTTTTCTTACTTAAGCTCGATGTGACTCGCACTAAAATGGCATGATTTGCTCGCTTACGATTACAATCAGCCATGAAGCCCAATGGAACTTAGTTGACCATGTCTTCGTACAGATGTAACAACATGATATCCATGCGAAAGCCGGCTTATAGTACAAGATAGTCAAAAGGGTCATCTAAACCACAAGTTATGCAGAGTACAGGGCTAATAGCCGGAAACTCAACGATTATTAAGCATAACTTCAGAACCTATGTGAAACGGCTCTGGGCTTTTTGGATTTAGCAGCAAACAATGCGTTCTCCTTAAAAAATCACGTATCCCCAACTCAGAAATCCGGGTCTTGGGGACTCGGGATCTTGAGAAAGAGAAAAATTGCATAGTTGTTAAAGCTCAAAAAGTCCAAACATCCGAGTCTTGGGGGCTTGGGGACTTCGAAGCAAGTCCGCTTGTCAACACCCATGAAACCCGGAAACCGAGCCTCACAAAAGGAACAATAAAGAAAGTCGGATATCTAGTGCAAATGAGTTCAAAAGTGAATAAATTTAAAAGCTCCGAAGAGGAATAGAGTGTATCAAGACCTTAGCGTGCATTACAAAATCCCGGCAAATGATATCAAAGGTGCACAGGCGCACCATCCAAAAAATAATTGTTTAAACGGCACATCGGCCGACTGATGCATGAGAAGTGGCACGAAGGAGCAGGTATCACTCGGCATCCTAAGCCCCGGCGTCCATCTTCGCCTTACCCTTGCCGTCACTTGGGGTAGCAGCAGCACCCGGATCAGCAGTGCCGGCTCGCGCAGGAGGAGGAACGACTGGTGTGGAGGTAGCGGGCGCAGAGTCGGCTTCAGCCTTCTTTTTGGCAGCCTCCTCCCTCAACTTAGCAGCTTCCTCCTTCCATCGGGCAAGCATGTCATACGGCTCGGGAAGATCCGACTTAATAGCTTCACCAGCAGCATCATAAGCAGGAACGAGGGAATCGACATCTAAGCCGTCAGCAATCACGCTGGCCGGGTAACGGACCTCCTTCTGGACGGCCTGGAAATCCTTCACGGAGAACTTGGACCCATCAAGCTTGTATTCCTGGAAACCGCCCATAAGCTTGGCTAGCTCGAGCTTGGGGAAGTAAGCCTTGGCAAGCGCAAGACCCCGGGTTACTCCAACCCGGCAGGACGAGCGTTTCCAGTGCCAAATCCACTCGGGGATAGTGGAGCAAGCGTCTAGCATTCTCTTCAGGTCGCCATGCCCTTTACCAGGCCACCGTATTTCTTGAAGGATCCATTTGGTTCCGGCGCATAGCTGCCGGATTACGCTCTTGATAGTTTTGAGCCTGGCAATGTCACCCTCGTCCGGCATCACTTCATCCGGACCTGCAGAAATGGAAACATGAGTCAGGAAATTCCGGCTATTTATCAAAAGAATAACCCAGATGAAGAAGAGTACCAAGCAAAGCACGGTACGTATCAGTAATTTGAACAGAAAGGCTCGTCAGATCGTCTTTTGCTGTGTGGGCCCTCCTCCAATACTTCTTCATTATCGTCCTGCTCCTCCTGGCTTCAGCCTCGGCCGCCTCACGTAGAGCCACCTCCTTTTCAATGAGCTTGGCGGCCTTGGTCAGTTTCTCCTCAGATTGAGTCACGAAGGACTGCATGGATGCAAGAAAGGATTAGCCGGGTAAAGGGGTAAGTTATCAGTCGCTTATGTCGTAAAGTTCCAAGCAAATTGTGGATTAATTCACTCGGAACTTGGGGACTGGATAAGGACACAAGAAATATTACTCGGGTTTACCTCGTGTTTGGCTATTAAAGCCTCCAAGATGTTTTCTTCATTAGCCCTCAAAGTGCGCAGGGTTTCGAGCATCTGGGCAAACGTCAGGTCCTTGGGTCGGGCACCGGAAGAGCCGGCAGCCTGGTCACCTGATGGGGGAGCTCTCCCCGCCCTGGGAGTTGAGACCCGGATAGTCTGAGTATCTGGGTTGGGAGAACCCATCCTTGTGTCCGGAACCTCAATCTCCTCATCCACTGGTTCGGATGACTCAGGAGACTCGGCGGCTTGTTCCTGGTTGTTCTCAGTATCACCGCCGGTCACGGCGACTACGTTCTCAGTCGGCTCCTCTGTCTGACGGTTATCCGCCTCCCGGTTATCCATCTCCACATTCGCCGGGTCACTAACGGTGTCTTGAGCACTAAAGAAAGATGAGAAGAGGCGGTTAGCAGTGGTGATTGAAAATTGTCAGGTATCAAAGGATGTCATATAGCAAAAACTTACCCAGTATTTACGGCGTAATCCGGCGGGAGTTCGCCGCTGGAAGCAGACGAAGATGTCAAAGGGACCGTTAGCGGAACCCGGAATTGCCCGGCACGTGGATGGTTAGGAGAGGGGTGGCGCTGAGGAGAATTGGAAGGACGAGGCGGAGGAGCACTGGCACGATGGACGGGGGAGGCGGAGATGCCCGGGTTAAGAGGATCCTCACCCGGGGAACTCCGAGTCACTCTGCGCTTGGCTGGAAGAGAATCCTTCAAGTACGACGAGTTCGATAATTGATGATTAAGTTGTCGCATGGTATCAGAGGAGTAAGGCTCAGAGGAAATAGAAGAGAAAGGAACCTTGAACACTACCCCTCTGGCCTTCCTCTTGGCCCCAACTGGAGTTTCTTGATCAGATTCGGTAGCTTCCGGGTCGTCTTCGTCCTTCTCGTCTTCGTCCTCCGGTCCTGCGAACCGAGTATGTATCCATGGAAAAGTTAAATAGGAGGATAACGATGCAAGTAAAGGTAACACAAGATCCGGGTGAATACTTTCATCATCGTCAACCGGCTCGTCTTCGTCTTCCGGGTCTCTGGAAGGGGGGGGATGTCTCAACTGTCCAGAAAGGGTCACCGGCCTGGGACGGAAAGGTGAAAATAAGAGTTAGGAGCAGTATCGAGTCAAGATGAAGAAATAAGCTTATGAGCATCGGGTCTTACCACTGGGGCCGGGTTCTCCCGAGTAAACGGAGGTAACCCTGCGATGTTTTTTATCACTTCCAGCTTCTCCGTCACGAAACCATTGATGGTTTTGTTGGTATCCTCGGCTGCAAAGCTCTTGGTGGAATATCGGAGTGCATCTGTGGTGTGCCCCGAGTATTCGCACATCAATTTGGTGCGGATAGAATTAGGTTGGATACGGAAGTCAACCCAAGTTTTCACTAAGTTGAGCCCAAGAAGGCCTTGGGCTGAAAGAACGGCTAACTTACCTAGCAAAGGTATGATTGCCTCCCTGTCTGAGTCAGGGGCGAAGGCATTGAAATTCTCGGAGGTATTGAGGAGGCCCTCCGAGTAACCCGGCAGTCTCTTCTCGCCGGGTGGAGAGGTGTCGTGGCAGTAGAAGAAGGATAGTTGCCAGTGTTTAACATGGGAGTTCAGATTAAGGGTTGGCATTGGGGAGTTTTTGCGGCGTTGGATGGAGTCACGACCCCGGACTCAGAGATATACATACTGTTATGTGCTCCTAGCCATGGACTCACAAGGGCTTCAGGGTTACCAGCCCTGGCCGCAACAAACAACGGCAGGCAGACTGGATTCATCGGCACGTAGTCCGGATCCCCAGTCTACTACTCCTTGTATCCATGCTAGTCATAACCAACTATGCATATCAAAGCGTCCACGAATCGAATGAAACTGAAGGAAACGGGACCAAAGTTATACAGAGCTGCTATGTGTCCAGAAAGTGCAACAACAATCGAGGGTTACTGGGGTTACCTCGCCCCAGGCCGATCAAATCGACAGGCGGGCTCGGACATGGATCATCGGCTCCACAACCCCTCGACTGCGACAACTATGCAGGCATAGCCAAAACTGTATAACAATGAGCTCGAAACCAACAACCGATCAAAGCAGTACTCTAAACAAGAAGCTCTATTAAGCAAGTAATACTAGAGTATAGCTTACAAGCAGAGGTCACACGACCCAACATTACATCAAACAACGGAAGGCAAATTATGTTGCTAATCAACAAGAACCAAAAAGGCCTCAGAGGCCGCAACATAAGGTGACGTCCCAGCCCATAGATTCCAGGCTGCTACCTGGGAACCCCAAACTACTCGTCGATGTCCACGTTGAACCACCACTGAAGTGAGATCTTCACCTGAACCAAATTAAGCAAACCTGAGTACGGGAGGTACTCAACAAGACTTAATTAACCTATTATATATCTGCTAACTTCAGAAAGGGTTTTATGAAGGCTGTTTTGCGTAAAGCAATCTTTGTTTTGCAAGTTGAGAAAGGAATAGCACGTCTCATAGAATGTTTTTCAAAACAGATGAGAAAGCTACTCAACTACTGAGATCATCATCTTTTTGTATTCCACCAAGTCTTTCTCGTTCCCACACTATCTCATGCTACAAGGATCACCCCTCCCGGCATCTCCGGGGAGGCACCCTTCAACCATGGTTAACAAGTTTTAGTCATTCCATTGAAGTTATCTATGATCACAGAATCCATTGCCAAGTCGTCCGTAACCGTGGACACGGCTTCTCGAGGAGATTCATCCCTGCAGGGGGTACACTTTACCCACACGTACCATCCGACTCTTAACGCCACATGTACGCTCGTCCATGGAGCGCGGCAGAGGGTGGCTGGCCATGACCTTTACCTTGCTCGACCCTATCCATGAGTCAACCCAAACAGGGCCACCCCGTCAACAGGGAGTTGGCCACCTCCTGACGGCACCTGTTCTGTGAGTCGGGAACAAGATCCGTGTACGTCCATCACATGTCCCGGTCATGCCCTAAGTTTTCTCCAAAACCGTTTTCTGACTCACACGCAGATGGAAAGATCAAACTACGTGACTCATGGACGTGGCCAAACAAGTTAGTTGGTCGAGCGCGGTCTGTTAGGCCCCGCGTGTGGTTGCACGCTCAGTCTTGGCTTCGAAGGCGAGAACTCGCTCCTAGGGGCATGAACAGGACAAAACGCCACAACCCATTGTGGCCTCACATCCATGCCGTTATTTAGTCAAGTTATCAAAGATAATTCAAACCACAACAACCTGACAAAGTAGATTCACGCATTTGACCAGATTCATCAACCGGATGGATCCGATCACAACTAGGCATGGCTAAGCAAGACTCACAGGGTTTAGCGGAGCGCGCACAAGAAAACCTATAGCTGCTAGGAGCAGTGGATCAGGATATCTAGGTTATGCATTATATAGGAGAACTCTATCTACTGACATCAAATAGTTTGGAACCGAATGCAAGTACGAGATTCAAATCACTTTGAAAACCATATATGAGCAGATAAGAGGTTATGCTTGCCTTGGTTACAAGAAAACCAGATAAAGATCTTCTAAGATAAGTGCTTGACTTGTCGGTTAGGATCAAGTATTCGCCATTTGGATTGCTGGCCTTCTCTTCGGAGTCACGTTCTACCGGAGGGGGAAACAACACCGAAAGAGAAGAACAATCAACCATGGCATCGATGCAGTGCACAACATGTATGCATGAGCAAGTTAATGCACTGAAATAAAGCCCTAAGCATGATCGTTGGTTTGCTAGGGTTCATATGTCAGAAATGCAGTTTTAGTGAAAAAGTCCCGAAATAGACCCCGGAGGGGGTTTCGGGCGATTCTGAAAGCGAGTACCATTTTAGTTGCTCAAATGGGTTTGAAAACATCATGACTAGATTGCATTTGTCATTTTGAGCAATTTGGTATATAACTTTTATTTTTCTAATTTTAGTGAATAAAAACTTATTTTTCTATTTTAAAATGATTAAACAACATTAAAATAATACTCATTTTTGGACTTTCTCAAATATGTTTGAAAATGACATTTTTGGGTAGAGCTCATTTTTCTGATCATAACCATGCTTTCATTTTATTTTTCTGAGCAATATTGTAATAGATATTCAATTACCCATTTTAAGTCATTTTCTGTAATTTAAAAAAAACTGAGGAAATATGACATCATCATGATGTCGAGGTGACATCACCCTGGATGAAACTCACGGATGAACTCCAAATTTGACGAAATTAGCGCGAAATTGAGGGAACAAACTATACCATTAGAGAGAGGAGAACATGGGGAGCCTAGAGATGCCGGCGGTGGGCCATTTGGTCGCCGGGATGGCCGGCGGCGACCGGAGGCGCGGCGGCGGACGTCGGGCTCGAAGGCGGGGCAAACCAGAGGGAGAGCGGGGAGATGGAGGGCACAGGGACGCTCTCCACGGCGCGGTGAAGCCGGTGGTGAGGTCGGGGAAGTGCGGCGGCGCCGGAATCAGCCGGAGACATCCGGGGCGGCCGGCGGCCATGGCGGAAACGGTGGCCTGATTGGAGCTCTACCGGGGCTCCTTGCTGCTAATCGAGCTTGATGAGGACTAGAAGAAGACGGCGGAGGCGGTGAGATGCTCCACGGCGCTCGGGAGCGGCCGGAACGGCGACGACGACCGGCGGCCACCACTGTTAAGTTAGGGTTTGAGCTCCCGGGATGAGAAAGGAAGGGAGGGGGCTCGAGGGAGATGGGGGATCGTCGGGTCCTTATCCTCCCTCACAGTAAGCAGCGACGGCGAGGATCCCCTCGCGGGATTCAACGGCAGGAGAAGTGCCACAGAGCTGCTTCCCGGCTGGAGGTAGAAGACAAAGGCCGATTTCGGAAAACCCCCTGGAGCTTTTGTAAAAATTACAAACTGGTCCTTTTCTATTATAAAACAGAACACAAAACCAGATTTTGAGGACCTTTTTGCAAACAGAAAAATTGGCAGAAATACTTTTTGAAAACCTTATGAAATTTGCAAGCTCACCATGTATTTGCTTTCCAAAATTGAAATTATTTTTAGAACAAAATTTGTGTGATCACTTTAAGTGGTTTTTGGGCAAGTTTCATTTAAAATTCAAATTAAAACTTGGTTCAAATTTTTCATGCATGCTATGACATGAACACACACCACACCCTTTTGTTAGCAAAATTGGGATGTTACAAATCTACCCCCCTTACAAGAATCTCGTCCCGAGATTCCCGAAGGAGAAGAAAGAGGGAACACCGGTTTTGAACGATCTTCTCGAACCTTACGGTTCTCTTCTCGAAGAGATTGATCCATAGCACTTGCGAGGATCTCCAGAGGCTACACCTTAGGTAAGAGGGAAACTCTTAGGTTTTGATCTTCACGAAGACCGAGTATCTCATGTGTAACTCATGACAAGAACGTTCATAAAGAACTATTGAGTTAACATGCATGAAACACATCAAGGTAACGGAGGGAACTGAGAGAAGGTTTCAAGTTTGCGGACGATGGTTCTTGAAAGGATTTAGAATATGAGCTTTGCACAAGACTTTAAATCCTTTTGGAAAAGATAGGTCGAACAACTTATGATATCGAGGTTTCTTCGAAATAGAATACCAAGATGGAAAGGATGGTCTTGGATACCACAATGTAATATCCGTAGACGAGGGAGAACACGAGAAAACACTGTAATCGTGTGTTAGAGGGAAGTTGATACATGATCATGTTCACTCTTCGGAGTGGACACGAAAGATAACGGAACTTTCATTCCGTTATAACTTTTTCGAAATCTTTGTCAAAGATCGGGATGTTACTTCACAACGGAGGATGAGTAACCAAAGGATGATGGAACACCGTGGTGAAGGAGAACTTCTTGGTCACACCATAAGATGAGTAACCAACGAGGGTTGGAACATCGGAAGAAAATAGGGAATCTCTTTCCTGTTGCGGCTTAGACGTAACAATACATCTACCACATGGTTAAGATCCCATGGCTGAAGTAACTGACAAATTCACACAACGTGTGAGATGAACAGAACTTCAAGTATAAACAACTTGAAAAGGGGAACTGATCAACGGCGGTTACAAAACACCACAAGATGGTTCTCATGATGAGTTTGTTTCCACTAGAACAAAGGTTTTGGAGGTTCAACGGAAAGATCAACTTCCAGGTTCTCCTGATGTTCTAGATACCAAGATCGGGCTTACGGTAAGCCGTGAGTAGATCTTCAAGTGAAGGTAGAACTCCGGTTTGGAAGAACGGGGTTGAAACTTGTTAGATTAAGTCAGACAAGAATTCTCACGGAGAGTGGTTGTTCTTACGGATTCAGAGGGATATGACATTAGGTCTTTCGGCTAATTGTGTCAACCACAACATCAACCATGCCGGATTTTTGAATGGACCTAATTAAATACCCTTGCGGAAACACCAACCATCGTTGTTGCTTGAGATTCAGCTCTGGTTAGTGGATTGATAACTTAGACTCGGTATGTTTGAGCGAAGAGATTGCACCGGTTACCAACGAGATACATTTACTAGATTCTCAAGATATGGACTACGATGCCAAGCTCAAGAAAATGAGCAAGATTACAAAACTCATGTATTAGCAACTTGTGAAAGACGGTTGCATCTACATGGTTTACTTACAAAGAAACACATCGGAGTCCTTGTTGGGAAGATGGTTACAAAGATATCGAAGATCTTGAACTTCTTCTCTTTTGCAAACAATCAGTCAGGGGCTTAGTGTGGATTCAAACTTATTCAAGTAAATGGAGGTAACAACCAACCATCTCAAGAATACTCCACACATGCATGACCGACTGGGTATTATTCCCGAAGGAATAAGAAAACTCTTCTCAAATCCAGGGCGACAACTTTCACCATAAGCACATGAACCAGAGTAAGTCACTTCGAACATCGAGAGCACAACTTCGTGATAACACAAAGATGGTTCTCAAAAGTTTCCAACATTGTGCCAAGTGTTCAACATGAGCCTCTTTCAACTTGGATAAGTAGGAATGTCATCGATGGGCTCGACAACACTTATCAAAACACTCCAAGAAGAGGGATTCATATGGTATATGAACAAGGCAGAGTATTGGTCAGACCAAAGGACAGGAAGGTATACTCGAGCAAAACACCATGAGTGGAAACACCATCAAGATAGTCCTTCAATCTGGACTTGATCTGATGATAGCCCAAATCAAATCAAGAAGTAGAGTGATAGCTTTCCCACAAAGGATGTACTATCCTGCTTCAACACAAAGGAAACTAGACATCCCCTAACAATGGATCAAGTTAGGCGGAGCTTTTGCCTTTCAACTCTCCAAGTTGTTGTTTAAGCTCAACCACTAGTCCGGGATATCCAGCAAAGTTCCTTGGAGAAAGGAGTAGTTCAAAGTACCCCTTGTTTAGACATCACGACCAGGTGACAAACCTGATGATACTTCTAGAAAGACAACCAGAATATCACAACCCACCGGTATGTCTTGGAGTTCGAAAGGAACTTGCTTTTCAAAGCAACCGATAAGGTCTTGGGAGCTTTGGTATGAACCTAACTCTTTGACCAAGAATGTGCGTCAGAATGAACGGATTTGGTAACACTGTCAACTTTAAGTTGAAGCTGGGTGACCAGCAGTGCTAAGAAGGATACAGATGTTTTCTTAGAGTTTCAAAGCAATAAGAAATTGCTAGGAATATCTGATACATACCTCATAACACACCCAAAGTTTTCGAGCATTCAAGCTTGGACTAAGGGTGAGTGGAAATGTGTAAGAGCATCGCTTCATCAATGAGGCCATGAAACTCAACACAACCTCTTGATATAGAAGAGTGTGATACTCAAAGGTAGAACAGAATAGAAGGTAGTGAAACTTCTTTATTCTGTGAATTACAAAACTTTGACCTGGTTCTAGATATGAACGAGGTACTAGAGTTTGTTTCTCCTGACATTCCAAGTGGAATGTTTTGACAGAAAACAAGAGCAAATGCATTGGAAGAATCCAACACCATATGTAACTTGGTTTCCAAACAACGGACGAAGTTCGGAAAGCAACTAAAGGGTAGGAACGTGCTCTGGAAGATCTTGAGATCACGTTGGATGCACGGGGTAATACTCATGTGTAGAACCCATGCCAAAAAGGTTAGCATAGCTGAACCAAGAACAAGGATATGGGGATCATAAAGAACACTCTTGTTGTGAACCCTTTTGATTCCAGCAGAGAATCTATGGCTATGAGAGTTGGAATTTTCTAGCTATCCTGAGGTAGAAGATGTTCCTCAGGATTCAACGAAATAGAACTTGGGTTAAAGGTCAGCATCCTGTACTGATAGAGTGAGCATCACATGGTTATAAAACCACATGATTCAACCCACCACAATTCAGCACATTCCGGGACCTTCGGTTCAAGTCCAAGGTTGAAAACGTTGAAAAGGATTAACTACTATCTTAGTGCCTTGAAGGACACTATGAATAGCAATTACGAAGTATCTTCCAGAAACCATAGATAGCTCCGGTAGAATTGGAACGGAGGATAACGAATACATTCGAGATGAACAGGAAATCTCGAGGTTCAGGATTTTGAGACTTTAGAGCTGGAGTATGTGGAACCCACACAACAATGAGGTATTATGAATGGAAGGAAATCTCCCATTTGAAACGAGAGGTAACGGAATATGGAACTCACACGACTCTAGAAACTATAACACTAGGTCAACTTGGGTAGAAGAACATCTTGCCATAGAAGGCACCTAGATTTTGAATGACTAGAAGAGATAGCAACACCTTTTCGAATCAAAACAGGTAAGGAGACCCAGACTTAGAGCGATACCAGATACGGAGTAAAAAGAATCCTAAGAAGGTTTTTCACAATCCATTTCGAGTTTCAAAATAGTTTTCATGAACTCTAGACTCAACATCGACCAAGCAGTAAAGTTTTCCTACAGGCAGTCCTGCTCTGATACCAAGACTTGTCACGACCCCGGACTCAGAGATATACATACTGTTATGTGCTCCTAGCCATGGACTCACAAGGGCTTCAGGGTTACCAGCCCTGGCCGCAACAAACAACGGCAGGCAGACTGGATTCATCGGCACGTAGTCCGGATCCCCAGTCTACTACTCCTTGTATCCATGCTAGTCATAACCAACTATGCATAACAAAGCGTCCACGAATCGAATGAAACTGAAGGAAACGGGACCAAAGTTATACAGAGCTGCTATGTGTCCAGAAAGTGCAACAACAATCGAGGGTTACTGGGGTTACCTCGCCCCAGGCCGATCAAATCGACAGGCGGGCTCGGACATGGATCATCGGCTCCACAACCCCTCGACTGCGACAACTATGCAGGCATAGCCAAAACTGTATAACAATGAGCTCGAAACCAACAACCGATCAAAGCAGTACTCTAAACAAGAAGCTCTATTAAGCAAGTAATACTAGAGTATAGCTTACAAGCAGAGGTCACACGACCCAACATTACATCAAACAACGGAAGGCAAATTATGTTGCTAATCAACAAGAACCAAAAAGGCCTAAGAGGCCGCAACATAAGGTGACGTCCCAGCCCATAGATTCCAGGCTGCTACCTGGGAACCCCAAACTACTCGTCGATGTCCACGTTGAACCACCACTGAAGTGAGATCTTCACCTGAACCAAATTAAGCAAACCTGAGTACGGGAGGTACTCAACAAGACTTAATTAACCTATTATATATCTTCTAACTTCAGAAAGGGTTTTATGAAGGCTGTTTTGCGTAAAGCAATCTTTGTTCTGCAAGTTGAGAAAGGAATAGCACGTCTCATAGAATGTTTTTCAAAACAGATGAGAAAGCTACTCAACTACTGAGATCATCATCTTTTTGTATTCCACCAAGTCTTTCTCGTTCCCACACTATCTCATGCTACAAGGATCACCCCTCCCGGCATCTCCGGGGAGGCACCCTTCAACCATGGTTAACAAGTTTTAGTCATTCCATTGAAGTTATCTATGATCACAGAATCCGTTGCCAAGTCGTCCGTAACCGTGGACACGGCTTCTCGAGGAGATTCATCCCTGCAGGGGGTACACTTTACCCACACGTACCATCCGACTCTTAACGCCACATGTACGCTCGTCCATGGAGCGTGGCAGAGGGTGGCTGGCCACGACCTTTACCTTGCTCGACCCTATCCATGAGTCAACCCAAACAGGGCCACCCCGTCAACAGGGAGTTGGCCACCTCCTGACGGCACCTGTTCTGTGAGTCGGGAACAAGATCCGTGTACGTCCATCACTTGTCCCGGTCACGCCCTAAGTTTTCTCCAAAACCGTTTTCTGACTCACATGCAGATGGAAAGATCAAACTACGTGACTCATGGACGTGGCCAAACAAGTTAGTTGGTCGAGCGCGGTCTGTTAGGCCCCGCGTGTGGTTGCACGCTCAGTCTTGGCTTCGAAGGAGAGAACTCGCTCCTAGGGGTATGAACAGGACAAAACGCCACAACCCATTGTGGCCTCACATCCATGCCGTTATTTAGTCAAGTTATCAAAGATAATTCAAACCACAACAACCTGACAAAGTAGATTCACGCATTTGACCAGATTCATCAACCGGATGGATCCGATCACAACTAGGCATGGCTAAGCAAGACTCACAGGGTTTAGCGGAGCGCGCACAAGCAAACCTATAGCTGCTAGGAGCAGTGGATCAGGATATCTAGGTTATGCATTATATAGGAGAACTCTATCTACTGACATCAAATAGTTTGGAACCGAATGCAAGTACGAGATTCAAATCACTTTGAAAACCATATATGAGCAGATAAGAGGTTATGCTTGCCTTGGTTATAAGAAAACCAGATAAAGATCTTCTAAGATAAGTGCTTGACTTGTCGGTTAGGATCAAGTATTCGCCATTTGGATTGCTGGCCTTCTCTTCGGAGTCACGTTCTACCGGAGGGGGAAACAACACCGAAAGAGAAGAACAATCAACCATGGCATCGATGGAGTGCACAACATGTATGCATGAGCAAGTTAATGCACTGAAATAAAGCCCTAAGCATGATCGTTGGTTTGCTAGGGTTCATATGTCAGAAATGCAGTTTTAGTGAAAAAGTCCCGAAATAGACCCCGGAGGGGGTTTCGGGCGATTCTGAAAGCGAGTACCATTTTAGTTGCTCAAATGGGTTTGAAAACATCATGACTAGATTGCATTTGTCATTTTGAGCAATTTGGTATATAACTTTTATTTTTCTAATTTTAGTGAATAAAAACTTATTTTTCTATTTTAAAATGATTAAACAACATTAAAATAATACTCATTTTTGGACTTTCTCAAATATGTTTGAAAATGACATTTTTGGGTAGAGCTCATTTTTCTGATCATAACCATGCTTTCATTTTATTTTTCTGAGCAATATTGTAATAGATATTCAATTACCCATTTTAAGTCATTTTCTGTAATTTAAAAAAAACTGAGGAAATATGACATCATCATGATGTCGAGGTGACATCACCCTAGATGAAACTCACGGATGAACTCCAAATTTGACGAAATTAGCGCGAAATTGAGGGAACAAACTATACCATTAGAGAGAGGAGAACATGGGGAGCCTAGAGATGCCGGCGGTGGGCCATTTGGTCGCCGGGATGGCCGGCGGCGACCGGAGGCGCGGCGGCGGACGTCGGGCTCGAAGGCGGGGCAAACCAGAGGGAGAGCGGGGAGATGGAGGGCACAGGGACGCTCTCCACGGCGCGGTGAAGCCGGTGGTGAGGTCGGGGAAGTGCGGCGGCGCCGGAATCAGCCGGAAACATCCGGGGCGGCCGGCGGCCATGGCGGAAACGGTGGCCCGATTGGAGCTCTACCGGGGCTCCTTGCTGCTAATCGAGCTTGATGAGGACTAGAAGAAGACGGCGGAGGCGGTGAGATGCTCTACGGCGCTCGGGAGCGGCCGGAACGGCGACGACGACCGGCGGCCACCACTGTTAAGTTAGGGTTTGAGCTACCGGGATGAGAAAGGAAGGGAGGGGGCTCGAGGGAGATGGGGGATCGCCGGGTCCTTATCCTCCCTCACAGTAAGCAGCGACGGCGAGGATCCCCTCGCGGGATTCAACGGCAGGAGCAGTGCCACGGAGCTGCTTCCCGGCTGGAGGTAGAAGACAAAGGCCGATTTCGGAAAACCCCCTGGAGCTTTTGTAAAAATTACAAACTGGTCCTTCTCTATTATAAAACAGAACACAAAACCAGATTTTCAGGACCTTTTTGCAAACAGAAAAATTGGCAAAAATACTTTTTGAAAACCTTATGAAATTTGCAAGCTCACCATGTATTTGCTTTCCAAAATTGAAATTATTTTTAGAACAAAATTTGTGTGATCACTTTAAGTGGTTTTTGGGCAAGTTTCATTTAAAATTCAAATTAAAACTTGGTTCAAATTTTTCATGCATGCTATGACATGAACACACACCACACCCTTTTGTTAGCAAAATTGGGATGTTACAGATGGATACCCCGCCGCAAGTGAGAAGTGCTCCATCACCGCTTTCGCGGCATGGCTTGCACTGGAAGAGTTCAACAAAGAGAGTCAAACTCGGCGGAGTGCACAAGTATGACTCGGATAGGACAATGAAGTGAGTAATATTCAACATAGAGTTAGGCCCTATGTCAAATATCCTGAGGCCATAATGGCTCAGGACCTCACGGAAGAAAGGGTGACCCGGAGGACGGAATCCCCGGGTCACGTGCTCCACAAAACAGATTACCTCGCTGTCGGTCGGTGTGGGCCGGGTCTCGACACCCGGCGCCCTCCAGCGAATGTCCTTCTGAGGGGGGAGAATCCCCAACTCGGCCAGCTCTTCCAGCTTGGCCTTTGTGACTGTGGATCGCCCCCAATTGGCGGATATGGTTTGGGTTGCCTTCGCCTGGGCCGGCTGTTTCCCTTGCCTTTTGGGAGCCATGGGATCAACCTGCAAACACAAGGAGGAAAGATACAGGAAATAAGACTCGGGAATATTAGGTTATCCGAGCATGCACTTGGAGTATCAAGAAAGCATGAAAACTAAGGATTATCCGGGTATCACATCACGGAGTGGGGGTTGCGAGTTATCCGGGTATTAAGTACGACTCTAGAAATTATTGTTCACTTATGTATTGAAAAGTGTCTGAGGAAGACGGATTGTTGCCCATGTATCTACTGCAAGCAAAAGAACCGGAAAAGGGGGATTTTCCGAGTGTCAATGATATGTGCGGAAAGTTGGGGTGAAATGGATCTAGATTGGAAAACTTGCGAACGATTCTACGAAGAAATTGGTGATTAATAATGGTAGGAGGATGGTGTGTGATCATCAAATAGGTTATTAAAGGAGCTGGCAAGCCTCTAAGCCATCTAATCCGGTGTGGCGGGAGAAACGGCCCGCGGGTTGACCAAGATCCAATCCAGGATGAATCATAAAATTGCGGGGCTGAATTAGCAAGTGCAAGGAACTTACAGGGAGATACTGGAAGCCTAATACGATGGCTGCGGGCGGCGTGGTCTGAATGCCCCTTTGCGGTTCTTGGAAGAGCAGGACGAGGGCGCGGGGATGAAGCTTGGTGGCGGCGCGGATGGCTTGAGAACGAACACGGCCGATGGTGGCTTTGTTCCGGTGGCGAGCCCTAGATTCTTGCGGTGGCGTTGCGAGAGCGCAAGGTGTGAGGAAGGAAGGGATAAGTTGGAGTGAGGCGTTGGATTCCAGGTTACCCCTTTGAGCACTATTTATAAGGTGAGGGTGAACCTATTATAACGGCCAGAAGCCAGAAATTATGGGGTAATGGTTATCCGTGCGGGTTTTGCGAGATATGCTTCAGGTATTGAGCGAGGTATCCGGGCAAAAAAGAGAAAGAGATCCACTCCGTGAAACCAGGGTCAATTATCGAGTAAAAGTATAGAATCTTGACGTTTTTATTAGGGTTTTGACTCGGAAATCTCAGCAGTGTGTTTGGAGGAAAGCCGGGTTACTATATGGCCACCATGGAGTTAGGCCCAGCTATCTATCAGAGCACCCTAACCCGGCCTCCATACACTTGTGTGTTTGATATCTTTGCAGGGAATAGCAAGCGCTTCAAGGAAGGATCCGTGAAGCCCAAGCTATTCTGGGGACTACTGATGGAGGGATAATAACCCGGTAGGCAAACTCCAAGGTGTAACCCGGCCCAAAGGACGCTGCGCAAGATCCGGCTAAGGATAAAGAAACTTCTGGAAGGCCCAAGTTTGTAGGCCTCGTAACCCGGATTGTGGGTTACGGTAAAGGAAAGTTAGGGTTTGTATGCGGTGTCCGGGTAGGATTCAGGGTGCGTCTTGGAGGGTAAGCCAGGGGGTACAGGTGCTTTATAAACCGACCCCTAGGTAGTTGAGAGAGATCTAAGAACCCTAGCAGTACCGCTTGATATCGAGCATCCAGTGTATACGAGAGATCGAGTTAATATATTAAGATCGGAGACTCGGCGACTTGATTGCCGGCTACCAGATCGAGTTCCATCATGTTTTCCTCTGAGCTAAACCCTCTGCCAAACGCCTGTGTCGTCTTGCCCCAAGATCAGTTACCCCCGGTAACGTCTGCCGTGGTTATCCCACGACAAATCTCTTTCGTACTCCCACTGGAATTTCAAAGAAAGAGAGTAGGAACATGGGTAAACTAGTTAGGACTGAGTTAATAAGGACTAATCTGTCACCATAGGATAAAAGTCTACCAGCCCAAGAAGCTAGTTTTTTCTCAAAGCGATCTTCCACCATCTTCCATTCTTTAAGTAATAATTTTCTATAGTGAATTGGAATACCAAGGTATTTAAAGGGCATAGTCCCAGCTTCACAACCGAAAATACTTTTGTAATCATCCAAATTCTCTATAGCTTTGCCAAAGCAAAAGATTTTACTCTTGTGGAAGTTAATCTTAAGACCCGACAACTGCTCAAAAAGCGACAAGATTAGTTTCATGTTCACGGCCTTTTCCAGATCATGCTCAAGGAAAAGAATTGTGTCATCCGCATATTGCAAAATGGAGATACCGCCCTCCACCAGATGAGGAATCAAGCCACCAACTTGCCCATTCTCTTTGGCTCTATTAATAATAATAGCTAACATATCAGCTACCAAATTAAAAAGCAGTGGTGAAAGGGGGTCACCCTGTCTTAAACCTTTAAAAGTTTGGAAATAATGACCAACGTCATCATTTACCCGAATACCCACGCTGCCCCTCTGAACAAAATTAGACACCCACTCACACCACTTTGAGTGGAAACCCTTCATCCTCAAAACTTGTTGGAGAAAAGTCCAATTAACCTTATCATATGCCTTTTCAAAATCAATTTTCAAGAGCACACCATCCAATTTTTTAGAATGAAGTTCATGAATTGTTTCATGCAAAATTACCACTCCCTCTAGAATGTTCCTACCCGGCAAAAAGGCTGATTGGGTTGGTTGAATAACTGACTGCGCAATCGTAGTCACACGGTTAGTCCCCACCTTCGTGAAAATTTTGAAACTCACATTTAGTAGACAAATAGGTCTATATTGTTCTATTCTAGTAGCATCCTCTTTCTTTGGTAGCAACGAAATAACACCAAAGTTCAAACGGTAAAGAGGCAAGTCACCAGCATGAAACTGGTGAAACATGGCCATTAAATCATTTTTAATGGTCGGCCAGCATAGTTGGTAGAATTCGGTTGGAAACCCATCAGGACCAGGGGCGGTGTTCTTTTTCATACGAGAAATAGCTTCAAAAACCTCCTCCTCCGAAAAAGGTGCAATCAAAATATCGTTCTCCTCAACCGATACACGATCAATATCGTCAACCTTATCTTCATCCAAAGAGAAGGAATTCGGTTCAGGGGGACCAAAAAGACTTTTATAAAAATCAGAGATAAAGGTTTTGAGATTCATTTCACCCACAATAGTCCCTTCATCCTATTCTAACTGAAAAATCCGTTTCTTCCTATGTTTCCCATTTGCAATCAAATGGAAATAACGTGTATTATCACCGCTTTCTTGAATATGTTTTACCTTCGCTCTCTGGGCCCATTTGGCTTCTTCCTCACGTCTAAGCCTAGCAAGACACGCATCCGCATCGTTCTTGGCTTTTCTTTCCGCTATAGATAACGGCACTGACTCAGCTCGAATGTCAAGCTCATTAATTAGAAGGAGCAATTTCTCTTTCTGCATTCTATATTGACCACTTAAATTTTTAGCCCAGCCCCGCAAGAATTGCCGTAGGTGTCTAATTTTGTTTTGCCAAATCTCTATAGGAGAATGGCCCTCTACAGTAGAAGACCATTCTCTAGCCACAAGGTCCAAAAACCCCTCCTTCTTAAGCCAGGACAACTCAAAGGAGAACCTGGATTTATTCCCAAGGTGAGCTTGTTGACCAGAGTCAATAATAAGACATGAAGCAGGACGGAGTGAGGACAGCTAGTTGAACGTGTACTGCCATGTGTATCTGTGATACGAATGTACGAATGGGACGCAACGAGGAAAGGAGTGTGACATATCACCTATGTGTGCCTTGAGTGTGTCCAGATTAGTCTTGTGCTTGGAAGAGTGGTGGCAGGATGAGCCATGTCGGGATGTCTAGTAAGCAAGGCGAGGCTGTGGTGCAGCCCCTCGTGGGACGCTCACTCGGTGGTATCTGTTGTCACGTCTGAGGCGAAGCAAGTGCTTGTTGTCACGTGTGAGAGGAAGCAAGTGCTAGCTTCTTTCGCGGTGACAATCAAATTGCTGTTGTGTGCATTATGTGACTCCGAACAAAGTTCTCTAAGATTTCAACAAGTGCTAGTGTTCCAGATTGGACACGTCATACTTTTGTGCAAAGTGATAGCAACATAGTTGACATTAGATGTTGTACGCTGCTTCCTGTATTTTCAGTTTAGTCGAACACATTTGTAAAACAAAGATCGAATTAATGTACGTAGTAACCGCAGTGCGCCATTTCCGCCGGTCAAATTGTTGTCTAGTGTCCAGCGTCAGGCTGTAGGTGGCTCAGGCTTGGTGGTTACATTGATCACCCCCTACTGGCACGTCCCGGTGCCTCTCTAAGTAAGCACACCGTGTATCACTTAAAAGAGGATGACTACAAGCAAGAAACATGCTCAGTCCGTTCACTTTTATAATACACACTATCCATTATTCACTTTTGATCACATAAAAAATGAGTATAGATTCATTCATTTTATAATGTACGTCAAAAATACTAAAATACCTTATAAAATTAGACGGAGGGATTACCATATATCTACAGATTTGTGGTACTCTCAAGTTTCAAATCTCATTGTAAAAGTCACAAAAATTTCCGATACATAATAACAACATAGATAGAAGAAGTAGCATTCATTCACAAAATTGCACAAAAAAATTAAAACTAAAAGTTTTCAAATGTAGCTATGGACAGTATGTAGTTCAAAGGTCAAACTGTGCTTCGAACTCGGTCCATTAACATGATTAATACAATGTTTATATCTTTAGTTGTCAATCTATTTTTTCTAACATTTTCTGCAACAATAGATACAAGAAATCACTTGTAGAGAACGGGCCTCTATTCCCAGGCCGGAACTGGCTTTAGCCCGGATTTCCATGCGGGACTAGCCAATGGAACAAGAGGCTACCACCTTTGGTCCAGGTTTGCCACGATCGGAACTAAATGCCCTCCACGTGGCCGCGCGCAGCGCTGCAGGCTGGAGGACCTTTAGTCCTGGGTGGTAACACCAACCGGGACTAAGGATTTTGCGAATTTTTTTATTATTTTGTATTTTTTTTAATTTAATTTGGTGTTTATGCTGGAGGACCTTCCGCCTCAAACTACCCCTGCCCTCCCGGCTACAACGTCCCCGCCGGTTGGATGCTAAGCGCTGGAGGAGTGGCTGTCCCTCAAGGTGTTGCGCGTTGGGCGGCCATCACGAACCACTACTACCAAGAGCTCATGCCGGAGCAGCGAAGGAATCCCCGTTAGAATCCCAACTATCGCCCTACTTGGGACGCTTTCTTCATTAATCGGCGCGAGAGGGCGCTCGCCAGGTACGAGGAGAACGGCCCGCCTCGTTCGAACTTCAACGAGGCCGGTCGTCAGCTGTGGTGAGGCGGTGGAAGGACTCTTCAGAGCGTCATGAAACATCAGGCCTGGCGATAAACCCCGCTTGCGCTACCCTCACGCCCAGTCCAGGCGTCCTGATCCTCTGAGGGAGTCCAGAGCACCGTCCGACGATAGTGACGACGACTATGAGTCGAAGTACTATAGGACTAGGCAGGAGTATGACTAGAAAATCATATCCACTCTTGCCATTATGTACTGCCTTGTTTATCTAGATCTATGCTCTCCGTTTAGGTTTAGATCCACTCTTGCCATTATGTAATGCCTTGTTTATCTATCAGTGGTTCTCGAGCGTCTGAATCCCACCAATCAAGACAATCACATGGATCATGTGTTTCTTTATAGCTCTTGTGAGTCGTTGGATCAGGGGGCCGGGTGTTTCTTTCTAGCTCTTGTGAGCCGTTGGATCAGTTGTTCTCGTGCGTCTAAATCCCACCAATCAGGAAGAATCACACGGATCATGTGTTTCTTTCTAACTCTTGTGAGTCGGTGGATCAGCGGTGTGTTTCTTTCTAGCTCTTGTGAGCCGTTGGATCACTTGTTCTCGAGAGTCTGAATCCCACCAATCAGGAAGAATCACACGGATGGTGTGTTTCTTTCTAACTCGTGTGAGTCGTTGGATCAGGAGTGTGTTTCTTTCTAGCTCTTGTGAGCTGTTGGATCAGTTGTTCTCGAGCGTCTGAATCCCACCAATCAGGAAGAACCACGCCGGCGAAGTCTGTGCCTCCGACGATCCGAGGTGGGAGCCTATCTTCGACACGATATCGTGCACCGACGACGACGACGAGGAGGTCACCGACGAGTTCACCTCTGACGACGACGAGTAGTAATAACGCTTGTATTCATGTGCTCGTCTGTTTATAATTTCTGTTTTTTAAATCTCCGTTGAATTTCTGTAGCGCGTCTGTAAAAAAAAATTCTAGCGCACTAATTTCTAATTTTAGTGTGTCTGAATTCATTAGGCGGCCGGAGCGAATCCCTCCGCCAATGTGCGGCATGTAGGAGCTCCCGGTCTGGCTGCGTAGGTTGAGATCCGCGTCACCTTGCTCCTTGCTGCCAGGATCGCCGCTTCGCCTTCTTCTTGGATCCCCTATCAGGCCCTGAAGAGAAAAACAAGACTGATGCGAGTCAGGAGAGCAGGCCATCTTTCCAGGTACATTGGCCTTAACGGAGTTCCGGCCCACCCAATGTACCACAGAAAGCCAATTTTATGTGTAGAGTACCATTTCCTAGGGACAAGTGGCCTATAGCCTATTTCATATATAGAAATCATGGAACCTCCTAGAAGATCCGTTTCGACGGGAATTTGACATGTGTGAGTTAATAAGTCAGTTGGCTTTAGATAGTTGGAGACGGAAACAATATACTGAAACACCATGACCACCTGAAATTTTTATAATAGGACAATTGCATAGGAACATTGTTCCGCCTTTATTCACTCGCATGCTACCAAGGACAGTTAGGTCGGCCGTATTTTATAGATTGATTAAATGATCCCACAAGCGCAGTTATATATACTGACATGACACGCCACTATGCATGAGACCAAACTACTCACACAATATCACCATGTACGCACCATTGTTTACTGTACACTGAGGGAGTAACGGAGAGCTAGTTTACCATACACGGCCATGTGTGTTTTTTTTATAGGAATGAGAGGCAACGAGGAAAGGGGTGTGATGCATCACCTATGTGTGCCTAGAATTTACCCAGATTACTCTTGTCGTTTGCAGATTCGTCGCAGGATCTACTTCTCCGCTTGTTAGAAAACGTAGAAAAGGCTGACTTTTCTACTAGGCCGCTTGTTAGACCGGCGCATGAAGCAAGAGCTTTAGGCGGCCGGAGCGAAACCATCCACCAACGTGTGGCATATAGGAGCTCCCGGTCTGGCTGCGTAGGTGGAGATCCGCGTCGCCTTGCTCCTTTTTTTTTTTCTTTTTTTTTTTGAGAATAGCCTTGCTCCTGGCTGCCAGGATCGCCGCTTCGCCTTCTTTTGGATCCCCTATCAGGCCGGTAAGACAAAAACAAGACTGCTGCAAGTCACGAGAGAAGGCCATCTTTCAAGGTATATGGGTCTTAACGGAGTTATTTGGCCCAATGTACCACAGAAAGCCAATATAATGTGTAGAGTACCATTTCCTAGGGACAAGTGGCCTATAGCTTACTGCATATACGAAATCATGCAAGCTCCTTGCAATTTGTAAAATAGTAAGTCAGCATTGGCTTTAGGTAGTTGGAGATAGAAACAATATATTGAAACACCGTGAGCACCTGAATTTTTATGACAGGACAATCGCATAGGAACATTGTTCTGCCTTTATTCACTCGCTTGCTAAACAAGGACGGTTAGGTCGGCCGTGTTTAATAGATTGATTAAATGATCCAACAAGCGCACACACTCTCACCAAGCTTAGTTATATATACTGACATGACACGCCACCATGCATGAGAGCAAACTACTCACACAACACCATGTACGCACCATTGTTTCTAGACACAAAGCAGGAGGGACTGACGGAGAGCTAGTTTACCGTACATCGCCATGTGTGTATTTTTGATAGGAATGAGAAGCAATAAGGAAAGGAGTGTGATGCGTCACCTACGTGTGCCTAGAATTTATCCAGATTTCTCTTGTCATTTGCATATTCGTGGCAGGATCAGCATGTCGGGATGTCTAGTAAGCAAGCCGAAGTTGTGGTGCAGCCCATCATGTGACACTGACCTGACGATATGTGTTGTCACGCGTGCTAGGAAGCAAGTGGCAGCTTCTTTGGTCCAGAGAATGAAATTGCTGCTGTGTGCATTATGTGACTCCGATCAAAGTTCTCTCGCCCAAGATTTCAGCCAGTTGCTAGTCTACCAAATCGGATAAAACCCTTTTGCGCCATGTGATAGTAACGTAGAGCTGGACAGAATAACTCTCGCACACACTTGACACAATTTGCGACTGCTCGATACTCGGCTTCAGCGCTGCTGCGAGAGACAGTGGGCTGGCGCTTTGATGACCAGGACACCAGATTATCGCCAAGGAAAATGCAGAACCCGGACGTGGATTTCCGTGTGTCCGGACAGCCGGCCCAATCGGCATCCGAGTATGCCAGGAGATCAGTGGAAGAACGGCGATAAATCTGCAGGCCGAAGTGGGCTGTTCCTTTGATATAACGCAGAACGCGTTTGATCAACTGAAAGTGGGCATCACGGGGCGCGTGCATGAATAAGCAGATTTGCTGGACAGCGTAGGCTAGATCGGGGCGAGTGATGGTGAGGTATTGAAGGGCCCCTGCGAGGCTCCTGTAAAGAGACGGATCCGAGAATGGCGATCCATCGGTGGCAGAAACTTTGGAACGAGTATCGATAGGCGTAGAGATGGGGTTGCAGTTGCTCATCTTGGCACGTTCAAGAATATCCAGAGCGTATTGGTGTTGGGAGAGGAAGAGGCCGGTGGCTGTTTGGTGGACATGGACTCCCAAGAATTGATGAAGGTCGCCGAGATCACTCATGGAAAATTCTCGTTTAAGAGAGGAGATGACACGATCAAGGAGAGCGGGTGTATTGGCAGTGAGTATAATATCGTCAACATAGAGGAGGAGATATGCTGTGGAGGGGCCATGACTAAGTATGAATAGAGAGGGATCACACTTGGAGGTGGTGAAGCCGATGGTGTGAAGGAAGGTGGTGAATCTATGAAACCATGTTCTTGGAGCTTGTTTGAGGCCGTACAATGATTTGTTGAGACGGCACACATGATGGGGAAGTGTGGTGTGTGTGAATCCGGAGGGTTGTTGACAGTAGACAACCTCTTGGAGATGACCATGTAAGAAGGCATTTTTGACGTCTAGTTGGTGGATGGGCCAAGAATTGGAGGTGGCAAGGCTAAGGACAACTCGGATAGTGGCTGGTTTGACGACAGGGCTGAATGTCTCTCCATAATCTACCCCAGCTTGCTGAGTGAAACCTCTGACAACCCATCTGGCCTTGTAGCGAGCAAGTGTACCATCGGAATGAAATTTGTGTCTGAAGATCCATTTCCCCGTGACAATGTTCACACCTGCAGGTTTAGGCACTAAACACCAAGTTTCATTTGTTAACAAAGCATTAAACTCATCAAGCATCGCTTGGCGCCAATGGGGATCAGCAAGTGCTGTACGGTAGTTGTGTGGTATGGGCGAGATAGGCGTAGTGGAAGAGGAGAGTGCAAATAGGCGTTTTGGCATAAGAAAGCCATTTTTGGCCCGGGTGATCATACGGTGTGGATTTTGGGGTGCGTCTACCGGAATTGCATGGGGCGGAAGCGCTGGGTTACGTGGCGGCAGAGGAGTGGTGGCTGGTGGGCTGGCAGGGGAGCTGTCGGCTGAGGAGGGGACACGCGAGGCGGGACTGGGTGGAGTGCCAGTGCAGGGCGCGGCAGGCGAGAGAGATCCGCTGGGCGGCGTCAGCATGGGGGAAAGGTTGGTGGAGGGGGATCCCGAGAGAGATCCGTGGAGGGATCCCGAGGTGGATGGTGTGGCAGGTGGGGTTGGTGCGCGGATTTCCGTGAAAAGATCCGGATCAGGTGCGGGATGCGGTGTGGGGATGGATTGTGTGGCCTGCTGTGCAACTGGTTGGTACGGAAATTGTGTTTCATCGAAAGTGACATGGCGTGACACGATAACTTTGCGAGTGTTCAGGTCAAGGCATCGATACCCTTTATGTTCTCGTGGATAGCCGATAAATACACAGCGGATAGATCGTGGAGCGAGTTTGTGGGCGGATGTGGCATACGCGTTCGGAAAACATAGACATCCAAAGGCTCTAAGATGGTCATAGGTTGGGTGAGTGCCGTGGAGAAGATAATGTGGAGTTAGAAAATTAATGGGACGGGATGGTCTGATATTGAGCAAGGTGGTTGCGCTGTGTAGGGCCTCTACCCAAAACGTTGGAGGGAAGTGACCTTGAATAAGAAGGGTGCGTAGGATGTCGTTCGTTGTGCGGATGAGTCTTTCGGCTTTACCATTCTGGGGAGATGTGTGAGGACAAGAAAAACGAAACGCGATGCCATTGGTGGAGAAGAGGGATCGGAGAGTGGTGTTGACAAACTCCCCCCCGTTGTCGCATTGTACACATCGAATAACGGTATGAAATTGAGTT
This sequence comes from Alopecurus myosuroides, assembly GCA_028641055.1. Lineage (NCBI taxonomy): Eukaryota > Viridiplantae > Streptophyta > Magnoliopsida > Poales > Poaceae > Alopecurus > Alopecurus myosuroides. Next base: position 310,621,606 of record CM054063.1, on the reverse strand, counting down.
TTAACAAACGACAAGAAGCGATGAATTGTGGGTGCGGCATCGGACTTGTTTTTGAGCGGGAAGGACCACGAAAAATGTGAGTAGTCATCGAGGATTGCGAGATAATAAGAATAGCCAGAGAAACTTGTGACAGGCGAGGTCCATAAATCGCAATGTATTAATTGAAAGGGGGCAGTGGTACATGAGTTTGACGTAGGGAAAGGGAGTCGGGATTGCTTCCCGAGCTGACAGGCCTCACAAACAGTTGATGACACTACTTTATTACATGGTAAGGTGGATGAAAGGCGAGCTAAAGTGTGGGGGCCGGGGTGACCGAGCCGTTTGTGCCAAAGATCGCCGGTGGCCGAGGTGTGGAGCGCGGTTGTAGTGGTGGAGGCGCCAGGAAAAGGGTATAGATCGCCGTGGCTATTGCATCTCAGTAGAGTAGTCTTGGAAGCGAGATCCTTCACAGTAAAACCGAAAGGGTCAAAATCAATAGAGCAGGAATTATCGCGAGTAAACTGACGAACAGAGATTAAATTTTTGATAATAGAGGGAGAGACAAGGACGTTGGATAGAGTGAAGGTTTTGTGCGGTGAAGGAAAAACAGTGGTGCCAGTGGCGGTGACAGGTAGAGAGGAACCATTGCCGACTACGATGCGTTGAGAATTGAGCTTTGCAACAGGGAGAGACTTGGTGAGTATACCTGACGAACCGGCGATGTGCGAGGTGGCGCCTGTATCCATGTGCCACTCGGGCTGAGCATAGCTGGGCGCGTTCTGGACCATCTGTCCGTGATCCCATGATGGAGGGTGAGCTGACTGGTAGGCAGGGGGTGGGGCGTACGGGTAGCCGGCGGTGTAGACCTGCGCATGGTGGCCGGGGTGGGCGCCGAGGATGCTGGTGGAGTTGGGGATGAAGGGCGCCCGGAAGGGGGCGGCGTGCTGGTACGGTGGTGCTTGCTGATAGAAGGGCTGCTGGGGGTAGCCACGGCCTCCGTAGCCGCGATTGCCATAGCCGCGTCCACGTCCGCGACCGCGGCCGCGAGCGCCTCCAGTGTTGCCGTAGCCGTTCTGGTGACCACCGTAGCCGCCGTAGCCGTTCTGGTTGTTGTAGCCGTACGGGTTGCCGTACCCGCCGCCGTTGCCGTAGCCTCCACCGTTGCCGTAGCCGTAGCCACGGCCGCCTTGAGAGCCGCCGCCGCCTTGGTGATGGGGGGCGCCTTGAGGGGCGCCGTTGCCCTGATGCTGGTTGCGTCCGTTGCCCGATCCGGAGTTGCCGCGGTCGTTGCGATCGCCGCGGTCACCGCGATCTCCGGAGGTGGAATTGGTGGTGGCGAGGGCGTGTGCGGCGGCTGTGGAGGCCTTGTTCTGAACCTTGATCTCAGCAAGAAGGAGTCGAGCCTGAGCGTCCGCGAAGGAGGCGAGAGGGCGCTGAAGAAGTTCGGCCTGGAGCGAGTAGGCATCGCTCAGTCCGTCAAGGAGACGGAGGGTGAGCTGCCGATCGTCGATCGGATCATCAACATCGGCCAGGGCCTCTGCAATGGACTTCAGCTTGCTGCAGTAGGCTCCGATCCCCATGTCCCCCTGCTTGAGATCATGGAATTCTCGGCGCAGGTGCATACTACGGCCTTCCTTGTTCGCGGTGAAGAACGCGAGCACCGCGGTCCAGGTGGCGAAGGCGGAGGTATCAGGCGACAGAACGACCTCCTGTAGATCATCAGCAAGGGTGGCAAGGAACCACAGGGTGACAGTGAAGTCAACCTTGCGCCAATCCTCGTCGGCGAGGTGAGGCGAGGTTTCTTCCTCCACGTGATCGCGAGCATTGTAACGAGAAAGGAGGATCAGAATTGTGTTGCGCCACTTACGGAATTTCTTGCCGGTCATGTCGAGTTTGAAGTCGATGTAGTTCTCGATGTTGAGGTTGTGGATGGAGATTGGGGGTGGTATGACAGCGAGAGTGTTGCCCGGTGCGGAGGTCATGGCGAGAGGGTTTGGGGGATTGCTCATCGGAGAAGAGAGAGATCAGAGGGAGAGGGAACCTGGTTGCTCTGATACCAAGCTGGACAGAATAACTCTCGCACACACTTGTATTACTCCCGAGTGTTACATTTATACAGAGTGGTGGTGATCGTGTGTACCGGATGCAGAGGCACGCGCAGGTGCATGCAACAGCCATGACTAAGTATGCCTAGAGACTAGGGATTACAGTTAGAGTTTACCACCTAAACTATGTACCGTTGGACTCGTGTCAGTATAGCTTAACACGTAGTTGAGATTAGATGTTGTTCGCTGGTTCCTGTATTTTCAGTTTCATAGAGCACATCTTTAAAACTAAGAACGAATGTAACGTAGTAATTAATCGCAGTGAGGCATTTCTGCGGGTCAACTTGTTGTTTAGTGTCCAGCGTCAGGCAGTAGGTGCCTCGGGCTTGGTGGTTACATCGATCACCCCCTGCCGGCACGTCCCTGCATGTGCCTCTCTAAGTAAGCACACCCTGCATCACTTTAATAAGGATGACTACTACCAAGAAAAGGAAGCATATATCTATGGTTTCCTGGTACTACCAAGTTTGAAAGCATGCAGAGGCTTGGTTTTCTGTTTCGAAAAAAAAAAATCAAGTTTGAAAGCTCATTGTAAAAGTCACCAAATATTCCAGTACATAATAACAAAATAGACAAAGGAAGTATCATTCATTCACAAAAAAATGAACTAAAAATTCACACTAAAAGTTAAAAAAATATAGCTATGGATAGTATGTAGTTCAAAGCTCAAACTGGGCTGTGAACTCGGTCCATTAACATGATTAGTACCATGTTGTCTCTTTTGTTCTCAATCTACGTTTTTTAACATTTTGTGCAATAATGGAAACAAGTAATATTTGTGAATTTATTTCATAATGTTTAGCAACATTTAAATAGCTCAAATAATATGTGCACACCGGGAGTGCCATATGCCAGCCGAACCCACAACGTACAAGAGGATGCACCTTGCTGCCGCCATCAGCCACGCTGCGTCCCCGGCGGTGACGAGGGGGGAGGTGGAAGAACTATGTTTTTGTATCAGGAATCATGTGAGCGGAAGAGTCATTATAATGTGTCTTGCAAACAAGGTGCATAATCAATTTGTATACACGTTACTTGTTGAAGGTCACTCGAGATTTGTTTCAGTGAGAGGTGACAAGTTTGTGCTATCACGCAGTTGGGTTAAGTAGAAGGAGAGACAAAGAACATCATGAAATGAAGTGAGAAACTAACATTATATTAGCGCATTAGCAAATGATTTGTTTTCCACCGTTATTTACTAGTGAGCTAGATAAGCCATGTTTTGTTAGCTCTTAGGTAGGCGGTTAATAAAGGTTGAATGCTCACAGCCGATTAATATATAGGGGGACACGTGCGCACACGCTCGAATGGAACGTTGGACCAGCATATATATACTGACCTAGAATATCATTATATGCATCGCAACAACCTTCTCACCGAGTATCACTGTGTGTATTTTATAATGGGATTGAGCATCATCAAGAAAGAATGTGTGATACATCATGTATGTGTGTCTTGAGTTGATCCAAAATAGTTTTGCTATTGCGTGCTAGGATGTTGGCATTCTGCATCATTTCTATGATCAATGGTCCAATGTTGTAGCATGCAATTATGTGTCTATGGTCCAACGTTTTCTCTTCCATGTCTCCAATAAGACGCTAGTCTACCAGTCTAGCTAGGCACTTTTCCACACCTAAACTGGGTCCTCTCATTGTGTAGAGATAATGTGTAACTTGCCGCTCGAGTGTTTTCAACTTAGTAGAAACACATATAGATCCTTCATAGTGTTTCTTTTTTGACATGGAGGAACCATAAACTTATGCAAAAGACCCTAGTGTTGTGCTCGGTCCAAACTCTACAAGAAGTTAGCATGATAAAACAACTCATAGCCTCGTATTTAGTGCCGGGGGTGTCAAAAATACCAAACCACCAATCTTTCATGGTGTTGCAAGCACCCCAAGACCTCGAAAGAATGTTGTGTAGACCATTCCACTCATTCATAAGGCTCCAAACTATAATAGTATGTCGACAACCGAAGAGAAAATGGGTCATCGTCTCCGGTTCTTGGTTACAAAGCTTGCAATTGACACAGTTCGTCCATCCCTTCGTTTCCATATGGTGCCCTGTCCACACGTGATCTTGTAATATAAAAGGAGAAAAAATTGGCGGAGCCTAACATTTCCAAACTGAGTGCGGCATGTATACGGAGATATGAGGCCGAAAAATTGCATTTTATAGGTCATGGAAGAAGAGTGGATTCCGTTTTCAGTGAACTTCCATTTAATCTCATCGCTAACCCCATTAACAAGATGGACATCTTGTAGCATAAAACATAACTCGATAAATTCTAGCAGATGTACAAGATAGAGACGATTGGTCATGTTAATTTTATTGATCCAAGTGTTGTCAAAAATAGCATTGGAGACCGAAAAATTATTGCGTGCGAGAAGTGAGAACATGGAGGGGGCCAAATACTTAGGCTTGATATACTATGTAGTCAATAAGAGTGCAAGTTTCTCTCTCCGGTTCGTTCCAAGCAAGCCAAGGCCATCGCAACCAAAGTGCATGTGACAACTTAGCTGCCGAGGCCGCCGAGGGCAGTAGGTAGGCAAACAGTATTCTTATTCACCTTGCACTTCTTGCCCGAAACTTCATCCAACTCCTCTCAAAGATAACCACATTAAGACTTCATTATGGAATTATGATATCATTGCTGGAGAAGAAAAGGTGTGAGAAAAAAATGCAGTAACTAAGCACGCGCCCTTCTACAGTTGAAAGACAAGAGTTTTGAATTAAATTGTTGTATGCCACCACCAGTAGCAGTAGCAGCATTGGAATGACTAGAGATCTGAATTAAATTGTTGCACCTGCACGCAATGAGATTGTCTGGTATCGGCACTGAACGACACTTTTTTTTGCAACATGGACTGATCGACACTTGTTGCATTCACTGTACCCGACTAGGTATAAATGTGTGGCAGACTTCATTTCAATATATATATATATATATATATATATATATATATATATATATATACATATATATATATATATATATATATACTAGCAAAAGTGCCCGTGCGTTGCAACGGGATAGAAAAAGGTGTGTCATGCAGATTCCATTTAGACGAAGCTTGGTACTAATGATGAATGACTCGTATGTTAGAGCTTGCTAATTACTAACTCACATTTTTCACATTATAATGTGTAGCACAATCATGAATCTTGGTGATATCCTCTAGACTCCTATTAGTATAGGTAACACTTTGCTATATTGTATTTTTAATTCTCAATTGTGACTTCCCAACAAGCAATATTGCATGTATTGCTATCAGTGTGCCCTAAAAGTAAACGTCTCTATAGTATATGTTAAAGTATGTAACCGTTTGAAAGAAAAGTACGAGAGATTCGGGATAAATTAAGCAACTTGAAACAACAAATAACCTGACAATATGTTACTTACCAACATTATGGGACTCTAAAATAGAACTTTGTATCATACATTAGCACACTAACTACTACCTGTAAAAAGAAGGAAATCTAGGAAGAAACAAAACAATAAAGCATGCTGGACTGATTTGGTGTGCAGAAACAAAATCGCACTTCCTTAGTTCTTGACAACGGTGAAGAAATCTCACCAGAGAGGCCACTTATATGGAAATATTCGTTGCCCTTGAATTGGAACACCCAAGAAAACCTACACAACTGCAGCCGAAACATTAACCTTAACCCAAAACTGCAGATTAGTGCGACTGCTTGATCAAATTTCGGACTCATCCATCCTTTCTAAGTCAGGGGATTCGCAATGAGTGATGCTGGTGGACGCTGTATCATCAGCTATGCTATTCAGCATACGTGTAGCAATAAGAGCTACTTTCAAGCCAAACTGGCGGACTCGGAGCTGGAAAGATTCGATCTCTGCCTTAAGCTAAAGTGACTAAGCCGTGGCGAGCACCATACATGCAGCAACTCCAGCACCTAGATGTACCTGAAGAAGGACCCATCCACGTTGCAAGGGACCGGATGTCCAGCTTCAGCTCCACCCAAATCAATTGTGCTCCTAGAAGATGATAGGTAGTCGCGTCGTCATTGGCGTAGCCGTGTCCATGGTGTCCTTTGTGCCTGTTATCCCTTGAGCATCAGGACGCGCTAATCTTGCTCGCTCGTCCTGCCGGTGACAAGGTCAACGCGTCGGTGCCTGTCATCCGGTGAGGGTCAGCACGCGCATCACTGTCGGCAGGCCCGGAGCGCCCTGTCACGCCGCGCTGTGACCCCGGTGTCCCCAGTTTGAAGGCAGCAACGCTATGATTAATTGAAGCACGTACGGTCGTCGCGTGTTTGGCCAGGCAAATCAATCACGCTTATAAACGGAGAACGGGATGTACAAGATGACATAGCGTGCCGGCCTCAGCCTATCGCCGCTGCCGATGTGTCACTGTGGAGGCTCGTCACCGGCGGATCGAAGGCAAGTGCGGCGCAGCTCGTGCTGCTCGGGCGGTGGCGGGCGCGTTGAGCAGGCTCGCGACGGGCGTGCTCTCGCTAGCGCTGCCAAGGCGCCAACTGGGAGGTTCAGACGGGTGGCCGTCGATAGCATCTCCCTCCACTGTATGATTCTCTACCGTGGGCTGCCCGGCAGCTCGATGTGCTTCAGATTCCTCTTCCTCCTCGTATTCCCTGATCAGGGCCTCAACGGCAAGGTACGAAAAAGAAAAACCGGTCTCCTCCCGCTCATGAGGTCATGAGGCTTCCCTGAAACTTTACTTGAAGATGCCCTTTATTTGTAGATGCTTATGGCAGGAAAAACAAATCAGGACTCTAAATTCCTTTCCGGACTCTGCCAACGAAACAAAAGAAACGAACCTAGTCGAGCTTAGCTCGTCTTGGGGCATTGATCGTGCTAGAGTCTGAGTAGAAGAACTTTCCTGTCGTAATCTCCGATGGCTGCACCAGTTTGGACTTTTTCTTACTTCGTGTCTGAGTATTGTTCGTATAGGAGTCTGATTTGGAAGAAGTTTCATGTGGTACTTTCGCTGCATCAGTTTTTGGACTTTTTTTTTTATCTCGTCTGGATGTATTATTCCGTGTTTGTATTGGAGCCGCAGCAGTATGTTTGGGTAACACGGTAGATGCTTGTCTTTTGATGGCCCACTTAATTAACCCAGTTGAACGCGGTAGACGTTTTTTTTGTGGACCACTTAATTAGCACGGTTGGACACGGAAGAGCGGCAGGAGACACGGAAACAGCGATAAATTATTATTATAGGTATAAATAGATATTTAGGTGGAAGGGTAAAACGGTAAAAGTTAGAACGGACCAAGCAACCAACCAAGGAAGCCTTAATGCCTTTATTATTAGGTAAAGATCTGTGTGTGTGTGTGTGTGTGTTTTCTTATGCGATGGAATACATGCTGGGGAGCAAAGCATTCAACCCATGTCGCGCTCGAGGGTGCGAGTTGATGAAGAGTGAACGATTGGAGGCCAAACACCTAATCTCTTTAGGTTTACTCATCATAGTCCTGATTCTCAAGAGCATAGCTGCACATGCCCCAGAAACCATTTATCCATGGTGTTGTTCTCTGACGGATTAACATGTCTCTGTGTGAGAATATTCTGTTCTTAGTCCTGGATACATGCCTCTATGTTACATGGGACTCTTGACTCCATGGGCACAGGGCCGGCTCTGGCCCTAGGCGAACATGGGCGGCGCCCAAGGGCCCATGTTTTGGGGGGCCATCATTAAATATGTGTATGTATACGTGCTGCTATATGCGCTGGAAAAAAAACGATAAGCTAAATGGCTGAAGCGTGAAGGATCAGGTCCTGATCGTGGTACGCTGCCTGTACCTACAAGAACGCCTCTTTCTTTCGACGCCTCGGCCTCCAGCCCTCGCCGACCTTGAACCACCTGCGTGCCGCGCCTGAAGACTGCAGTGGAGATCGGCAGACGGCAGATCACCCAGGACAGAGCCCTACCCTTCGGATAGCCTATTCGCCCTCCTCTGATTTACTCACGGTTTTAGCATAAAGGTATGATTTATCATCTGACATTGGACTGGTGCCCTAATTATTTTGATTAGTTGAGCTTAGGTGATAATTCTTTGAAAATTGCAACCTTAGGTGTTACAATGTCGCTGAAACAAAAGTCCGGTTTTGAGAAAAGGAAACAAAAAAGCGAGAGAATCAACTCACTGAATCACAAAAAGGTGCTCTAAAACGGTTTTTTCCGGTGCTGACTAGTATTTATAATCAAAGGCAAGAATCTGAACTCGTAGAAGATGAACTCATATGAACTTCGTTCTTATTTGAGGTAATCAAACTAGCAGCTAATATTATTTCTTAAATTTTGCTACACTTTTATTTATAGTCGTCTCTAAATAACAATGTGTGGTCAGAGGTAAATTTTATTATTTTGCGCTTGTATTTTCATACATATATTATTTGTAGGGGCCCATTTTTTTAACTTTGCCCAAGGGCCCCGAAAAATATAGAGCCGGTCCTGCATGGGCATATCTGTTTCCCACTTCATGTCTCTCACACTACATATATTGAAGATATACTTGTTGCTTGTTGCCTTTAGTTTGAATCCCTTCATTTTTTCTGTTATCGTACTCTCTCCGTCTCAAAATAAGTGTCATTGAGATCAATGTATCTAGATGTATCGAAATACTAGATACATCTACTTTAACCCATTTCAACTAAACTTTTTTGAAGACCAAGGGAGTACTACTTTAAATTTATCATGGTTCATGTGTGCTAACCGTGATTCATATTATTGGGTTTTGCGGTCAAATCGTGAGTCGTTAGTTACGCTCTTGTCAATGAAAACATGAAACCGCCCATGTGTAGTCGTGTCAAAATGTGCGAGGTTATTGCAATTTGTAAGATGTAGCATGTTTCTCTCCCCTCTTCTTTTAATTAAATATGCATGCTCGTGTTGTTTGGGATAAAAAACTGTGTTAAAAAAAAAGGGTACTCCCTCCGATCAATATTGATTGTCACTTAATTAGATGTATCTAGTACTAAAATATGTCTAGATACATCTGGTTCGACAATAATTGATATGGATTGGAGGGTAAAATACTAGTATTCCTTCTTGGGATCGATCGCAACCTACCATATGGGCATGCCGAGGTGTGTGGTTGAGGGTGTGGTGCAGAACCTTGTGAGACAGTTGCTGGATAGTATCATTTGGGCTGAAAAGGAGATAAAGAAAATCGTGAAATGTAGTGAGCACTTAAGATTATATTTTCACGTTCAGAAGGTAAAATATTCTACCTTTATTCACATGCTAGCTAGCTAAGAAAGACCGGTTTATGTCGGCATGTTTTACATACTGAAGGGTCACTACTGATATATATACGGGCACATGCACACACACTTTCACCAAGATTTTAACCATCATAAATATACATACATAGTATACCAGCGTGCATCAGAGCAACCTACTCACTCAATATCACCATGCACAGACGATGCCTGCCTTTTCTAAGAGAGAGAGAACATGTGTACCTACAACCACTGGTAGAAAATAGGCCTATAGTCCCGGTTCGCCAGGGCTAGTAGTCCCGACCGAGCAACCGGGACTAGCTATGCGCGACTAAAGACCCCCCTATAGTCGCGCCGATTACGAACCGGGACTAAAGGCCCGTCCACGTGGGCCGGTGGCGGAGCCGGGGGCGGAGGACCTTTAGTCCCGGTTGGCAACATGAACCGGGACTAGACTTTATTTCGTAATTTTTTTAATTCATTTGGGTTTCTAATTATTTTTCACACCAATTTTTCTCTCCCTTTTTTTAACTCCCTTTTTTCACTCCTTTTTTTTTCAGAATTTGTATTATTTGCTTAGTGTCTAACTACAATTATTTCTAGTCAAATTACTTAATCATGGTCAAACTTCCCGCTCGGTCACCCATCCTCCCACTACTCTAGCACTAGCACACTTAACTTCCGAGTTCCATACCGTCCCGCATCCAAGTGTTTCGCACGCATGTATGTGATAGTAGTATCATATCAATGTTATTAACATGTTGGTCGATGCCACATTTCTTTATTGTTTGAATTTTAAATAAATCTTTTAATAAACAAAAGTAATTATGTAATTAATAATTTTGAATAAATAAATAAACATTAATTTTTTAATTTGTATTATTTCTAAAAATACAAATAATATATTAAAAAAATTAGAAAAATAGAACTAATTCATTTTAAAATCTTAAAAATACAAATAATATATCAAAAAATTAAGAAAAATAATAGCAATTCATTTTAAAATCTTAAAAATACAAATAATATATCAAAAAATTAAGAAAAATAATACTAATTCATTTTAAAACCTAAAAAATACAAATAATATATCAAAAAATTATGAAAAATAATACTAATTCATTTTAAAATCTTAAAAAGACCAGTAGGCTCTTCTATTATTTTTAGAATGAGTTCAAAAATGTATTTTGAAATAAATCCAACTGGAATAGTATAGTTAGGAATTAATATAGAAATAATATCCATTACACTTTGCAACACTTTATGAACGACAAAAGACAAGTGATAATTAAATCACAAGTAAAATACGAGTAGAGACATCACAATCATGAATAGAACACAATCATATCACATTCATAACATAGAGTCTTACGATCACACATAACACAAACATAAGTCTCACAATACTAAGATATCCATTACATATATATACTAAGATACCCATTACATGCATATATATCGAACGCATACATCTATGGCTCCGTCGAGTAGATGCGGAACAACTCGTAGGAGACACACTACTAGGAAAATGGCTATAGGAGTGATGATACCCGTGACGCACATCGTGTTTGGCGCGCCACGCCTATTACCCGCCGCGCACCACGTTTCTGCGCGTCGCGCGTAAAGGAATAGCCGCGGCGCACCAATTGGAGGGCGCGTCGCGCCTATGTGTGGGGCCGGGGTGGCGAGCCTCCGAGGCATACCCGCGACGCACCAACCGAGCGGTGCGTCACGGCTACGTTGGGTAGCCGCGGCGCACATTCTATAGGTGCGTCACGGCTATCGTTTCCACCGGTGGCATCTATAGCCGTGACGCACCACTGTAACGTGCGCCGCGGCTATCCAACATAGCCGTGACGTGCCGAATATGATGTGCGTCACGGGTATACCTGGAACGAATTTAAGTGGTTGGGACCACCCCCAACCTCCCATCCACCCATATCTCCACCCCATTTTAGATCTGGTCGCCCCCCACCTCCTCACCACCTCATTTCCCCCATTTACCCACCATTTAAAACTTATTTAACCTATTTTATTTGATACATATGTGTGGGGAATCTAGTAAACATTTGTCTCCACCCCCATCTCTCACTTTATTACCACTTTCCCTTCCATCTTTTCACTTTCTATAGCCACATACAAACGTACTCTCTCGGTCTCGTGTCGGCAAGATCTATAGTTGGTGAGTTGTTGGAGGGACGATATGTATATGTGTTGTATGTATGTGTGTCGGCGCCGTGCGTCGTCGTCACAAAAGATTCATATATATGGTTGCATATATACATATATGCGAAATTGTGTTGCGTATTTTTCATGAAATTTGTGGATGTCTTAAAAATGAGTTGACATGTGTTGCCAAAATGTTGATTCATTTCCATTTCGGCGACCACGCACTCCGAGAATGTCCTATTTTTAGCATAGGTCATGCCGAATTTTTCCGTCGACGACCATGTGCATGCATCATATATCCATATATTACGTAATTTGATTCTAATTAATTTTTCATTTGATCTTTTTTTACTATGTAGGCAACCATGCATATAAGCACAGGCACCGTGGCTAGATTTATGAAACATGCGACGGACGAAATGTTTCGAAATAGCATGACGGAGATAAGATGTCCTTGTCGAAGATGCAAACTGAAACACTTGATCAGATACGATTCTGGTGACTTGGAGTCGCACCTTATCCGTCGTGGTTTTATGGATGGCTACACTCTTTATGAAGATGAAGAGTCGCCCGGACATGATGAAGGACATAGTGATCAAGATGAAGGACATGATCATAATCAAGACGAAGGACATCGTGATGAAGATGTCGGACATGATCATAATCAAGACGAAGGACATCATGATGAAGATGTCGTGACATAGTCGTCGGACTGGGTGCGGGACCCTCATGTCCAAGCTCTTCTTCTCAAGGAGACTAGCAACACCAGAGCTGCTGCTAGAGAGAAATCGAAGTTGTCGCAACTGGAGATAGACGCCGTTACTCCATTGTATGAAGGATGCGTGAGCGAGGATACCCGTCTGAACGTAACGTTAAGGACCCTCGAGATGAAGACAAAACACCGATGGACCGATGCGAGCTACGATGAGAACATGGCATTCTGGCACGACCGTCTTCCCACGGGGAACAAGTGTCCAACGAGCATCGAGGAGGCGAAAAAAGTCGTGTGCCCTCTGGATTTACCTCACGTGAAATACCATGCTTGCATTAATGACTGCATCATCTATCGGGGCGCGGACGCGGAGAGAACCATATGCCCGGTGTGCAACGCAACTCGATACAAGACAGGGAAGAAGGCCTCTCCTCGAAAAGTGGTGTGGTACTTTCCGATAACTTCCCGTCTGCAGCGGTATTTCGCAGACCCCACACAGGCGAAGCTCATGCGATGGCACGCGGAAAGGAAGAAGCCAGAAGAGCATGATGGAACCGATCCGGAGAATGATGACACGATGCTGACACACCCCTCAGATGCTAGCCAGTGGAAGGCGCTAGACATCGAATACCCCGAATTCGGCGACGATCCAAGGAACATCAGGTTGTGCATGAGTACGGATGGATTAAATCCTTTTGGCAACCAGAGCAGCACCCATAGCACCTGGCCCGTGTTTGTATGTATATACAACCTACCCCCTGGTTGTGCTTGAAGAGGAAGTACATACAGATGAGTATGCTTATTCAAGGGCCGAAACAACCAGGTAACGACATCAATCTGTATGTCCAGTTGTTGGAAGAGGAGCTAGCCACGTTATGGGACGAGCCAGCCAATACGTGGGACGCCTATGGAGAAACGTTTTTCCCATTGAGAGCCGCGCTCCTCACGACGGTGCATGACTACCTCGGTTACGGATATGTCGCGGGGCAGGTGGCGCACGGATTCTGTGCATGCGTTAGGTGCATGGATGACACTACGTATCTCCAGCTAGAGAGAAACCCCGGGTCATCGAAAACCGTGTTCTTGGGGCATCGAAGGTGGCTTCGCAAGGATGACCCGTGGAGAAAACGCAAAGATCTGTTCAACAATGAAGTTGAGATGCAAAGAGCCCCACGTCAAAGGAGCGGCGAGGAAATCGACGAGCTGTTGAAGAACTGGAAAGAGTGCCCTGCGCCGGGAAAGAAGCGAAAGGCGCCGGCGCCGTTGGAGGGTGTATGGAAAACAAGGTCTGTTCTCTGGGACCTGAGGTACTGGAAGATTCTCCGCACACCCCACTGCCTTGACCTCATGCATATCACGAAAAACGTGTGCGAGAGTCTGCTTGGCACCCTTCTCAACATGCCGGAGAGGACCAAAGATGGGCCGAAAGCAAGGAACGACTTGAGATTTTTGAATATCAGGGGCGAGCTCCACGGAGGAAAACCGGATGATGATGACGATGACGATGACGATGTGTTAGATGGGACGGAAGGTCGCCGCAAGGGCAAAAAGGCCAAGAAGACGGAATATTACTGTCCCCCTTCGTGCTTCACGCTATGCGAGAAGGAGATCGACAAATTCTTCAAGTGCCTCCTTGGAGTCAAATTTCCTTACGGTTATGCGGGGAATATAAGCAGATACCTAGATGTACCAAAGCAGAAGTTCAGCGGAATGAAGTCTCACGACTGTCACGTGATGATGACGCAGATACTTCCAGTTGCAATTCGAGGGATAATGGACGAGCACGTCCGCGAAACGCTGTTTGGACTCTGCAGCTTTTTTGACGTCATCTCTCGAAAGTCGATTGGCGTGAAGAAACTCGCAAGGCTACAGGAAGAGATCGTGGTGATACTATGCGAGCTTGAGATATACTTCCCGCCAGCATTCTTCGACATTATGGTGCATCTCCTTGTCCATGTCGTGGATGATATCATCCAGCTCGGGCCGCCGTTTTTACACTCCATGATGGCGTTCGAAAGGATGAATGGTTCCATCAAAGGATACGTCCGCAACAGGGCCCGTCCAGACGCAAGCATTGCCAAGGGCTTTCTGACAGAGGAGTGCATCTCTTTCTGCACGAATTTTCTAGACAAAGATGAGAACCCTGGTCTGCCCGTAAACAGGCACTTTGGCAGGCTCGGTGGATGGGGACACCGCGAGGGCCAGCGCGAAATGAATGTCGACTTTCAGGGCCGACGCAACGACTTTGACAGAGCAAACCTAGTCGCGCTACAACATCTAACAGTGGTCGATCCTTGGTTGGAAAAGCACAAATTGCTAATCGCGAAGTATTACAGTGACCGGGGACAACATAGGACCGAAGCAGAAATAATCAGAGAGCACAACATCCATTTCACACAGTGGTTCAGGGAGAAGATTATGACCGATCAACCGGAGACGCCTTATTCTGAAGAAGAAAAACTCATACTCACATTGTCACAAGGCCCCGCACATAACCTCATGACATATCAGGCATACGATATCAATGGTTACACATTCTACACGGCAAATAAGGACCGGAACTGCGAATACCAGAACTCGGGGGTAACGATGGAATCATTAACAGGTGACGTCAAAGAAAGATACTATGGTAGGATCGACGAGATATGGGAACTCGACTACTGCGGAGAGAAGGTGCCAATGTTCCGTGTCACATGGGCAAAGAGCGTCAGGAAAGAAGGACAATATTTCACCACCATGGTGATACCTGAAGCCAAATCCGGCACGAATGTCACCGCAAAAAATGAGCCATGGGTCTTGGCTAACAAAGTGGACCAATGCTTCTTCATTACTGACCCGACAAGGCCTAGCCGTGTTGTCGTGCGGAGAGGCAAAAGAAACATCATCGGAATGGATGGAGTAGCCAACGAGCAAGACTTTGACCAGTACGGCGACCCGAAAATGGAAGATGACAATGACGATGGAACGAAATACACAACAAGAAGAAGCAGGACAACGCTACCTACAGGTCGCCCATTCCACCGAAGAAGTCACGGTGTTCCAGGACTGGATTACTCAACCGCGACAAAGAAGGGAAAGAAAATTGTAAAACGCTAGCTAGAGCTACAAGAATCATTATGTTGCCGTGTGTGTGCATGAATTCGACAAAATTAAGATGATGTAATAAGAATATTTGAGATTTTATGACATCTAAATTAATCAACACTTTATTTGAGATTTTGCAAATTTCATTATATTTACATCTATGTTGATCTACTATAATTTGCTATGTATATATTTATTTATATATTGATTTATTTTGAATCATTTTGTAAGAAATAAAAAATAAAAAAATTTGGGGGTGGACAGGAGTCGAACCCTGGTGGGAGGCTAGGCAGGAATGGCACTAGCCACTGGGATAAGTATCAGCTGTTGATAACTACCCACGCGCAGTTCTTTTATCTAGATACAACCGATAGGCGTGGCGCACCTCCCTCTTGTGCGCCACAGTTTGCTTAAGCGCGACGCACTGCTCGTTGGCACGTCACGAATAGCTTACGCGCGACGCGCGGATTTTTGGTGCGCCACGGTTACTTTACGCGCGACGCACCTCACCTCGGTGCGTCACCGCTATCCTCTTCTATAGCACGTACACGGGCCGTTCCCCTCTGCTTCTTCCTCTTCTCCAATCTCGATCTGGAAAACCGTCGCCTCCGCACGATCGCCGCCACCGTCCCCTCTGTCTCCATCGATCGCCGCCACCGTCCCCTCCCGTCCACCACCGCTGCCCTAGCCACCGTCCCCTCCCGTCCGCCACCGCTGCCCTCTCGCCCTAGCCACACCGCACGCCCACCGCTGCCCTAGCCACCGCTGCCGCCGTCCACGACAAGGAGGAGGAGGGGAGTCGCGCCGCCGTCCACGACAAGGAGGAGGACGAGGAGCCGCGCCGCCATCCACCTACAGGAGCGCCAAGGCCTCCGTCTTCCACGACGCCGTGGTGCAGCTGCAGGACCGCCAAGGCCGACGGCTTCTTCCCCTTCCACGACGCCGTGTGCAGCTGCGTGAACGACTACAGCGAGCCCTAGGTAAGACCCCTCCTCCTCCCTCCCGCTTTGCTCTGTTCCTGCTTGCCCTGTTCTTGTTCATGCTTGCCCTGTTCTTGTTCTTGTATCATCTCTTACCTCTGTCAATATGTGAACTGAATTCGTGTATAAACGGTAGTATTGTTGTATTCGTGTAGGAGTGTTGCTGAATTTTGTACTGTTAAATTGTTCACTGGATTTTGGTTTTGGTAACTGAATTTTGTTACTGTTGACTGCATTTTTGTAGTGGTAATTGTATTTTAAAGTGTTGGATTGTTCTCTGAATGTTGTTCACTGAATTATAGTGGTAAATACATTTTTATTGTGTTAACTGATGTTTATTTTGTTAACTGAATTTTGTTCACTGAATTTTAGTTCTGTTAACTGAATATTGCTTGTGCTAAATGAATTTTGTTTTTGTTAACTGAATATTGTTTGTGCTAACTAGTGTAAACTGAATATTGCTTGTGCTAAATGAATTTTGTTTTTGTTAACTGAATATTGTTTGTGCTAACTAGTGTAAACTGAATAATGGTAGTGTTAACTGAATTTAGCTTCTGTTAACTGAATTTTGTAGTGTTCTCTTGTTAACTGAATTTAGCTTCTGTTAACTGAATTTTGTAGTGTTCTCTTGCCCCTAGGATCTAAACTGACTCTACCATTTTTTTGCTGAATTATGCCTGTTGTTAGTTTTGCATGCTGCTATAGTGACAAGAGGCTCTACCATTTCTCTTGAATTATGCCTGTGAAATTCATTTCTGGCATCTCTATTTTTTCAGCAGTTGTGGTATCTTGACTTAACAATCATGTGCTAGATGTACTTGTTAACTTGATTAAGCCTCTGGCCAGTGATGCAAAGCCTCTGGCCAGTTCCTCTTGTTGGTGTTCATCTGATAAGAACACCAATTTCTGGCATCTCTATTTTTTGTACTATCCATTTCCTCTTGTTGGTGTTCATCTGATAAGAACAATTGCTTCCATCTTGATTAAATAAGCCTGAGGCCCAAGTTTAAATAAGAACAAATGATGTTGCTTGTTGTTGAAAAAATGATGTTGCTCCTCAGCCCTGCTCCCCCACTAGTTCAAAAATGATGTTGCTTGTTGAAAAATGCTGCTGCTTTTGTTTGCTGCTTGTTCCTGAGAATTTGCTACTGATGTTACTTATCATATCCAATCTATATGCTGCTGGTTGTTGTTGCTGCTAAGTTGTTTCCATGATGTTCATGAGAAATTGCTGCTGCTAGGCTATGTTTGTTTGGCAGGTACTGGTGTTGGTACTGGTAATATAGTTTTGATGGATAAAAAATGATCTTCTAGGACTGGTGCTGGTGTTGTAGGACTGGTGCTGGTACTGGTGTTGGATAAAATTTTGCAGATAATAAAAATTGTGCTGGTGTTGGCCTAAAGAATCTGTCCGGCCATCGAGCCGTTTAAAACTTTGCAGGGAATTCAAATAATGAGTTGCCCATTTTCGCCGAAATGTTGATTAATTTCCGTTTCGGCGAGAATCGGACACTCTAGTGTTAGAAAATTAGCAAAGGTCATGCCGAAATTTTCCCGTGAATTTAGGACTTAGCCGTTTTCCCGTGATCGAGTAGTATGTCGATTTTTTGTTTCCTTAAGATTAACCAATAATTTCCCCCTTCAGAACATGGCACACGACGACGAGGCCGGCGGTTCTAAGCCGTTCTGGCAAATCACCGACGAAAAAGATGAGCAATACGACCCGACGGCGGATGCCTGGGCTGACGCGGACACTAGCGGTGGCGAGGAGGATGACGCCACAACTAGTGGCGCCGCCGGTGATACCACTAGTGGCGCCGCCGGTGGAAATGACACCACTGATGCCGGCGGTCAGACAGATGGTGGTAGCAAAGCCAACAAGAAGAGGAAACGGAAATGTAACACTCTCCGCACCTACCGTGAAGAGATCACGGAAATTGATAGCTCTGGGTATCCAATCGCGCCCGAGAAGGTGGTCAAAGGATTCGGCAACCAGATTGGTTGCATTGTCCGGGACACTGTCAGGATCTTAACCAATGATCTAAGGAAAAAAGAGAATGCCCATTATCGGGTTATTCTCTTTAGAAAGCTGCACGGACGATACTTGTACCCGCATCCGCCAGACGAGCCGTTTAAGTACAATAACGACAATCTGGAGGGGAATAAGGTCAACCATTCCGCCATTGGTAAGATGAACACCGCCTTGGCCAACTGGAAACACCGGGTGAAGGTTAAGGTCTTGGACCCCAAAAATAGCTTGCAGGATGTTTTAGCGAGTGAGCCGAGAATCACCGAAGCTGAACTCCGGGACTTCAAGCTAATTTGCGAGAGCGAAGTCGCCAAAGCTAACTCTGGTTGGGGGCAGAGGATGCGGAAGTTGAACATTGGTACCCACAAACTGGGATGCGGCGGTTACAGAGCGGCGATTCCCAATTGGGAGAAGGAGGACGCCAAACGTGCAGAACAGGGCATCCCTGACCCTCTCGCAAAGTACTCGCCGCGGACGAAAAACTTCATCAGGGCCCGGTTTACATATGACCCGGTAGCTAATGAGTATACTACCGATGATGAGAAGGTGAAGACGTTGTATGACAACTTGGTAAGTAAATACACCACCCTAGTTAGTTTTCTCTCGACGATCAAGTCGATTGCATCATAGTGTACTGGTGGAATTCTAAACGGTTCACGCTAATTGTGCAGAACTTAGAAATCGAAAGTGGTGGAACCCCGTCATCCATGCCGAGGCTGCACGGCCCATGGGACGACACTTTAAATAGGGCGGTGAACGTGACGCAGGGGAAGGAAAAGCACAAAAGGCCGTCAGGTGGCCGAGTTTGTGGCATGGGCACGACGATGAAGCTCAGAGAGTACTTCAAGGAGCCCAGGGAGGCGAGAAGGAATAGAAAGAGGAGCATCGAAGATATCCAACGTGACGAAGCCCGCGATCGCGAGATTGCAGACCTCAAGGCCAAAGTTGCCGATATTCCTAATATTGTCAAAATAGCTTTGGCAGAACAAATGGGCAGCGTTTTGCCTACCATCTACGATGTGGTTACTCGATGGAATGAAGGAGGTCGAGTGGGGCCGTGCCCGGTGCCTAGCATGCAGGGCAGCAACTCAAGAGACTTGTCCAGAGTCTCGCCGGCCAACGCCACGATGGCGGACCCACTTGTGACTCCGCCCGCCTACACCACGGCGCCGATAGTGACTCCGCCCGCCTCTACCCGCCTGACCATCCGTTGCACGCCCACAGTGGGCGGTCCTCCGCCGAATGAAGAGCGTGCACCAACGAACAACCGCCGCCTGGCCATCGGTTCCACGCCCGCCGCCGGTTCTCCCTCGCCATTGAGCAGTAGCACGCCCGCCGTCGTCGTTGGCCCCTCGCCACTAGAGGAGCTCGACGCCCTCGCCAGCCAGGTAAATAGTTAAGCGTTGGAGCGTCGATCTTCCTTTGCCTTAGACTGGCCTCTCTGACGCCCTGCATGTTTTCCGCAGAACGACGACGTTCCATGCACTCTCTTACACACAGTGGACGGCGTGTTGAAGGATGTTGCTGTGGGTATGATCGTTCAACCGTCAACCCGCAGGTTCCACAACAGGCCGATGCGCGAAGACGTATATAGAGTTCGAGTGCTTCGGGTGCTGGCGGGCTACGACGACTTGTTGCCTCCCATTCAACCCTACCAAGAAGAAGATGACCCCGATACCCTGACGCTGCTCCAGTGCATGCCTTGGAACATGGAATGGCCGAAGAGACAGATTCGCCTGGGGAAGAGGGGCGCCACCCCGCGGACATCGCCTCTAGAACTACCGACGCGAGGCACCACCTCGAAGACAACCCCTCTAGAAGCTCCGGAGCGGAGCCATGGCAAGACCGTCGCCGCGACGTCGCCTACCCGTGACATGGAGATGGCACAAGACCAGGAGAATGACGTTGATCTTGATGCCATGGATTTCATCGCTGATGACTTTGATGGCGGAGATTACGTTGCTCCTCCTCCAGAAGAACCCTACCATAGCACGGAGGCTCGTGGTGAGGCTCCTCCTGCGGATAAATCCAATTGCAAGCGTCTCTTCGGTTCTCAGGAAGACACGCCTCCAGATGTCGGCCCCTGCACCGAGACTCAGAAAAGTGCGAAGGGTGGAGTTATTTTCAGCCCTAGCACAATCCGTAAGGCGGCTAATGAGGAGATTGAGAAGGAGATCATTCCGAAAGTGCCGAAGCCGCGGAAAAGAGGACCTAGATCCAAGGCCGCAAAGTCCGCGAGCCAGCCTGCTATGATGCCGCTCCGTGTTCAGGACGGCCCACCTACATCTAAGCATACGAAGATGCATGTGATTGGTCAGCCTATGCTTAGCCAGAGCAAGCTCAAGGCCGCAAGTGGGGATATGCGGAGTTTGCATGACAGCATTCTTTTTCTTGAATCGCGTCTTCTTGAATCCAAGGATCCATCATACCCGGTTTTCATTGCCATGGTGCCAAAGGACTTGGGCTTCGTCGAGTCAACCGGCGCGGATAGAATAGTACTGCGGTATTCGGACATCTTCGATATGTTCCATAGCAATCCGCTGCACTACTCCATGATCCGCCTATACTCGCTCAGTCTGGCGGTGCAAGTCATCAGGGATAATACACCGGGCATCGCGATAGCGGACCCCTTCTACATGCGCCACGACGTGTTGTGCGGCGTTGGGAACCAGGTAGTCGCGTCGACATATCTCCGGGACTTCATGCTGGCGAACCAGACCAAGGATTACATCCTCGTGCCTTACTTTGCCGGGTAAGTCAATATTATTAGCCGAATCGAAAGTGATTTTCTTTAGATTTTCATCGCTCCTTTCCAACACTTTGTTTGGATTGTTCCGCGCAGATATACACAATGCACACTCATCTGCATTTGTATCAGTCATTCGCATGCCACGTATCTCGACTCAGGGAGTGCGGTGAAGAAAGACTACTCCAACGTGAAGAAAGTTTTGGATAATGCTCTCACCGGCTACCACGCAAGGGGGGCAAAATCACTAGGGAGAAGGTCGTTCAGGGCGCTCGGGTGTTCACCCACACGACGACTTTCGCGTGCGTCAAGCAGCCGGCGGGCAGTAACCGAGACACCTACTATGTCCTCCATCATATGCGGGCGTATGTACGGGATCAACAGTTCCTTACCCTGCCTAGTCAAGTCCAACAATGGGCCTCCCGCTTGTCGATGGTCGGCGATGACAAGGTTAGAGAAGAGATATATGATATCCAGAAGTGCTTTGCCACGAAAATCGTTCATGAAGTGGTGAACAAGAGTGGGACATTCTACTGCCGGTTCAACTTGCCGAACCGCGACATAGATACCTACCTAGCAACTGCCTGTGACGACAGGCCCTTCATCACTCCGGAGGGCTGTCCCGTTGTAATCCCTGGGAGGATGAGTCAGAAGGAGTGAGAACTATTGTAAGGCTTGCTACATTTTCCGAAAATAGTCGAACTCAATCGTTCGGGTTATGAATCGTCCATCGTGTGACAGATGCTTTATTATGTTAATGCTTAATTATCTTTCTTTTCATTATTGCGGTCTTACTTGTGATGGTCGTTCGAGCTTTTGAATAAGTAAATGCCGATGATTAAAAGAGTTGGTTCACACTCAGATGGCCTAGGCGGTCCGTTGCGCCTTGTGATTTTCACAAAGTTAGGATCTTGTGCATCCCACTTGGCGCAGCGGCACCGCCTACGGCCGCTTGTATGTGTCCACCCTAAATATGAGGCACACATCGTTACGGTTATGAATCGTCCATTCTGTAACTGATGCTCAATTATGACAATGCTTGATTATCTTGCATTTTATTATTGCGGTCCTACTTGTGATGGTCGTTCGATCTTTTGAATAAGTAAATGCCGATGATTAAAAGAGTTGGTTCACACTCAGATGGCCGAGGTGGTCAGCTGCGCCTTGTGATTTTCACAAAGTTAGGATCTTGTGCATCCCACTTGACGCAGCTGCACCACTTCGGCGGCTTGTATGTGTCCACTCTAAATATGAGGCACACATCGTTACGGTTATGAATCGTACATGGCTTGATTATCTTACTTTTTATTATTGCAGTTTTACTTTGTGATGTTCGTTTGATCTTTTGTGTTTGTGTTTGTGTTTAAAAGATGATCATCTTGTTCCTTTGTGTTTAACTTTCATCTTGTTTATGTCATATTTATCCACTTACTACTATTGCAGACATGTTTAAAACTATTGTTTTTGTTTTTCTTTCTTGTCATTACAGATGCCGAGGTGCTACGTGGTGTTTAGAGGCAGGGTTCCAGGAGTCTACGATCACTGGGAAGACTGCTTCGAGCAGGTGAACAAGTTCAAAGGGAATGCCTACAAATCCTACAACACAAGAGTGGCGGCGGAAGCTAGGTGGTTCATCCATCTCGAGGAGGAACAGAAGAAGATCAAGAAGAACAACAACAAGTGGATGAAGACCATCGCAGCCGCTCTTGTCGCCGTCGCCTCGCTCGTCATGCTATGGTTCCTAGCTAGATGATTAGGTTATCGGCGACTAGATAGGTCACTTGTCCCGATGATGAAGCATCATCAATCGATGTAATCGGTCCTGATGATTAACCGTGTGATGTAGGTCACTTGTATCTATTTGACTATGATAAACACTTTGTATTCATAATCAACGGTTTGATGTAGCTATTAGGAATTCAAGCAGTATGATCAACTATGATATATAACTTGTTTGTCAAAGAACTGTTTTGATACATTTTGTCTACTGATATTCCTCTATATTTGAGCTGTATATACCTGTATAAATACAGTACTGCGTATTTTAAAAAAATACAGCATAGTATAGCCGTGACGCACCAAAAAAGGTACCCGTGACGCACCTGGTAGAATAGCCGTGACGCGCCAGAGTGGAGACCCGTGGCGCACCAGCGAACTTAGCCGTGGAGGCATTAGCTTACCCGTGACGCACCTCTATTCATAGCCGTGGCGCACCTACATAGTTAGGCGTGACGCGCCAAGAAGTAGCCGCGGCGCACCAGGCCCGTGCGTCACGGGTATAGATAGGCGCGGCGCACCAGGCCCGTGCGTCACGGCTAAACCCATAGGCGCGGCGTGCTAGCCGTGACGCGCCCAGGTGCGTCACGGATAGGCAAAAAGGTGCGTCACGGGTAAGCTTTTCCCTAGTAGTGACATATGCATCTATGGCTGCATACTTGACGTTCGTCAAGTCCAGTGGGGTCTTCTCCCAATACCAGTGATTCCTCGAGGAGAAACCAGACTTCATGGTTTCGTAGCCCTCGTGGATGAAGGCAGTTGCCATGCGAGCCATCCCGGTCTTTGGCCCGTTCAAATGGATAAGATCCTGAAGATCAATGTAGTGATCTTCATGTATCACAATACCCAAGCGCATCAACTTCGGACGGTCTTGTGTGATGTCAACGCTGCAAAAGTCATATCCCTTGTTGACAAGAAAATCAACAAGGGCCGGAAAATGCTTTGAACTACTGCAACACCAAAAATTTAATACGTGTTAGATATGTTGCAACACATGTATTCTTCACATGCAACAAACAAATCGAAGATGCAAGATTGTACGTGTGCGTTACCTTGACCATTGAAAGATCAAAACGGCCTCCTTGAACGCAATCTGGATGACGGCAACATCCCGTTGATCCGCCGTATACTCCAGATCAAGCCCGAAGAACCGGTGTTCATCGGGAGAGGAGAAATAGAGATTGGTCAAATGACCAAGAGCACCGGCCAGTCTCTCGCAACTGTTGGTGTAGCACACGTCGAGAAGCTTGCCGCATGGTGTGGGACCACGGTATGTCTCCCAAACATCAGCCATGGTGTGCTTGGTGAAGATCGAAGAGAGGGAAGACACAGAGAAGAGAGGAAGAAACAGAGAGACTCCAACGCGCACTATGGAATGGCGCCCTTCTGCCTCGCTCGTGAAATAAAAACCGCCGCGTGGGAGGCGAGCAGTTTGATCTTTAGTCCCGGTTGGCCACGCCAACCGGACTAAAGGACCAATAGTCCCGGGCGGCCAGGTCAACCGGAATTAATGCCCTCCACGCGCCTCAACGCGCTTCCCAACCCGCGACGTATGACCTTCTGTCGCGGGTCTCCTCCCGACCCGGAACTAAAGACTCATTAGTCACGGTGCGCAACGTTTGGGGACTGATGGGGGCGTATGAAAGGCCTTTTTTCTACCAGTGAACGGGATTGGGAAGCATCAAGAAAGGAGGTGTGGTGCATCACTTATGTGTGAGTACGGAATAATAGTAGTTTCGTTCCAATCAGACTATCGGGAATACAGAGGATTCCAGTCGAGGTTGTGGCGCCAGGAGACATCGCATATGTCATTTCGTAATTTTAAAAACACACATCAACCGCCACGTTATTCCGGTCAACGTGTTCCGTAGTGTCCATACCGTGCAACACATGAAAGACTAGAGGATTGGACGTTGATGTACGCCTTCCCAGATTATTAGGACAGATTAATACCTTGACAAAGTTGCACGTATGCCAGGCATGCATCACCAGTGAACAGTGAGCCGGTGAGAAATTTCTATATCTAAGTATCTGTTTGCAAAGAGTATGTTAATTAGTGTGCTTGCAATTTTTAACTTTCACTACGGACAGCCACAGTAGCCGAAAAAGTTTACTAGAAGCATGTGGAAAACACTCATCACAAGCGTGCCCCCACGCGCTACCAATATCCCGCTGCTGGTATGACATACCAAAATCGTGTTCTCCTCACATGCTGCCAGTATAACCTACCTGCCCCCCCCCCCCCCCCCCCCCTCCCCCTAGAAATTTGCTCGCCTATGGGAGGGCACGTCCAGAATACACACACTTCCGGTACATCATATTAGAAGTGTGTTCATATGGAATATGCTGCTAGCAAATTAACCGAAGCATGTTCCAAAAGATGGAACGATGCCACTACATTTTTCCTTATAGGAATTTTCCTACTAGTGCAACTTGCATGCACAAAATTCCTGACTCCGTGGGAATGTGCAGCAAATTTCTTTTCCATGCACACAAGTTTGCTTTTGCGATCGACAACAGGCCGGGTAGTACCTCTCACAAACTAGTGTCCTTACTTTCCTGAGTATGTCATTCGGGTTCACAGTCAATAAACAACTTACATGATAATGTTAGTGATGTCATTGTATATATGTCAACTTACTTGGGATCATGATAATCGACATTGTTGTTTTATTTCCACATACAACATTTCAGCACCCATAAGTCCCCTAGCAAATTGCAAATTATATTGTCACATGGCCTTATCTGGGCATTATATTGGAAATAACCTGAAGGAGCACTGGTAGAAAATAGACATTCCATACGCCCCCATTAGTCCCCAAAATAATTGAACCGCGACCATAGGGGTCTTTAGTCGCGGTTCGGGAGGAGACCCGCGACCAACAGTCTGGGCCCAGCGCGCTCGGTCCACAGCTGGCGGACGGGAGGGGCTTTAGTCGCGGTTGGCCTGGCCAACCGGGACTGAAAGGTCCTCAGGCTGGCCCGAAGGCCTTTAGTCGCGGTTATCCATGCCAACCGGGACTAAAAGACCATCCCTATATAGGACTCAGTTTGCTGCATTTAGCCACATTTGGTGTCACTAATACTCACAATATTCACAAGGGGTGGTGGGTTTGCTTTTGGTTCCTCCTATGCACACAAGGTGTTCGATGAAATGCCCGAGAGCATGAAACACACATGATATGAAGTGTCCGAGCCGCACTTGAGCTTTGTCATTTATTTTTCCTCCGTGATCGCGGTTAGCAACTTGAACCTTTCATGATTTGTATTATTTCTAGCTAGTTAGTTTAACAAATGCATGATGGTTAATTGTATACTTTATATAATAATGCAGATGAATCAGGTTTGAAAGATTTCCTCGTAGTGGCAAATGTGAACAAGCACCGAGGTTTTATTATCTGTCCATGTGCTGAATGTAAGAATCAGAAGGGTTACTCATCCTCAAGAGTCGTTCACATGCACCTGCTTCGGCACGGTTTCATGCCAAGCTATAATTGTTGGACCAAGCATGGATAAAGAGGGGTTAGAATGGAGGAAGATGAAGAAGAGGATGATATCGATGTCAACTATCATGAGGCTTTCGGTGATACTTTCATGGAGGATGATGCTGAAGGTGGGGAAGGGTTTGGTGAAGGTGAAGAAGAGGCACATGATGAGCCTGCTGATGATCTTGGTCGGACCATTGCTGATGCACGGAGACGCTGCAAAACTGACAAGGAGAGGGAGAATTTGGATCGCATGTTAGAGGATCACACAAAGTCGCTATACCCAGGATGGGACAATAGTCTGAAAAAGCTGGGCTGCACACTCGATTTGCTGAAATGGAAGGCACGGGAAGGTGTAGCTGACTCATCACTTGAAAATTTGCTGAAAATGTTGAAGAATATGTTTCCGAAGAATAACGAGTTGCCCGCCAGTACGTACGAAGCAAAGAAGGTTGTCTGCCCTCTAGGTTTAGAGGTTCTGAAGATACATGCATGCATTAACGACTGCATCCTCTACCGCGGTGAATACGAGAATTTGAATGAATGCCCTGTATGCACTGCATTGCGTTATAAGATCAGAGACGATGACCCTTGCGATGATGTTGAGGGCGAGAAACCCAGGAAGAGGGTTCCCGCCAAGGTGATGTGGTATGCTCCTATAATACCTCGGTTGAAACGTCTATTCAGGAACAAAGAGCATGCCAAGTTGTTGCGATGGCACAAAGAGGACCGTAAGTCCGACGGGGAGTTGAGACACCCCGCTGATGGAACGCAATGGAGAAAGATCGACAGAGAGTTCAAAGATTTTGTAGCTGACGCAAGGAACATAAGATTTGGTCTAAGTACTGATGGCATGAATCCTTTTGGCGAGCAGAGCACCAGCCATAGCACCTGGCCCGTGACTCTATGCATCTACAACCTTCCTCCTTGGTTGTGCATGAAGCGGAAGTTCATTATGATGCCAATGCTCATCCAAGGTCCGAAGCAACCCGGCAACGACATCGATGTGTACCTAAGGCCATTAGTTGATGAACTTTTACTGTTCTGGGGCAGACCTGGTGTACATGTGTGGGATGAGCACAAAGAAGAGGAATTTGACCTACGAGCATTGCTTTTTGTAACCATCAACGATTGGCCTGCTCTCAGTAACCTTTCGGGACAGTCAAATAAGGGTTACAAAGCATGCACGCACTGCTTACATGAGACTGAAAGTGTATTTTTGGATAATTGTAGGAAGAACGTGTACCTAGGTCATCGTCGATTTCTTCCCCGAAATCATAACGTAAGAAAGAAAGGCAAGCATTTCAACGGCAAGGCAGATCACCGACCGAAGCCTGCGGAACGAACTGGAGCTGAGATATTTGATATGGTCAAGGATTTGAAAGTCATCTTTGGAAAGAGTCCTGGCGGACAATCAGTTCCGCTGGGAGTTGACGGGCATGTACCCATGTGGCAGAAGAAATCGATATTTTGGGAGCTATAGTATTGGAAAGTCCTAGATGTCCGCTCTGCAATCGACGTGATGCTTGTTACGAAGAATATTTGCGTGAACCTGCTAAGCTTCTTGGGCGTGTATGGGAAGACAAATAATACAAAGGAAGCACGGCAGGACCAGCAACTTTTGAAAGACCCAGATGACCGGCATCCGGAATGGTTTCAATGTCGTGCCAGCTACGCTCTTACCAAAGAAGAGAAGGTCATTTTTTTTGAATGCCTGAGCAGTATGAAGGTCCAGTCTGGCTTCTCATCGAATATAAAGGGAATAATAAACATGGCGGACAAAAAGTTCCAAAACCTGAAGTCTCACGACTGCCACGTGATTATGACGCAATTGCTTCCAATTGCTTTGAGGGGGCTCCTACCGGAAAATGTTTGGGTAGCCATTGTGAAGCTATGTGCATTCCTCAATGCAATCTCTCAGAAGATAATCAGTCCAGAAGATCTACCACGGTTACAGAACGATGTGGTCCAATGTCTTGTCAGTTTCGAGTTGGTGTTTCCACCATCCTTCTTCAATATTATGACGCACCTCCTGGTCCACCTAGTCGAAGAGATTTCCATTCTCGGTCCTGTATTTCTATACAATATGTTCCCCTTTGAGAGGTTTGTGGGAGTATTAAAGAAATATGTTCGTAACCGTGCTAGGCCAGAAGGAAGCATCGTAAAGGGCTATGGAAATGAGGAGGTAATTGAGTTCTGTATTGACTATGCTCCTAACCTTAAGCCGATTGGTATTCCTCAATCGCGGCACGAGGGGAGACTAAGTGGAAAAGACACGATCAGAAGGAAATCAATGATATGTATGGACGGTCATTCTATGACTGAAGCACACCACACAGTTCTGCAAAATTCGATCTTGGTGGCTCCGTACTTCGAGCAACACAAGAATATTTTACGCTTGGACAACCCGGGGAAGCATGAATCATGGATTAGAAAGGCCCACATGGAGACTTTCGGCAGTTGGTTGCGAAAACACTTAATGAATGACAATGATGTTGGAGATCAGCTGTACATGTTGGCCAAGACACCATCTTCGACTATAACGACTTTCCAAGGGTACGAGATTAATTGGAATACATTTTACACGATCTCCCAAGATAAAAAGAGCACCAACCAAAACAGTGGTGTCCGCTTTCATGCATCAACCGAGAATGGGCAAAAGGTCACATATTATGGTTACATAGAGGAGATATGGGAACTTCACTATGGACCCTACTTTAAGGTCCCTTTGTTCCGGTGCAAATGGTTCAAGCTAACAGGAGCTGGGGTAAAGGTGGACGAGAAATACGGAATGACAATGGTGGATTTCAACAATCTTGGTTACCTTGACGAACCATTTGTCCTAGCCAAAGATGTCGCTCGGGTTTTCTATTTTGAAGGACATGAGTAGGAAACCGAGGAAACGGAAAGATAAGAAAACAATCAGTACATCATGCGATGATCCAAAGCGCCACATTGTTCTTTCAGGGAAAAGAAACATCGTGGGAGTGGAGGAAAAGACAGACATGTCAGAAGATTATAATATGTTTGGTGAAATTCCGCCCTTCAAAGTGAACACTGACCCAAGCATTAAGTTAAATGATGAGGATGCTCCATGGATACGGTACAATCGTAAGAAAGCAGGGACACAAGGGAAGAATTGATATGTAATAA
Source organism: Alopecurus myosuroides (assembly GCA_028641055.1). Lineage (NCBI taxonomy): Eukaryota > Viridiplantae > Streptophyta > Magnoliopsida > Poales > Poaceae > Alopecurus > Alopecurus myosuroides. Next base: position 310,592,184 of record CM054063.1, on the reverse strand, counting down.
TTTATTGTACCAAACTTTGTTGAATGGATCATGTGAATTATATTATCTACGATGTGTTTAAGACTAACTCCTTTGCAAAATATTTGAGAAAACGAGTGGAAAACATGGAAAACAGAAGGTTACTTAAATGTCTCAAAACCTTGTGAGATAAAATATCTAATTTCATAACTTTTATTAAAAACAGAAAACAGACGCGCTAGCACGCCGCAGTCTCGCTGGAATACAAATTCTTTTATTAAAAACAGAAAACAGACGAACACTACTCCTCGTCGTCGTCGAACTCGTCGGTGACCTCCTCGTCGTCGTCGGAGGTGCATGATGGTATGTCCGAGATAGGCCCCCACCTTGGATCGTCGGAGGCCCAGACTTCGCCGGCGTGGTCGGCCCGACGAAGCTCTTGCAGCGCCTTCATCCTCGCCTCCCGAGCGGCATCTAACGCGAGGTGGCGTTCGAGGCGGCGCTCCGCCCGCTCAGCCGCGCGGGTATGCCAGAGCTCCTCGTCGGCGCTCTCCTCCCCTGGGTTGTTCCGGTAATACTCGTGGACAACGCGGTCGTCCCTGGCGTCGACTAGGCCCTAAAACGCGCGGTGGCGGAGGTGGAGGTGGTCGGCGGCAGTGACGGTCTGCGGCTTCGGCGCCCTGCCCTCCGCTTCCCAGACGGTGTGGCTGTCGTTGAAGTTCATCAGCGACCGCGGGCGGTTGAGGCGCCAGGCCGCCGCGCCCGAGGCGCGGGCGGCCTCCGCCGCCGTCGCAAAGGAGCCGAGGGGGATGCGGTCGTCCCCCTAGCGGATATCTGCGCTGAACATTTCGTTCTGCCGTGCTCGGATGCCGCGGTAGCCGGTGGAGCTGTTCCTCCTCGGAGGCATGGTGGAAGCGCGACGGTGCATGGAGAGGAGTGGGCACGTGGATAGGAGAAGACGCGCTCGAGGCGCGACAGTTTATACCGCGCCCTCCTGGCCACACGTCATAACTCCCGCGCCGCGCGCCACCCTAACACAACCAAGCAAATAGGTGCACATTACTACCCGAGCTCAAAGTGAACACTGACCCAAGCATGGATTGGTGTGTTAAAGGGGGAGTGTAGAATAAAACAATCGGTATCACCATCATACAGCCCTACCGTGGCTACTGGGTGCAATATGCATACCAAATGCACGGAAGGACGTATGATGGCGAATCCGGATGTTTTGTATTTGCTCGGTGAACTGAATATATGATGTATCAAACCTTAAAGGGGGATGTAGAACAAAACAATCGGTATCGCCATCATACAGCCCCACCGTGGCTACTGGGTGCATATATGCATACCAAATGCACGACATGACGTATGATGGCGAATCCGGATGTTTTGTATTTGGTCGATGAACTGACCGGTGTATGAAGGTGGGCTATATATAGGGTCCTCTGGCTCACAAAGTGTTGTGCTAGGGTTTTGATCCAACGGTTAAGAAACACCCTCATCCAACGGCTCACAATAGCTCGAAAGAAACACACCGTAGCCCTGATCGAACAGCTCACAACAGCTCGAAGAAACACACCCCGGATCTAACGACTCACAAGCGCTTGAAAGGAACACACGATCCGTGTGATTTTATCTGATTGGTCCAAACGAAACCCTAACCCATTTAGTCCCGGTTGGTGTCCCCAACCGAGACTAAAGGCTTGATCCGTTTCCCAACAAAACCCGTACCATTTAGTCCCGGTTGGTAAAACGGGCCGGGACTAAAGGGATATATGTTTTCTTCTTGCTTTATATATGTATGCATTGCCACACCATTGGCATAAACACATACAAACTCACAACTTTCTCATGGCTTCTCCCGTACCCACTCTAACATTCATCCAGACGGAGGCACTTTCCGCCTCAAACTACCCCTGCCCGCCCGGCTACAGCGTTCCCGCCGGTTGGATGCTGAGCGCCGGAGGAGTGCCAGTACCTCCTCTTCCTCAAGGTGTGGCGCGTCGGGCGGCCATCACGAACCACTACTACCACGAGCTCACGCCGGAGCAGCGGAGGAATCCCAGTTGGAATCCTGACTACCGCCCTACTTGGGACGCCTTCTTCATTAATCGGCGTGAGAGTGCGCTCGCCAGGTACGAGGAGAACGGCCCGCCTCCTACGAACTTCAACGAGGCCGGTCGTCGGCTGTGGTGGGGCGGCAGACGGACTCTTCAGAGCGTCATGAACTACATCAGGGCTGGTGATAACCCCTGCCTGCGCTACCCTCACGCCCATTCCTGGAGTGGTGACCCTTAGAGAGAGTGCAGAGCACCGTCCGAGGATAGTGACGACGACGGCGGCGACTATGTCGACTACGAGTCAGAGTACTATAGGCCTAGGCAGGAGTATGACTAGCAGATATCAGCTCCACAGTCTTGCCATTATGTTGATCATCTATGCTCTCCGTTTAGGTTTAGATCCACTCTTGCCATTATGTATTGCCTTTTTTATCTATATATATATCCAAGATGTGTGTGAATCTTTCTGATTGGAGGGAACAAAACCCTAACCATTTCGTCTCGGTTGGTAAAACATGCTGGGACTAAAGGGGTTTTATTTTACTGAATTTTTTTGATATATTATTTGTATTTTTAAGATTTTAAAATGAAGTAGTTTTATTTTTCTAAATTTTCTGATATATTATTTGTATTTTTAAGATTTTAAAATAAATTGGTTTTATTTTTCTGAATTTTCTGATATATTATTTGTATTGGTAAGATTTAAAATGAATTAGTTTTATTTTTTTGAATTTTCTGATATATTATTTATATTTGTAAGATTTTAAAATGAATTAGTTTTATTTTTCTGAATTTTTTGATAAATTATTTGTATTTTTAAGATTTTAAAATGATTTTTTTTTCTGAATTTTTTGATATATTATTTGTATTTTTAAGATTTTAAAATGATTTTTTTCTGAATTTTCTGATATATGATTTGTATTTTTAAGATTTTAAAAAGAATTAGTTTTATTTTTCTGAATTTTCTCATATATTATTTGTATTTTTAAGATTGTAAAAAGAAAATTATTTAAAAAAGACGGACCGGGATACAAATCTTTTGGCGAAGGTTGCATCGGAACTTAGTGAGTTGAAGCAGACCGTGCATGGAATACTTGTGAAAGAAAGATCGGCGCCTGGAGGGCCGCATGAAGATCATGAAGCAGATCTCGGAAGCCAGCATCAGCGGAGAAGCAGCGTGGCTTCCACGGAGGCCCCGCCTGCAGGTGCTAATGCACCGACGATCGAGATTCGTGCACCGGAGCCTCACTACCCCGTGGATGATGTAAAGGAGATGAAAGAATGTGATCTGCATTATCCCGTGGGGAACATTTCCACGAAGGTAGCTACCGGCAGTGCTTTACCCTGTACACCTGGAGCACTCCACCATAACAACCCCATTCCATATGGCTATGCTCGTGTCACGGTGGAAGACATAGTCCAAGTGTTTGAGGACCTGGAGATTGACATAGCTACACCCGAAGGGGAGAGAAGACTTGGAGATGTCGAGGTGCCAGTTCATTCTATGGAAAAAGAAGTACATAGTGTTTCTAGGCGAGGCGCCAAGGCTAACAAGTCCACCACCCTCCGATGGTGGTGGTGGTGGTGGTGGTGGTGTTGCTGGTTCACCTACACCTCCTTCACGCCATTCGACGCCGTCCCCCGATCCACAATCTCCGCCGGGTAAGCAGGCGTCGCCCCCCCATCCTCCTCTGTCGGGTAAGCAGGCGTCGCCCCCCAATCCTCCTCTGGCGGGTAAGCAGCCGTCGCCCCCCATTCCTCCTCCGGCGAAGAAGCACAAGCAGGCAGACAGCAAGGAAACCCGCTCTTGGACTATTAACCCGGAGCCCTATGTACCTAAGACCACACGGGTACCGGAGCCATCACCGAAGCCTATCCCACAAGGCCTTGGGAACTTAGTGAAGCCGAAACCAAATTGGCCGCGAATGCTGAGTATGAGAAATCGAAGGCCGATCAGAAGGCGCTAAGGGAGCCTAAGCCCAAGGAAGTATACCCTCCGAAGGTAAAGAAGTGGGCTACGAGTTTTTTGACGACACCGTCCCAAGCCGAGCTGAATATGCCTGATGACTATGGAAGTGAACTTCGTAGGCAAGCAGAAATATTGAAGGAGGAGAAAGAAGAAAGGAAAAAAAGCGGGAAACAAGTTGACCAGCTCGGGATGCAGAGTAAACAATCGATCCCCCCCCCCCCCCCCCCCCCGCTCATAGTGAAAGCCGGTCAGAGCAGCTGCGGCAGCAATTGGATTGACTGTAGATAGTGCCATGACAAATGCGTCCGAGATGGGTTTGACTCTTCGTGCCTCGTTAGGCCTTGACGATGCGCCAGTAGGTGAGGTAGGATTTCAATATGTGAAGAATGGGCCTCTCGTGGAGCCTACGCAGGAAAAGAGTCTACCACCACAAATGCGAAATCTGCTACGTTGGTACAATAATTTCATATCATGGGCCGCCAAAGAATATGTTTATGTGGACGTTACAGAGCAGCATCACACCAAACGGTACTCTATAACAGTTGAAATGAGTGAATTGTTCCAGCTGTTCAATCTGCGCGAGCTCGACAAATCTATCCTGAGTTGCTACGTTCTGTAAGTGATTTATTTCTACCTCATCTCGTTCTTCATTGCCTGCACTATATATATATATATATATATATATATATATATATATATATATATATATATATAGGGAAAATGGTTTCTACTCCCGGGTGTAGCTACACCCACGTCTCATATACTGCCGTACGGAGGTATGTGTCATACTTTTTTGGTCTGAGTACGTTCATATACTATATCTAAGATACTCTAAAACAAGTTTCGTGAAAATTATAAAATTGAGTATGTATTTTACACTATATATTTAAAATACCTGTATATATGTACGTATAAAAGGAGTATATAGAAAAATTACACATACTACATAAAAAGTAGTATATATACTCCCGAAATAGTAATATATAACGCATACTACATCTACATACTCTCCGGTATGATAGATACTACATACATCATACTAAACACATATGGGTGTAGCTACACCCGGGAGTAGCCCGAATTTGTCCTATATATATATATATATATATATATATATATATATATATATATATATATATATTGTCCTAACTATATTGTTGCGTACTCTATTATGCAGATTGAAGATTTGGGAATGCAAAATAAGAAACATCCATGATGTTGGGTTCATTGACCCATAAATCATTAATGGATATGTGTTACAACGTCACCCCGAAGACGTGGAGAAAGACTTGTACAAGTTTCTTAGAAAGCATCAACTCAAAAGTCATATTCTATTTCCTTACCATTTTGGGTGAGTGTTTCTCTTTTGTGCCCATTCTCTTTTGTTTACTCCATGCATTGTATGTCTAATCGATAAGTTATGCATGACTGTGCATGTATAACGTGTCCGCAGGTTCCATTGGATGCTGCTAAAAATTGAACTTCACACATCCACGGTTTATATCATGGACTCTATGGATTCAGATGCAAAGCTTTGGGCCGACATGAGAAAAATGCTGCAAAAGTAATTATTTTCAATCATTTGCGCTCTATATCGATCGGTATCTTTTGTTCATTTCCTAATATGCAGTAGCTAATAACTCCCTTGTTCATTTAATTTTCTTTGCACTGTAGAGTTTGGAGACGGTTCTCAGGAGAAATTGTCGGTGAATTCAAACATAAGCTAGATTTTAGAAAGTTAGTTAATGTGGATAAGCAGCCACCGGGGACCAATCTATGTGGATACTATGTTTGTGAGAACATCCGGAGAGAAACCTCTGAGAAGAAGATGTCAGATAGCTTGCGGAAGGTGACGGATAACTTGCAGAGGACACTTAGTCCAGAAGCTCGCTTCCGACCAATTCAAGAGGAATTAGCACGATTTTTCCATAGGCATGTCATCGATTCTAAAGGAGAACACTATACGTCCGACGACGACCAATTCAAGATGATTTAGCAGGATTTTTTCCTTATGCATCTCCTAGATTGAAACTTGTTCGAAGTTGTGTATGGTTATCCATCGTAATTGTGTATGGAAACTTGTTCGAAGTTGTATATGGTCACCCGAGATTGAATATATATATTATATATTCCTATTGAATTTTCTTGTTTGAAATTTCATATGCATGTATATAGTAGCGTAGAATATATATGTGTACTGAAACTTCATCAAAATTAAAATTAAACACAAAATAAAATATTAAAGAAATAAAACAAAACAAATTAAAAAGAAACCAGGTTTAGGGGGGCTAAAACCCTAAATCTGCGGAGGAGGCCTTTAGTCCCGGTCAGCCACGAGAACCGGGACTAAAACTCATCCGCCCCGACGGACTCCTGGAGCCCACGTGGACGGGCCTTTAGTCCCGGTCCGTAAGAGGCGCGACTAAAGGGGGGCGGGGGGCTTTAGTCGGGCATACTTAGTCCCGGTTGCACTACCGGGAATAGTGGCCTTTGCGAACCGGGACTAAAGGCCTATTTTCTACCAGTGGAGGAATTATTGTTCATGTGCAATTTGTTTATTTTGGCACATCTGTAGCATATCCATGTGTGTTTTTTACTACCTTTGATTTTTTAAGATATTGTTGAAAACAACTAACCCTGCTGATGGTAATTAACCTCTTTGTGCAGGGATAGACGTTGTTTACTTACCACATCTAGCATCATCATATTACTCGTGTTCCATTTTCTCGCCTGTAATGTGCTTTTGGAGTCTATCTATTATATACTAAAAGCAATATACGAGGGTTCTAATAGAGACACCACATGAAGCCACATCATCTGAATTATTTGAGACCACTAGATCAACAATATGTGGCTATGATTTAATGAGAGGCTAAGAATTACGTACACATTAGACGTGACAGGTAAGAAAACGTGTAATTTGTGGATCCTGTCAAGGTAATAATAAGCCATGTTATTAAATCACTAAATCAACCAGTCCGTATCGATCCATCCATATATCATATAAAAGTCAAACCACGTACGATTCAATCCTCCCCATCGTGTTTTTTCACGCTGGCCGCATCCCTACATGGGAAGCAGATGAAACGCTTTCTGCCGCCGCGGACGTACCAATCGGCTAATGTCCGGTGCACTCAGAGTCAGAGACTTTCCGATCCCTGCTGACGTAGGCGCATCTTTGTGTCTATCCGGATGCAAAATACTGTCAAAGGAGCACGCACGATATGACGGTTTGCATCGTGGCATGTAGCTTGCTCTGGAATCAGGTGAGATGGAGCAATAGCCGATCAATTATTTTTTGCTGAAGTGGTTAATCCACTCCGTCACGGGCCATGGCTGAGAGGCTTACAGCGGTTCATACGCATGGCACTACCTCTGTGACAACGAAAACAGAGAGCGAGTCATATACACGCAGGATGGCAGACATCGGGACGAAGGGTACAAGGAGAAGGTACAACACATGTTCGTGAGTTAGCAGCCAGTGGCATGGGATCTCGACTAATGCGACAATCAGTTATTTCCTTTGCGGATGAAGGAAACATTGGGGAATTGTTAATTTGGAACAACCCTGTCAACATTCTTATGGGGTATGCTCTGAAAATTACGATCTTCCCTTTAAAGATCACATGCCACATATCTATACGACATATTCACGCTGCAAGACGATGCTGACTTCTTTTTGTCCAGGGCAAAAAATTCATCACGGCATCGGCCAGAGGAAAACAAAGGTGAGACCACCGAGCTGCCTGATGCTGCTTATTTTCTTATTTCGAGTGATGTTTTAGCACGTAGTTTTAATCTAATAGTAACCCTAAAAAATAAATTTTCTCGCGTCTAGATAAATTGATGGTATAGGCGTCGTCCAAACAAAGCTATGACTAGCATGTTAGGGTACCTTGAGATCAGTAGGAAAACCAAACCCCCAAGTTTACTTTCCAATTGATCAATTGGTTTGTTGGAAGTGTATATGAAATCTTAATAGGTTCCAAAATTGATGAGGAAAGTTTAAACCTCAAAAAATTTCATGAGGTTCTTATAAACAGAAAATGGTCTTTAAAATATTTAGAGACCAGCTTTAAAAAATATATAGGGTGGCTTCTAAAATCCTAAAACTTTATAAAAAACATCATGATCTATTTTAGAAATATAGACGCCAATATCCAAAACCATATATCTAGACATCAACATTTAGTGTTATATTGAAATGACAAAAGGATGATTTTCAGAAAAATTACATGTTTGTATAAATAATATTCAATAAAAGTTTTAAATATTATTTACAAATTTAAAAGTACAAGGATGGGTTAATTTTTTTTAATCGAAGTAAATAAATAAATAAATAATTAGGATAACGAGGGGCTTCCACAAGTTTGAAAACACTTCTACATACATCATTGATCTTCGAAAAAAATTTAAAATTTAAGGGTACACTTAAAAGATAACCGGAAACGAACTAAAATAAATTTAACCGCGACTTGAAGAAAATCGTGGATCTGTAGAACATATGGATTTGGGAGAGGCTCCTGCGGATGCATGGGTTGATGAATTATATAGTAGTTTCTGGACTAGAAATAAAAGAAACATATACAAGCTTAATTACACAACCAATTATGAAGATATTTTCCCAGACTGTGCGTACATCGAGTTTCATATGAATTAGAAGTAGAAACAACTAAAATGCACGCCAACACGAATGTTGCTCGATAAAACAAGAATTCACTTGAAGTTCCCTCGAAGTAAAATCCTCTAGATTTCCCCTTTTTCCTCTTGCTATTTTTTTCGGCAAAACCATAAACGTTCTTCCATGTCTGTTTTGATGAAACTGCATAAAAGAAAATTTAAGAACAATACTAACCTCACATGTTTAAAAACCACAAGATATTCACACATGTAAGAGTGTTACCTTAACTAAGATAGTTGATAACAGAATTTTTAGAGACACACTACTCAAAAGTTAGTCAGGCAAATGGCTGCTACATCCTTGAACTGATGTGAAAAAATCATCACACAAGAACAAGAAATAAGAGACATTGATTTGCACAATGCTGAAAACTAAACCTGCATGGTCATATGAGCACAGTGAATGTGAATACCTTATTTGCACGATACCGTCTCAACCGTTGTGAATGCGTAGTTCACAATGTATGCTCCTAATAATCTGCTCTTAATTTTAACCGTAGCACACTAGATAAATAATGTTTATAAGAAATCTATTCCACATATAATATGTTGATCCATGGTTATAATGCCTCCTGTTATATTAGTGGAGGATCAAGGGGAGAGGAGGAGATGGGAATTGGCTATTAACATGGTGCATGTCTTACTACAGAGTTTGAATGTTCCACACAAAACTGAGAAACTAAAAAGCTTTCAAAGTCTAATTGTGACAGAAGAAAAATTGCTTTTTCTATTTAACTTAATTAAGTGTCCAGTCCAAATGGACGCTTGCAAAATGTTGGAGAAAATATCAATAGATTACTTTCTATTTAGGTGGAAGATCTGTACTACCTTAATAGAATGATGAGAATATTCATGAAACAATTTTATTACATGCTAAATTTATTTCAAAGTTACTTTTCAAAATACAATATGATGCCCTCGCATTTGCGAGGGCCACGTTGCTAGTTGAATATAACACCAACTTGACATGATCAAAGACATGGACATCTAAATATTTTGAAAGGGATACAACAAGCTCAGAGAAGTATTGCCACCGGGGTAGTCTCTTCACCACTAGTGCAGAAATCTATAGAGACAACACGGTAATGGATGGCTAACAACTTTCATTCGGATTAGGTTGTCCCATTTGCCAAGGATCTCACTCAGGCGCTCCGTGTAACAGCCCAGGTGGAAGCGGCTTCTATTTATCCTGCAAGATATGTCTGCCCGGCAGAGCACCTCGTAGATCCCTGCCTGGCAGCACATCTCTGCCCGGCACAGAAACAAGTGCTTTCTTCTGCCCGGCAAAACTTGCGGCTGCTGAGAGCTGCCCGGTTGTGTTGTCTGCGTCTCCCCGTGCTGCTTCTTTGGTTCTCTCCGGAACCAATCAAGGGAGGGCTAATGATGCAACTACCACGGTCAGCTTCTCCATAGTTTTGTGCAAGCGGATTAAGACATGGCATGGGCAAGCCGATTAGGTGGACTTGTCCCCAAGGCAAAGATGCCACCAACACATGCTTCCGTTGAGACCGAACTGGTGACTGGTGGTACCACATGCACGGCGTCCCAGACAGACAGTCGGCTTGGAGGCCGTGGTGTGCAATAGTATGGCTCCACGACCAAATGAGAAGGACCTCTTCGCACACGGTATTCCTGATGGCAGGAAGGATGATGTGTTGTCTAGTGCCGCAACCATGCTCAGCCGCCGATGGCGGATTTTCCCTCTATGGAGCGCGCCATGTTCGTGGCGCAGCGCAAAGACTCTTTTGCTTTCCAGATAATATGATGCCCAATAAACTTTCAATTCAATCTTTATCAAATAGTTAAATTGTTCGTAGAGCTACTCGCGTTTGGTGGTTTCTTTCGGAAAGTATACTGAACAAATTCTTGTATGGGTTACAAGTATTAAACAAATAGATAATTCTAGGTGAGTCACGTACTTGCAAAGTTTTTCAACTGAAATGGGCGGCGATGATAAGAATAACTTAACATGCGGAGAGCAAAAAATTTAAGTAATGATTTAAATCATGATGATGAGGATTTGGAGGGGGATCCCGTAGATCACATAGATCACAAATAATATTGAACCTCCCAGAAGTGCAAGACTTAGAGAAGTTAATAAATAATACAATTATTAGTATGATTTAGACCAGTGACAGATTAGATGTTCCTGCTAAACACCAAAAGATTTCTGAGACAGTGAGGGAGTAAAAATGTATTTTCCATCTATTCAGGAAATAGGTAGATAATTTTGCAACTCCCTTTCTGAACCAGCTGGAGGGAGGTATGGACTATGCGAGATACTGCCTCCCACCACATTGGTCGTTTTGTTGGTATTTTTGTGGGAGTTAATAATACATATCTTATTTTTCAAAAATGTGTTGACAGGGTATACTACTCTATGAAACTCTACCTAAAATCTAAGATTGATTGGTTTTTTGTTGCTCTTGTTGTAATATATGGTGCTGCACAAGATGCTCACTAACAGGATTTCTTGGCTTAAATAGTTCGTATATGAGAGTCTGAGACGTTTCATATGTTTTAATGCCCGTTGGTCGTTCATCTTTAATGCAAATAATAGAAATGTATTAAATGAATTGTAACTTTTTGGAAGTCAAAATACTTGGGCCAATAGACGAGATGATCTAAGCTATGAGAAGTTGGATCGTTTACTCGCAAGTTTCGAATGAGAGGAGAAATTCCCTTTAGTCTCGGTGCATGCAATGACTCGCACGGGGTCGGATCATACACTTTTGACTAACGATTCTAGGGAGTGGGGCCATCTAGGTAATGAAAGACATTTATCTTTTGAACTATCTTTGATGTGTCAGGATGTTTTTATGAAATGGTTCGTAAAGAATTGAGCTCAATTAATATAGGTTGCTCTCCTATTCAAACGTGGCATAACAAGATCGGTCGCCCTCGAAATTTTTTAAGAGGCCAGGACAAAAATATGAGTGGGGAGTAGAAAAGAAAAAGTGTCTTTTACTACTTAATGATCAGTTAGATATCAAAGCGGTCTTCAAAGAAGGATGCTGATGATTTCTAGCAAAACATGGGCATCCGATACTAGTTAAAGGGCTACGGCCGGCGCACCAAACTGGGATACCGCCGGCCCAGGGCATGCGCCCGTGATGAACACGCCAGGGGTAGGCACATAGCGCCGGCGCGCCCTTATGGGCCGATGGTATGTCCATTAGCGCCGGAGAGCTTGTCGCCCCCCCTATGCGTCGGGGTAGTGCACCAACATTCTAATGTGCCGGCGCAATTTGTTTTACTTTTTAATTTGTTCAGTTTTAATCGCGTATTAAAATTATTTGAATTTTTAAGAGAGCACGCTTATAACTTTGTCAACTCCTCAGTCGGTCACCTTTGGTCAACTTCCCAGTGACACGCTTAATATCTTATTTCCTTTCGACTACGATTCGGAAAAATAAGTTATAACTTATTGATATATGGCTATTTTTTTAAAAAAATAAGCAGGTTGGTTTAGGCAGCAAGATTAACAAAAAAGACTGTGAAATCCCCTGAAGAGCACCTAAAGTTACATTAGGACGTTCACATAGGAACATTATTCCACCTTTATTTCACTGCCTAGCTAAAGGCATGTCGAGTTAGCTCGGTCATGTTTATAAACTTAAGGCTCGCCATGTGGGACCGGATTTGAAACTAGTGTTAGACGACAATCATATATAATAACACATGATAGGACACCATGCATCTCAGCAACCTATTCTACCACTCACCCAATACTTATTAGCATGTACTGATGTATTCCATGGTCAGGTTTCCCGGAGGGGGTAGCCATCTGAATCCTACAATCTACAGTCATCTGAATCCTGAGAGCCATATGGGCTTGCGGCCGTCGTTCCGGATGCATCACTACGCTTAATCCTTCTTGGGCCTTCTGGCTTTGGGTCTGCCCCTTCGGTACGGCTTCTGGATCACGGTAGATACCCCATTCCGGATATCTACGACATGTACGCACATCTGCCGTGCCACAACAAAAGAGAGAAAGAGAGTTTTGACATATGTGTATTTGTGATGGGATTGGGAAGTATCAAGGAAGGGGGTGCGATACATCACCGAAGTGTGCCATGAGCTGATCCGGATTAGTTTCCCTTCGCACATCTATGGCGGGATCTGCCAAATGGGCATGACGATGAGTCTCACTGAGGTGGGTGTCGGCTATTACTTCATTTACTCATTCTCTTTATTGTTTTGTTTCCCATCCTCTGTATAAATTGAAGACGCACATGCACTACTACCGATACGTGCACTAGCCTTGTAGTCGGATAATGCAGGCAGGCAGAAGCTAACACCCAGCAGTAAAAATGATATAGATGCATACACATATCAAGCATGAACGCGAACCTGAGAGGCATAATACACTAATACTATTATACTGATGGCGTGATCATTGAGTTGAGTTGTCCATCCACGATAGAAACAGGCCTTCTGTTCGGGCGCCCATAAAGATTTAGTCCCGGCCGCGTTTCGGACGCGGGCAGGGCCAACCTTTAGTTCTAGTTAGGACGCGGTGGGGGCACGCCCAACCTTTAGTCCTGGTTCAAACGAAACATTTAATCCTGATTGGTGAGACCAAGTCTCGGTTGGTGCCACCAACCGAGATTAAAGATAGACCTTTAGTCTCGGCTAGTGATAGCAACTAGGACTCAATGGTTCATGCATATATGTCATCGTGCCCGAGACACACAATCCATTTTTTTCCTCTGTTTCTTCCTCTAACCTCGAGTTTTCTCCCCATTTTCTCCAAGATTCGTCAAGATTTGGTGATGGCGCAACTATCCAAGTGTTCTAAAAGATTATCAACTTTATCCTCTCATCTCTCATTGCTATTCTACCTATTTTCATGCTCTACAAGTAGTGTGTTTTGTGGATATTTAGTTGAGCTAAAATAAACTTTTTATTTTGTATATGAGTAGGTTTTGTATTGTTAATTATCCTTTTTATCTTAATTTTGTTGTTAATGGTAGTATTAGTGAGTTAGTGTGTTAGCTAGTCTGATTGTGTGTGCTAGGGTGTGTGTTAGCTAGGGTACGTCTTAGTGGTATAGTATTAGTGTATGTTACTGTGTGCTAGGTTCAGTGTTAGTTTAATGGTAGCTAGGTTTAGTATTAGTTCAGTGTTTTAACTTCTTAGTTTGTATACGTGTAGGTGCGGTTTAGGGTGCCGTCCCGTCCCCGTCCTCACCACCGTCGATCGTCCGCACCAATCCCGTCGCCGACACCACTCTAGCAAGCATCTTATTCTTCTCTTTGAAACAAAAATCTTACTTGTATGATTTAGATAGTTACCTGTATGATTTCTTACTTCTCTTATTTTTGTTATTATATAGTGCCATGTTTTCATATCCGCCCCGGCCGGCTGTCGTTCGGTCTATGATTCGGATGTGGTGTATTATCTTTTAGAACTATTTATTTCAATTAGTGTCTATGACAATTATACCGACCAATTTGACACAGATATTTTTATCTAGGAGGTATCTAAGCCAGAAATTCCAACCGACCCTCTTGTCGAGAGGTTAAATTTAGATGGAAGGGAAAACAATTATTTGAAACAAAAAATTGTAGAGAATTGAATAAGTGAATATGATATTGGAGTTGCAAGTTTCCGATGTCGTAGATCTACAAAAGTCTCATATGGATGCAATGCACTTAAATATTTGAATGACTATAAAAGTTGCCATTTATCAAGCAAAAAAACCAAACTTTCTGAACTGTTTGAATTTAAACGCCGTAGTCTAGATAAATCGACAATACCTCGATTGCTTTCATCGTAAGAAGGTGTCTTGCAGTAGTAGCATCACCACATTCTCCGGTGGAAGTTTGTTGTTCAATATTCACGCATTCCATGGTTTTGTGAGGAACTACAAATATACATGTAATAATACAAAAAATACAAGCTAAAGGATCTCGAACCCACAAACTGATAAGTGGTAGGTGATGGTAGAGACGTCACACTAGTGAGACACCATAATTCATATCCTATAACATATTTTAAAACCTAATAACAAGTTCTAGAAAAAATTATAATTCAAAACTTGATTTTTATGTTTGTCAAATAGTCATCAAAGCAATCAAGAAATCAAAGATCCCTCTAAAATAAATCCTTTTGACAACCAAAAGATTGATAGTAGGTAGTTAAAACTTAGTCGTGAATTCGGTCCTATAACATAACCAACACCTTGGTTGGCTCGTTTGTTTCTCAATTTACATTGGTTCTAACATTATTCGCCATAACATGAAAAAAGTAATATTAATGTTGCCAATTAATTTTATATTTTTGTGGAAAAACTACAAATAATATGGGTGCACCGAGGGTACACCATGCATGCCCAAAACAACCAATATAGGGCACGAGAAGATGGGCCCCACCACAAAGGGAGGAGGAAGAATTGTTTTTTCGTATCGGGAATCGTGTGAGTTAAAGAGTCATAATAATGCAACTGACTAAATCTATAACAAGGTGACTTGTATCTTTCCACTTTTCTTGTTGAAGATCGATTTCCATGATAGGTGACATCCGTAGGCAGTTTTTTTTATAAACGGGAGTGATAGCCCTACCTCTGCATCGCTGTGATGCACACGATATTTTATTAGAAACGAGTATTAAGAGTACAAATTTGAATTAAAAACAAAATAAAAGACTAAGATGAACACAAAAGAAAAGACTAAGATGAACTACGTAGCGCAGATAAGGTGATCATGCTGCCACCCATTGCTGCTAAGGACGACACAGACCACCGCCAAGATAGGGTGGCATCCAGCTTCCGTAAAATAGCGCTGGTCTTGCGGTAGGAGGAGAGACCACGAAGTAATCCAGTATGTAGCCTTGTGAACAACCTGTAAGAAGTGAATGTTTCGATCTTGTTAAAGACAACATCATTTCTACACCTCCAAATGAACCAGATAAAAGCACAAACACCAATGCATATACGTTTTCTAACTATTTTGGATAAGCAATTTAGCCAATTACCAAACATATTGTCTAACCTCGTGGGAGGCTTGATATTAAAAGTGAATTGGAACAACCTCCAAATCTTTAGGGCAAAAACACATAAGAAGATGTTCAACCGATTCATCATGGGTGCAAAAAACATATTTCTTAGAACCCACCCAATTTCTCTTAATGAGATTATACTTTGTGAGAATAAACCTTTCTATTACCGAACAACATAAAAATATTTATTTTTAGTGGAATTTTCACTTTCCATAAATAATTGCGAAGGTAAGGGATATGATCATTCATAAAATCAGCGTACATTGTCCTAACCGAAATGTACCATTGTTGCACAATTTCCATGTGAAAATATCTTCATCGTTTGTCAAAACAACCGACATCAACTTATGTACTAAATTAAGCCGTGATGCCCATTTAGTACCCATTAAATTTCTTCTAAATTGAAGGTTAATTGGAGGCGTATTGGACAGAACCGCAGCGACCAAGTCATTTTTTATTCATGGAAATTTTATAGAGTGTTGGGTATAGCTGTGCCAACGACCTATCCCCTAGCCATGTGTCTTCCCAAAAATGTGTCCCTTTTCCACTGCCAACAATAAAAGGACCACGTTTGAAAAACTCATCACGAACAGCCATCATACCCATCCAAAAAGGCGAATCACGGCTTAAATTTGACTTACGATAGAGTTTGAGTACCCAAGTACTTATCACCACTACTAGGGAAAAGCTTACCCCAGGCGAACGGAAAATGCCTACCACAGGCGCATTCTGGTTCGCCTGGGACCGTATCGCCAGCGGTAATGGCTTACCCCAGGCGAATACAACAATGCGCCTGTGGTAAGTACGCATACCCCAGGCGAATAGTACTCGTGCGCCTGGGGTAAAACACTTACCTGAGGCGAACAAGAGCTGTGCGCCTGGGGTACAGATGCGCCTGGGGTACCTTCTACTGTTCGCCTGGGCTATAGTTTTGCTGTATCAGAAAATAAGAGAAAACCAAAATAACAGAATTACAGGAAAATGACAGAAAAAGTATCAAGCTGACAGAATAACAGCAAAATGACACAATTAAGTTATATAACATAAATATTTTCGATCATCAACACATAGTCTCGATCATCACCACACATAGTTTGACAAAATTACATAGTCTCGAAAAGATCCATGCTACTAATAAATCCAAGAGTTAGCTAGTGAGATGGAAATAATTATTTGTTCTAATTTGAACAAACTCGTCATCTATCGATCTAGCGGGGTGATGTAGTGGATGACCATCATCATGTCCAAGTTGGAGACGTCACTATTCCTCATGGTGATCAGAATAGCTCGTCCAGCCTCCATACCACCTCTTGCGGAATGGAACCGCCTCCATGCTTGAGAGTTGAGGATGACCCGACCATCAGCATTATCCCGCGTGATCGGAACTACGGTGACAGGTCCTGATTCTCCACGGCGTACTCCAATGGTACCCATATGCTCCATGCCAGCACTGTCCGCTACCGCCAAAGGTATTTTCTACAACACACAATTCCAAGAAAGAATAAAAGCACAATGTCAAATACCGGATAAGAAAGTGTTAAGAACATAAGCAACTATACGAATAAGAAAGTGTTAAGAAACATACCATGACATGTCCATTGGAGATGTTCGTGTTGGTGATGCGATGCACGAAAGGGAAGCCGATGTAGCTATCTATCTCGGCAAGTTTCTGAAGGACACGGTCCTTCTCAATCTCGCTAAGATTCGCTCT
The DNA here is from genome assembly GCA_028641055.1 of Alopecurus myosuroides. Taxonomy (NCBI): domain Eukaryota; kingdom Viridiplantae; phylum Streptophyta; class Magnoliopsida; order Poales; family Poaceae; genus Alopecurus; species Alopecurus myosuroides. The sequence continues at coordinate 310,574,804 of CM054063.1, read as the reverse complement.
TTGAGCAACAACCACATGTTTCCATGGGTCCTCCTCGTCCATATCATCCTCAGTGTCCATATCCTCGGTGTTCTCAGTTTCCTCCTCACTCCCGCCATCCTCGTTCGCAATCCCGCCCATATACACAATTTTGATGCGAGGTTGCGGTCCTTCCATAGAGAAGTGAATGTAATCACCTCCGCTTAAATTGTACGTGGCGATGAGAGCCTGCAATGCTTGCCCGCAGAAGTAGGTCTTCGTTCTTTCTTTTTTCACTCGAAGAATGTAGGTGGTCCCGTGAACATTGAAATTCACCTCACGACTGTCAACTAACTCGTTGAATTCGTCGCGAATATTGCATGGTAGAATCTAAAAAAGAAATATAAAGAATATTTTGTTAATAAACACAAGTCTCAAGCTAGATAGTAAAACGAAAGAACAAGTTAACATAAAAAGAATTGTTAATTACCAACGAATCAACGTCACCGTCGTGGAGCTGAAGCATAAAAGAACTCCCACTGAATCGTCCTTCGGCACATCGGGACCGACATACGCCGCAAGCCATGTTCTTTTAAATTAAGAAAGTGCACACATAGAGGTTAGAGGAGCATAGCTATCACAAAACAAAGACAAATGGCAGCACCTACCTCTAGTACTATAATAAGGCAATATATTGACAGCAGTACAAACGAAATGGAACCTGTCGGAGAGTTTAGGTGATACTTCCAACAGTACAAACGAAATGGAACCTCTAGTAGTATAATAAGGCAATTGACAGCAGTACAAACGAAACGAATCCTAGAGATATAATGCACTACAAGTGGTGTTGCCGTTTGTAAGGAACCTGCTAAAACTATTTGCTGTTCGTGATTTCAATGAAATCGGGGGGCAGCCCCTTTTAGTCTAAAAAAATGCACAACGGCAGCCACGGGGTGTGACAATTTGGTATCAGATCAAGCCAACGATTCCTTCAAAAATTGCAGAGCGCTCCATGGCAATCGAGGTCATATCGCTCGCATGCAGGCGCCCGCGGAGCAGGTCGTGCAGCAGGGCATTGGGCGCTGCGGGGATTCCGTGGCGCGGCAGATGGAGTTCATGCGGCTATCACGGCGAGCATCAACGAGTCGCGGGCGTTATTGGAGGGGGGATGGGAGGGAGAGGGGCTGACCTGGATCAACGACGACGACGACGACGGAGTGGGCGACGACCTGCTCTGCTCCTCTCGACACTGGCGACGGCGGCGGCGTGTGGGTTCGTGTGGGTGCGGGTGAGATCCGGTCACTTAGAATACTAAAGAAGCACATTGGCACCGGTTTCTAATACAAACCGGTTCGAAAAGGAGCTGCCCACTGGGCCCCACACCCTGTCGCAAATGGCCTCATGGCCTTTAGGACCGGTTTGTGCTACCAACCGGTCCTAAAGGCCTGCGGCCATTTGCTGCAGGTGGGGGGGCCCAGGGGACAGACCCTTTTGAACCGGTTTGTGATACAAACCGGTTCTAATGTGCTTGGCTCGATGCCTTGTTATGCGCGGCCCCACAGATCCTTACCGCAGGCGCGTTACGTAGACAATGCGCCTCCGCTAAGTTTCGTAGGATTTAGGTTTGCGCGGTCCCACATGGCATTACCCCAGGCGCATGTCCTGTGAAAAGCGCCTGTGGTAAAGTTTACCCCAGGCGCGTTTTCTAGATGATGCGCCTGTGCTAAGATTTTCTAAATTACCCAGCCCCGCGGCCTGGACACATCGAGCAATACGAATGCTATAATATGTGGCTCCCCCACGTTGGTTTTCACTTAAAAAATATGTGGCTCCCCCACGATTTTCTTGGCCTCCTGTAGACTACTAGCACATGTGTTCCCTTCAGGTAAGTGCATCTTCAGGTATCGCAGAAGATCGTCCATGCTTGTGTCGGTCCATCCGTGTTTTGCCTTCATCTCAAGAAGATCCAGAGCTACTCTCAAGCGTGACTCCTCCGTCCCGCGACTTGCGTCATACAACGGAGTTGCAGAGTCTATCTCTAGTTGCGTGATCTTAGATTTACGTCTAGCGTCGGTCGACGTGTTCTTGAGAAGAAGATCTTGAACATGAGGGTCCCGCACGACTGAAGTTAGCGGAGTGTTCATGTCCTCGTCTGCATGTTGCTGATCACCATGACTCCCTTCTTCTTCATTATAGTCGTCTCCGTCGACAGCCGCCTCTTCGTCCTCTCCATTGCCATGTTCAGACTCCTCCTGATCATCTTCACATGTCGCCGCCCAATTGGTCTCGACGTTATCATCGTCTTCATCGTCATCCATCCACTTAGTGTGGCCCTCCATGAAACTATACCTGAGCAGGTGCTTCTCCACATTACCAGAATCTGGTTTGAACAAAGACCCCAGCTTGCATTTCCGACACGGAAACTCTATCTCGGTGCGGTTGTTTCGATGCATCTCGGCCGTCGCGCGTCGCACGTACCTATGCACCACGCTTGTCCTCATCGCAATGACCATTGCTACAAAATGCAAGAGAGAGAGGTTTCATTAACTAGATCCGGTTTTCACGGAAAAATTCGGCATGACCTTCCTACAAAAGGTGAAACGCGGAGCGCCAGAAATTTGCCGAAAAGGAAATGAATCAACATTTCGGCAAAACATTGGCAACTCATCCTCATGGCAACACAATAAAATGAAAAAGAGAACGAATTCTCATCCACCGACCAATCCCACACACCTATTAAGATGACACACAATGCAAAATATATAGACGCGATGACGACGTCGAAGATCACCGAAGAGACTCCCGATAAGAGATTGATAGATCTAGAATTAGCTAATGGTGCATTTGTGGTGAGATCTAGTGTCCGGTTAGTAGATCTAGTGGAGAGATTTGGAAGAGGGAAAGTGGGGTAGCATACTAGCTAAAATATAGCAAACATGATTGGTTAAATTAGCTAAAAATGGTGGAGGGGTGTGGGGGATTGAGCTAGGAGCACTAATGGCTCGAGTTTGGACTAGTGAGTGAGTGAGTGGGGTGGATAGGGGTGGTGGTGGGTGGCTGGCCGCACTTATATTGGGGACAAATATTACCCCAGGCGAATATGCTACGGGAAGCGCCTGCGCTAAGTGGTGCTACCCCAGGCTATTCTTTGTCCCAGGCGAACAACGTTCCTGTGCGTCTGCGCTAAAGGGAGCTACCCCAGTCCACTTTTTACCCCAGACGCTTCGGTACTTACTCGCATGTGGTATCAGTTATACCGCAGGCGAACAAGGAAACTATTCGCCTGCGGTAAAGGAAGCGTGCCAGGGTCGGCCGTGGTTGGCCCTGCCACACTTTACCCCAGGCGCTTCCGGTTTCTGTTCGCCTGGGGTAACAGGCCTACCCCAGGCGCACAGGCCAGCTATTCGCCTGCGCTAATTAACCCAGGCGCACAGGTTTTCCTGTTCGCCTGTGGTAGAATATGCTGCTATAAGCTAATCTCTACTAGTGCACGTAGGAGTTCTTACCATACGCCTTCCTCCTTGAGAAATTTAAAAAACCATTTGCTTAAGAAAAACCAGTTTTTAATTTCTAGCAACTCTACGCCTAAAACTCCGAGGTCCTTAGGTCTACAAATAATACTCCATAATGTATATTTCCTCTTTTGCTAATCACTTTTCCAAAAGAATCTACTGCGGAAAAAATCTTTCCTTTTCAAAACGCCCACTGGAATTTAAAAAAAGGACAAAAAGAACATCGGAAGACTAGTGAAGACAGAGTTAATCAACACTAATCTATCCCCATACGATGACAGTTTACCAGGCCAAGAGGCCAACTTTTTTAAAAGCGATCCTGAATAATTTTCCGTTCTTGTTGAGGAGCTTTCTATAATGAATTGGGATGCATAGATATCTAAAAGGAAGAGATCCTACCTCACACCCAAATATGTTCCGGTAGTCCTTCTTATGCTTGTTTGCATTCCCAATTCAGGAAAGTTCGCTCGTATGTAAATTGATCTTAAGCCCCAAAAGCTTCTCAAACACAGACACAATGAGTTTCATATTAACTGCCTTATCTAAGTCATGTTCGAGGAACAAAACAATATCATCAACATATTGTAGAATAGAGATGCCCCCTTCTACCAAATGTGGAATAAGGCTACCCACATGCCCATCCTCCTTTGCTCTCTCAATGAGAACTGACAGCATATCAACAATCAAATTAAAAAGGATTGGAGATAGAGGCACTACTAGGAAAACGCTTAGCCGTGACGCACCAAATTTCATACCCGTGACGCACCATGGTGCGTCACGGCTATCACGCCGCGCATATTAAAATAGCCGTGACGCACCTATTTTTGGTGCGTCACGGCCATCTCGTTTACCCGTGGCGCACCTCCTGTTTGGTGCGTCACGGCTATCTTTAGTTACCCGTGGCGCACCTCATGGACGGTGCGTCACGGCTATTGATTTCAAAAATATTTAAAAAAAGCGGGACAGATCCAGATCTACATCTAGATCCAGATCTGGCCGCCCAAAATTTTGAAATTTTGAAAAACGAAAAACAGAGAGGCCGCCGGAGTGGAGATGGCTGCCGGAGACAAGGTGGTCGCCGGAGTGGAGGTGGCCGCCGGAGAGAAGGTGGTCGTGGTAGTGGAGGAGGACGCCGGAGAGGAGGAGGCCGCCGGAGAGGAGGTGGTCACCGGAGTAGAGGTGGTCGCCGGAGAGGAGGTGAGGTGGTGGTGGTGGTCGCCGGAGTGGATGTGAGGTGGTGGTGGTGGTGGTGGTGGTGGTCGCCGGAGTGGATGTGAGGTGGTGGTGGTAGGAGGAGGAAGGGAGAAGAGAGAATGGAGAGTGGAGGAAGGAGAAAGAAGAAATGAGAAGGGAATGGAGAAGAGTGGAGGAAGGAGGAGGTATATATAGGGGTGTGGCCTCTCTCTGGTTCGAAATTCGAAAATTTCTGCCCATACTTAGCCGTGACGCACCATACATGTGGTGCGTCACGCCTATCTTTTTTATTTTTTTATTTTCTAGTCAAAAATCTTCAAACGGTCATAACTTTTTTTCCTTTCGGAATTTGGAGAATCTAAAAAAGGCTCACAGGCCGAAGGCAAGTGAGGTTGAGTTCCTTTTTTTCTCTAGTTTCCGTTGGTATATTGAACTTTAAATTCCGATATCGTATGCAAAAGTTATGCCCATTTTACTTTTTTTAACGAACTTTTGCTCAGAAAGTCGAAATACGTATTTCAAAATTTGTTAAAAAAAGTATACCTTAAACTCTCTGTGCATCTATAAGGAATTTATTTTTTGATGATTTTTAGACATGAAACTCTTCCGTGACAAAACTAGAAAGGCGGTCCCGGGGGGAGGGGGTGTGGAGGGAAATTTTTGGTGGATACCATAGCCGTGACGCACCATATGTTTGGTGTGTCACGGCTATTGCAATACCCGTGACGCACCGAACATATGGTGCGTCACGGCTATGGTATCCACCGAACACCCACCTATAGCCGTGACACACCGTTTGTTTGGTGCGTCACGGGTATGCCCTTAGGCGTGACGCACCGAGGCTCTTCACCGTTTGGTGCGCCACGGGTACATAGCCGTGACGCACCGAGCATTTGGTGCGTCACGGGTATCTTTTTCAGATTCCTCCTATAGCTGTTTTCCTAGTAGTGAGGATCTCCCTGGCGTAATCCTTTTAGGGTTTGAAAGTAATGACCAATGGCATCATTAACTCGGATTCCAAGGCCACCACCTTCTATAAATCTCGCTACCCAGTCACCCCATTTCGAGCCAAAACCTTCCATACGAAGCACTTGTTGTAAGAAAGACCAATTGGCCTTATCATAAACCTTTTTAAAGTCAATTTTGAAAAGTACACCATCCAAATTTCTCGAATGTAACTCATGTATAGTCTCATGTAGGATGACCACCCCTTCAAGGATGTTCCTACCAGGGATAAAAGCGGTTTGAGTTGGGCAAATAATCTTTTGCGCAACCGCAGTGACTCTATTCGTACCAACAGAGTTGGTTTGGACATAATGAGAGACAAAGGAGATTGTAAAATGCAGCGAGCAACACATTTTATATAGAATGTTTACAAGGGAATTATTTGGCCACCTTTACTCACTATTGAGCTAGCTAAGGTACGTAGGTTTAGGTCGGCCATATATATATAGGGACACAGATGCGCACATGCTTGACACAAGCGTTACACCATCATATATTTACATAGCGGACCACCGTGCATTGTAGCAACCTAGGCACTCAATATCAGCAAGAACACACGAGTGCCTTTTGTAAGGAGGCCAAACTATTTGTATCTATAATGGGACTGGGAAGCGTCGAGAAAGGAAGTGTGATGCAGCACTTATGTGTGCCTTGAGTGGATCCAAAATAGTTTCGCTCTATGCAAAGCAATTGCATAATCTGCCATTCGGGAAGCTGAAGCAGAAAACATGATCGTATGGTGCCGAGCCTGATGTGAGACTCCCCGTATGCCACTTGCTGATTAGTCGGCATTACATAATCTTTTCAGTTTAGTGAAATTAAAGCAGATGCGATATCACAATCCTACTTACTCCCTCCGTTTTTGAATGCGAGGCCATTACATATTTTTAGGACAAACTAGCACGGGCCCTCGCAAATGCGAGGGCACCTCTTGTAGCTTATCGAAAGTTTTAGCTATTCGGTTTTGTGAATACATTCCTTTTTATCATGTTTATCTTATTTCTTATAAAATACACATCCTTCAGACATATATAGATACTATCTCAAAGTCGTGAAGCTGGTTAATTTTAGGATTACATTGGGAAGAAATGAAATTAAACAATTATGATATGTTTGTATAAAAATCTAATAAAATTGACACATTCTTTATCGGCATCTTATATAGAGCCAGAGGCATGGTTTCCATTATAGTAACTAATTTTCTTTTTGCATTGCTAGCTAGATAAATTTAGGCCTTTGTTTGAAGCTTAACAAACTAATACTAAAACCAAGAAAACAACCTGTATTACATTTTGTCCTTTTTGATTGAGAATTCTAGCTACCAAGAAAATGGCTTTTGCACCGAGAAGCGAAGATTGTGTTGGTTGTAAGAGATGAGAATTCCGTAGCTTTGTAGGTTTTCTTCATGTAAGTCCTAGTCCGGCTATTTATAAAAAGCCGGATGGGTGCAAAGAACAAGGACAGACATAACCTAGCTAGAAGCCAACTCGCCGGGAAGTTTATCCTCATCGAGTTAGCGAAGCCATACTCACAATTGTACTATGTATATTTTAGATTTCAGCCCTGATTTAGTGAAATTGCAGAAGTAGGAACGCCGCCTAGTTGCGACGTACCAAACCTGGGTAAACTCGGTGTTCTCGTTTATAGTACTTCCACGTCCTTTCGCAGTTCTACCAGTAGGCTTATGGCACATCCATCCATGAACCTTACTACGATGTCTCGACATGGACCAATGTGTATAATAAACCTACCACATCCAATTGATTTTACTTTAGAGGTTGGGTTAACCAAATAAAAAATTCACATAAGATGCTACAACGAGATATATGTGGGGGAAGTATGACTAACACTTAAACTATAACAAAACTGAAGGTGTGCGACCACATGAAAATACAGATCTCGTGATCTTCACCTTGTTAAAGACTATTTACACAAATATCTATGGAGTTAAAAGTTCCCCTTAAGATTAAACTTTTCATGTGGTTTCTTTACCGAAAGGAATTACTGAGTAAAGATAATCTAGTTAAAATAAGGTGGACAGGGTGTACGAAATGTGTGTTTTGCGCGGAGGAGGAGACTGCTAATCATTTATTTATTGCTTGTGATTTTGCTCGTAAAATTTGGAGGCTGTTCATTTTACTTTTTCTATTACACCACCTGTTTCTGTTTCCAATTTGTTTGGAAATTGGTTAAATGGGGTGGATAAGTGTACGAAAGCAAGTATACGCATTGGTGTATGTGCTTTTATTTAAGCAATTTAGAATTGCAGAAACGATGTTATCTTTAACAATTTGAAACCTGATAATTTTCTGCAGGTTGTTCACAGAGCGCTGTTTTGGATCCACCAATGGTCACTCCTATTGCCAGAAGACCAGCGAGGACGTTTGGATTCTGAATGCACCCGGCTCGTGGCGATTGTCCGGGCTATGTTCAACCAGGGTGGCTGGTTGCACACTAGGAGATTACAGCATGTGTAATTTATATGTGTGGAGGTTTTTTCGTTGTCTTGTGTATTCAGCCACGCTTCGTTCTGTTTGATTTGCAAACAGAGATATTTTGATACGTTGAACTTTTGCGTCTTAATAAAATAAGCCGTGTGCATCGACTAGATGCAGAGGCTGGGCTTTCCGTTTCAAAAAAAAAATTACATTTGCAACATTCGTAACAAAAATATTTCACCTACTTCAAAGTAAATAAACTTTTATATTACGGAAGTTTCATGTATGCACAAAAATAGTTAGTATTTCCTTGTAAAAACATTTTACATGACGGATCTAATGCATCTTTGTATCAGTAAGATGATAATTCTAACTAATTCATTATGAGTTAGCAATATAAAATAGAGATGCTCGACATAAAAATTTCTAAGGAGTAATGCATTGTCAAAAAAGTATCTATGAATCAAGAGCTGTAGTTAAAATAAAATCAAATTATTTCTTACTCATGGCCGCAGAAATTAATGTCTAGCTTAGAATTATCTAGAGATAGTTAAAGCTATCATTTCTGTGCTTCTTTGGTTCAAAAAAGTACATAGAGGAAAACAATGTATCCAAACAATACACCATGCATGTATATGCTAAAAATTGATAAAGACAATCAAATCAGTTACATGACACGATGTGACCGACAGGTTTTTCCTTCCCCCATTTCGCATTCTAACGGTGCAGCGATAAATATATAAATTGTTCATGTAACATTAAATTATTTGATCTTAACCGATTACACCGAGGGTGGAATTTTTTTAATACTGTAATTTTTATTTTATTCAACTTACACAGTCGATATAGATGATCTTTTGTTTTCATAAATAGAGAGTTGTTTAGATTGCAGGGAAATAGACTTACAATCGTGTTTTACAGGATTTCTAAAGTCTGGGATGTGATTTCCTAGGAGTAGATCGGCTGCTGATATGATATCTTATACACAGTGAAAATAAAAGGCACCCGATCATTTTTAGATGAATCAGATAGTTCGTACTACATCCGTTCCACAAAATAAGGCGTATTTTGTTTGCTTTGACCGATGCTTTGACTAATAATTAGACTATTTATATATAATTTTTTTAACATATAATTAATATTATTCTATTTCTACTTAAAAGTACTTCACTATGATTATGAGATTTCACGTATCTCGCATATGAAATACGTAAGCCTTGGTCAAAGTTTCGTTCAAACGAACCGAAATATGTCTTATTTTTTGGAACGGAGGTAGTATTATGCATGTGGGCAAGTGCATGCGACATGGTGTAACTTGGAACCTGATCTTACCTCTTGGCATGTTTTTTTCTAAATCGGCTTCTATTCATCTACTTGATGGGCCTGAAACCTGGTCGTAAGTGACTAATACTTTATTTTGTGCGTGTTGAATTCTGACCAACATTAAGTGTGTCAAAACTGGTTTTGTGAACCCGTCAAACAAAAATTTGTTAACCAAAATTAAAAGTCAAAGCTTGACACGAGAGCCAAAGTGGACTTCTATATAAAAATAGAGCGAGTATATTGTAGTAGTGTTTGATTTGGAATCATGCGAGTGGAACGGTCGTAATCACGCGATTACCCTACTGCCTGAACATGCACGGTGCAGACTGAAATTGATCCTTGCCAGCAGCTTACTACATAAGTACAGATATATAAATCATGCCGGCTGCTTGAAGGTCAATCTAATTCTGTTTACGTGATAGGTGACACGTGTGAGGGTAAGAAGCAGGTTGGTTTAGGCAGCTGGATTAAATAAAAGAATGTGAAATGCACTGAAGCCCACATAAAGTTAAGTTAGTACGTTCACATGGGAACATTGCTCCACCTTTATTTCACTACCTATCTAAAGCCAGGTCGAGTTATCTCTACCATGTTTCTAAATTGATGGCTCGCCATTGTTACACACGCATATATATTAGCATGACAGGCCACCGTGCATCTCAGCAACCTATGTTACCACTCACCCAATATTTATTAGCATGCACGCACGCCTGTCCTGCCCAGGCCCGTTCCAAACTAAATTTTGGACCCGGGGCGACTTATTAAGAAATATAATTATGCTAAACATTTATACTGTGTTCTTTTTTCTTATCATATTGTAGTCTTAACAAATGTATGTTTTATATATCAAAATATATTTGAGCTGCACTTTTTTTCTTTGTAAGCTTTTTTCCTTAACAGAATAATCTTAAATGTGAAAAAGGAAGAAAAAACACATTAAGCATTACTATTTTTACAATCGACAAATTATACATGTATATTATTTTGTGAATGATCTTCTCTACTTCGAATATTGTTATATATATGGTTACAAAGTAAAAAAGCATACACCCTACATATATCTTAATATAGGCTCGTAGTGTATGGTTATGTAACAAATATATAGAAACTTCTCGAGTATAAATTGATAATTTGGCGTAATTTGTTTTTTTTTGTTATAAATTAAAGTTATGGATTTTAATACTTTTGCACACACAAAATTCAGCTATCATATACACTCACCACAATATGTTCTATGTCACATTGTGTAAAGAATTTCTTCTCTTAGTCTCTCAAATAAGAATTTACGCATGAAATTAAACAGGTGAAATATATATATATATATATATATATATTAATTATTTAAACATAGTATGTGTAAGTCTTTCATATGCAAACTAGCCTCCAAATTAAACATGTCAGCGCTGGTCGTACATTATAGTGTTTCGTATTTTGCAATTGTTTATGTATACTAAGTTTGAATTTCTAATGTCTATAAGTAGTCAATAACAAATACATGATTTGGTCCTGCCACAACAAGAGAAAGAAAGAGTGAGTTTTGGCATGTGTGTATTTGTGATGGGATTGGGAAGCAGCGAGGAACAGGGGTGCGATACATCACCTAAGTGTGCTATGAGCTGATCCGGATTAGTTCCGCTGATCACACATCGGTCACAGGATCTGCCATATCGGCATGCCGAGGTTTCTCGCTGCGGCTGGGTGACGTAGCGGGCTTGCGGCATATCCCGCGCCACCTGAAACCTGAGGTGCAACACATCGTGGAACACTCACTGGATCTGGATGCTATCCATTGTTACGTGTGCGGGGTAGCGAGTGCTAGCTTTTGCAGGGAGTGGATCAAATTGCTGTTGTTTGTATTATGTGTCTCCGGTCAAAGTTCACTCGTCCAAGAATTCAATAATATCTAGTCTAGGAGGCCAGAATGACGGATGCAGCATTTTTGCGCAAATATATTGTAAATGAGTTGTGATTATGCAATAAAAATTGAAGCCAAAGTTCAATACAAAATTCTAGAAACAAAACAGTTTCAGATATCTTACGACAGCATCGTAATACACATTTAAGTGTGTACACTGGTAGAAAATAGGCCTTTAGTCCCGGTTCGCAAAGGCCTTTAGTCCCGGCTGCGCAACCGGGACTAAATGTGTGCGACTAAAGGCCCCCCCCCCCTTAGTCGTGCCTCTTATGAACCGCGACTAAAGGCACGTCCACGTGGCCGCCAGGAGTCCGTCGGGGCGGAGGACCTTTAGTCCCGGTTCTCGTGGCTAAACGGGACTAAAGGCCTCCTCCGCAGGTTTAGGGTTTTAGCCCCCCTAAATCTGTTTTTTTTTTATTTGTTTTGTTTTATTTCTTTTATATTTTATTTTAATTTTGATGAAGTTTCAGTACACATATTCTACGCTACTATATACATGCATATGAAATTTCAAACAGGAAGAATTCAATAGGAATATATAATATATATTTAATCTCAGGTGACCATATACAACTTCGAACAAGTTTCCATACACAATTAGGATGGATGACCATATACAATTTCGAACAAGTTTCAATCTCGGGTATGCATATAATTTTCTTCGTCCTCGGTATAGTGTTCTCCTTTAGGATCGATGACTTCCCTCATGAAAAATCCTGCTAATTCCTCTTGAATTGGTCGGAAGCGAGCTTCTCGACTAAGCTTCCTCCGCAAGTTATCCGTCGCCTTCCGCACGCTATCCGACGCCTTCCGCTCAGAGGTGTGTCTCCGGATGTTCTCACAAACATAGTATCCACAGAGATTGGTCCCCGGTGGCTGCTTATCCACATTAACCAAGCTTCTAAATTCTAGCTCATGTTTGAATTCACCGACAGTTTCTTCTGAGAACCGCCTTCAATCCCTACAGGGCAAAGAAGATTAAATGAACAAGGGAGTTATTAGTTACTTGATATTAGGAAATGAACAAAAGAGACCGATCGATATAGAGCGCAAATGATTGAAAATAATTACTTTTGCAGCATTTTTCTCATGTCGGCCCAACGCTTTGAATCCGAATCCATAGAATCCCGGATTAGAACTCTGAAGGTGTGAAGTTCAATATTTAGCCGAATCCAGTGGAACCTGCGGACACGTTACATGCACAGTCATGCATAACTCATCGATTAGACATACCATGCATGGAGTAAACAAAACAGAATGGGCACAAGAGAGAAACACTCACCGAAAATGGTAAGGAAATAGAATCTGACTTTTGAGTTGATGCTTTCTAAGAAACTTGTACAAGTCTTTCTCCACGTCTTCGGGGTGACATTGTAACACATATCTATTAACGATATGTGGGTCAATGAACCCATTATCATGGATGTTTCTTATTTTGCATTCCCAAATATTCAATCTGCATAATAGCGTACGCAAGAATATAGTTAGGACAATATATATATATAGTGCAGGCAAGGAAGAACGAGATGAGGTAGAAATAAATCACTTACCGAGCGTAGCAACTCAACATATATTTGTTGAGCTCGCGCAGATTGAACAGCTGGAACAATTCACATGTATGAACTTCTACACAGTACCGTTTGGTGTGATGCTCCTCTCTAACATCCGCATAAGCATATTCTTTGTCGGCCCATGTTATGAAATGCTTGTACCAACATAGCAGATTTCGCATTTGTGGTGCTAGACACTTTTCCTGCGTAGGCTCGACGAGAGGCCCATTCCGCACATATTGTGTAACACCTGGGGTGTTTTCCCTAAGTTCGAAAATTAGTTGTTTTTCTTTTTGCTTTGCATCACATGCATCATATGCATTGCACTTTGTTTTCAAAACAACTCAAAAATTCAAACCAATTTAAACTTTCTAACATGTCCAAACTTTCCAATTAAAAGTTGCCAACTAAACAACTCAAAATGTTTCCAATAGTTTGAATTTGAATCAAATAAAAAAATGCTTGATAATAAAACCCCTTTTATTAACACCCTAATGGTAAATTCAAATAACAAATTCAAATCAAAATCATCCATACTTGGCATGTTCCAAATGTGGTTTAAAATTAAAATCTTGCAAACAATTAAATTCAATAAGTTTTCATAATTGTTTGAGTTTATTGAATAAAATTGTTTAAAAATCAAATCCTTATGAAACCCTATCTGAAATTCAAATAGCAAATTCAAATCAATTGGCCATTTTAAAATTTTGAAAATAAAGTTCACAAACCTTGACCTCACTGTTTTGTAATTCAGTAAAAAGTATTTCATAAAATTAAAACCCCTAACACCTTATTCTTTCTCTCTCTCTCTTTTCTACAAAAAGAAAATGTGCAAACAGAGAAAAAATAATAGAAGCAAAAAAAAATGAGCTAAGGGAGGGCAGGCCAGCCCAATTGGGCCAGCCCACAACATCCCACGAACCAGCCCGCTCTCACCTTTCCCCCACCTCCGTACGTGCTGACGCCATCCATGGAGAAACACGACAGAGACCTCCACCTGCTCCTTCCCCCCTTATCTATCCCCTCCTTCCCCTCCAACCCTAACCCTAGGCCACTCCCTCTCCTCCTCCTAGCCGCCACCTTCTTCTTCCTCCCTCCCTCCTCTGTTTATTTTCGTTTCTCTGAACCTTGAAGGTGCCTCCATGGCCGAAAGTTGCGGGCCATGGCGCGGCCACCACGGGCAGCCTCGGGCCGCCCTGAGCACGGGAATGGAAAGAGGGCACCGCCCTCTCCCCCCTCGCATCCTCGACGGAGCCCGAGGCGCCCCGTGCCGCCGCCGCCGAGCACGTCAGCGCCGCCGTCGTCACCTGTCGAGTTTCTGAACCTCGTCGTCGTTCGTCCTTCTTCCTCGACCAGCTGCGAGGTGAGCGCCCTTCCCCCTCTCTCCTCTCTCCTCTCCCCTCTCCCCCTTCGCTTCTCCCTCCGCGGGCGATCGCCCAGCGCCCAGCCTCGAGCGCCTAGCCGCGGTCGCCGGCCGTCGTGGCTGGTTCCCGATCGGGATGCAGTAACTGAAATGCGTTCAGTTCGGCAGTAACCGCGCCCCTTACCTCAAACCCCCGCGCTCTGTTTCCTTCACAACCGAGCAGCAGCCCAGCTGGTAACACTCCCTTGCGCGCAAGCCAGCAGCCCGGGTTCGATCCCCCCCAGACGCAAAGCAACCCCCTTTTCTCAGCCTTTTCTTTTTTTTCTCCCGAATTTCAGAAACACAGATCTGATTCATTATTTGTAAAATCAACAACAAATTGAATATTGCTCCAAATTCAACGATTCAAGTTTCTGTGGATTCAAAATATTGTGCTCTTTCCATTAGTAACAAAATTGCAATATGTTTCTGTAATAATTTTTGCACTAAATAATTAAATACCTAAATGGCTATTAAAAGTTGAAACTTTGGAATTTCATAACTTGAGTTGTGCTCATCCAATTTAAGCAAACTTGGGCTCTAAAAATTTGTCTTAACAAACTCTACACATTGGTATTTTATTTGCTCACAATTGAATTGATTTTGAACATGTTTCCCTCTGTTTACTAAAAGGGGCAGAATAGAATGCCTATGAAAAATTGCATAATAAATTCAATAATAACCCAAAAAAATTATGTTTAATAGCTCAAAATGTTCAGTGAAACATTTGCTACATGTTTTCAACCCTTTAAATACAATTTGTTTACTGTTTTTCCTAATTAAAAGTGGTGCAATAATTCAATGCTTTAATTAAACCTTTTAAATTGCAAAATTCATAACATGGGCAATTCAAATCGAATTCCAACATGTAAAATATGTTTTCCATGAAAAATTGAATAAGCTTTCCAAATATCAGCTTTGTTTTCTGTTTTGAACAATTTAAATTGCTGAAAACAACTATTTCTTAATTAATGCATTTAAAATTGTCAATTTAATAACTTGCTCCTATTAATTCCTTTCTCAACAAATGAAATATGTATTCCATCTAAAATTTTGTGTTCTTTCCAAATATAATTTTTGTTATCTATTTTGAACAATTAAAATGGGTAAAAACAACAAATGCTTGTGTAAATCATTTAAGAAGCCAAATTTCATAACTTAATAAATAAAATTCCAAACTTGGTAAACAACATATCAAACTGAAGCTATCGTTGTTTTCTTATTGTTTTCATCATCCATGCATCATTCTAATCAACTTCCACATGATGGTTATTTGTAGATCATTTAATTCAACATCAATTCATGGGCTTTTCCATACGCAATCCAAATTGCATATGGGCCCATTTAAATATGTTACCATGTCAACTAGTTTATCTTCGATGCATCCTTAAACTTGTCATGCATCCATATCTTGATCATGCTGGATCTTTTGCAGTAGTAGTAATTGTTGCATCCGGTGTTTGTCCTAGTTCGTTGCTTCTTCGCGGATAGGACGTTGAGATGATGTGAGCAACGACAAGTTCTTCGGATGTACCTCTACTTGCTGGATTCCAGGCAAGTATACTCACTTGCTGCCAAATGGCTGCCTTTCATCACTTGTTACCGATTCTTTCGTTGTTCTTATGCTAGCCTTATGATTCGATACTTGTGTCTCGATCCTATCATATGTTTACCTTGCAGCCATGATATAGCCTTCCTTCCACTTCCTATTAACTGTTGTTTGTCTACCTTGTGGCCCTCGTGTCGTAGTTGCATGCTTAGTGTTGTTTGCGCTCAAGTCTTGTTGTCCGTCTTATAACCTGTTTAGTTTGATAGTTGGGTTCTAATTCAATCAACAACATGTTAATGCTTGGGGTAATAATAATTTGATGATAAGGCACCGGCAGGAGGCCCGACGTGGTTTTGAGGCCTGCTAGTGTCGACCCTAATTAGGAAAAGGGTCTTGTCTACTGATCCATGATGAGCGCACTAACCGCATGTGGGAAGCGAGTATGGGCGCCCCCCGCAATTCTGATTCGATTCGCATCTCGTCCAAATCGCCACACTTAGTTCGGGCTTTCCATTTGATGCATGCATATGCAGGTGCGAGCACTTGGCGCCAGGGTGGAACTTTTGTAGTCGGCATTTAGGGCGGCGTGGTCTTAGAGTGCTATGAGGGTCCCCCTTTTCTTCGTGGGGGCTCGATTAGCCGCGCACGCACAGCATGTGGTTCTTTGGGCTTGATGCGAAGAAGAGTTGGGTTGTGTTGAGTACCTCGCTTGGTGGGTTGATCCCCCGTCTGGCGGGTTATTCTTACGTGTACGGCCAAATTGGTGCATCCCTGCAGGGTTAAATCTTCTCGAGAAGCCGTGTTGTCCGCGGTTATGGATGACTTGGTGAAAGTGCTGGCTAAGAAGTACTCAGACAACTTACACTTAACGATGATAACTTGACTAGTAATATAGATTACCTCCACCATAAAAATGAATGTCACCCTAATCAACCGTGTGAGTTTCCTTGGGTTGCTTCCTTAGTAGAGGGTAACATTGGATGGGTATTGTTTGGTGAGTAGTTATAGTTGGTTCTGATACGCTATCTTATCCCCCTCTTTTAGCCGGATGCTGCAGCGAGTCTCTGTAGTTAGTTAGTGCAGCCCGCTGTCGCTTCTTTGCAATAATCCCTTCCTTTCCGTTGTACCCAAAGTATTTGTATCTTGTGATGATTGGTTACGCTGGTATCTTGTGAGTATGGGTTATCCACTTGCCAGTACTTAACCGTACTGACCCACGAATCCTTTTTCGTGGCTGCATATTCCACATTGCAGTCAACAGGTTTGAAGTCTGACGACGTTAGCTTGGGAATCCCTCCGGCTTGGCCTGGGCAGGGATTGGACGCCATCGGTTATCTTCAGGACTCTTAGTCCAATTTGTATCTTGTCCGTAGCCGGACGCTATGTTGTTTCTTCCGCTGTTATTTGGATCTTTGTATTGTATCAGTTGTATCCTTGACTCGTTTGAGTCATCTTGTATATACCTCCTCTGTTGTTGTTGTGGATTATTCGTGAACTGTTGTAATGTTATCAGAAGTGGCAACCTGAAATCGGTTATTATGTGGATTTTGGCGGGAATGCTGAAATCTGCATAGTGCCCGATCCCGGGGCGTCACAAATGGTATCAGAGCATGGTTTCCGATTCCCAAAGTTGTTTCGATACGAATGGTTATCGAAGCAACGGGTCCGCAAAGCCTGTAGGATAACCTCGCTAACGGTCGTTGTTTCTAGGGTGTCAAAAACTATTTCTGCGAAACTATTTTGGAAACATCTCAATAGGATTCTTGTTTTCTCCTTATCTCTATTCTATTTCTCCTCTCATCTTATTTGTTTTGGAGTCTCTCTTCTTCTCAATCTTTCAAAGTGTTAGGATCCTACGTGGGTGGATGTTTTCTGAGCCTTTAACCTAATAGGTTCGATCATAGGAAGATTCCTGGTGGAAGAACATCGTCATCAGCCCGAGCAAGAATCTCTTGTTAGTGGTGTCGAGAAGCCCTTGTTAGTGGTGTCAAGGAGATCAACTGGAAGCATGAAGAATCGATAGTCGAACTTCTTTCCCCTCCCGGGTTAGGGGGTGGATTGCGAGGGCGCAATCCCTTGTTAGTGGTGTCGTCTGTAACACCTGGGGTGTTTTCCCTAAGTTAGAAAATTGGTTGTTTTTCTTTTTGCTTTGCATCATATGCATTGCACTTTGTTTTCAAAACAACTCAAAAATTCAAACCAATTTAAACTTTCTAACATGTCCAAACTTTCCAATTAAAAGTTGCCAACTAAACAACTCAAAATGTTTCCAATAGTTTGAATTTGAATCAAATAAAAAAATGCTTGATAATAAAACCCCTTTTATTAACACCCTAATGGTAAATTCAAATAACAAATTCAAATCAAAATCATCCATACTTAGCATGTTCCGAACGTGGTTTAAAATTTAAATCTTGCAAACAATTAAATTCAATAAGTTTTCATAATTGTTTGAGTTTATTGAATAAAATTGTTTAAAAATCAAATCCTTATGAAACCCTATCTGAAATTCAAATAGCAAATTCAAATCAATTGGCCATTTTAAATTTTTGAAAATAAAGTTCACAAACCTTGACCTCACTGTTTTGTAATTCAGTAAAAAGTATTTCATAAAATTAAAACCCCTAACACCTTATTCTTTCTCTCTCTCTCTCTCTCTTTTCTACAAAAAAAATGTGCAAACAGAGAAAAAATAATAGAAGCAAAAAAAAAAATGAGCTAAGGGAGGGCAGGCCAGCCCAATTGGGCCAGCCCACCACACCCCACGAACCAGCCCGCTCTCACCTTTCCCCCACCTCCGTACGTGCTGACGCCATCCATGGAGAAAAACGACAGAGACCTCCACCTGCTCCTTCCTCCCTTATCTATCCCCTCCTTCCCCTCCAACCCTAACCCTAGGCCACTCCCTCTCCTCCTCCTAGCCGCCACATTCTTCTTCCTCCCTCCCTCCTCTGTTTATTTTCGTTTCTCTGAACCTTGAAGGTGCCTCCATGGCCGAAAGTTGCGGGCCATGGCGCGGCCACCACGGGCACCCTCGGGCCGCCCTGAGCATGGGAATGGAAAGAGGGCACCGCCCTCTCCCCCCTCGCATCCTCGACGGAGCCCGAGGCGCCCCGTGCCGCCGCCGCCGAGCACGTCAGCTCCGCCGTCGTCACCTGTCGAGTTTCTGAACCTCATCGCCGTTCGTCCTTCTTCCTCGACCAGCTGCGAGGTGAGCGCCCTTCCCCCTCTCTCCTCTCTCCTCTCCCCCTTCGCTTCTCCCTCCGCGGGCGATCGCCCAGTGCCCAGCCTCGAGCGCCTAGCCGCGGTCGCCGGCCGTCGTGGCTGGTTCCCGATCGGGATGCAGTAAATGAACTGCGTTCAGTTCGGCAGTAACCGCGCCCCTTACCTCAAACCCCCGCGCGCTCTGTTTCCTTCACAACCGAGCAGCAGCCCAGCTGGTAACACTCCCTTGCGCGCAAGCCAGCAGCCCGGGTTCGATCCCCCCAGACGCAAAGCAACCCCCTTTTCTCAGCCTTTTCTTTTTTTTCTCTCGAATTTCAGAAACACAGATCTGATTCATTATTTGTAAAATGAACAACAAATTGAATATTGCTCCAAATTCAACGATTCAAGTTTCTGTGGATTCAAAATCTTGTGCTCTTTCCATTAGTAACAAAATTTCAATATGTTTCTGTAATAATTTTTTTCCATAAATAATTAAATACCTAAATGGCTATTAAAAGTTGAAACTTTGGAATTTCATAACTTGAGTTGTGCTCATCCAATTTAAGCAAACTTGGGCTCTAAAAATTTGTCTTAACAAACTCTACACATTGGTATTTTATTTGGTCACAATTGAATTAATTTTGAACATGTTTCCCTCTGTTTACTAAAAGGGGCAGCATAGAATGCCTATGAAAAATTGCATAATAAATTCAATAATAACCCAAAAAATTATGTTTAATAGCTCAAAATGTTCAGTGAAACATTTGCTACATGTTTTCAACCCTTTCAATACAATTTTTTTACTGTTTTTCCTAATTAAAAGTGGTGCAATAATTCAATGCTTTAATTAAACCTTTTAAATTGCAAAATTCATAACTTGGGCAATTCAAATCCAATTCCAACATGTAAAATATGTTTTCCATGCAAAATTGAATAAGCTTTCCAAATATAAACTTTGTTTTCTGTTTTGAACAATTTAAATTGCTGAAAACAACTATTTCTTAATTAATGCATTTAAAATTGTCAATTTAATAACTTGCTCATATTAATTCCTTTCTCAACAAATGAAATATGTATTCCATCTAAAATTTTGTGTTCTTTCCAAATATAATTTTTGTTATCTATTTTGAACAATTAAAATGGGTGAAAACAACAAATGCTTGTGTAAATCATTTAAGAAGACAAATTTCATAACTTAATAAATAAAATTCCAAACTTGGTAAACAACATATCAAACTGAAGCTATCGTTGTTTTCTTATTGTTTTCATCATCCATGCATCATTCTAATCAACTTCCACATGATGGTTATTTGTAGATCATTTAATTCAACATCAATTCATGGGCTTTTCCATACGCAATCCAAATTGCATATGGGCCCATTTAAATATGTTACCATGTCAACTAGTTTATCTTTGATGCATCCTTAAACTTGTCATGCATCCATATCTTGATCATGCTGGATCTTTTGCCGTAGTAGTAATTGTTGCATTCGGTGTTTGTCCTAGTTCGTTGCTTCTTCGCGGATAGGACGTTGAGATGATGTGAGCAACGACAAGTTCTTCAGATGTACCTCTACTTGCTGGATTCCAGGCAAGTATACTCACTTGCTGCCAAATGGCTGCCTTTCATCACTTGTTACCGATTCTTTACATTGTTCGTATGCTAGCCTTATGATTCGATGCTTGTGTCTCGATCCTATCATATGTTTACCTTGCAGCCATGATATAGCCTTCCTTCCACTTCCTATTAACTGTTGTTTGTCTACCTTGTGGCCCTCGTGTCGTAGTTGCATGCTTAGTGTTGTTTGCGCTCAAGTCTTGTTGTCCGTCTTATCACCTGTTTAGTTTGATAGTTGGGTTCCAATTCAATAAGCAACATGTTAATGCTTGGGGTAATAATAATTTGATGATAAGGCACCGGCAGAAGGCCCGGCGTGGTTTTGAGGCCTGCTAGTGTCGACCCTAATTAGGAAAAGGGTCTTGTCTACTGATCCATGATGAGCGCACTAACCGCATGTGGGAAGCGAGTATTGGCGCCCCCCGCAATTCTGATTCGATTCGCATCTCGTCCAAATCGCCACACTAAGTTCGGGCTTTCCATTTGATGCATGCATATGCAGGTGCGAGCCCTTGGCGCCAGGGTGGAACTTTTGTAGTCGGCATTTAGGGCGGCGTGGTCTTAGAGTGCTATGAGGGTCCCCCTTTTCTTCGTGGGGGATCGATTAGCCGCGCACGCACAGCATGTGGTTCTTTGGGCTTGATGCGAAGAAGAGTTGGGTTGTGTTGAGTACGTCGCTTGGTGGGTTGATCCCCCGTCTGGCGGGTTATTCTTACGTGTACGGCCAAATTGGTGCATCCCTGCAGGGTTAAATCTTCTCGAGAAGCCGTGTTGTCCGCGGTCATGGATGACTTGGTGAAAGTGCTGGCTAACAAGTACTCAGACAACTTACACTTAACGATGATAACTTGACTAGTAATATAGATTACCTCCACCATAAAAATGAATGTCACCCTAATCAACCGTGTGAGTTTCCTTGGGTTGCTTCCTTAGTAGGGGGTAACATTGGATAGGTATTATTTGGTGAGTAGTTATAGTTGGTTCTGATACGCTATCTTATCCCCCTCTTTTAGCCGGATGTTGTAGCGAGTCTCTGTAGTTAGTTAGTGCAGCCCGCTGCCGCTTCTTTGCAATAATCCCTTCCTTTCCGTTGTACCCAAAGTATTTGTATCTTGTGATGATTGGTTACGCTTGTATCTTGTGAGTATGGGTTATCCACTTGCCAGTACTTAACCGTACTGACCCACGAATCCTTTTTCGTGGCTGCATATTCCACATTGCAGTCAACAGGTTTGAAGTCTGACGACGTTAGCTTGGGAATCCCTCTGGCTTGGCCTGGGCAGGGATTGGACGCCATCGGTTATCTTCAGGACTCTTAGTCCAATTTGTATCTTGTCCGTAGCCGGACGCTATGTTGTTTCTTCCGCCGTTATTTGGATCTTTGTATTGTATCAGTTGTATCCTTGACTCGTTTGAGTCATCTTGTATATAACTCCTCTGTTGTTGTTGTGGATTATTCGTGAACTGTTGTAATGTTATCAGAAGTGGCAACCTGAAATCGGTTATTATGTGGATTTTGGCGGGAATGCTGAAATCTGCATAGTGCCCGATCCCGGGGCGTCACATATTGTAATGCTACCTCACTTACTGCCACATCCTCAAGGTCTAACGAGGCATGAAGAGTCAAACCCATCTCGGACGCTTGTTTTTTGGCACTCACTACAGTCAATCCAAGTGCTGCCACAGCTGCTATGACCTCGGGGTGCTCTTCCGGACAGGCTTTCACTATGAGCGGGGGGGTCGATTGTTTATTCTGCATCCCGAGCTGGTCAACTTGTTTCCCGCTTTTTTTACTTTCTTCTTTCTCCTCCTTCAATATTTCTACTTTCCTACGAAGTTCACGTCCATAGTCGTCAGGCATATTCAGCTCGGCTTGGGACGGTGTCGTCAAAAAATCCTTAGCCCACTTCTTTTGCTTATCAGTGAATACTTGCTTGGGCTCAGGTTCTTTTATCGCCTTCTTATCCGCCTTCCATTTCTCATAATCAGCATCCGCGACCAATTTGGTTTCAGCTTCACTAAGTTCCCAAGGCCTTGGGAGGAGAGGCTTCAGTGATGGCTCCAGTACCGTTGTGGTCTTAGGTACATAAGGGTCCGGGTTAATATTCCAGGAGCAGGTTTCCTTTCTGTCCTCCTGCTTCTGCTTCTTCGCCGGAGGTGGATTGGGGGGAGGCGGCTGCTTACCCGCCGGAGGAGGATTGGGGGGCGGCAGCTGCTGACCCGCCGGAGATTGTGGATCGGGGGACGGCGTCGAATAGCGTGAAGGAGGTGTAGGTGAACCACCACCAGCACCACCACCGCCACCACCACCACCACCACCATCGGAGGGGGTAGGACTTGTTAGCCTTGGCGTCCCGCCTAGAAACACTATGTACTTCTTTTTCCATAGAATGATTTGGCGCTTGACATCTCGAAGTCACTACAACAAGAACCCCCCTTCAACAACGTATCGATGTGTTGTTATATGTCCCTATATGTGTTGCCAGGATCTACACCAACGGATTTGACATGCGTTGCCGTTGGTGGCGTTGCAAGGGTCTACAGCAATATATATACATGCGTTGGTAAAAGTCCCATAGACATGTTGCAAGACAGCAACAGATAGAGTTAGAGCCTAACAATACTTCATATACGTTGGTAGCTACCCGACAGAAAACAATTTTCAAACGGATAACAAATAATTGAAACAACAAGAAGCTTTGCTATATAGCATGCACAATTATTATGGCAATGCCAACATTGCGTAGGAGTCATAATATAGTGAACAAAAAGGTGTCATATATTAAATAAATTATGTTTCATTACAAAGAACATGATCCAAAGTTTACAATATTAGAAGCTATCTAGTAGTATCCCAATTCGGACCTTGCGATCAGCTTCTCGTTGATTCTACAGCATAACGTTTGAAACATTGACTTTGAAGAGGATATTCTAATTATCTTTAGTGGCCCCATTCTCAGACCTTGCAATAAACATCTCGGCAAGGCATCATCAATTTATCTTTCCAATCTGCAACAATATAGTGAGACAAGTAACTTACTAGTCAGGTGCAGTAAAAGTTAAACGGGGAGTACCTTACAGAATTTAAAAGAGGGGCACCAATCATTACTAGCTAAGTAAAAAAATAGTACTATGCAACATCTGACAAACATATTGATAATTATTTTCATATGAACAAACCGTCGAGTTTCAACTCAATCTTTGTGAACCGACGATGTCATATTTATCTTAATTGCTCTACTCGTGTAAAATCACACATTACCGTATACTAAATTAACAAAAATATAATTAGTGCGTACATACTGGGGAATATTGCTTATATACAACCAGGGAGAATAGTACAGAATAGGAAAAATCAAGAACCTCAATATTTCGTTTGTGGGAGCTATGTCAAACAAGCATAGAGGAATCATTTAGTCGGCTCCTCTTTGTGCAGAAGCTTCCCTAGATATGTATGGTACAGTTTTTCTCTAAAGAAAACACCCTTGTCGATCACCATGCCAAGTTATATTTAAAACAATCTGCCAAGAAAAGGAATTTTTTTTGCAAATAAAAGGAAAATATTTTAATCAGATCACTTTGTGTTTCTTTACACGTATATTCAAGAGATCAGAACCAATGTGCTGAATAATTCGGTACTACGTGTTGTACTCAATTTTGTACAAAAGGAACCCACTTCAGCAATACATAGGTAGCAGCGGTAAATAAGATGCACTGTTCAGACCAGAACACCAATATATACATGGTTGCAATAACAGAGTGGAGTTGAAATTAGTGATGTATATGGGGCTCTTCGTTTACTACAAAGTGTGGCAGAGAAGTCAATAAGGTTTCATAAGAGTAGTAAAGGCATCGATAGTAGTGCTGACCTGTTCCTCTAATGTATCTTCTTACGAGTGCAAAAAATTTCATTGGGTCTTCTAATGAACGATCTTCAAGGTCTTCTAATTGCTCTACTCGTGTAAAATCACACATTACCTCTAGTGTAATACCTTCAAGGTCTTTTAATGAACGATCTTTGACGACATGGTCATATTTAGGATATAAATATGACAGCATAATGGACCAGCTTGTGCTGAACGTCAGAAAGAAAATAAAAAACCTATAATACATGGCAAGAAACAATTTGTTAGGAAACAGGATGCAAATATTCTTCTCGAATTAACATAGCAAAATCAATAAAGCTAAGTAGCAACAGCTTGCGCACAGTGAACAAATAGAAAATTCACACATGCATGACTAGAACTGAAATACCTATAAAGGACATGCGGATGGTTGGTGTTGTCGTGATCTACAACACCATAAACTTAGTCAGATGTTCCAATACTAACAATACGGATGGCTAAGAACCAGAGGATCCAACTGAGACATGTATGCGTCACTATGCCAGCCCAGGCGATGGTGGACCGGGTACCAGGTGAGATCAACAAAGGGATACATGTGGTGGTGGATGATAAAAAAAAGATTGTAGCACGTACATACATGATGTTGGGTCGTTGTGGTGGCGGAGGTGGAGGACCACCTCGTTGTGGTGGCGGAGGTGGAGGACCACCTCGTTGTGGTGGCGGAGGTGGAGGACCACCTCGTTGTGGTGGCGGAGGTGGAGGACCACCTCGTAGCAGAGCTTGTGCTAGACTTCGCGGCCGGCGGCAGCCCGGAGTAGATGCGTTTGTGCCACTTCCATAAGAACCTGGCGCAGATCTGCAACTTAGATTGGTCGGCCCTCTAGAGCTCCTCGCCGCCGGCACAGATCCTGGCACCCGCTAGATCTACAAAGGTAATTGGACCATGTGCACAGCCCTAGGTAGTCCCCGAACCACATCGGCACCTCGAATTGCCGAAATAGGCTTTCGCCCCGCTATATTAATATAGCAACCACACGATACAACATTAACACCAATGATGGGGCAAACATCACACTCAATCCCAAAAGAAAAGAGAGAGAAAAAAGAAAGAAATGATGCCGACAACGACGGACCAACGAAAATGACTCGCAACCGCTGCGTCCTCTCCGGAGTATTCCCACCACTGCCCAAGCACCATGGATCGTCGCATACCAAACAACACCTCCAAGAAGGAAAGTGACGACGACGACACTGTTGTCCGGACATATCCTAGGGTTTCCCCGGTACGCTCCGAGAAGTGGAGAGGGGGTACCCCCGGCACCCTTCAAGAAGGGAGGGTGACACTTTGAAGCGTCACCGTGCCGGTGCCAAACCGGCAAGGATTTCTCCCGACCCCCAAACGACCACCCCCGGACGCTCCGTGGCGCTCCACCAACAAACGCCACCGCGGTCTAGTAGTCACCAACGCCGTCTCACCATGGCACACGTAGCAAGGCCGGCCAGCCCGAAATAAAGCAGCCGTAGACAAGGTCCGACAGTATCACAACCACGCGGGAGGGAACAACCTCCACCGCCAACGACGGGAGCCGACCGGACGTCACAACAAGAACACACCGAGCCAATGGAGCCGGAGAGCGGCAGCAGCGCGGCCACCTGGAGGGCGTCCTCCACCGCCATCTGCGGGTGCCGACCGGACACAATAGCGGGGACAGACCAGGCCAACAAGCCCGGCTGAGCCTCAAGGGCTCGTAAAGTTCCCGCCGTCGTGCTGCTGCACATATGCCGCCACCGCTACCCTCTTGATCGGCCCACAAGCTCATCCGGACCCAAACGGATCCGTGAAGCTCCCATCGCCACGCTGCAGCAGGGGTGGCGTCATCGCTGCCAACTTCGTCGTAAGCCGCTCAACAAGCAGGCCAAAGGCAACGAGGCAGACCCAGCCTGACCCGGATCGGGCCCAAAGGGCCTAGATCTGGGCATGCAGTACCAGAATTCCACCACCGTCGCCTTAGCCACCAATGGTAGGGCCACCGCCACCTATGCCATCCGCGCTGCACCCGGGGGATCCGGTCACCGCCGGACCATCGTCGCCAAGGAGCACCGCCTGGGCCAGGGCCGCCGTCCGCCACCACCGGTGCCACCCGGCCACGCGCACCGGCAACAGCGGGAGTGAAGGAAGGGGGGAGGATGGGCAAGATGCAAGGGGCGCGGCCCAGGACGCGGGAGGGCAAGGGGAGCGCCTCGAATTGTTTGATGGAGGGGAGGAGTTAGAAAACTGGTCGCAGATATTTGTGGAGTCCAAAGAGAAAAAAAAGGGGAGAATGTGGGTTCGGGGAGGAGGTTAATTTTTTTATTACTAGTATTAAAGATAGGAGGTTGGCTACTCGTGGGGGGGTGGGAGAGGTTGACCCACGACCCAACACATGTTGTCACCGTTGCTAGATATATGTTGCCATATGTATGTTGTCCTTGTAGTGAGTCTTCTCTCCCCTTCAGGTGTAGCTATGTCAATCTCCAGGTCCTCAAACACTTGGACTATGTCTTCCACCGTAACATGAGCATAGCCATATGCAATGGGGTTGTTGTGGTGGAGTGCTCCAGGTGTACACGGTAAAGCACTGCCGGTAGCTACCTTCGTGGAAACGTTCCCCATGGATAATGAAGATCACATTCTTTACATCATCCACGGGGTAGTGAGGCTCCGGTGCACGAATCTCGATCGTCGGTTCATTAGCACCTGCAGGCGGGGCATCCGTGGAAGCCACGCTGCTTCTCCGCTGCTGGCTTCCGAGATCCGCTTCATGATCTTCATGCGGCCCTGCAGCCGATCTTTCTTTTACTAGTCGATGCACGGTCTGCTTCAACTAACGGAGTATCGATGCAAACTTCGCCAAAAGATCTGCATCCCGGTCCGTCTTTCTCTTACGGCTTCTGTAACAGTACGGTTCATTGTCCTGGGAAAACCCTACTTTCCACGGAATTCTGGCTTTGCCTCGTACATGTCCTCCGTTTTCATCATTCCCGAGGGCTGTTGTCAGTGCGTATTTCTCTCTGTTGAACTTGATCAATCCCTCTTGAGCTTGGGTCATTGCGTCAATAAGGGCTTGGGTGGGAGCAAACTTTTTCTGCCAGGTGAACACACGCCCCTATCTCCGGGTCTAGCGATCCCGCATGCCCGTACCACCAGCTTTTGGCCCTTTCGTCCCATCCCTCTGTACCTAGAGGGATTCCTCGCACCCTCAGGCCCTCCTCCATCTTCTCCGACTTAGGCGCCACAAGGCGGTATCCTCCTAGCCCCATAACATGATGGTACTGTTTCTTATCCGCATTAACCTTGTCTTTTTTCGATATTTCCTTGAAATGCTCCGATTTCTTTTGCCTCACAAATTCTGGCCAATCATCTTTCAGTCTCTCATGTTGTCCAGTGAAATCCGGAGTCTTGCCCTTCTTGACATAGTCACGGGTTAAATTTTTCTTGAAGTTCGGAATGCTTCGGCCATCTTCTGAAGAGCGAACTCTTTGACGCGCCTCCTCCTCTCACGTCCACCCGGAACCTCGTTACCGAATTCATCGACTTTGTTGTATTCCGGAGGTAGAATGAAATGTACCATAAGCTTTCTCCAGCAATCCTTTTTCGTTCTCTTGTCGACAAAACTGAAACCAAGACGTGCCTTCTTTGGCTCCTTCCATTCCTGGACGGTGATCGGGACGTTGTCTCTAACAATGACTCCGCATTTGTTGATAAACTTTGTGGTGTGCTGTAGGGGCTTGCCAGTTTCACCGACTAATTCGACGGTATATGTTTATCCTTGTTTCATCATCTTGGATTTGCCACGCTTTGTCGTACTCGATCCGGCCGAGGGCTAAAATAAGAAAGAGAGTCACGCGCGTTAATGCATATGTATTCACATTTCAGTAAGTTTGTATCACGAGAGGCTCAATGTATATATATATACCTCGCGAGAGGTGGTTGGTCTTTGCAATTCGAGATCGTCGTTTGTCGACGGTTGACTTCCGTCGACAATGTCCGTTCCTTCACCTTCTTGATCATCGACAATGTCTGTTCCACCGTCAAGGTTCAGAAAAGAAGAGACTACATCCTCTTCTTGCTCATCTTCTGGGCCCGGCACATAAGGGATCTCGTTCTTTATGATACCCATTATATAACCTTCAGCCTCCGGATCCCTAAGCGGCAAGGCTCTATCGACCGCCATATGTCACTCCTGAAGACATGCATGTAGTAAAAAATAATTAAGTATAAAGGAGACTTAGCAAATATTGTCGTAGAAGGCTGGATCACCCTCTGGGTCTCGGTCTACCGATAACGAACAACACAGAAAAGAAGGAAAGCATTCAATACATGGTAACCGTGCAATGCGCAATATGTATGCATGATAAAACAATGCAAAGGATGTAAGCCGTAGGAGGGAAAACAGATTGCTAGGGTTTGGGGTGGAAGAACGATGACCACCGGAGGGGAAAAACCATACTTTAGAGGTGTGTCAAAGATTACTTGCTCAAATGACTTGGAGAACCCCATAGCTAGATTGCATTTGCTTTCCTGGTCATTTTGGTATATTACACTTACTATTCTGAATTTATTGAATTAAAACTTATTTTCATTATTTTAATGAATTTAATTCAAATTGTTTTGACTTTTTTTTGACTTAGAAAAAAACGAGTGCTGAAAAGAAAACTGCCAGCCCAGGAGCCCAGCCCAACTGCGCCATCAGCCCGCGCCCCTCTTCGCCAGCAGCCACCGCCCTGTCTCAAAAAAAAAGCCAGCAGCCTGCGCCCTTTCTCTCTGCCAGGTGGAACCCACCGGTGACGCGAGCGTGACGTCACCCTTCCTCTGTTCGCGTCGCTGACGGGTGGTCGCCGTCCTCACCGGAGTTCACCGGAGTTCGTGGTCGCCGTCCTCACCGGAGTTCACCGGTGTTCGTGTTCGTTCGTGGTCCGTATACGAGGGCGGCGCGAGGCCCCCGGGGGAACCTACCGGAGACGGCGGTGCGGGGCGGGGGCGGAGCAGGGCGGGCGCGGTGGAGAGAAGGGCGCGGGCGACGACGGCGACGGCGACGGCGCGGTCCTCTCTCTGTCTCTGCCGGGCGGAATCTGCGACGGCACACGGAGAAGACGAGCAGTAGGGCGGCGCGGGGAGATACAGAGGCGTTGGTCCTTTAGTCGCGGTTGGGGACACCAACCGCGACTAAAGGCACCCTCCGGGTACCCTCCGCGGGCCTTTAGTCGCGGTTGGTGTCTTCAACCGGGACTAAAGGGGTACCTTTAGTCGCGGTTGGTGTCACGAACCGCGACTAAAGGTTTTTTCGCGGCGTTTCTGTTCCCACGCGGAAAGAGCCTTTAGTCGTGGTTCGTGACACGAACCGCGACTAAAGGTGCTTTTTCAAATATTTTTCTTTTTCAAATCTTAAAAATACAAATAATATATCAGAAAATTCAGAAAATTAAACTAATTCTTTTTAAAATCTAAAAAATACAAATAATATATCAGAAAATTCAGAAAAATAAAACAACTTCATTTTAAAGTCTTAAAATACAAACAATATATAAAAAAAATCAGAAAAATAAAACTAATTCATTTTAAAATCTTAAAAATACAAATAATATATCAAAAAAATTCAGAAAAATAAAATTAATTCATTTTAAAATCTTAAAAATACAATCGTGAGACTTCACAATGGCTACTCGAACATTTTCCGGTAGATCTTCTGGACTGATTACATTCTCAGAGATTGCATTGAGGAATGCACATAGCTCTGTAACCGTGGTAGATCTTAAAAATACAATCGTGACAAGACATTCGACCACATCGTTATGTAACCGTGGTAGATCTTCTGGACTGATTACCTTCTGAGAGATTGCATTGAGGAATGCACATAGCTTCACAATGGCTACTCGAACATTTTTCAGTAGAAGCCCCCTCAAAGCAATCGGAAACAATTGCGTCATAATCACATGGCAGTCGTGAGACTTCAGGTTTTGGAACTTTTTGACCGCCATGTTTATTATTCCCTTTATATTCGACGAGAAGCCAGACATGACCTTCATACTGCTCAGGCATTAAAAAATGACCTTCTCTTCTTTGGTAAGAGCGTAGCTGGCACGACCTTGAAACCATTCCGGATGCCGGTCATATGGGTCTTTCAAAAGTTGCTGGTCCTGCCGTGCTTCCTTTGTATCATTTGTCTTCCCATACACGCCCAAGAAGCTTAGCAGGTTCACGCAAATATTCTTCGTAACATGCATCACGTCGATTTCAAAGCGAACATCTAGGACTTTCCAATATTGTAGCTCCCAAATTATCGATTTCTTCTTCCACATGGGTGCGTGCCCGTCAACTCCCAGCGGAACTGATTGTCCGCCAGGACCCTTTCCAAAGATGACTTTCAAATCCTTGACCATATCAAATATCTCAGCACCAGTACGTTCCGCAGGCTTCGGCCGGTGATCTGCCTCGCCGTTGAAATGCTTGCCTTTCTTTTTTATGTTATGATTTCGGGGAAGAAATCGACGATGACCCAGGTACACGTTCTTGCTACAATTATCCAAAAATACACTTTCAGTGTCATGTAACCAGTGCGTGCATGCTTTGTATCCCTTATTTGACTGTCCCGAAAGGTTACTGAGAGCAGGCCAATAGTTGATGGTTACAAAAAGCAACGCTCGTAGGTCAAATTCCTCTTCTTTGTGCTCATCCCACACACGTACACCAGGTCTGCCCCACAACTGTAAAAGTTCATCAACTAATGGCCTTAGGTAAACATCGATGTCATTGCCGGGTTGCTTCGGACCTTGGATGAGCACTGGCATCATAATGAACTTCCGTTTCATGCACAACCAAGGAGGAAGGTTGTAGATGCATAGAGTCATGGGCCAGGTGCTATGGCTGGAGCTCTGCTCGCCAAAAGGATTCATGCCATCAGTACTTAGACCAAATCTTATGTTCCTCGCGTCAGCTGCAAAATATTTGAACTCTCTGTCGATCTTTCTCCATTGCGTTCCATCAGCGGGGTGTCTCAACTCCCCGTCGGACTTACGGTCCTCTTTGTGCCATCGCAACAACTTGGCATGCTCTTTGTTCCTGAACAGACGTTTCAACCGTGGTATTATAGGAGCATACCACATCACCTTGGCGGGAACCATCTTCCTGGGTTTCTCGGAACTTCTAAACCTAGAGGGCAGAGAACCTTCTTTGCTTCGGACGTACTGGCGGGCAACTCGTTATTCTTCGAAAACATAGTCTTCAACATTTTCAGCAAATTTTCAAATGATGAGTCAGCTACACCTTCCCGTGCCTTCCATTTCAGCAAATCCAGTGTGTAGCCCAGCTTTTTCAGACTATTGTCGCATCCTGGGTACAACGACTTCATGTGATCCTCTAACATGCGATCCAAATTCTCCCTCTCCTTGTCAGTTTCGCAGCGTCTCCGTGCATCAGCAATGGTCCGACCAAGATCATCAGCGGGCTCATCATGTGCCTCTTCTTCACCTTCACCAAACCCTTCCCCTCCTTCAGCATCATCCTCCATGAAAGTATCACCGAAAGCCTCATGATAGTTGACATCGATATCATCCCCTTCTTCATCTTCTTCCTTTCTAACCCCTCTTTCTCCATGCTTGGTCGAACAATTATAGCTTGGCATGAAACTGTGTCGAAGCAGGTGCATGTGAACGACTCTTGAGGAGGAGTAACCCTTCTGATTCTTACATTCAGCACATGGACAGATAATAAAACCTCGATGCTTGTTCGCATTTGCCACTACGAGGAAATCTTTCAAACCCGTAGTGAACTCGCCGGAGAGTCGGTTACTGTACATCCATTGCCGATTCATCTGCATTATTATTACATAAAGTATATAATTAACCGTCATGCATTTGTTAAACTAACTAGCTAGAAATAATACAAATCATGAAAGGT
This sequence comes from Alopecurus myosuroides, assembly GCA_028641055.1. Classification (NCBI taxonomy): domain Eukaryota; kingdom Viridiplantae; phylum Streptophyta; class Magnoliopsida; order Poales; family Poaceae; genus Alopecurus; species Alopecurus myosuroides. Next base: position 310,542,352 of record CM054063.1, on the reverse strand, counting down.
TCAAGTTGCTAACCGCGATCGCGGAGGAAAAATAAATGACAAAGCTCAAGTGTGGCTCCGACACTTCATATCATGTGTGTTTCATGCTCTCGAGCATTTTATCGAACACCTTGTGTGCATAGAAGGAACCAATAGCAAACCCACCACCCCCTTGTGAACCAAAAGCATAGAAGTGGCACCAAATGTGGCTAAGTCCAGCGAGCTGAGTCCTATATAGGGATGGGCCTTTAGTCCCGGTTGGCCTGGACAACCGCGACTAAAGGCCTTCGGGCCAGCCTGAGGATCTTTAGTCCCGGTTGGCCAGGCCAACCGCGACTAAAGCCCCTCCCGTCCGCCAGCGGTGGACCGAGCGACTAAAGACCCCTTTGGTCGCGGTTCGATTATTTTGGGGACTAATGGGGGCGTATGGAAGTTTTCTACAAGTGAAGGTATTCGATGAAATTTCTAAGTTAGGAATTTCATTCGATTTATATCCAATTTGAGATCAAATAAAAGTATGATTTGTTGTTTTAGTATCGTCTCTGTCTTCACCGTCGTCGATCGCATGCGTCGTCCCCTAACCGGCACCACCTCGGTGAGCCTCATATTTATATTTTTTATAACGAAAATTAGTTTTATGTGATAGATGCATATAGTTATTACTTTATAACTTTTTGTATGTATACTGTCATGGTTTTGATATCCGTCCACGTCGGCCCTCGCCCGGTCTATGATTCTGATGTGGTATACTTTTATGACTATTCTGTTTTATTACATTTTATGACAATTATGCCGACCAACTTGACACACATATTATATCTAGGAGGTAGTTGAACCGGAAATTCCAACCGACCCTCTTGTGAAGCAAAATTGAAAACAAGTGAAGATCTTCGTCTGCAATGCCTAGAAGAGAAGATGAAATTGGAGTTGAAGCTTGCCGACGTTGTCGATGATCACCATATCAAGACGGCTGCAAAGCGCTTGAATATTAAAAATATTAGAAAATATGCCATGAATCAACAGGCTTGGAATCATTATGTCGTTGGTTCAATATTTATCTTAATTGCGATTTTGATCGCAATTTTTGTTGGATTAATTTTTTTTAGATAGTTGTATGTTAGTTTTAGTGTATGTTTTATGAGAAATATATGTATTACATTTGGTGAGTACTTTAATTTTATTTTAATGTGATGAATTTGAATATTAATTAATATGGTCACTCATCAATTCATGAAGTACTGTAATTAACGGTTATTGATATACTTATATAACGCAGATAAACTGACAATGGATGTACGGTGATAGACGCCTTCCTGAGTTCATTACTGGCATGCATAATTTTCTTCATGTTGCTGACACAACCAGGCGGTTGAACGGTTTCATTTGTTGTCCATGTAGTGCATCAGAATATGATGGATTACTCTATCTGAAAAACATTCACGTCCACCTGCTTGAGAACGGCTTCATGCCCGGCAATAATTGTTGTACCTTGCACGAAGAAACATGGCTTATAATGGAAGACAACGAAGAAGAGGATAATGAAAAATATCCTATGTTTACTGGACATGGTGATAGGACAATGTGGGAGACGAAGACGAAGAAGATCTCTTTTTTGATGAGGCCGATGACGATTTAGGTCGGGCCATTCTTGATGCGAAGATAAACTGCGGAAGTGAAAACGAGAACTTAAAGTTGGAAAGAATGTTAGAGGATCACAACAAATTGTTGTACCCAAATTACGAAGATGGCCAGAAAAAGTTGGGGTACCACACTGCAATTGCAACAATGGAAGGCAGAGAGTGGTATAGCTGACAAGAATTTTGAAAAGCTGCTGAAAATAATAAAGAAGAGGCTTCCAGAGGAGAACGTATTGCCATCTAGTACGTACGAAGCAAAGAAGGTTGTCTGCCCTCTACGATTAGAGGTGTAGAAGATATATGCTCGCGTCATTGACTGCATACTCTACCGTGGTGAGCAGTACGAGAATTTGAATGTATGTCGGGTATGCGGTGCATTGCGGTATAAGATCAGTCGAGATGACCCTGGTGATGTTCAGGGCGAGCCACGCCCCAGAAAGAGTGTTCCTGCCAAACTGATGTGGTGTGCTCCTATAATACCACGGTTGAAACGTTTGTTCCAATATAAAGAGCATGCCAAATTCTTGCGATGACACAACGAATACTGTAAGAAAGATGCGATGCTAAACACCCCGCTGACGGGTCATAGTGGAGAAAAATCGACAGAGAGTTCAAGACATTTTAAGATGACGCGAGGATTAAATTCTACAGATTAGCTGTAGCAAAAAAAAATTGTACAGATTAACAATTTCTTCCGACTCAGCTTGTTGCTTAGCCTGGGTGCCGGCGAGACCCGCGAGCTGCTGGCGCCGGCGAGACCTATGAGTTGCTGGGCGGAGATTGGTAGCAAATCTTTTCCTCATGTGCGCACGTACTCACATCAAGTTTGGCTCGGCCTCCAATTCCAATTCCTCATCGGAGATTAAGCAACGCGTTAGGGCAGGCCATGGAGTCATCAAACCTGCGAGCTTTTTTCGTCGTGAAGTGTCGGCCTGGTGCATCGGGTCACTGCATCCCTTCCCAAATCATTCACTACGCCCCCCTCCCTCGCCAGTTCTTGCTGCCGCCGCACCAGTAAGACAACGGCCGGAGCCGGCTTTTGGTGGCGCAGAGAGTTGGCCGCCGTGTAGGTCGTCGGTGGAGAGCCGACTCTACGGGTCGAAAAGAGGAGGACCTCGTTTGGGAGGCGTCGACCGTAGCTTGGAGGGAGGACGACAGAGGGCAGCACGATGTTGCATCTGTGGTTGCCAGGCGGAGCACCAAGAAGGCTCACGCGTCGGGAGCGATAGGATAGCGATGTGGTTTCCCTAATTTTCCTTAACCAATTCGGAACCATGTGATTCCACCGAATTGGTAGAACCACCCAATTCCGGATCTGGACGGAATATTCCATTCCTAGGAACGAGTAGATTTTTGTTCGACTTTCAACTAAACACGGGAATTAGGCTCGGGAGTAGGTCTGTCCCATTACATTATACTTGATGACTCGAACCAAATGCACCCTAAGGTAGTCAGCGGATTAAAACAAGCATACCCTGATCCCCAATCCTCTGTAGCCTAGTGTGGCTGATGTTTTCACCAAAATGTCGGTCAAAGCATCTGCTTCTTGTCTAATCCAAGGTCTCCTCCCTCAGGTTATTCCTCGTGGTGTTATAAATTTAAAATATGCCAATGGTACTATCCTTTTCCTACAGGCAGATCTAGTCTATGCTAGGAACCTTAAATGGTTGTTGTCCTGTTTTGAATTATGTCTGGTATGAGAATCAACTATCATAAAATAGACTTGATGTCTACCCATGTGGCTCCTGAGGATGTCTCTCTGTTTGCCCAAGTCTTTTGCTGTCAGGTTTCAATTTTTCCCTGCAAATACCTTGGGGTACCTCTCCATTTTTTAAAACTAAGGAAAGAGGACCTACAGCCTATTATTGATAAAACCTTTACAAGATTTGTTGGCTGGAGCGGCAAACTTTTGAATTATCAGAGTAGATTGTTCTTACTCAAAGCTTGTATATCTAGTATTCCCATGTACCTCCTTTTAGTTATAAAATTTCCCAAATGGGCTATTAAAATGATAAACACTCAGATGTCTCACTTTTTGTGGAGTAACTCAGAGTATAACAGGAAATACCATCTTGCTAATTGGGATTTAGTCACTATGAAGAAGGATTTTGGGGGTGTTGCGGTCCAGAACCTAACATACTTCAATGTATGCGTGTTGTCTTTTTGGATCAAGAGGTATCATAATAATGCCTGCTGTCAGCTCCCCCTTTTGTAAAGGAGTGATGTGGGCAGAAAGAGCTGCAAAATGTGGTTTTAGATGAAAATAGGTAATGGTAGGAAGGTTGGATTTTGGAATGACGTTTGGATTGGCAACTACACCTTGGCTACTTGATATTAGGAAGGTGTCAAAAGATCACGAGATAACGGTTGCCCAAGCTGTTCAGGACAGTGAGCATAGACTGACATTTAGGAGAAATATGTCTCGTGAAGGCTTCCAGCGAGGTCTTGAGCTTTGTCAGCTGGTTAGCACTGTCCCTCTCTCTGATAAGGAGGACACCCTGTCGAATCCCTGACTCAACAAATCCCTTCGGTGAACCTATCGGTTTCGATTCGGAGAACCCATGAGCGCTGGTGGAATCGTCGGCTAGACAGGGGCGAGATTTACCCAGGTTCGGGGCCCTCGAAGAGGTAAAACCCTTACTCCTGCCTCTTGTCGATCTGTATTGATGATTAGATCGGTTACAAAGTGCTCGAATCGAGAGTAGATCTCGAGTTTCAAGGCTTTTGGGTCGTGCGGTATTGCTTGGTCCTCTCTCGGGGGCTCTCTTGGCCTTATATAGGCGGCCAGGTCTCGAGTTCTATCCGGAGAGGACTTGAACCCTAGCTAGGTCGGTTACATGTTTCCTAACTTAATCCGCAAGTTTAGTGCGGGTGGGCTTCACGCGGGCCTTCTGGAGTATTCCAACGGCTCCTCTTCTTGGGCCTTCACCTTGGGCCTGAGAGGGGGTGTCCTTATGCGCAGGATCCAGAATCCATATATTCGTCACACCCCCATATGGATGTTCCACTCATCGTAAATGATCGTGCTGTGATTCTTGTCCAGCTGTCTGGAAACTAAGAACTCCACGAATCCATGTCTTTCTCTGGCTCCTGGCAAACAAAAAGCTCCTGACAAGGGATAACCTAGCTAAGTATAGGCATGTGCCTGATAATTCTAATGTGTTATGCTCTAAGCCTGAGACAAGCCATCATCTGTGTTTTTGATTGTTTTGTAGCAAAATTGGTTTGGCATGTGGTCTCCCAGTTACTTTGGGTGGGAGTTGGTAATGACTTCGAATCAATAGCGAGATGGTGGCTTAGAGAAAATAATAATTCTCATATCAATGTAGTCTGTACTGCTGTGATTTTGTCCTTATGTAAGTTATGTAACAATATGTGCTTTCAGGGAAGCTTTGGCCCGGTGTTCGCGACGTATGGAGGAGAGCAATCCTTGAGCTTGAGAAATGGAGCAAGCGGCCCCGCCTTAATCATCATCGACCGGATCATTCTGATGCTGAATAAGCTCAGAGGTGAGCTTTTGCGCAACACCTGGCGCTAGCACCCTGTCCCTGGAACAGCGACGCTCTGTCTCAATCTCCAGAAGAAGCTCAGGAAGCCACTTGCATGTGTTTGCTGCCGGCCTTCGCCTTCAACTTCCATTAGCTTCTTACTCGTCCAGTAGTGTGCTTTAGTGGTTTGGGCTTTATCGCTGTATACTATTCTTCGGGGTCGTCCTTCTTTTATGTAGGTGGTTTCAGAACCAGTTTCTACTCTCTGGCTCACACATGCAGTGTGTCCTGAATGCTGTAAAATGTTCGCCATGGTTGCGATTTCTATGAAAAAAGGTTCTCAGGCTTTGTCACCCCATACGGTCGTAATTGCGCACCATGAACTTAAATCAGGGCCAACGTAATTATTTCAGAGACTAGAATGTGAGACGGAAAATACAAAAGGCGTGTGCAATTTCCACCAACAGATTTCGGTCCGAATCTCACAACATTGGATGGCATAGATAGTACCGGGGGCCAACTTACGTGTGGACGTGCATTTCCGACAAGAGATGTCCGAGGGAACACCTAACGAAATGAGCCATCCCCTCTGCGAAGCTCAGAAAAATATCACATGTGCCTTCGAGAGAGACACGTCTTGGTTTTGGGCCTTGGCAATGTTTCCTCTCCTTTATTGACTAATTTTATACTAGTTTTGTTCACTAAATATACAACCCCGTTGGAGATTTCCTATGAGTCTAAGATTCATAATAATGCGACTCCCTTACTACACTACATGAATGGGCTACTGTGCCGACGGCCAAAATCAATGCCGACGGCAATTTGCCGGGGCCGTCGGCATAGACCCAATAAGGGAATCCCAAATAGCGAAAAAAATTGAGCTATACCGACGGCAATGTCGTGGGCCATTTTTTTTTGAGCTACGCCAACGGCATAGACCCGAAGAGGGAATCCCAAATTGCGAAAAAAAATTGAGCTATGCCGACGGCAAAACCGTCGGCCTAGCCAAGCTCAAATTTTATTTTTGACTTAATAACAGTTTTGATCATAACTTTTGTATTCGACCTCGGATTTTGATGTTCTTTAGCTCGTTTCGAAAAGGAGAAACATATCTAAATTATCATGAATATTGTTAAGGCTACATTCATAGAAAAAATATGAGAACGAATGGAACTAACAATAATGGGATAACGGTTTCATCTGAGAGGGTTGTGGGCGTGTGAATCCAACCAAAATCTAGGTGGTACCGTACCAAGTGTGTACAACTGTGTTTTGGGTTGTATATGTCCAGTATTCTACTTTGTATGTTAAGGGTTTCACCGTCTTTTTTTTTTATTTTTTTTGTTTTTTTATGCCTATTTCAAATTGAAGTCAAGACGGCGGGCATGACCGTTCGTAGCTAGGGCTTAAATATTGAGACACTCTTGGTGTATCTCTGATGAAATAATTATTTGTCTACCTAAAAATAAATTTTTCCGAAAAATCATGAGCAAACTACGAGACAGTTGTAGTTCAAATTTAACTCGTTTCCCTCTGAATCGGCAGAAACTTATGTTATTGAAATGAGATCGATGGAAACCTTTTCAGAGGCAACAATTTGGTTATTTGTGCATATAACATGGTCTAGTATTTTCAAAAAATACAGCTCCCAAGTTTTGCAACATATTTGTGGTTGGTGCTTCACAAAAAAAGCCATTTTTCACACTCGGAAAATGGTTTTTTATTCAATGAAAAGGAAAAACTTTCTCCTTGAACATTGTCTGTGCTTCCAATATGCATGTTTGTGTGGAATATGGGCACATTTAAACAAACTATGCCATGAATTTGGCCATAACACCGGTCACTTGGCCCGAAACCCTAGAATGTTCGTAGGAGATAGCTCATTTATGTGAACATATTTTCAACAGAACTATCGTATTCCAAGTTTAGTATTTTTGGTGGATACTAGGACTTACATAATGACACCTGATGGTGCAGATCTTGAAATCGTTGGGAGACCCCAAGAGGAGGGTGTGATGAGCACAGCGGTAGGAGTTTCCCCCTTAGTTAAGAACCAAGGTTATCAATCCAGTAGGACAAAAATGATCCTCGAAAGGTTATGCCACTGACGGTGGTGGTGGCGCCTCACCAGTGTCACCAACAACGCGGAACCTGCACACAACACAACCAAAATACTTTGTCCCAACGGTACAGTGAGGTTGTCAATCTCAACGGTCTTGCTGAGAAGAAAGATTAGACGTATATTGTGAAAAATGGTGTATGCTTGCAGTAAGTAAAGAAAATCAGGAAATTGTAGAGGTTTGTTTAAAAGTGTAGGAAAATGGACCGGGGTTCATAGGTTCACTAGTGGTGTCTCTCCATAAAAGATAGCATGTTGGGTGAACAAATTACAGCTAGGCAATTGACAAATAAAGGTTGCACCTTCATGACATGAAGACTACTATGATATTTAGTGTGGGTATTACAACAATATATATAGACCGTAATCCAACTGCATCTATGACTAATAATCCACCATCAGGTTATCATCCGAACCCCCTTTGGTATTAAGTTGCAAGCAACAGATAATTGCATTAAACAATGTGTGTAATGTAAGCAATGATTGTACAAGCGGACGCTCACACCACTGTTTTCTCCCTAGTGGCAACATCACATTCTTCCCCGTCACGTTTCTGTCACTCGAGCACAGGCGAAAAGGAGACATGAACCCACTATCGAGCATAAATACTCCCTCTTGGAGTCACTAGCAACTACTTGGCTAGAGCAACCACTAGCAGCGGAAAGCATGCAAGATCACAAATAACATATGCGATAAAGACTATAATCAACTTGGCATAAGTTCAATATTCATCGGATCCCAGCAAACACAACATATAGAATTACATAAGATCAATCTCGATCATGATAGGCAGCTCACGAGATCTAAACATGGAGGCATATGAGGAGAAGACAACCATCTAGCTACTACTATGGACCCGTAGTCCAAGGATGAACTACTCACACAACACTTCGGAGTCAGGCATGGTGATGGAGAAGCCTCTGGTGATGATCTCCTCTCCGCAGGGTGCCGGGAGACAGCTTCAGAACCCCCTGATCTAGGGTTGACGACGACGACGGCTGCAGAAATTTTCGGGGATCTTTGAACATGTGTCTAGGGTTTTCTATCGGATGGGAATATATAAGCGAAAGGGCAAAGGCGGTGGAGCTCTAGGGTCCCCACACCACCACCTGACGCGGCCAGGGGGAGGGCGCGCCACCCCACGGTGTGGCCCCCTGGTGCCCGTCTTCGACTCCTCTTCGGTCTTCTGGATGCTTCTGGGGAAAATAGGCACTTTGGGATTTGTGGGGTCCAATTCCGAGAATATTTCGAGAACAACTTTTCTGAGATAAAAAACAGCAGAAAACAGGGAACTAGGACTTGGCATCTTGTTAATAGGTTAGTCCCGGAAAACGTGTAAAAATTCTATAAAGAAGGGAGAAAACATGTAGAAATTTGTATAATATTATCATGGAGACGTATCAACACCACCCGAAGGTCTTACATCATATTGGGTTTTTTAAATTTTCTGAATTTTCTAAGCCGATTTCACGAAAAAGTGAAGACAACGGGCATGACCGTTCGTAGCTAGAGCTTGAATATTGAGAAACTCTTCATGTATCTCTGATTAAATAGGTCGTTGTGTACCTACAAATGATTTTTTTCCAAAAATCATGAGCAAACTACGAGGCACATATGGTTCAAATTTGACCCGTTTCCAACTGAATCGGTAGGAACTTGTGTTTTTTAAAAGAGGTGGATGGAAACCTTTTCAGAGGCAAAAATTTCGTTATTTGTGCATATAACATGGTCTAGTATTTTCCAAAAAATACAGATCCAAAGTTTTGCAACATATTTGTGGTTGGTGCTTCACAAAAAAGCCATTTTTGACATTCAGAAAATATAAAATGGTTTTTTTATTCAGTGAAAAGGAAAACTTTCTCCATGAACATTGTTTGTGCTTCCAATATGCATGTTTGTGTGGAATATGGGCACATTTAGACAAACTATACCATGGATTAGGCCATAACACCCGTTATTTGGCCCGAAACCCTATAATGTTCGTAAGGGATATCTCATTATGTGAACATATTTTCAACACAAATGTCATATTCCAAGTTTATCATTTTTGGTGGATACTAGGACGTATATAATGACACCACGCGAAGGTCTTGCATCATTTTGGTTTTTTTTTTATTTTCTGGAATTTTCTAAGCCGGTTTCACGAAAAAGTCAAGATGGCGGGGATGACCGTTCGTAGCTAGGGCTTAAATATTGAGAAACGCTTGGTGTATCTTTGATTAAATAGGTAGTTGTGTACCTAAAAATGATTTTTAAAACTACGAGGCACTTGTAGTTCAAATTTGACCCGGCTGAATCGGCTGAAAATTGTCTTTTTAAAAAGAGGTGGAGGGAAACATTTTCAGAGGAAACAATTTGGTTATTTGTGCATATAACATGGTCTGTTACTTTAAAAAAAATACAGCTTCCAAGTTTTGCTACATATTTGTGGTTGGTGCTTCACAAAAAAAGACATTTTCACACTCAGAAAATGGAAAATGGTTTTTTTATTCAATGAAAATGATAACTTTCTCCATGAACATTGTTCGTACTTACAATATGCATGTTTGTGGAATATGGGCACATTCAAACAAACTATGCCATTTTTTTTGGCCATAACACTTGTCATTTGGCCCGAAACCCTAAAATGTTCGTAGGAGATAGCTCATTTATGTGAACATATTTTCAACATAATTGTCGTATTCCAAATTTATTATTTTTGGTGGATACTAGGACATACATAATGACACCACGCGAAGTTCTTGCATCATTTTGGGGGGTTTTTAAATTTTTTGGAATTTTTAAAGCCGGTTTCACGAAGAAGTCAACACGGCGGGCATGACAGTTCGTAGCTAGGGGTTAAATATTGAGAAAATCCATGTGTATCTCTAACGAAATAGGTAGTTGTGTATCTAAACATCCATGTGTATCTCTAACGAAATCTTGAGCAAACTACGAGAAAACTATAGTTCAAATTTGACATGTTTTCTGCTGCCAGCATGACTATTCATCAAAAGAGTTCAAATTTTCTAAAACTATCTATGCTTCTATGATATGGATGTAATATTTGAATTCCTCTCATTTTTCTAATATACTTAGTATTTTATTTACCAAATTTCTATTTACGGATTTAACGATATGAATTATTCCATATTAAATAATTTATTAAAAAAATAAAGTAATTTCTAACATTGTATTGTTATTTTTCAATAATGATCATTGTATAATCATTGTTATTTATTCAAATATTTTTTGAAATTTAAACAATAGAAAAGTTTAACATCATTCCCCACAGGTTAATTTGATTGATATGATAGTAATATTAGTAAGTTCTAACATTTCATTTGGAATCTAGTTTAGAAGAAACTCAAAGATTAAGCGTGCTTGGGCTGTAGAAATTTTAGTATGGGTGACCGAACGGGAAGTTTGACTAAGTTAAGTATGTTGACCATATTAATTGTGTAATTAGAGATTAAATGTGGCTAAGTGCAAAATCACGGAATAGAATTTAAAAAAGTTCAAACAATTAAATTAAAAAATTGGATTTATTTTTTGAATTTTTTTCCATTTATTTTGAAAATATTATGCCGACCGTTTTGCCGTCGGCGTAGGGAGAGCTATGCCGACGGCAAAGTCATCAGCTTAGCCAACGCCAACGGCAATTTGGCATATGCCCACGCGTCCTTACGCCAACGGCCATATCCCGACGGCAGCCGTCAGCACAGCCTGTGCTGACAGCATTTTAGCCTATGCCGACGGCCAAAAGCCGTCGGCGTATTCGCTCATTCCTGTAGTGCTACCGAACAAGGTGCAGACTCGAGCCGTATCCTTGTCGGGAGCTTACCGTGGATAGATAAATCATGCATGCTGATTGTTGAAGGTCATTCTGAATCTGTTTCTTTCCGGTGACAGACCTGAACTTGTATGCAGTTGGTGTTAGGAATTTAGCCAATTTACAGATTAACTTAATCCAAATATAAACCATAAGCATGACATAAACATACTGATAATGTACCATGTTTCTGCCTACTTGATTCATAGTAGATACATCTACGCAAACTACTAGTATTGCAGACATAGAAATAATAAGAACATGGCTAAAGGCGTTATACCCTGCGGTCGGCCAGTTGGCAGTAGCCGTAGCAGAGGCGGCAGCCGCGGCGGCGGCAGCAGCAGCGGTGGCGGCCTCAGCAGCAGTGGCGGACTCGGTGGCAGCAGTGGCGGCAGAAACAGCTCGTTCGGCCTCGGTGGCCATGTTGACGATGAGTACGATGCGGTAGTAGTCGAAGTAGATGTACGGCAGCGAGCAGTCACGTAGGAGACGCTCCCCCAAAAACCTAATCGCCCCTCTTCCCGTACAGGATCTGGAGAGGCGGTGTTTCGGAGGCCTGCTCTCCCTTCGGCCGTGTACGCGGTAGACGGGATGTGATCACCGGTGACAGCAACAGAGACAAGAACGACAATGGGCGCAGAGCGTATGAGTTGTGTGTCTTTGTGTCCGCCCTGCGCCCTCAATATATAGGCATGGCCGGGTAGGAGAACTGTCAGCTCACAAATTAATTTGGCATTTGCTACAGCCGTTACCACGTAATCAATGTGCTGTTTTACTGCACGCGGTTACCACGTGATCAATGCGGCGTTTTACTGCGCGCGGCTGTTACCAAAATATTATTGGCGTGTCGGTTGACTCTCTGTTTCCAACTGCCAAACTAAAGGCATCGTCTCGGCTCATTCCCGCAACCCGCGGCGCGTCGTGACGAGGCGAGGCGTGGCGAGGCGGGCGGCGGAGGAGGAGGAGCGCGCGTGTGGAACACCTCCACAACTCCTCTCTCTTCATACCAACTCACACTAGTGGGGATAGAGCTCACCTTATAAACTGGTGCAAAACTCTCCCAACTAGCAAAATGGGACTAAACTCCCACCACTTGCTATGGCAGCATGGGCCTTAGGGATTAAATAGAAATTGCCTAATGGGCCTGCAAGCCCATCCAGATTTCAGCAATCCCCCACCAGATCCCGAAGACCCATGGTTGTGAAGGCTCAAAAAGTTCTGGAAGCCAGCAATCTGGCCCTTGGGATTTGTCAATCCAAGGCTTCTGCCCAGGCGGAGAAGGACCAGTCCAGCATTCAGGGCTTGGAAGCTGCTCTAAACCTGCGCCAGGAGGAAGGCTCCGAAATTGACAAACTTGTCGGTAAGTTTTATTCTGCTTTTACCATTTTCTGCGTTTGCTTTGTTTCTCTGCTTTTTTACTTAACCCTCTTGGTTGTTTTTTGCTGAAAAACAGGAGATAGCCCAGATCTTTCTCGGATTGATAGAATCCGAGCTTTTGGGAAGACCTGGACTTCGATCAGAGTTGCTTGCATGCAACTGATCAACAAGTTCCTTCCCTCAAGGAATGGGTAGTTCTCGGAAGTTGAAAAACTTCCGGGTGCTATCATGGAGGTGGCGAAGTCCAGGGAATCCATCCTTCGCTCCGCTGCACGGGGTGGTGCACGCATGGCACTCGGCCTTATGCGTATGCACTACCCTGGTGCAAAGTCTTGGCGCGTGGCGTCCGGTGTCCCTCAAGGATACACGGAAACTCAGCGAAATACAATCTTTGATGAAATCAAAGGCCATGCCACCCAGATTGCTTCCATGGTGAATATCTCAGTCACTTATCCGGAAGAGGAGGTCCCTGCAGCACCCGAGGATGACAGCAGCGAGGAGGAGTCGGATGCTTGAAGGGCTTCCTTAAACCTGGATAGTGAAAATAAACAATAGGAGCATTACTATTCTTTTACAATGTAATTCAAATTGTAATGCTTCTATTTTTTTGTATGAATGAGAACTCCGCCTTTTGCAGTCTTAATTATGAAATTCTTTGCAAGGTTTTCGGATTTTACTATTCCTTTATCTTCTAAGTTCTCTGGCATATATGTTTTAACTGTCCTTAGTGTTTGAAATGGCTCAAATAGCAATATGAAGCGTCATGCCGAGTAACTGGGTGTAACCAATCAGTTTAAACTCGGAAACATGGATCAAGCTAAGGGCATTTTTACTAACTAGCTCCAGTAACCCAACACATACGCAATCAGATAATGCTTAGAGAAGTAAGGAATTTTTTAAATGAAACTTGGGCACGCAGGCAATTCAAGTTTCCTTTAGCCGTTCAAGCAGGCTGAAAATCATTCAGTTTTTTTAACGCCGAGTACGCAGGAACAATTCGGGTTAACATTGAGTGTTTTGTAAGATCATTGGGAAATAGATGAGGCGGAATCATGCTTTATACTATATTGAATTTGTAAAACATGGATATCAGAATTCCGACAACTTTATTTCATGATCTCAAAAGATGTTTACATAGAAATTGAACTAAGTACGGAAGGGACATAACTGCTAGATACTCCCGGGCTTTCGCTGTCCACTTGACTTTGTCGGATTTCTTCAGCAACTTGTAGAGTGGTAAGGCTTTATCCCCCAGCCGACTAATAAATCTGCTGACGGCAGCGGCGGAACCCGTCAATCTTTGGACATCTTTCACGCACGTAGGCTTCGAGATGTTCAAGATGGCTTTGATCTTTTCCGGGTTAACTTCTATTCCTCTGTGAGAAACGATGAAACCCAGAAGTTTTCCTGAGGGAACCCCGAATACACACTTAGATGGATTTAACTTCATCTTGTAAGTGCGCAAGTTTTCGGAAGATTCTCGCAAATCCTCAAGGAGTGTATCTTTTTCGTTGGTTACGACAGCAATATCATTCACATAAACATGGACGTGTTTGCCAATCTGACTATGCAAACAACATTGCATGCAACGCTGGTAAGTTGCACATGCATTCTTCAGGCCAAATGGCATAGTTACGTAATAGTACGTCCCGTACGGGGTTATGAAAGAAGTCTTAATTTGATCTTCCTTTTTCATGCGTATTTGGTGGTACCCGGAGTATGCATCCAAAAAGCACAAAAGCTCAGAGTCTGTAGTGGCATCTATTATTTGATCGATTCGCGGTAACGCGAACCTATCTTTCGGACACAATTCGTTCAAGCCTGTGTAATCTATACACATTCTAAGAGCAGTAGTGTCTTTCTTCGGTACTAATACCGGATTTGCAGACCATTCAGTGTGGATTACTTCCTTGATGAAATCCGCTGCTAAAAGCCGGATAATTTCCTTGCCAATAGCCTTCGTCTTCTTCCGTCAAATCGACGGAGACCTTGTTTGACGGGTTTTGATCCTAGAATCACCTTGAGTTGGTGCTCAGCAAGTTCCCTGGATACGCCTGGCATGTCAGCTGGACACCAGGCAAAAATATCCCAGTTCTCATAGAGGAACTTGATGAGCTCGCCTTCCTATTTGTCGGTCATCCCAGTCCCTACGAAGACAAATTTTGTCGGATCTTTGGGATCTAAGATTACCTGTCTTGTATTCTCGGACACCTTGAAGCTGTCTGTTGGCTTCCGGATTTCTTCTCCTGCCGACATTTCTGTCGGCGACACCTCCTTGGCCAATTCCTTCAGTTCTTCCTTTGCTATGACTCTCTGAGCTCAAAGGGCGTTTTCTTTCTCCAGCTCGTTTGCCAGCTTGAAGTCACCAGCTATGGTGATTACTCCTCCTTTGGGTCCTGGCATCTTCAGCTTGTTATAGATATAACAGGATCTTGCCATGAATTTGGCGAAAGCTGGACGTCCGAGTATTGCGTGATACACGCTTTCGAACGGCACTACTTCGAAGGATACTTTTTCCTGCCGGAAGTGATCTTTATCTCCGAAGGTGACATCTAGGGAAATTTCTCCTAGGGATCGTGCTTGTCTGCCAGGAACAATGCCATGGAAGCGTATGTTGCTGTAATTGAGCTGGGACTCGGAGATCTTCAGATGCTTCAGTGTATCTAGGTACATTATGTTAATGCTGGATCCTCCATCCATCAGCACTCTTCTTAGCCTAGTGTTCTGGACAATAGGGCTTACGACAAGAGCTTGTGGGCGGGTTTCAGGGATATTCCTGGGATGATAAGACTGATCCCAGGTGATTGGTGTGTTGGAGTACTTCAAGAATTTCGGGGTTGCCGGAACAACCGCGTTTATTTCTCGAAGTGTTCTTTTGGCCACCTTTGCTGACGGAGTAGCTAGGAATGTTAGCATTGCTTCTCCATCAACTCTCGGAAATTTGGGTTCGCCCTTTCGCTGTTGTTCCTGGATTTTTTCATCAGTGTCCGATTCACTGTCTTCTTTGTCAGCTTCCGGCTTTTGTTTGGCGGGTTTCCTTTTGGAACCCTTCCCCTTATTTCCGGATCCTGCACTGCCTTTCATGTGCTTATTCAGCCGGCATTGCGCGTTTGTATGGGTGGGTTTCCCAAATTGTGAATGGTGGACACAGGGTTCCGACTTAATCCTCTCCCACTCCTCTGGAGAGTAGTTGATTGGATCTGGACTGCGTCCTTTCCACTTATTCCCTTTTTCACTTCCAAAGGCTATGTTGACCTCTTTAGGTTTTGTCGTTGTTTCTAGAGTTCCTTTTTTGTCAGAACGAGGAGTTTTCTTGGCAAGTATCAGTGATTCGATATTGCCTCCTCTTGCTCTGATATCGTCTTCTGCTGCAGCATGTTCGTTGGCGGTTGTAAGCATAGATCCGAGATCTTTGTGTTGTTTGGAACCAACCATGAACGGTACGAGTCCGGGTTTTAGGCCATTGACGAAAGCATGCATTGCTTGTACATCAGTTACTCCAGAACAACTATTCTTCATTGCCGTCCATCTAGAGATGAAATCCACGTATGGTTCATCCTCAAATTGGGTGCAACGGTTCAGCTGGTTGATGCTGTTCGGGCGTTTGTACGTTCCCCGGAAATGCTCAGTGAATACTCTAGCCATATCATCCCAGCTGTCGACAGTTCTTGATGGTAATCCATTGATCCAATCTCTGGCTCCGTCCAGTAACATTAGTGGAAGAAACTTGACAGCTTCCAAGTCTGTCCCATTGTTGATCTGGACGGCTATATAGTAGTCTGAGAGCCAGGTATCCGGGTTTGTGCTGCCGGTATATTTCTGGTACGTTGGACCGACCTTGGCAAAGCCAGAGTGCAGGGTTATCCTTCGGATCCTGTCAGTGAAACACTTAGGACCAAAGTATAGATCATCCTTTTCCGCTCTGTCAATGTGTGCAGAATATCTTCCGGCTGAATGGACAGAAGGGGATCTACTCCTTTCTTTTCCATTGTTGCGCGGACGCGCTTTTCCGGGGTTGTCTCTATCTCTTCCGTGATCACGCCCTTTTGGATTAGGCGGAGTTCTGCTCCTGTGCCTTTCTTTATCCTTAGGAGGTGTCCGGGATCTCTCACGTCTGTGAGGTATATCATATCTTCCGGCTTTCTCAGCTGGGTTGCTCGGAGGTGGCATTGTTTTGCCGTCATTCTGGTATTTTTCTTCCCGATCGTGGGGTTTATGTCCATCTTTCGGGGGATGGGATCCGGTTCTAGACACTTCATCCCTATTGTCAGGGTTTTTCTTGTCTTTTCTCGGATCCTCTTTTTTATCCTTTGAATTGTCTGAATCTCCAGGTTCTTCTGGTCTAGGTGCTCCAGCGGCGCAAGTAGCTGTTTTGCATAGGGCGGAGTTATCATGCAGTCTTCCTGATCGCTTTTGGCCCCGCTGTTGTTGTTGCAATGCTTTTCCTAGCAAAGCATACACCCCTTGAAGTTTTTCACCATTGGAGTACATGTCATTGTTCAGGATGGCGAATGCTGCTTCCGCGTTTTCTGCTGCGGTTTTGTATATTGGTTCGCCTCTGGCATCTTTGCCGTTTACCTGCTTTTGCCAAGATGGGTTGTGGAACCTTTCTTTTGGGGCAGTACTTCCGGTCTTACGATTCCGGGTAACCTTGTAGGTTTTAAGGCAGATCTATTCTTTTTCTCGTACTCCTCTATTTCTTCCTTCATGACCTTGATGTCATTCTCGGTTTGTTGGAGGTGTTGCCGAGATCTGAGTAGATGTTGCTGTTGCCTTTGGAAGGCTTGTCTCCTGGCTTCCAGCATCTCAGGGGGTTCATCTGGTCCCACTGGCGTTTGCAACAGCTCTTGTTCTTCCTGTTCGGTCATTGGCGGAGCAAGGATTTCCTTGGTTTTCTTCTCCGCAGGCTTTGTTCTGCTAGCATCTCCTATTTCCAGGTTTTCATCAGCTAGATCAGCTGATTTTTTCTTCCGGATTTTGTATTGGAGTTTCTTAGCGGCACGGTGCTTTTTCTTGGCAGAGGGAGGCTTTTTGACAGGCTCATGTTCTGTCAATTCCTTGACATTAGGAAATACTTGAGAAGTTTCTCCGTCTTCTCTCTCTTCCTCCGGCGGAGGAGTTTTAGGGCTTTCCTGGTTGTCGGCATCCGCGGTTTCAGCTGGTTTTGCCATTAGCTCTTCGTGGAATCCCTCTTGAAGAGATTTTACCTTTCTTTCGAAGGCGTCCTCGTCCTCATCTTCGGAGTCGAAATTATCCGATCCGGTTTCCGACTCTAATCTCGCCTCAATGGCGGCTAGTACGGACTCGCACTAGTAGGAAATAGGCTATAGCCACCACGTTACCGCTGGGCAACAGGAAACCTTGTTCGCCAGCGCTATTACCGCTGGCCAACAGGAAACCTTGTTAGCCAGCGCTACCCATGTTACCGCTGGCGAACATGCCACTTTGTTCGCCAGCGGTAACGGTGGGCGTGAGGGTGCGGGCAGCCAAACTTACCGCTGGCGAAGATGGTTGCTGGTTCGCCAGCGCTACGTAACTTAGCGCTGGCGAACAGGGCGGCGTGTTCGCCAGCAGTATACTTACCGCTGAGAAACATGGAAGTTCGCCAGCGCTAACTTTACCGCTGGCCAACCACTATTTTGGTTCGCCAGCGGTAAGTTTTGAAAAATTTCACTCCACACCCCCCCCATGGACCGCCTTTTTTAGTTTTCTAAAGCAGAAACGACAATGATAAAATGTTCAAAAAATAAATTCCTTTAATATGTGGGTAGAGTGTACTGTCTAGTTGATATACAAAATTTGAAATACTCCATTTGACCTTTTATGCAAAATTCAAAAATAAATCGTAAAACGGCCATAACTTTTGCATACAACGTCGAAAAAACGCGTTCAATATATCAAAAGAAACATGAGCAAATTCCAGATCCAACCTCACCGGCCTTTGGCCTGTGAGGTTTTTTCAGAATCGGCAAATTCCAAAAGGAAAAAAAGTTATTTGAGACAGACTAAATTTTCCTACATAATCAATTTAATTAAATAAATTCAAAATTCAAAAAAAATAAAAAAATGTTTTTTTTTCGAGAAAAGATAATAAGGATGTCATATTTGGATTCCTCATATTCTTCTGATCAATTTAGACATATCATTTGTCGAATTTAGAACTACGGATTTGTAGATATAGTGCAATAGTTAAGAGGTTTGATAGTATTATACTAACAAGAAAGAATGAGGGAGTCATAGGTAGAGTAGTGGGATGGAACTAAGAAGTTAAGCGTGCTTGGGCTAGAGTAGTGGGAGGATGGGTGACCGAGCGGGAAGTGGGCATTCAAAGTTGAAAAAAAAAGAAAAAAAAGGAAAAAATTCTACAGCGTGGTTAGAGGTTCTCCAAATTCAATTGTTTTGAAAATTTGAAAAAAAATAATGCGAAAAAAATTTATTTACGAAATTTCAAAATGTCAATCTTACCGCTGGCGAACAAGACTGGTGTTCGCCAGCGGTAACTAGATAGCGCTGGCGAACAAGACTTGTTCGCCAGCGGTAAGACCTTACCACTAGCGGTGTACTGCTGGCGAACACTTGTTCGCCAGCGGTAACACTATTTTGTTCGTCACTGGTAAGCGTTTTCCTACTAGTGTCGGCTTCCGAGTTCATCGTCATGTTGACGGATGTCAGATCATCCGCCTGTATGACGGGTATCGGATCTTCCGTCTCTGTGACGGGTGTGTTGTTGTCTGCCTCTTGCACGGGATTTCCGTCATCCGTGTTTTTGGCGACTTCAGATTGCACCATGCCGATAAAGTGTGTATCACTTTTTTTCGGCGATCTGAGCAGAATCCGGTATCATAGTCATCTTCGACTCGGTATAGGGCGGGTGGGAAATATTTGCTTCCAACGCAAAACCCCATTGCTTCTGCGGTTAGTCCGATAAAGATGTTAGCAGATCCAATCGGTAACACGCAGGCACTTACCAGGTGGTTTTGCGCCGGTATGTAGGATCCGTTGTCGAGGAAGCGTCCGACGTCGTCGTCGAACTCCAGGTTTCCGACAGTGATTGATCTTCCGATTCCGCCGAGTATCCCAGATCGGAACTTCACGCCTGACGTCGTTTGCCCCACGGTGGGCGCCAACTGTCGAGACATCGTAGTAGTTTTCATAGACGGGGGTGCCTTGAGACTACGGTAGAGACGTGGGGTAACGGGATCGCGTGGTGGACAGTGAACACAGGATTTACCCAGGTTCGGTACGTCGCGACAGTACGACGTTCCTACTCCTGCACTTCTCACTAATCAGGACTAAAGCCGTGGATATAGAATTACAGTGTGAGGTTTAGATCTAGCTATTCGCGGAGGATCAACTTCCCGGCGAGTTACCCTATAGCTTCTTCTCCCGTCCGGCTTTATATAATAGCCGGATTAGGGCTTACAGAATAGGAAACATAGAAGACTACGGTAACTATAACTTGGAAAGTAAGGAATCCGTCTTCTCCTCCAAGCCAGATCACGTGGGCCGTGATCCGGGTTCTTCTAGAATCCAGCTTCTGTGCGTCAGGTTACTGGGCCGCCCAATGGACCATAGCCCACTACCACTTGGCCCACCCTGGTAATCCGGCACTTTGACTACCATCTGATATACCCCTATTTGGTATATATCCGACAATGGTGTTGTCCTCTGTTCCATTCACTGTTTTTATATACCGGCATTTTCAGTGGAGACCCGTTAAGGTTGAACATCCACCTAGAACAAATAGCTACACTACATCACAACTGAACAATGGACTATGCCTTGAATTGTCAGTTTGGCGCAAAATAGTTTCACTAAATGTTTTGCCAGTACTAGGCTAGCGAAGGCTGGCCCCTCGGGTGGAGCATATTAGTCATACTCCTGGCCTATTCATGAACTTATTAGAGATCACCCAATCCATAGACTGTGACCAGCAGTCAGGATCACATTGGTGTGTTCATCCAAAGATCGCTCTGTAGGATAGCATCTTGCTTATACAAGCCTTGGAACACATTAAGACAAAAGTCAACCTGCCATACAGTTTTTGAGAGTATTGCATCTACAGTGGAGTGGGTTAGTAAAAATTACTCTCCTCGGTTAACCACTAGCTTGTTTTCCGAGGTCCCACTTCATGGGATCTCCGATCACATAGGTTGGGTTACTGCCATGGCAACTCATGTGGGTCTCATACCCATCTCACTCGATGCACTTTCTATCACAACATGTGATAGCCCTTTAGTAAAGGGATCTGCCAGATTATTAGCCGACTAGATATAATCCACCGCTATCACTCTGGAGTTTCTTAAATGTCTGACAACTTTTAATCTCATTTTTATGTGCTTTGTGGACTGTGCATTGTCCGTTGAACTCTTCACCTTGACAATTAATGTTTGGTTGTCACAGTTCATAAGGATAGACGGTACTGGCTTTTCAACCACATGCAAGTGTTGTACAGTCGACGTTCGTACAACACCATCATAGAATCACATAAAAGATAAATACTACACCAAATAACAACTCATCTTATGTAACAAATCATTGCCAATTCATCCTATGCCCTCAGGAACATGCGGGAACTACTCACAACGTGCAAACATGATCATGTATGGTGACATATGTGGTAAAACACAATCTGAAACAATGGATCCACCACCAAATAATGACAATTACTCAATCCCAAACATGCAACGGAGTACAATAACACGTATCTAGGGTGTAGCAATGATCAAACTATGAGGGGAACGGAGTGGATCACGGTGATGGTGATGGTGGAGATGCAGGTGCTGGTGAGGATGGTGATGGAGATGCCTCCTCCCACGCCAAGGAGGAGATGGGGATGATTTCCCCCTTCTTCGGAGCTCCGGAGCAGCAGGATCTGTCTCCCCCGCGGAGAGTTTCGAGAGTTTCGCCGCCCTGGCGGCTCCGTCTCGTCTCGGGAAAATTAGGGTGTTGGTTTTCGGGGAAGACGGAGTCGTCAGCAAAGAGACCTCGGGGAGGAGGTGCTGTGGGCCCATTTGGGGGCCCCACACGTGGCCAGGGAATCTGGCCGCGTGGGCTACCCCCTTTTGGGCCTCCTGGCCCTCCTCCTTTGTGTCTTGTGCCCACGACCTTTCTCCCGAAGAAAAACTGACATGGTTTCTTTCCTTTCGCAATTTGGATACCTGTAGCTCCTGAAACATCAAAAACATGAAAACAGGTGTTTTCTGACACCCAGAAATTAAATACCAAAAATAGGGACTTTGTCGGAAAGTCCCATAAAATCATCTAAAACATGCAAAACAATGACATAACATTGATAAAACATGCCATAATGCCTATATGGAGGGTATAAATGATGATATAAACTCCCCCAAGCTTAAACCTTTGCTCGTCCTCGAGTAAATAAGGACATAGATCATTACATGCATCAATGGACTTATGGTTGATAAATAAATACGGGCATTGTATCATAATCATGTTCAGTTATAATGCAAGATGAATGAATAGAACTCATACACATAAGGATAACATATTCGAAGCTCTAGCAAACACCCCATACTTTTGAAAGCAAATAACCATTGTTTGTTGGACAATCGAATTATACTCTTTAATTTGGAGAAATATAAATGAGTAGAGGTAAAACATGATCAAGTCTCATTTAGTTTCCAAACTATTCAGCTTAAATTACTAATTGTAATGTGGCATCCATTGGGCTAAGACTCTCATTGCCCCTTTATCATTAGCATCTTAATTTATAAATGTTGAAGTAATGTGGTTGACAAGGTGTTGGTTGAATGTCTCATGCCCCGTGAGTGTGAAAACCTACTCCATGATTACTCAACTTAAGATTCCTAATAAGCTTTGTACAATCATAATAAGTATTAATGACATCATAGAGAATTGCAAAGAGGTACCTCTTGCCCATGACATAGAAACCAGCCCATGTCACAATAACAAGATGAACAAACGGAGTAGACTCATCATCCTTTTTTATTTGATTCACTATATGCATAGCTTCTTATTTTATTGTAGGATGTGTTTGTAGAGTCTACTCTAGCTGTAAGTAAATTTCCACCATGATCAAGCATGGCTTGGGTTAGCGGCCCAATGCAATTTCTCTAGTCATATATACTTACTCATCAAAACTTACTATTCCTCTATTTCATTTCGGCATGGCAGGAGTCCAAAAACAAAAGCACATGACATCAACTAAATATAAAATTTCTTTGTGCAATGTTGAAAGCTTTTCACTTGATGCACGTGTTAGCCAACTCCCAACCAAAATCCTTGTCAAGCACAAAACTTTTAGCTCCCATTAATGGGTCATGTTTGTTAAGTGCAATAGAAATAGATGTGTGCATTCAAAAGTTCGTGAGAGTCTTATCCCAAATTCAGCCCATGCCAATTAATAACATAAGCATCTTAATTTAGAGCATAAATGAAACTATAACATGGTGAACATGCTCGGAATAGCCATTAAGCTAATAGATAGATAGTGGATTTATGTCATATTGAGATAATTCTACAATTGTCAAACACACTCAAGTTAATTAATTTCAAGGCAAGATGTGATTGAAACCTCTAAATATGACATGCTCATTTGCAGGAGTGTTACCCATAAATCCCCAAAACAAGGGAATCATGGATCACACCATACTTTATTATTCATTAATAAACCATAAGACGGGGATGCATGATAATGCTCAATGAGCTCACTCAAGCCTAAATGAAAATGATACTAGATAATAAAAGCAAGACACACCAAAACTAGATAGACATGATAAAGCTGATAAAAGACGGGGGATAGGTGAAACTCCCCCAAGCTTAGATGGTTGCGGTAATTTCTTCATTTTCCCTTCTTCTCGTACTCAGCCCACCACTCTTTCTTCTTCTTGTCGTAATCTTCCTTCCACTCTTCCTGCTTCCATGGAAAAGGCCTTCCTGTATGGAAGGACATGGGTGGATCATTGTACCTGAGAGTGGCAGCTTCTGCAATCTCCATGTCCCACATCAGAGCTTGCTACCTATCCATCTCTGATATGACACGAAGATACCTAGTCCCCAGGTCCTTGATCCTCTCCTCGTACTCCTCTATCTTCTTCTCCAGCTCCAGATTCATGAAGTGGTGGGCATCAAGGCTGCGTTCAACAATAGAGTTATACCTGAAAACTGTTTGTTCCAGAGCCTCCAGCCTCTCCTCCAGCGTGCCTTTGGTCTTGGGAGCCTTCACCACCTCCATGAGCAACACACCATCCTTCAAGGTCAGGGTTTTCATGGGGGTCATCACGGAATTGAGGTAATGGTTCACAATGCCTCCCTTGGGTGGATCTTCCCCCCTAGGTTGGATCCGGAGCTTGACATGGCTAAACCCTGGCAGACAGAAATAGCAGAAACAAAGATCGCGCGAGAACTCTCGGTGCGGGATTAGATCGACAAAATGGGGTATATATTGACGAGTTTTAGGGTAAGACGAAGTGTCGGAGTCGAAAACGAGACGAAACGGGACTTCGAGGTGGAAAAGGGGTACCTCCACGCGGCCAAGGAATCTGGCCGCGTGTGGAGTCCTCTTTTCCCCCTCGAGGTCCAATTCCTTCCAATTTTCTTTTCCCACACGTTAATTTCCATAAAAAATGAGTTCCGTAAGTTTTCACGCAATTCCGAGAAACTTCCAAACACAATAATTGTAAATTATTGAATTTGGGTTTCTGAAACTGCAGGATCCCTTACAATTACCTCCTCCGGTGTCATTAACTTTATCTCCTCGATGGTTCCTATGAAGCTCTTTCCTGCAATATAATGTTTTAGGCGTTGTCCATTGACCACATGAGGTTTACCTTTCATATCACCGTGAAGACGGATGGCCCCCGAACGGTATACCTCCTGTACTACCAATGGACCCTGCCATTTTGAAGCTAATTTCCCTGCAGAAAACATAAAACGAGAGTTGTACAATAGGACTTGATCACCTACTTTAAATTCATTTCTTTTAATTTTCTTGTCATGCCAAATTTTAACTTTCTCTTTAAACAATTTTGCACTTTCATATGCTTCATTCCTCCATTCATCTAATAGATTTAGGTCAAGCAATCTCTTCTCCCCCGCTGTTTTTAAATCAAAATTTAATTTCTTAATAGCCCATCTAGCTTTATGTTCTAATTCAACGGGTAAATGACATGCTTTTCCATAAACCATTTTATAAGGAGACATACCCATAGGATTTTTATAAGCAGTTCTATAAGCCCACAATGCATCATTAATTTTAAGTGGCCAATCAGATCTAGCTATGTTTACTGTTTTCTCTAAAATAAGTTTAATTTCCGTATTACTTAATTCAACTTGTCCACTAGTTTGAGGATGATAGGGTGATGCAATTCTATGATTAACATTATATTTTGCCAATGTTTTTCTAAGAACACCATGCATAAAATGAGATCCACCACCAGTAATTAAAAATCTAGGAACACCACATCTAGGGAAAATAATTTCTTTAAGCATTTGCATGGCTGTGGCATTGTCTGCACTCTTAGTAGGAATTGCTTCTACCCATTTTGTAACATAATCAACAGCAACCAAAATGTGAGTATGTTTTGTATTAGATGCAGGAAATGGTCCCATAAAGTCAAAACCCCACACATCAAATGGTTCAAGTGGTAATGTATAGTTCATAGGCATTTCATTCCTTCTACCAATGTTTCCTACTCTTTGACATTTATCACAAGATTTAACATATTCAGCACAATCCTTGACTAGAGTAGGCCAATAAAAACCACATGGTAATACCTTTGCTGCAGTACGATCTCGTGCATGATGTCCTCCATAGGGACTGTCATGACAATCTCTTATAATAGCCTACTGTTCATGCTCAGGTACACAACGTCTAATAATGCCATCAACACTTTTCTTATACAAGAATGGATCATCCCAAAAATAATGTCTAAGGTCATAAAAGAATTTCTTTCTTTGCTGGTAAGTAAATTGTGGTGGCATAACTTTCCCAGCAATAAAATTTGCATAATTAGCAAACCAAGGAGATGCAACTTTAGCACTAGAAACACTAACAAGGGCAAGTTGTTCATTAGTAAAACTATCATTAATAGGAATAGGATCATCAGGTATATTTTCCATTCTAGAAAGATGATCAGCTACGGGATTATCTTCTCCTTTCCTATCTACTATGTGTAAATCAAATTCTTGCAAAAAAAGTACCCATCTTATTAGCCTAGGCTTAGCATCTTTCTTATTCATCAAATATTTAATAGCAGAATGATCAGAGTGCACAGTGACTTATGAATCAATTATGTAAAATCTAAATTTATCACATGCAAATATTACCGCTAAAAATTATTTTTCAGTTGTAGCATAATTTCTTTGAGCACCATCTAGTGTTTTACTAGCATAGTAAATAACATTCAATTTCTTATCAACCCTTTGGCCTAAAACTGCTCCAACTGCATAATCACTAGCATAACACATAATTTCAAAGGGCAAGTTCCAATCAGGAGGTTGAATAATATGTGCAGTTATTAAGGCTTTCTTTAAAACATTAAAGGATTCTATGCAATCATCATTAAAAGAAAACGGAACATCCTTTTGCAAAAGATTGGTTAGAGGCTTTGATATTTTAGAGAAATCTTTAATGAACCTACGATAAAAACCTGCATGACCGAGAAAACTTCTTATACCTTTGATGTCTCTTGGATATGGTAATTTCTCAATAGTTTCAATTTTTGCTGGGTCAAATTCTACTCCTCTTCCAGAAATACGATGCCCAAGAACAATTCCCTCTGTTACCATAAAGTGACACTCTCCCAATTAAGAACAAGGTGTTGGTCTTCACAACGCTGCAAAACTTTGTTAAGGTTGAACAAGCAATTATCGAAAGAAGTACCATACACCGAAAAATAATCCATAAAGACTTCCACTATCTTTTCAATATAATCAGCAAATATAGCATTCATGCATCTCTGAAAAGTAGCAGGCGCATTACATAAACCAAAAGGCATTCTCCTATAAGAAAATGTACCATATGGGCAAGTAAAAGTGGTCTTTTCCTGATCATCACTATGAACTGGAATTTGAGAGAAGCCTGAATACCCATCTAAATAACAAAACTGAGAATGTTTAGATAATCTCCCTAGCATTCGATCAATAAAGGGCAATGGATAATGGTCCTTACGAGTTGCTTTATTTAATTTTCTATAATCAATGCACATTCTATAACCAACAACAGTACGTTGAGCAACAAGTTCATCATCTTTATTAGGAACCAGAGTAATTCCACCTTTCTTAGGAACACAATGAACAGGACTAGCCCATTTACTATCAGCTATAGGATAAATAATACCAGCCTCTATGAGTCGAATTACCTCCTTTCTTACCACTTCCTTCATTCTTGGATCTACACGGCGTTGGAAATCGACAACAGGTTTAGCATCTTCTTCCAAATTAATTTTATGCATACATAGAGCTGGACTTATGCCCTTAAGATCATCAAGAGAATAACCAATAGACTTACGGTGAGCTTTAAGCACATCAAGTAATTTCTCTTCTTCCTCAGCTGAAAGGTTAGCACTAATAATAACAGGATATATATTTTTCTTATCCAAGTATGCATATTTCAGATTTTCAGGCAAAGGCTTTAATTCAAAACTAGGATTTCCTTTAGGAGGTGGGAGTACTCCTAGATTATCAGGTGGGATATGCAATTGTAATTGTGGAGGTTGCTGCCATAATATTTGTTCTAAAGCTTCTTTTTCTGCATCATTAAATGGCTCTTCGTTATTAAGCATATAACGTTCCACCACGTCTGATGAAGCTACATCTATATGAGCAAGAGTTTCAATTGTATCTTTAGATTTTGGTTCTTTCTTAGCAGGTTTATCAGCAAATTTAGAAAAATTAAATTCAAGTTTCTCTCCAGCACATTCAATAAACACCCTTTCTCTAGGCAAATCAATTTTAGCACCAGCAGTATGTAAGAAAGATCTACCAAATATAATAGGACAGAAAGAATCTTGTGGACAACCAAGCACAATAAAATCAGTAGGATATTTTATTTTCCCTACCAATACTTCAACATCTCTAACAATTCCAAAGGGACTAATATAATCTTTATTAGCAAGATGAATGGTCATACCTGTTTCTTCCATGGTGATAGGATCAATATCAGGCTTAATTTCTTGATAGAGAGAATATGGAATGACACTAATGCTTGCTCCAATATCACATAAACCATGATAACAAGAAGTCCCAATAGAGCATGATATAATGGGCTTACCAACTTTGGATGAATTCCCTTTAATAACTTTGGTAGCATCTTCACATAAATAAACATCAACAGGATCTTCTTCATTTAATTGCTTAATAATAGTGACTTGGTTCTTGACTTCCACCTGTTCTTTAGGTTGAGAACATCTCTTTCTACTTTTGTCAGCAACAGCAATAAGCAAATTCTCTTTAACTTTTTCAGGATAGGGAGGTGGTTCAATATATTCTTCTATTACTACAGATGACACTGGTGTTTCTTTAATAAATTTAGGGACACCAATAGAAGATTTAACAGGTTCAACATAATAATCAAAGCCACTTTTAGGAATTCGAATGTGCTCAGCAAATTTCTTAGCTATTTCAATTGCAACATATGGATCAAGACCAAAATCTTTAATAACATTCTTGAACAAAATAGAACTAGAGAAACTTTCTACACATGAATATCCATAATCAAAATAAGCTTCACTACCTTTGTCTAGGTCCCAATATTCAGAGTTCTTCGAAATAATTTCCAATAAATTCAAAGCTTCTTCTGCAGTATTATTTGTAAAGCTTCCACCAGATGAATCATCCAAATATTGCTTTAGCCTATCAGGTAGTCTCACATAAAAGTTTATCAATATAAGTTTATTTGTGAGATCATGACAAGGATTCTTACGAAGGAGGTCCTTAAGCCTCCCCCAAGCTTGAGTAATACTCTCTCCAAGGTGTGGCCAAAAATTAAATATAAAGCAACGGTTCTCATAAGCCTCTTTAGGAGTAAAATATTTAAGAAAGAAAACCTTCATAAAAGTATCCCAATTATGTGTAATTTCTTCATCCAGGGACATATACCATTTTCGAGCATGACCAGTTAAGGACTGGTACAATAACTTGCATTTTACCTTCTCCTCAGAAATAGCCTTGAGCCTAATTAGCCCACATATATCCTCAATAGCCCGTATGTGATCACTTGCAGCCTTTGTTCCATCCCATGCAAAATACTCATTCCTAACAACTTTAACAAATTCAAGGGGAATAATATAACCATCATCATGAGGTGCTTTTTCAACAACTTTAGGTTTAATAGCATAAGCACTCTCATATAAATCAAGTTTCAGCGAAGCATCTCTCATAAAAGCCATAATAATAACAGGATGCAACAGCAAGTAAAATTCAGCTTTCAAGTTTCCTTACCAAACTTCTTACCAATAGCGCTACGCTCCCCGGCAACGGCGCTAGAAAAGTGTCTTGATGGCTCCCAAGTGCAGTAGATCAATTGTAGTACTTTTTGAATTAGAAAGGTTGTCGAACCCACGAGGAGCAGAAGGAACTGGTAAGTAGAATAGCAAAGGAATAATAAAAGCAACAGGTGTTTTTGTGTTTTAATTGTGTAGTGCAAGTAAAGTAAAATGCGGAAAGTAAATTGCAGCAAGTAGTAGGTCTCAATGAGAGACAAAGCCCAATCCTCTAATGCGCAAGAGGACAAGCTCAAGTGTGTGTTTGTGTCTTATATGTGGAAAACGTTCCCGAGGGTTGCACGGATTTAGCTGGCATAGTGATTCATTGCATAACATGTTTGTATATCTTGTCTAGTTTTAATATTCTTCGGACGGAGACACAAATAGGAATAGCTAAATAAATAAACTATCACCCCTTATGATGGATCACGTGGCCAATTAAATGAGAGCACGAGAATTATTAAGACATGATGTCCCACCATAGCCTTATGCTCTAAGGTCCCTGATACAACTACCCTCATAATGCAATTCAACGACTCTGTCTTAAGTTCCTGTCACCTAAAGACATCATCACGTTACTACACTACGGTGTTCTCCTATGAGCCCATGTAGGTGAAGTGTTGTACAGCCGACGTTCGTACAACACCATCATAGAATCACATAAAAGATAAATACTAGACCAAATAACAACTCATCTTATGTAACAAATCATTGCCAATCATCCTATGCCCTCAGGAACATGCGGGAACTACTCACAACGTGCAAACATGATCATGTATGGTGACATATGTGGTACAACACAATCTGAAACAATGGATCCACCACCAAATAATGACAAGAACTCAATCCCAAACATGCAACGGAGTACAATAACACGTATCTAGGGTGTAGCAATGATCAAACTATGAGGGGGACGGAGTGGATCACGGTGATGGTGATGGTGGAGATGCAGGTTCTGGTGAGGATGGTGATGGAGATGCCTCCTCCCACGCCAAGGATGATATGGGGATGAAGATGGGGATGATTTCCCCCTTCTCCGGAGCTCCGGAGCAGCAGGATCTGTCTCCCCCGCGGAGAGTTTTGAGAGTTTCGCCGCCCTGGCGGCTCCGTCTCGTCTCGGGAAAATTAGGGTGTTGGTTTTCGGGGAAGACGGAGTCGTCAGAAAAAAGACCTCGAGGAGGAGGTGCCGTGGGCCCATTTGTGGGCCCCACACGCGGCCAGGGAATCTGGCCGCGTGGGCTACCCTCTTTTGGGCCTCCTGGCCCTCCTCCTTTGTGTCTTGTGCCCACGGCCTTTCTCCCGAAGAAAAACTGACAGGGTTTCTTTCCTTTCGCAATTTGGATACCTGTAGCTCCTGAAACATCAAAAACATGAAAACGGGTGCTTTCTGACACCCAGAAATTAAATACCAAAAATAGAGACTTTGTAGGAAAGTCCCATAAAATCATCTAAAACATGCAAAACAATGACATAACATTGATAAAACATCCCAATAATGCCTATATGGAGGGTATAAATGATGATATAAAATGCACGTATCAGTACCTCAGCTGATCCTTAGCTGTGCCTTCGAACTTTTGAATCCGCACACTAGGATCATATGGTGTTGGAGAAATTTTGCAGTCCGAATATCCAAAACGACTGAAAAATTTCTCAACATAATGGGATTGCAGAAGTGTAATCCCACCCTCATTGTCTCTCAATAGCTTGATGTTCAAAATAACATCAGCCACACCAAGATCTTTCATCTCAAAGTTCTGGGATAGAAATGACTTAACATCATTGATTACTTTGAGGTTGGTCCCAAATATCAGTATGTCATCAACATACAAACACAATATAACTCCTTCGCCACCACCATGGCGATAGTATCCACATTTGTCAGCTTCATTAATCACAAAGCAAACAGATGTTAAACTTGTATTGAACTTCTCATGCCATTGCTTAGGTGCTTGTTTCAGCCCATATAAAGATTTCAGTAACTTACACACCTTTCCTTCTTGACCATCTAACACAAAGCCATCTGGCTGTTGCATATAGATTTCCTCGTCTAACTCTTCATTTAGGAAAGCCGTCTTAACATCCATCTGATGGACGAGAAGACCATGCGAGGCCGCCAACGAGAGTAATACTCGAATGGTAGTCAGTCTGGCCACAGGTGAATAAGTATGAAAGAAATCTTCATCTTCTTTCTAGGAGTAACACTTGGCCACAAGTCTAGCCTTGTACTTTTCAATCGTACCATCAGGCCTAAGCTTATTTTCGAACACCCACTTACATCCTAATGGTTTACAGCCATAAGGACGTTCAGTGATCTCCCATGTTCCATTTGCCATGATGGAATCCATCTCGCTGCGGACCGCTTCTCTCCAGTAGTCAGCATCTGGAGATGCATAAGCTTCTGAAATAGAAGTGGGAGTATCATCCACAAGGTACACAAGGAAGTCATCACCAAAGGACTTTGCAGTCCTCTGTCTCTTGCCCCTACCAAGGGTTTCCTCGTCATCCTTCTCAGGATTCTCATCATGTGTTTGTTCATAATATTCCATAGGAATGACAGGCTCACGAGTCTCCTCTGATTCCTGTCTAGAAGTGCTTTGCATATTTCTCATAGGAAAAATATCCTCAAAGAATGTAGCATCTTTAGACTCCAAAATCGTACCGACCTTCACGTCAGGTACCTCAGATTTCACTACTAGAAATCTATAGCCAACGCTATTCTTAACGTATCCCAAATTAACGCAATCCACGATCTTTGGTCCAAGTTTACGCTTTTTGGGGATTGGCACATTGACTTTCGCCAAACAGCCCCAAGTACGTAAGTACGAGGGTGTTGTTTTTCTCTTCTCCCATTGCTCATAGGGAGTGACTTCATTGTCTTTCGTCGGAACTTTATTCAGGACATGACATGATGTCAATATAGCCTCCCCCCACCATGCCTTGGATAAACCCGATATATCTAACATGGCGTTAACCAAATCTGTTAGAGTACGGTTTTTCCGTTCGGCAACCCCATTTGACTAAGGTGAATAGGGAGGCGTCCTCTCGTGAATAAGGCCATGTTCCGCACAGAAAAGAGTCAAACTCATTAGAGAAATACTCTCCACCACGATCTGACCGGATTCGTTTAATTTTCTTTTCAAGTTGATTCTCAACTTCTGCCTTATAGATTTTAAAGTAGTGTAGAGCCTCATCTTTAGTGTTTAACAGATATACATAGCAAAACCTAGTGGAATCATCTATTAACGTCATGAAGTATCTCTTTCCACCTTTAGTCAACACACCATTCATCTCACAGAGATCATAATGTATGAGTTCTAATGGCGCCAAGTGTCTCTCCTCCGCAGCCTTGTGGGGCTTGCGAGGTTGCTTTGCTTGTACACACGAATGATACTTAGAACCTTTGGCTAAAGTGAAACTTGGAATTAAATTTAGTTTTGCTAACCGCGTCATGCAACTGAAACCAATGTGACAAAGACGTGAATGCCAAAATTCTGTTTCATTAACACTCGAATGAATATTGTTCACGACTTTATTACAGAAATCAGCGAGGGAAAAGCGGAACAGACCTCCGCACTCATATCCTTTTCCAACAAACAGTCCATATTTCGTTACAACTAATTTATTGGACTCGAAAACCAACTTAAATTCTTCTCTACATAGAAGCGAGCCACTAACGAGATTCTTCTTGATGGCGGGGACATGCTGCACGTTCTTGAGCTGCACGATCCTTTCCGAAGTAAACTTCAGATCGACCGTGCCAACACCAAGTACAGAAGCACTTGCGCCGTTCCCCATCAATACGGACCCGTTCCTTGTGACCTGATAAGAAGAAAACAATGAGATGTCAGCACACACATGAATGTTTGCACCTGTGTCAATCCACCAATCAGTAGACTGACAAACTGAAAATACAGTAAAAAAATTACCATACCCAGATGCCCCATTCTTATTGTTGATCACGATCATGTTGAGAGCCTTGGAATCCTGTCCTGGCTTCACATACTTCTTTGGGGACTTCACAATCCAGTGTTCCAGTGAAGCAGCCATCTTTCTTCTTATCCTTCTTGAAGGTCTTCTTAGCCTTCTTCTTGAAGTCGGTATTCTGCTGGACACCAGTCCTCCCCTTGTTCTTGTGGGAGTTGTAGTTCTTCTGTACCATATTGGCCGCACAAGTCCCTTCGTTCCCTTTTCCATGCGAGTCATTTGCCCTCGAATTCTGCTCAACACTCAGATGGCCGATGACATCCTCTACTGAGAATTCACGCCTCTGATGTTTCAGAGTAGTGGCAAAGTTCCTCCAGGAATTAGGCAGCTTGGCGATTATGCATCCCGCGACATACTTGCCCGGTAGCACGCACTTGAGAATTTCAAACTCCTTAGCAATGCACTGTATCTCATGAGCATGCTCCAATATAGAACGGTTTTCGACCATTCTGTAGTCATGGAACTGCTCTATACTGTACATCTCGCTGCCAGCATCGGTTGCGAAGAATTTGGATTCGAGTGCCTCCCACAAGTCCTTGGCAACCCGCATATGTAAATATGCGTCAACAAACTTATCTCCGATCAAGCTTAGAACGCATCCAACAAAGACGACGGTGGCATCCCTAAACGCCTTCTCTGTTCAGGAGTAATCGTTCCCGTGGGAGTAACACCGGCGACCCAGAACACATTCATAGCCGTGAGCCATAAGACTGTTTTGGTCTGCCAACGCTTAAAGTACGTCCCCGTAAACGGGTCCGGTTTCAGTGCAGTAGAAAAACCATGAATCGAAAATTGCCTCCACATATTAGGTTTTTGGATTGTTAGGAATTTAGGCAATTTACAGATTAATTTAATCCAAATCTAAACCATAAGCGTGCATGACGTAAACATACTGATAATTTACCATGTTTTTGCATACTAGATTGATAGTAGATACATCTACAAACTACTAGTATTGCAGACATAGAAAAAATAAGAACAAGGATAAACGTGTTATACCCTGCGGTCGGCCAGTTGACAGTAGCCGTAGCAGAGACGGCAGCCGCGGCGGCGGCAGCAGCAGCGGTGGCGGCCTCAGCAGCAGTGGCGGCCTCGGTGGCAGCAGTGGCGGCAGCAGCAGCTCGTTCGGCTTCGGTGGCCATGTTGAAGATGAGGACGATGCGATAGTAGTCGAAGTAGACGTACGGCAGCGAGCAGTCGCGTAGGAGACGCTCCCCAAAAACCTAATCGCCCCTCTTCCCGTACAGGATCTGGAGAGGCGGTGTTTCGGAGCCTGATCTCCCGTCGGCCGTGTACGCGGTAGATGAGATGTGATCACCGGTGATAGCAACAGAGAGAGGAACAACAATGGGCGCAAAGCGTATGAGTTGTGTGTCTTTGTGTCCGCCCTGCGCCCTCAATATATAGGCATGGCCGGGAGGAGAACGGTCAGCTCACAAATTAATTTGACGTTTACTATAGTCGCTAACACGTAATCAATGCGCCGTTTTACTGCGCGCGGTTACCACGTGATCAATGCGGCGTTTTACTGCGCGCGGCTGTTACCAAAATAAATGTGACGCAATAGACAACAATCAATATGACGTCTCATATTATTGGCATGTCTGTTGACTCTCCATTTCCAACTGCCAAAATAAAGGCATCGGCTCGGCTCATTCCCGCAACCCGCGGCGCGTCGTGACGAGGCGAGGCCTGGCGAGGCGGGCGGCGGAGGAGGAGGAGCGCGCGTGTGGAACACCTCCACAACTCCTCTCTCTTCATACCAACTCACACTAGTGGGGAGAGAGATCACCTTATAAACCGGTGCAAAACTCTCACATCTAGCAATATGGGACTAAACTCCCACCATTTTCTATGGCAGCATGGGACTTAGGGATTAAATAGAAATTGCCTAATGGGCCTGCAAGCCCATCCAGATTTCAGCAATCCCCCACCAGATCCCGAAGACCCATGGTGTTGTCCTCTGTTCCATTCACTGTTTTTATATACCGGCATTTTCAGTGGAGACCCGTTAAGTTTGAACATCCACCTAGAACAAATAGCTACACTACATCACAACTGAACAATGGACTATGCCTTGAATTGTCAGTTTGGCGTAAAATTGTTTCACTAAATGTCTTGCCAGTACTAGGCTACCGAAGGCTGACCCCTCGGGTGGAGCATATTAGTCATACTCCTAGCCTATTCATGAACTTATTAGAGATCACCCAATCTCATAGACTGTGACGAGCAGTCAGGATCATATAAGTGTGTTCCTCCAAAGATCGCTCTGTATGATAGCATCTTGCTTATACCAGCCTTGGAACACATTACGACAAAAGTCAACCTGCCATACAGTTTTTGAGAGTACTACATCTACAGTGGAGTGGGTTAGTAAAAATTACTCTCCTCAGTTAACCACTAGCCTGTTTTACCATGTCCCACTTGACGGGATTTCCGATCACATAGGTTGGGTTACTGCCATGGCAACTCATGTGGGTCTCATACCCATCTCCCTCGATGCACTTTCTATCACAAGACGTGATAGCCCTTTAGTAAAGGGATCTGCCAGATTCTTAGCCGACTGGATATAATCCACCGCTATCACTCCGGAGTTTCTTAAATGTCTGACAGCTTTTAATCTCATTCTTATGTGCATTGTGGACTGTGCATTGTCCTTTGAACTATCCACCTTGACAATTACTGTTTGATTGTCACAGTTCATAAGGATAGCCGGTATTGGCTTTTCAACCACAGGCAAGTCCATCAAAAGACCTCGAAGCCATCCTCCTTCGACACTAGACGTGTCTAATGCTGTTAATTCTTCTTCCATTGTCGATCTCGTTAAGATCGTTTGCTTGCAAGACTTCCAGGAAACATCACCACCTCCAAGGGTAAACACATACCCCGTTGTGACTTTCATCTCATCCGCATCAGAGATCCAATTCGCATCACAATACCCTTCAAGTACCGAAGGATAT
This sequence comes from Alopecurus myosuroides, assembly GCA_028641055.1. Lineage (NCBI taxonomy): Eukaryota > Viridiplantae > Streptophyta > Magnoliopsida > Poales > Poaceae > Alopecurus > Alopecurus myosuroides. Next base: position 310,506,525 of record CM054063.1, on the reverse strand, counting down.
CCATTGTAGTGAAGTCCATGGTTCACGGTACCTTTCAGATAGCGCATAATTCTTTCTACAGCATGCCAATGCACATCACCCGGATTGGAAACAAACCGGTTTAGTTTGCACACAGCAAACATGATGTCAGGGCCTCGTAGCGCTCGCTAGATACATGAGTGAACCAATTACTTGAGAGTACCTCAGCTGATCCTTAGTTGTGCCTTCGAACTTTCGAATCTGCACACTAGGATCATATGGTGTTGGAGAAATTTTGCAGTCCGAATATCCAAAACGACTCAAAACCTTCTCAACATAATGGGATTGCAGAAGTGTAATCCCACCCTCATTTTCTCTCAATAGCTTGATGTTCAAAATAACATCAGCCACACCAAGATATTTCATCTCAAAGTTCTTGTATAGAAATGACTTAACATCATTGATTACTTTGAGGTTGGTCCCAAATATCAGTATGTCGTCAACATACAAACACAATATAACTCATTCGCCACCACCATGGCGATAGTATACACATTTGTCAGCTTCATTAACAACAAAGCCAACAGATGTTAAAGTTGTATTGAACTTCTAATGCCATTGCTTAGGTGCTTGTTTCAGCCCATATAAAGATTTCAGTAAATTACACACCTTTCCTTCTTTACCATCTAACACAAAGCCATCTGGCTGTTGCATATAGATTTCCTCGTCTAACTCTTCATTTATGAAAGCCGTCTTAACATCCATCTGATGGACGAGAAGACCATGCGAGACCGCCAACGAGAGTAATACTCGAATGGTGGTCAGTCTGGCCACAGGTGAATAAGTATCAAAGAAATCTTCATGTTCTTTCTGGGAGTAACCCTTGGCCACAAGTCTAGACTTGTACTTTTCAATCGTACCATCAGGCCTAAGCTTCTTTTTGAACACCCATTTACTTCCTAATGGTTTACATCCATAAGGACGTTCAGTGATCTCCCACGTTCCATTAGCCATGATGGAATCTATCTCGCTGCGGACCGCTTCTCTCCAGTAGTTAGCATCTGGAGATGCATAAGCTTCTGAAATAGAAGTGGGAGTATCATCCACAAGGTACACAAGGAAATCATCACCAAAGGACATTCAAGTCCTCTGTCTCTTGCCCCTACCAAGGGTTTCCTCGTCATCCTTCTCAGGATTCTCATCATGTGTTTGTTCATAATATTCCATAGGAATGGCAGGCTCACGAATCTCCTCTGATTCCTGTCTAGAAGTGCTTTGCATATTTCTCATAGGAAAAATATTCCCAAATAATGTAGCATCTTTAGACTCCAAAATCGTACCGACCTTCACGCCAGGTAGCCTCAGATTTCACTACTAGAAATCTATAGCCAACGCTATTCTTAGCGTATCCCAAATTAACGCAATCCATGTTCTTTAGTCCAAGTTTACGCTTTTTGGGGATCGGCACATTGACTTTCGCCAAACAGCCCCAAGTACGTAAGTACGAGAGTGTTTTTTTTCTCTTCTCCCATTGCTCATAGAGAGTGACCTCATTCTCTTTCGTCGGAACTTTATTCAGGACAAGACATGATATCAATATAGCCTCCCCCACTATGCGTTGGATAAACCCGATGTATCTAACATGGCGTTAACCCAATCTGTTAGAGTACGGTTTTTCCGTTCGACAACCCCGTTTGACTGAGGTGAATAGGGAGACGTCCTCTCGTGAATAATGCCATGTTCCGCACAGAAAGAGTCAAACTCATTAGAGAAATACTCTCCACCACGATCTGACCGGATTCGTTTAATTTTCTTTTCAAGTTGATTCTCAACTTCTGTCTTATAGATTTTAAAATAGTGTAGAGCCTCATCTTTAGTGTTTACACCATATGTCGTTTTAAAGTAGTGTAGAGTCACTCGCGAGCTAGCTAAGATATGTCGTTTCTGTTTTCCTTTTTAAGGATGACAGATAGGTTGGTTTAGGCCGGCCATATTTTTATGGATTGAAGGCTAACCACCAATATAAATAATGGCACAGACACGCGCATATGCTAATTGAACCCAGCGTTACACCATAATATATATTGACATAGCAGGGCACCGTTCATCGCAGCAACCTATTCACTCAATATCACCACGCACATGTTTCCAGATAAGGGAGAGAGAGACCACGTACGTGTATGGGACGGGGAAGCATCGAGAAAGGAAGTGTGATGCATCACTTATGTGTGCAATCCAAACTAGTTTAGCCATCGAAGAAATAACGGCATGACCTGCTAGACTGGAAGCCGCGAGAGGCAGTTTGACATTCTACACTGAGCACTACGCGAAGCAGTCGAGACGCCGACGGCTGACCCCCGTCGGCGTCGGCGTATACGTAGGGTGGGCTCTACCATCCCCGTTCGACGTTTCGTTCGGTGCATATAAACCGACGGCCTCCCCGTCACTGTAACAGACACGTGTTAGCCTAGTGGGCTCCCTGGCGGGCTAGCAGGCCAAGAGGCCGACGTCTATGCCGTCGGCGTAGGAGGACGCGTGGCGGCTGCGCGGGCTTCTCATGCGGGCTGGCAGGCCCATAGGCCGACGGCTATGCCGTCGACGTATAGTGGGCTCTGGGCAGCTTGTTGGCCCAGTGTCGTCGGCGTATAAAGACCCATTTGACTTTTTCCCCCTTTTTATTCCTGGTTGTTGTATATCGATTTCAAATTGCAGATTTAAAATACAAATTAAACTGCATGAAATTTAAAATTGGAACCAAATAAGTATGCACATAATTCAAACATCATCCATATAGCACATCATCTATATATGATACAAACTCCATACATACTATGCATACAAACTCCAATATCATACACAAACGTTTGACATTCTACACTGAGTGCTATGCGTGATGGGAAGCTAGTGCAGCGAACAGCTGTTACGTGTAGTTGTGTTTCTTCGATCCAAGTTTTCTGTTTTCGGCTAGGCAGTTTTCTGCGGCTAGAGTGGGTCCTCTCAATTTTTAGCTCACTAGCTAGAAAGACATATCGATCGACCGTAGACTTAAGAAGGCACGCAGCATATGCCAGCCTGCCTAGTCATCCATCGTTAGTGAACACTACACTAAGCTGGTGAGATATTTCTTAGTTTGCAAGTTTCTCTTTGCAAAGACGGGTCCCTCGGTTCAGCACCAGCATTTATGCAATGCCGAAATAGGTCTAAACACCGCTATATTAATATAGCAACCACTCGATACAACAGTTTGATATAACACCGGCTGAGGCGGCAGCCAACACACACCAAAGAAGAAAAGAAGAAAAGAAAAGGAGACAGAAGCGGATCGACGAAACGACAAGGAACCGCAACCGCTGCGTCCACCTACAAACTATCACCACACTCCTAGCAACGGGACGTCAAGTACCAAGCAGCACCTTAAAGAAGGAAAGCCGCGCTGTTGCCAGGACCAGCATGCCGTCGCTGGAATCTGCGTCGCCTCGCCGGTCCATGAGCGCCGCCACCGTCACGCCACCTCCTAGCCGGAGCTAAGCCGCCGCCACCTCGAAGAGCACAGCCGCCATGAGGGCCAGCCCCGTCGGGCCCTCCAGGGGAGCGGGGAGAAGAAGCCCACCGCCGCCAGACCCGCGCGGGAGAAGCCCGGTGGCCCATGCCGGCGGCGGCGAGGAGGGGTGGAGGAGACGCGGTGCCCCGGCCGCCCACGAGGGGGCGACAGGAGAGATGTGGGAGTTTGGGGGGGGGGGGGAGGGGGGAGGGGAGGAGGAGGCGGGGAGCCGGCGGCGCGGCGGAACCCTAGGCGGGGACGCGGGGCTCGGGGTCGCGGGACTTCTGTTTCGTGTCTGTTTCGCGAGGCGCTCAAGTATATGCAATGTATACTCACAGTCCGAACAGACTTCATTTCAACACAGCCACGTTTGATTCTGCGATCGACAACAGGCCTGGAAGCAAAGTATTCAACGCGTGCGTGCCGAGCAACCCAAAATCCCAAATCACTCCTCATGGTCCGGACTCTCGCGAGCACAGTTGCACGGGCCCCATCTATGCACGCTGTCAATATCTGACCGAGCAACAGTGAGAACGTCCTCATTCTGCTCCTGGAAACATGCTACCATATGACAGCAATTATGTGTTGTTGATCCCACATTCCTCGTGTAGGGTTCCAACAAAGTGCTGGATGGATTGGCGCCTCTGAATTGAGTTGAGATCAGATGTTGCTGATGCTTCTGTATTCCCAGTTTAGTAGAAACACACATCAATTCTCCGTACAGTTTAAGAACCCACACAGTAACAAAGTTTTAAATAGCCGGGTAAAACATTTAGCGGACACCTGCGTAAAAAAGCCATAGCGATGTTATATCGCCGCTATAGCCCGCTATTTAAGGGTTTTTGCACCTTTTAGTGCGCTAATGCCCTTAGCGGCCTAGTGTTAAAAACGCTATAGCGTCCCTATTTTAAACTGTGTTGGTCAACCTGTCGTTTAGTGTCCAGGTCGTGGAATAGCTGAAAGGCTAGAGATCTGAAGCTGTTGTACACCAGCCGAGGAATTTATACTCAGTGAATGGGAACAAATTACAACCTGGCCGGATAATGTGGTACGTTTGCCAGGCATGTATCACTAGATCCACCGAGAAATCTATGTTCGCAAGTTCCTCTTTGAAATGTGGGCTCGATGGACTCGCAGCCAACAACAACCCAAATAGATCGAGAGCGTACCAGACTGGGTGTGAATGTGCGGCAGATTTCAAAACATTCGAAGCATGCAGAGCTCGAGAGTGCTAGTGGGAGGAAGAGTAAATGGTCTCTATAATGTTTAGTACACTAATCTCCTTCCAAACATATCTCTTGCCCTTGACATTTAATTAAGAGATGACCAATCTCTTCCGCATATATTTCGCAAATTGGGCACTCACCCGAAACTGGTATATGGCGATTACCAGGACTGACATTCCCGGAACAATACCGTGTAGAGCGCCCTCCACATAAAAGAAAACTACCTTCGATGGTACTTTCAATTTCCAAAGTATGTCCCATATAGGATTATCAAGAGATGTTCCCTGATCGTTCCGACCGAGAAGCAATGCGTTTTGGTTGGGTACGAGGCCACAAAGTCTTCATCCAAATTTTCACTTAGTGGTATACGTAATATTCTGATTACATCAATTGGACAAATAAGTATGGGAGCAAGTCTTCATCCCATCAACATGTCTCATCATTAGACTAAATGGCGCGTTCTATATGGTCAGCGATCTAAATAGGTTCAAATCTTTATCAACCAACATCCGTTGCAAATATTTTCGGCAATTGGCTAAACGGGGTAGATAAACGATTTAAAACTATCATTAGTTTAGGAGCGATTGCCGTTATATGGTCGCTATGTCTATGTAGAAATGACAATATTTTCACAGATCATTTTTTTTCTCGTATGCAGGTTCTATTCCGCTGCACATGTATTCTCCGTTCGTGGTCCACATTACAGCGGGGGAGGGGGGGAGGAGTTTCGAGGCCTTTTTACGGAGACGTGTGCACGGCTAGAGCAGGTGGCGAGAGATATTTTTATCCTACATGGATGCCCGCTTGATCTACGGATAGCAGCCCCATAGAGATGACAGCCCACGACTTCGTGTTTTGTTTGGACTACTCGTTGTTTTACTTTCTCAGTTTCTGGATTTCGGCTGTGTGCATTTTATGATACAGAGGCCGGGTGTAATGCTTAAACCTTTTAAGTAATATATAGTTAGCTCATCAATCGTTTTAAAAATAAATCCATATTTAGCAGTAATAACCTGTCTCGTTGGGCTCCCAGGTACACAAAAGTCTTTCCATATATTAATCCTTTTTCCTGTCCCAACTCTCGTAATGTGTCCTATTTTAAAATTCACTAGTAGGAAAAGACTTACCGGTGACGAACATAATATAGGTACCGCTGGCGAACACCGCTAAGCCGCCACTTGTAAGAGGTTACCGCTAGCGAACCAGTCCTGTTCGCCAGCGCTATGTGGTTACCGCTGGCGAACCAATCCTCTTAACTATTGGACCATATCTACAAATCCGTAATTACAAATTCGACATATGATATGTCTAAATTGATCATAAAAATACGAGGAATCCAAATATGACATCCTTATCATCTTTTCTTAATTTTTTTTAATTTTTTTAATTTTGAATTGTTTTTATTAATTTGATTTTGTACGAAAATTTCGTTTACCTCAAATAGCTTTTTTTCCTTTTTGAAATTGCCGATTCTTTTGGAAATTTGCTCACGCGTTTTTTCGACATCGTATGCAAAAGTTATGGCCGTTTTACTTTTTATTTTTGAATTTTTGCATAAAAGGTCAAAATTCATGTTTCAAATTTTTCTATATCAACTAGACACTACACCCTACCCACATTTCAAAGGATTTTACCTTTTTAATGTTTTTATCATTTTCGTTTGTGCTTTAGAAAACTAAAATGGCGGTCCAACGGGGGGGGGGCGAGGGGTGGTGTGGGGAGCGAAAAATTCAAATTTACCGCTGGCGAACAAAAGGAATGTTGGCCAGCGGTAGTAGCCGAAATAGCGCTGGCGAACTGTGCCACATGTTCACCAGCGGTACAGAGCTAACCGCTGGCGAACGGCGGGGGGGGGGGAGTGGGGAGTCCACCGTTAGCGCTGGCGAACACGTTTGCTGCTTCGCCAACAATACTAACTTAGCGCTGGCGAACGTTATAAACGCTTCGCCAGCGGTAACAGTACTGGCCAACACCAAAACGTGTTTGTCAAAGCTAAGCTGGTGGCTATAAGTGTTTTCCTACTAGTGAGTGCTCAATCGTTTAACAATGCTCCGCCAAGTTAAGGATGAACCCTTTTTGGGTCCCGTTTGCTGGAGATTTCTAGGATAGTACTTTGCTTTTAAAACTCTCGACACATGCTATCTAGATTTGTAATCAACATACAAGACTTTTTTGCTAACATTCCCAAGTTAAACGCATGCCGATTCATAAATCCCATTCTAGCAATATTCTTTGGTACGCATATTTTCCACCCGGTCATCCAATGCATTATTTTTTGTATACCCGAGTCTCCCCAGTAGAAACCATCAATTGCACCTATTTTCCTTTGCAAAGCTTCTTTGAGATTTTAAAAGAAAATATAGCATAAACAGGTATGGACTGAATAATTGCTTTCAAGAGAATTTCCTTTCACCCCATAGATAAAAACTTTTCCTTCCATCCATGTAGTCTTCTAGTTATCCTTTCTAGCAAATATGTAAAATGGTTGCTTCACTTCATTCCAACTAGTGCCGGTAAACCCAAATACCTATATGAAATTGCCTCACTCATTATGTTCAGCTCCGTGCATACCTTGGCTATTACCTCTGAAACCACATATGGGCCAAAGAAAATGTTGCACATTGCTTCATTCACCATCTGACATGTGCTAGAACAGCATTGATCAAGAACCTGACTCAAAGAGGTTAAATTAGACAACTCTGCTTTCATAAGGATAAGGGAATCATTAGCGAATAATAAGTGTGAAACTGATGGCTCATTTCTGCAAACCCTAACACCTTCAATGCCACGAACCTCCTCTCTATGAGCTAGAATACTTGAAAGACCTTCAACAAAAATCAGAAATAGATAGGGAGAAAGAGGATCCCCCTATCTAAGACCCCTTGTCGGAAAAAAGAGTTTGTTTCTTGGTTATTAAATATGACCTTGTATGTAACCGAACGCACACAACACATCAGCACATCTACAAAAATTTGCTCAAAGCCTAGCTGAATCATCATCTTCTCAAGAAAAATCCACAATATACTTAATCTTAAGCCTTATGCATCTCTAGTTTCACTTCACAATAGTCGGACTTCCCTTTTTTTCTTGTTCTTTATAGTATGCATGCTTTCCTATGCCAATAATATATTATATGTTATCAGCCTCCCATGCACTAAAGCACGTTGGACCGGAAAATAATATCATCACAAAAGCTTTTCAGGTGAAAATCAATCATTTTAGAAATTACCTTGTATAAAACATTGCATAAACTGGTTGGACGGTATTGCGAACTTTTTTAGAAATTACCAATAATATTCCAAACTTTTTAAAAGAAGATTGCATGAAGCCCGTCTACCCCGGAGGCTTTCATATCGCCAATTGAGAATAAGGATTTTCGGACATCCTCACCTGAACACGGTTTGTCTCTTCAATCTCCATAGTGACCAAACCTGCAAAATAATCTGCGATCATGGGGTTTACGATAGTAGTTCCTTCCAACCAATCACCATGGTCATTTTTTTAATTTTTTTTATGCGATTTCTCTTCCGCCTTTCAGTTGCAAAATTGTGGAAATATGAGGTATTTTTGTCTCCAAGTTGTAACCAATTTATTCGGCTCCACTATGCACAATGTATCTCCTCATGTTCTACGAGCTGCTCAATCTTCTTTGCAAGTATACTTTGCATTTCCACGTTCTTATCTGTTAGGTCTTCGATGGCTACCCTCTCCATGAGGTGTGGCCTTTTCTTAATTTTGTCTTCCTGCTCAAAAGCACTTACCGATCCCATTTGTGAAGTTGTGTATGTACAATCGCCAATTATCTCGCTAGAGAGAACCTGCTTGAATGCTGGTTTCCACCCGCTCCTGAGCATTTTGGGCTATGTGGTTAAACTGCGCCTCCGTGAACCATTGGGCTTCGGGTCGTAGGATCGAATTCCCATGATTTTCTTGAATATTTTCTGGTTCTATAGTCATCATAAAAGGTCTGTGGTACGAATTAATGTATTCCAGATTTTGTAGAACTGCATTACCGAATTTGCCATTCCAGTTTTCAAGCCCGATCAAGTCATTCTCTAATGTGGCCTCTATGCCATATAAATTTATCACCTGCGTACCCAAAATCAGTGAGATGACAATCATCAAAAGAATCCCGAAATTATTGCATAAATAGATGTAGTCTTGGATTACCCCCTCCCTTTTCAAAAAGATAAAGAATTTCATTTATGTTCCCCATAATGAGCCAAGGGGTATTAACTTCTATGTGTAGGTCTCATAAATATTGCCAAGACTTGTGTTTATCCTGCCATCATGGTTCACCATAAAACCCTATGAACCTCTAAATATCTTGGTTGTTGTCCCCGATGAATACATCAATATAGTTGTCAGTCTTATGCCGGAGTGATAGGGTAACTTCCTTCTTCCACAAAAGTAAAAAACCGCCTCTATGGCCATGGCGACGCACCACTTCTTTGAAATCCATCTTCAAATGTTGACTTAAACACTCCACCGGCCACTCATCTAGATGAGTTTCTGACAGAAACACTACATCGGTACTCTTCCTTTTCAACAAGTTTTCGAGAGTCCGAACTGCCATGGCCCGTCGAAGACCACGGCCATTATATCTTAGGAGTTTCATTGCTCCCAGTTAGCTTCCACAACGGAAGCCGCCAAAATTTTGGTAGTTGCTTCATTCTCTGTCCTCTTTGTTTGTTCAGCGCCTGCACCTTCCCACGAGTAGCTAAAACTTAAGTATGTGCCAGTTCTTCATGAGCTTCTTCCCTAGTTTTTAGTTATAGCTAGCTGATTTGCATCAGGAGAGTTTAGCTATCCACCATCAAAATTCAGTCTCATCCTACTCAGTGGGTCCTTTTTATTCCTGTGAGCACAAAACTCATTGTTATGGCGGCCCACTTGAGAGTTCACCTCAAACTCTGTATTAGAAAATTTCTGGTTCAAATTACCTCGTCCACGAAAACCTCTCCCTCTCACGGTATTTTGGCCCCTCCCAGAATTATAAGTACCCTCATTGTTATCTGCAGATCCCTGGCCTCGGTTAGAACCTCGGCCAATGACACTTCCACCTATGGAAGCTAATATAAAATTTTCCCGCTCAAATTTGCACTCATCACTTTCTCATGATCCGCATTCCTCGTGCCAGTATCCCATCCTGCCGTAGCCATTACAAAAGTCGAAAGCTTTTCATATTTTACCTCGTAGAATTCAGTTTTTCCTCCTCTAGAAAATCTCAGAAAACGAGTTAGCTTTTTGTGCACATCTAGATTAACTCCAAACCTAACAAATTATCCGACTAAACCATTTGGTAGTATGATATGGACCTCCTGAACTTCACCAATTCTCTTGGCCAATTCTCCACCAACCCTGCTTTCTTACGAACCCCATTAGGAAGTTTATATAAGTTTATATATCAGACTCCAAGTCTCGATCCAATTTATCTCACTACTTTATCGGTTTGCAAATCCATCATACTCGTGGATGATCAAAGCTGTGTTAGCAATAATCTTTCCCTGATCCGTGTGTGTGATTAAAAACTAATTAGTTAGCTGGTGTAATTACAACCCCATTATAACTGTAAAATTCTCAGTTGTAATCCCATTTGTAACCGAAAAAATCTTAGTTACAAATCTTAATTGAAACAGAAAAATCTAAGTTGCAGTTGCAATCCCACTTGCAACTAAAAGAAGAACACTCAGTTGCGACGCTACTTTAAACTGAAAAAATAAGAGAGAGTTACCACCCCACTTGCAATTGAAAAAAAATTAGTTATAACTGAAATAATCTGTAATCCCACGTGCAAAACAAATCTAAGTTAAAGTTGCAAGCCACTTGAAACTATAAAAATGTCAATTAAAGCAACATTTAACGCTAAAAAATCTCAGCTAGAAGAAATATCAATTAAAGCCCCATTTAACAATAAAAAGTCTAAGCCAAAAAATGTACCGAAAAATCTTAATCATATACTAAATGGTTCGCGCAACTAAGTTATAAACCAGGAAAAAGACCAGTCTTTCAAGTGCGTTGGTTAAAAATGAGAACAAAATAAAACGATAAAAAGCAAAAGTAAATTTACAAAAATAAAAATAATCTAAGCAAGGAAAAAGATAAAAGAGAATAAAAAGGGATGCACACGCACATAAGAAAAAGGCACGAGAACGAAAGCCCAAAAGGCCAGCATAGCTCATGTACGTGCCCAACTGGCACACATCTTAACACACGGATGTAATGGCTACCTAAATGACTGAGAGATAAGGTAAATCTCAACTCGCTGAGAATTAGCAGAAAAGAAGAAAAAAACCATATATGTAACCGAATGGAGGGAAAACTATATTTTAATACTCTTATCTATATCTTCTATATCTAAATAGTTAACCCCCACTACAAGGATTTCTCTCAACATGTAAGGTATCCACCTGATCAAGTATCTTTGACCAATCTTAGGCTGCCAACTCTCATTAAGTCTGCCAACTCAGCCCAAGAAACAACTAAATAGTTGCCTCGCTTATCTTTCATGAAACATCCTTCATCATGTCATCATTATAGCCATTTAACCCGCTAAGAAACCCACCACAATACAAATTGTCAGAGGATTGCGTTCATGCTTGATTATATGTGTAACAGCAGCATGAGTAAAGCAGTCCCCGTTACTTATTTAAGGATTAATTGCACGATCTGACGCTATATCTCCTCCACCAGTTGTTGTGACGCGGCATGTGCAAGTTTTTCAGCTTCCACAGTTAACCCGCCCATACAAAAACCTTCCAATTCTTTCCATCGTCTACAGTCATCCAGTACTCATATGACCAAGGCACTGATATGTAAAATCTTCTACAGTCATCCAGTCTTCACCCCGATGGCACCACTCAATCTTCATCTCTGTCCAGAGTGGCTGAGTCTCACTCCTTGCATTCTCCTATTACCAACAACTGATGTACATGCATTAGTTCCTTGTTGTCCCCGCGATTTCAATCGCTGCTGGAGCACGTCAGTCCTAACTCCATGCATCTCTCTGATTATTTTGATTTAGTTCCCAAATTTTTGTTGCAGATTCCAACACAGGTCATATCAGATGACCTTCTATATATGATTACTCTTACAGGTATGAATAGATGTTTAATTATTTCACCGATTTCATTTGCTCTTTTAACTTGCGTTGACATTTTTATATTTTACACTAAAAAGGAGTCGTGCAACCATAGATTACGGAGAGCTTCCTATAAATAATGCTTTCTCTTTCGGTGATAAAGAGTAGTGCAAGGAAACTACGGAAATCTCCATGTATATGTAAACCATTGCAAGGTTTGTCTTACATCCTGATACCTTTTCATTCAACGTCTTGATTCATTGTAGCCATCTTACAGTTTTTTACTTTGCAGATTACCAAAATGGACTTACTATTGCAGCATGCAAGGCTGTAACTATTTGTCTCACAGTTACGTTATGTAGCAAGAAAATTTAAATCTTAAGATGTCATGAGTAAGTGATTATTTCTTTCAAATTACACATCTGCTCTTCAGAACACAATGGATACAGTCCAGAAAGAAATTGATCCACCTCTAGCCACATATATACTTGAGTGTTCATGTTATAAGTCATTATTACGAAATATTACTTTATATTTTTTCCTACACTACTTGGAAGTAGTCATTTTAGGTACCAAGACATGCCGAGCTAAAAAAGTGTTTATGGGTACATGCTTATTTTTTTTGTGATTTTATACGTATCTATTGGGTGCCCCCCTTACTTCAGATTTTTTTTTAAATAGACATTTAGATAAAAATGGATTTCAATACATTTGCTCCATTTGAACTTGCTACCCTTAGTGATACTCGACCAATAGTCCGCCGACTCAACCTTTGATCATTTATAGAAGACAATTTTCTTTGTTCTTACTATTATGTTGCACACCATTCAATGCAATTTTCCGCAGCAACGCGCAGGGTATCATCTAGTAAACTAAATAGGTCATCCCCACTACCTAATTCTCTAAACATGCAGGATATCCAGCTCAACTAAGACGCCACATCAGCATATTTCGTGTTTCTTTTATTTCTGTTCTGTTTCTTCCTGTGAATTCCACCTGGTGCGAACCAGCACTGCGAGAATTTTGCTCTGGGCGCTTCTAATCAGCCAATCTGTAGCACATTCGCAGGTCCAAAGCCCATTAATCCATTCCACGGACAGCCCATTGCGTTTCATGTGATCCCCAATCGTAACAACCAATCCACTATGTTTATATTCCCCTTAAAAAATTATTTATCTTCTCCATTGATCCGTGGTGCATCTACCGACCATTGGCACTTCCTCTACCCATGATCTCTGCGGCTGCGCTTTCTATTCCGCTTCCCCACTATCTTCCCGAGAAAAAAATATATGTGTTCTCTTCCACTTCCCCACTATCTCACAGAGAAATAATTTCCCCATGAAATTTTTTGAGGGCATACGACGAGTCTCACTACTAGAGAATAGCTTACCACAGGCGAACAAAAAAGGCCTACCACAGGCGCATTTTAGTTCGTCTGGTAACTCAGCATACTCCAGGCGAATCAGCCTTGTGCGCCTGGGGTAACTGATTTACTTGTGGCGAACAAGCATGGTGCGCCTGGGGTACAAATGCGCCTAGGGTATTAGATGTTATTCGCCTGAGGTATCTTTTTGCTGTGTCAAAAAATAAAGAAACCTAACTGAATAACAGGAAAATGACAGAAATAAGTTTCATAGTCTCGAACAGAGATAGTTCAACAAATAATATAACCTCGATCATCAACACATAATACACAAGTTTATATTACATAGTCTCGAACAATAGTCTCGAACAGAGATAGTTCAACAAATCGATAGTTTAGCTAGACAAGCAAAACAACAAGTAGCATCAACATAAGGAGTACAAGGAGTATCAGCACGGCGATGGCGAAGGTGGTCATCCGGGCCCTCGTCTTCTCCGTCTTCTCTCTCGCTAGGTAAGTGGCGTATCGAGCTTCCGCCTCCACCATGGTCTTGTACCCCTTGTAGTTGTTGCCGCTGAAACCGTGCATCTGTCTCCGTCATTGTTCCCAGTGGTCGTAGACTCCGGGAACCCTACCGATATACACAACATACCATGTCATCTGTGCATAGGACAAAAATACGAGTTTAGCATGAAATGTGATAATAGACCGCAAATAACTATCAAAGAAATAGAAGCATCAAGGTTTACGAATAAAACACGACAAATAAAGGACTAAAAGTTATATGATGCAAGTGTATACTAACATTTTGTCAATCCTTTGGTCTCGGCGGGAACGGACGAACGCCTTCTAGCGTGTTGAATGTCCGGGTGTCACGTTGCTCTCGTAGGTGTGCTTCTATGTCACGTTTGCTCGGTGGTGCGTGGCTGTGGAAGAACAAGCCACCTTGAGTGATGACATCCGACGCGAGTATCGTGTAGATCCTCCGCTGGATGGGACGGAACTCAGCCCGCACACATTCATCGGGGGTGTTGGCCATCTTTGTGGTCAGGTCTCGGAGATGACTTGGTAACAATACCTCTTGGGCATCCTTTAAGTACTCCCTCATCTGAAAGATGGCATACCAAGCTTCCAACCCAGATTCCTGCTCCGATTGCTTGAGGCAGGGGAAGTTTGTTACGTCGGTGCACACGTAGGCGCCTTGGACTATTTTCTCCTATTTTAGGGGCTTGCCTAAATCGGCGGCAAAGCCGTTGAGGGCACTATTAAGAATATCTCTTATGTCGCTGTAGTCCTTCTACACCGCCCTACCCGCATCGAGATAAGTGCATACTGACCAATGCGGTTCCATGACGATGAGTGTGCATCCTCCGGTTCTGCGCAGAACATTTCGAACAAGCCATCAATATCATCAATCGGAATACTAAGGAGATTCTAGAAAGAATGTAACGACGGGAAGCGGAGAGGACTACTTACTTGGGAAAGTATGTCATGAGAATGGCGTTCTTATCCTTGTTTTCTATCAAAAAACCCGTTATATAGTTCGTGATAACAACCCGGTCCGCAGGTGACCGCAAGTAGTCCACAACCATGTAGTACAGGTCCATAATCGTGATGTGCGGGGTATTCTCCATGACCATATCGTGCGCCATGCTGAGCGATACCAGGCGGACAATGCTTCGGTCGAGCTTTCCCAAGTGGAAGACCCTGAATATGTCTTCGTATCTGATGAAGAACACCTATGTGGGATTTGTATCCACAAAGCCCACGGATCGGGGCACCTTGACCACGTATAGAGGGTAGGAGGGATGTTTCTCATGTAGAAGTTCATTCTCTCTGAACAAAATTCTGTCGTGGATGCTCCTCATGTCACCACCCATGACAGCGACAACCTCTGGCGGCAGCATCGGCTGACCTATCTCATGCACCTTCCTACACAGGATGGGGGGCGGCAAACGGTCCAGGACTCGGGCGGCCGCTGGCTGGCTATTAGAGGAGGCACCACCTTTCTTCTTGTTGGCTGTCGGCCTCTTCCGATGCTTCTTCGGCCTCAAGCAGATGGGCGTGCCGCTTTGTTTACCGCCTCCTCGGTCATAGCACGGAGTGTATTCGGGGTAACCAGCATAGGTTGTGGAGCCGTAAAGGCCGTCTGCTCCTCGGGAGTTTCTTGGGAATATGTTAGCTTCTTCTGGATATCCGGTTTTCTGGTGGGTAACTCAGAAGGACCGCCCTCTTCGCCATCTACCTTTTTTGGATATTAAGATTTCTGGTGGGTAACTCCGGAGGAACCATTTTGCCATCCAACTGATTTATGAAATCGTCAACGGGAGCAAGTTGAATATCCATGTAGTCGTCATGGGTCTCATGCTCGGGATGTTGCTCGTCATGTGACGTCTCGTGCTCGGGAGGAGGAGGATCCACTGGAGGTGGAGAGAGGACCTTGTCATGTTGGGTTGCCCGTGGAGGGACAACCTTGTCTTGTTGACTTGCCGCGGGGGAAACAGGTGTAGTGGTTACGGCCATGCCTTGGCTTGGTGCTGACCCTGACGTGGTGTTCAGCCGAATAAGGGCTTTCGGCCCTAGCAATATTTGATTGTCCAGTTGGCCGAGATTCAGCTCGCTGTCAGCATCGGCGGGTTGATTAGGAGGATACAAGTCCTGGAATTCCGGTAGCACCAGATCGACGCGAACCCAAAGCTCGTTGGCCGGTATATCTCTGCAGTGGTACTTGCGGGAGAGTGGCTGCAAGATGCTCCCCTTTGCAACATCCTTCAACTCGCTGCCCACTTTTAGCAGGAAGGTGCATCCCGTCGCGTCAGCCTGCGATAACATGCATGGATAGGTCAGAGAGTAGGGTTATATTGAACTGGCTACAGCTTGAGATGGTCAATAATTTACCGTGAGGGCATTGAGCTCGGCTAACATCGACGGACCACATGTGATGGTGGGCTCGTCGAACAACGATAACATCGACGCACCAACGGCCGCGGCGGACACGGTCGACGGTCCATCGGGGGCAGGCGCGTCGGGCACGGCGGGGGCGGGGGCGGGCGCGCCAGGCACGGCCAACGTCGACGGACCCCCGGCGATGGCCACGGCGGACACGACCAACGTCGACGGTCCACCTCCGGCGCCTATGTTGATCGTGGGTATCGGCCCCTGTGAGCCCCCGGCGACGTAGCCACATATTTTTTCAAATACGACGGGTATGAGCGCATTCATCTTTTCCCCGACCTTTTTCTCAATCTTCTTCTCCATGTTTTCTTCCAAGTCCGTCACCTTCTTCTTCAGCAACTCCGCCTCCTCGTTCGACTGGCTCTTCTTCACCGCCCGCGACTCCTTAGTGCTGTTCTCAGCCAAGCCATAGTTGGCGTGCTTCCTATTTAGTCCGCCGCCGGTGATACGGCCTAAGTGCGGCCTTTTCAGCGGGTCCTGGCTCTTTGCCTTGTTGTACCCCCTGATAAAAGGCTTATCCCACGCGACTTTGGCCGTCGAGTTTTGCGACAAGGAAGATTCAAACTGTTGTTCTTCTAGCTGCAGAAGCAACATATGAACGGTTTAGAAATGGTTTCGTACTAGAATGGAATCATGGACTTGATGATGATGAGTTGCCTGAAATGGTTAATTTCTTACCACTAGTTTCTCAACATTCTTGGCGCTATCTTCCGTGACCAAAATAACATTCTCCACCATCTTCGGGTCCATGACAAGTTCCCCGTCGGAGTTACTTTTCTGTACCTCGACCTCATGAATTTCTGGAATTGCGGGTCATGGGCATACTTGGCGTAAGGGTTCTCAATCCCTTTTTCAATGTAGGCCTGGTCCTCTTTCACCCAAACTAGCTCCTTCCCGTCGTAGCCACGACAGCCGAGATTGTGGTGACCGATGTTATTCGACTCTAGGTCCCTCCCCCATTTCGTTTGATTCTTAGTGAAATCAAGCGACTGGTTATCTAGGAAAGTCTTCAAGTCATCGGGCGTAATCCGCGGGAAGTGGCGATGGATCTCTTCGAATGGTTCCTCGTCCCTAATCATCGCCCTCACCATAGTCTTGTAATTGCTTAGGGCTTTGGTGAATCTAGTGAGGGCGAGTTTGTTCACCAGGTTGCCCTTCAGATTTTCGTTGTTGTAGGGGGGAGGGAACTCGTACCGCGCGTGCAGCCTCGAGATGAGTTGGACGCGTAGAGTTTGCTTCTTCTTGAGAGTCAGCTCGTTGATATTGACGACGTCTCGAAGGATCGCGCCAAGTTGGAGGAAGTACCCCTTCACAAGGTCCAATGGCATCACAGGCGTGCCATTGCAAGGATCCACCTACGTGAATTTCTCTCGAACGGTGCCGACCTTGTTCGGAGCTCGCTGCCGACGCTTCTTTCCCGTCGTGCTACTCTCTGAGGGACTCCCGGCGCCACTATCAGTGGTTTCCGCCTCGCCACCGGTGAGCCCGTCATCATTGTGGGGCTCGACATCGGGGGCCTCGCCACCGGTGAGCCCGTCACCGCCATCATTGGCTCTCTCTTCCTCTTGCGACTCTCTGGCCATAAGAAGGTAGTGGTCCAATAACGCCGGATCCGTAGAAGAAGAAGACATGTCTAGCTAGCAGTAGACAAAATGTATACTAGGTTAGTCACCGGAAAAATTTGGCATGACCTCTGCTATAAATGGTCATGCCGGAGTGCCAGAAATTTGCCGGATCAGAAATGAATCAACGTCCCGGCAAAACATTGGCACTCAATGTACCCGCAACATAAATAGAATGCACATATGGCCAAAAACTCCCAGGAGTTCATATCATGCCACAAAACTCCAGATTGGCTGCAATATTTTCATGTCTCCAGATATCATAACTCCCAGGTCCTCCCAGGAATAATCATAACTCCCCAAAACAGATGTGAGTCATGACAGCCACTGAATAATTACTTGATAGAATGTTTTACACAATTAGAAACACTAGAATGTATTACACAATAACTCCCAGGAAAATAACTCCCAGGAATAACTACAACAGAAAAATAACTACAACAGAATAACAACAGAAAAATAACTACAACAGAAAAATAACTCCCAGGAATAACTACAACAGAAAAATAACTCTCAGGAATAATTACAACAGAAAAATAACTGTGCTGGCACTACAGGAAACAGTCTGTATGCCGACGGCCAGGTACCGTCCGCGTAGCCCTAAAAGCCGTCGGCATATAGCTATGCCTACGGCAAAACTGTATGCCTACGGCAAAACGTCGTCGGCAACTTCTTCATAGGCATAGCTCCAAAAAGCCGTCGGCATATAAAAGTCGTCGGCATAGATCTATGCCGACGGCTAAATTATGCCACGTGGCATTCTCACATCGCTCGCGAATGGAGCTATGCCGACGGCCACTCTGTACACGTGGCGCAATCTGATGGCTCATAGGAGCTTCTATGCCGACGGCTTTTGTGAGCTATGCCGACGGCTTTCCCCTTCCTAGGACACGTGGCGAAATCTGGTGATTTTGGATAGAGCTATGCCGACGGCAATTGCCGTCGGCATAGCTATTGACAGGAATGTTTTTGGCTGGTTGTTTTTGCTTCCATTTCTGCATTTTAAAATGATAAATCAAAATAATTAATTGACAGTTGTAATTCAAGATTCCCAACACAACAAACACCACAACAAACAAATTAGATATCGCGCACGCATATAATCCATTAAATGTACGAAGTAACAAGTTTGGAAACAAGTAGCATGTCACAAAACGACATGTTCCATACAAGCAAAGACATGTTTTTTAGAACCCTATCTAGAACCCACTACACAAGTCCTCCGCGACACCAAGTCCTCCGTCGTGAGCATGCGTCATCATCAGGACTACAACAAGGAGAAGGAGAAATTTAGCAACCTCGGGATTCTTCATCTTGATGAATACATGATGCTGGATAAAAAAAAAAGGATGTCCAAATTCAACTAGTCACATGGGAGTAGATGCAGTAGGAGAAAAAGTAACCTTTTTCGGGGTACATCGTGGCCAGGATCGGTCATGTCTCCCTCAAGCTCGACACGGTATGGGACGATCTCCTCGTCAAGCTTGAGGGAGAGATAGACGAAAGAAAACATCTTTCGCAATGGTGGCTGGCAGCAGCACCTCGAGAACATGGTTGGGGAAGACGGCGGCAGCAACCCCGTGCCTGATCAAGCAGATCCTCTTTTCAAGAGGACATAAGCAGAGTGATAAATAATCACCTGCAAACACAAATAATTTCACACTACATGTGAGTATTATTTCCCAAGCACCGTGAGCGGACTACAATGCAAAACAACTCTCGCCAAGAGATCAAAATACATTCAGACTTGCTTAAAGTGGCACTATAAAACTGTTGACATATTTAACCTCTCAAGCATGGTAAATGCTATTGATAGATTGATAAACAAGCCAGTTAGGTACTGAAAAAAAGATTCAACACACAAAAGCGTCGGTTAAGTACCAAATGCTAGCATATATTACATGGCAATTCAATAGAAACGTGAGTTGATGTCGGTTTAAGATGGCACTAGCAACTGAAGTTCATAATACAAAATAATGAAGAAATTGCAGCGTGGGCTCAATACACGCCGAGTTTACCCTTTGGGTCTATGATAAAAGCATGAAGCTCCTGTGAGCTGAAAATAAGCCGCGGCTACATGCTAGCTGTTTGCCTAGAAAAAATAAGCCACAGATATCCTCGTCTTGCGCACAACCGAGAAATCATTCATTAGCTTGCGAATATGGATACAAGAAATAGTTGCAGTTTTACATGATTACATGAGCTAGATATAGGTCATGAAACGGAGCTCCAATTATGGAAATAAATTCATGAATGTGTAGTCAAATGGATCTAGACGAAGTAGTTAATTGCAGTGGTAAAGTTAGATACTACAAACGGTGGGTCACAGAATGCAGTCGCACGACAGTATATAATCGTGTATTTCTACACTCTCGGCATCGTCATGCAAGATAAATTCATTGTTGGTTCCGGGCAAGCACGTACGTCAGAGGCGCTGATGCGGCGAGATGTTGTGCTTGCAATCTGGTGCAATGCAAACCTTGCGCTTCGGAATCGATCTTCCCCCTCCAACTGGGTACATCGGCAGCGGCATGGATGTGCAAGTCCGTCACGTGCCGATGCCGACAAAGTCGCTCTTGACCAGCAGCGGCCGGCACCAAGGTTGGCCTGCACGACATACAGCAAGTTGGCTTTAGAGTAACATTAAACAACGATGAACAGCCTAGTACAAACACTTAGGCTTGCTCCAATTGGAATTAAAAAGTATCCATTTATATGTGGAGAAGTTAATCTCAAATTTGGACTGAGGGCGGATTCGTATGAATTACAACATGCGTGTAATTATCTGCACTAGGCAATGATGAAGACGGGATGGGCAGCAATGCTACGTAGAACGTTTGTGGAGATAAGGTCCAAAGAGCAGCTGGATGTAGCTAGCTGAGTACGCACATCGTGTCAAGACCTAGAAGAAGAAATCATAATCATCTAGGAGTACTTGTACGATAGATCTAAATCGAGCCGATTTAGTGAGCTCGCTGTCCATCTTGGCTGTTGTAGAGCGAAACAAGATGTGAGACTCACCTGGACTGCACGGGCAAGGGATGTTGAGGCTGGCTGCGAGTGGTGGCCGGCATCTCCGGTGATGTGATGCTTCGTTTCTGGAGGCGAGGAAAGTGGGTTGCGACCAGGAGCTGTTGTGGGGCGGACGACGGCTCTCCGCCGGCGCGTCCTGGTTGTCGGCGTGCATCGGCCACCCTGGGTGGCGCGGGGGGAGTGGCTGGCGGAGAGATCCGGTGAGCGGCGGCGGGGGAAGCTGGGGAGAAAGGGGATCGAGGAGAGGGGTCTGGGAAGGAGATGCGTAGGGTCTGGACTCTGGAGGAGATAGCAATGGAAAAAGATTTCTTTTTTTTTTAACCTTGGGAAAAGGATTGACATCCTCAGGAACGTGCGAGAAGTAACTCCCGGGCGTTTTGGACTTTTCATTTCTTCGCTCGGGCCGTTGGATGCGTTTGACGGTGCAGATTCGACCTGTCTGTGGGTCGATCCATGTTAGGTTTGTTGCTGCCATCTTATTGGCTGCCTGCTAGCTAGATCGTGCCTCCAATGACGTACGAGATTTACATACAGGCATCTCACGTACCTACCTGCTAGCTAGCTACTCCCTCCGTTCCATATTAGATGACTCTCAGATAGATGTATCTAATACTAAATTATGTCTAGATACATCTATGTAGGAGTCATCTAATTTGGAACGGAGGGAGTAGGTGGCATCCATGATGAACAACGTGCATACACCGAGCAATGCACGCACACATATATATACACAGTACATGGATCCCTTCCCCTACATCCGGCTTCGACGGGTGGATCATTCCCGCTGACGGCTGCTTGCGTACGCACCTCGCCAACTAATCCGATCATTTCCTAGCTCTCGGACTTCGCCACCATGTCCTCCCTTTTCACCAAAGTCCATTGCGCTTAGCTTGAGACACTTCATTCGTGGTCCGTAACACTATGTACTAAGCCTACGGTGACTCGTCGCATATGGGGCTTGACACATGGTATGCCACCCAATACTTTATGGTGACACCTCGACCCTCCGGAGCCCATGTGCGACGAAACCCTAGCCCCGCTGGAGGCCGGTCAAACTTATCGTCTACATGTTTGACCGGAGCCCGGAAGGGGGTAGCAAATTTGAACTAATTGCTTGGTCGTGTTAGGGTGGACCCTAGGAAGTACCAAAAATATGGTAGGTCCCACCTTTACAGAAGATTCCACCCCAACAGTTTGTTTCCGGGAGTTTTGGGCTCCTAGCACATAAACTCTCGTAGAGAGAAGTCGATGACATTGAAGCCCCAATAGAGAGAGTGAGAGTATCTTTGGCATATACAACCCTAGTAACACGAGTGCACACATGGTGTGCCACCCAATACCTTATGGTGCCACCTCGACGCTCTGGAGACCCTCCGCGGCAAACCCTAGCCCCGTTGGAAGCCGGTCAAACTTATCATCTACAAGTTTGACCGGAGCCCGGAAGGGGGTAGCAATGTGGAACTAATTGCTCGGTCGTGTTAGGGTGGACCCTAGGAAGTACCAAAACAATGGTAGGTCCTACCTCTAAAGAAGATTCTACCCCGATAGTCTGTTTCCGGGAGTTTCGTGCTCGAAGCACATAAACTATCTGACGAAGATATGGATCCTGGACCCTGCGGGTAAGGACACCCCCTCTCGGGCCCAAGGTCAAGGCCCTAAAGGAAGCGCCCTTGGAATACTCTAGAAGGCCCATGTGAAGCCCACCCGCATCAGCTTGCGGGTTAAGTTAGGAAATTTGTAACCGACCCAGCTAGGGTTTGAGTCCTCTCCGGGTAGAACTCGAGACCTGGCCATCTATATAAGGCCAGGAGAGCCCACAAGGAGAGGACCAAGTAATACCGTATGACCAAAAAGCCTCGGAACTCGAGATCTACTCTCGATTCGAGCAACCTGTAACCGATCTAATCATCCAATACAGATCAACAGAAGGCAGGAGTAAGGGTTTTTACCTCTTCGAGGGCCCCGAACCTGGGTAAATCTCGCCCCCTGTCAAGCCGACGATTTCACCAGCGCTCATGACTTCTCCTAGTCGAAACCCGATAGGGTCACCTGAGGGATTTGTGGAGTCAGAACTTCGATAATTGGCGCCGACCGTGGGGAACGCGGGCGCTGGATCACCGACATCTTCGGCTTCATCGACATCCAACTCCCGTTGGAAACCATCGACTACGGCTCCGAACAATCCTGTACGGATCGGATCCGTCATAGTCACGCCTCACTCGCCGGAATCACGCCCGGTGTTCGAGGATCTGGAGAAAAGCGTCACCCTGACGTTCGGGAGCTTCAACTTCATGGCGAACAGAGACGGAATCCTCCACTTCTCGGATGAATCTGAACCTGAATCCGGAGCCGTCAACTCGCGCTTTCCTATGGAGAAAAGTGGCGAGTCCATCCGCTTCAACACAGTCGACTACCACGCCCTCTCGACAGAGGAACCATCTCGGGTACGGGAAGCTTTCCGATCTACGCCTAGGACGCACGAGCCACGACTGGCCCAAGTCTGCATGGCAGGATCGGAACAACCCTCGGAAACCGAATTCAGCGCAACCGAGCGCGATATAATCGG
The DNA here is from genome assembly GCA_028641055.1 of Alopecurus myosuroides. Classification (NCBI taxonomy): domain Eukaryota; kingdom Viridiplantae; phylum Streptophyta; class Magnoliopsida; order Poales; family Poaceae; genus Alopecurus; species Alopecurus myosuroides. The sequence continues at coordinate 310,483,180 of CM054063.1, read as the reverse complement.
CGTTTCGCGGGAGGCCTGGAAAAGGGCCAAGGAGGCCATGCGGCGGAGTCAGCCACCCGCGGCAGGAGCCTCACAAGAAGACCTAACCGCCTACCACTACCACCTAGTAAGAGCGGCCTCAAACATCAAAGAAGCCCGGGCGGACCTAGCCCGTCGCAGAAGAGCGGCGGACGAATCAAGCCTGCGGCGAGTCGAACAGTCCCTTGCACCCTCAGTCGGTACCCGACCCGCGAGGAAGGGACACGCAACATCATCAAGGGGCCACGAATCCGTGACTGCGACCGACAGGTCGACCATGTCTTCCTTCATGAGGGTCGACGATGACGGCAACGTCTACCCGCAAACCCCAGCTGCCGTGATCCTAGCCGCAGCAACCTACATGCAGATGAACCAACCGACGGAAAGCGACCCTCGGGTGGAACAGTACAAACAAATTCGCAAAGGACTAGGATTGGCGGCCGCAAGGCTCGCTTCTCATGATCGCAAGAAGACCGAAGAAGAATTAGAAAAGGAGCGACAGGAGAAGAACAAGGATAAAGAAACGCCCCGCAGGCATAGAAGTTCATCCCCGAGAAAAGACAAATCGCCACGACGTGGTCGGGGAAAAGAAGCCCGCCGCCGCGGCGATAGTCGAAGCAGCAGCGACGACAGCCCGAGAGACAAAAGCTCGCGGCGCCACAGTAGCCGCTCGAGAAAGCGAAGCAAAGAACCAAGGAAAGACAACGACCGCGACCGGTCCGAATACGACGCGCGATCAGATCTCGCCCAAAAGAAGGTGGATAGGGAGAGAGCTTCACGGTATCGCGAGCGCTCCTCATCCAGGTCCTCGGACGACGAAACTTGTGGAGCACTCTGTTTCGCTCGCAGCATCCGAGAAGCACCTCTACCCAAGAGGTTCAAGCTCAGCACGGAGGTGACAAAATACGACGGCTCACTCGAGCCCTCCCAGTGGTTAAGCGACTACCTCACGGCAGTAAAATGCCAACGTGGGAACAAGAACACAGCCATGCAATACCTCGATTTGCATCTTACAGGCGCGGCCCGTAGTTGGCTGGAGAGAAGACCTAAATCTTGCTACGCATCATGGGATGACCTGCACCGCGATTTCTGCAAAAATTTCCTGTCGACGTACAAGAGGCCAGCCACAATCGAAGAATTACGAGCGTGCAAACAGAAGAGTGGCGAATCCACACGAGAATATATCCAGCGGTGGACCACACTCAGGAACACCGCAGGAACCATCTCGGAAGAGGTGGCGATTGAGGCCTTCGCCAAAGGAGCGAGAAGAACCGCGTTTCGAGAAGAGCTAGGCAGAGCTGCGCCCAAAACCATTGGGGAACTAATGATCATAGACGAAAAATGGGCTAACGGAGAAGACGCGGTGCGCAATGAAAGAGCATCGTCGCCCGCACATGAGGAAGACCGCCATGGACGAAGAAAGAGAAGGAAATACTACGACCACGAGGACAGGGAGGAATTAGTGGCGGCAGAATTCACGCGAAACCGCGACTCTGGCCGCCGTGGAAGTCGCGAGTGGAAACCAAAGACAGAAGAAAAGTCCCCCGAGGAGGATCTCGATGCATACTGCTCGCTACACCTGTTTACAGATAAGCGCACGGGCAAAACTAAGGCAACACACCTTCTCAAGGATTGTCGAAAGTTTCTTGACATCTCGGATGCTCTCGCGAGGAAAAGATTCGCATCCACTCAAAACTACCCGCCGCTGCCAGGAGGAGGAAATCAATTTCAACCGCCTCCACCACCACCTCCACCAGCAAACCCAAACATGACGCTAGCCGCACTACCTGCGCCACCACCACAAAACAATGGAGCCAATGCATACCCGAACCCGGCAGGACAACTCGCGATGATACAGAAGGTATGCCCCTCTCGCAGAGCTCAAAAGACTAACACGAGGAAACTATGCATGGCAGTGCAGACACCGCCAACAAAGACCGAGTACCTGAAGATGGCAGATCAGCCCATCACGTTCTCGAAAAAAGATCATCCACCACAAGTCTATCGACCAGGACACGCCGCCCTCGTCATCCAGACTCAAATCGGAAATTACGACCTAGCCCGCGTGTTCATGGACGGCGGCAGTGGAATCAACATCATCTACGCGGATACACTCCGTCGAATGAACAAGAACCTGGACGGCCTAACGGAATCAGAAACATCCTTCCACGGGATAGTTCCGGGCAAGGCAATCCGTCCACTCGGAACAATCAACTTAGAAGTTGTACTGGGCTCTCCAAGCAATTACAGAAGGGAATTCCTGGACTTCGAAGTCGTCGACTGGCCCTCACAGTACCACGCCATCCTTGGCGGAACAGCGTTCGCCAGATTCATGGCAGTACCACATTACGCGTACCTGAAACTCAAGCTACCCGGCGAATACGGTGTGATCACCATCGACGGAGACTTCCAGAAGTCAGACAAGTGTGACATAGAATTCAATGAGATCGCGAAATCTTTCGGGATGCAAGAAGAACTTCAAGAGCTGGCAAAAACCACGGACCACTCCGTCATGCCCCTCACGAAGAAGAACGCGCCTGAACTGGAATTCAGCGCCAACAGCGACACCCGCAAGCACCAAGTGCACCCGACGGATTCTGCCAAGACCGCGATGGTTTCCACAACCCTCTCGCCAGCATAGGAAGGCGCGCTCGTCAAACTCCTCCGTGAGTACTGGGAAATTTTTGCCTGGCAGCCCTCAGATATGCCAGGAATACCCAGGGAGTTTGCCGAGCACTCACTCGAAGTCTTTCCTAATGCCAAACCCATCAAACAGACGACTCGACGATTCTCAGAACCCAAGCAGAAGGCGCTTGGAGAAGAAATAAACAGACTGCTAGCCGCCAACTTTATTAGGGAGATCAAGATATCCACCTGGTTGGCAAACCCGGTGCTGGTCCCCAAGAAGAACACGGACAGCCTTCGGGTGTGCATCGACTACACATCGCTGAATAAGCACTGCCCCAAGGACAACTTTCCTCTACCACGAATCGACCAGATCGTGGACTCTACGGCAGGCTGCCAACGCCTCTCCTTCCTGGACGCCTATTCGGGATACAATCAGATCCGAATCAAAAAGGAAGACGAAGAGAAGACGGCATTCATCACACCCCACGGTGTCTACTGCTACACGACAATGCCCTTCGGGCTGAAGAACGCAGGCGCAACATATCAGCGTTGCATGCAAAGATGCCTCACCAATCTCATTGGCAAAAACGTACAAGTGTACGTCGACGACATCGTCATCAAAACTCGAGTAGAGGACACACTCCTCGAGGACATCAGAGAAACGTTCGACGCCCTTAATGCATATCGGATCAAGCTCAATCCGACCAAATGCGTTTTCGGCGTCCCTGCAGTAAAACTCCTCGGGTACCTGGTATCCGCCAGAGGCATTGAAGCCAACCCGGAAAAAATACAAGCCATCCTGACTATGAAGGAGCCAACCAATCTATGCGGAGTCCAGCAGCTCGCAGGACGACTAGCCGCCCTAAGCAGGTTCATCGCACGATTGGGAGAGCAAGCGTTACCCTTCTACAAGTTACTAAAGAAGACGGACAAATTCGAGTGGACACCCGAAGCTAAACAAGCGTTCGCAGACCTGAAGCGATCGTTGCAAAGCAGGCGCGTCCTTGCAACACCGCAAGAAAGGGAACCGCTTCTACTATACCTAGCCGCTACAAACCAGGTCATCAGCACAGCAATCGTGGTCGAACGACCTGAAGACGGCAAAGCGTACGGAGTCCAACGACCAATATATTACATCAGCGAAGTGCTCTCGCCATGCAAGCAACGATACCCTCATTATCAGAAGCTGGCGTATGGAGTTGTTCTCACAGCCCGAAAGCTCAAACATTATTTCCAGGAACATACCATTACAGTGGTTAATGATGCGTCACTCGGGACAATCATGAACAACCCTATGGCATCCGGAAGAATAGCAAAATGGACACTAGTAGAGAAGTGCCTTTCTATGGAACAGATTCTGTGGCGCATGGCTTTTTGGTGCGCCACAGAAATATAGTTTTGTGGCGCACGGGTTGTCATGCGCCACAGAAAAGAGGCATTCTGTGGCGCACGGGACCGTGGTGCGCCACAGAAAACAGGAATTCTGTGGCGCACCGGATAGGGGTGCGCCACAGAAATAAGTTGGGGGCCCACACCATGATTGCCACACTCCTATTCTGTGGCGCATGGTGGTTAGTGCGCCACAGAAATATGACATTTCTGTGGCGCACCCCCCCTTGGTGCGCCACAGAATTCCCATCCGAAAAAATTCTGTCCACACGCACCAACTCCACCCCGCCCCCCTCCCGGGAACGCCTTTTCTAGTTTTTGACGGAAGAGTTGGCGGTCTAAAACGCATCAAAAAATAAATCCCTTATAGATGCACGGAGAGTTTAATGTCTACTTTTTTATCAAATTTTGAAATTTGTATTTCGACTTTCTGAGCAAAAGTTTTATAAAAAAAGTAAAATGGGCATAACTTTTGCATACGATGTCGAAAAAAAATGATCAAGATATTAAAAAAAACTAGAGAGAAAAAGGAACCCAACCTCACTCGCCTTCGGCCTGTGAGCTTTTTTTAGAATCGCCAAATTCCAAAAGGAACAAAAGTTATGGCCGTTTTAAGATTTTGACTAGAAAATAAAAAAAAAGAAAAAAAATTCTGTGGCGCACCAAGGGGGGGTGCGCCACAGAATTGGGAGGCAGAATTCGAAATCTGCCTCCTCCCCTCCTTTTCTTCCCTTCTCCCCTCCACTTCTCCTCCACTTCTCATCTTCTACCTCTCCTCTCCTCCACCTCTCCTCCTCCTCCACCACCACCACCACCACCACCATCACCACCACCACCTCTCCTCCTTCTCCTCCTCCTCCACCACCACCACCATCACCACCACCACCACCACCATCCTCCTCCTCCTCCTCCTCCTCCTCCTCCACCACCACCACCACCTCCGGTGAGCTCCTCCTCCTCCTCCTCCACCACCACCTCTCCTCCTTCTCTTTCTCCTCCTCCTCCACCACCACCTCTCCTCCTCCTCCTCCTCCTCCTCCTCCTCCTCTATCACCACCACCTCTCCTCCTCCTCCTCCTCCTCCTCCTCCACCACCACCACCTCCGGCGAGCTTCTCCTTCTCCTCCCCACCAACTCCGGTGACCCCCATCCTCCACCCACCAACTCCGGTGAGCATCCGACGAAATCCGACGAAATTTCGAAATTTCGAAAATTTCCCGCGGCCAGATCTGGCCGCCTTTTTTTTTTGAAATTCAAAAAAAAATTCTGTGGCGCACCCCCCCTTGGTGCGCCACAGAATTGCAAATTTCTGTGGCGCACGGCTGAGGTGCGCCACAGAATTGACATTTCTGTGGCGCACGGCTGAGGTGCGCCACAGAAAAAAAATTAGTGGCGTGTATTCTGTGGCGCACCCCTCTGGCCCCTAGGTGCGCCACAGAATCCCATTTTGATGCGCCACAGAAAGGCCTTTTTCTACTAGTGGGAGCATCGAGTTGGGCGCCTGGGATATCACCTATACAGAACGAAAAGCAGTCAAATCTCAAGTACTCGTGGAATTCCTCAGCGAATGGACAGAGCTACAAACGCCCGGACCACCCGAGTACACGAGCAATTGGATAATGTACTTCGATGGATCCAAGAGAAACGAAGGAGCAGGAGCTGGAATCGTTCTTATTTCACCTCGGGGAGACAAGCTGCAATACGTCCTGCGACTGGACTTTCCACCAGACGATCCAGCCTCGAACAACGACGCAGAATATGAAGCCCTGTTGCACGGGATGAAGATGGCAATCGCCTGTGGAGCTACCCGATTAATGATCTACGGTGATTCCAATCTCATAGTGCAGCAGACGATGAAAGAATGCGACGCCATTGCTGAAAACATGGTCGCATATCGTGACATGTACAACCTACTCGAAGGAAGCTTTAAAGGATGCGAGCTGAAGCACATTGCAAGATCTAGCAACGAAGAAGCAGATAGACTAGCAAACATGGGTTCCACCAATACACCTATACCGCCAGGAATATACTTCAAGCGGATGATCAAGCGATCGGTCAAAGTGAAGAAAGCTGCAGCAGCGCCAGAAACAGAGGTCAGCCCGCAGGTCGCGCTTATCGAGCTTATTCGCAATATATCACGACAGGTTTTCATGGTCGAGCCAGTCTGGACGCAGAAATATCTCGACTACCTGCTCAACAGACAGCTCCCGGCCGACCCACGTGAGGCTCGACAGATAATCAGGCGCAGCAAGTCCTTTCGAGTAGTCAATGGAGAATTATACAAGCAAAGTATCTCGGGAATACTTCAGCGTTGCATCGCACCCGAAGACGGCAAGGAATTGCTCCAGGACATACACCAAGGAGACTGCGGACATCATGCTAGCTGGAAAACAATAATGGGAAAAGCTTTCCGAGCAGGATTTTACTGGCTAACAGCAGCCAACGATGCAAAAAGCCTGGTCGAACGATGCGACGCCTGCCAGCGATTCGCACCAAGGCCACACGCCCCCGCTACGGAATTACACATGATACCAATAGCTTGGCCCTTTGCACAATGGGGGCTAGATATGGTTGGGCCACTACGCAAGTCCACGCCAGGTGGATACACACACTTGCTGGTCGCAGTCGACAAGTTCACCAAATGGATCGAGGCTATGCCAGTAACCTCAGCAAGCGCCCAATGCGCCGTCAAGTTTCTCGACTCCATTGTATGTACATTTGGTGTGCCACACGACATCATTACAGATAACGGTACAAATTTCACAGCAAAGGAGACACAACAATTCTGCGAGGAAAAAGGCATCAATTTCAAATTCGCCTCAGTCGCTCACCCGCAAACGAACGGACAAGTCGAAAGATCCAACGGCTTGGTTTCGGCGGGCATCAAGAAGCGACTACTCGATCGTCTACACCCCGCCGCAGGACATTGGGCGGAAGAGCTACCCTCCGTACTCTGGAGCCTGCGCACAACTCCTAATCGATCAACGAAGTACACGCCATTCTTCATGGTATTCGGGGCAGAAGCAGTCCTTCCCGAGGACGTTCGATTCAGCGCCCCACGAGTTGTAGCCTACAGCGAAGAAACTTCCAACAAGGCGCTCGCAGAAGATATGGATGCACTCGACGAAATGCGAGACATCGCACTCGCAAGATCCGCAGTATATCAGCAATCCTTGCGCAACTATCACAGTCGCCGCATACGCCACAGAGCATTCGCGGTTGGGGATCTGGTGCTGCGGCTCAAACAGAAGGAAGGACACAAGCTCGAGCCACCTTGGGAAGGACCCTTCATCATACACGAAGTCATCCCAGGCGGAGCCTACAGGCTAAAGAATCCGGCGACCGGAGGGGTTTACTCCAATCCGTGGAACATTGCACACCTCCTCAAATTTTATCCTTAGGTTTACTTGTTATCACAACAAAAATAAGTCTATACTAGCCAGTCCTGTAGTTCGAATACATGGCTTCTCAGTCATTGCAATAAAGACGTGATTCCTTCATCATATTACCTCGAAGCTTCTCGTTCTTTACATGCTACAAGTTACAGGTACACACCCCTTAAAACACACGGGGGCTACCCTACAACTAAGCATCACAAAGAAACAACATCAAATACAAGGTTATACACCTTACAACAGTTTTTTACAAACTATAAACAGATTACAGGATATTTACATCCGAAAATCAGTCAAAGCGCTGAGCATTCTCAGTCGCCAAAACTCTATCTACCTCTTCAGAGGTCATTCGGATAATCTTCTCCGCCGCAGAACGTACAGCATCATAGTACGGCGAGATATCCTCGATTGCATAATCTGGACGCCGAGCAACGGAGTTAACATCTATCTCAGGATGCCATATGCGGACAAAAGAGAGAGCTACAACCGCGCCGCACGTCATCTGATTGCGCACACACGCGCGAACTTCTCCTTCACGTCCAAACAAACTGAGAAGATAACCCCAGTCTTCGGGACCTTTTTCAAGTGGGTAAAATGCAGCGTTCATCGCAACCAAGACCTCATGAAAAGAACTCACGAGAATTCTCGCCTGGCGGACTCGAAATTTCAAGGTGGCCATCACAAAACCCCGACTGCGATCAGACCAAAAATTGTTTGCATGAGGTTTGGAGCTACTAGCCCCTTGAAGGATGTGATTCTCTACCCACTGCTTTTCTTCCCTGTCATCTGGATTAACGACCGAAGAACAAAAACACACTTAGTCAGATAAGGAAACAAGGAAGAAAAAGACACGGGGGCTCCACTACTTACAAAGCAAGTCCCTTGCGACTACAGCCAACTCATCCATCAGAAATTGTTCGCGTTCAGCTGCCAATTTCTGCTTGGACTTCGCCACATCGGCTATCCCGCGCATAGCTTTTAGCTTGCGCTCACCCTCCTGGACCTTATCACGAAGGCCCGCAAAAGTGCCAACAGCGGCAACAAGTGGATTTACTGGAGTACCACATCCACCCGACGTTTCCGCGGCAAACCCAGTAGCCTGGAAGCATAAAACGAAAGAAGTAAGATGCCCTACTCGAGTCAATTCTAGTCGCATATCTGACAAACGCTCGGGGGCTACTCCCATCGGGAGACAATGCACAAACAAAGGGAATGAATTGCAAGATGAATTCTTCGATTAAAGACAACAAAGGTACGGGAATACATCCCAAGGTTCATTACATTCAAGGAGAAAAAAGAAAAAAAAAGCTATGAAGCTACATTGGTGCTCCCGCTGGCAGCAGTCGCCCCTCCCCGCAGCCGAGCAAAAATCTCAGACAGCTTCCGAGCAAGAATAGCGGCTTGCTCGCCAAAACGAGAGAGCCGTACCTTTTTGCCCGTGGAGGGGTCGACTGGAAGAGATGTGTACGCCTCCTCCAAACCTTCGACTCCATGCGCCAAAGCAAATTGTATCGCGGTCTTCGCACCAGACTCCGCCTGTGCGACCGCGAAGGCATCCAGAAGTTTGCCTTCTGAGAAGACCTTCAACAGATCATCTAGCGCGGGTGCAGGAGTGGCGTTGGCGAGGAGGCGACCCTGCAGTTGCCCCAGCACTTGAGTAGCATCATTGATCATGGAGAGAACTCCATCAGCGTGCCTTTTAAGCTGGGCAAGTGTGTCGGTTACCACATCCACCCGCTGGAGTCCAGGGATTTCTAGAGGAACATCCAGAAGACCTGCAAAGGAAGGAAAAAATACTTAGCAAAGTACAGCGAAATGAGGAATCAAAGTCGCAAAAGCCCAACACACCCGCGAAGCGCTCAGCAAGGGGACGGAGGAACCCGACAATGTCGTTGTCGGCCTTACTGCCAGCTTTCTCTAACTCCTTCAAGGACTTCCGCGCATCTGCAAGCTGTCGACCAAAATCTTCTGATTGCATGCGGTAAGCCTCTAGCTCTTGTCGAATGGCCGTCAGGTCAGCCTCCCGAGCAGTTACCTGCTCAGAGAGTTTGACCTTTTCGGATTCTGCAAATTCAAGTCGAGCTGCAAAGAGATGCTTGTCAAAACTCAAGAATGAACGGAGTGCGGAAGACAGGGAAACGATAAAGCTTACCCTTGAGAAGAACGTTTTCAGTCTGAAGTCGGCTACGGTCCGCTCGAAGCGACTCGCAATCCGACTCGGCGAGAACGACGCGGCGACCAATCGCCGCAAGAGAATCAATAAGCGACTGCAAAACTACGAAGACAAAAGAGTTAAAAGGGATTAAATTAGAGTCTGTACCCGATTATTTACAATCGACTACAGCCTCGGGGGCTACTCCTATCGGGAGCACTGCCGTGCACCCGATAAAAATGAAATCATGAAGAGGAATTAAACTAGACTTTGAGCCTGTGGCCGATCGCATGCGATCGACTACAGCCTCGGGGGGCTACTCCCATCGGGCGCACTGTCGTGCACCCGATAATTTTTTTTTTTGAAGACGGAAGATGAAGTTTACCTGGCCGGAGGCACGAGAGAGCGGATCCGCGGAGCTATCTGTCACTTCCTTAGAAGCAGAAGTCCTGGCGGCAAAGCTGGGAGCTTCACGTACCACCGTCGCGGCTTCAGGGGCTGCTCTGGGGGAATTTTGGACGGTGCCCGCGGTGGGAGTTTCACCCGCATCCTTGGCCTTATTCCTCCTTTCGGGAGGAACGGCAGCGGCGTACCTGCGAGGACTGATCGTCTGCAGACTGCACCGAAAGATAGAAACAATCGATATTGAAGCACGGAAAATGTTCTACCAAGATTAAGGAAGAAGCACTTACTCGTCATCCTCATCGTCATCCAGCAAGTCCGCGTTCCAAGCGGGCGTCATCACTGGGAACGAAGGCGAAGGAGCAAGGGAGCGAAGTGGAGTCGCATGGACAGGAGCTTGATTGGGCGATGCTTCCAAGGATTTATCCTTCGAAGTAGCTTCGTCCTCATCTACCCGATGACGTTTCGTCGGAGCGCCATTCGAGTCTTCAACGTCATCCGAAGAATCGTGTTCTGAACTCGAAGAGGCGTTGGCGACGCTGGTGTCAATCGCGCCGTCTTGATGACTCGACACTTGCTCTGAGGCAGCTTCCCCCGCAGTTGGCGGGTAGCAGTCCGCCATAGCTAAGCTCTGCAAAGGCAAGAAGAAGACGAGAAAAACCTTATCGACTAGGACTCTAAACAAAAAAAGGGAACAACTCAAAGACGAAAAAGAAGAAACTAACCTCGGCTGGGGGAGGGTTTGAAGCGGCGAAGGCTTCAACAGAGCAATCGGGGAATTTCTCCCCCACCTTCAGTCGGGTGATACCCGCGATTTTCTTCTCGAATTCTACATTCGAAAGTTCCTCACGGCTTACTCGACTGGGGTCCTCTGAGCCTTGATACTCCCACATAGCGGAGGGCCTTTGTTGAAGTGGCTGGATCCTGCGCTTCAAAAAGATGCTCGCCAGATGCATCCCGTTGAGCACAACTCCCGCGGTCTGGTCCCGGAGAGCAGCTACTCTTGCGAGTAAAGGCGCAACGGTATGAGTCTCTTCGGCTAACATCTTGTGCCCCCAGGACTTTCGCCTTGTCAGAACAGCGAACGGGTGGAACTCTACAATCCCACCCGAGCTGTTGTCGATGACGTAGAACCACCTTTTCCGCCAGCTTTGAGAGGAGTCGACGAAATGCATGTTGAAGTAGCTGCCTTCTTGTCGAGCTTGGATCCCGAAGCCGCCCGTGCGAAGCGGTTCGCCGAGCTCGGACTCCACCCGCGATCTCTCGCGGAAGATCCGGACTTTGAAGAGCGCCTTCCACAGCGCCCAGTGCGGGCGAATGCCGAGATAGCATTCGCAGAACACGATGAAGCACGAAATGTGCTGCACCGCGTTCGGGGGGAGATCGTGAAGCTGTATGCCATAGACACACAGCAACCCGAGGAAGAAGGGATGAAGGGGAAAAGAAAGGCCTCGAGTCACATGGTCCACAAAGACCACGCGCTCGTTCGATTGAGGATTGGGTACCTCTTCCTTTTTTCCGAGACGGACTCGCTTCTCCGTCTCCGCCGGCAGCAACCCCTCCCGCTGCATCTCGTTGATGCTTTTCGCGGTGGTGTTGGGGGAGCGCCAGTCGCCGGCGCGGGGCGCGGGTTGCGCGGAAGGTTCACCGGATGCAGAGCCGGCAGCACCGCGTCTTTTTCCGCCAGCCATTGCTTGCAGCACGAGCTCGAGCGCGAGGAAGACGAAGATGGGCGCGAGGAAGAAGATGAAGACAGAGAGCTGGGAAAGTTTTACCGCAGCGCTAACACCCGTATTTATACACGGAGCGAGGCGATCTCAGCCGTACGATGCGCTACGTGGCGCCTATCACGGCCGCCACGCGTGAAGATGATACGAAGCGGCGGCCAGCGCTGTTTCGTGCCACGATCTTAACAGAAGATCGTGCGCGTTTACTGCGTCGTCTCGCGTAAAAACCGGGAACGACGTCTCGTTTCCCGGTCAAAAAGCTGACAAGGTGGGCCACCATCTGCTGCCACTCCATCACGTCCCATCGGGAGAAGAGGAGTGCGCCATGACGTCATGGCATTCGTCATTCAAAACCAAAATCTTTTCGATTGGAAGTTCAAACGCGAAATTATCTTCGTATGAATATCAATTCCTTCGGATAAAAGCAACTTTTCCATGAACAGTTCATAAAGCAAGACCTCTTCGAACAAGAGAAAAATACCCTATGCACGAAAACTCTTTCGTATGGGCACAGCATCCCGAACATGAAAACTCTTTCATACGGGCTTAGTTTTTCTTCCAGCACGAAATTTCTTTCGTATGGAGCTCAAACAAATCAATCGGGTAGGAAAAACCTACCTCTCCTACACATGATAATTTTACATCATAAGAACCTGGATTGTTCAGCCGACTAGGCACATCCGGATGCCGTATTCCTCGAATATGAAGGTAAGACCCGAAAAGATCTCTCTTTTGGGCCTGGAATCGCACTCAAAAGCTGCGTCCTCCGGTATAATTCCGTGTCAACAATACGAAGAAAAATCCTAGCGGACGCGCCGGGTACCCCCATAGGTTAAGTTCGATTCGATAAGTCCACAACGGCCCAGTCGCAACAATCACCTTATCGGGTTCGAGTCAGAGGTCTCGAATCTGAGTAGGCCAGGAATGTTTTTGCCCTAGTCGCAATTAATTGGCCCTGATCTCTCGGGAGAGCCAAGCTACTGTGCCACATCCTTCTGCGAAAAAAGCTGTAAAACAGGCACTTATATTGCTCGATACTCGAGCGTGATGACCCATGATACAGGGAACACACCCTTTGGAAAACAATGACTGTCAGGGCAATCCTCCATAAAAATAAGGAGAGTTTGACCGTCTACTCGACTGGAAAAGCCCCAGTCAAGCACACGCTCGGGGGCTACTGACGAAGATATGGATCCTGGACCCTGCGGATAAGGACACCCCCTCTCGGGCCCAAGGTCAAGGCCCAAAAGGAAGCGCCTTGGAATACTCTAGAAGGCCCATGTGAAGCCCACCCGCATCAGCTTGCGGGTTAAGTTAGGAAATTTGTAACCGACCCAGCTAGGGTTTGAGTCCTCTCCGGGTAGAAATCGAGACCTGGCCATCTATATAAGGCCAGGAGAGCCCCCAAGGAGAGGACCAAGTAATACCGCACGACCAAAAAGCCTCGGAACTCGAGATCTACTCTCGATTCGAGCAACCTGTAACCGATCTAATCATCCAATACAGATCAACAAAAGGCAGGAGTAAGGGTTTTTACCTCTTCGAGGGCCCCGAACCTGGGTAAATCTCGCCCCCTGTCAAGCCGACGATTTCACCAGCGCTCATGACTTCTCCTAGTCGAAACCCGATAGGGTCACCTGAGGGATTTGTGGAGTCAGAACTTCGACACTATCAAAGAGAGAAGTCGATATCGGTGAAGCCCCAACATAGAGAGTGAGATGATATTTGGCCTCTACAACCCTAGTAACACTAGTTCACACATGTTGTGCCACCCAATACCTTATGGTGCCACCCCGACGCTCCGGAGCCACTCAGCGACGAAACCCTAACCCCGTTGGAGCCGCGTCAAACTAACCGTCTACAGGTTTGACTAGAGCCCAGAAGGGGGTAGCAATATGGAACTAATTGTTTGGTTGTAAAAATCATTTTCAAATACACAAGTACCTATTTTTTCAGAGATACAACAAAAGTTTATCAATATTCAACCTCTAGCTACGAACGGTCATGCCCGCCGTCTTGACTTTTTCCTAAAACCGGCTTAGAAAATTCCAGAAAATTCAAAAAATCTTGAAATGATGCAAGGCCTTCGCGTGGTGTCATTATATATGTCCTAGTATCCACCAAAAATAATAAACTTGGAATACGACAACTGAGTTGAAAAGGTGAGCTTAGAAATGAGCTATCTCCTCCGAAGATTCTTGGGTTTCGGGCCAAATGACGGGTATTATGGCCACATCCATGGGATTGTTTGTTTAAATGTTCCCATATTCTACACAAGTATGCATAATGGAACAACTAACAATGTTCACGAAGAAACTTTTATTTTTCATTGAATAAAAACACCATTTTCTATTTTCGGAGTGTCAAAAAAGGTTTTATTGTGAAGCATCTACCAAAAATATGTTACAAAATTGTACAAAGTAAAATTCTAAATATATTATGTCATATTTGATCTACAAATAACAAATTTACTACCTCTCAATAGCTGAAAATACACCTCTTTTGAAATAGACAAATTTCTGCGATTCCGCTGAAACCGGGCCAAATTTAAACTACAGGTGCCTCATAGTTTGCTCATGATTTTTTGTAAAAAACCATTTTGAAATACACAAGTACCTATTTCTTCAGAGATACACCAAAAGTATATCAATATTCAACATCTAGCTACGAACGGTCATACCCGCCGTCTTAACTTTTTCCTAAAAGCGGTTTAGAAAATTCCAGAAAATTCAAAAAATATTGAAATGATGCAAGGCCTTCGCGTGGTGTCATTATATATGACCTAGTATCCACCAAATATAATAAACTTGGAATACGACAACTGGGTTGAAAAGGTGAGCATAGAAATGAGCTATCTCCTCCGAAGATTCTTTGGTTTCGGGCCAAATGACGGATGTTATGGCCACACTCATGGCATAGTTTGTTTAAATGTGCCCATATTCTACACAAGCATGCATAATGGAACAAGTAACAATGTTCACGAAGAAACTTTTAGTTTTCATTGAATAAAAACACCATTTTCCATTTTCGGAGTGTCAAAAAAGGTTTTTTTTGTGAAGCACCTACCAAAAATATGTTACAAAATTGTACAAAATAAAATTCTAAATATATTATAAAATATTTTATATATAAATAACAAATTTACTACCTCTTAATAGCTGAAAATACAGCTCTTTTGAAATAGACAAATTTCTGCCGATTTCGGTGAAACCGGGCCAAATTTGAACTACAGGTGCCTCATAGTTTGCTCATGATTTTTTGTAAAAATCATTTTTAAATACACAAGTACCTATTTCTTCAGAGATACACCAAAAGTTTATAAATATTCAACCTCTAGCTACGAACGGTCATGCCCGCCGTCTTGACTTTTTCCTAAAACCAGCTTAGAAAATTCCTGAAATTCAAAAAATCTTGAAATGATGCAAGGCCTTCGCGTGGTGTCATTATATCAGTCCTAGTATACAACAAAAATAATAAACTTGTAATACGACAACTGGGTTGAAAAGGTGAGCATAGAAATGAGCTATCTCCTCTGAAGATTCTTGGGTTTCGGGCCAAATAACGGATGTTATGGCCACACTCATGGCATAGTTTGTTTAAATGTGCTCATATTCTACACAAGCATGCATAATGGAACAACTAACAATGTTCACGAAGAAACTTTTGTTTTTCATTGAATAAAAACACCATTTTCCATTTTCGGAGTGTCAAAAAAGGTTTTTTTTTGTGAAGCACCTATCAAAAATATGTTACAAAATTGTACAAAGTAAAATTCTAAATATATTATGTCATATTTGATCTACAAATAACAAATTTATTACCTCTCAATAGCTGAAAATACACCTCTTTTGAAATAGACAAATTTCTGCCGATTCCGCTGAAACCGGGCCAAATTTGAACTACAGGTGCCTCATAGTTTGCTCATGATTTTTTATAAAAATTATTTTTAAATACACAAGTACCTATTTCTTTAGAGATACACCAGAAGTTTATCAATATTCAACCTCTAGCTACGAACGGTCATGCCCGCCGTGTTGACTTTTTTCCTAAAAGTTAGGTAAGCCGGTGGCCAAAGGTTTGCCGGCGTCCATATAGAAAGGCCGTAGGTATAGATTTTGGTGGACCCACACTGGACACGCTGGCAGCTAGGTAAGCCGACGGCCAAAGGTATGCCGACGATCGTACAGAAAGGCTGTAAGCATATATGTTATATACCGACGGCCAAAGGTATGCCGACGGCAAAAAAAAAGCCGTAGGCATAGGTCCTATATGCCGACGGCCAAAGGTACGCCGACGGTTTTATTTTGGCCGTCGGCATACCTCCTTGTATGCCGACGGCCCCGACTAAAAGCCGTCGGCATACCTTTTGCCGTCGGCGTCTAACCTTTTTCCTGTAGTGTGGTGTGTATACACAGCACAAATACTTCTAGCTAGAATGTTTTACAAAATTAGAAACACTAGAAGAATATATCTGGACACTTCTGTATGGTTGTTAATCATGTTTATAAACTTGCATCTGCACACTATAGCTTTATACATACCATTACATTGTGATATGATGTGTACCTGCTTGGAATACATAACTATGTTAGACTATTGTTCTTACTTTTTTTATTGGTGCAGTGTCGATGAATTGCAAAGGCTGTTAAAAGACAAACAAGCATATACTGCTTTTCTCAATTCACTTGATCAAGTGAAAACCCAAAACAATGTAAGTTTTTTTTTCTGCGTGTACCATTGTCAATTGATTTGTTGTTGGCTAATATAAAAGTGGGCCCAGGTTGATAACTGCTAAGAATGATACCCCTGGTTTGTAGTCACTGATTCTGTTTAGTAAAAAATAGGCGTGTAATTCAGTAGGTCGCTTTTCACTTCCTTGGTGTCAGCTTCTTTTCTTCCAGTTTTAGCTTCATAAATTCGTGTGAGCTTATTACTTTATACTATAAATTTATTAAATGGGATGAAGTCACACTATAATTTCCTGTAAGCGTTATTGAATAGTTCAGATGGTAATGTTCATTTGTGTCTTGGAGGGTCAGAGTGAACCATCTATTTGTACCTGTTGCTGACTGTGGTAAATTTGAAACATAAGGGTTACCTGTATGCTAGATCTTGGCAATAGTCAAGTGATCTTTTCGGTTTTCTAAATTGTGGCTCTTTATTGTCAGTTACGCGGTGAGCTTAGAAAGGAGACACTTCAGCTTGCAAGTGAGTTTCTCATTCTATTTTTGTACATCAATGATTGGGTGTTTTCATATGAGTGTTGGCTTAAGTAAGAAGGTAGAAAGGGTTTATAATTGTTTCTAAACGAAATACTATGGTTTTATGCTTTATCTACAGGAGAAAATTTGGAAAAGGAGCAACGGATCTCAGAGCTCAGGAATCAGGTTCATACTGTTCACGTTCCCCTCAAGTTACACAGCTAGTCATGCTGTTTTTTGGTGTCATTGTAAATAATCAAAATTCAGTTAAGACCATTATAAAAATTGAGCAAAATTCTTATACACTGGTAATTTGTGCAAGTTTCCTACAAAGTTAGCTGGTCCTGGCGATAAACAATATGCTGCCAGAACTATCTGATTCCCAACTAATTTAACTAAAGAGAGGAAAATAAAATAGATGCTAGTGGTCAATTGTGAAAGCAGCTAGTAGTAATCAAGCCGCAGGATTTCAGTTATGCATCATGATCACTTGGACCTGAAGATCTAAATGCAGATAAGAAGCTCTAGAGACCAGTTTGCATCAAGGGTGCTAGGTTGTACAAAACGTAACTAAGCTAGATGGGCTATGCCCATACGAGCCATGCAACCAAACGCTGTCGTTACCTGGTGGTGGCATATATAGTGGGTAATTTGAACTGAAAAATATAAAGGGCAAGAGGTTTTGATGCTTATTAGTACTATCACATATGGATAAGTCGAACATGCATGGTTCAGTACTGCATATGGAGTATCTCTGATTACAGAAGAAAGTAATGATAAATATTTTATTGGATGTGCATCAACTCTTTTCAGGGACGTATCGGTAACACTGGGTCGTTGCAATGCAACTACAGTGCACATCCTCTGGTTTAATCTTGGTGATCAAGGGCCTTCTAGTGGAATTTCTGTTAGTACTAGTAGTTGGGAGCAGTATGTGTTGTCTTGGTTATAATGATGGTGATCACGGGCCTGTTAGTGCAACAAGCTGCAGCTGGAAAGTACTACTACCACCATTAACGTTGTGCTGTTCTACGAGCAGTGAGCAGTGGGGAAAAGTGCCATTGCTATTACTACTACATCTTCACTTGCATTTGAGTGGATGGATTTATCAGAGATAAGTGGTTCGTGATAAAAAGCAGCAATTTGGGGCCATGAAAATGTTGATCGATGTGCGCAGGTTCTTCATTACCAGCTCCATTCTCGACGAGAGACACTCTGAATCGATCTACGCTGTTGGTGACTCGCTGGATCAGGGGAGGGACGAGGGCAGGTCCAGCATCATATCGTGGATCATGGGAGGGAGGGGGCTGACCTGGACGGCGTGCTCGACGACAGTGAGAGGGACGACGGCGTGGTCGGCGACGGCGTGGACGACGCCTGCTTCTCCTTGACTGCTCCTCCTCGACGGGGGGTTCTCGATTCGTTCTTCCTCCTCGACGGCGTGGGCGACGACGGCGTCCTCGAACTGCTCCCGATCGACGCCCTGCGCGCGTGCTCTGGATCGGGGTGATGTGGCGGGGATGGATTCTGGGTCGATGCAGTTGCTAGCTAGGGCGGGCAGAGGCTAGGGCGGTGAGAGGGAGGGCAGAGGCGCACGGTGGTGAGAGGGAGGCACGGCGGGGTTGGACGACGGTGAGAGGCAGGGCAGAGGCGCGCGTCCGTGAGAGGGATCGGAGGCGCGGCGGTTTGATTTGGATCGAGAGTGATGTCTCTCCTTCGTGGGCGCGGGGAGAGAAATTGGGGAAAGACTGGATCTAGGTTTACTCCAGGCGAACAATGAGCAAGATGCGCCTGCGCTAACATCAGGGGACCCACATGACAGGGGCGAAACTTACCCCAGGCGAACAACGAGCAAGATGCGCCTGCGCTAACATCGTGGAACCCACCGGTGGAGAGAGAGCCTGCAACCCAGTGAGAGGTTTACCCCAGGCGAATAGTGGAGATACGCCTGTGCTAAGGTGTACCACAGGCGCATATTTGTCCAGATGCGCCTGTGCTAAGGTGTACCACTGGCGCATATTTGTCCAGATGCGCATGTGGTAAGTTTTACACAGATACAAATAACTCATATGCGTCGTTTACCACTCCCCCGGCCCGGGACACATCGAGCAATTGGAATACTATTAGCTGGGGCTCCCACATTGTTTTTTACTTAAAAATTACATACATATGAAAGTTAACATATGCAAAAATATTTAGTGTCGTCGCATCGAGCGTAAATAGATTGATTTAGCGAGATACCGCAAGTGTTTCTCTCTGAAAACACATTGTACATTGTAGCTATTAGCATGTTATATCGCACATATCGCGAGTATTTCCCTCTCTCAGCCTTTCGTCACAATCTTACTCTTGCCTTTCTTGGTCGATGTTGAATACGTGACCGCCATATCGTGACTTCTTCTTGTGAATGGAAGACCTGACCTAGGTAGTGTGGTCCTGCTTCTTCTTGTGGTGTATGGTGCATCGTCTTCTCCGGGTTCTTCCATCATCGTGTCTCCGACTAAGCCGTCGAAGTCCTTCTCATCGGAGACTCCATCCATTCTGACGAGGGCCCTTTTTCCTCTCCTTACGACAACACGACTATGCTTTGTCGGGTCGGTTATGAATAAACATTGCTCCACGTGCTTAGCCAATATCGAGGGCTCATTTTGCGCGGTGGGGTTCTTGGACTTGGGTTTGTTGGCTTCAGAAATCGACATAGTGGTGAAATATTCGTCTTTTTTCGTGACGTTTGTAGCCCATCTGACATGGAACATCGGCAGCTTTATCCCAACGTAGTCAAGCTCCCAGATTTCCTCGATCTTTCCGTAGTATCTTCTAATCTCTTCGGTCGTGTAAGATTCCATCGTTATAGACGAGTTTTGATAGTCGCTACTTTTGTCTCTTTCCTCCGTGTAGAATGTGTACCCATTGATGTCGTATGCTTGATAAGTCGTCAGATTGGGCGCGGGGCCATATGAAAAGGCCAATACAATTTTATCTTTCTGACATGTCATTGGCGGGGGATCGGCATCAATCTGCTTCTTGAACCATGTCGCGAAAGAGGAGTTGTGTGCTCTAAATATCTCATCCTCCGTCATCGGCCTGCGAGCACTGTTTTTTATCAAGGTTTTGTGCTCTTCTATCCAAGGGTCGACATCGTCAATGTGTTGTAACACTACTAGGTGGTCCCTATCAAAGTCGGCTCTACGACCACAGGAGTCCGCGTCCATTACACTTTTTACAGTGTTGTGGCCTACCCCCATGAACTTGTCAAGGTGCTTGTTTGTGGGCAAACCAACAGCTGGCTTCTCCTCGCCTAGAAAATTCTTGCAGAAAGAGATGCATTCTTTGGTGAGAAAGCCCTGGACGATGCTTACATCCGGGGTGCTCTGTAACGAAAAAATGATTTGATGATCCCGTTCATTCTTTCTAACGCCATCATGTTGTGCAAGAATGCCGGCCGATGTACCATAATGTCAAAGAAGGCAGGTGGGAAGTACATCTCAAGCTCGCATAAGATGGTGACGATCTCTTCCTGCAGCCTTCCGAGTTTTTTCACGCTTATCGACTTCTGAGTGATGACGTCGAAAAAGTTACAGAGGCCAGTGAGCGTTTGACGGACGTGCGGTTCCATTATCCCTCTGATTGCGACCGGACGTATCTGCGTCATCATCACGTGACAGTCATGAGACTTAATCCCGCTGAAGATTTTTTTCTCCGCGTCTAGGAATCTGCTTATCAGCCCCGCGTAACCTAAGGGAAATTTCACTCCGAGGAGGCATGTGAATATTTTCTCGAGCTCGTCGGGACTTAGAGTGAAGCAAGAGGGTTTCAGGCGGTGAGTTTGGTGTTGCTTAGCCCTTTTCCGCTTGCGGTCGTCCATCTCCTCCACCTCATCCTCATCCTCCTCCGTCTGTTTACGCGTAGAAGGCGGTAAGTGAAGCTCCCTCCTGATATTCAGGACCATCAGGTCGTATCTGGATTTTGGCCCGTCTTTGGTCCTATCTGGCATGTTGGACAGGGTTCGAAGCAAGCTCTCACAAACATTCTTCGTGATATGCATGACATCAAGGCAGTGAGGCACTCTGGGGATTGGCCAGTACCGCAAGTCCCAAAACACGGACCTCCTTTTCCATTCCCCCAAGAGCGGTCCTTCTGGCGAAGGACACTTTTTCTCTCCTCTCTTTCGCTTCTCTCCTCGCTTCCACTTCTGTACCTTTCCCGGCGGAGGACTCGTTTTCCAATTCTTCAATAGAGTATCGATCTCTTCTCCTCTTCTCTTGCGTGGAGGTAGATCGAGCTCATCTTTACCGTTGAACAGGTCTCCGCGCTTTCTCCACGGGTCGTTCTGTTGTAGCCACATTCGATGCCTCATGTATACGGTTTTAGAAGATCCGGGATCCTTGTGTAGCTTTAGAAACGGCGTAAATTCCAAGCACCTGACAGAAGCCTTGTGTCCATGGCACACCTGACACGCAATATATCCGTATCCGAGATAGTCCTGCACCGTCGTGATCAGGGCGGCTCTCATACGAAAAGGTTCTTCTTTGAAAGTGTCCCATGTTTCCACCCCTTCCTCCCACAACGTGTCTAGCTCGTCCTTCAATAGCTCGAGGTACAGGTTGATATCGCTCCCTGACTGGGTCGACCCTTGAATCAGCATATTCATGTGTATGTACTTCCTCTTCAGACACAACCACGGAAGGAGGTTGTACATCCATACAAACACGGGCCAGGTGCTATGTTTGCTTCTCTGGTTGCCAAACGGATTGAGACCGTCGGTGCTCGCCCCAAGCCTGATGTTCCTTGGATCGTTCCCGAATTCTTCATCGAATGCGTCTAATGCTTTCCACTGACGTGCATCCGAAGGGTGTGTTAGCACTGGTTTTTCAACATGTTCTGGATCACTCAGCACCGCCTTCTTTCTGTCCTTGTGCCAGCGCATGAGCTTTGCTTCCTTGGGGTCCACGAAGTACCGCTGCAGACGGGGAATGAGTGGAAAGTACCACACAACTTTCCTAGGAGCTTTCTTCGTCTCCCTCTTGTAACAATCAGCACCGCACACCGGACATTTGATCTGGTCCGCGTGCTCGTCCATGCTTGTGTCGGTCCATCCGTGTTTTGCCTTCATCTCTAGAAGATCCAGAGCTACTCTCAAGCATGACTCCTCCGCCACGCGACTTGCGACATACAACGGAGTTGCAGAGTCTATCTCTAGTTGCGTGATCTTAGATTTAGGTCTGGCGTCGGTCGACGTGTTCTTGAGAAGAAGCTCCTAAACATGAGGGTCCCGCACGACTGAAGTTAGTGGAGTGTTCATGTCCTCGTCTTCATGTTGTTGATCACCATGACTCCCTTCTTCATTATAGTCGTCTCCGTTGGCAGCCTCTTCGTCCTCTCCATTGCCATGTTCAGACTCCTCCTGATCATCTTCACATGTCGCCGCCCAATTGGTCTCGACGTGATCATCGTCTTCATCATCATCCATCCACTTAGTGTGGCCCTCCATGAAACTATACGTGAGCAGGTGCTTCTCCACATATTACCAGAATCTGGTTCGAACAAGGACCCTAGCTTGCATTTTCGACACGGACACTCTATCTCGGTGCGGTTGTTTCGATGCATCTCGGCCGTCGCGCGTTGCACGTATCTATGCACCACGCTTGTCCTTATCGCAATGACCATTACTACAAAAGGCAAGAGAGGTTTGTTTAACTAGATCCGGTTTTTACGGAAAATTTTGGCATGACCTTGCTACAAAAGGTGTAACGCAGAGCGCCAGAAATTTGCCGAAAAGGAAATGAATCAACATTTCGGCAAAACATTGGCAACCCATCCTCATGGCAACACAATAAAATAAAAAAGAGATCGAGTTCTCATCCATCAACCAATCTCACGCACCTATTAAGATGACACACTATGCAAAATATATAGACGCGATGACGACGTCGAAGATCACCGGAAAGACGACCGATAAGAGAGTGATAGATCTAGAAGTAGCTAGTGGTGCATTTGTGGTGAGATCTAGTGTCCGGTTAGTAGATCTAGTGGAGAGATTTGGAAGAGGGAAAGTGGGGTAGCGTACTAGCTAAAATATATCAAACATGATTGGTTAAATTAGCTAAAAATGGTGGAGGGGTGTGGGGGATTGCGCTAGGAGCACTAATGGGTCGAGTTTGGAGTATTGAGTGAATGAGTGGTGGATATGGGTGGTAGTGGGTGGCTGGCCGCACATATTGATGTCACATTTCACCCTAGGCGAATAAGAAACCACATGCGCCTGCGCTAGGGGGTGCTACCTCAGGCCACATTTTACCACAAGCGCTTTCTATTCTATTCGTCTGGGGTAAGTGTGCTACCCCAGGCGAACCAATATCAGATTCGCCTGCAGTACATGCACATTGCCAGGTGGGTGCCCTGCCACAATTTACCCCAGGCGCATCTGTAATTGGTTCGCCTGGGGTAACACACTTACCCCATGCGCATATTGCACCTGTTCGCCTGCGCTAAGTAGCCCAGGCGCATTCACTTGTCTGTCCGCCTGTGGTAAGTTGTGCTGCTATAAGCATTTCTCTACTAGTGTCTGGAGCAGATTTCCCCCCATTTAGATGTCATGCTCCATCTCAACCCTCTTCGTTGCATCGCTTCCTCTAGCAAGGTAGGTATCTGACATACAGTTCTCGCTTCACCTTCACGCCATATTCTTGTCCCCGCTGGTGATGAGCCTTGGAGCCTGAATATTATTGAATCCGGCAGGGCGCGGATATAGAAATTTCTCCTACGTGAGCACGGATTGGATATATTGCCTGAATATTATTGAACGCGCAAGATCAGACCCGTCTTGCCATACCATTGTTACCCATCTTTTTCTGCCGTTGTACTGATTTTCTCCATTACATTTGGATTTTCCATAACCTGCCCATTTATTTGATTTTCAGGATTTTGGTGGTTTATCCACTCATCGCATATGAAGGTGCCTACATGTTCTATACATAGTTGTCAAGCCTTCGCTTGGTGCGTTTTCAAGTCTAGAGGGAAGTTCATACGATTTTTGCTTCATTACTGCCCGGTTGTAGCTCATACAATTTTCCGCTAAAGTTTGATATTTATATCAACAATATTACAAACTAACTTCTTGTAGAGGGAAGAAGTGATATGTTTCCACGACTGGGGAGACATGGGCAGGTCTTCGAATAGTCAAGGTCACTCACATGAGTATATCAACCAAACTTTGTAAGCATATAGCACGTTTTGACTTCAGCTTTTGGTTTCCAAAAGACCAGTCAGTCCAATTTCTACATGGGTTATTTAACAGGGTGCCCTCAGTTGGTACCACGAACTCAGTTTTACCCCTAGCGGCGAATCGACCTCAGTTTTGCCCCTACTCTGTGCACAAGGACTCGTTTCGCTGCTCGCACCGTAAATTTCTGCCCCCGTTAGGATGCTGACCTGTGGGACCCATAATAGAACCGTTGGCGTGGCCTGTGGGCCCCAGCTGTTGAGCATTGGCGCGGCTTAAGGTCCCAGCTGTTGACTGTTGGCGCGGATTGTGGGCCCGAGCTATTGACAGTTTCTTGCGGCCGGCGGTTTAAAAGCGGCTTAGCTCGCGACGGTGAGCAGGAAAATCAACCGAGCTCCGCTTCTTCTCCGGCAGCGTGTCCCCTTCTTCTTCGGCGTCATGTCGTCGACCTCTGCTTCTGAATCCCACTCTAAATGGCCGCGCTTCGGGCCAGTTCCGCTGGGAAGATGCCCTGCCTACCCACGGACGGCGTCCCTGCAGGGGCGGGTCACTGCGAGCGACAAGAACGGCAACCGCGGGCGCGAGTATGTGAAATGCGAGAGCAAAGAACAGCTTGGGGAGATGAGATCTGTGTTCCCCCTGTCAATTTTGTTTTTTCCCTCAATTTTCATCCGATTTGGGTTTCGTATTTGCAGGATCTTCTTCCATGTGACCATTTCGAGTGGCTTGAGGATTACATAAAGATGATTCGAAAGGAGGACAAAAAAAAGGTGCCCAATTTGCTACCGGCGGTGGAGCAATTGGGATCCTCTACGGTGCACAATGGGGTGCAGAAGGACGAGTTGAAGAAGATGGCCAAACAGCTGGAGACGCTTGTCAATCTAAAGAAGAAGAGCAATATGCTAACTGCAATTTTTTATTTATGTGCAATTGTTCTTGGAGTTGTGTATTTGCAGATCATTAGTCAAAAATAATATAGTTAGTGTTGTAGTTAGCTTGACATGGTCAATTTGTGTATGGCTAAGACTTGTAATAAATGCGTCAGGAATCCAGCCATGATTTGGTTTGTTTCAGTTCGTATGTTCAGTTTTCAGTTTAGTTCAGTTTTCAGTGTTCGTATGTACAGGTTCAGTGTTCAGTTCAGTTTAGGTTCAGTTCAGAATAAAAGGGCAGGCCCATCCAAAACATAGACATACCCAATGTTAAATGAGACCCAATATATACTAGCATGGACAAACAGTGGACAAAAATAATTTAAATATTGGACAAATATAATTTAAACATTTGGACAAATATAATTTAAACATTCGGACAAATATAATTTAAACATCCGGACTAACATTCGGACAAATATAATTTAAACATTGAGTTCATTTGGGCAAATATAATTAAACATAACTTCATTGGCAAACATAATTAAACAGTGGACATATATACATGGATAATCATTGGCCCCACTTTACATATATTTAGTGGGGCCCGTCGGACATTACATCTACTAAACAAAAAAGGGGCCCTAGCCCTAAACCCTAACCGCCCGCGGAATGCATGCGGGCGCTCTTCCCGCCGTCCGGCCACCTGTCGAGGGTTGGCCTACTTCTTCCACTCCGCCGCCATGGTCTCGATCTCCTCCTTGACCCGGGTGCGGCGGTTCTCCTCCCGCATCCTCTCCTCGTCGCTCTCACGGGCCCTCTTGATGCGGGCGCGGGCTGCGGAGAGACTTCTCCTCCGCCTCGAGCTCCTTCTTCTCCAGTCGCTCCAGTTTCTTGAGGCGGCGGTTCTTCGTCTTGGGGGAGAGGTTCTCGGCGCGCTCGACGCGAGCGGGGTCGCGGTGGTGGATGAACGGGGACGACGGCGATCGCTCCCGTTTGGGGTGGTTGCCCTCGTCGGAGACAGACTCGGGGCTTGAAGGGAGAGAGTAGGAAGACATGGTGTTCGGGGCTTGAAGGGAGAGAAGGCAAAGGGGCTTGAGAGGGTTGAGAAGATGGAGGACGAGTGAAACGGGCTATTTAAAGACACGATGAGACGTGAATTAATTGGGGTAGATGAAGCAAACTGTATGAAAACGTTGGATGCAGTGTAGAACAGTCGACGCGTGGTCAAAGCGGTGTAGAACAGGCATAGGCGTAGGGCAGCTAGTGATACGAGCGTGTGCATTAGGCAGTCAAGGTTGATGCGACGTTGCATGCGTGTATTAAAGAGTTGAAGAGAAGAAATCCAAAGTCTCACGCCAAATCCTGCCTCGCTGCATGCATTGATGCGTATCTTTTTAAAACGAGGCGTGGAGGGCTGCAAATGCGACGCGACTCGTGTTTCTGAAACGAGGTGTGCATAGCTGCAAATGCGACGCGACGTTTACTATTTTCTTCTTCTGCCACGTTGTTTACACTGAAAAAACGAGGCGTGCATGCACCGGGCTGGTGAACGGAGCCCCACTAGACAATGTCCGTTGTTGTAGGGAGTTGCAACGAGACAAAACACCTAGTCCATGCACCACGTCATTTTCAATCGTTTGATCGTAAGGAACGGTGCAGAACGAGTCCATGCCTGCAAACTACGGCGGCAACGGCCTACAGAAGCTAAGACAAGCGCTTCTCTATGCGGGAACGGGATCCTCTGACTTTAGGTCACTGACAAATGGAGCTCATCACACACCGGACCCACGTGTCATGGGAAAAGTCAGAGAACGTAAGGTGGGCAAAGTAAGAGGATCTGGTTCCCTCCGTTTTTAGGGCATGTACTATAGTATAGACGGGTGCTGTCTGCACTACTCGGCCATGTCATTTCTAGACATTTTTAGAGATAGTTGGTACATGATGCATGTAAAATGCATAGATGAATTTTGCATATTTTCACATGGTTTTCTATTACATATTGCATTATATAAGGGTATAATTCAATGTTTTATAATATTTTGGGGTTAAATTACAAAGTCCCCAACTTTTATGGAATTAACCCTGCCTATCAGAAACCCCGTTTTCTATTTTTTTGACGTTTCAG
Organism: Alopecurus myosuroides; assembly: GCA_028641055.1. Lineage (NCBI taxonomy): Eukaryota > Viridiplantae > Streptophyta > Magnoliopsida > Poales > Poaceae > Alopecurus > Alopecurus myosuroides. Next base: position 310,456,046 of record CM054063.1, on the reverse strand, counting down.
AGGGCAAACTTCTGCGAAATCACTTGAAAATCTGCGGGGGTCATTTTCTTGGAACGAGAAGACTTGCGGGCGAAGGATCCACGAGAATTGGGAAAGGAGGCCCAAAAGAGGACCCTCCACGCGGCCAGATTCCTTGGCCGCGTGAGAGGCCCCCTTTTGGCCCCTGTGGCCCCAATTCCTTCCATCTTTGACTTACCGACTCCGTCTTGACCTAAAACCGACTATAAAAAGGGTCCCCCGTACCCTTACGGAGAGAGCGCCGCCGAAACACCAAAACAGAGACCAGAAGTTCCAGATTGGAGGGGGAAAACTCCGGCGGGGCGCCGCCGGTGTGATCTCGTACCCCTCCAACATCATCTCCATCGATATCTCCATGAAGAGGGAGTAGTCCACCCCAGGGCTATGGGTTTGTGGAAGTAGCACTTGTATCTCTCTCTCTATGTGCTTCACTAATTAGATCCGTATGAGCTGCCTCACATGATTACGGGCACCGTTGTAATTCCTATGTGGTGGATCTTTTCTATGAGTTATTGAATCTGAGATTGCAATTCTTTCTCTTGAGTTATTTGAGTAGATGTATCTTATGTACCCCGTTCTTATTTGCTAGCTTTGATCAATCTAGTTCTTGAGAGCGTGTGTGGGGTTATGGGTGCATTAGTTGGAGTAACGGGGGGTGGCTAGTGTTGTGAAAGTGACAGAAGTTCAGCGATCCACTTAGCTTTTGTTAAACCTTTCTTAGTTACCTCACTAGGGATAAAAAGGAGTACCTTGTTACCGGGGATTTGAAGTCACACTAATCAATCTCCATGACTAGATCTAGCAAGTTCTTACTTCAACTTCATGTCACATTGCTTAAAGCTATACTCTGGTTTTTCCTTAATTATCGAGGTGTTATGATTTATTTCGCATCTTGGTGGAGTATAAGAGGGATCAATATGACCGTAGAGATCTCTATGCTAGGACGTGATGCCCATATGAAAGTACTCAATGTTAAACATGTTATTGTAATCTCACATGTAATTCTTTATGTCCACTGTCTACCACTTTATTTGAGAGAATGCAAGTTTGAAACCATGAACCCTGGTCCTATTTTAATTATAAGAAAACACTCTAGTTACTTTGCTGCAATTTACCTTACTTGCACTTTACTTTACTTGCATCTCCAATTCGAATTTACATTATCTCCATCACCACTTGCATCACAAAAATACAAAAACAATCCATTGTATATTTATTTTCTCATTTGCATTTAGTAGTAGATTTAATTATTGCACATTTACTTTCAGTTTCGCATTGCAATTTAGAAGTCTCACACCTTGTGCTTGACAACCACTTGGTGAGGTTGAGGGCACAAAATTCTCTACTTGTTTGCAGGATCCTGTAGGAAGCTTGGAAGACAACTGCTGAAATACAGGCTCCCCAAGAGTTCGATATAAACCCTCGAGTCACCCTCGTGGGGAAGAAGGCTTGCCACTAGCTACACACTCTGCACTTGGAGTCTCAACCTAGCCATCAAGCGTTTTTCTGGCGCCGTTGCCGGGAGCCATAGGTGAAGGAGGGTTCCAAGGGAGCTCACAAGAAGTCTTCATCACCAACAAGGTGTGCAAACACCTAAGCTTGGGGAGGTTGCACCTACGTGAGTACCGTCCTTTCTATCTCCACCTTCTTTCAAGTAGATTGTTTTGTTTCTTGTCTTGTTTTTGTTTTGTTTTTGTTCTTGTTTTTGTTTTGTCTTGCATATTTTATTTTAGTTTTGCATTTAGTTATCTAATTTATTTTATTATTTCGAATTTGCCTAGCTACTTTACTTTTCAGTTTTGCATAAAAAATTAAAAACTACATAAAAACTGTTAAAATGGGTGATAGAACTAAATTAAGTGACTACACAAATACACCCAATGACCAATTCATTGCTAGGCCAATTACTACACCTGAAATACAAGCTGAAAGCTATGAAGTAAGTCCTAGTTTATTGAATTTAATTACTAGAGAGAAATTTGGTAGTAGTGCTATGGAGGATGCCTCTATGCATCTTCATGATTTCATGGAAATATGTGATATGCAAAAATTAAAAAATGTGGAAAGTAGTGTTTTAAAACTGAAATCATTTCCTTTTTCACTTAGAGGAAAGGCTGAAGAATGGTTACTTTCACTACCTACAACTAGTATAATGTCTTGGGATGATTTAAAAGAAGCTTTCATTAAGAAATATTATCCTCCCGTTAAAATTTTGCAAAATAGGAATAATATCCTCTCATTTAGGGAAAATGATAATGAACATGTAGCCATGGCATGGGATAGAATTAAATTAATGCTTAGAACATGCCCATCACATGGAGTAAATGAATGGACCATACTACACTCTTTTTATAATGGTCTAAACTACATGTCTAGAAATATACTTGATTCTGCTGCAGGAGGTGCCTTTATGAGTAAAACTGTAGTTGAGGCTAGGAGCATATTAGAAAGAATATTGCAAAAATTATAGTCAATGGAATACTGAAAGAGCACCCAATCCCACTAAGAAAATAAACTCAATTGAAGAAACCAATGATTTGTCTTCTAAAATGGACACTATTCTTGCTTTTATTAATAAACAAAATATGGAGAATGTGCCTTCACAGGAGCTAGTTGGTAGAAATTCTGAAAGTGTGGATGTTAATTTTGTTAGGAATTATGGTAGCAATGGTTTTGGTAATGCTTACAATTCAGATAATAAACCTCCTTATGTGCCAAATAAACCTTTTGTTCCATATCCTAATGCTAATGAAAATAAGTGGAAGCCTTCTAGTGAAATTTCTGAATCTAATAAATTGCTTATGGAACAAGTTGCTAGTAACAATGCTATGATACATGAGTTAAATAAGTCTATTGCATCCATTAGTAGTGATATTAAAGGATTGCAACTTCAATCTTCGAATTTAGATAATGCATTGTCAAAATTAGCTGATAATCAAGCAACTCTATTAAGCATGTCAGCAGGAAAGCCACAAGCACAACCTAGTGTAGGAATTAATTCTATTACTATTGCTGCTCCTATTATTGAAAATATTGATCATATTGCTGAGAATACAAGTGAGCATGTCCCTACTAGCTTAGAAGAAACTTTGAATGAAATAGTGAAGTACCCTGAATATTTACTTCCATATATGTCTTTTCTTGCTACCAAAGATGAAATTAGTCCTCATGAATCAAGCATGCTAGCTAAATTAGAGAGTAAAGTAGAGGAAATTATGATGCTTACTGAAATTAAGGATCCATTGCTTGATTTAGAAAAAAGTAGCTTGCAAGAACTTATTGCTACTCTACAAAAATTTGCTAGTGATCCCACTATAAATGTTAATCAACCTGGCTTTGGATCTTATATTGCTAATCATGTCTTGCAAGAAAAATTGCTAGGTACAAGAATGAGGCCATGATACCTCCTAAGCTTGGGGATTCATGGATCCCCAAGGTGCTAGTTTCGATTGGAAAAGAAATTCACCATGCTATGTTAGATCTAGGTTCTAGTGTATCGGTACTCTCTAAAGAATTATATGAATTGCTAGAACTAGAAAATTTAGCAAAGTGTTCAAGTGAATTTGTCCTTACTGATAACTCTACTAAACCTGTTGTAGGACAAGTAAAAGATGTTATGATTGAATTGCACATGACTTTCGTACCCGTTGATTTCATTATTATGGATATGGGGGATAAATCCCCTAGTCCTATTATTTTGGGTAGACCTTTTCTTCGTACTACAGGTGCAATCATAGACGCCACGAAAGGGAATGTCAAGTTTCAGTTCCCTCACAAGAAAAGCATGGAGCACTTCCCAAGGAAGAGGGGCACGCTGAAGAACAATCTCCCTCATGAGCTTTATCCCTCTTGATTATCAAGTAAGTAAAGCCTAGCTATATGGCTATAAAGAAAACGCTTTACGGGAGGCAGCCCGGTAGTTTTTGTTTGGATTTTCCTAGTGTCCTCTTTCTGTCTCAAGATATTAGTTTTTTTGTTTCAATTCTGGAGTTTTCAATAAAGAGTCAAGTCAAACCCATTTGGACTTATAAGTTGCTATCCTAGTGCATGAAATTTCTGTTTCAGCACGAGTCTTCTCACCGTATGATTTTACATTTTTTATTGGTATGTCGGATTGAGCTAATTTTTTAGTATGTTCTGCAACTTTTCGTCCTCTGTAAGAACAAAAATAAGCTTAATATTTTGACGAGTCTAGCTTAGGGAAAAACGTTCGTTTTGCTTCTGCTGCTTTTCTGGACAGATTCTGCCTTGTTTTCTTTTATGCACTCTTTGGGCTTGGGAATCGAATCCATGATTCTTTCAAGCAAAAGAGTGAACATAAAACATAATGAACCTTATTGTCTATCTACTGGAGCATTTGATTTGGAATTTTTCACAGCAAGCATGTGATTTGTTTGTCCTTGCTAATCTCACCCCACAAAAAAAAGAATGGGAGAAACATGTTTTGTGAAGTTTTTTCACAAGGAACAGAGGAGCTGCGCCTCAAGACATCCAAGAATGGTGAAAGCCATAATCTTGGGGATGTGATGAACACCCCACTGGAGCTACACTCTTTTGGTTAGCAAACGTCTACTTTCTTTTTTTCTAAGCAAAGCATTTATCGTAGAGACTTAAAGCGTCTAGTTTTTATTTTTATTTTTGTTTTGATAAGACCACCACCATCATTTTATATGAGATTGAGATACTGGAGTTTGGGATTGGAATGTATTGGATTCTAGTATTATGACTTGGAATAGGGATGCCATGGTTGATTTGAAGAGCTACATATGTTTGCATGATTTATAGGCTTTTTATGTGTAGAAATTTGCAATAATGTTGTCTTGAGCTATCTCTTATTCATGTCCTTGATGTTAATTGCTGGTTTATTTAGTTTGTCATGAAATGAGTAGTTCTATGGACATATGCATGCATAGTAGCTGGTCAACTATCTCCCTCTTGCTAGCCCAAAAATTTAAAAATTCCAACAAGTAAAAAACTTGTTTCCAACACTCCTTAGCCAAGTATTTCCAGTGAGTCCACCATATCTTCCCATTAGCTTCATTGCTATTCCGAGTATGTTCACCATGTTATTGTTTTATTTATGTTCGAAATTAAGATATTCACTTTATTAATTGTGTAAACCATTGCAAGGTTTGTCTTACATCCTGATACCTTTTCATTCAATGTCTTGATTAATTGTAGCCATCTTACAGTTTTTTACTTCGCAGATTACCAAAATGGACTTACTATTGCAGCATGCAAGGCTGTAACTATTTGTCTCTCAGTTACGTTATGTAGCAAGAAAATTTAAATCTTAAGATGTCATGAGTAAGTGATTATTTCTTTCAAATTACACATCTGCTCTCCAGAACACAATGGATACAATCCAGAAAGAAATTGATCCACCACTAGCCACATATATACTTGAGTGTTCATGTTATAAGTCATTATTACGAAATATTACTTTATATTTTTTCCTACACTAATTGGAAGTAGTCATTTTAGGTACCAAGACATGCCGAGCTAAAAAAGTGTTTATGGGTACATGCTTATTTTTTTGTGATGTTATACGTATCTATTGGACGCCCCCCGTACTTCAGTTTTTTTTAAATGGACATTTAGATAAAAATGGATTTCAATAGATTTGCTCCATTTGAACTTGCTACCCTTAGTGATACTCAACCAATAGTCCGCCGACTCAACCTTTGATCATTTATAGAAGACAATTTTCTTTGTTCTTACTATTATGTTGCACACCATTCAATGCAATTGTCCGCAGCAACGCACGGGGTATCATCTAGTAAACTAAATAGGTCATCCCCACTACCTATTTCTCTAAACATGCAGGCTATCCAGCTCAGCTAAGACGCCACATCAGCATATTTCGTGTTTCCTTTATTTTTGTTCCGTTTCTTCCTGTGAATTCCACCTGGTGCGAACCAGCACTGCGAGAATTTTGCTCTGGGCGCTTCTAATCAGCCAATCTGTAGCACATTCGCAGGTCCAAATCCCGTTAATCCATTCCACGGACAGCCCATTGCGTTTCATGTGATCCCCAATGGTAACAACCAATCCACTATGTTTATCTTCCCCTAAAAAATTATTTATCTTCTCCATTGATCCGTGGTGCATCTACCGACCATTGGCACTTCCTCTACCCATGATCTATGCAGTTGCGCTTTCTATTCCGCTCCCCCACTATCTCCTGAGAAAAAATTATATGTGTTCTCTTCCACTTCCCCACTATCTCTCAGAGAAATAATTTCCCCATGAAATTTTTGAGGGCATACGACGAGTCTGGAACAGATTTCCCCCCATTTAAACGTCATGCTCCATCTCAACCCTCTTCGTTCGCATCGCTTCCTCCAGCAAGGTAGGTATCTGACATACAGTTCTCGCTTCATCTTCACGCCATATTCTTGTCCTCGCTGGTGATGAGCCTTGAGCCTGAATATTATTGAACGCGGCAGGGCGCGGATATAGAAATTTCTCCTACGTGAGCACGGATTGGATATATTTCCTGAATATTATTGAACGCGCCAGATCAGACCCGTCTTGCCATACCATTGTTACACATCTTTTTCTGCCGTTGTAGGGATTTTATCCATTACATTTGGATTTTCCATAACCTGCCCATTTATTTGATTTTCAGTATTTTGGTGGTTTATCCACTCGTTGGATACGAAGGGGCCTACATGTTCCATACATAGTTGTCATGCATTCGCTTGGTGCGTTTTCAAGTCTAGAGGGAAGTTCATATGATTTTTGCTTCATTACTGCCCGTTTGTAGCTCATACAATTTTCCGCTAAAGTTTGATATTTATATCAACAATATTGCAAACTAACTTCTTGCAGAGGGAGGAAGTGATATGTTTCCACGATTGGGGAGACATGGGTAGGTCTTCGAATAGTCAAGGTCACTCACATGAGTACATTTTCCTGATAAAAAGGGAAAACACAGTTCATGTTACATTATGATCGGATCCATTCAAAACGTATGATCATGCAATATGAGTGTTTTTTATAATCGTGTAAGAATTAAATATTCAAAATGGATATATTTTTTCTTGAGCGGAGACTCATTGCAAGGACTGGGTCACTTCAGGCCTGCATCCAATAAATAATAATCAATCATATGTACTTGATTTAGTACTTATTTTTTCATGATGTTTAAATATATAGTGGTACAATCGTTTATACAATACAAAATATGTTGACATACTCCCTACGTCTCAAATTAAATGTCACAAAGTTTGACAAAATTGGATGTATCTAACACTAAATTATGTCTAGGTACATCCATTTTTGTCAAACTTTGTGACAATTAATTTCAGACGGAGGGAGTAATATAACTTTAAATCCAAGGAATGATTTTTAGAAACATGTTAATGTTTTTGGAATAAATAGTAAGAATGGTTTGCACAATAATTTACTAATAATCATCATCTGTACACTTCTTATTTACCTCTATATCTATAATAACCCTTTTGACGAAACACTCCGCAGCAACGCGCGGGGTATCATCTAGTCTTTTCAGATATCGAGCCATGTTGCAAGGCTATTACACATATTGAGTATAGAAATATGAACAATGGGGGATATTTAGCACATCACAAAGCATCCATGCTTTTCACCTACTATATAGTTTTGACGGTTGGACATCTTTTATTAGGTTGATTGAAGGGTCTCGCAATCAACTAAGTTATGGACCACTTGAGTCGAGTGTTACCTGATTATATATATATCAACATGACCGTAGGCACACCGCATTACAAGACACAGCACCACGGCCTCCTCACTCACTATAACCATACGTCTTTTGCTTTGCCTCGTAAGTTTCAAGATGCAGGTAGTCGCACAAAGAAATCGCCGGATATGGGATTAGGAGGCAGCAGGGAATAACAGGCCCGTTCCAACTAAATTTTGGACCCGGGCGACTTATTAAGAAGTATAATTACGCTAAACATTTATACTGTGTTCTTTTTTTTATCATACCGTAGTTTTAACAAATGTATGTTTTATATATCAAAATATATTTGAGCTGAACTTTTTTTCTTTGTAAGCTATTTTCGTTAACAAAATAATCTTAAATGTGAAAAAGGAAGAAAAAACACATTAAGCATTACTATTTTTACAATCGACAAATTATATATGTATATTATTTTGTAAATGATCTTCTCTACTTCGAATATTGTTATATATATGGTTACAAAGTAAAAAAGCATACACCCTAACATATATCTTAATATAGGCTCGTAGTGTATGGTTATGTAACAAATATGTAGAAACTTCTCGAGTATAAATTGAAAATTTGGCGTAATTTGTTTTTTTTTGTTATAAATTAAAGTTTTGGATTTTAATACTTTTGCACACACAAAAGTCAGCTATCATATACACTCACCACAATATGCTCTATGTCACATTGTGTAAAGAATTTCTTCTCTTAATCTCTCAAATAAGAATTTACGCATGAAATTAAACAGGTGAAATATATATATATATATATATTAATTATTTAAACATAGTATGTGTAAGTCTTTCATATGCAAACTAGCCTCCAAATTAAACATGTCAGCGTTGATAGTACATTATAATGTTTCGTATTTTGCAATTGTTTATGTATACTAAGTTTGAATGATACTATAAGATTTACAGTGTACTTTAGTAATCGAGGCCCTCCTCCTCTTTGTTCGAGGGCGGTTGCCCATTTTGCCCGGCCTATGGGCCGGCCCTGGGAATAAGATGGGAGACATCCGGTTGCTCGGTATGAGTATATACACCGATTTAGTACAGGTGAGCTTCAGTCGTGGACTCTCAGTTGTCCTGTCTGTAAAACGGATCTAGCAGACGTTGCCGGGTAATTTGGGTCTGCTGACATGGCACGAGGAAACGCTACTTAATTAGAAAGTATGTTCTCATGGCCCTACGCCTCAAGTATGCACATCACCGACCTGTTGTCCACGAGAGCAGCATCAGAAGGAAGCCTAGGTCATCAAGAGGCTCGCCGCCCTATTGTGTCTTGTCTGCTCTGGACGCTGCCTTGACGCGTACCACGTGTTTAGCCGGCGGGATATGTCAAGCAGCTGTGATCACTTGCTTGCTAAGATATAACAAAAAAGAACATCTTCCGGTTTGGATCATTTTCCATCAAAGATATCTCGAAGATTTGGGGGAACAATATTATTCAGCTATAGATAAAATTAATTTTTCTCAACAGCTGACATAATCGCCATTTTGGAATCAACAACTGACAGACGAGATTTGATTGGACAAAATAATATTCTCATGGAATGCCCTGTTAGGGTGCCTGACATTGGTCTAATTTTCGCAAGGGACTGCCGAATTTCGATTGAATATACATGAGAATGATCAATTCTTGGTGAACTCCATGTATAGGGCACTTGCCTATGAATATTGATCGATCGTTAATAATAAGAAAATTAAGAAAATGAAAGTGGCACTAAAAAATTAATGTTTGCATGGTACCTTCTCAAAGGAATAATACTGATTAAACGCAATTATCATGGAAGCACAAGATGTTTTTTTTTTCACCATGATGACGATATTTTTTTTTTCTTTCGTTGTAAGTTCACTCATTCCATATGGTCAGTCATCCAAGTGGCTTTTAACTTGTATTCTTCCCGTAGTATTGCAAACATTTTTGGAAACTGGATACACGGTATTTATCACAAGTTTAGAGTTCTTAGGGTAGGGCGCTTGCTGTAATATGATCCCTTTGGCTATGTAGAAATTACAAGGTTTTCAATGTTAAGAGTTTTTCTCTTTTACATGTCATATATCATGTACAAATTTTCTTCGTTTATGGTCGTCTCTATAATGCATAAAGTTTTGGCTCCTATGTGTGGAGAAGTCTATATGGCTGGAAGATGCAGTGAGGGTTATATTTACACCACATTGGTGGTTATGTGATCTTTGAATTGACCCTTCGGTTTCTTAGGGATTGTATGAGCTCTTGATTATTATTGTAACTTATGTTTTTGATTTTCTTTTTCTCGGTTCGTCTGGTCGTGTGCATCTTTATTATGAAGAGGATGGGTCTGTACTGCCATAGGTCATTGTGATGGTATGAGTAATAAAATGCCCAAGATCTTTGTCTAGCTTAATACTCGCCGACGCCGCCTTGACGCTTGATGCCACAGAGTGAGCTAGCAGGAGAAGTCAAACATTTATCATCTTCTTGCTAAGCTAAAACAAAAATTGCCACGACGGTGCTTGCTCCCAATTCACCAAATTGTTGCCAGTGTTATCCAAACCAGACAGCTAATTTCCGGCCTTCGCTAGTCAGGTTTAATAGTAGGAAAGAATTTGGTTGTGTTTCTCCCCACGCGTGCAGTATGGAGTTAATTGAAGTACTAATGCTATCCTAGGACATTGATGTGGTTCCCTATTGGCAGATGGCATATTTGTACGAAGTTAAGTTAATATTTTCTTCTTTCTGTTTGTACTTAAAATCAATCGCATGATTACTTGCATTGGGTCAACATTTCAGACAAGAGAACTGCATTGGATCATCAGACGAACACCCAGTGTCCACCGGTCCAATTCCCTTGTTGCCTCCACCCCTAGAATTCTCATACCTGTTTGCAACCTGGAAGTTGGAATGAGTGGTAGCCATCCCGTCGAACAGTAGAATGACATTTGAGAGGGTGTGGCACAACAGAGGGAGATAGATCGAGAGTAAAAAAGATAGATTTAGTATGATATGTGGGCTAGCAATCATTTTTCATTTTTTGCGAAAAAAAACTTTAGGATTCGGATTGACCAAGGTTACAAAGTTTAAAGTCCGGTTTTACGGATTAGAAGGTTGGTGACCGATGAGTTAACTCGAACCGTCACTAGGATTTCAAAGTTCAAAATTGTATTTTTTTTCATTTTTTTTTCATTCACATATGTATCTACCATTCGAGCTCCGAATGCTATATGCACGACGTGCTTGCAGCCCATGGATAGTATCTCTAATGAACATGTAAAGGAGTGTAGGTAGGTATCGTGTCGGTTGTTACTTAAGTTTCTCATTGTTGTTATTGTTCTGTCCGCTTCCCCCATCACTAGTGCAGAACAGGGCATTGCCCCGGTTGGTAAGGGCCTAATGCCCCGGCTGCCCAACCGGGTTCCTCAAACCCGGGCTAAAGGCCCCCCTTATGCCCCGGTTCAGCTACCAACCGGGGTAAAAGGCGTGCCCCATGTGAGCTCTTCGTAGCGTGCAGGCACCCACCTTTTACCCCGGTTGGTAACACCAACCGGGGCAAAAGGTATCCTGCTGCGACAGAGTTTTTGGGTGTTTCTCTGCCGTGGCCAAGCTTTCGCATGTTTCTTTTTGGGCTGTTTTCTGTTCTGTTTTTTTGGTGAGGCTGTTAATAACATATTTTTTGCACATCGATAGTAATCATCATAAAAATCATTGCATGCATTGATATCATCAAAATATAATTACACTGATCTCAATTAGTTCATTAGATCCTAATAGAGTTATACACATTGAGATCATTACATGCAGATCATTGTTTATACTTAACAATGCAATCTTCCATTTTCAGATACGACCTCCTTGAGCATAAAACCCGCCCATTCCTCTTGAAGTGCTTGTAAGGAGTCTGCCGGTAGGAGCTAACCTCTAGAGATCGTAGAGCCTTATATTTACTCTTCTTTCTAACCGCTCATTCACGATTATCCTTATGTTCTCCATGACATAGAAGCCACATAAATTTGTTCCTTGTGCCTGCTGAGGGCACTTTACGAGAAATATAATTGAGTCAAATAATGATCAAGGAATTAAAGAGAGATGCGTGAATGTAGCAAGTACTACTTACGATGAGTTTGTCAAATCTCATATTCAACTCCGTTAAACCGGGTTGTTGCCTCCTAAACCGGTTCCAAGCCCTGTACGGGAAAAATAAATTATGGGTCATCGTACGATAATGATTGAACAAAAAGGGACGGTGTAGTGCGACAACGATTGAACTTACTTTGTGAGCATTGACATAATGGGATGGTACTCCTTTTTCTCTTTATCCATAGAGTCCATGATATCAATTATTCCGCTGTCAATGTGAATATCGAAAAGAATCAAGTGAAATCTGCACAGACGATTAACTCATCAATTGCACTAAATTAACACCGACTTAGCGAAATAGAAAAGTGAAGGAATATGCATATAAGACAGTAACACTCACTTATGTCTGTAAGGAAATAGTATTTCACTACAGTGAAATTAATTCCTCAAAAACATAGTATGTATGAAGGTATAAACTGCCGCGCCTCGAGCGTCTTCTCCACTCCAAGCGCGCACTCCTCTCCACGCACCGTCGCGCCGCCACCATGCCTCCGAGGAGGAACAGTACCACAGAATGTTCACTGCGCATATCCGCTACGGGGAAGACCGCATCCCCCTCGGCTCCTTTGCGACGGTGGCGGAGGCCGCCCGCGCCTGGGACGCGGCGGCCTGGCGCCTCAACCGCCCGCGGTCACTGATGAACTTCAACGACTGCCACACCCTCTAGGAAGCGGAGGCCAGGGCGTCGACGCCGCAGATCGTCACTGCCGCCGACCACCGCCACCTCCGCCACCGCGCGTTTTAGAGCCTAGTCGACGCCAGGGACGACCGCGTCGTCCGCTAGTATTACCGAAACAATCCGGGGGAGGAGAGCACCGACGAGGAGCTCTGCCAGACCCGCGCGGCTGAGCGGGCGGAGCGCCGTCTCGAAAACCACCTCGCGTTAGATGCCGCTCGGGAGGCGAGGACGAAGGTGCTGCTAGAGCTCCGCCGGGCCGACCACGCCGGCCAACTCTGGGCCTCCGATGATCCAAGAATTTGTATTCCGTGTGATTCTTCATGATTGGTGGGATTCATACGCTAGAAAGAAACACACTCCTTATCCAACGACTCACAAGAGCTAACATTAATTAGGGAGGAATCCGGTACATTTGGATAGATAAAACAAGGCAGTACATAATGGCAAGAGTGGATCTAAACCTAAATGGAGAGTATAGAGATCTAGATAAACAAGCCAGTACATAATCGCAAGAGTGCATCTGATCTGCTAGTCATATTCCAGCCTAGGCCTATAGTACTCCGACTCGTAGTCATCGTAGTCGCCGCCGTCGTCGTCACTATCGTCGGACGGTGCTCTGGACTCCCTCGGAGGATCACGACCCCAGGACTGGGCGTGAGGGTAGCGCAGGCGGGGGTTATCCCCGGCCCTGATGTAGTTCATGACGCTCTGAAGAGTCCGTCCGCCGCCCCACCACAGCTGACGACCGGCCTCGTTGAAGTTCGAAGGAGGCGGGCCGTTCTCCTTGTACCTGGCGAGCGCACTCTCACGCCGATTAATGAAGAAGGCGTCCCAAGTAGGGAGGTAGTCGGGATTCCAACTTGGATTGCTCCGCTGCTCCGGCGTTAGGTCGTGGTAGTAGTGGTTCGTGATGGCCGTCCGACGCGCCACACCTTGAGGAACAGGAGGGACCGACACTCTTCCGACGCTCAGCATCCAGCCGGCGGGGACACTATAGCCGGGCGGGCAGATGTAGTTCGAGGCGGAAAGTGCCTCCGCCTGCAGGAAGGTTAGAGTGGGTACGGTAGAAGTCATGGGAGAGTGGGGAGTTTATATGTGTTTATGTCAATGGTGGCAATGCATGCATACATATATATAGTGAGAAGAAACAGACCCCTTTAGTCCCGGCCTGTTTTACCAACTGGGGCTAAAGGGTTACGGTTTCGTTGGGACCAATCACAAAAAATCACACGGATCGTGTGCTTCTTTCAAGCGCTTATGAGTCGTTGGATCAGAGGTGTGTTTCTTTTGAGCTCTTGACAGCCGTTCGATCAGGGGTACGGTGTGTTTGTTTCGAGTGCTTGTTAGCTGTTGGATTAGGGGTGTTTCTTTCGATCGCTTCTTAACCGTTGGATCGAAACCCTAGCACAAAACTTCGTGATCCAGAGGACCCTATTTATAGCCCACCTCTCGGAGTCCCTTCATACATCATTCAGTTCATCCACCGAATACAAATCATTCAGATTCGCCAGCATACATCCTACCGTGCATTTGGTATGCATATATGCACTCCAGAAGCCACGGTTGGGCAGTATGCTGGCGATACTGATTGTTTTGTTCTACATCCCCAGTCAAGGTTTGACAAAAGGTTTGATACATCATTCAGTTCATCGACCGAATACAAAGCATCCGGATTCGCCATCATACGTCCGACTGTGCTTTCGATATGCATATATGCACTCATGAGCCACAGTCGGGCTGTATGATGACGACATCGTTTGTTTTGTTCTACATATCTACAAATCCTCCAGTTCACACGTCCGACATGTGGAAAACAGAGGTGGACTAATCCAAATACATGAACCATGCAGGTTTGATACATTATTACATAATAGTCTAGCAATATTACATGTTTGTTTTCTGCGAGCACAAATGGCATTATGCTCTCGGGCATTTCATCGAACACCTCTTATGCATGTGAGGGAAAAACAAGTGAGCACACCACACCAAAAAGTGAGTGGCATGAGGAGTGGAGAACGCTGGCATGTATTGTTTAAAAAAAAGAAAAAAATTGGATTTGAAGAAAAAAAGAATTCTATTAATTTTCATTTTCCATCTATTTGGTTAGTTTTCCTTAATGAATTTGAAATTATTAACTAAACGGCAATATAGAAATAAAGAAACAACTTTTCATCTAGGTGGGGCTCATTTGACCCGGTTGGAGCCACAAACCGGGGCAAAATACCCCCCCCCCCCACGACGCGCCCGCACGCGCCCTGCTCGTTGAGGGCCTTTAGCTCCGGTTGGAGCCACCAACCGGGGCAAATAACCCCCACACCACGCGCCCTGCTCACCCCGGCCCCACCTCTGCAGTCTTTTGCACCGGGTGGCCGAGCCGGGGCGAAAGGGGTGCTCGCCAGTGGGTAAAAACCCCGTTTTCCAGTAGTGCATCCTATCTATAAGGTAGTAGGAGACTGCTCCACTCTTACTAATACGGATACTAGCTGATTCGTCGAATAAAGTAAACTGAGTGTTCCATGCAGCCGGGAAGAAGCAAGCATCCCTTGTGAGGACACCGCTAGTAGTTAGTGTGGTATTAAAATTAGCACATTAAACACAAAAATAGTTGAGTTGACCATCATATATGTGGTATGGCAGTTGGAGGCAACGGGAATGTAGGTGTGACATGATTCGTTGCTCTATTTGTGTATAATCCTCGAGCCCATCTCGATCGACTCTACTCATGGGAAAACCACCACAAATAAGAACAAGGGTATGATGGACGATACCACGTTTGCAGTTTAGGCTTTGGAGACCGGACGATCATGGCTTCCACGTCCAGAAAAGTTGCGACTTCGATTTCATGTACCACCCCTACTTCACTTCTTCTAGCCAGCCAAAACCCCCTTAACATAATTGTTTTCCTCGGGAAGCTTGCGACAAATCGGTTGCCTTTGCGGAAACAACTTCTCATTAGGCACATACTCTCAGATGGTTAGTATAAGAGATCGAGTGTGGACTTTCGTCTTTATCAACCTGCGGCTAAGGAGAATCAAGCTCCATTTAGTGGTTTGTTCTTAGACCGACCCAACTGATTGAGAGTAAGAACAAGTCAATCCAACAAGGAGCTACGTACGGGGCGATCTATAAATAAAGAAAAAAATAAGTCTTGGGAAGAAAATCTCAGGTTTGGCCATGGGTTTCTTTCACCCCAGCTAGAAATTATGTGCCCTTTGTGGGGATCTTGAATCAGAAAACCACATGTTTTCATCTGTGTTTTGGCTAAATCTATGTGGAGTGGGATCCTAAATATGTTTTTTTAGTGGAACCCAACTTATTTTGCTGAGTTTTGCTTGATTATACATGCACTCCGAGATTTCTCAAAGCTTGGCCATTTAAATTATACGAAATAAATTTTCTATTGAGGGTGTGTTTCCTCATCAACCTGCTGGTAGTATTCTTAAAAGTTATATTTTTCGACAGTAGTGGTGGATCTTATCAAAGCCTTTGGACCAAGAGATCATCGGTGTTTTGCTGCAGGAGTTCCATTTACCATACCACACTGTTTACTAAGAGTTACATCGATCTCCCCCAAAGATTCCTAGTTCCTTTCAGTTAATTTCTCTGGTTTCTACCTTGTTAGTTCTTTTTAAATGGATCAAATATCCCATCTTCTGCATCGATAAGTGCACACCGCTTTTTATTGCAAAGTTTAAGAAGTCATCATCTTACTGCAATCAACAGTCACCCAAGGTCGAGACATGTATCAACCATATAAAAAATGATAGCATAGACGAACTATTCAATACACAATCGGCTAGAATGCTACCACAAACCCCGACTGTAAATATTCTCCGCGACCATCAGGAGCAGGGTGCATGCGGTAACCATACACCCTTGCTGGTCCAACGGGAGTAGCAAAGCACAAAGCTGAATCCAATGGACAGTCATAGAGATAACCTGCAAAACATGGAAATGAATCAATCTATTAAAAAAATTATTTCTTTAATTCCATATTGACCAACACGGTGCTGAATCCTGCTGAATCCTCAATCCGAATTCTACCCTTGGCATTTTTGTCCGCACCATGCCACCAATTACCGAACATATTTGATATATTATTTGGTGGTACAATGTCAAAAGGGCTAAAGAGCACACACCAAACAATATTAGCAAAAGGGAAAGACATAAACAAATACGCAATAGTCTCATATGAGTAAAATAAAAATTGGTACAACCCTGCCATTTCCATTTAATCTTACATGAGCAAGACTTTGTTATTAAGGAACCACATGAACACCTTGATTTTTAAGGGATTTTTAGCTTCCAAAGATATTTACGTAGATTTCTTGCATGACCATTGATCAAGTCCGCATACATAGGTTTGACATAAAATACCACATTATTTGTTAATTTCCCCACAAAAGAAACCGACTCATCTTTCAAGTTGATCTCCAGCTAGCTATGACATACATGAGACCAAGAGCTCCATAACTCTCTAGTTAATGTCCCCCCTAAAACTCATATCAATCGAAGGTGGCTTTCTTCATTCGTGCGATGTTGTACAATGATGGATACCGGGCTCTTAATGGGGTATCTAGTAACTATATATATTCCCAGAGGCTGATGGCTTCTCCATCCTCTAATTTGAAAAAACCACGACCGAAGAAGTCTTCTTTAACTCTCATAGGCTCGTTCCAAAAATGAGAAATAGTTGGTTTAGCTACCTTATTAGTTGAAGTGTTCATAATGTTTAGCTACCTTGTTAGGTTAAGTGTTCATCATATGTATGTGGGCTTGAGGCCAGTTGTAAGACTCATTGGTGTTGAAATTGTGGCTTTATTAATTAAAACCTGATCACTTATGCATGTTATCTAAAAATGATAGGGAGAGTTGCGCTGGTAGACTGGTAGAACCATCGATTTCCCAAAAGGGAAGAGTACAAAATCTCCTCGTAGTCGATCAATAACGGTAGTACACTAAGGAAACTACAATATTTGTGATCAACCCTCCTCGCGAGTAAAGTCCTCGTTGCCATGTGTCTCGTCCAAGATTTCTAGCTAGTCACTACTATGCACAGCAAAAGGCTGCACAACAATAAAACATTATGCAAAATGGTAGAAAGGGAACGGAAAGAAAAGAGGGCGCGCACCACAAGACTGCTAATTAAAAGCTGCATCTAATAAGTGCTAAAGTTCATGATGTCACGGTGAAATAAATAATGTTCTTTCCATCAAACAATTATATGAAATAGGCATTTACATGCACCTTTCCTATATATATACATGTGTGTAAAGGTCTTTTCGTATGGGCAAAGACAGGTTTCTGGCCTTTGTTAAAAAACAATTCAATTTCAGTGTTCCAAATATATGGCTTTCTTGTACAACTAAAATACATGAACATGTACGTTGTCCAGAGCAGTCTGAATTTGTCTTTTTCAACATGTTTAAGTATTTAATTTGTTCATTGTTGAGGCACGTATGCTCCTGGAAGTTTTATTATGTTCATTGTTGAGGCATATATGCTCCTAGAAGTTTTATTGTGTTCATTGTTGAGGCATATATGCTACTGGAAGCCAAGTCACTATTTCCCGACATGAGCTGATATGGCATTGACCGGATTGAAATTCGGGTGGATTATGGCTCTAGGGAGATCCATCAAATCTAAAATTGTAGATAATTGTAGTTCTCCATGCACTGACCCATTTGTTCCATAAAAGTTAGCCTGTAGGTTTTGGTCACACTCAAATAATGTAAAAATATGCGCATTAGTGAAACCCGGAAGATGGAGGAAGCAATGAAAAATGTTGAATTAAAAGTATAACTAGCACATGAGTCAACCCGGAGGATGGAAGAACCAATGATGAAAATCAAGTATGACAAGATGGAAATGTAACTTCATTTGTGCGATATTATCCATAAACACATTATCAAGTCCGATGCATCAACAATGAAGATGAAAATGATAAAAGTAAATGCTCTCGAAAAACAAATGCATCGGTAGTACGTTGTCGGTGTCATGGTTATAATCACAATCTTTAAGTTTTTAAAGTGGTCGAGGTAGTATGCAGTTGTGGATGAATTAACAATTTGGGGAGGCCATTTGACGCTACTACAAATTTCGGTTTGAATTAACTATATATCTACTTACTTAAATTCAATTAAGAAATAATATACTTTCCTCCACAGAGTTTCAGCATCCTAGCTAGTCATAAGTCCGAATCTCCACCTATCACAGCTATTCCGCTCTCATCAATAGTAGCTCCAACCGAATTTGGAGAGCCCTAAATTTTTGCAGACACGTACATCTGGGTGTGGCAACTTGGGTTTCAACCAGTTCGACGCAAACGTAAATAATTTCATTGCCACCCTATCCGAAAGTTTTTCGTACGAGGCGTCTATAAAACTGTTACACCCAGAGGCTGTCGTTATTACTTACCGACGGACAAAACTTCTGAGGCCTTACGTGATATAGACCGACTCCAATGATGCATACAGCCGAGCCGGCTGTATTTCGCAGCAGTTTCGGGAATTTTGAGAGGCTGGAATTATTTTGATCCGCCACGGGTTAAGTCTTATTCGAGTTGGGCTTTTCTTTAGAGACAGTTTATCTATACAAACCGGCTGAGGGGTCGCGTTTCCGAGCATGTTTTTTTTTCACGTGTAAAACCGTCTCTAGTGTCAGTCTCTAATACTCATTTTCTACTAGTGTTAATTACTGCATATCACCATATATGCGCTAGTGAGGCGGCTAGCAAGTTGCAAATAACATCTTCAGCTCCCTTATCTTGGGAGGACTATAGTGGACAAAACCTTAAGGAGAAGTCCTTGTGCATGTGCAATTTATTTATTTGAGCACATTTTGCGCATATCCTTTTGTTGTTGACTACCTTTTGTTTGTTAAGATGTTGGAAGAAACTATCCATGCTGATGATAACATGCTTGGTCAGGCATAAACGTTCTTTACTAACCATATCTACCTTCGTCACATTACTTGCGTTCCAAATTTCTTGCAGGCAAATGTGGCCCATGAAACTTAATACAACACCAACTTGACATGGTCAAACACTTGGACAACAAACTATTTTCAGAAGTCATCGCAAAACAAAGAACAATTCGACCAATATTGGTATGCACGGACCCAAATGAATGATTATATATAATATCAACCATGCACTTACGGTACACCACCAGTGGCACACGTAATTCTTGACTCCGTTTCGGAAGAAAAGCATCATTCAAATTGGAGTTGTAGACCATCTATTTGAAACTAAATACGACTTTATATCACAATCATGCGTTGAAAGCACAAACTATGTTTTGTACCCGGAAGCATGTGAGCCAGAGAGAACTAATCATGCTTCTCCATTACTTCATGGACAAGGTACACAAGGAATTTTGATCCTTGCCTGCCGCTTATTGTGGATACATGGAAACAGTTTGAGGGTCAACCTGAATCTATTTCCTTGAGAGGTGACACGTGTGAGCCGATAAGCAGTTTGTTTTAGGCAGAGGACAGAGAAACGATTGTGAAATTTAGTGAACAATGTACGACCTCTATTCACTCGATAGCAAAGACGTATGGTTTCGCTTGTCCCTGTTTTATGGATTGAAGGTCTGCACGTGGGCCCACACTCGAGCGTAGCATTACACAATCATATATAATGACATGAGAGGCTATCATGTATCATAGTAACCTACTGACACAATATCTCCAAGTCTGCACCCTTGCCCGGACTCGAAACGATAAGAAGGGACAGAGGGAGGGGGAGAGAAAGAGTTGGCCAAATATGGCCATGGGTGCCTTGAGATGATCCAAACTAGTTTTGTCCGGTATTCCGTCATGGCAAGATCTTCCATATCAAAATTCTAATGAAGCATCCACAGGTTGTGGTTCAACGGCTCGTGGGACACTCACTGGATTGTACTTCTTGTGATGCGTGCTAGGAAGCAAGCGTAACCTTTTCACCGAGAGGGAAGCAAATGGCTGCTGTGTGCATTATGTATCTCGGATGAAAATTTTCTTGCCCAAGATTTCAACAAGTCTCTAGTCTATCAGGCAACATGCATCACCTTCGCGCAGACACATTGGAACCGAGTTCAGACTAGATGTGTTTTGCTCCTCCTTCATTTTATTAATTTTTGCAAAAAGATCGAGTAACTTTCTAACAAACCATCAACAATAAAAAAAGCCGTACACTGTTTTGGGTGACACTTATTTATATATAAAAGAGCCGTATGCATTATCCTTATGCACACAGGGTGGGGATACCCGTTTAAAAAAATATTAACAAACCATCAACAATAGTACAAAGAAGTTCAAAATTAATAAAAATTACAAAATAGGTTCTAGACCACCAAGGGATGACTACACGTACGAGTTCGTCGAAGTTGCGTTGCCATCCTCGCCACTCTGTCCTTGGAGGTGGGAAATACTTGTCGCAGTGGAGCTTGTTGTAGCAGACTCGCGAAAAATCGTCCCGCTAAGACCGCAATAGACCAATGCACTGTAGTAGCAACCATTGTGAACGATGAGCTTAGGTCGAAAGAGATAGACTTAAAACACACCAATAAATATGAAAACTGACCGGATCCTAGAAGATCCATGGGACATATGACTGGACATGTCCTCCGCCAGCACTAGGCGCACCATCGGAGCGAGGATATGGCTTGGAAGAAGTTATTCTGACTTCCGTATGTCGCAGCCACCTCATCATCACAAAGAATGCACTAAAACCATTAAAAACCGAGAACACAAAAAACTACTATCAGCGATGGGCCATGGTCTGCGGAACCTCCAACTCCCCAAGGGACACCATGGTCGGCCGGACCGGCGGCTTCGCCGGTGAGAGGAACAATAAATTTAGATGCGGATACCTCCTCTCGCCTCTCTCCTCACAGCCATATCTGTGAAACTAAGAACGAAATTAGTAACTGCACGTACCTCATCGTTGTTTCAGCTGGTCAACTTGATGTCTACTTCAACCTTCCAAAAATAAGTTTACTTCTAGGTTTATTCCTTGACCATGTTTGAAAAACTTTCTAAAAATATAGAAATACTTAAAATACTAAATTGATATCACTAGCTACATCTTTGCATATAATTTCATAATAGTAACTTAATATTAAAAATTTGTTCCAAGTTAATAAAATTTGACTTATGAAAAAACATAAAGTACATTTATTTGGTGATGGAGTAAACAATGTCATCTAACGTAGTATTGTATCGCGTAGGTAGCTTGGTGGTTACCTCGACCACCCAACGCCGTCCTGGACCTCTGCCCCTCTATAATATGTAGCTTGATAGAGGTAAGCACATCGTGCAATAATTGCTAAAATGGAGCCCAATTACAAGTGTAGGACTACGACAAAGAACGGTCGGGAAGTTAGAATGGACCCGAGCTATACATAGATTGGTATTACCGACAGACTCGAAACAGGCTTTTCGCCCCGCTTTATAAATAAACCAACCCTCCACATAGTTAACAACGTGACCGGTACATCACACACACAAATAACAAAGTACGTTGGTGCAACAACACAACAACGTCCAAAGAATAAAGAAAAAGAGCAAGAAAACGTAGGCGGACACGCAACAAGGGGCGGGGAGGAGGTGGTGTGGGTGGAGAGGGGACCCAGGCAAGGGCCGAAGGTCCTTAGCGACTCACCGAAGAGGAGATGTGGCGCTCGGCCATGAGAAGTCTGTCGATCGTGTCGTCAAGCCGCACCCTCTCCCGTTGTCTAT
This sequence comes from Alopecurus myosuroides, assembly GCA_028641055.1. NCBI lineage: Eukaryota > Viridiplantae > Streptophyta > Magnoliopsida > Poales > Poaceae > Alopecurus > Alopecurus myosuroides. The sequence continues at coordinate 310,433,793 of CM054063.1, read as the reverse complement.
ATAATGGCTGCCACTGTTTTAAAAAGGCCAAACATTTGAACATAGATTCAGAAACACGCCTTAGAAATATCTTCACTATCACAAAAGTTCGAAATGTGCGTTTTTATGTTTCAAAAAACTCAAAATAAAATCCAACCTGTAGGTGATGTCAAGATCTAAAACTACGCAAATTTTTAGCGCAAAATTTGAAATATTTTTTGCTACATAAAATGAAATATCTGTCAGCGTTTTAAAATTCTGAAATTACGCATCGTTCATGGATCAAGATTTATATATTTGTCTTTATTTCTAGTCCAAAATGTAGCAATCATTTAATATTTGGGACGGTGGTAGATCTCGACCTTGTTTTCTTTTGCGAATTTTTGGAAACCTAAAAATGTCGACTTCCAATTTTTCAAAGACCTACTCCCTCCGTTCCATATTAGATGACTTTCAATTAGGTGTATGTAGACATATTTTAGTACTAGATACATCCATTCCAAAGTCATCTAATACGGAACGGAGGGAGTAGCTTCGTGGAGCTCGGCCTCCATATCACCGCACTCCAAGAAAGGGATGATATATCACCAGCGTCATTTGTCATAGTAATTGTCACGGAAATTCCAAAAAAATGGAAATAGATAGAAGAAGTATTAATCAGGTCACAAATTCAAAATAAAATCCAAAAAGCAACAAAGGAAAAAAAAAACATAGCTATTAATAGTAGGTATTTCAAACTGGGGTGTGAGTTCAGGCTGTTAACATAACTAACATCCTATTGCATCTTTTATTTTTCAAACTAGGTTTGACCTAATATTTTGCGGAACGTTAGATATGAGTAAGCTATGCATTATTCACTGATCTAGATCTGCATATTTGTCTTTCTTTCCATGCCTTGAGTCGATCCAAAATAGGTATGTTTTTCCCTGCAGTAATGGGACTCGCTTGCTTCCTGAACAAATGGACACTGAATTCTGATATTTCCCTGCAGATTGCCACAGATATATATAACACAACACAACAGATTGACCGGTACATCACACACACAAATAACAAAGTACGTTGGTGCAACAACACAACAACGTCCAAAGAAGAAAGAAAAAGAGCAAGAAAACGTAGGCGGACACGCAACAAGGGGCGGGGAGGTATATATATATATATATGAATCTTGGACTCTGCTTGTTGAAGGTCCGTCTGAATCTGTTTCTGTGAGAGGTGAGGTGACACCTAGAGCTAGTACCCGGTTGGTTAAGTAGAAGGAGAGAGAAACAATATCGTGAAATGCAGTGAACAATTAAGACTATATTAGCACGTTATGAAATGAATTATTTTGCCACCTTTATTAACTCGCGAGCTAGCAAAAGCCAGGTCGGATTAGGTGGGCCATGTCTTATAGATCGGGGGCAGGAGCACACACTCTCGAACCGAGCTAGCGTTGCACCGTCGTATATATTGACATAGCAGACCACACGGTGCATCAAACCAACCTACTCTATGGCCTGTGGGAGAAATAGAGAGCGAGTCCATATGTGTACCATTAGTGGGACTGGGAAGCATCGAGAAAGGATGTGTGATGCATCACTTATATGTGCCTTGAGTCGATCCAAAATAGTTTCGCAATAGAAGATGGCATGGCATGATCTACCATACGGGAAGTCGCGGGAGACAGCTGTCCTGTGTTGAGGCAAGTCGTTGCTACGAGACTCCTCAGATGGCACTCGTTGATAACTTGATATGATTGCCGATTGGGTACAAATTACTAGTGAACAGTGATCTATTGAGAAATCTCTGTTCGCAAGTTTCTCTTTGCAAAGTTGGGTCGATCGACTCGCACCCGCATGCATGGCTACTGACAGCCACTTTTCCATGCATGGTTCCAGACTGGGTGTGAATGTGCGGCAGATTTCAAAGCATTCGACGCATGCAGCAGTGGCGGCGCCGGAATCTGGACGCAGGGTATTCATTGTAACGAAAATTTTGCTGTCAATACAATATATGAACAACACAGTATGGCAATTTTTTAGTACATCAAACAACATAGCAGTACGACCATTGCTATGGCTGGCTCGGCCTCTTCTGTGTGTGTTTGGTGGACGCACCAGGCTATATTGTCTACAATAGTGTTAGACTAGTTACAATAGACAGTATCATACACCACTAGTATCATGCGTATGATACTAGTTTATATTACTACTCACACAATAGGTAGTAACATGTTTGTATTATCATATAATACTACATTTATTATGGTATAGACTCATATTTTGAAACATTTAATGCAAGTCTATCTATCTATACTTCTTATAAAGCAAAACCCCACTAACATGCATTAATGATTTTTCTATCTCAACATGCAAGCCATCCACATCATCCATTCTTCTAGCCAATAAATTGTCCATGTCATCTCCACTAATATTTATTAACCACTACATGCAAACTACACATCATCAATTTCTTAAACAACCCAATTATTCTTATTAATAATTTAAAATATATATAATATGATCAATTGAATTTTGCATATTTACTTAGAAAATATAATATATCACATCTCTTATAATTTTTTATTACAATATACAATAGTTTCTAAAGTGGCCCCGCAGCAACGCGCGGGGGTATTCTTCTAGTTTAACAAAACAAAGGATCCGCAAATATTCAATTTTTAACATGTCATACAAGCCTATAAATGCCCCTCGATCTAGCACAATTATTTTTTTGGAAAGTTATGACCACTTAAACATCTCGGGCCTGTTGACAAATATGCTTTCTCATTTCATCTCTAATTTCCCGGGTAGCATATTCATCCGTTTGTATTCAGATACCAGGATCGGCAATCACATTAGAAAAAGTAAATATTTCAGAAACATAGGCTTCATGATTTTCCTACATCAGTTATAGATGTAAAATTTAAATATATAACAACATGAGGGTACAATACACATAGTACAAAATATAAATTCAGAGATAAATCAAATTCTAAAGAGAGAAACGAGCATCGGTGATTTTTTTGTGTGTCACTTTTTTTTAAGTGGTTATGTGCATCATTTGTTTCTGGGCAGCTGGTCGGGCCTTCTATTTCATTTATACATCAGACCCATGACCCAACAGAATCACGTAATTGTGTTTTCTTCCTTGAATCTCTAGATAAGTTTCGTTATTGTTCTTCTCCTCTAATGGCACTGCGCCACCAAACCTCGGAGTAGTGGTCTCAACTCCTCCAAAATCAGAGAGTCGGGGGGGGGGGGTTGTTCGGACGCCCCTCCTCGCCCCCTGATGGCACCGCAACAACATATATGGATCGATATATGTACAATTATTTAATCTCCAAATATTAGGTATTCACTTGAATACATGTGCATACCCCGCGCGCCGCCATTGGCATGTACAGCTCGAGAGTACGAGTGGGGGGAAGAGTAAATGCTCGGGAGCCAACAACAACCCAAATATCTCCAGGTTTACTCTTAACAGAGCACGACAGCATAGGCCCCGTGTCGTTCTTCGTTCTCTCATGGAGCAACAATGTTTTCCTCTTCTTGCGTGATCCTAGCTTCTACCAGCTCCAGTACTTTGGTGAATGGGAATGCTAGGCCTCGCGTGTGGCATCGGCGTGAACCGTGACTGTCGGATATATGACAATTGGCGCACACCATGGGGCATGCGGCGTCGGAAGTTACGTTCCCAGCAGGAATACTCGGCGGAATCTGTAGCACAATCACTGTCGGAAGCCTGGAATTCAACGGACATGTAGGACGCTTCATCGACAACGGATCTTATATGCCGTCACGGAATTATCTGGTAAGTGACTGAGTTTTACCGACCGGATATGCTAACGTTTTTATCGGTTTAACAGCAGAAGTAATGGGATTCCGTGGTGCAAGTTATTTCATCCCACCCACCCTATGACCAATAGATGAATGCTTCAATGCCGGATTCTGCTCGGATTCGCTCTACTCATACATAGGGGCAAATCAAGCTTCCATGACTGCATATCGCCAAAACACATCTGGATTTGCCGCGTCCCCGGAGATGCCTGCAGCCAGATCCCACTTTATCGCTGTGGTGCAATCTGAGATCGCTGAAAACACGGAAGACGAAGATCCCGTGGAAAAGGAAGAAAATCATGATCACACAGAAAAGGTGGAAGATCGGACATCCACCGACAAGGCGACAAACTCGGAAGCTGAGTCTGTATTAGCAGCTAATACATATTGGAAAACAACACCATCCTATAAAACTAAGGGGAAATCATAAAGATAAAACCATTTGATACTTTTAGCGTTTAAAACAATGTGATTAAATTTATTTGTCTATTATTTATTGGTATTGGCGTATTCGAATTATTTTTAAAGATGATTCCAAACATAGTTTCGAAGAATGCTTGAAATGTCGAACACAACAATATTTTAGGGACCAATGAAAATTTTACGCAACTAATATAATAATATTGTTTTTGGTCACATCGTATGAATACATATGGAGATATCAGATTTTGACAACTTAGGGATGATAAAAGATGTCACCATGACATGTGATATCTGATTTCGCATCACATTTGTATATCTTATTTAACACCACATTTTCGTGGTCATAAAACCGTTTTATTTATAATCACATAATATGAAATATTTTATTGAACCAATAATATTAGGACACACAGAAGATGTCGCGCTCCACCATGCTAGTTAATATATAATACTCCCTCCTTCCACTTTTATAACACATACTACTTATCATTTTAATTTTGACTACATACATAATAAAATGAGTGAATCAATATGCAAAATGAGTCAAGCCAAAACTGAAATGGCTTATAAAATTCAACTAAGGTATGGACAACTTGAACCGAGTGTTACCTGATTATATATATCAACATCACCGTAGGCACACTGCATTACAAGACACAACACCACGGCCTAGTCACTCAGTATAACCATACATGCTTTGCTTTGCCTCGTAAGTTTCAAGAAATCGCTTAACTTCAGTGGAATTAGGGATATGGGATTAGGAGGCAGCAGGGAATAAGATGGGAGACATCCGGTTGCTCGATATGAGTATATACACCGAATTAGCACAGATGATCTTCATTCGTGGACTCTCAGCTGTCATGTCTGTAAAACGGATCCAGCAGACGTTGCCATGTACTTTGGGTCTACTGACATGGCACGGGGAAACCCTACTTAGCAAGTATGTTCTCGTGGCCCTACGCCTCAAGTCAGATGCGTTCTAGACCAATGGCGCACATCACCGACCTGTTGTCAACGAGAGCAGCATCAGAGGAAGCCTAGTTCATCAAGAGGCTCGCCGCCGCATTGTGTCTTGTCTGCTCTGGACGCCGCCTTGACGCGTACCACGTGTTTAGCCGGTGGGATATGTCAAGCAGCTGTGGTCACTTGCTTGCTAAGCTATAACAAAAATGAACAGCTTCCGGTTTGTATCATATTCCATCAAAGGTATCTCGAAGATTTGGGGAAACAATATTCAGCTATATATAAAATTATGTTTCACAACAGCTGACATAATCGCCAAAGTTTTGGAGTCAACTCTACAAATTTTGACATACGAGATTTGATTGGACACAATACTTTTCTCATGGAATGCCCTATTTAGGGTGCCTGACAATGGTCTTGTTTCCGCAAGGGACTGCCAAATTTCGTTTGAATATACATGAAGATGATCAATTCTTGGTGAACTCCATGTATAGAGCACTTGCCCATGAATATTGATCAGTCGGTAATACTAAGAAAAAGAAAATTTAGAAAATGGAAGTGGCACTAAAAAAAAAATCTTTGCATGGTACCTTCACAAAGGAATAATACTGACTAAACATGATTATCGTGGAGGCACAAGATGCGTGTTTTTTTCACCATAATGAGACAATAAAACAAATTTTCTTTCGGTGTAAGTTCACTCATTCTATATGGTCGGTCGTCCAAGTAGCTTTTAACTTGTATCCTTCACGTAGTGTTGCAAACATTTGTGAAAACTGGCTACGCGGTATTTATCAGAAGTTTAGAGTTCTTAGGGTATGTTTCTTGCTGTAATATGGTCCCTTTGGCTATGTAGAAATTACAAGGTTTTCAATGCTAAGAAAATTTCTCCTTTACATGTCATAAATCGTGTACACATTTGCTTCATTCATGGTCGCCTCAATAGTTTTGACTACAATTTATGGAGATGTCTAAATGGTTGGAAGATGCAGGGAGGGTTATCTTTACACCACATTGGTGGTTCCGTGATCTTTAGATTGACCCTCTAGGTTCTTAGCCATTGTATGAGCTCTTGTTATCATTGTAATTTATGTTTTTATTTTCTTTTTCGCGGTTTGTTTGGTCGTGATCGAGCATCTTTATTATGAAGAGGACTGGTGAATATACCATATATCATTGTGATGGTATGAGTAATAAAATGCCCGAGATATTTGTTTGGCTTCGTACTCGTCGATCTCGCCTTGAAGCTTGTTGCCATGGATTGAGCTAGCAGGTGAAGTCAAACATAGATCACCTGCTCGCTAAGATAAAACAAAAATTGCTACGATGGTATTGGTGCTTGCTCCCGATTCACCACATTGCTGCCGGTGTTATCCAAATCGGCCGGCTAATTTCCGGCCTTCGACGGTTAGAAAAGTCAAATATTTGGGGGGGGGGGGGGGGGTTGGGACGCCCCGGGATCGGGCACTATGCAGATTTCAGCATTTCCGCCAAAATCCACATAATAACCGATTCCAGGTTGCCACTTGTGATAACATTACAACAGTTCACGAATAATCCACAACAACAGAGGAGGTATATACAAGACGACTCAAACGAGTCAAGGATACAACTGATACAATACAAAGATCCAAATGACAGCGGAAGAAACAACATAGTGTCCGACTACGGACAAGATACAAATTGGACTAAGAGTCCTGAAGATAACCGATGGCGTCCAATCCCTGCCCAGGCCAAGCCGGAGGGATTCCCAAGCTAACGTCGTCAGACTTCAAACCTGTTGACTGCAATGTGGAATATTCAGCCACGAAAAGGATTCGTGGGTCAGTACTATTAAGTACTAGCAAGTGGATAACCATACTCACAAGATACCAGCATAACCAATCATCACAAGATACAAATACTTTGGGTAGAACGGAAGGAAGGGATTATTACAAAGAAGCGGCAACGGGCAGCACCAACAACTAGAGAGACACGCTACAACTTCCGGCTATTAGAGAGGGATAAAAGAGCGTATCAGAACCAACTACAACTACTCACCAAACAATACCCATCTAGTGTTACCCCCTACTAAGGAAGCAACCCAAAAGCAACTCACACTGTTGATTAAGGTGATATTCATTTTTATGGTGGAGGTAATCTATATTACTAGTCAAGTTATCATCGTTAAGTGTAAGTTGTCTGAGTACTTGTTAGCCATCACTTTCACCAAGTCATCCATAACTACGGACAACACGGCTTCTCGAGAAGATTCATCCCTGCAGGGTGTGCTCCAGTACCCGTACACACTCGAGCCACCAACTAAAACTCAGGTGGACTCAACACAACCCGAACCATCTCTGCAACCTGTCCTAGGAGCCACGGAGCTATAAGGTCCCGGCCATTCCGACCTAACCTAAGCGCAAGGGTGAAAACCACACCCCCCGGCACCACAGGCCTCGCCCTATATGTATGCGTCATCATCATCATCATAATCATCAACCATGGGTTCGACCCATTCATGCGTATGCGCAAATGGAACACCTGAACTAAGTGTGGCTCTTCGGACAAACTGCGGATCAGGTCAAAGTCGAGAGGGGTTCCATACGACCACCCGGATGCGGTGAGCACGCTCATCATGGATCAGAGGACACGACCCTTTTCCTAATTAGGGTCGACACTAGCAGGCTTCAAAACCCTAACCCGGGCCTCCTGCCAGTGCCTTATCATCAAATTATTATTACCCCAAATATTAACATGTTGTTGATTAAGTTGAAACCCGACTATCAAACTAAACAGATGATAGAACAAAGGATAACAGGACTAGAGCGCAAACAAACCTAAGCATGCTAGTACGACACATGCCAACAAACAACAGGGTTATAGGTGTGGAGGTAAGGCAATATCGTGGCAGAAGGGTAAACGTGTGATGGGATCGGAACACAAGCATCGAAAATACTAGGCTAGCATAAAGACAACGGAAAGAATCGGTAACAAGTGAGGAAAGGCAACATAGGTAGCAAGTGAGTATACTTGCCTAGAATCCAGCAAGTAGAGGTACATCCGAAGAACTTTTCGGTGCTCACATCATCTCAACGTTCTATCCGCGAAAAAGCGAAGCACTAAAAGAATCAACGGATGCAGCAATTACTTCTACGTCAAAAGATCCAGCATGATCCTATTTTATATGCATGACATGCGGGATGCAACGCAAAATTACAACTTAGACAATTTAATCGGACCCGGAGTCCGGACAAATAATTATGGTTTAAGTTGTTTATCTAACCATCATATTAAATGTTGTTTAACATGGAAAAACAATAAGTAGGTGAGCTAAACAAGATTAAATGGAATATGGCAATATTTAGTTAATACCCCAATACATTCCATATGTTGTTATTTAGTTGACAAACATAACACGGGATAAAATGCACAATACAAGATGCAAATATGAGCATGGATGGCATATTCATATTTCTTGCACTTTTTTGGTTGGAAAACATATTTTACATATTAAATTTGAATTTAATTTGAATTAGTTATGATTTATACAATTTTAAATGAATTAAATAAAGTACAGAAAATTGCACAAATTTTAATTGGTCAAAACATTAAACAAATTGCATATTTGGAAAATTCGGGAAATTTTGAGTAGAATACATATTTTACTTATTAAATTTGGATTTGAAATTCAAAAGATATGTGGGTTTGAATTTTAGGGGCTAATCTGCAGTTTTTTAAAGTTCAGAAGAATTTCCAGGGCCTGATTGTGATTGGACAGTGCGTGGAGGGGCTGTGGTGTAAAACAGAGGGAGTACAGGGGGCTCGGTGCAAAAGGGCCAGATCCAGATCTGGATCTGGCGATTTCCACCGTGGGCTGGGGCAGCAAGTGTGGCTGCCGCGCAGGCCCGAGGCCACGTGGCGCTGACTGGGCGTGGGTGGAGTCCCTGTCAGCCTTCAGGGTTGATGAAAGGTGGGGTCGCACGCGCGGGTGGAAAAGAGAAAATAAGGGCGCCTTTATTCCTGCGCGGAGGGATCGAACCGGGGACCTCAGCCGCGCGCAGATCGGGGCTAGCCACTGGGCTACGGCTCGGTTTGTGATGGATCTCGAGGGGGTTTGTTTTTGAGGTGGATCCCGTGCGTCTAACTGAAACTAAAAAAAGTTCAGTTACTGAACTTGGAGCGGGGACGTCGACGATCTGCAGAGGATGACGCACGACGGCGACACAGAGCAAGGGGCCAGGGAGGGAGAGACAGGGGAGGCCCGAAGGCGGATGCTCACCGGGGGACAGCGTGGGCGTCGCAGTTGGAGGGAAGGCGAGGTGGATGCACGCGGTATTGGGGCAACGAACTCTGACGGCATGAGAAAGGTGGCGGCAAACAGCGACGGCGCAGGGCTCCTGGTGGCCTTCCGACCACGCCGAGGAAGCGCAGCTGAAGCTGGATGTGCCCCGGTTCCATTCCTGCAGGAACCGGGGCCCGTCGACGACCAGGGCGACGGTGCCATGGACCTCCAGTTTCGGCCATGGAGGCTTTGACAGGAATTCAGTAAACACCCGAATTTTTAGGGAGGAACTGGGAGGGGAAAAAGGAGGTGGCGGCGGCGGGGAACAGTGGAGGGGGAAGAAGGGAGCCTAGGGTTTGGAGGGGGGAGGTGCTGCTTTGTAGAGGAGAAAGTGAGGGAGCAGGTAGGAGGGGGGTCCAAGGTGGTGCGGTGGTTGAGGGGGAAAGCGACAGGGAGCAGCACACTCTCCTCGTGCCTGGCTGTACGGGGGAGGAAGGAGGTGGGCTGGGGGCCGACTTGGTGGGGTTGTAGGTGGCCTCCGGTTGGGCCTTTGGGCCTGGTCGGTTGGCTGCCTCCTCCACCATTCTTTTTTGTGTCAAAGGTGATTTAGTATTTGGATTTGAGGGAGTTTTACAACTCCAAAATTATGAAGTAAAATTCTTTGCACTCAGCACTCAAAATGCCCAAGTGCACAAACTTTTGTTTTTGAAATTTTCAAATATTTGTGCTGTTTTGAATTTTAAATGAATTTGCTTGAATTTTCCAAAATGGTTTGAAGCAAAGTGCAATGCAAATGATGCATGATGCAATGTCATGCAAAAAAAGAAAACAATCAATTCTATTTGAGGGAAACCCCCCGGGTGTTACAGGGGTGACAAATCCTAAATGCGTGTGTAGTATGGAGTTAACTGAAGTACTAAATTTGTAAGCAATCCTAGGACATTGATGTGGTTCCCTATTGGTAGATAGCACATTTAGGTTTGTACTTAAATTTCTTCATTATGTTTGTACTTGAAATCAATCGCATGACTACTTGCATTGGGCCAACATGTCAGATGGAGACGTGCATTGGAACATAAACGAACATCCAGTGTGCACCGGTCCAATTCCCTTGCTGCCTCAACCTCTGGAATTCTCTGACCGGCTTGCAACTCGGAAGGTGGAATGAGTCGTAGCCATTGCGTCGAACAGTAGAATGATATTTGAGGGGTAGTGACACAATAGAGGAAGAGAGATCGAGAATAAAAAAATATAGAATTAGTACGATATTCGGGCTGCACAATAGAAATCATTTTTCTGTTTTTCCAAAAAAAAATAAACTTTAGGATTAGGATTGACCAAGGTTACAAAGTTTAGAGTCCAGGTTTTACAGATTAGAAGGTTGGCGACTGATGAGTTAACTCAAACCGTCACTAGGATTTCAAAGTTCAAATTCGTTATTTTTTCATTCACATCTGTATCTAGCTCCCAATGCTATATGCACGACGTGCTTGAAGCCCATGGATAGTCTCTCTGATGAACGTGTTAAGGAGTCTAGGTGCGTGTCATGTCGGTTGTTACTTAAGTTTCTCATTGTTGTTATCGTTCCTCCCCCCTCCCCACACCCTCTCTATAAGGCTGTAGGAGACTACTCCACTCCTACTAATGCGGGTACTAGCTAAGTCGTCGAATAGAGTAAACTGCGTGTTGGGGAAGTGAAATTCTCCCCCCAAAGTTTAAGGAGATGGATGTGGCGACTGGCGTTCGCTCGTCGGGCCACTTCTGGTGCCTCAGTGATGATGGATCGGACGAGGATGAAGTGGAAGATGCTGCGCCGATCGACTGTTCTAGTGATCTGGAGTTCATCTGCCGTACTCCTTCCTCCGAGTCTGATCGGGATTTGAAGAGGGAGTCGCGTGCAGACAAGAGGAAACGCAAGAAATTGGGTCGACGTGCGCTTGATCTGCTCTTAGGAAACGAGGTAACTTCCCCTTCTCTTCATACTAGTGTGAGTTCGCCGGAACGGTACGTCTGTCCGGTGGCTCGCCGGAATGCAGCGGAAAGGAAACCTTCACTGCCCCCTACATCTTTTTGGCTGGATTCGTTCGATCCGAAAGAGTGGACTCTAGTTCAGAGAAGATGCCGGCGCATCCGTCGCCTTCGTGGCCTCGGGTGTGATCGACGTGGGTTCGCATGGTCACCGGACGTGAAGAAGGATGCGTTCTCCTTCCGATCGGAGATTCAAAATTTGAATCCGTATATTTCTACGGTTGTTGCTTGTACGGGCCGTATTTCCAGAATAGATTTTTGGGCCTACAAGATTCATAACTCCAAACCACAATGCGTTGTGGGCCAGAGTTTTCCTGCCCTCGGTGGATACGTACGTCGTCGCCACCGTAGGTTAGGGTTAGATCGCGAGCCTTGCGTCCGTGCGGCGCCTCTTCTGCCTCTTCCAATGGCGAATAATGGCGGCGGCAGAGGACAAGGCGATGGTGCTCCTCCTTTCCGTGGTGGATACGCTGGCCGGGGTTATGGTGCCTACCAGCCGGGTGCTCCACGAGGGATGGCGAATCAAGGTGATTATCAAGGAAATCAAGCATACAATAACAACAATGCGGGTTTTGGCAATAACAACGGTGGGGGTTTCGGTAACATCAACGCCGGAGCAGGTTTTAACAATAATAATGGAGGTTTTGGCAACAATGGATACAGGCGCCCCTATGGTGGGCGTGGTTTCAATCAGGGCAGAAATTATGCGGGGCCGTATCGTGGACGTGGAGGTGGTAGGATGAACTACCCTACCCAAGTGAGACCTGCTGCAGGTGGGGTGCAAGATGATACCGTGGCAGCAGTTCTTCGCCAAGTTACAGAAGTGCTGCGTGCGCAAGTGGCAACGACGAATGCATCTGCTACGGTTGTGCAAGATCAAACTGGTTCGGCTGCACCTCAACCAGTGCCAATTGGTGCTAGAGCTGCGGCTCCTCAAGCACCTGTGGCTGCTCAGGTTTATGTTCCAAAGGTCAACATTGTGGCCGATACTTCTATTAGTGACAAGGAGGGAAGAGGGGCCGAGAGCTCAGAGGATGGTGCAAAGAAAGCTAAAAAGGCTAAGTGCTATCAATGTGGGGCACCTGGACACTTGAGTGCTCTATGTCCAATAGAGATTTGTGATTACTGTGAGGGCTCGGGGCACTCTCCCGAGGATTGTCATTTGTTATCGGTGGCTAAACAACAGGTAATTATCCATGGTCACATCGACGAAAGACTTACCTTTTATGAAGCTATCCCAACAGCCACTTATAAGCCAAAGATTGATTCGGCTAGGCTAGCTAAGTTAACTGTTTCTGGGGGTTCTCTTTCTGAGGATGAAATTGCGGTTCAACTTCAGAGACTAGTTCCATCAGAGGGTTTTAAATGGGAGGTGCTTCAAGTAGGAGAAAATGAGTTCAAAGTGTCTTTTCCATCGAAAACTGAATTGGAGAGGATGAAAATATTTGGTGCTTGTCATGTTCCTTCCAGCTCTTGTATTATTACTGTGGAGTCCTGGGCAGTTGAGATGAAACCTTTGTGGACACTCCCTGAGGTGTGGATTCGTGTGTCTGATATCCCTCCAATTTATAGGGGTGATTTTTTGCTTCTCTGGAGTTTGGGCTCTCTTTTTGGGAAAACTTTGAAAGTGGACATGAAATATACTCGCAAGCATGGGGTTTTGAGGATTTTTGTTGGTTGTGTGGACTATACGTTAGTCCCAGATAAATGGGTGGTCTTTATCAAAGATGGTTTCTATGAATTAAAGTTCTCAGTGGAGACTCCTGCAGGGGAAGAGGATGTTGATATGGTGGTTGATAAGAATGATGACACAGATGGTGATGTAGATAAAAAAGACAAACAGAAAGAAAAAGAAAAGGTGGTCCATGAGGATGAGAAGGAAGTGAGCAAGAAAAATTCTACTACGGTGGCTCCATCTAGTTCATCAGGTGGTGGCCAAGGTAAACAGTTTAATTCGGGTGTTGTGCTCTCTCCTCTGGTGGTCTCTTCTTTTAAACAAGCAAGAAGTGATCTGATGCATCAATTAAGTGTTTCTGTGAAAAATAATACTGTACCTAAGGGTTGTTTGCTTACGGTGGATTCACCTGTTGGACCGAAACATCATGAGGGAATTATGGAGAAGCCTAAGATGGTGAACAAGTTGCACTCGCTTGAGACTGGCTCGGTTTCTGATCCACAGTTTGTCTCCAAGCCAAAGGGGAGTTTCTCTGCCGTGGATTTGCGGCACTCTGCCGTGAGCTCCGGGGCAGGCAGTGTGCGTGCTGCCCTGGCCCAAAACGCTGCCGCGGCAGCCCCAGCGCGGCTTCTCTCTGCCGTGGTCGCTGCGCCACCTGCTGCTGCCGTGGCACAGATTGTGGCCAAGGCAGGCTGCCGTGGCTCCGTTTCTGCACCGCGGCAGGCTGCTGTGATGCCGTCTGATGTTGCTGATGGTAAGAGGCCCGTGGTTCATCTTTCTCCTTCTCCGCAGGGGTGCGTTCTTCGTGATACAAGTACCCCTGTTGTGATGCATACTGGGGCCGGTTTTTCGACTACATTACAGCCACGAGTTCTAGAGCCCGAATTCTCTTTGCATATGTCTGATCAACCACATCTGTTGGGCTCGGGTTCTGATGGAGTGTTCATCGCTGAGGGAGATTTCCTTGTACCTAAGTCAAACGGACTGGGTGCGAGTGGGCCTATGTTGATCCGAGGGAGACCATCTGAGGAGGAAGTACTGGCCTTCGGGGGTTTACAAAATCTTGGTGAGGTGCGTACGAGTCCACGGCTACGTGCCAAGGTGGACGCTGATCTACCTCAACCCGAGCGTGCGCAGGCGATGGCGGCACGCAAGGATGAGGCCTTCGCAAAAGGTACAAGTTCTTATGCTAATTTTTCCTTTTCCTCGTTTTCTGCTTCTGATATTATGTCTAGGGCAGATAGATTAGGAATCTCATTAGGAAGAACTCAAGAACAAAGAAGTTTAGCTATTTCGGGTTTATTACAGAAAGAAAAAGAAAGAACTTTAACATTTCTTAATAATAATGTGAATCTTGATGGGGAAGAAGGGAATAATATTGTGGCACTTCAAATTGCAACAAATTTGAGTGAAGATCTAGCTACTGATGAAGTTGAAACGGATCATGATATCTTGGACTCTAAAAATTCGGTTTCTTTGGTTAAACGTAACCGAAAGAAAACTATTAGCAATTTTACTAAACCTAGACGAAGTGCACGGATACGAAAAATTAACAAATAATAATGAGAGGTTTTATTTGGAATTGTGATGGGTTTGGGGACCATGCCAAACATTTATCAGTTCATGATTTTGTCAAAGAATACAATCTAGACTTCATTGCTTTGTTGGAAACGGGTAGGGATTCGTTCCCTATTCATTTTCTAAAAATTTTAGCGGCTGGTAGAGATTTCACTTGGTTTGTTTTACCACCTAATGGTCGTTCTGGTGGTATGCTTATTGGATTTAATAATGTTACACTCTCAGCGCAAACCGTTGCATCTGGGAATTTTTGTGCTAAGTTTCGTGTGAGAAATAAAGTGGATGGGTTTTTGTGGAGCCTAGTGGTGGTTTACGGTGCCGCCCAAGACTCGAAAAGCCAGATTTTCTGTCTGAATTGGTGCGGATTTGTGATAACGAAGAGTTACCGATACTAGTGGGTGGTGATTTTAATATCATTAGGAGACAGGAAGAGAAAAACAATGACAATTTTAATACGAGATGGCCTTTTATTTTTAATGCTATTATTGAGAGTCTTGATCTAAAGGAACTAAGGTTGTCAGGAAGGCAGTTTACTTGGGTTAGTAGGAGGCCCATACCAACGTTAGAGAAGCTGGATCGATTTCTTTCGAGTGTACAGTGGGAACAAAAATTCCCCCTGGTTACTGTCCATGCGTTGGGCAGATCGGGGTCTGATCACACACCACTCTTATTGGATTCAGGAGAACAAGCACATCTTGGAAACAAGAAAAATTTCTCTTTTGAGTTATCTTGGATTTCACAAGATGGTTTTCATGATATGATTAGACGGGAGTGGCATTCCATCAACTCGGGTTCGTCTCCGATTGAAAGATGGCAGAATAAGATAAGACATCTGCGCCAATTTCTTAGAGGATGGGCGAAAAACCTTAGTGGGCAGTATAGGTTGCTTAAAGAAAAACTTTACTTGTTGGTTGAGCAACTAGATATAAAGGCAGAAACGGTACTTCTGAGTGATGCCGAGCGGGCAGCTAAGAAGGAAGCGAAGAAAAATTAGCTAAGTTGATGCGGGATGAGGAATCCAAATGGGCACAAAGGGCAAAAGTCAAACATGTTCAGGAAGGGGGTAGCAATACAAAATACTTTCATATCATAGCGAATGGTAAACATAGAAAAAAAACGAATTTTTCAACTAGAGCAAGACGAGGGAACGATTGTTGGTCAGGAGAACTTAAAAAACTATATTTCTGAGTACTATAAGAAATTGTTTGGGGATAATATTCAGAGTTTTGTGTCGCTAGTTGAAGAGGAGACTCAAGATATTCCTCAGGTTTCTCCCGAAGAAAATTTGCTCCTAACATCTCCGTTTACGGAAACAGAGGTGAAAGAGGCAATTTTTCAAATGGAACGTAATAAATCACCAGGGCCAGACGGGTTTCCTGCTGAATTTTATCAACATTGCTGGGACATCATCAGAAGCGATCTGATGGACATGTTTTCTCAGCTTCATAAGGGAGATTTACCGCTTTACAGGCTTAATTTCGGTGTAATAACCTTGCTGCCCAAAAAAGATGACGCGAGTCGCATAGAGCAATATAGACCGATTTGTCTTCTTAATGTAAGTTTCAAAGTATTCACGAAAGTTGGTACGAATAGAGTTACTTCTATTGCTAGCAGAATTATTAAACCTACACAATCTGCTTTCTTACCGGGCCGAAACATCTTAGAAGGAGTTGTGATTTTGCATGAAACGATTCATGAGTTAAAAAGAAAGAAGTTGAGTGGTGTGCTTCTCAAAATCGATTTTGAGAAGGCATATGACAAGGTAAATTGGTCTTTTTTACAACAAGTCTTAAGAATGAAAGGATTCTCACCTTCGTGGTGTCAATGGGTAGGCCGTTTTGTTCAAGGTGGTAGTGTTGGGATTAAAGTTAATGATGATATCGGTCACTATTTTCAGACGCTAAAATGTTTAAGACAGGGAGAACCGTTGTCTCCTATTTTATTTAATCTGGTAGCTGATGTGTTGGCCATTCTAGTTGCTCGTGCCAAAGAGGATGGCCAAGTTGGTGGTCTTATTCCACATTTAGTAGAAGGAGGGGTATCAATTCTACAGTATGCTGATGATACAATTCTTTTCCTAGAACACAACACTGACAAAGCTATTAATATGAAATTGTTATTAGCAATGTTCGAGGAATTGTCAGGACGAAAGATAAATTTTCATAAGAGTGCGATTTTTTGTTTTGGAGATGCCATAAATAATCAGGAGGACTATCGTCTTATTTTTGGCTGTGATGTCGGTCACTTGCCATTTAAATATTTAGGTATTCCAATCCATTATAGGAAATTGCTGAATAAGGAATGGAAGGCGGTGGAGGATCGTTTTGAGAAAAAATTGGGATCTTGGGCTGGGAAGTTACTGTCTTATGGTGATCGACTCGTGTTGATTAATTCAATTCTGACTAGCCTACCTATGTTTCTCCTGTCCTTTTTTGAGATACCTATCGGGGTGCGTAAAAGGCTGGATTTTTATAGGTCCCGTTTCTTTTGGCAAAATGATAATAAGAGAAGGAAGTATAGATTGACGAGATGGAATATAGTTTGTAGACCCAAAGATCAAGGGGGGCTGGGTATCGAGGTATTAGAAATAAAGAATATTTGTTTATTAAGTAAGTGGTTTCATAAATTGCTTCATGAGGAAGGAGTGTGGCATGAGCTTTTATCAAACAAGTATATTGATGATAAGCCGTTATCACAATTAACTTCAAAACCGAATGACTCTCCTTTCTGGAAAGGTCTAATGAAAATCAAAAAACACTTCTTTGACCGTGGTTGTTTTCAATTAGGTGACGGACATCAGATACGATTTTGGGAGGATACTTGGTTAGGGGATAAACCGTTATCCCACCAATACCCTTCTTTGTATAATGTGAGTAGAAATCATGACGTTACGGTGGCAACCGTGCTATCTAATGTCCCTTTAAACATCCAATTCAGAAGAACTATTACGGGGCCAAGACGGGCTTTATGGTTGCATTTAGTGGAACGTCTGATGTCGGTGAATCTGTCCATGGACAAGGATGAGTTCCATTGGAAGCTAACTACGAATGGTACTTTTTCGGTTAAGACTATGTACGCTGATTTGATGCATGGGTCCACACCGTACTTGCGTAGGTATTTGTGGAAACTTAAGGTACCGCTGAAAATTAGGATTTTTCTGTGGTTCCTTAACCGTAAAGTCATTCTTACTAAAGATAATCTGTTAAGACGTAATTGGATAGGATGCAAAAAGTGTGTGTTTTGTGATCACGATGAAACCGTTCATCATCTTTTTATATCCTGTGTGTTTGTTAGACATGTTTGGAGACTTCTACATTTTACCTTTGCTATATCTCCTCCGACCTCCATCGCAAATATGTTTGGCTCATGGTTAAATGGGATTGATAAAAAGACAAAACAACGCATTCGAATAGGCGTTGCTGCTGTTCTTTGGGCTGTTTGGAATTGCAGAAAAAGTGTGGTGTTTGACAAGAAAACGGAATTCATTTTTTGCAGGTTATCAACATGGCGGTATCCTATATTCACCTGTGGTCCTTCCTTCTACCTGTGGATCAGAGAGGACTTATGGATTCCGGCTGTGCTCGAATGATGGCGGTCGTTCGGGCTATCTACAGCCGGGGTGGGTGGCTTAATGCGCGACGTCTTCATGCATAACGTTGTAATTTTTCTTTGGCTAGTGTTTGTTGCCACTTTGAGTGACCCTTGAGTTGTACGCAATATTTTCACTTTCACTATTCTTTTAATAAAGGCCAGCCGTGTGCATCATTTTGATGCAGAGGCTGGGGCCACGGCTCCCATTTCTAAAAAAAAAATGCAGCCCGGTAGACGCATGCATAACTTGTGAAGATATAGACACACACATATCAATCGCCAACGTCACACACAACTTAGGGAGCTTTCTCAACTCAATATGCGCACTTGAGAGATGCAATACACCATTAGCAGTTTATTGGTGGTATGATAATTAGCACATTAAACGCAAAATCAATAGTTTAGTTGATTATCATATACTCCCTCCGTTCCATAATACTTGGCTTCCATTTGTCCAAATACGGATGCATCTATACTAGAACATGTCTAGATACATTTATAGTTAGACAAATGAAAGTCAAGTAATTTGGAACGGAGGAAGTATGTGGTATAGCCATAGGAAGCAAAGGGAATGTAGGTGTGACATGATATTTTGCTCTGTTTATGTATAGTCCTCAAGCCCATCTCGATCGAGTTTACTCGTGGGAAAACTACCACAAAATAAGAAGAAGGTGTCGGCTGGACGATACCATGCATGCAGTTTAGGTTTTGGAGACTGGCCGATCATGGATCCCACATCCGAAAAACCTTGAGACTTCATTTTGATGTACCAGCTCTATCTAAGTTATTTTGGGCTGCCAAAACTCCTTAAGATACTTGTATTCCACTGGCAGCTTGCAACAACTAGGTTGCTTTAGCGAAAACAATTTCTCATTAGGCACAAACTCTCGGATGGTAAGTGTCGTGGGATAATCACGGCAGACGTTACCGGGGGTAACTTGTCTTGGGGCAATTCGACTCTGGTGTTTGGGAGAGTGTTTAGCTCAAGGGAAACCATGGTGATATGCGATCTGGTAGCCGGCAATCAAGTCGCCGAGTCTCCGATCTGAATATATTATCTCAACTCTCGTGTTACAATGGATACTCGATATCTTGCGATCTCGTGATTGTTATGATTGTCGTAATCGTGTCTAATCTAACCCTAGGGGCCGGCTTATATAATATCCGGACCCCCCTGGCTTACTATCCAAGGCATACTCGGAGTCCTACCCGGACACTGCTTAAAAACCCTAAACTTCCTTATCGGAACCCACAATCCGGGTTACGAGGCCTACACTCTTGGGCCTTCTAGAGACTCCTTTTCCCTAAGCCGGGTCTTGCGCAGCGTCCTTTGGGCCGAGTTACACCTTGGCGTTAGCCTACCGGGTTATCATCCCTCCATCAGTAGTCCCCAGAATAGCTTGGGCTTCACGGGATCCTCCTTGAAGCGCACGCTATTCCCTGCAAAAATAACAAACATACAAGTTCATAGAGGCCGGGTTAGGTTGCTTTGATAAACAGCTAGGCCTAACTCCACTGGTGGTCCATATAATAACCCGGTTTTCTCTAAATCGGTCTTTACTTTTCCGGGTCAAAACTTCGAAGAAAATGCAAGAGACCCGGCTCACTTTGCTCGCCAATTAGCCCGTATATCGCGGGAGAGATTTGCTTCCTATCTTTTCCGGATATCACGCACGGGTACCTTAGTGCCTATCCCAAAAAATCCGGGCGGGTATCCATCTCCAAAAAATCGGCTCCCGGTCACTAACCTAGGTCCCCCTACCCGCATTTATAAATAGGCACCTTAGGGGGTGACCTAGATCCATACCCCACTTCTTCTTCCTTTCTCCACGCACTCGTGCTCAAGCTCAACCCCGACGCCACGCCGCCACGGATTCCGCGAAGGAGCAGCCGGAAGCGAGCCGCCGCGTCCTGCGCTCCGCTTCCGTCCGCACCGCGCCGCCGCCAACCGCCGCCACCGCGCCGTCGAGCTGCTTACCGGAGGACCCATAAGGGCATCGCAACTGCGCCGTTTGCCGCCGCCGCGCTCTCCTCCGGGCCTCGCCGGTAAGCCTTCCTCCGTCGTGAATTTCATTTCTAAGCATTTTGCTCGAACTAGATTGAATCTAGATCCGCCCGTAGAGCATTTCCTCGATCCGTGCCGATCTAGATTGCTCAACTCCGTTCTTGTTTGTCCAATTGCTCGATGATAGATCCAATTACACTCTCCTATCACTTGTAGCCATTAATTTCTCCGCAAATTTCTCTGCAATTTTTCCAATCTAGAGGTAGTCTGTCAAGATTTTCCGTAGTTGTTCTTCGATACCCGGATAACCCACTATTTCCGGATCTCTCATTTACTCTCTAGTTAACCAGACAATCAACCCTCTTTCATAGTTGCTCACTGATACTGAAATAACTCATAATTTCCGTACTGCTTATTGCTACTCGGATCACTCGTAGTTTCCGGGTCTTTGTCACTCATGTTCTGCACTCTTCGCCTTGTGTTTCGCAAACTGAACCAATGGCTCCCAAGAACAAAGGGAAATAGCCGGAAAAGCCAAGGACGACCCAAGCCATTTCCGCCAATTGGGCTAGGTCCACCGTGACCCAGGCCAAGCTGGAGGAGCTTGCCGAGTCATGCGTCCTTCCTCCTCAAAAGGAGATCCACTGGCGTGTTCCGGGTGAAGAGACCCGGCCATCCCCTGGTCCAAACGAGGTAATATGTTCCGTAGAGAACGTGATCCGGGGATTGCCCCCCGGGTCACTCCTTTTTCCGCGAAGTCCTCAACCACTACGGCCTCCAAGATCTTCGACATAGGGCCTAACTCTATGTTGAATATAACTCACTTCAGAGTACTTTGTGAATCCTATCTGTGCATCCCACCTAGCCTTGCCTTATTTATCGAATTATTCCAATGCAAACCGTGCCGCGAAAGCGGTGACGGGGCCCTCTTGGCCTGCGGCGGAGTCTCTATCCAACGGCGCAAGAACTCGCCTATGCCGACTTTGAGTCTTAACTCACATGTCAAGCATTGGCAAAAATCTTTCTTCTACTGCCGGGACACCTCCCCACCCGGCGAAAGGAGACCGCCGGGTTACTCTGAGGGACTCCTCGATCTTTCTGATACTTTTAACGCCTTCGCCTCTGAGTCGGACAGAGAGTCCATCCAGCCCCTTCTAGCTAAGATAGCCGTCCTTTCCGCCCAGGGTCTCCTTGGCCTTAACTTAGTTAAAACTTGGGTAAATTTCCGGATTCAGCCCAACGCCATCCGGCCTAAGCTGATGTCCGAGTATTCCGGGCATGTGACGGATTCTCTCCGGTATTCTTCAAAGAACTATCCAGCCGGTGACACGAACAAGACCATCAAGGGTTTCCTGAACGAGAAGATGGAAGTAATTCGGAACATAGCCGGATTAGATCCATTCACTCGCGAGAATCCGGCTCCCGCGGTAAGATCCGGCACTTATTCTTCTACTCTTGCGCTTTTACTTGATACAACTATTAACTCTCACTTTTATGCCTTTATCTCAGGCTGATAGCGCTTTCTGGAACATTGAGACTCCTCCCACCTCCGAGAATCCGGAAGAAGAAGAAGAGTCGACTGACACTAATGAAGGTATCATCCGGGTCTCAATCATCTTAACTTATGTCACTTTGCTTTCCCACATTTTTCTTTTTCCGACTATGCATTTGTGCTCCTCAGGGATGGAGGATAAGGACGACAAAGAAGACCCGGAGGAAACTGAGAGCGACAGAAGCGAGGCCGAGCCGGATGTTGAAGTCGGGGCCAAGAGGAAACCCCGTGGGGTTGTTTTCAAGGTTCCATACTCCTTCATGTCCTCCAAACCCTACTCTTTTGCTAATATGTGTGAACTTAACCAACAACTATCCAACTCGCCACACTTGAAGGACCCTCCTCCGGCCAAGCGCAGGGTGACCCAGAGTTCTCCGGGTGATGATCCCCTCAACCCGGGCATCCCCACGTACCCTGCTCGCCGCACTGGTACTCCTCCATCTTATCCTTCCAATTCACCTCAACGTCACCCTCCCCCCAACCATCCATTAGCCGGACAGTTCCGGGTCTCACTCTCGGATTCTGTGACAGCCTCGTCCGTGTCTAGCAGCGAGCTTCCACCGGACTACGCGGTGAACACCGGGTGAGTTATATTTATTGCTATATGATATACCTGCACTTTCAATAACTTTCACTTATTACTACTAACCATTTCTCTTTTCTTTCCTTAGCGCCCAAGTCACAATCAGTGACCCGGAGGACATGGAGATGGATAACCGGGAAACTGAAGGTCCGGTTGATAACGTGGACGCCGCAACTGGCGTCCTTGACAAAGAAGAAGAAAAAGAGCAAGATCCCCCGACAGACTCGGCCAAGCAGGATGCCGGGTCTCCCAAGCAAGCTGATGGACCCGGGGACGAGGATGTGGAGGTCATGGGCGCAAGAATGGGTACCCCCAACCCTAACACCCAGACCACCCGGGTTTCACCCCAAAAGCCGGAAAAAACTCCTCCTCCGAATAACCAGGCTGCCGGCTCTTCCGGCACCAAGCCTGAAGATATGAGTTTTGCTGAAATGCTTGACGCTCTGCACACCCTGAGGGCTGATGAAGAGGGCATCCTGGAAGCCTTGATAGCCAAACATGAGGTAAATTGCGCTAACAATGCTCATATATTCATCTAGTCCCCAAGTTCCGAGTGAACTTATGCATAATTTACTTGGAACTTTCATGAATATCCGACTGATACATTTGTTTTGTCCGACTAACATTTCCTTGTGTTTCCTCGCAGGCCTACGTAACCCACTCTGAGAAAGCGTTGGCTAAAACCAACAAACTTCTCAAGGCGGAGATGAAACTGCGTGAGTCGGCTGAAGCTGATGCCAAGAAACTCGGGAAGCTTGCGAAAAAATATAGAAAGAGATCCCATGCTGCAGTAGATAGGGTGAACGAGCTGTCGGGCCAGATTGCCGACACTTATCGTGCACTGATAGGTAAAGATTCCCGACTGACTAATAATAACCCGGGTTTTTCATCTTGATAAACACTCGGAATTCCTGACTTGAACGTTTCTGCTTTGCTGCAGGGCCGGGTGAGGAGATTCCGGATGTAGATGACGTAGTTTTGTTGAAGACCGTAAAGAGCACCATCAGGCAACTCTGTGCCGGCACCAAGTGGATCCTGAAAGCTGTCAAGTGTCTAGGCACCGGGGAGGGTGGTTTGAACACGCTGCTTGACGCGTGTTCCACCATCCCGGAGTGGATCGAGCACTGGAAACGTTCGTCCTGCCGGGTTGGAGTGACCCGGGGGCTTGCTTTGGCGAAAGCGTACTTTCCCAAGCTTGAGCCGGCAAAGCTCGTTGGCGGGTTTCCAGAGTTCACTCATGACGGCTCCCAGTTTTCAGCCAAGCATTACAAGGCCATCCAGACAGAAGTTCGTCACTCCAAAGCTAGTCTGATTGCCGATAGTTTGGATGTCAGTCGGATGGTGCCATCATATGACGCTGAAGATAAGGGAATTAAGTCGGATCCTCCAAAGCCCTACGATATGCTAGCACGGTGGAAGGAAGAGGCTGCCCAGCTGAGGGAGGAGGCCGCAAAGAGGAAGGCTAAGGACGATACTGCACCAACCACTTCCACGCCGGTTGTTCCCCCTCCTTCGCGTGCCGGTTCTGCTGCTGACCCGGATGCCGCTGCTACCAAGACCACTGATGAACAAGCCAAGGACCAAGACCCGGCTGCCAAGGGCAAGGGCAAGATGGACGACTCGACCCAAGGGGCCGAGTAAACTTTTATCCGTTTATCGTCTCAAAACACTTCATTCGGCCAATGGGCCTCTAAACAATTATTCTTTTGATAGTGCGCCTGTGCACTTTTTGATACTACTATCGTGTCTTGTAACACATTTAAAACCTTAATAGCTTTCGTTGCCCTTCTGTCCTTTGCATAAATTTGACATTTCCCTGTCTTTTGGACTTTTTCATTCCTGGTTTTCCCGACTTTCACTGTGGTTCCTTTTGTGAGACTCGGTTTCCGGGTCACGTGGGTTTCGACAAGTGGACTTTTTTCTAAGTCCCCAAGACTCGGATATTTGGGTTTTTAAGCTGAATAGCTAGATAATTTGTTTCTTTTTTCAAATTCCCAAGTCCCCAAGGCCCGAATTTCCGAGTCTGGGGTTTTGGACTTTTTTGAAAGGAACAAATTGTTTCTGCTAAGCCCAAAACCTAGAGCCGTTTCACGTAGGCTTTGAAGTTATGCTTAATATACTTTGAGTTTCCGGCTATTAACCTTGTACTCTGCATAACTTGTGGTTTAGATGACCATTTTGACCTTCTTCTACTATAAGCCGGCTTTCGCGTGGATAATCAATGTTGCACAGCTGTACGGAGACAGGGTCAGGCAAGTCCCATTGGGCATCATGACTGATTGTAACCGTACGCTAGCAAAGCATGCCACTTTAGTGCGAGTCACATCGAGCTTAAGCAAGAAAAGTCAAGAAAGTTTGTCTCCTTTGTCCGGTTATAAGCTTGCAGTCGTACTTGTTACAAGTAATCGGCCCTTATAACTCATTGGCATCGTGGCCGGGTCTTTGAGTTTGCAACTGTGCTATTCAAGCAAACAGCCCCCAAGACCTAGATATATGCAACTTACTAAAGAAACTAATATATTAAGAACAATAAAAAATACTTACCTAGAAGAAGAAAAACACAACAGAAATATAAAAAACTTGAAAAAACACACAAAAAAGGGACAATATATTGTTTAACCATCTCTTTATTGATATGAGAAAAGTTAGGTCAGCAAGCCGCCTCATTAAAAACCCTCCAGTCCCCTTAGGTACCCTGGATAGGAAAAGAGTGCGTCTGAAACCTGCTGCCTGTTACATCGTGTAATTCCACTTATGAATCTAGTCTATTCTAGGTATAATAGGGACGCAGGTGAGCCACGTTCCATGGTCTTTCTCTTTCTTGCATAGATGAAGGGGTATGAGCGGTGTCATTAACGGTAGCCGACTCTTCCCTTGCATCTATCAAGTAATATGATCCATTGTGCAGATTCCGGCTTATGATGAACGGTCCCGCCCATGGTGGGGATAACTTGTGTTTTCCTTCCTTTGACTGTACCAGGCGCAGAACCGGGTCTCCTTCCTGGAAGACCCGGGTTTTCACGCGCCGACTATGGTATCTCCTCAGATCCTGCTGATATATGGCTGATCTTTCCAAAGCTTGTTCCCTGTGTTCTTCTAGCATATCCACGGCGTCCTGCCGGGTCTTCTTGTTCTCCACCTAGACGTAAGCCGACACTCGAGGCGAGTCATGGATAATATCACTCGGTAACACCGCCTCTGCACCATAAACCATGAAAAACGGTGTCATCTGGGTATATCTGTTAGGTGTGGTGTTGATACCCCAAACCACTGAAGGTAACTCCTCAACCCATGCACCTGCAGCTCTGATACATGGGACTCGCAGTCGTGGCTATAATCCACGAAGCAACTCCTGATTTGCCCTCTCCACTTTTCCATTAGTCTGTGGGTGGGCCACTGAGGCTATGTCCAAACGGATGCCATTGTTTCCACAGAACTTCTTCATCTCACCTAGGGACATGTTGGTTCCATTGTCCGTTATTATACTGTGAGGATACCCAAACCAATAGATAATCCTTTTCAGGAACTTGACTGCTGTAACTGCCTCGCAATTGGTAACTGGCATAACTTCAACCCACTTGGTAAACTTGTCTACAGCCACTAAGAGATGTGTCTTTTTGCAAGGTGACATGTGGAAGGGGCCAACCATATCCATACCCCAAACGGCAAACGGCCAGGTTAACGGGATAGTCCGCAATTCCATAGCCGACACATGGGTTTGGCGAGCGTACCTTTGACATCCGTCACACCTTGCCACCAAGCGCTCCGCGTCTGCTAGGGCCGTGAGCCAGAAGGAACCTTGTCGATAAGCTTTGGCCACAAGGGATCTTGTGGATGCATGATGCCCACAATCACCTTCGTGGATCTCCTTCAGGATCTGTCAGCCTTCTTCTGCTGCTACACAGCGTAAAAAGACTCCTGCTGCACTTCTCTTATACAGCTCCCCATTGATGATAGAATAGCCCTTTGCTCGCCTCAGAATTTGCCTTGCTAATACCTCCTGCTGTGGTAACTCGCCCCGTGATAGGTAGGCCAGAAACGGCTCTGTCCACTCGGGAACAGTACGTACTGTGGCCACGAGCTCCAAATCCGGGTCTGGATTTGCCACCTCTTCCTCAGACTCGGTTTTAACTGATGGTCGCCATAGCTCGTCCAGGAAAACATTGGGTGGAATCGGCTCTCTGCGCTCTGGCGAGTGCAGTTGCTGCCTCGTTCTTTCTTCTATCTATATGCTCCACCTCATACCCGGAAAAACACCCGGCAACCCTGTCCACCTCGCTGCGGTATGCTGCCATAGTTGCGTCTTTTCTATCCCAAGTTCCTGAGACCTGCTGTACCACAAGGTCCGAATCTCCATAGCATCGTATCCTCTTAATGTTCATCTCCTTGGCTACCTTCAATCCATGCAATAGCGCCTCATACTCGGCCACGTTGTTGGAACAATCAAAGTGAATCTGCAGCACGTAACTCAACTTGTCTCCCTTGGGTGATGTGAGCACCACTCCAGCTCCTGATCCCTCCTATTGCTTGGAACCATCAAAGTGCATTATCCAAGACTCGGAACTTGGTGCCATTGTGGGCATGCCTGTGTGAGTCCAGTCATTAATGAAATCAACTAGAGATTGAGATTTGATTGCTGACCTGGGCTCGTAGTTGATGTGATAATCTCCCATCTCGATCACCCACTTGGCTATTCTACCTGTTGCATCCGAGTTTCTGATGATATCCGACATTGGTATAGAGCTAACCACTGTTATGGGGTGTTCCTGAAAATATGGCTTCAATTTCCGGCTGGCCATGAAGACCCCGAAAACCAGCTTCTGCCAATGTGGGTAGCGCTGCTTTGCCTCTGATAATACCTCACTGACGTAATAAACCAGCCTCTGAACCGGGTGATCTTTCCCATCCTCCTTTCGCTCAACAACAACCACTGCGCTAACCGCCCTGGGCCCGGCTGCAACGTACAATAGCATGGGCTCTTTAGGACCCGGGGCTGCTATGACTGGTGCCTCAGATAGCTGTTTCTTTAGTGCCTCGAACGCCTCGTCCGCCTCTTGGTCCCAAACGAATTTATCAGATTTCCTCAAGAGCCGGTACAAGGGTATTGCCTTCTCTCCGAGTCTTGATATAAACTGGCTCAGCTCTGCTACACACCCTGTAAGCTTCTGAACGTGCTTCAGTTTTTCCAGTTATTTCAGACTCTGGATAGCTTTGATTTTATCCGGGTTTGCCTCAATCCCTCTCTCTGACACGATGAAACCGAGTAACTTCCCTGCTGGAACTCCAAATACACACTTTGTTGGGTTAAGCTTCATCTGATATCTCCTCAGGTTCTTGAATGTTTCCTTCAGATCATCAATAAATGACTCCGTTTTCCTAGTCTTGATCACCACATCATCCACATAAGCATGAACATTGCGTCCAATTTGATCCTCGAAGCACTTCTGAATGCACCGCTGATAAGTTGCGCCAGCGTTCTTCAATCCAAAAGTCATGGTTTTGTAACAAAAGGCCCCAAAAGGGGTTATGAACGACGTTTTCTCCCAATCATCCTTCTTGAGCTTGATCTGATGATACCCGGAGTATGCGTCCAGGAAACATAATAGGTCACTTCTAGCCACTGCGTCTATAATCTGATCTATCCTTGGTAGTGCAAACGGATCCTTTGGGCAATGCTTGTTGAGACTCGTATAATCAATGCACATCCTCCACTCGTTTGTCTTTTTCATCACGAGAACCGGATTTGCCAACCAATCCGGGTGAAACACTTCCATGATAAAGCCGGCTGTCAACAGCCGAGCAATTTCTTCTCCTATAGCTTTCCTTCTTTCCTCATTCATCTTTCTCAGGCCCTGCTTCACAGGCCTAGACTTGGGATCGAAATGCAAGCTGTGTTCTGCCAACTCTGTGGGAATACCCGGCATATCGCTAGGCGAACAAGCAAAAACATCTTGATTTGAACGAATAAACTCCACAAGTGCTTTTTCCTGCTCACTGTCCAGGTTAGATCCTATAGCAAATTGCTTAGAGGGATCACCTTTGACAAAGGCCACCATCTTGGTATCTTCTGCTGCTTTGAATTTTGCTCTCTCATCCTCAGTGTTTGGCCTCTTTAACGCTATTCTGTCATCCGGGTCTACTTGAGACCGGTAATACTTGAGTTCCTCCTTCCTGCAGGCCTGCTCTGCCATTGCCGCGTCTCCTTCGTCACACTCAGCCGCTATAATCCGGTTTCCGTGTATGGTAATGGTTTTCTTAGGACCCGGAATCTTTAGCTGTAGGTATACGTAACACGGCCTGGAGATGAACTTAGCGTAAGCCGGCCTTCCAAATAGCGCGTGATAAGGACTGCGCAATTT
Organism: Alopecurus myosuroides; assembly: GCA_028641055.1. Lineage (NCBI taxonomy): Eukaryota > Viridiplantae > Streptophyta > Magnoliopsida > Poales > Poaceae > Alopecurus > Alopecurus myosuroides. The sequence continues at coordinate 310,404,972 of CM054063.1, read as the reverse complement.
TACCACCTCGAACGTGAGCCATTCAACCCGGAAATTGTCCTTCGACTCTCCAAAGGAAACTTCCAAAGTGATCTTTCCCTCGGGGCACGCCGAGTGACCCGGCACAATCTCGTGAAAAACTGTCGAACTTTTCTGTAGCTGAGACTCCTTGAGACCCATGCGTAAGAAAGTTTCCCAATATAAGATGTTGATGCTACTTCCACCGTCCATTAAGACCTTTTTCAGCTCGTAACCATTGACTTGCGGCGCAACCACCAATGCTAGCACACCCGGATGCTCTATTGTGTCCGGGTGATCTCTTCTGCTCCATGTCACCTCTTGATCTGACCATCTCAAATATCTCGGAACAGCTGAATTGACCGCATTCACTGCTCGTTTGAGTATCTTTTTGTCCTTGTTGGAAATTCCTGTAGTATGCACGTGATATTGTCCCAACTGCTTGGGGTTAGCTTGGAAACCTCCAGCTCCTCCCTGGTTATTGCCCGGATTCCCACCTCCCGGGTTGCCTGCTGGGGGTGGGCCGTTGCCCGGGTTTCCACCCGGACCCGGTCCTCCTCCCCGGCCTGTACCTCGCATACCCTTGTTTACTTCCTCATTCTTCCATCTCTGCAAATCCGCACACTGCTCCAATGAATGGTTAGCTGGCCTTCCATTCCTGTTGTGTTTCGGGCACGCCATTCTGAAGATATCCCAGTTGTTACCCGGCCTTGGTGGCCCTTTATAGTTTCCTCCGTTATGATTTCCTCCGTTGAAATTTCCTTCTGCTCTGGGTCTCGAAGACCCAGCTTTTGTGCTGGCGACAAACTCGGAATTCCCCTCGAACGGACGCTTGTTCTGGTTGTTCCCATTGTTACCTCCATTGTTACCCGGCGCAGACCCGTTGCCGGCTCTTCCATTATTGCTCGTGTTTGCTTTTTCTTTCTTGTCATCAACGTCCTCTTCTGTGGTATCCGTTGCAGCGTGCTTGTTGCATGCATCCATTAGCTCTCCCATCGTAACCTCTGAAGCATTCCGACTAGATTTCATGCGAGTTAACTTTTGCACTAAAGGTGTGTACTTGCACGTCTTCGCCATAGCTTGTAACGCATCCTTTGGCTGGATATCTGTAGATGAGTGAAGTATCTCCATAACCCGGCGCACCCAGCTGCGCGCCGCTTCTCCCTTCTTTTGCACACACCGCTCTAGATCATCAATAGTAAATAACTTCCTACATGTTCCATGAAAGTGCTTGATAAACGCAGTTTTCAACTCATCCCATGACTTGATGGATCCTTCCGGTAAATTGGTGAACCACAACTTTGCTGCTCCTTCTGACATCATTAAGTACATGAACTTGGCTTGAAGATTTTCAGATGCGTTGCGAATCGACATAGCCATCTCATAGCTGCTCAACCATGTTTCTGGATTCATAGTCGGCTCATAATTCACTACTTTACCCGGTTCCTTGAATTTGTCCGGGTAAGGCTCAGCCCTAATGTTATCCGACAGACACTTAGGCCCAGCGAGATTAGTCGGTACTGGCCTCACTCAGGAAATGTGCGATCCTGCGGAGGGTACGGCAGGACGTGGTACTGCTGCTGGTCCGTGCACCGCAGACCCGGCCGCGGCTCGCCTGGCTCTGGAACTATCCACAATAGCTTGCGCTGCTGATGCTGCTGGTGCTGCCTGAACGCGGGGAGGAGGCGGCATTTGCTGCTGCTCTGCCCTCCGTCGCGCCGAACTTGTCTGAATATTGCCGGTGTTGCCCCGTTGCTGGCTGATATATGGTGTCCCATGCATTCCACTCCTATTATCCGGGTAATTAACTTGCTGTGCCACTGCAATGCGTAACATATCTATCGCCCGCCGGGTCTCCTCTGCGTGGGGTGACTCTCTCACGGGGATCTGATTCAATGCGAGTGTTGCTGCGTATACATTGTCCATGGGGTTGTTGAAGTGACCTGGCGGCGTGCGAAATCGTGATGGTGGTGGTGGTGGTACTGTATTGCCGGCTGTAACCCCGGTCTGCAATGTGGGTAACCCGGCCTGCACGTTTGCCGGCTGTCCTCCTCCAGCCGTGGGCTGATATACAGTTCCTTGATTTGCAGCTGGAATTTGTTGATCCTGAGGTGTGATGAATAGTGCGGCCTGGTTTATGACCCCGCCCATTGCCGGTAATCTAGTCTGGTGCCTTTGATGCACCCTGGTTGTCTCTTCCCGGAGCCGGTTCTCCAACGCATCCAGCTCACGTTGACGTGTGGCTATCCCTTGCTTTTCTGATTCCACTTCTCCCCTCTGTTGCTCCAATGCACGACGGGCTACATCCAGATCCCTAGGGCGCTCCGCGGCATTTTCTGGGGTTATCACCGTGGCTAGCACTGTGGGATCCAAGATCATGTTGTTGTTGAACAGGGCCGGGTGTTGTGGATTTGAAGGACCCGCCCCTGGCGTCCGGTTTGCTAGATACCCAAACATATTCGACTGCAACTCGCTGTCCGCGGCCCGGCTGGTAACTGAGGCCGACTCTCCGTCAACCCGGGCAAGAACCGGATTTAAGTTAGCTGGATTTTGCTGCTAGGCCAATGCTTGCGCTGCTCCAACCGCAGCCGTGGTCACGTTCCCCTGATAGAGATTGGTCGCAGGGGCCTTGTAGACCGTGACCTGGCGCACGATGCTTGGCGTAGATTCATACTCTTCCTCATCGAAACTATCCTCCTCGTACCGATCCTCCAGCAGGTGCAGGATAGACTCGGTATCATCTTCTCTCATGACCCGGCCACGCGGGGTCCATGCCGGCTCCTCCGGCTGTTCCCTCTTCGTGGTGGGCTCTTCTGACGGATCCACCGTCCCGACCAATTCTTCTCCATCCGACTGAACGCAGGTGGCCTCCCCTGACATAGAATCAAATCCAAAATCGTCAGGGATTGATCCGGACGTACGTACCATGCCGATGAAGACGTCGACCCAGCCGATTGTCACGACAGATCCGGATTCGAGTAGATCCGACTCTGGCCCCCAGCCAAAATCGTCCACCATCTTTTCTCCGTTGGGGTGGGTGTAGATCTCGCTGATGACGAGGTTCTTCATGTTCCCCCGAACTTCTCCCGTGATGTAAACACCCTTGGACGTAGGCCCCACGGTGGGCGCCAACTGTCGTGGGATAATCACGGCAGACGTTACCGGGGGTAACTTGTCTTGGGGCAATTCGACTCTGGTGTTTGGGAGAGGGTTTAGCTCAAGGGAAACCATGGTGATATGCGATCTGGTAGCCGGCAATCAAGTCGCCGAGTCTCCGATCTGAATATATTATCTCAACTCTCGTGTTACAATGGATACTCGATATCTTGCGATCTCGTAATTGTTATGATTGTCGTAATCGTGTCTAATCTAACCCTAGGGGTCGGCTTATATAATATCCGGACCCCCCTGGCTTACTATCCAAGGCATACTCGGAGTCCTACCCGGACACTGCTTACAAACCCTAAACTTCCTTATCGGAACCCATAATACGGGTTACGAGGCCTACACTCTTGGGCCTTCTAGAGACTCCTTTTCCCTAAGCCGGGTCTTGCGCAGCGTCCTTTGGGCCGAGTTACACCTTGATGTTAGCCTACCGGGTTATCATCCCTCCATCAGTAAGTGCGCCCTGTGTGGGGAGCTTGAATCAGCAAACCACATGTTTTCAACTTTGTTTTGGCTAAATCTATATGGAGTGGGATCCGAGCTATGTTTTCTGTTTAGTGGAACCCAACTTTTTTTGTTGAGTTTTTGGTGATTTTACTTGCACTCCAAGATTTATCAAGCTTCTTTTTGGTTCTCAAAGCTTGGCTATTTGGAATATAAGAAATAATTTTCCATTGAGGGTGTGTTTCCTCGTCAACCAGCTGATTCTATTCATAAACCTGAGATTTTTCTACAACAGTGGTGGATCCTATCAAAGCCCATGGACCCGGGGATCATCGATGTTTTGCCACAGGAGCTCTGTTTACCGTACCACACTACTTACTCACCTGTTACTGTGAGCTTCCCTAACCCTTCCTAGTTTCTTTCGGTTAGTTTTCCTGGTCTCTACCTTGTTAGTTTTTTTTTCAAAATGGGTTAAATATCACATCTTCTGCATTGATAGATGCACACCGATGTTTATTGCAAAGTTTAATAAGTCATCATCTTATTACAATCAACTATCGTGCAAGGTTGAGATATTTATGAACCATCTAAAAAAAATGACAGCATAGATGAACTACTCAATTCTTAATCGGCTAAAACGCTGCCACGAACCCCGACAGTAAATATTTGGAGCGACCATCAAGAGCCGGGTGCATTGATAGGTCGAAAACGTATCTCCTTTTCTGAACATTTTTCCTATTGTTTTTCCTCTAAACTTATGAGTTTTGAATGCAACTAACACGGACTAACGTTGTTTTCAGCAGAATTAACTTTGTGTCTCGTTTTTGTGCAGAAAAATAAACTTTCAGGAAATTGCCCAGAAAAGACCCCATTGGTCTTAAAACACCGGAAGACCCAGGGAGCCATAAGGGGACCAGGAGAAGAGCCATAGGGGGGCCACACCACGCCTGGCGCTGATGTCTACGCACGCTTCTATTCTTGTAGACAGTGTTGGGCCTCCAAGTGCACAGGTTTGTAGAAGAGCAGCAAGTTTCCCTTAAGTGGATCACCCAAGGTTTATCGAACTCAGGTAGGTAGAGGTCAAAGATATCCCTCTCAGGAAACCCTGCAATCAAGATACAAGAAGTATCTTGTGTCCCCAACACACCCAATATACTTGTCAGGTATATAGGTGCACTAGTTCGGCGAAGAGAGAGTAAAATGCAAGTAATATGGATGATAATAAGTGATAATAAAAATCTAAAATAAAAATGGCAGCAAGCAAACATGTAGCAGAACAGGCGGAAAACGGTGTTTCAATGCTTGGAAATAAGGCCTAGGGCTCCTACTTTCACTAGAGGACACTCTCAACAATGATCACATAATTGAATGCATAAATATCATCTCTTGACTATGCTACTTCGAACCACTCTCCGGTCGAATAATGAACACTAATTATTGCGTAGGGCTTTAACAACACTCCTCAAGTCTATATTCCCTCTCTAGGGCACCCCAATGTCACTACGAGCGCCATAAATTAGTACTAAACAAACGCCACAATTTCATAGGTTCATATTCTAACACAAGATATAAATATCATGCTAAACCACACGGAGCACACACTGCCACCTTTACCCCGTGATCAAAGTGTTTACGGAGATAACAAAACCACTTGAGTTGCATAACAGATGAAGATCAATCTACATATTCAACTAGATTACAAAGCTCATGATCACATAAAGATCACGCCATGGGAGAGAGAGATGAATGACATAGCTACCGGTAGAGCCCTCAGCCTCGGGGGAGAACTACTCCCTCCTCATCATAGAAGACAACAACGGTGGTGGAGATGGCGGTGGAGTCGATGGGGATGGCTTCCGGGGGCACTTCCCCGTCCTGGCAGGGTGCCAGAACAGAGATATGTCCCGCAAAACTTGTCGGCGGCGGCGGCGAAGCTACAGATGTATTTTGTGGAAAAGGTCGATTCCTCTTAGGGTTTTCCATCCGGGAGGATTAAATAGGCGAAAGGGGCAGAGCTGGTGGAGGTCCAAGGGCCCCACACCACCCCATGGTGGCGCCAAGGGGGGCACCCCATGGTGTGGGCCCCCTGGTGCCCCTCTTCGTCTCCTCTTCGGTCCTCTGGGTGCTTCTAGCGAAAATAGGAGCTTCGAACTTTCCAATTCCGAGAATATTTCCAAAACAACTTTTCTGAAACTAAAAGCAGCAGAAAACAAGGAACTGGCTTTGTGGCGTCTTGTCAATAGGCTAGTCCAGAAAATGGATAATAATGACATAAATAAGGGAGAAAACATGTAGCAATTGGCATAATATCATCATGGAGCATCAGAAATTATGGATACGTATATGACGTATCAGGCGCCCACCCCCCATAGGCCGCTCCACCTGGTGGTGTGGGCCACCCAGAGACACCCTCGTCCTCTCCTTTCGACTATATATCGCCTTCAACCCTAAAACCCGAGGGGGTTCAAAAGTTTTCCAGAAAGAAGTCCCTAGCTCCGCCGCCATCGCGAATCCTTTTTCGGGGTGTAGAAACTCCGTTCTGGCACCCTGCCGGGACGGGGAACTGGAGGAGATCATCGCAACCGTCATCACCAACTCCTCTCCATCGACCCCCATGTTTCCCCCATCCATGTGTGAGTAATTCCCATGCTGTAGGATGAAGGGGATGGTAGGGATTGGATGATATCATTCATGTAATAATGTCGTGATTGTTAGGGCATAGTACCTAGTATCCTCTATTAGTGCTATTGACATTGTTGCAACTTGTTATGCTTAATGCTTGCCACTTTGGGACCGAGTGCTATGATCTCATATCTGAACATGTTACTGAATCATGATGATAATTATTGTTTCTTGATCATACCTGCAAGATGTTTACACATATCGTTGTCCGGAACCCGAGGCCCCGGAGTGATAGAAATTGGGACAACCGGAGGGGATGGCTATGTTGTGAGGATCACATGTGTTCACGGAGTGTTAATGCTTTGGTCTGGTGTTCTATTAAAAGGAACACCTTAATTACCAGCAGTTCCCTTAAGGCCCCGCTGAAAACGGGCTGGTAGGACAATAGATGTTGTGCAAGTTCTCATTGCGAGCAAGTACGACTATTTACAGAACACATGCCTATGGTTACTTAGTACTTGGATGCTTTATCTTATTTATATGGAATGCCCATGTCTTGATTATTATATGAACTATATTATCCATGCAACTCATGTTTATCTATCCCTATGCCTACAGTATTTAATCCCGATGTTTACTTCAAACACTACTGCTGTTGTTTTCATACCACTTCTGTTATTATTTCACTACTTCTGCTACTATAAAACTATTACTACTGATAAACCACTGCGAACAAGTCCACTTTCAGGTGGAGGTGAATTGACAACTAACTTGTTAAGGCTCACAAATATTCTTTGTCTCCCCTTGTGTCGAATCAATAAATTTGGGTTTTACTTCCCTTGAAGACTGTTGCGATCCCCTATACTTGTGGGTCATCAAGACTATTTTCTGGCGCCGTTGTCGGGGAGCATAGCTTTATTTGCAGCTCACCGGAGAGTACTATTATCTACTACCAATCATTCATCATGGGTAAGACTCGTGATGGAAAGGTTCCTATATTACCATCCACTACAAGAAGAGGTACAACTCTGAACACCTCTGTTGCTCTTTTTTTCACCGTATGTTATGAGTAAGTTGCTTACACCACCACATACACATGCTACTTCTGTTGAATTTGAAAATACTTCTGATACTTTTGATGATGCTTCTACTATGCTTGATGAGAGTGGTTCTCTCGGTCCTTTCTTAGATGCTACTATTGCTAAAGCTAAAAATATTGCAAACACTAAAACTACTGATAAAATACCTGTTCTTCCTGATGTTTCACCTGATGATTCCTATATTGCACTTAATGATGATCTTATTGATGAAATACATGCTATGAAGGATAAAGATGTTGTTATAAGTCTTATTGAAATTCGTTTTGTTAACTATAAATTATCTCCTGATGCTAAGTTCGCCACTTCTGCTATTAATATTAGGGATAAGGATTATGATTTCTCTCTTGATTTATCTTATATATCTATTGGTTAGAAAGAACCTTTTTGTGGTACTGAAAATGAAAGTGCTACGAAACATATGAATGATCTCTCCTCTTTGAGTGGTTTATTCTCGGATGGTCTTATGAAACGTAGCTACTTTGTTACTAAAATATTACCCTTCTCATTAAATGATGAAGCTAAAACTTGGTTTAATAATTTGTCTCCGGGTTCTATTGATAGTCCTATCGGTATGGTTAATGCTTTCTTTTAGAAATATTTTCCTGATAGTGCTCAACATGCTCCTTTACAAAATATATTTAATTTCAAGCAATCGGTAGGAGAGAAATTTCTTGTATCTTGGGCAAGGTTCTGTCTTTATTTAGGGCTACACCTGGGCATAAGCTAGAAGATAACAAACTTCTTGATATATTCTATAATGGAATAACTATTGAATCTAGGACATCCCTGGATAGTTGTGCTGGTTGTGTTTTCAGGAAAAGAACTTCAGATGAAGCTGAGGAAATAATGGCTAAACTAAGCCAAAATCATGATGATTGGACTATGGTTGAACCTGAGCCGACCCCTACGCCATTATAAACACCAACACCAACACCCAATAAGAGGGTAATGATTGAATTAAATGATGAAGAGATGAGAGAAGCCAAGAAATCTGTTAAAGAGAGGGGTATTAAATCTGAATATGTGAAGAATCTTCCACCTATAGAAGAATTATGTAAGGAAATCCCTCACTCATCCACCATTGAGGTACACTCTCTCCAATATTTTGATAGTAGAGATATTCCCTATAATAAACCTCCTGATCAATGTTTAGATGAATTTGATAATTATGTTATTAAGCAAGATAATTTTAATATGAGAGTGCAAAATCACCTAATGGAAAACTCTAAAGCTATTGATAATCTGCATGGTATTATAGAAGGAACCTCTAATTATCTTAAAATGCTTGTTTAACATTTCCAAATGGTTCAAACTCAAATTGATCAACTTCCTAAAGTGCAAAAAAAATTGCTAGTTAATGCTTCTAAAGATAAACATACTTATGATATAAGAACTAGAAGTGGTATTGCTACACAAGATCCTTTACATCCTGAGGGACATCCTAAAAGAATTGAACAAGATTCTCAGCAAACTAATAATAATGATATTCATACTAAGAATAAAAAGAAGAAGAAACATAAAAGTGTTGTAGAATCCTCTGAACTTGCTAAAGATCCTAATAGTATATCTATCTCTGATGTTGAAACTGAAAGTGGTAATGAAAAGAATGATGCTTCTGATAAAGAAGAAATTGAAAAGGAACCTGGAAGATTTTATTGCTAATAAACATGGTAATGAGAGAGAACCTTCGGTACAAAAACCAATGCCTTATCCTAATAAGAAACACAAATAAAAAGAAGAAGAACACTATAACAAGTTTTGTGAATGGATGCAACCTTTGTTCTTGCAAATTCCTTTAACTGATGCTATTAAATTGCCTCCTTATGCAAAATATATGAAAGCTATTGTCTCTAACAAAAGGAAGATTCCTAATGAGGAAATTTCCACTATGCTTGCTAATTACTCTTTTAATGGAAAGGTTCCTAAGAAACTTGGAGATCCTGGTATACCAACTATTCCCTGTTCTATTAAAAACAATTATGTTAGAACTGCTTTGTGTGATTTGGGAACTGGAGTTAGTGTCATGCCTTTTACTCTCTATAAAAGAACCTCCTAGAAAAATTGATACCATTTGAGATATCTTTGCAAATGGATGATAAGTCTACTGCTATTCGTGTGGGTATATGTGAGGATGTTCCTGTTCAAGTTGCTAATAATTGTCTGATATTAACTCACTTTGTTGTGTTGGAAATGCCTGAAGATGATAATATGTCTATTATTCTTGGAAGACCTTTTCTTAATACTGAAGGGGTTGTTATTGATTGCAATCAAGGAAAAGTTACTTTTAATGTTAATGATAAAGAGCACACTATTTATTTTCCCAATAAGATTCATAAGAAATATGGTCTAAATTCAATTAAAAATATTTCAGACAATCAAGATTGGAGAATTTTATTGTCCCATTCCAGTATCACCAAAAGAATATGAAATTATTATGATTGGGACTATTCCTATCAAGGTTTCGGTAACATAATTATTCAGTGATTAGCAAAGTTTTGCTTCATATGAAAATTGTTCTGGTAACAAGACTTAATCACCCTTGTTAACAAAATGATTTTGAATGAAGAGGACAATGTTTTCACCTTACCCATTATGTTTTCACCATGTTTACTTCTCTTATAACATTGCTACTTGAGTACAATCATGTTTTCCACCATCCTTATGCATGTTTTCCTGATATTTTCACTCTGATTTCTAAGGATATGCATGTTTTCACCATCCATACTTTTGTTTTCACCGCTACCACCTTTGTTTTCTTTGGATATTATTCCATTAGAGAGTCATAGAACTTTTGTAGTGCTGGTTTTGGTTTTGTTTTCCACCTTTTCACTTTTGGTTTCCAGCAATATTATTATTTATTAAAATTATGAAAAAGTCCGAAAAATAAAGTTTCTCGAAAAATTATAATAATTTTTTATGTTAAAAATCAGGCAGCATAGCATAGGGTGGCGCGGCCAGTCCCTGGTGGCGCCAGCACATGGTGTGGGGCCCCCTGGCCCCCCACAAACTCTCTCCCCTCCCAAAGTCTTCCCTCTAACCTGACAAACTGAAAACATTTCCTAGAACCCGTGTTCTTGTTGTTCTCCTCTCGATTTTTGATCTCCTTCTTCAGCCCATCATTTGTGCTGAGATTTGGCGTGTTTGATCTCCGGTATGTGACTCCTCCGATGATCCAAGTAGAATTTTGTTTAGTGAAGTATTTTGGTACTGTAGGTGACAGCTTATGTGAGTTTGCATGCTTGATTTGAGTAGAAATAATGTATTTGTGATGTATGTTTAGCTCTCATATAAGTCCCTATGGTAGTCTCCACCTTATAGTTGCTTGAAATTAATTTTTGTGATGATTGTTGAAAAATTTCAGAGATCGATAGTTATAATTTTGGAGAGATATTTAGGAGTGATGCTCCTAGAAGGACAATGCCTCACGCTCATCCACTTCAGCGAGGACATCGTACAATGAAGACGGTATTGCATCGACTATTGACGATGCAGGAGATGATGGTATTGTTAACCCATCTAGCTTTGCTTGCTATACATTTTTAAGAAGTGCTGGTTTATTAGATGACTTTCGTCTGCTTATTGAAAGAGTTGGTCTAACCAACTTTATGGAAGATGAAAGCACTCAGTATGCCGCACTCACAAAAACTTTTGTTAATAGCTTTAAATTTCAGAACACACATTATGGTCCATCTGTTGCCTTCAAGTTATATGGTAGTCCTTTTTCTTTGTCCTTGGTATAATTTTGTGCTATTATAGGTATAAACGCCACTGGGACATCCAGCACGATTCAGGATAAACCAGCAGACCTCCAGGGGGTCTACCGAGAAATCACCAACGATGACGGTCGCTCATCCCACCGTTGGAAGATAAGGAACATTTAACTTCCCTCTTTTAGATACTTTACTTACTATCTTGCTACTAGTATCCTTGGTAGGGAGAACACTAGCAACATTTCTAGTTACCACTTTGCTTTCATTGATGCTGCGCTAAACCGTAGCACAAAGTATAACCTTGGTGCACTTGTTGCACGCCGCCTTGCTGCTTTTGGGCCTATTTTTTGGGGCATTATTCCTACACATGTAGCAGCTGTTTTACATGTTTCCATTGACCCAAATGATGAAATAATTACTCCATGTAGCCTTAACCTTGCTGCCATGAAATCCCATCAGGTTGTTACTTCTAACTCTACTGTTGAACGTTTAGTATATAGAGTTTATATATGTATGGAGAGGAGCGAGAAGTTACTTTGTCGCAGCCTGTTTTGTTGAAGATTGACATGTCACCATGGTCGCTCTCCAAGGAGCAGGTAGACGAGCATTTGAGCACCCCGGAGTTTCACAGGCAGCAGGAGAGGCCCGACGCGCCTCCCGAGGACCGCAACACGCAGTACACCGGCGCATCCTCGAGCACATATCAGGAGTAGGGTTCCTCCTCCACATACTACGGGAGAGGCACCTCATGGGCCCCTTGGTGATTGATCTCAACTTAGGCCAAAAGCCTAAGCTTGGGGGGGAGGTATACCGACATCACGCTCATTTATATATCATGTTTTGTCGGTTCTTTGTATATCCATGTTTTCGTTTCTTTTGTTTCTTTTCGTTTCTTTCATTCTTTCGTTTCTATCATTTCTTTTCTTTTTATTGTTTTGTTTTCGCTTTCCAAAACACAAAAACACCAAAAATATTTCTGTTGTTTCTCTCCATTTCTTTCTTTAGTTGGTTGGCTTTATCCTTTAGTTGCATTTTAATATTCAAAAATCCAAAAATATTTTGTTTTTTTGTTTGCTTGCTTTCTTTTATTCTTGTTTCATTCAAAAAAAACCAAAACGATTTTTCTTTGTTTGCTTGTTCTTTTTTGCTCGTGCTTTCATTAAAAAACCCAAAAATATTTGTTGTTCATCTCTTGTTTTGTAAATTTTGCTGCAGAGTTCAACAGTCGTCTGTGATTCCATTGGAGCTTGGTTTTCATTATATATAGTATTCGAGCCACAAGTGAAGAGCAATAATGACGATCTATGAAAATTCAAGTTTTCGTGAGAGGCTAGTATGAACTCTATTTGCTTTCATTTGTGTACATATACCCATCTATGTGAGCATGTTTAGTTTGTTCGTATAAGATATATGTGACTTAATGCTGCTTAATAGTTCGTGCTCTCTCATGTTTTGTTCCAATTTAATAATGGTAAATGACATGTCATATAAACATTTGTTCGCATTGTTCTATTCGTAGAAGGGTATGACATTGTGGTAGCCTCCTCTAACTGTTTCATTTGAATCGACTTGGCACATGCTCACGCATGCTAAGACTGAAAACAAAAAGTCAATAAGCCTCGATGATTTATTTTTCCTAAAAGTTCTAGTATCAATTTTATGCCTCAGTTAATTTTACTTTGTCGCAAACATGATTATGATAGTTGTTGCTCTCTTGATTGTCTCTCCCTGTCTATTGCTAGTCTTCATCTGTACTGAGTATGAGCTCTACTCGTGCATCCAAATCCCAAAAACCAAAGTTTGCCAAATGTGTCCACCATACCTACCTATATGTCGTATTTAACTGCCACTCCAAGTAAATTGCTCATGTGCTACCTTTAAAATATTCTAAAAATTATTGTTGTTTTGTGCCCCTGTTATAGCTCATGAGAACGTAAATAGAGAATCTTTATCTCACTTGTTGATTGGATTTCACACCCTGGACTAGTGGCTTCCTCCGCTTATACACTGATAGAAGAGCTGGCAGCGGGGTGCCCAGCCCCAAATTAATAACACAAATTCTCTTCACTATTTTTCCCTTGATTTACAAAGCATAATTGTGTAAACAAAAAAGAAAGAGGGATGACCTTCTACACCAGGATTCGCCCCAAGTGCGCCTCCTATAAGTTACGCGAGGCGCATTCACCCCAAAAGCGTGTGGGTGTGGTTTGTATCAGAAAAGTATTATAGCTCAATTGGTTAGGTGGCTGCATCTCTGTCGACCCAGGTTTGAATCCTGGTGTGGCCACATTTTTTTGTCTTTTTTTATCTAAGGCTATTTTTAATGTGAAAACATTACCGAAACATAATATGAACTATAAAATAAAGTGAAAGTATTTTAAATATCCAAATAGCTTCAAAACATAAAATTGACAATTATGAATGTGTCTCTCAATACATAATATTCGTAATGCAATATTATAACATTACACAAAGTGGTAATTATGAATTTTTGATACACAATAGTAGGGCACACATGTCACGCGGTTCTTGACAATGGTCGAAGCGCGGTAGCTAGCGTTTCTTATCCGCCATCTTCTTCTTGCCCCTCTTCGTCGCGGGTGCATAGGTTAGGTCCGGGAAGTCTTTACTACTTCTCTTGAACGAGAGTACTCCTTTCTTTGGTTGGGTTGTGACGTACGGTGCTTGGTCTCCGTATTCATCTTCCATCTTCGGGTCGCCGTTCTGGTCAAAGTCTTGCTCGTTGGCAACTCCGTCCATTCCGATGATGTTCCTTTTGCCTCTCCTGACGACAAGCCAGCTAGGCTTTGACGGGTTTGTCATGAACCAGGATTGGTCGACTTTGCTAGCCAGCACCCAAGGCTCGTTGCTCGCAGGTGCTTTCGCTCTGGTGGTCTTTTTCGGTATAACCATGGTGGTGAAATACCGGCCTTCTTTCAGGACGCTCTTAGCCCACCTGACACGGAACATCGACACCTTCTCCGTAACGTAGTTGAGCTCCCAGATCTCCTCGATCCTTCTGTAGTATCTTTCTGGGACATCGCCGGTGTAGAATATACCCATTACCCCTAAGTTCTAGTAATCAGAGTTATTGTCCTTTTCCTCGGTGTAGAACGTGTATCCGTTGATATCGTATTCCTAATAGGTCATCACGCTGCGCAAGGCGCCCTGTGACAAGGCTAATATGAGTTTATCTTCCTCCGAGTACTCGCCCTGCGGTGGATTAGCAAGCACCTTCTCCCTGAACCACCGCGTGAAACTGGAGCTGTGCTCCTTGACGACATCCTCCTCTCTCGGGTCCGGACGGCCTCGGTCAGCGTAACTCTTCTTGATAAATGCTTTGTGCTCATCTATGTATCGATCGACCACTTGCAGGTGTTGCAGGGCGACCAGGTTTGCTCTTTCAGAGTCCTTGCTTCGGTTCTCGAAGTCGACATGCTTCACGCGTCGGCCCTCAGTATGACCCCATCCAGCGAGCCTCCCGAGGAGCTTGTTGAATGGCAGACCGAGAGTGTGCTCGCTTTGTAGAAAGTTCGAGCAGAAAGAGACACACTCCTCGGCCAGGAAGCCGTTTTCTATGATTCCATCTGGACGGACCTATTCTTAACGTATCCCTCGATGTGTCCGTTGAGCCTTTCGAAGGACATCATGCTTCTGAAGGGAATATGCCCAAGAGGCAATAATAAAATGGTTATTATCTTATTACTTGTTTATGATGAATGTTTATTTCTCATGCTAGAATTGTATTAACCGGAAACGTTGATACATGTGTGTTTAATAAATAAATAATGGTTCCTAGTAAACCCTCTCTTTTAACTAGCTCGTTGATTAATAGATGATCAAGGTTTCCTGATCATGAACATTGGATGTTGTTAATAACGGGGTCATGTCATTAGAAGAATGATGTGATGAACATATACCCATAGTGAATATAGCAATGCGATCAAGTCATTAAGTTTACATTGTTATATCAAACATATGAAGTAACTTATTCCTTAGACCATGAGATCATGTCAATCACTGATACCGGAAGGGTGCTTTGATGTCATCAAACGTCACATCGTAACAGGGTGACTATAAAGGTGTCGTTAGATATTCGTAAATTATTAGTTGAGGATCATGGATCAAGAGTGGGATTTGTCCATCCAAAATGACGGAGAGATATACTCTGGGCTCTCTCGGTGATATTACATCAACACAACTTGAAAACACGTGATATGATCACAACGATGTTATATCATGGGAACGAGAAAAGAGTACTTGCCGGTAACAAGATTAAAGAAGGTATGTTTGATACCAATGATCGAATCTCGGACAAGTAAAATATCGTGAGACAAAGGGAATAGTTCACGACGTTGTTGGTTCACACGATCACGAGAGTCATCGTTGAATATATAGGAGTCATCACGGAGCTCCAGATCCCGCTGTTGATTATTGATCGGTGAGCAGTCTCGATCATATCTATCTTATTCACGAACCGTAGGGTGACACACTTAAGGTTCGATGACGCGTTTGAGAGGATACGGAATATCGAAGAATATTTTGGGCAGCACCGAAATTGTTTCGGGAAAATTGAAATAGTTCAAGGGGTTTTTCATCGAATGGTTGTTAATGGAATTAACAAATGATTCGAGGTGCTATATGCAAAAGTTTGTTAATAGAATTAACAAATGCTGGAATAAAGAAATAAAAATGTTTTATTTATTTATTAAAGAAAAACTCTTGGATTTTCTAAGTGGAGTTGTAAGGAAAAATGAGTGGGTGTGAGTGGAGTATCCACTCACATGATGCAGGAAGAGGTGGGGGCACACCATGGGGCTGGCCGCACCCCCCTTGGGCTGCCTCCCCCTCTCCTATAAATAGAGGGCATGAGCTCCCTCTCTCACACACACTTCCCCACCTCATTTCCTCTCCACCCGCTGCTCCATTCCATGGTCTCCAGCTTGGCGAAGCCCTGACCGTGGGATTCTTCACCACCACCACGCCGTCGTGCTTGAGTTCCGAGGGATCCTGTACTTCCGTGCCCCGTTGGATCGAGGGAATGGAGGTCGTCATCAACCGTACGTGTGACCTATCACGGAGGCA
Organism: Alopecurus myosuroides; assembly: GCA_028641055.1. NCBI lineage: Eukaryota > Viridiplantae > Streptophyta > Magnoliopsida > Poales > Poaceae > Alopecurus > Alopecurus myosuroides. Next base: position 310,388,849 of record CM054063.1, on the reverse strand, counting down.
CCGCCGGATTGCGGTGCACATCTTCTCGCTATCGAGATCGGTGTGAGTACGACTACGCCAACAACGAGATTTGATCTCGTAGCGCTTTGTGTCTTCGAGGGTATGTGTTCTCCTTAACCTACTCGTTGCCTGTTGCACTTCGTCTCCTAAATTAGATATTGGCCTTTCGGGTGTCTCTCGCGTAAGAATTGTTTTTTTTTTCTATGCAACGACCCCTTCAGCTTCGCAGGAACAGAGGACCGAGCTGGACGAAATCCTCCACGACATGGAGAAGCAGATGAAGCATGACGTCGAAGAAAGCGGGGGGGGGGATACATCTCGAGCTCGCATAGTATCACCACGATCTTCTCCTGTAGCCTCGTGAGCTCCTTAATGCCTATGGACTTCTGAGAGATGACGTCGAGAAAATTGCAGAGCCCCCAAAGCGTTTCACGGACGTGCTGGTCCATTATACCTCGGAGCGCGACCGGGAGTACCTGCGTCAACCGCACGGCAACTCGTGAGACTTCATCCCACTGAAGCGCTGCTTCACCTCGTCTAGCCACCTCCTTATCTTCCCCGCGTAGCCGTTCAGAAATTTGACCCCGAGGAGGCACTTCATAAACTGTATGGCCTCCTGGTTACTCAGGGTGAAGCACACGGCCTTGAGCTTGACCACGCTCTTCTTGACCTTTTTTCCCGTGCGATGACGATGGCTATTCTGCGTTTCCGTCTCCTCTTGCTCCTAATCATCCGCCTCCTCCTCGTCATCGTTAGATGGTGGTTGAAGCTCACTCCTGATGCCCATATGCTTCGGGTCGTTCCTTGCCTTCGGCCCATCTTTGGTCTTGTCGGTGTTAAGGAGGGTGGAAAGCAGACTCTCGCCAATGTTCTTCTTTATATGCATGATATCGAGGCTACGAGACACGCGGAGGATAAACCAGTATGGCAAGTCCCATAAAATACACCTCTCCTTCCATACCATCAGCGGCGGCTCTGGCTTCTTCTGGGTCTTTCCCGGTGCAGGGCACTCCCAGTTATTCAACAGGTCGCAGATTTCCGCGCCGCTCCTCTGGTCCGGTTTTTCTCGGCGCTCGACCGTCCCATCGAACATATGTGCTAGCTTTCTCCATTGGTGATTCGGGGGAAGCCACCTTCGAGTCCTAAGGTACACGGTTTTCCCGGACCCTGGATCTTTCTTTAGCTGGTGGTACGTTGTATTATCCTTGCACCTAACGCAAACATAGAATCCTTGGGTCACCTGGCCCGATAAGTATCTGTAACCGGGATAGTCCTGCACCGTCGTGATCACCACCGCTCTCATGTCGAAGTAGTCCTGTCTCTAGGCATCCCACGTATGGGCTCCTTCTTCCCACAACGTGGCCAGCTCCTCTTTCAACAGCGTGAGATACAGATTGATGTCTGTGCCGGGTTGTTTTGGTCCTTGAACTAGCATACTCATGGTTATGTACTTCTTCTTCATGCAGAGCCAGGGGGAGGTTGTAGATCCATACAAACGGATTGAGCCCGTCGGTGCTCACTCCCAGCCTTAGATTCCTTGACTCTTTTCCGAAATAATGGTAATATTGGAGATCCAATGCCTTCTGGTGGCAAAAATCCGAAGGGTGCCTCAGCATTTCCTCCTTCTCCGGATCATCGTCCTCCGGCCTCTTTCTCTCTGTGTGCCAGCACATGAGCTCTGCTTCCTTAGGGTCCGCGAAATACCACTGCAGACGAGGAGTTAGTGGAAAGTGCCACACCACCTTTCTAGGAGCTTTCTTGCTCCCCATCTTGTATCGAGAGGCCTTGCATACCGGGCACGCGGTCTTCTCTATGTCCTCGCCCTGGTAGATGATGCAATCATTTATGCAGACGTGGTATTTCACGTGCGGTAGATTGAGAGGGCACATGAGTTTCTTGGCCTCGGCGATACCAGTCGGACACGTGTTCCCCTTCTTCGGAAGAATATTGTGCCAGAATCCCATGATGTCGTCGAAGGATTCGTCGGTCATTTTGTGTTTTGCCTTCATCTCCAGAGCCCTGAGCGGTACATTCATATGGGTATCCCCGTCGTTGCATCCGTCATACAATGGAGTGACCACGTCTTTCTCCATTTCCGCAAGCTTAGCTTTCTCTCTGGCGGCGGCTCTTGCGTTACTTGTCTCCTTGAGAAGCAGATCTTGGTAATGAGGGTCTCGCAGCCAGCTCAAATCATGGCCGGCGCCACCTTGATCATCCTCGTGTCCATGCCCGGCACCACCCTGATCATCCTCGTGCCCATGCCCAGCGCCACCCTGATGATCATCTTCATGATCGTCATCACCTGCCCCGCCATTGGCGTCCATATCTTCACCGTTATTGACATCCTCCTCGTCACCATCTTCGCCATCACATATCCAAGGAGTGTAGCCATCCATGAAATCACGTCGGAGCAAGTTCGACTCCAGCAATCCGGAATTGTTCCTTATCAGGAACATCTGCTTGCAGTCGCGACACGGACATCGTATCTCCGTCTTGTTTGCGCGTGCCATGTCGGCCCTCGTGCATGTCATCCACCTATCCACGAGGGCTTTGTTCACCAGTTGTCGGACCATGATCGCCTGCGCGGTACAAAAGACCAAGAAGAACATAATTAGAGCATATATGGACGTGGATCTCGCCGGAAAAATTCGACATGACCTCCCCTAAAAAGAGGACATCAGCGAGTGCCAGAAATTCACCGGGAAAGAAATGAATCGACTTCCCGACGAAACATTGGCATCTCAAAATGAAATCCCTGCACAAAAAGAAGCACCACAACAAAGTCACATAGTCGGTGCGGCCGACAACACATATACATGCAAGCAACTCCTTCATGCTTCCTCCAACAACGGCTTGCGCAAGAGAGCCGGACCCTACACAAAAAAGCACCACAACACAATCACATAGTCGGTGCCGCCGACAATGCGCATACATGCAAGCAACTCCTTCATGTTTCCTCCAACAACGGTTTGCGCAAGAGAGCCGTACGAGAAATAAAGGGACATGTTGTAGATCTAGAGGAGTAAGAGACTTCACTTACATATAAGGGTCAACCAAGGGAGGTTGAGCAAGCTTCTATAGTGAATTAATGAGGGAAATGAGGTCGGGAGGAGGTTGGGGACGAGCAGATCTAGTTTTAGTGAGAAGGAAGAAGTGAGACATGTGAGTGGAGTGGTAGTGGCTTCCATGTGCTAAAAAGCAGCAAAAATCGTGCTGCACATTATAGGAGGCGCATATAGCTAAATATGCACCTCCTATACCTCAAACTATAGAAGGCGCATGGAGCCAGATGCGCCTTGCCTTCGCTGCCACCGACGCCACCTGGGCCCACACAAATTATATGAGACGCACTATGCAAAAGTACGCCTCCTATACATACATTAGAGGATGCGCATAAGGCCACATGCGCCTCGCATAACCTGGGGCCGGGAGGCTATGGTCCCCACATGAAATATAAGAGGCACATATTTTGAACATGCGCCTCCTATATAGGCATTATAGGAGGCACATCTTGGCAGTGCGTCTCGCATAACATATAGGAGGCGCATTATGCCAATATGAGCATCGAGCCCTCATGTCCTCCTATAGGCTTTCTCTAGTAGTGAGAGACCCCCTCGGCCTCTCCTTTCGACTATATATCGCCTTCAATCCTAAAGCCCGAGGGGGTTCGAAAGTTTTCCAGAAAAAAGTCCGTAGCTCCGCCTCCATCCCGAATCCTTTTTCGGGGTTCAGAAACTCCATTCTGGCACCCTGTCGGGACAGGGAATTGGAAGAGACCCTCGCCACCGTCGTCACCAACGCCTCTCCATCGACCATCCATGTCACCATCATTCATGTGTGAGTAATTCCCCCGCTGTAGGCTGAAGGGGATGGTAGAGATTGGATGAGATCATTCATGTAATAATGTCGTGATTGTTAGGGCATAGTGCCTAGTATCATCTATTAGTGCTATTGACATTGTTGCAACTTCTTATGCTTAATGCTTGCCACTTTGGGCCCGAGTGTCATGATCTCAGATCTGAACATGTTATTAAATCATGATGATAATTATTGTTTCTTGATCATACCTGCAAGTTGTTTACACATATCGTTGTCCGGAACCCGATGCCCCAAAGTGACAGAAATAGGGACAACCGGAGGGGATGGCTGTGATGTGAGGATCACATGTGTTCACGGAGTGTTAATACTTTGCTCCGGTGTTCTATTAAAAGGAACACCTTAATTACCAGTAGTTCCCTTGAGGCCCCGCTGAAAACGGGCTGGTAGGACAATAGATGGTGTACAAGTTCTCATTGCGAGCACGTACGACTATTTGCGGAACACATGCCTATGGTTACTTAGTACTTGGATGCTTTATCTTAGTTATCTTAAATGCCCATGTCTTAATTATTATATGAACTATCTTATCCATGCAACGCCCTTTCATGTATCCCTATGCCTACAGTATTTAATCTTGTTGTTTACTTCAAATACTACTGCTGCTGTTTTAATGCCACTGCTGTTATTATTTCACTGATGTTGCTACTATAAAAATGCTACTATTGATAAACCACTGCGAACAAGTCCACTTTCAGGTGCAGTTGAATTGAGAAATCACTTGTTAAGGCTCGCAAATATTCTTTGGCTCCCCTTGTGTCGAATCAATAAATTTGGGTTTTACTTCCCTCGAAGACTTTTGTGATCCCTATACTTATGGGTCATCATGCATCTAACCATACACCCTCTGTGGTCCACTAGGATTAGCAAATTACAAAACTGAATCCAATGGACCGTCATAGAGATAACGTGCAAAACATGAAAATTACTCGATCTTTTAAAGACAATATTATTTGCGAAACTCCAATCCGAATTCTTTCCTTTGTCTTTTTTCCACACCATGGAACCAATTACAAAACCTATTTTATATATTAGTTGGTGGTACAATGTCAAAAGGGCTAAACAACACACGCCAAGTCACTTTTTTCCGAAATGAGCTGCTACAACATCGACTGGCTTGACATTGAGGTGGATTAGGGCTTTAGGGAGATCCATCAAATCTACAACTCTAGATAGCTGTAGTTCTTCCTGCACTGACCCCTTCATTCCATAGAAGATAGCCTGTAAGTTTTGGTCACACACAAGTATGTTAAAAAATTCCCATATCTGAAAATGTAAATAAGTAATTTTTTGAAACAGCTATTCATATTTATAGCGTGAAATAAATATTATTAAAATATAGCTAAATATATTTTCCTTGTGTCTAAATGCTAGTGCATGTGTCAATATTTTCTCTATAAACATGACAGAAATTAAAATTGTTTGGCTTTTGAGAAAAAATATACGTCTTATTTTGAGTAACATAGTTTCTACGGATCTATAGATGTACACGCATACAAGTTACCGGCTTCTTTCCCTCTTCGCCAGTGTTGGCATGACTATGACGCATTGAGAATTCATTCTCTTGGTGTCCAAATGCATTTCTTAAGTTCGCAAATGCCTATAGGTGTTCTTATTGTGGATCTCTTGGATGAGGGATATGGCCTCATTGTTAACTGAGAAGTTCGAGTAAGGTGTATCGTCATGCCACCGTTGGAGGCGGGGGACGGCGCCTCCGCAGTGAATTTGTTGGCAGCAACGACATGGAGGCTGCTGGGAGGGAAGGTCTAGGGACGACGCAAGGGAATGGAGAAACTACTCCTTTCCCAATAGATAAATCATGCATGCTGCTTGTTGAAGGTCTCTCTCAATATGTTGCTGTAAGAGGTGGCACGATGTAAGCACTTGAGTTAGGCAGGAGGAGAGACAAAAAATGAGTGTTGGGAAGCAAGTGTTAGCTTTATGTACCGAGAACATGAAAACGTTGTTATGTGCAAATTGAGTGTCTTTGATTGTGCTAGTCTACGAGTGATGCTAGCTAGGCACTTTCATGCAAATGTATTGGGACCTCTGAATTGAGGTGGGACTAAATGTTCTTGCTGCTTCAGTATCACTTCCAAGTCTTCCTTGAAATTCTTGCCAACTGGTCTTTAACAAACGAGGATGTACACGCAAAACACATAATTCGCTTTGTCACCAACTTTCCGAAAAGGAAATATTCATGTCTTGTTATAAACAATACAGTTAAATGTATGGTGTGGATTGAAAGTAATAAAAAAACAATACATCAAGCAAGTGATGATGAAACGCCAATAAAATAGGTTCTAAACAATGTAAACAAATCGACTAGGGGCCATAGTTTTACTAGCTGTGTCTATCCAAAAGATAACAAGAAAATTTGTTGGGTCAGCAAATTACAGATAGGCAATTGAGAAATCATGAGGATATAACAATGCTATTATGAGAAGTAAGTTGATTGTACTAATAGTGTAGGAATTATGTCAAACATATATATAGACCGCTATCCAACATACGTCAATAACTTATCATCCGTCTTGAGTGTGCTTCTATGATTGTCATTCACTAATATTAGGTTGCTAAAAGCAAAATACCATTGAATTAAACTCAATACGTAATGTAATCATTATTCATAATCATCAATGATATAAATACCTATGTTTTACCCTTAGTAGCAAAAAATATCCTTGGTCTTAATCATTGTTGTCACTCGATTCCAGACACGAAGGACGCATGAAACTATTGTATAGCACAAAACCATCTATTGGAGGTGCATGTGATCACTTGGCCAAATAAACCACACACATTGGAGAGCATGCAATACCACAATAGAATATCGATACAATAATAGTAATAAGATCATCTAAGAATGAACAATCTGATCATCACTTCACAATTCATTGGATCCCAACAAGCACAACATGTAGCAATTACATAACTGTCATATTGATCATGTTAGGAAAGTCACAAGGTCTAAATATGGTGGCCCAAGGAGAAGAGAACACCATCTATCTACTGTTATGAACCCGTAGTCCATGGATGAATTTCTCACGCATTACTCCAGAGCCAATCATTTTGATGAAGAAGCATTCGATGACGATTCCCCCTTACGACAGTTTGCCGGAATAGGGTTTTAGAAGTCCTAAATTGTACTTTTGCGGTGATGACGGCTCTATATCTGTTTCATGGAAATTAGTAACATCCCCAACATTTTTATGTCAGGAGGTAACTTATAGGAGAAGGGATTTCGTGCAGATACTGGGTTTCCTAATTTTTTTGGATTTTCGCGGACTTTATCAGCGGGGATTTTATGAAATACAAAAATAGCAAAGAAAGAGAAACTGACACTATGAATCTTGTTAATAGGTTAGTCCGAAAAATGTTTCAAAATAATATAAAACTATAGTAAAACATAGGGAATTGATATAAAAAAATGTAACAACTAAAAATTATAGATATGTTTTGGATGTACCACATGACTCATCGGAGCCTTGTGACAACGTAACCAATGCTAGCCTACCTAACAAGGCATTCCAAGGCACAAGCCTCGAAACAATTAAATCTCACCTGAACAACACATTCGGAGGTGAAGACTGCATAACTTAGATTATGGTATCCCCCTAATGCCAGACAATATTGTATAGATCTGAATACTATTCTCAAAGGGTGGTATTTCCTAACCATTTGTCCTTTCCAAATCTTATGTTTGATCCATCATGAATCTTCAATAGACCAAAGCAAAAGTATTGTTTCTTAGTCGCCATTAGGCTAGCCCAAGAGTTAGAATCCCGAGGTTTCCAATAGACATGTGATAAGGCCTTTGTGCCAATCTATTTTGGCGTAAGGAGTGTTTTCAAAAGAGATTCTTCCGTAAGAAACTTAAACAGATAATTACCGAGGAGAGGTGAATTCTTAACGTGGAGGTCCTGAACGCCTAGTACTCCTTGACCTTTTGGTCGTCATACGAACGTCCCATCTAGCCAATCGATATTTCTTTTCTCATTATTCCCTTAGAAAAACAATCTCGATCGGAAATAATCCAATCTCTGTAGAACCCCTTTGGGAAGCTGGAAGAAGGGTATCATATACAGTACCATATTTATTAGTACCAAATTTATGATAATCAACCACCTGCCTAGAGGTAATAACTTTCGTTTCGAACTATTAGCCTCAATTTCACACATTCTTCGACATGTTTCCATTCCGCATTACTTAAATACCTAATATGGAATTGACCCTTCTCGTAGCCAAATAATCCGCCATATTGAATAGCTGCATCCTGGGCCCTGCTAAAGCAATACAGTTTTCTCTTATGGAAGTTAACCTTCAACCAAGCTAAAGGCTCAAATTTCAGACTGGCAGCTTTACAAAGATCGTTTTCCATAAATAGGATTGTATGATACACATATTAAAGGATAGATAGTCCCTCATCCACAAGTTGTGGAACAACCCCCTCAATTTAATCTTCTTTTGCCGGTTCAATCCTTATCGCTAACATATCTGCCACGATATTAAATTGTATGAGCGATGTAGAATCACCTTTGATTAATCCCTTTTTTGTTTGGAAGTAACGGCCAACTGCACAACTGACTTTAGCATCCGTACTAACCGCATTAAAAAATTGTGAATCAAAGCACACCGTTTCTCAAAGAAACATTTCATTCTCAGAGTTTGTTGGAGAAACGACCAATTAACCTTATCATACACTTTTTCAAAGTCAATTTTGGAAACTATGCCAATATTTTTATATTCTTTTTAGTATGAACTCACGTACGGTTTCGTGCAGAAGGACAACCCTGTCTATGATATTCCTATCTTGCATAAATATAGTTTTTTCTATGTTTAACCACACGATAAGTCACTTAAGTTATCCTAATGGTTGCAACTTTCGTAAAGATTGTGAAACTAATATTTCAGGAGACGGATGGCCCGATATTGTTGTATCATTTCTGCCTTCATAACCTTCTGTAAAAAAATGATATACCCTATAAGAAACCAATCTAACTGCACGGCAAGCAAGAATTCGAATCTAGAAGATAAGGCTGACATCCAAATAATTCTAGTAGAACTCAGAGGGAAAGCTATCCGGACCCGGTGCCTTATTATGTTTCATTTGTTAAACTGCCTTTCTGATATATTCATATGCAAAGGTAGCGTAAGAAAGGTATTTTACTCAGTGGAAACTTGGTAATATCAACTGTTCGTGACTAATCAAGAGAAAAGTTCCCTCCCTTTATAGCCCCGAACATACATTTATAATATTTCGCTATACACTCCATGAGCAGATGCTATCCTTCTACCAGTCCTTCATCATTATTGAGAGAATGAATATATTTCTTCCTATGTCTACCATTAGAAAAATAAAGGAAATATCTTGTATTTGAATACCCTTCATGAATAAATTGGGCATTTGATCTCTGGTGCCATTTGAGCTCCTCTTCTGACAGAAGACATGTAACTTGTGCATCCAATTGACATTCTATTATTCCATGTTATGGTAGGGGTATGATCCACCACCATCTTATCCCAAATGTTTTTAACCATATCATCAAAACCATCATGCAACAACCATACCAACTCAAACTTGAATTGAATCTGAATGGAAGTTATCGATGTTTAGTAGACAAAAGGATGGTACCATGGTCAGATAATGCATCAATATGTTCTAGAGCGTGTACTGTTGACTTCCAATCGATGTTCCGAAAATATCTCAACAAATTGATAAGGGGTAAATAACTTTCACCAACCACACGTTGGATGACTTCCCATTTATATAGCGCCATCTATCAACTGTGTGCTCTCCATGCTCTACACATAAGTTCAGCATATATATGTCCGAAACTAAAATTCAGGAGAAACAATGCAAGGAAAAATTGTATGACAACCAACCCAGAGCGTCTTATCCATGGCTCAAGAGTCATCAAGGTCTAAAACTTTTCTCTAATACCTAACAGTTTACAAAAGCAACACAAGATAAAACAAAGTGAAGGGAATAATAAATTACCTTGAGAATAGGAGATGTCGCGAAGCAACCTTTTAGTGTGATTCTAGCTACTTGTATTGGGCTTGAGTATGCTCTACTGCGCGCTCATGATGCCCCGGTGATAGCTCCAATAAGTTTTTTAGCACTGGCCTATATTTCCTACCACTCTCTTCCTCGTAGCCCAATACATGCTACAAATCAGAAATGGGGGTAACCAACTTCCCCATTAGCCACATTGACAAGGCCTAGGTCAACACGTAGGCTCTCTGGCTGAGTCAATTATGGTATATAAAATAGGGTTGTATCAACTGTGACAAAGGATACCATAAATTAAATGCAAAATTACATAAGTTATCTCAGTTCTTATACCCAACTTAAATCATGAGTGCTTTCCTTGTGGAGTGTATATATGTAGAAGATTGCTCGGACTTCATATCTTATTACACTCAATGAGAATATATCATCAGAACAAATCTTCAAGGAGTGCCGCTATTTTCAGCTGCATTGTCAGAATAAACAAAAAACCGTAAAAAAGGGAAAAAGATCGATCCATGTCATGTACCCATCGTATGATCTTTTGCTTCAATGGGCCGAGGCATGTATTCGTGACTAGATGTGTTTCATCAGTTAAGAGAAGGCAAGTATAAAATCTCTCACCTCTTGGCATCATATTATATTTTAGAGAAGTACCGATCACATCGAAAACTAATTAACATACGCTCGTGAAATTATTTGGCCAATCATACCTGACGTGGCTCAATTTTTTCTCCATCTCATACAACTCATAATAAATGTGACCAGAACTCGCTTAACAGATATCCTAATAAAACATCTTTATCATGTGAGTGGTTCCATCTATGTTCCTCTTCCATGATTGATAAGCTCAGGCAACTCGTTTTCCTTCTACCCACCGTCGACGACCGTATTCTAAATGAGGAATGGACACCTCTCGAGTACCGTGTAGAAAAAAGTTGGGATCACGTGCGGGGGACATTCTACCATATGAAGATAGTCTAGCCTTGATTAATTTGGTTTTCCACGAAACAGGCTTTACGCCCCGCTTTATAAATAAAGCAACCAAGGTCCAACAAGAGTACACACACCCAACATAGAGTAAAAAGTCCGCTGGGGCCACAGCACAGAAAAGCCCAACAAGAAAAAACACAACGCCACCAACAAGGGATACAACTCCAAAAGGAGTAAAACTCAGTGGCTGGGGGTGGCAGATAAGCGGCGAGCCGCCAAAACGAGGTCCTGAATCGCGCCGTCCAGCCGCTCCAAGTCCCGCTGTCTACAGAGGGGGTGCCACTGCTGCAAGAATGCCAGAAATTTAAACACAGAGTCAGAGGCCCTTCTCAGATAGACACGCTCGATAACCATCTTGTTACGAATTGTCCATAAAGTCCAGGTCATCGCGGCGAATATTAACCAGAAGAGGCGCCTCCTCCTCCCGTTTCTATTCGCCTGCACTTCCAGGAAATCGCCCAGGTCTAGGGTCTGCCACTCAGGCCCTAAGGCCTCGGCCACGAAGCTCCACAGGAAACGAGCTGCGGGGCAGGAGAAGAGTATGTGGGTACCCGTCTCTGGGACCGCACATAAGGGACAGGTCCCGTCGCCTGGACCCATCCGCTTGGCCACCTCCACCCCCGAGGGGAGGCGGTCGCGCAGGAGCTGCCACGTGAAGATTTTAATCTTCAATGGCATAGGTGCCTTCCACAAGTGGGAGGCCCAAGATACCGTAGGCCCTCTAAAAAGGGCCCGGTAAGCGGAGCCTACAGAGAACCGCCCCGAGGGCGATAGGTTCCAGGTGACCACATCCGGTGAGTCCTCTAAGGATAGAGGAAGGCCCTGACGTAAAGCCTCCCAACTCCTGGTCTCAGCCGGACCGAACGTACGCCGGAACCCGATGTTCCAACGCCCGTTCTGGACCGCCCCTGCCACTAAGATCCCGGGGTCTGAGCATATAGCGAAGAGGTCCGGGAATGCGTGGCGCAAAGGACGGTCCCCAAGCCATGGATCCAACCAGAACTGGGTCCCTCTACCGTCGCCTACGGAGAAGTAAGCCCCAGTCCGGATCTGATGCTTAATGGTCTGCAGGGCTCGCCAGAACTGAGAGCCCTCCTTCCTCTCGCAAGCTAAAAGGGGAATCCCCCGTAGATACTTCGACTTGATAAGTTGGAGCCAGAGCCCCCCGTCCTCTCGCAGGATCCTCCAGACCCATTTGAGCAACAAGGCTTTATTCATGTGACGCGAAGCTAGAATCCCTATGCCCCCTTGATCCTTGGGGGAGCAGATATCTGCCCACTTAACCATATGATATTTCCGGTGACCATTTGCCGCCTGCCAGAAGAAGCGTGATAACGCCCTGTCAAAGCCGGCGTGGACTCCCTCCGGGAGAAGGTAGAGCCCCATCATATACATGGGGAGGCTGGACATACAGGAGTCGATAAGGATAGTTTTACTCCCTTTGGAGGTAAATCTCCCTTGCCATGGCTCCGCTCTAGACGAGACCCGCTCCACCAGCGGGTCCAGGTCCTTTATAAGGATGCGCGAATCCCGGATCGGCATCCCCAAATAGGAGACCGGGAATTGCGCCAACCTACAATTAAGGTTGTCGGCGATCCGGCGCTGGTCGTCCTCGGAATACCCAAGTATAACAACCTCGCTCTTGTCGAAATTAATCTTCAGGCCGGACATGGCCTCAAAGCAGAGGAGTAGAAACTTTAAGTTGATAATGTCAAGTTCCGACCCCTCCACCATGATCATGGTGTCATCAGCGTATTGGAGATGGGTCACACCGCCCCCGGGGATCAGATGTCCCACCACCCCCGAGATGTGGCCAGAAGTCTTAGCTCGCTCTAAGATCTCTGCAAGGGAATCCACTGCGGCGTTAAAGAGTAGAGGGGATATCGGGTCCCCTTGTCTAACCCCTCGAGTGGGCCTAAAATGGGGACCTACTTCCCCATTTATATTAATGGCGGTATTGCCGCTCGTAACCAGTTGCATAATCCAGCAGACCATCCGGTTGTCCAGTCCTCTCCGTTCCAGAACTACACGGAGGAAGGACCAATCCAAACGGTCATACGCCTTCTGGAAATCAAGCTTAAGGAACACGCCCTTCTGGCGGCGTGATTTTACTTCATGAATGATTTCATGAAGTGCCAGGATACCATCGTGGATATACCGGCCCTTAAGAAAGGCAAACTGGTACGGGTGCGTAAGGCGCTCAAGTATAGGAGCCAGCCTGGATGCGCAGACCTTTGAGATGATCCGATGGATAACATTAAGGACTGAAATCGGTCTGAAGTGGCGAATATCCGTGGCCCCCACTACCTTGGGGATCAGGGTGATAACACCAAAATTCAGGCGGGTCAAAACCAACGTCCCAATATAGAATTCCTGGAACATCGGCATGATCACCGTCTTGACAGTCTCCCAGAATTTCTGGAAGAAGATAACCGGTAGTCCATCCGGCCCAGGGGCGGAGTTAGTCCTCATATCCATGATCGCCCGCGCCACCTCCTCCTCAAGGAAGGGGAGGGTCAGCGCAGCATTCTCCTCCTCCGAGACCCGGTCCCCGGGTGCCCAAAGGTCCTCGGCGATAGACACCCCCGAGCGAGGTTCCGCCGCGAATAAGTCCTTATAAAAGGAGTATATGTGGGTGGAGATCTCTGCCGGCTCCTCCAGAAGATGATCTCCGTCCCACAGGCAAGGAATAGAGCATTTCCGGCGACGCCCATTAGCGATCGCATGGAAATATGCCGTATTTGCCTCGCCCTTAATGGTCCAGTTCTGACGACTCCGTTGTCGCCAGAAGATCTCCTCACCCTTGTAGATATCCATAAGGGAATCCTCAAGGGCGTACCGCTGAAGCCACTCCTCAGCAGTGAGACCAACCGAGTCTGAAGCCTGATCTAGCACCTGGATTTCACCCAGGAGGGAGGCTTTCCTCCTCCGCACCTCCGCCCCGAGATTGGCGCCCCACCCTCGCATAAATCTGCGGGCCATCTGCGCACAGTGGTGCCATACGTCCACCGCATTGAAAAGGCGCGGCGGGTGTTCTGCTGCCTCCACCCACTTTGCCTTAACCGCCTCCACGAACCCTGGTTTGTCCAACCAGAAGTTTTCAAAGTGGAACCGGTTTAGCCTAGGTGCGATGGCACCACCAGACGAGAGGAGGAGGGGGGTGTGGTCCGAGCCAACCCTCGTCAAAGCACGAAGGGAGCATAGTGGAAAGGCAATCTCCCAGTCCACTGAGACTAAGACCCGATCCAGCACGCTCCGGATCGGGTCCGCCCGGTTGTTAGTCCAGGTATAGCGTGCTCCCACACGTCTAATCTCCTTAAGGGCGAGGTCCGCTATCCAATCATTAAATAGCCTAACCCGCCTGCGATCGATGTTCGCCGAGCTCTTGTCCTCGGGGGATCTAATGAGATTAAAATCCCCAGCAATGACAAGAGGGGTGGAGCACCTCTCCACCTTACCCCGCAACTCATCGAGGAACGCCTCCGATCTACTATGGTCCGCGGGGCCATACACAACTATCACCTCCCACCGGAAGGAAGTACGCCTGTGGGAGAGAAGCATACTCAGAAAGAACTCCCCTCGGTCCATGTCCTCCACCTCAAAGGTGTCCTCCTTGACACCCAAAAGGATACCCCCTGAGTGGCCCGCCGCCGGGAGCCACTGCCAGGCAAACTTGTATGGACTAAGTCTCTGCAGCTCTTGGATCGAGAAGTCCTGTCTAATCGTCTCCTGTATGCCCACAATATCAGCCTCCTCCCGTCTAATGTATTCACTCAGCTGATTTGACGAACCCTCACGCCCGAACCCCCTCATGTTCCAATCAAGCAATCTAATAGGTAGATTCATTATGGAACACCGTCGGGGGTTGTCCCCTTACGGGGGACTGGTCGGGCCCTACTAGAGGTCGAGGGCCGGGACGGAGCTTTGGGGGGTCTCCCGCGTGAGCGCCCTGCCTGGGTGCTCACCTGCGGAGTCCCCTCATTACTCGGGGTAGGCAGGGAGTCACTACTCGGGACCGATGCCGCCTGCACTGGTGACCCAGAGTCGGGTGCCGCCGTCCTCATAAGCTCCGCCTGAGCTCGTGAGGCCGCGAGGGCACCCTCGTATATCTCCCTGGCTTTAATCGCCTCGATCTGTTCCAAGCGGGGGCCCTTCTCACCCCGAAAAACAATGCCACAGTCTACGGCGACCTGCGCCAAATGGTCCAACGGGACCTCATCGAGCACCGAAAATCTAGAGCCGGAAGGAGATTTGCGAGGAGTGGGGCTAGACGTACCTGGTAAGTCGCGGCGCGCAGCCGTCAGCTGGATCGCCTTGTCCACCATCGTGGGCACCGGCCCGCTCTGACCACCCCTCGCACTCGCCAGCCTAGCGCTGTAGCGTGAGGGCTGAGCGGGCTGGGGCGCCTGCCTGGACCGACGCTGAGGCGGCTCCTGGGGAGTGGCCACGGGAGTGTCGGGGACGACCGTGACCTGCTCCCAGGTATCAGCAGCCGGCGTCGCCGGTACCATCGAGGGCGACAACGCTGGCGAGGTAGGGGACGAACCCGGGGAGAGGGTGTAGCACAGTGCCCCCCCTGAGCGCGACGACGAAGGGGGAGCCACCTCCAGCCCCACACTCGCACAGTCCTCCTCCTCCACGTCTCCTCGGTCCAGCCCCAGCGCCGATGCATCGAGACCCTGAAGGCCGAAGTTGGAGCCGTACTGGGAAAACGGGGCCTCCATAGCGTGCCGGGAGTCGGCGCGAGGGGCGGAGGTAACCGTACTCTGAGCCGCAACCGTCGCAGCCCCACCACCCATCAGCAGCAGAGTCGTAGCCCCAACCTCTGTCACGGCGGGCGGGGGTGCCGCCGTGGTGGGTGGGGCCTGTCGCCCGCCCAGAGGGTCCACGGCCGGAGGGTCGTGCTCCTGTGCCCCCCCCCGGCCCCAGTCTCGTCGTCGTCGTTGTCGGAGGAGTCCTCGCTTGAAGAGTCACCGTCCCGTGCAGAAGGGCCCCCCTCGGGGAGGTCGGGGGGCGGGGAAGGGGTGCGGTCCTCGTCAAGCTCCACACGCAACACCTCTCCCTGGTTACCCCCCTTACCACCGAAGTAGACCGGAGGTAGGATACCAGGTAGCATGGTAGGATCTGGGCAAAGGACCCGGAACCGAACGGCCCCCGACCCTACCAGGGAGCTCTCATCGATCTCGGCCAGCCTGCCGAGGGCCCTGGAGAGAAGCTCAATGACCGGCGATGTCCGAGCAACGTCCGGTAAGCCATAGAGCCGGACCCAGGAAGAGTGAAGAGTGTTCGTCGTGGTCGCAGCAGTCGACGCCTTGATAGATACCTGGATCTTGTTGAGCGGCAGGGTGAACGTGGACCCCATAGAGCACAACCGGAGCATCTCCGCGGACGGGAAGAGCACCGCAAACTCAGTGGGCGAGACCGTGCGCACCTGCCACTCGTGGCCTGGCAAAACCTGGGCAAGCTCCTCGCGAAGGATCTCGGCAGTAAGCCCAGTCGACATCGCCGGGAGCTGGTCGGGTAGCACCGTCACCCGCGCCAGGTTCTCTGGGACCACCATGGGAGTACCACCAAGGTCGATGTAGTAGAAGATCGACTCAACCCATGGCCCAAAAGCTCCATCTGCGGGCGGTGAGGCTGTGGTGCGTCCCTGGTGCACGCTCCCATAAAGTGTCCCGGGTCGCCACAGCGCATACAACCCATGGGTTTGGTGCATTCCGAACGGAAATGCCCAACCACCCCACAGTTGAAGCACTGGACCTGAGACGGCGAGCCCTTCCCTCCCTCCGCCTGAGGTCGGTATGTGTCCGACCCCGCCTGGGTCGGAGCACTCGGGACTCTAGCCGGAATGGAGGACGACGACACGGGTGGGTGCCCACTCTGGCTCCCTCCCACGCCGTCATCCCCCGTCGCGTGCGCCTTGCGCTTCTTCTTCTTGTTCTTCTTCTTCGGGTGCGGGGGTCCATGGGCGAGCCCCCGGATGTGGTCACGCTCGCGCACGGGAGGTCCCTGCGGACCATCTCGGCCTCGGAACGCACCACCCTCTTGACCCGAACGAGCACCTGCATGGGGTCCCGTGAACCCGCCGGTACGACGGCCCGGAACCGGAGGTCGAGCAGCGTGACTGGCTAGCGCGTCCCTGCGCAGGTCCTCCTCGCGGCGAGCACCCTCCGGCGAGCGGCCTCTCCCCGGCGACCGACCCCGCCCCGGCGAGCGAGCTCCGGGTGGGATGCGACGGGAGCCATCCTCCCGGCCCGGAGAACGGCGTCCAACTCCACGGCGGTCCAGGGGGTCCCCAGACCGGGCGGGAGGTGCGGCCCCGCGCCTGCCCGGCGGCAGGTAGCGGGTGGACGGCGCGCGCCGGTCCGCAGGCGAGCGGCGGGCGTCGGGCCTGCCCTCCGCGCGAGCACGAGACTCCGGCAGGGGAGGAGAGGGGGACCGGGGGCGGCGGCGGTGATGGACGTCCTCCTCGTCTTCCGGCGCGCGGCCGCGCTTCATCACGTCGGCGAAGGAGCTCGACAGGGGAGGCGGCGGTGGGTTGGGGCGGACGGGACGAGCTGAGCGAGCGTGGCGGCGGATGCGGGATGGGTCGACCGGGTGTCCTAGGGTTAGGTCCCTAAGGCCCTTCCGTAGCCACAGCAAAGTCCCCGCCTTGGGCCGCTGCGAGCCCGGTACGGCCCGGTCCGGCCCCGGAGCGCGTGGCCTGCGCCACTCCAAGATGGGCCGCGTTAATTGGGCCGGCCCATCCGTGCTAGGGTTCGTGTCTCCCTCCTCGGAGCTGAGACTCGCGATGGACCTCGAGGGCAACCCAACCGGCGGCGGCGGCGGAACGTGAGGCACCGCCCGCGCCTCGCCGTTCCCCACCCTACCGGCGTTCAGCCCCCCAGTCCCAATCCCTACCCGCAACTCCCCCCTCCGCGAGCCTATCCCTCCTCGAGCCATCGTCTCACTAGCCGCCGTCGGCCTAGCCGGGAAACAAAGAGCGCGCGGCGGCGCCCGGGCCTGGCGGCGCGCCCCGCCACCAAGCGCCGCGCGACGGGCGGGCACCTTCCTAGCGAGCGCCATGAATTCCCCCAAGGTCGGCGACGGCGGGCGTATACATCTTGCCGCCAACTCAGCCTCGACGGCGGCCTCCTCGTCCAGCTCGTCGGCAACATCAGCCCACCGGCGCCCCCGGACAGAATCGGCCACCATCGCCCCGCCTGGGGATGGAGGCGTCATCCGCGGAGAGCCCAGCGGCGTGTGGCCGTGGCCCTGCGATCCCCCACTCGGAAAGGACGCCGGCGTCATACGGTCGCCATCGCCTCGCTTGCTAGATCCGGGACGTGTAGCGTCTCTACATCATTAGAGCTACTGACCGCTTCGTTCCACCTTCGCCCACTAGCATCTTTAATCTCTACTTTCTACTCAGCTGTGCACTATGGGTGGTGACGGGAGCGTGCATGCTAGGTGTTCGTTCTTAATTTGGTTTTAACTAGCTTACCTATTTTCCTTGTATTATTCTCTCAAGTCCTTGCGTTGATCAAAATAGTTTCGCTGGTGGAAAATACATTGCATCAGATGGACTTTCTGCAACGGGTGAAATGAGTGCTGGGAAGCAAGTGTTAGCTTTCCGCACCAAGTGCAGAAAACCGTGGTTACGTGAAAATTGTGTATCTTGGATGGTGCCCGTCTACCAGTGAAGCTATAGCTAACTTTCGTGCAAATGTGTAGGGACCTCATAATTAAGTTGACATCAGGTGTTCTTGCTGCTTCAGTGTTTTCAGTTTAGTCGAAACACATATGCATCCTCCCTAGACTTACTCATGGAACTTTGGTTACCATTAGAGCATCCTCTATATTGGTTAGTTACGAAATAAACTAATTTTGCGATGGAATCATCATTTTTTTTTGAACTAGAGCATAGGGGGCAGGTACCCTAATGGTGACCCACGGCCATCGTTGCCTAGACTTAAGAAGCCACCCAGAACCCAACGCCATGCGCGCCGTAGTGCAGTTTGAGCGACTAGTTATTTGAATTAATTTGTTGTACCCCAAACTAGGAATTCAAGTCCATCGATTGGGAACAAAACAGTACGTACCTAGATTAAGTGGTACATAGGCCAGCCAAAACTGGTCGTGTCCGGGTTTTCCTCCGCTCGTTTTCCTCCGAACTCGAGCACATCTGCACAGGCCCCTTATATATATATGCACGATGGCATTCTCTGACGTAACAACAGTGGGATCGTCCCCATGCTGGTCCTGGACACATGCCTCGCTGTGACATGGGAGTCTTGACTCTCTGGGAGATGACAGAATTGATGGTGATCTTATCACCTCCGGTGCAGACAGATATGGCCTATCCGTTTCCCACTGCATATCTCCCACCCTGCATATTTTCGAAATATCTATGCGTTTCATGCCTCAGTTTTGGGTCAGTTCATTTGTATGGCTGCTGCTGTTGTACTAGTGTCATGACGCATCCGTGCTATCTTTCTTCATGTCGCTGGGTTTCGCCATCAGTACCGGTGAGTCATCAGTTGCAGAGGCTCTTGTCCATGCAGACAAATATTGACGGTGTTCGAATACTACCTGAGTTCTTCAGTATAAAATGTTTTGGCGGTTCAGATTGAACTGTGAAACCTTTTGCATTTGGGAACCGATGAGGTAGCATTCTAATTAACATCTCCCAGGGCAAGTTCAGGCTAGATACACCTGCACCTTATTCGTACACCTTGCCACAATACATATTCTAATTAACATCTCGATGCGTATCCTAGCAGGTTTCCCATACTGTATCAGGTACGTAGTACATCTAACAAAATTTCCGTTTTTTTTTTCTGTAGGCTAGTCGGATTTTTCTTTTGGCGGTATTCTCTTTATTTCTGACCTTTCGACATCTCCGCGGACTAGCAACGACATGTGGTGGCGAAGAGAGGAAACTAATGGTGTGTGTCGGATGTTACGTAGGATATAAAACTTATATTTATTTTCCCTAATGATCAACAACACGAGAGCATATATACGACACTCGATCGACACGACTACAAGTATGAACACTTGATTATTCCACATGATGCCCATTTTCGATGGCTAAGTATGTATATATATCTGGATATATCATTGTCCATATATGCAAATACGCAACACTTTCTTAATTACGGATCAACCACTCACAATTGTTCCTAACGATCAACAATACGAGTATATACAATATGTATACCACTCGATCGACATGACAACAAGTATGAACACTTGATTATTCCACATGATTCCGATTTTCGACAGCTAAGTATGTATATATCTGCATATATAACTATCCACATATGCAAATACGCAACATTTTTCAATTATGGATCAACCACTACAATACCCCGACGCAACTACACCGTATTTTAGTCCTATTAGTTGCAGCCTGAAAGATAACAATATTTACGGACGGATAGGCAGAATCTACATGTGGCTTTGGTTGCTTCTGCTATGCTAGCGACCGATTAGGTCATGGACATCGATTGACTTGCCCAAAAATGGCAACGTGGCAGTGATCTAATGGTAGGTAGGTAGGTATGCACCACAAAAGGACCGCGTATATATAATTTTTCTACATGTATCCTCTGTTCATAAATATGCTGGTATAGGTATGTTCGATAGCCCCTAGCCTGGTTAGAAAAAAAATATTGTATGTGTAGAATAATTATGGGACAATGCACAGACCCAATAGGGCCGGCTGCTCTCATTATATAGACAGACACAATTACAGGTACAACCCTGACAAAATACGGGGACCTATACCTAGTACAATATGTTACTCAACACCCCCCGCAGTCGAAGGGTCGGCACCGACACATAGACTGGACCGAAACCCAGGAAAAGTCGTGGACGGCAATCCCTTCGTCATGATATCGGCAAATTGCTGAGACGTCGGTACGTGATGAACTCGAACGTGACCGAGTGCAACCTGCTCACGAACAAAGTGGATATCCAGCTCGATGTGCTTGGTGCGGCGATGATGAACGGGGTTGGCGGAGAGGTAGACAGCCGAGACGTTGTCGCAGAAGACCACCGTAGCCTTGTCGACGGGACAAGAGAGCTCGGTGAGGAGCTGACGAAACCAAGTGCACTCAGCCACGGCGTTAGCCACGGCGCGGTACTCGGCCTCAGCACTGGAGCGAGACACGGTGGGCTGCCTCTTGGAAGACCAAGAGACGAGCGAGGAGCCGAGGTAGACGCAGTAGCCGCTGGTGGAGCGCCGCGTGTCCGGGCAGCCCGCCCAGTCCGCATCCGAGTAGGCGACAATGTCGGTCGGCGTCGAGGGCGAGGCATGCAACGACAGGCCGTAGCCCATGGTACCACGGACGTAGCGAAGGATCCGCTTCACCGCAGCCCAATGGGCGTCCCGAGGAGCATGCATATGCAGGCACACCTGCTGCACAGCATACTGGAGCTCCGGACGTGTCAACGTCAAGTACTGAAGGGCGCCGACGATGGAGCGGTAGAACGGCGCGTCAGAGGCGAGCGACCCATCGGCGGCGGAGAGCTTGGCCTTCGTGTCGACAGGAGTAGGCGCAGGGTTGCAATTAAGCATTCCCGCACGCTCGAGAAGGCGGCGGCTAGGTCAGGACCGTGAGGGCTCTGATACCATGTAGAATAATTATGGGACAATTCACAGACCCAATAGGGCCGGCTGCTCTCATTATATAGACAGACACAATTACAGGTACAACCCTGACAAAATACGGGGACCTATACCTAGTACAATATGTTACTCAACAGTATGTCAACGTCTTCACATAGCATTCAGTAGCAGCCGAGTAATTTTGTATACATGTTTATATTCTTTTGTATATTACACTATGTTGGAGTGCACGCCTGCAATGAGTAGACTAGTTAGCTAGCTAGCACTGTTCGTGGAAGCAACCGTTGATCAACAGCTAGGTTGACGATGGAGAAAACCAGGGAAAAAAATTGCATGCTTTGGATTGAAAGAAAGGAAAATAGCTGTAGAAAACATGATACTATAAAATTTGCACAAATAAATGGTAAGTAGAAGACATGATACTGTAAAATTTGCACAAAAATCCGAAAAACGGTTTGGTACACGGGGAACACGGGTCTTTTCCTCGTGCATGCCCTAGTCAAGTGCACTATTATAACGCTTGACAATTCACACGAACCAAAAAACTCCAATAGGTGATATTATAAAAAGATATAAAAGTGGAACGACGACATAAGATAATCAAGTAATGAAGGAGCGAGATCCATAATTACACTGAAAGGGTTGTGATTTGTAACTTGATGTACCCGCCAACTTTCTCTTATTTTGAGAGGCTGATTGCATGTTTTGCAATGACTTATTTACATGTCTTCATGCATACTAGGTATTTCTACGCCAAATGTTCTTGACATAGCATATTTATTTCTTTGAGTAGAGGCGGCATGACACAATTATATGGGAAAATAAACAAATATATGAAGCGTTAGACTATTCGCACTGTATACATTAAACGACGACATATGTCACAATAAGATCATTACAGAAGTTTGTAAGATAACATAGAAGATGAAACAAGGGTAAAACAAGGCAACATCAACGAGAATATTTATCATGTCATAGGGTTATGCCTCGGCGGGACAAATCGTCATCATGGACCGAACATAGGCCACCTAGAGATTATACTAAGTGAGTGAGAATAGAAATAGTTCATGTGCACTCCTCCTTCATCGCCCGCCTCGTCGGGCCACCCTCATGTTGTGTTTCGTGTCGAATTCAGTTAGAGCCTGTTTTGTTAGAAGACTAAATTTTGACATGGTGCATCGACCATCTGTGTACGTTTCTACATGCATGTGCATGTTTGATACATGACGTATTTCTCCCACTGAGTGCTTGTTGTGTTCTCTTGCTGCCCCCACGTTAGAGCATGTCTAACAGACCCCTTATGTTTTCGCCCCCTAAAACGCGTGTAGAGGGCCCTGTATACGCATTTCGCCGGCCAAAAACTCGGGCGAGCTAGCAGACCCCCTACTCCCACCCCGTAAAACAGAATATTCTGTTTTACGGGGTGGGAGTAGGGGGTCTGCTAGCTCGCACGAGCTTTTGGCCCCTCACAAAACAGGGTTTTGGACATTTTGCATATCAACGCAACATCTCATCACATTGCATAAAATTATCAAACCACACAATAATAATCTTAATTATTACAATCAATGTTTTCACACAAATAAAATGTTCAAGGCACACAATAAAAATCTTAATTATTACAATCAATGTTTCACACAAATAAAATGTTTTCCGAACTGCTAATCAATGTTTCACACATAGAAGAAGGAAAATGAATCATTGGCCATGCAACTGCCAGTGGTGATCGATCAGATCTTGGGTGAGCTGGTGATGAGTCTCAGCACATTCAATGCCGCGATGCCCTGCAAGAAAAGCTTCAAGCCGATCAGGGTTTCTCTCGGGCACAACTCGGGTGCCAACATTATCATAGAAACATGGCAATCTTAACCCCCTCTCATCTTCGATGATCATGTTGTGAAGAATCACACAACATGTCATGATGTCGACAAGAGTCTCCTTGTCCCAAAACCGTGCAGGACCCCGAACAATGGCAAACCTTGCTTGCAAAACACCAAAAGCTCTCTCAATATCTTTGCGAGCAGCCTCTTGTTCTCTTGTGAACTTTGCTTCTTTTCTTGTCAAAGGCCTATCCTTTCTCTCTTTAATTGCCTTCACAAGAGTTGCATAGTCTGGGTAAATACCATCTGTGAGATAGTACCCCATGGTGTACTCATTGTTCATAACTTTGTAGTTGCAAGGTGGTGCATCACCCCTAATTATTCTTTTAAATAAAGGGGATCTATTCAAGACATTAATGTCATTGAGTGTCCCCGGTAGTCCAAAGTATGCATGCCAAATCCACAAATCTTGGGATGCCACAGCTTCAAGCACAATGGTAGCATCACTGCTTTTTCCACAATACATTCCATGCCATGCTTTTGGACAATTTTTCCATGTCCAATGCATGCAATCTAGACTACCAAGCATCCCAGGCCACCCTCTCTTTTCATTCATCTCCATGAGCCTCTTTGTATCATCCTCATTTGGAGCTCGGAGATACGTCTCACCATACAACTTGATCACCATCTTGGCAAACATACGCACACAATCTGTGGTTGTTTGTACCCCAATGCGAAGGTACTCGTCAGTATAATCCGCAGGGATACCATATGCAATCACCCTCATGGCAGCTGATATTTTCTGATATGGGCTAAATCCCATGACTTGGGCGGCATTTCTCCGTTGCTTAAAATAATCGGAGTTTGCTTCACAATCTTTCACGATTTTGGTGAACAAACTCCTACGCATGCGGTATCTCCTACGGAAGAGACGGGGGGGATAGGTAGGTACCTCGGCAAAATAATCTTGCCACAGCTGTTCGTGGCCGAGCGCGCGGTTCCGCGGGATGCATATGCGGCCCTTCGTGGAACCCTTTCTCTGATCTAGCAGCTTCGCGCGGTCCTCGAGGTCTTTGATGCGGAAGATGTACTGCATCATCTCCATGTCGTCGTCGCTCATCAGCTCGTCGAGGTCCGAATCTCCCGAAGACCAGCTCAAGGAATCATCGGAATGCTCCACATCCTCCATGGTCGCGTACATCTACGGCATCGCGAAGCAGAGATCAGGCCCCCGCGGAACAGCGAAATCGAAGAGGAAACACGGCCGGCGAGTACTCACCGTGGGGAGGCGGCGGAGATGCACACGGCGCGGCGAGTCGAGGGGCGCCGAGGACCGCTGGGGGCCCGGCGGGGGGTGCGGCGGTGTCCGGCGGGGGTGCGGCGGTGTCCGGCGGGGGTGCGGTGCGTCGGAGGCGGCCGGATCTACGCGGCGGCGGCTGGCGGCGGGGCGAACGAAAGTGGATTCGAACCTGAATCTTCAGCGCGCCCTAGCTCGCACGAGGTAGAGGGTTGGCCCTGTACATCTCCTCCCGACCCGCACATGTAGGGGTCGACGGGCCGCCCCCTACCCAAACTTGTAAAAAATCGTTCGGGGTGGTCCATTTACGGGGTCTGCTAGATGGCCGGGTAGAGCCCAAACCCGTATATCGGCGGTTATTATACGGGTTTGGGCCATTTAGGGGGTCTGTTAGACATGCTCTTATAGAGGACAAAAGATAAGAGAATATCCACTCACTGATCTCTGTCTCTCATCGCTTTCCAGTTGATTTTGTTGGGCTGCTTTCAGATTCCCATCCTGACGAGTGCATGCAAGGATGTCCAGAGAGGACGCATCTGAACCCCTTCCCTTGAGATTTTGCATTGGAGAGGGCCCATAAGGTTTTTGGAGAGTGTCTCAGTGGCGACTGCTCATTTCTGTTTGACTTGATCTTCTCTGACCATTTGTCTATTTATATTCTCTGCCGACGGTAAGAACAATGTGGTGAGGACATCTCCAGTCAACATGAATGTGTTATATTCCTCTCTATTTGTACTACTATTTGGTCCATATCTATGCATATTTGCTTGATATGTCTAGTTTGCTCTAGATTAATTTTTCCCATGGAGAACCAACCTTATGTGTACGTGTTGACATACATGTGAAGATTTGAAACATACCCTACTTCTTCCACCGCGTGATGGATCTCTTTTAATACTGCCACCAGTCTATAGATGAAAGAACAGTACAGATTGATCAACAACACACAGCTCACTCTCAGTCTTGCCACTTTCTAGTTCATTTTTTTATGTGTCTTTCAGATTCCCCAACATATGCACGGATGTTCGACGGAGCAGGCTTTCGGGACCCCATCTCTTATACATTTTTCACTACGAGATGGCCGATAAGATTTTTGTACTCATCTCGGCGCGACTGCTTGATCGATCGCTTCCTTTCGATTGCACTTTCACTTCTCTGCTGATGTCAACAACGTTGTGGTGCCGACCTCCCAGGTCAACTCATATGTGCTATTTTTCTCTCTGTTTACACTAGTGTTTCATCTATATGCATATCTGCTAAATATATATCTTGTTTGTCGTATGTGATTAGATTTCCTAATGCATATGTTCGGCCGCACACGAATCCAACCTTTAAAACACATGGTTTTTTCAACATTTCAACATACATGTATTATTTGACATAAAAATATTAAACCAATATGACGTAAAATATAAATATTGCTAATTGTACAATACAAAATTATTTCAATATATAATATTGGTTAAAATTGCACTAAATATGAAGTAAGCAATAATCCAATACAAGAATAGCATCGAATGCAAATAATGGTTCAAATCACACATGAATGAAATCAAGTAAATAAAAAAGATAGATTACCGCCTATGCACAATCACCCTCATCGATGTGGATTTTTTTTCACATGAGCTAAACCCCATTAAACCAGCGGTATTCCTCTGACGGATAAAATAGCGACAAAGAGGGTTCAACGCAATTGGTACCTTCTACAAAAGAAGCAGCTCTCCACCGGCGCCGACGACTTCATTGGCTCGTCATCTGCGGACCATTCGAACTCAGAGGAAGAGGACATGGTGGAGAGAAACTAGACCGGTGGTGGAGCAGAGGGAATTGAATGTAGGGTTCAGAGGGGATTGGAGTTTTTATTTAGTCGGCGAGGCGCAGCTCCTGCTAACTTCTTTTAATGGCCCAAGCCGGCATGCGACGTGTGGACGGTGCCGCTACGACTGTCTACGTTCTTCTGAGCCCGTGCTGTCAGCCACTGCGTGTTGGACGCTTCCGGCACGCCCGGGCCTTCCCAAACCCGCCCCACATATCGGCTTGGGTTTGGGCATGTCGGACAGCACGGACATATAGGCTGGCTTTGGAGGCCCTGATCTGTGCCCGGACTATCCTTTGAAGCGGTTTGGGTAGCCCGGCCGGTTAGAGATGCTCTAAGCTACTCGTCCGTTAACAGCAGTAATAATTAACTCCAAGCTACAATTCGGCTGCATGCAGGGTGTGAATGTGCGGCATGCATAACTGGGCTGCAATGCAACAACGCCCACATGTCCGGCAGTAGAATATTTACCGAGGTCGACATAGATTTAGTCAGTTCCGACATATCACAAATGGAAAGGACACCTCCACACACAACCCAAAAAGGAAATACACCACCCATCGCACGCATTTTATTTCAAAATCCGAAAATTCAAAATATTTTTTAGTTCAAACCATTTATCCGATTCAAGAACCGTTTTCACCGTTGGGCTAGTCGCGACGAGATCTTCGAAACTAGATCCCATATCGATATGTTTTGACAACTTTTTTTCATCAAAAAGTTACATCCAGCAAAAAGTTACATCCGAGTTTTCAGAGAAAAGTTACGTACAGCAAAAAGGTACATTACAGTTAGCACACAAAATTACATCCAGCAAAGTTATTTCCTCCAAAGTTACATCCTCAAAAAAAAGTCGTCAAAACATATCGACATGGGATCTAGTTTCGAAGATCTCCTCGCGACTAGTTCAACGGTGAAAACGGATATTGAATCGGATAAACGGTATGTGCTAGAAAACATTTCAAATTCTTGAAATTGTAATTAAATGCGCAACTGGAGCCATGCAGTGGCACGCCACGCGACCTCGTGTTTGGCTAGAACGAGGTCCTGTAGTTAGAATATGCGAATATTCAACACATATGCCGTGCTCCTAGTTCAGGAAAAAAAAATGCCGCGCTCCTGAGCGGGAAGCGTGAATGATGATTGGGACGCGGCCAACAACCCAAATCCGTTGAGGACAGGACTCTCTCATAGCGCAGCAGCAGTGAGAACGTCCTCTTCCTGCATCGTCTCCCATCGAAACAGCTGCAGCTCGATCTGCTCTGTCCATTTCCCACATGCCATTGGCGCCCACCCTGCATAATTTTTAATATACATTTGTGGTTCATTGGCTTGCTTTGGATCAGCTCATTTGGATGGTTGCTGGTGTTGTTGTTGTGGTGCTGTCACGAGGCATGTGCTGTTAATTAACCGTTGTTCACATTCCCCCTTTGGCAACCAAAATATACGGTGTTCAAACTTCAAAGCAAACAAAGTGGTACTTTACTCATGCACTGTTTGTCCTGTACTACTAGTACAGCTAATGGCAAGAGTATCAGAATGACATGCTCCGTAACTAGCGTAATCAATTACTCCATCCGATCCGAATTAATGGTCGGAGGGCTAGTCAAAGTTTTGGCTAAGCCTTGTGTGAATGTACGACCATTAATTCGGATCGGAGGTAGTAACACCAGCAAAATCAGACAAGTACACGCAGCCGCATTTGTTGAACCAACGGCAGTGAGCAGATTGGAGAAAATAAGAAACAACAACAACGTGTACGTGTAACAACCAGAACAAACACCGGGTACCAAACACGGCCGCAATAAAAGAGGTGGTGCTCAAGTGCTTGGAGCGTCGTTGGCACCTGCCTACCTACCCAAGAGGGAATCCTTGTGTCACTGTCCTCACACTTGCACATTGGTTGGCTGTTGAACCGTGCCCTCCATTAATCTCTGCCACCCGGGGCATCATTCGTGTTAGTGAATGAGATGGTGTAAACGAACCGATCTTGATAGGAGCGCGAGAGGTAGGTAGGTAACCTCCCCACCCACCACCGCCGGCCGCCACTCCGGCGTCGGCGTCCACCGGGCCTTTCGCCGGTGACCGCTCCGGTCCCTGCGTCCTCCTCTCCTCCGCTCCCCCCCCCCCCCTTCTCGAGTTCGTTGGGAACATGGAGCTCTCCCCCTCCCCGCAGCGATGGGCGGATTTTTCCGACGAGGAAGAAGATGAGAGGGAGCTCTCCCCGCGCTCGTACTGCGAGGTGCTGCGCAACGGCTCCCCTCCTGCCTCCCTCTCCCGCTCGCCCTCGCCGGCGTCGATCTCAAAGAGAGGAGCTTCCCCGAGCGTGGTCGCCGAGCCGACGCGAGGTGCCGTGACCCAGGCTGGCGCGGGTGCAAGGCGGCCATGGGGCTCTCCGGGAGCTAGGCGTTGGTCGCCTGGGGTGGGCGCTTCGGGGGCGGGCTCGTCGCGCGCGGTGGCGCCGCCGCGTTCCCCAAGGATGGTCCATCCACCCCCTCCTCTCCCCGCGCCGCGCGCAGGTGGCCCGCGGCCGTGGCAGCAGGTTGGTGGGAAGAAGGCGGGAGGGCGGAAACGGAGGTGGGAATCCTCGGGCCAGCAGCCGTCGATGTTCATCCGGGAGGACCTCCCGCCGGACTTGGCGGGTTGCTGCTTCAATTGCACTCAGCCGGGCCATATCTCGGCGAACTGTGACAATGATACGGTATGCCTGCGCTGCCGGAAAGAGGGTCACCACGCCAGAGAATGCTCAGAGCCGCGCTTTCGGCCGCCGGCGGGCCAGGAGGGCCGTGGAGGCCTCAAGGCCGTGGAGTCGCAGGGCGAACGGCGTGCGCCCGTGCAGGACAGGATTGGGGCGCGTGAGCCGCCGTCGCCGCCCGCGGTCTCTCCGTCGCCGGTGGGAGACCTGCGTCTGAAGCTGGGGAACCGCGCGGAGGCGCCTGGCCGTTGGAGGGCGGAGTCGCGCCAGCCCCCGCCGCCTTCTTCGCAGCGCAGGGTGGGCACGGGCGCCATGGTCCCCGAGGCGAGCTCGGGCGCGGCGGCTCTCCAACGCCGGGCTCCTCGCTCTCCGCCTCCCCCACCCTCGAGGCCGGGGCCGATGCCGGTGCCGGGTGGAGCACGCGAAGTTGCCGTGCAGCGTGGAGGTCCGGACGATCGTACGGGGCGGGCTCCCGCCGTGGACAGAGGCGCCGGAGAAGCGCGTGGCCGCGTTCTGGAAACGCGTGGCCGCAGGGACCGAGGGCGTACTCGCACGCCGTTCTCTCCACCTCCGCCGCCTCCGACGGGACCTGGGGGAACGGCGCCGGACCCGGCGACGCGCGCAGCGGTGCTGCCTCCGCCGCCTCGCCCGCGGTTGGAGCAGGTTTTCCTCCCGCGGTCAGAGGGGATCGCGGCCGCCGAAGACGCGCTCAGATGGGGGCTGGTTGTGTACGTCTCGGGCTCGAGGGCTCGCGTCACGCCGGCGCAGGCGGAGGAGGCCATCGTCGCCAAGGTGCCGAGGGCGGCCGATAACTTCACCACGCGCTACCACTGGCCGTCCGATTTTCTGGTCACCTGCGGCAGCCGGCGTATCCGCGACGACATCTTCACGGAGGGCATCATCGACGGGGACGGCTTCTCTCTGCGTTTTGCGCCATGGAACCGGCAATTGCAAGCCTCTACCTGCAGGCTGAGATACCGACTCACGTTGGAGCTCACCGGGGTATCGGCACATGCGTGGCACCTTACCACGGCCACGGCGCTGTTCGGATCCGCGGGGTGGGTGGAAGGACTCGGCGTCAGCTCCGCTCGCGGTGATGATCTTCGAAGCATGAAGGTTTTCGCCTGGGTAGATGATCCCGAGCTGGTTCCGAAGGCGAAAGCTCTTTTCATTGAAGAACCCGACGATCTAATGGAGGAAGATGAAGGCCTCGTCTTGCCGGAGGAAGCGCTAATCCCGCTCGAGAAAAATCTGCTGCGCTACGTCGTCTCGGTGAGCCTGCTGCACTCGGAGGACTCGTTTGGAGCCGGAGTTACGCGGAACCATGGTCTTAGCAGCGGTGGTCGTGACAGTGAAGGCGGCGAGCGTCACAATCGCTCCCGCGAGGAACATGGGCGGCCTGGAGATCGCCGAGGCCGCAGCCGCCATGGCTCCCGGGAGCGAGGCGAGGATCGCCGTGGCCATTCGCGAGGGGCTCGTCGGGGGGAGACGGACCTGCGCGCCGGCCGCCGTGCGGCCGCTGGGTCTTCTCTGGAGGAAGACGACGGTTTCGATCCGCTGGTCATCCATGACGTGGAAAAAGATCTGCACAGCCCCACTTTGACTGGTGGCGGGGACCACCGTGTGGCTTGGACGGATCCAATGCTGGAGGAGGCTGCCCTGGCCACTCGCGTGCCACAGGTTGGAAAGCAGGGCCCCACCACCTGCAATATGTCTTTGGCAGTTGGTGCAAAAGCAAAACCGTGCAAGGCGGGCGACGCGTCCGGGCTCCCTTTAATTCAAATGTGGCCTGCCAATGAGTGCGTGCTAGCCAATGGGGACTCGGTCAAGGGGCAGGAGTGGGACCCCAATCTGCTGCAACTGCCATCCCCTGGGCTGCTAACGCCAGGGGAAACATCGCTGTCTCCTTGCGGAAGTATAGGGCGGGATTCGCCTGATGTTTTCGCGCGCGAGCTCTCGCCCGTCTCTGTACTGGAAGTTTTCCCTGTCAGCATATCCCCAGTGGGCCAAAGCTCGGTTGTTGGGCCACGGGCCGTGGAAGAGAGCGGGGACTGTCTGCTGGACATTTCGGCCCGCCAATGCAGTCTGGCCTCGCAGCTCTCGGAGGTGGACCAGGATCTTTCGCGATCAGAGGTTGCGGTGGGGTCATCTCCGGAGGGGTTCGTGCGTGTCAGTCTGTCGCCGGCGGGCTCTACGACGCCACCACAGCAGGACCCGTTGGTTTCCAGCAGCCCCCCAGCCACCGACGCTTTCCGCGCTGAGTACCGTACCCCCATCTCGCCTATGTTGAACAGGCCAAGGAGACGCTCCAGGGTCAAGAGGATTCTATCAGGGCCGGTTCGGCGCAGTGCCAGAAACTGTGGGAAGTTCGCGGCAGGCACTCCGGTCAGCAAACAACAAAAGTAATTGATTAGGAAGTTGGGTATTGCGAGGGAGGGTGAACAGATCGGAGAGGAGGCCTTCGCCGCATATTGTGATCTCTTCACCAAGCCAATGCAGCAGATGCATATTGACGTTGTTCTCGGTCTGTTTGGATGGCAGCCAGATGCCCTGCCGTTGCCTGAAGATGCACCTGTTGAGTGCATAGTGTAGCCGATCACCTCTCTCCCCCATGTGTGTTCTAGAGTGTGGCTGTGTTTTTCGACCATTGTTAGGCTATATGTCGTGGTTTGACTTTGTCATTTGCGTTTGGAATGCGCGTGGATTAAACTCTGGAGCTCGCAGAGCTTCTCTTTGTCAGTTGATTTCCACCTCCGGAGCTAAGCTGGTCTGTCTCTAAGATGGCACATATTGATGCCCAGGTGGTGAGGGAGGCGTTGGGGCCGGCTTTTGACGGTTTTTTCTTCTTACCGGCCGTAGGCACCCGTGGAGGCATTCTCTTGGCTTGGCAGTCGGCCTATGTGGTGGCCTCCAACCCACATATGACAGACTATGCCATTACGGCCAACATCTCCGTGGGTGGGGAACAAGGATGGTGGTTCACAGGTGTGTACGGGCCTCAGGGCGTGGAGGACAAGAGGAAGTTCCTCCAGGAACTCAAGGATATCCGGGACCTGCATGCGGGACCGTGGATGGTAGCCGGGGACTTCAATCTTATCCTGAGCCCTGAAGACAAAAACAGAGGGGCCCTACACCGGACCATGATGGGTAGATTCCGGCGCACTCTGTCAGCCTTGGAGTTGAAGGAGGTCTACCTAAATGGCCGCCGTTTCACCTGGTCAAACGAGCGGATGCAACCTACCTTAGAGAAACTCGACCGGGTCTTCACGACCGTGGATTGGGACGAGGCCTACCCGGACGCTTTTTTGTCTGCAGGATCTTCCAGCCCCTCAGATCACTGCCAACTTCTGCTCCAGCTGGCCCCAAACTTGCAAATAGGGCGTAGATTCCAGTTCCAGTCTTTCTGGACTAAGGTGGACAGTTTCCAGACCGTGGTTGAACAAGCCTGGCATTCCATGCCGCAGGAGCGTAACCCTTTCAAAAATCTGGACGCCAAACTCCGTGCCACCGCTAGTGCGCTGGCTAGTTGGAGCACTAGGTTTGTGGGAAACATCAGGCTCCAAATCCTCATGGCTAACGAGGTCATCCTCCGTCTTGATATGGCCATGGACCGGCGCCAGTTGTCAGAAGAAGAGCGGGGCCTCCGTCGACTGCTAAAGGGGAAGCTACTTGGGCTCGCCTCGTTGGAGAGGACACTGGCAAGGCAGAGGGCCAGGATCTTGTGGATTAGGGAAGGCGATGCATGTACAAAATTCTTCCACCAACACGCAAGCCACAGGCGTAGGAAAAACTTCATCAACCACCTTTTGGTGGATGGAGTCAGGTGCACAGAGCATGATGAGAAAGCTGGCGCAGTGGACGATTTCTTTGATGAGCTTCTAGGGACTGAGAGTGACAGACCTTTCTCGTTGGCACTCGATCAGCTAGGCCTTCCGGCCGTAGAGATGGGACACCTGGACGGAGACTTCACAGAGACGGAGGTCTGGGAGGCCATCCGATGCATGCCTTTAGATAAATGCCCAGGGCCTGACGGTTTCACCAATAGGTTCTATGTGGCATGCTGGGGGATCATCAAGTTGGATGTCATGGCCGCTTTTCAATCCCTGGGACGGCGAGATTCACGTGGTTTTGGTGTGGTGAACCAAGCCCTAGTCACCTTGCTTCCCAAAAAGGACGGGGCGGAGGAGATAAAGGACTTCAGACCTATTAGTCTGATCCATAGCTTGGCTAAGCTGGTGGCCAAGGTGGTGTCAGGCAGGATAACCACAGTCCTACCACAGCTTGTGGGACAACATCAGAGTGCATTCGTGCATGGACGATGTCTTCATGACAACTTCATGACCGTCCAAGGCACGGCCCGCAAACTACATAGTGTGGGGACGGCGGCAGTACTTCTTAAGCTCGATATCACCAAAGCGTTTGATACGGTGAACTGGGCCTTCCTGCTGGAGGTGTTGAGGAGGCTCGGGTTTGGAGACAGACTGCTATCCACTATCTGTGGGCTGCTGGCTACGGCGTCCACTAGAATCCTCCTGAACGGACGGCCGGGGTCCAAAATTTTCAACAGGCGGGGTCTGCGACAGGGAGACCCCCTTTCCCCCCAACTCTTCATCATGGTAATGGAGGTACTCCACCTTCTTATTGAGTGGGCTACGGCTCGTGGATTACTGGACCGGCTGGCCAGGACAGGCCTCCACCATCGCACGGTCATGTATGCGGACGACGTCGTGACTTTCCTTCGCCCCACTGTTCGGGACCTGAAGGTTTTCGCCATACTTCTGGAGGATTTTGGAGCGGCTTCCGGACTGTTTACGAACCTGGGGAAGTGCTCAGCGCACCTGATCCGTTGCAGTGCTGAAGAAGAGGAGATGGTCTCGCGTGAGCTGCAGTGTCAGATATTGCCTTTCCCCCTACGCTACCTAGGCCTACCCCTAGCTCTCAGGAAACCCTCTGCGGAGCAGCTCCGGTACCTGGTAGACGCGATCGCAAGGTACCTACCCGGTTGGCAGGCGGGCCTCCTGAATCGGGGGGGGGGGGCGACTAGAGTTGATCAAAACAACCTTATCAGCGGTTTCCATATTCTCGATGATGTCACTCGATCTGCCTGTGAAGACACTCGCAGAGATAGACAAGATCCTCAGAGGATTCCTATGGAAGGGACGCAAAGACGTCCGTGGAGGTCACTGCCTCGTCGCTTGGGACAGAGTCTGCATGCCTAAGTCCCTTGGGGGTCTTGGTGTACCAAACCTGTTGAATCTGGCTTTAAGAGCAAGGTGGCTCTGGCTCAGCCGTACTGACACGTCCAAGCCTTGGAAGGAATTCAACATCCAAGTTCCTCAAGATGCTAAAACTTTGTTTGAAGCCGCGACCAGGTCGGTGCTAGGAGATGGCGCCTCCACGCTCTTCTGGACGGATAGGTGGCTGGTTGGTGGACGTATCAAGGACTTGGCCCCCAACCTCCTTTCCAAGGTGCCGAGGAGGGCCCGCACTACTAGGATGGTTCGTGAGGGGCTCGCAGGTGGTTGGTTGGAGGATGTACCCACAGACCTCGACACTCCGGCGATCCGTGAGCTACTTGGGCTTGCAGAGCTAGTAGCAGGCGTCACCCTCACGGTAGGAAGGGAAGACGTTCTCAGGTGGAACTGGGAAGCCAATCTCTCTTATTCGGCTCGATCGGCCTATAGGGCGTTGTTTCAGGGATCAACAAGGCTTGCAGGAGCCCAGCAGGTCTGGCTCTCCAGGGCACCAAACAAATGCAAGGTCTTCCTTTGGCTTGCGTTGAGAAACAGGTGCTGGACGGCGGATAGGCTTGGCCGTCGGGGTCTGCCGCACCCCGCAGCGTGCCCTTTCTGCGACCAACACCCAGAAGACATCGACCATCTCCTTCTGGGATGCACGTTCGTACGGGAGATCTGGCATACTTTCTTCTCCAGATGGGAGGGACCAGACTGGTCCCCCGTCGCAGGAGACACGCTAGTGGATTGGCTGCCCGCAAGGCTGGGTGGCGTAGAAGGGTCTGAGAAGAAAGACTGGTGGACGGCCATCAACTTAGTCTGCTGGTGCCTTTGGAGACACCGCAATGGGGTAGTGTTCGATGGGCTTCGACCATCAACCCAGAGAGCCTCCGCGTTGATCGTGGAAGAAGCCCAGTTGTGGTGCGCAGCAGGGCTGTTCCGTGGGAACCTTCGACTAGTGGATAGGTGGAGGGGGCGTGAGTAGTCTACTCTTTGTTTGGGGTGGTGTTGCGTTTCTGCACCTTGGTGCCAAACGCGTTGTAATCGGCCTCTTGGCCCTTCTTCTATGAAACTGATACGTCTCCCAGGACGTATCCTTGAAAAATCTCTGCCACCCCCAACATGCACAAACACAATGGACTCACACAGATATAAACTGACAAGAGAGAATAGGATAAGATATTTTCGGATATTTTAATCGACTCCTAAGAGCATATCCTCCTCGGTGGAAAACGGACGCTCCGGCAACATTCTTGATGTCAACTTTGGATAAAATAGACATGTAAAAATACGTGTTATGTGTGTACATGTAAAAATTGATGGGTAAAGATAAGTTTAATGAACTCTCTTTAAAAAGCAACTTTGAAGCTTCAAAAGGAAATAAAAAATTGGAGCACCAAGTTTTATTTTTTCTTCCTAGGAAATGACATATTATGGCTTTTATTCCTGGATATTTTGTCATGTGGGAGACATGAACATGTATGCTATTAAAAAAATCAAATTTTATTAATTTTGTATTTCCATTTACGATTATGTCGTTCATCCCCACTAGTTGTGACTATTGACATTCTAGATGTTTACACCATCTATCAAAAAAATGTAAACAATGAATATATTAACTTTTGGTTAGTTTTTTACTTTGGCTAGTCCAATTTTGCTGATGAGAAAATGTCATAAGTCTTTCTCATCTTCATTGTCTCTGACGAAGTAGCAATGACAAATGTCCGCATGGGGCGGAGAAGAGACGCACATTGGAGGCTTGCGGTAACATGTTAGATGAGACGTGAGGAATATCTTCATATC
Source organism: Alopecurus myosuroides (assembly GCA_028641055.1). Classification (NCBI taxonomy): domain Eukaryota; kingdom Viridiplantae; phylum Streptophyta; class Magnoliopsida; order Poales; family Poaceae; genus Alopecurus; species Alopecurus myosuroides. Next base: position 310,352,687 of record CM054063.1, on the reverse strand, counting down.
TAATGGCTGCAGCTAGAGCAGGGGAAGGTGGCATGCTTTTATTTTTGGATATAGTCAAACCCACGCATACTTAGTCACTCGGATTCTATAGCAACCTTACATTGCGAGTCAAACCGTCGAAATATAATTTTTATAGTTGCAGCGGAGTCAATTCCACACAAAGACGGTTGCACGTATCTCCTTAATAATTTTCTCCTAATCGACAACTGGAAGTATAAATGTATAACTCAATCAACACAGCAACAACAAGTATAAACACTTGATTACTCCATAAGATATGCAGATCTCCGGCGGCTAAGTAAGTATATATCCACCCATATAATTAAGTGTACCTATGCAAATACGCAACACTTTTTAAATTGCGGATCAACCAGTACTGATACGCTGATGTCTCTACACCGCATTTTAATTCAATTAGTCACTAACAAAATGTAGAGATGGAATGGGCATAGGCAACGTGCGGTGGTTTTTGTTGATTCTGCTATGCCACCTACCGATCAGGTGCATGCATGATCGACAATATTCAGCTTGCCGGATACTACCAGCTACCAGGCAGGTTGTAATGAACTGTAGGTAGGTAGGCACCGGAAAAGGATTGCTTACATTATTTTTTGGGTGTATCTGCCGCATATACATGCACATGGACATGTATAGGTATATTCGCATAGCCAATTATGTTGTATGAAAATAAACAAGCGGGTCAACGCCTTCACGGATGGTTCTGTAGCAGACTTTTTTTTTTCAATAATATTTGTTGCGTGTTCTATGTTGGAGTGCACGTCTGCAAGTAATAGAAAATCCAGATAGCTTAGCTAGTAGTATTCGTGGAAGCAACAGCATTAGATCCACAGCTAGGTACTATACAATTGCCAGAGAAAACCGGCATGCTTTGGATAAGAGAAAGGAAATGGCATAGTCACACGAAAATGGAACTGCGCATGAAGACATGGTATTTGTACGAGTTGCATATATAAACGGCCCTAAACATATATGTCGCCACTTTCCTTGTGCACGGCTGCACTAGCATAGCTCTCGACAGTTCATGGCTACCAAAAGATACTCAATACCCAATTCGAATAGTAGGATAGTGGGATAAAAAATTATTCGAGAAAGTAAGGAGCCAGACCATACCCATAAAATATAACAGACTGAAAGGTTGTGCATGGTTTGTAACTTCATGTACTCACTCCTGACTCCTTGCCAAGTTGCCAATCATCTCTGATTAATGGAAAGTGTTTGGCGTCCCATGGAGGATATTCCCCAAAAATCCTTCGGATCCAGGAGCCGACACGTGTCCCCACAAAATGATCAAATCCCACTTTTGCTGTTGTGAGTAAAAAAATGTTCATTGAAATAAGAATTTTAGCCTATTGTAGCAATTCACAAAAATCTCTCCAAATCCCACTTTTGCTGCTGTGAGCAAAAAACGGTTCGATTGAAATAACAATTTTTTGCTATTGTAGCAAAACAATTTGTCCACGTAAAAAATAAAATAAACTGACTTTGTCGGAGACCTCGCCGGAGATATTATAGAAAACACTTTGCACTACTATAACTAATTTGAACAACCATTGTAGCAAAATAATTTGTTCTATTGTAGCAAAAAATAATGACATCGTTGAAGACACCGTCGGAGATATTATAGCAAAACATTTGCGCTACTATAGCAAATTTGGATAACAATGATAGCCAAAAAAATTACATTGCCGGAGACGACGCGGAAGATTCTCGCCGGAGACCTCGTCGCAAAAAAATTATATTACTATAGAAAATTGAAAACAAATTGTAGCGAACAAAAAAATTCTATTGTAGCATCATATGTTGCGGTGTGAGCTGAAAAACAAAAAAAAACTGATAAACGTGGGCCGCGCCTGCTAAAGGACATGCGGGCCTTCAGCGAGAAGGCCCGCTAAGCGATTTAGGGCCTGCCAGCGTGGGAGGCCCTGCCAGCTAGCAATCCGGAGGATGTCCTTCGGAGGAAACAAACCGTTTCCCTTAATTAATGCATACGACTTTGTAGGTCAAATGTTTGGAGTCATACGATATACCTTTCTTTTTTCCCTTAAGAAATAGCCTTTCTTCCTTTCACCAGTGATTATCACATAACTCTCACCAGAAATTATCTATCACATTTCTTCTTCTATTGAAAGCATTATTCTATTGTTGGGAATAAGGTTTAGCGAAATATCTGCAGTGATGATGATGCAAATTCCATAGATTTACTACAAAATTTGCCAAAAGAACATTAAAGATGAGAAAGAAAATGGTCAACAAAATTTAAAAGGTAAACCAATACAAGATCACAAAGAAAACTGACCGTTCAACGACAGATATTAGAAGACACAAAGATATCATTTACATGAAACCAACCGGCTTGTGTGACTCTATTTAAAACTTTTGGGGTTAGTCTATTTTGTAGATCGTTGGTCGCTTGCATTTTTTTATGAGAGCAAGGAGAAATTTCAGGGTGCAAAAATGAAACTAGACACTATTTTGAATAACATTTCATGTATGTTTAGATTTTGTGGCAGATCTTTGTTGGTCCTGACTTTTTCGGTTTGTTGTTTAGGCTTCAGACATACTTTGTTATCTAACCAATACGGCCGGATTGTTCATGGGCGAAACCCTACCAGCCGCCACCCCTCCCCAACCTCAAATCCTCGTCACCATCGGAGGAAAGCCGGCGGCCAAAGACTCTTCAGGTGGATGGCGGACGACCGGATCTCGTCTCCTCGTCCGTTCCCGCGGCACGGCAGGAGATTTTTGGCCTAGATCGCAGTGACGGTCGGAGACTGCCGGTTTGCTGCGCGGGCAGCCGGCCTTGGCCTGGCGGCCCTTCCTCTTGAGGCGAATGGGTCTACAAGGAAGGATCTGTTGTGGCTTGCGGCGGAGATGTGGTGACTGGCGCATGCGCTTTCTGCGTGGCAGCCGGCCGTCGGTCTAGTGGCAGCGATCTGGCCGCTTTCTGCTCATTGCGACGCCATCTGATGGCGCCACTGGAGTTTGGCGTTGGGATGGCAGCCTAGCTTCTTCGATGGTGGCTGCTTACGTGGTCATGTGGATGACGTGTTGGCTGGATCTTCATTCTGGTGATGGTATCCAACTCCGTATGTCACGGTCGGTGGCGGTATGGGATGTCCCTTGCTTTGGCTGCTATGTTTTAAGGCCGACGGCGGTACGGGATGCCCCCTCCAAAGAAAGACCAGGTTCGATTCAATGCAACTGCTGCTACACATGACGGGTTAGGGGGAGTTGTCAAGCAATGCCTGGCCAGCGGTAGCGATGTGACATCTCATCGGAGATGTCATGCTATGTCTGATCCTGACAAGTGATACGCACGACGCCTCCTATGCGGTGTCAAGTCATGCATATTGTTGTTCGTTCGAAGGTGGTGCGGCAGCGACTGAATGTGCGGCGGTATGGGACTTCAACGGCTTTCATTTTCTCTCCGGCAACATCTGGTCAGTGATGTATCGTTGGATGTACTGGTGGTGATGGTAGATGATTCAACTTGGAGGTTGCACAGTTCAGCGGAAACATTTTTGGCAATATTGACGCACGCTGCGGCGTTCCCGTTTTTTGTCGTTTTCTTTTGTTTTCTTTGCACCTGGGTGTTTTCTACTCCCTTGGCAACCCCACTGTATTTTTTCTTCTGTGTCTTTGTTGAGCCAAGTAAAGGCTCTAGTGGAAAGTTGAGACTATATTTCGGATTTCTGCGCAGGAAACAGATTTCTGCTGTTCACTGTTAAATTCGTATAAAATCCCAGAAAATTCAGAATTACCTGAGTTGTTTTGTGCGTAATCCTGGGCTATATACGCAACTTTTCTTAGTTGAACACTTTTTGATTTGAGCAACATAAGATTTTCGAAAAAAATCATCTTTACCTGCTGTCCTATTTTGACAGATTTCTGCCAATAATTGCATTTGCATCTTAATCTCTTTCTTTTGGAGTTATTTTGAGAAAAAGAGTTTTAAAAAAGTTGTGACAATAGCTAATGTGTTTTTGAGTGTTAGGCCTGTGATGTAACTGAGCCATGTGAATTTATTATTTCGATTGCACTAACGTTGCTAATGAAGATTGTGAGAAGTTTGGTGTGAAGGAAGTTTTCAATGGTCAAAAGAAGAGGATGATATGACGTGATCAAGAAGAGTGAAAAGCCTAACCTTAGGGATGCCCCGGTGGTACATCCCAGAAAATTCCAAGAAGACTCAAGCGTCTAAGATTGGGGATGCCCAAGGCATCCCCTTCTTCATCGACAAATTATCAGGTCACTTCTAGTGAAACTATATTTTTATTCGGTCACATCTTATGTGCTTTACTTCGAGCGTCTTTTATTTTTTATTTCAGTTTTTTATTTTTGCAATAATCTTGGTTGGACCCCAGCATTCTTTTATTGGAGAGGGACACGCTCCGCTTTTTCATAGGAATACTTTGTATTCTTAATCTTTGCCTGGCTGCTGCATTTATTTAGCTCATGTTTTGCATGCATATCTTATTAGAGCTATTAATTTTAGTAGTGTTATGTCAGTACTCTCATGTTTGCTTGTTGTATCATGAATAGTATTTTTGTTAAAACATGTTTTGTATGATGCTTGTTGGTAAAACAAACTGCTGCTTGAAGAAGAATTTATAATGATGCAAGTAGAAGTTTGTATAGACTGTGGCTAGAACTTTTTCATTCCATGCTAGATGTTATTTTAGTTTTAAAGCCTTGTGGTTTTTGAGTAGCATGAATAGCCTCAAATAGCTGAGAGTGTTTAATGTGCCATTGAAAGATTCATGAGTTGTTCTTGTCATAGTAAAGCATAAATTTATGGTATTCTCTTTTGAATGTTTTATTTGGTTAACTTGGTGCATGCTCACACCATGTTTATGACTATAAACCAGTCACTAATATACTCTACAATCATTTATTTTTTGAACATGTGATACCGCTTATGCTTTAAGTAATGATGTTTATGTCGCTATGCATGATTATGGATCTTATGATCTCTTGATTTGTCGCTCCTAGTCTTTTGCTAGCCTCCACCTGTACTAAGTATGAGCTCTACTCGTGCATCCAACTCCCTAAAACCAAAGTTTTCCCATTGTGTCCACCATACCTACCTACATGTGGTATTTAACTGCCACTCCAAGTAAATTGCTCATGTGTTACCTTTAAAACGTTCAAAATTACTCTTGTTTTGTGTTCTTGTTTTTTCTCATGAGGACGTAAATAGAGAATCTTTATCTCACTTGTTGATTGGATTTCACGCCCTGGACTAGTGGCTTCATCCGCTTATCCAAATGATAGAAGAGATGGCAGCAGGGTGTCCAGCCCCAAATTAATACATACAAATTCTTTTCACTATTTTTGCCCCTGATTTATCAGTCAAAACTTAATTGTGTAAACAAAAGAGAAAGAGGGATGACCTTCTATACCAGTTGCGTCCTTCACCATGGGAGCCTCTCTTGTGAATCCAGTTGACTTGTGACGTACTGTATTTTCTGTTTACTATTCGTTGACATTAGCATACATCTCCCAAAATATAGACATTCCTCCACTATTTTTTCCCCTGATGTGCTATTGTTTGTTCTCAAGTTATTTGTTCTAGTATTCCTCATGTACTTTGAAGGTGTCATGGTATTTATGTTTTGCCCCACTCTTAAGGACTAGCGAAATACCACTTTACCATGCATTCTCTATACTTGAAACAAACATATATCTTTCTTCGCATTGTTATTCATGATCTTTTATTTGAGATACTCCTCATGATGCAAAGTGATTGCTATGCTTTATTATTAAAGTTCTATTTATCATGTTTGTGTTTAAAGTTCTATGATCTCAGCTTACATATGCTTTTACATTTTTATGATCAAGTTTAAGTTTATGTTAGTAGCATGTCACCTTAGAAATTATTTTGTTTTATCGTTTACCTACTCGAGGACTAGTAGGAACTAAGCTTGGGGATGCTTGATATGTCTCCAACGTATCTATAATTTCTGATGCTCCATGATAATATTATGTCAATTGCTACATGTTTTCTCTTTCTTCTTTATAGTAGTTTTACACGTTTTCTAGGACTAACCTATTAACAAGATACCAAGTGTCAGTTCCCTGTTTTCTGTTGTTTTTTTATTTCAGAAAAGTTGTTCTAGAAATATTCTTGGAATTGGACCCCACAAATCCCGATGTTCCTATTTTCACCGGAAGCATCCAGAAGACCGAAGAGGAGTCGAAGACGGTCACCAGGGGGCCCACACCATGGGGTGGCGCCCCTCCCCCTTGGCCACGCCAGGGGGTGGTGTGGGGCCTCCAGAGCTCCACCGCCTTTGCCCTTTCTCCTATTTATCCCCCCCCCGGATGGAAAACGCTAAACACCTGATCAAATATCTCCGAAAAGTTCTGCAGCCGTCGTCGTCATCAACCCTAGATCAAGGGGTTCTGAAGCTGTCTCGCGGCACCCTGCCGGAGAGGAGATCATCACCGGAGGCCTCTTCATCACCATGCCTTCCTCCGGAGTGATGCGTGAGTAGTTTATCCTTGGACTACAGGTCCATAGCAGTAACTAGATGATTGTCTTCTCCTCCTATGCCTCCATGTTTAGATCTTGTGAGCTGCCTAACATGATCGAGATTGTTTTTGTGTAATTCTGTGTGTTGTGTTTGTTGGGATCCGATGAATATTGAACTTATGCCAAGTTGATTATAGTCTTTATTGCATATGTTATTCGTGATCTTGCATGCTTTCCGTTGCTAGTGTTTGCTCTAGCCAAGTAGTTGCTAGTGACTCCAAGAGGGAGTATTTATGCTCGATAGTGGGTTCATGCCTCCTTTTCGCCTATGCTCGAGTGACATAAGAGTATGTGATGTTGCCACTAGGGAGAAAACATCGGTGTGAGTGCTCGCGTGTACAATCATTGCTTACATTACACACATTGCTTAATGCGATTATCTGTTGCTTGCAACTTAATACCTAAGGGTGCTCGGATGATAACCTAAGGGTGGATTATTAGTCATAGATGCAGTTGGATTATGGTCTATGTATATTACTGTAATTCCTGCACTAAATAACATAGTAGTCATCATGTCATGAATATGCACTATGGTGCAACCTTTATTTGTCAATTTCCTAGATGTAATTTGTTCATCCATCTTGCTATCTTTTATGGAGAGACACCACTAGTGAACCTATGAACCTCGGTCCATTTTCCTACACTGTTAACCAAACCTCTACAATTTTCTGCGTTTCTTTACTTACTGCAAGCATACACCATTTTCCACATTGTACGTCTAATCTATGTTTTCAGCAAGACCGGTGAGATTGACAACCTCACTGTACCGTTGGGACAAAGTATTTTGGTTGTATTGTGTGCAGGTTCCACGTTGTTGCTGACACCGGTGAGGCGCCATCACCATCGTCAGTGGCATCAACCTTCCATAGACCCTTTTTCTCCTACTGGATTGATAACATTGGTTCTTAACTGAGGGAAATTCTTACCGCTACACTCATCACATCCTTCTCTTGGGGTTCGAACCATGCACCATCGAGGCGTAGAATAACTCGATAAGGGAGTACCACGGGCATTGGTCTCTTGCGACGGACTCGGCGATGCACCAGGAGCTGGATGAAACAGTGTGATCGTGCGACTTGGCGAGCCATCAGCACGGCCAAAGGGAGTAGCCCCAGAGTGTCTCGATCCCTACTTGCATTTTTTAGCAGAAGTTGGCAACTTGGAAGGCACATGACAACGGGAACAACTGGTTTGGCATATAACTTACCAGTGTACTCACGTAGACTGCGCGAGTGAAGTCCTCCTTCGATGGAAACGGTGGCGGTAGGTCAGGCTTAGGTGGTCGTGCAATTGGTAATGGAACCCGCTCTCCAGTTGCATAATACCTCTCGTCCGCCTACAAGATATTTTTGATGTTAGGCTTTGCAGAAATAAAGGTTCAAAGTAGGAGGAATAGCACTTGTCATTATTTGCAGAAATAAAATGGTGAAACTTACAGCAACACGCAGTTCTTCCCAAGCGTCATAGGCCCTTCTCTTCTGCGCCCACTCCTGATACTCAATGCCGTATTCCGCCATAACTGCATCGTAGGCCTCGCCTAAAGAAGACTACAATTTCAAGAAAAATGAATCTCCATGTAAGTTGAATCTCGTCAACTTAGCCACTCAGTAAAAAATGTCGAAAAGAGGATGAAATTGAGAAAAACTTACTTTGGCGCGAGCTCGGGAAGTCTGTCGACGAGTAGGGACAGCGGGGCCGTCGGCGGTGAGGGTGGCCTTGATACGCGTGAGGCTCAACTCGGGAGTACGTGGGATCACCTGATCAAGGCAGCAAAAACGGCCATGCTCCCTGTCGTGCCCGCCCACAACCAAAGCCCTCAGGTCGGTCTCCAGCTGAATAGGGTTATCCACCCACGGATGAAAACCACGGAACGCCGCGGAGTACCGATCTAAGTCCTCCCTCGCGCTGCCGAAGTACTTTGGAAGCGAGGGCTGAGGCTTGGATGGATCGGGCCTCTTGATCCCCATCTTCTCCCATGCTTCCCTGTTCATAAGAGGGGAATTCCCCGTGATGGACTCCTGCATCGCCAAAGTAATGTTATGCAGACCAGATAGAAACATGACGGGAATAAATGTATGTTGTTCGATGTATGTACATACCATCTTTTTCTTCAAGCAAGCATGGTTGCGGGCTCCTGCATAGTGTGTCCTCTCGTGGTCGCGGTTTGCCTTCTTCCGCTCACTTCTGACTTTGAACTCCTCATTCTGCCCGAGCCATATTGCCACCATCGCCCACTAGGACATAACCTGGAAAATTCAAGACGCGTTTTGAAGAACATATAATACAATTGCAGTTTAGCAACAACATATGATACCATTGATAATTTTTTACTTACCGCGATGTAATCTTCCATGCAATGCCGGCGGGGTCGAGAGCGTGGCGTGGCGGCTCCAGACAATGCCGGCAGGGTCGAGAGCGTGGCGTGGCGGTGTAGGTGGTCCACGGCGTGGCGGCTCCAATCTCATGTAACAAATAGCAACAAATAAATTAACAACACTAACTAAATTACCATCCCTAATCTAACCTAGTACTATCAACTAAAATAATTCTAACTCTAATACTAACCTAGTACTATCAACTAAAATAATTCTAACCGTAACACTAACCTAGTAGTAGCAACTAAATTAACTTCAAACTAACAACAATTAAATATAGCTACTAAAATTTGTCTAACCTAAAATTTTCCTAAACTAAAATTTGTCTATCCTAAGATTTTCTAACTAATCTAACTAACATAACTAGCAGTAACTAATTTAACTAACATAACTACTAGTAACTAACTTAACTAAAATAACTACCAGTAACTAATTTAACTAACAAATCTATAAAAAAAACATCACCTTACCCTCACTGTCTCTCTCCCCGAGAGGGAGCTCACTCCCGAGCATCTCGATGGGGAGGGCGCGGGCACGGGGAGGGCAGGAGCGCGTGCAGGCGCCGCGATCACTTGCCGACTTTGCCGCCGCCTGCCGGGGGGGGGGGGGCATTAGAGGCCTCCCGCCGCTCCCTCGTCGAGGACGAGGTCAAGCGGTGGGAGGCGGTCCTGGCCGCCGCTGCCGCCGACGCCCACGCCATGCCGCCGCCCCCGCCCCCTTCGGTGCCTGCCCCTTGGTGGCAGGTAATGAACGCCGAGCTGGAGGCGTCCGAGGACCAGCCGCCGCCACAGCCGCTGCCCCCCGGCCTGGAGTACAGCATGTCCTGGGCCTGAACCGGCGGCGTTTGGTCGCCGGAGGAGCTGCCGCCGCCGCCACCGCAGCCGGAGGAGCTGTCCCCGCCGCCGCCGCACGCGCCCCCGATGCCTCCGCAGCCACCGGCGGGCCCGCCCCAGCCGCCTGCCCACCTGTGGCAGCCACCCCCTACCACTGCATCTCCTCCGACGAGGAGGAGTAGGCCGGCGCCGGTGCGCCCCCCCCTAGGCTAAGCTACACCCCCCCCCCAAGAAACGGCCGGCCGCCTGTGGCCGCGCCGCCGCCGCCCCCTATAATGTAAGCACGGCCGGCCGCCTGTGGCCGCGCCGCCCCCCTATATGTAAGCAAGGCCCCTCGGCCTTTTTTAATATATGTTTGTCTCCCCTAGTCTAACGTGTCCCTAGCCCAACCCCGTCGGCGGTCCGCCGGCGGGATCTTTCTACTCGTTCCCGCCGCCGGCAGGGCTTCGCCAAGCCATGTCCGTTGTCCTGGGTGTTCGCTCGGCCTCGAGAGAGGGCCGAGATATTTATACACCTGGGCCTCTAGTCCCGGCTCGTGCCACCAACCGGGACTAGAGCCCCTTTGGTCCCGGTTGGTACCACGGGCCGGGACCAAAAACTAATTTCGAATTTCGGTGGTACCCTGCGCGCCCAAAAATTTTTAGCGCCAAAATTTGAAAATGGTTAAGTTTGCACATTAACAACTTCTATATACTTTCGAATTTGACAAAAATTCCAACATGAAAAATGCTAGAATTTGCATAACTAATTTAAATCCATTTTTCGTTTAACTAAATAATTATTCTAACTATTGAAACTATTAATTATTTTACCATTTGTATATAATTTGAATATAAAAATGTTACAATTTTTGTTTTTTCTCGTGATCTTCCGAGTTAGTTCAGAGCATACAAGGCATCCCGGGTGATTTATATAAAGTTCGACAAAACGAGTTGTACCTTATTGACACGGTGAATTTGAGATCTTCGTCTACAACAGAAAAACCATAGTTTTCCTTCGAAGGTTTACTCTGCGCATCCACAAGTATTTTCCCTTTATCCCGACCCCCGCTTGAAAACATAGTAACTTCCGTGTACGCGGCAAGCCGCAGCGGGAGCAACAGACTTAAAGCAGAGACGGGCGGTCGGGCGGGGGAGACCGCGCCGTTGCTGTCGCGCTTTCCTCTCCTCTGCTCGTCCGCCGTCGCCGTCGCGCTCCCCTCCGCCTTCAACATTTGGGATCTTTGTTGTTCAGTTAGACGTTTCTCCTCCAAAAATTTATCATATCTGTTAAAGAAGTACCAAAGCTCTATTTCTGTTTTAAGGATATCTGTCAGGATGGTATCCCTGCTATCACTTCGAAGTGTGCCTGCAATATCTGCGCAGAATATATGACACCCATAAGGCAAAGCCCATCTTTCTCTATCCTCATACAATCTACTTAGCCACTCGTTATCCTTCAGATTGTACTTCGCCAAGACCTACTAAAATCATGAGCGAAAGTTTCCGAACAGTGGAATATATCCCTTAATACTTTCGTTGCATTTTGATATATATCCGAGCGGTGGACAGTCCCTGGCCAAGCAGAAGCAACTGCATCCCATATCGATGTAAAGCAGTCAGTCAAAACTGTTTTGGGCTGTTTATGGTGGTTAACTCCAATGAATAACAATACAGGCCTGCCATAATCACTTGTTCTATACCGTGTGTCAACACATACTACATCTCCAAAGTAGTTATAATCCTGCAATATCTGTCAGGATGGTATCCGTACTATCAATTCGAAGTGTTCTTGCAATATCTGCCTACAGTTATCTCATACTCGGATATGGGTCATAGTTGTCAGCTTTTTACCGGTCAATACAAAATACTGATCAAACAGAACTATATGATCATGTATTCCACGCTTATTATTACACATCACCAACAGACGGAGGAGAGAGAAACAGAAAAGTGGGTGGGTGTGCCGCTGGTTGGAATAATAATGAAGTCAGGCTGGTCATAGTTGTCAAGCACTCAATGCTTGCCAGCTTTTGACCGATCAATACAAATTATTGGTCAAACTTGCACCTACTCCATTCATAATTACAGAATATGTATAAATATCATTTTGGCTAACAAAATCTCGTTCATACTACGTTATAAGAACTATGATCATGTATTCCACGTTTATTATTACACATCACCAACAACATCCCTATCTAGTATTCTGAATTTTCTTCGTGTCCCTTGCTTATGATCGCTTCGGCCGTAACCATGGAGCATCTTCATTATTTAACGGGATGATGGGGTCATCTTTCACTGTGAAGGGTGGAATTTCAACAAACTTATTATAATCTTCTGACATGTCTGTCGTGTCCTCGATTCCCACGATGTTTCTTTTCCCTGAGAGAACTATGTGACGCTTCGGCTTATCATATGATGAATTTGTTTCCTTATTTTTTTCTTTTCTTCGGTCTGGAAGACATGTTCTTCACATAGAAGACCTGAGCCACATCATTGGCTAGGACGAATGGTTCGTCATTGTAACCAATATTGTTGAGATCCACTGTTGTCATTCCATAAAGCGGGTCTACCTTTACCCCTTCCCCATTCAGGTTGACCCATTTGCACTTGAACAAAGTGACCTTAAAAGAAGGTCCATAGTCAAGTTCCCATATCTCCTCTATGTAACCATAGTATGTGTCATTTTTTCCATTCTCGTTTGTTGTATCAAAGCGGACACCACTGTTTTGGTTGGTGCTCTTGTTATCTTGGGAGCTCGTGTAAAATGTATTCTCATTTATCTCGTAACCTTGAAAACTCCCAATAGTCGAAGATGGTGACCCTGCCAACATGTACAGCTGATCTTCAACAGTGGTGTCATTTATAAGATGTGTTTGCAACCAACTTCCGAAAGTCTCCATGTGTTCGCGTTTAATCCATGAGTCATCCTTCCCCGGGTTTGCAGACCGTACAATATTCTTGTGTTCCTCGAGATACGTAGCCATGAACATAGAATTTTGTAGAGCTGTGTAGTGTGCTTTGGTCAAAGAATGCCCGTCCCTAGGTATCATTGTTTTCTTTCCCAGCGTTCCTTTTCCCCTCAGTCTCCCCTCATGCCGCGATTCAGGAACACCAATTGTCTTAAGGTCAGGAATAAAGTCAACACAGAACCCAATGACCTCCTCTGTTCCATAGCCCTTCGAGATGCTTCCTTCTGGCCTAGCACGGTTATGAACATATTTCTTCAAGACTCCCATGAACCTCTCAAAGGAGAACATATTGTGTAGAAATACCGGACCAAGAATATGAATCTCTTCACATAGGTGAACCAGGAGATGAGTCATAATGTTGAAGAAGGATGGTGGGAACACCAACTCAAAACTAACAAGACACTGAACCACATCCCTCTGTAATCTTGTCAGACTTTCTGGATCGATTACCTTCTGAGATATTGCGTTCATGAATGCACATAGCTTCACAATGGGTACTCGAACATTTTCCGGTAGAAGCCCCCTCAATGCAATTGGAAGCAACTGCGTCATAATCACGTGGCAGTCATGAGACTTCAGGTTTTGGAATTTTTTCTCTGCCATGTTTATTATCCCCTTTATATTCGACGAGAAGCCAGACGGAACCTTGATACTGTAAAGGACTTCAAAGAATATTTCCTTCTCTGCTTTAGTAAGAGCGTAGCTGCTTAAGTAATGACGCCTATCTGTGTGCTTGTTGCTTGGGTCTTTCATACGTTGCTGATCCTCCCGTGCTTCTGGCGTATCTTTGGACTTCCCATACACGCCCAGGAAGCATAGCAGATTGACACAAAGATTCTTTGTCACGTGCATCACGTCGATCGAAGACCGGACCTCTAAAACTTTCCAATAGGGTAGCTCCCAAAATATAGATTTCTTCTTCCACATGGGTGCGCGCTTATCAGGGCCGTACGGAACTAGTTGGCTGCCAGCAGCCTTACCAAAGATTACTTCTAGGTCCTTGACCATATCGAATATATCATTATCACTACGCAGCTCAGGCTTCTTCCGGTTATCTGCCTCACCTCTGAAATGCTTCCCTCCTTTCTTTCTTACGGGATGCTTGATCGGAAGAAATCTACGATGCCCCAGGTATACAACCTTTTTACATTTATCCAAAAAAACACTGTCAGTATTATCTAAACAGTGTGTGCATGCATTGTATCCCTTGTTTGTATGTCCGGAAATGTTACTAAGAGCAGGCCAATCATTGATGGTTACGAAAAGCAACGCCCGTAGGTCAAACGGCTTTTGTTCGTTCTGATCCCACACACGTACACCTGGTTTGCCCCACAATTGTAAGAGTTCTTCCACTAATGTCCTTAGATACACATCAATGTCGTTGCCAGGCTGCCTCTGCCCTTGGATGAGAACTGGCATCATAATGAACTTGCGCTTCATGCACAACCAAGGAGAAAGGTTGTACATACATAGAGTTACAGGCCAAGTGCTATGACTGGAGCTCTGCTCCCCAAAAGGATTAAAGCCATCTGTACTTAGACCAAACCATAAGTTTCTCGCCTCTCCTGCAAAGTCTGGGAAGTCTCTCTCGATCTTTCTCCACTGCGATCCATCGGCGGGGTGCCTTAACTTTCCGTCTTTCTTACGGTCTTCTTTGTGCCATCGCAACAACCTAGCATGCTCTTTGTTTCTAAACATACGTTTCAGCCGTGGTGTTATAGGAGCATACCACATCACCTTAGCAGGAACCCTCTTACGCGGGGGCTCGCCATCAACATCACCAGGGTCATCTGCTCTGATCTTATACCGAAGTGCAGTGCATATCGGACATTCATCCAAATTCTCGTACTTCTCACCGCGGAAGAGGATGCAGTCATTAATGCATGCATGTATCTTCTGCACATCTAATCCTAGAGGACAGAGAGCTTTCTTTGCTTCGTACGTACTCTCAGGCAATTCGTTATCCTTTGGAAGTTTTGGCTTCATTAGTTGAAGTAAACTCTCAAATGCCTTGTCAGTCACACCGTTCTGTGCCTTCCATTTCAGCAACTCCAGTGTGGTACCGAGCTTTGTGCTACCATCTTCGCAATTTGGGTACAACAATTTTTTGTGATCCTGTAACATGTTGTACAGCTTCAACCTCTCCAATTTGTTTTCACAGTCTTCCCTTGCATCAGCAATAACTCGGCCAAGATCATCATCGGGCTCTTCTGATGCCTGTTCTTGATCACCTCCTTCTTCTCCATTCTCTTCCATTGCAGTATCGTCGTATTCAGGGAACAAAGGATCTTCTTCTTCTTCTTCATCGTCTTCCATCACAACCCCTCTTTCTCCATGCTTCGTCCAGCAATTATAGCTGGGCATGAAACATCTCCGAAGTAGATGGCCGTGAATGATTCTTTCGGAAGAGTGCTCTCTGACGTTCCGACAATCAACACATGGGCAACACATGAAGCCATTATCTTTGTTCGCCTGAGCTACAGCAAGAAATGCATTCAGGCCTGCCATATACTCGGAAGTGCGTCGGTCACCATACATCCAACGCTGCCGTGCATCCAGCTGCATCGTATAATTAAGTTTATCAAAATACATTACAATAACATATTAATACGACAAATACTACTTTTTTATGTATCAGTTACAAATGAAAAAGATAAGTTTGTTAACCTCGGTGGAAGATACCATTTTCAGTGAGCTTATGTGCGGCTCGGGAATTTCGTCGAACACCTCGTGTGCATAGTAAAATAAAACACACTAACACCACACTCTCTCACACCTCCAAGCAAAAAAAAAGATGGAAGGGGGGAGGGGCTGGGGCAGTATATATAGGGGAAGTGGGGCATTGGTCCCAGTTCGTGGACTGAACCGGGACAAATGTTCATGCGCGTGCCACGTGGCATGTTGCTAGGCATTGGTCCCGGTCCGTGGCACGAGCCGGGACCGATATGTCCCCCACGAACCGGGACCAATGCCCCCGGGCGATTCCTGTTGCCCCGGGCGCACGAACCGGGACCAAAGCATGGCATTTGTCCCGGAATCGGTTGCAACCGGGACAGCTGCCCCTGGCCCCCTGGACGAGAGGGGTTGTTTCCACTAGTGCTTCACCGTCGGCGCACGTGGGGGCCGTCGGCGTTAGTCGGCTCTCCCGTAGTGACACCGTAGGGAAAAGAAAGAGGAAGACGATAGAAGTGGTTTTGGTAGCTACACCAATTTATATTCTTGTTTGGATTGCGCACATGTAGTATTTGCTCCACACTTGAGTTGCATGTCTCTATGTGCGGTCTTTAATTTGATCCCCAAGCATTGTTTTTAGACTTTGGAATTGTAATAAACACATGTGCCAAGTGTGTATATGCATCAAGATGCAAGGACGGAGTAATTAAACCTATCATTTTCTATTAAAAAAATACACTGGTTTAGGTTAGCCGTCTTCATAGGTTGAAGGGTTCTACTGTATATTATATATATATAAGGGCACACACGCATGGTTCAGGGAGACGTCTTGTGTAGGTCGAAGGTTACTACTAGCATATATAAGGGCATGCTCTGTTCACGATTAGTCGTCTTTTAAAGGTTGAATATATAATTTCAAGAAAAAAAAAGGTTGAATATATAGGGCACACATGCACGCACTGGAGCCGACCCGAGCGGTAGCAATCGCATCCACACGACTGGCAACGGTTATAGGGATCGATGAATCACCGCAACCTCCTCCCTGATCACCATCCCACACAAGCTTGTTCTGTTTTCTAGAAGCACAAATGGTGCACAAACAAAAACAAAATCAACTTGCACTGGCACACCTTTGGAAAACCCTTCATGTGTATACGAGAGAGAGAGAGAGAGAGACATGAGATTAGGAAGCAGCGGGAATGAAGGAACGCCACCGCCCATCTTTGTGCCTTGATTTGATCCTAACTACCCACGTATTTCATTAATTCCAAGCAAGATCTACAAAATTATGGAAAAGAGAGAAGCCATGCGACGGAGGTTGTTGTCTAGTGTCAACACAACGTAGTAGTCATCTACCAGTGTCATCGAGCGATACTGTTGATGAGCCACATGAGCGGCTATCACTACGGTGTGTGCCGCATGGATGTGTACTGACTGGCTACTGGGCCTCGATCCATGGAGACTGGGTGTGTGGTACTGTCGTACTGACTGGCTACTGGGCCTTGCAACAACGACTTCTTCCCGGCAACCAGTGATGAAAGCACGACGTGTCTTCAATTTGACGGTGCTCTTTGGATCACTAGTTCGAAAGTTCAAATCCTAGGTCAGCCCAATTCACTGGTTCTACATCTCAACAACGATATCTTTGTTGAAGACTTTTCAAAAAGTTTTGTTTTTTTTGGACACTAGCATGGTGGCCCTTGCAAATGTGAGGGCATTTCTTTAGTGTATTGAATATGGTTAATAGATCAAATCTATATTTTTATCTGATGATGTATAGATCATTATGTGAGATGGAAATAGTTCAAAAGCTCTGTATTTGCAAATAAGCGTACATTCACAATATTGTACCACGATATGCCTCTCACTATTTAATCCAAGATTATGATGTCAGACGTGAAATTTCTTATAAATATTGTGCAAGACAAAATAACCTATTCGATGATGTCTATTTCTTTTTATCCATTCGCCTAAATTGAGAACACCTGTCTATATGCCGCCCATGGATATTAAATCTCTTTTTTATTGTGACATGTACCACAAAAGTGGTTATACATTTTTTATGTATATTACAACATTGCTCTATATTATATGTTCTAACTAATGAAACAAAATTTGAATATGTGAATATATATTTCAAATTGTTCATAAAAATTTGAACAACCCATATATTATTGCAATAAATTAAAATAAATTATTCCAATATTTATTATGGTCTATCATAGCAGGATATTAATATTAAAAATTTACATGAATTTTGATTAACTTTGATTGAGAAACGCATGCCCAATTTTTTATTGAACTACCAAAATTGATTGTCTTGTGACCATGTATGTAATTGACTCCTCATACTCCATGCACCATGTAGGGCTCCCTTGCCATAATAACATCGTCCTTTAACTTTATTTGCCGCAAACACGGAATAATTTATACTTATGACCTAAATAAGAAAAAGTGTCAAGCTTATTGTAAGCATAAAAGTTGCATAGATATACAAATATATGTGGCTTTGGGAATGTAAGAACCCCTTCAATTCAAATAGGCTAAGTGAGTGTGTAAAATGTTATATTAAAGCTTTCTGGTAGTATTATGGAATAATACGATTTATTTTTGGTAACTATGCATGAGGTGATAGTTCTGGGTAAATATAAATAGGTCTCGGGATCAACCATTACAAAACATGTAAGCGTTTGGATTCAAAGGGGATTGAGCGGGATAGTGCGAAGCAATACAATATTAATTTTCTGTAAAAGAATTAAACAATTTATGATTTTACAGATTTCACTGCGAAGAGCAATACAGAGTGAGAATTTGGAAAATCCATTCAAACTTCATTGCACTTCATTGCGGAGTTTGTCGTGAGCATACATACAAAAAAACGATTTGCCGTCAGATTCTTGCATTTTGCCATGTACCCTAGCCATACGAAAAACCGTATGTTTTCTGTGTTGATTCATGAGAGAGCAACATTAAGTTACTTAGTATTGCTTTGGAGAACCATTATATGCTATGAACAAACAAAAAATAAGTAGCTTTCAATAAGCGGATTGACATTTGAAAATTTTCTAATTTTCCTTCCGTGTTATAAATAAGTTCTATCTATGAAAGAACCGATAGAGACTGGTGAAAATAAAAGAAACACGAAAATAACTAAATGTAAACTATCAAGTCTTTGATGAAACTATCCTCGTCAGTTTACTTTTGATGCTCCTGGTATTACAGATAAACGGGAAAATTCTACAAAAAGTTATGAAATACATGCATTCAAAAAATTCGTAAAAGCAATGATGAAAAATGTCTAGAGCAATGCACTGCGAGCTATCCCAGGCACGTGCGAAACAGTATATTGTGTAAATATTTTTCCAATATAGCGGCAGGACAAAACATATTGTAATTTGTCTTGCCAATCCAAGTGCCCAACTATCTCCTCGGCTGAGTCCTTTAAGAGATATGGAAAACTTAATAAGCACATTTCATATGGCACTATGTCTAGTTAATGTCATCTGTTCTCTTTTAATCAAAACAGGCTATTTGAAAGAAAGGATTTAGATGTGAATGCCATTGTATATTTCATGTCCAATTTGTAAAGGACTGGGCGCTCTGTAGTTACACTTCTCATGTTCTGATTCTCCACCAAGTGTTCTCAGAAGATTGAAGACACAATCTTCTTTGAATCCTTTGAAAACATCTTGACATGTGATGCGCTCTAGCGGGGGGACTACACCTAACAAAGAGCCCTGAATCGTGAAGGTAGCAGTAGGATGTGCAGTTGTGATTTTTCGGGGATGCGAGGATGGTGAGAGGACATATCCAAGGAGTCCGCCATAGTTTAAGATTAATCTTCCATTGGACACGTTCTGCGCTTCATTAACCATCGTAACTGGTTACTTAAAAGTTACGGTGTGATGAATTATTTTCATCTGAAGAGGATTTAGATTGTAACGTGATCGAACATGAGATGTAGAAGATGCAAGGTTGCATGGGATGCCAGGGTTGGATCTTCTCTTTTTTCGATAATCGCAACATCGGAGGGCCTGGATGATGTGGCCATGGTAGCCAAGAACATGGTTATGGATTGCTCGACAATGCACTTATGATAGTGGTGTGCATCGGCAGATGTTGTGCTCATTGACAAAATATTGCAGAATTTTAGCCCTATCCATGGCCATTTGACGTGCACTCATGACACATCACCATATTTGAGTGACTTTCAGTTTGAGTTGATTTTGTCTCTCCAACTCAACTGAAAAAAAAACAATGAACAAACAACATCGTGATTTGACCGTTTGCTACTAAATTGCCGCAAAAGCTCCATGCCAGGAGTTAATTACTTTCTATCCAGGAGAGTGGAGAGAAGGACATCGCTCAGCTTGGCAGCTTGCTGTAAAGAGGCACAAACGGGTATTCTCAACGGTGCCGGACAAATTGCTCTTGTTCTTCAAGTTCGAGTTGCAGAGAGCTCCATTGGGGCGACACTGCTGTCTACGGCCAGCCAGCCGGTCGTCTTGCAGTGTGTCCGCGCTGGGCACGTGCTGGATTTTTGGCGATGGATCTTGATGTCTGCTAGATCGCTGGCAACAAAACGACAGGGCCAGTTAAGGAAACCGGTCGCCGAGCCACGCACGTACACACGTGCGACGGAATCGCGGGTGGGTGTGGCCTAGATTACCTACATGCGCGACGGAATTGCCGGCAGCCCGGCCGTCGGACTGGGTACACACACATGTAGCATGGGAAAGATTTGTTTAGACATGTGAGAGAATTATTGATTAGGTTTAGGCGGATGAGAGAATTTTCAACTACGTACAGAGAAGGACATGTAAAAGAATTCTGGAGGTCACGTATCCATATGTACATACCCTTTCTAACGCAATTGATTTACGAAATGGAGTATAATTTAATCTTGGCCGCTAATTTTAAATCTAACTACCAAAAATAATTAGGGTGATGTGGCTTAACGTGGTGGCTCGGTTAGACACCCGTATATTGCTTTTACATATATATATATACAGTAATAGATAGATAGATAGATAAAGTGTTCACTGAATCTCGGGAGCGAGAAATCCCAACTCCACAACCGTTTGTACAACTGCTTATGCCAATAGTATCAGAAGGGTCTGGTCGCTCATGGCCCGTAATTAATTACTCCCTTGGTTCTATATTAGATGACTCTCAACAAGATGTATCTAGTACTAAAACATGTCTAGATACATTTATATGAGAGTCATCTAATATGGAACAGAGGGAGTAGCACCGATGGAACCGGATAAGTACTGTACGTATGCAGCACTTGTTAGACCAACTGGAAGTGAGCAGATGAGGAAAAATAAGAAACAACTCCAAGGCACGTACGGAGTACAACAACCACAACAAACACCGGGTAACAACAAACACGGCCGCAATAAGATGAGGTGATGCTCAACTGCTTCGAGCATTGTTGGCACAGGGAATCCTTGTGTCGCCATCATCACACTTGCACGCTGGTTGGCTGTTGAATTGTGACCTCCATTAATCTTTGAAACCCCACCACAATACGATGCACAAGGATTTTGAATATTCAAATCGGCTCCGAGAGCTTATGCTCCTCGGTGAAAAATATGGTTCTCCCGTGTTGTCAATTTTATTTTATGAAGAAAATAGAGTCATTTTCTTTGTTTACAGGTAAAATACATCTTCGAAAAAACAACTACGATGCTCAGAAAGAAAACACTTTTTTGGAACACTCTATTTTATTTTATTTTTTTCCAAGGAAGACATATTAGGTCTTTTATTCATGGAATTATGTAGGCACACACGAGACATGAGCATGTGTATGCCATAAAAATAATAACCTTTTATGAATTTTGTAAATAATTTTTACGATTTTGTTGTTCCTGCTGGGAGCATATGCTCCTAGCTAGGGTAAAAATGTTGTTCCCACTAGTTTTGAATATTTACACTCTCGCTCTTTACACAATCAATTTCGGTAACCAAACTATAGATATATTAGCTTCTAGTAGTAATTTTTTTTCTTAATTTTGCTAGTTTGATTTTAGTTGAGAAAATAGCACCTTCCTTTCTCATCTTCGTCATCCCTGACGAACTAGGGACAACACATGTCCACATTGGACAGAGAAGAGATATAATGTACGTGTATGGGGGGCTAACATTAAGACTGAGAGGTGAGGAATATATTCATGTGAAAGTAGCAGCTTCAAGGGTAGCGGAAAATTGCATTTTTCCTGTATTATTTGATGATCAAGAGTAGACGACACATAAATAGCCACCTGGAAACAACATATATACATTGTGATTTGGACTGCTGGAATATAAATTCTTGTTAGAGCGAAGTTGATTCCACACAATGACGGTTGCATGTACGTATCTCCTTTATATTTTTTCTCCTAACCAACACATGAAGTATAAATGTACCACTCAATCGACATGACCACAAGTATGAACACTTGATTATTCCACAAGACGTGTCTGTTTCCGACGGCTAAGTATATATCCGCTCATATAATTGAGTGTACCTATAGAAGTACGCACCACTTTCTTAATTAAGGATCAACTACTACTGATACGGTGACGTTGCCACGCCTTATTTTAATCAAATTAATCTCTAGAAAATGTAGAGATGGAAAGGGCATATATATAGGCAACGTGGTACTTAATTTGTGTTGCTTCTGCCATGCTACCTACCTGGCATGTAATAAACGGTAGGTAGGCACAAGAAAAGGACCGTGTACAATAACTATCTTTTCTCCAGTATCTCCTGCATCTGCATGCACATAGAGATGTAGGAGTACATTCGTATAGCCCTTTGTGCTGTTTGGGAAAAAAATGAATAAGAGGGTCAACGCCTTCATAGAGCCTTCTGTAGCAGACGTGTTTTCTTATAATTTTTGTTGCGTGTTCTATGTTGGAGTGCACGTCTGCAAGTAATAGAATAGCCAGATAGCTTAGCTAGCAGTGTTGGTGGATTCAACGGCAGTAGCTCAACAGCTAGGTAAACCAATGGCAACTGCTCATGATATACGTGGAACTGCTCATGATAGTAATAGAATAGCCAGATAGCTTAGCTAGCAGTGTTGACATGCTTTGGATGAGAGAAAGGAAATGGCCATAGTCGCACGAAAATGGAACTGCTCATGATATACGTGGAATTGTACAAGTTGTGTATTTGTTGTGCAAGTTGCATAAACGGCCATAAAAACGGTCAGGTGCATGGTGAAAAAGATCAGTATACTCGATTGTGACAGTTCACGCCTGCCAAAAGATACCCCAGTATGAAACTGGAATTATTCGATTCCTCAAGAAAAACTTGAAGCTGGTCTAGTGACAAGATGATGGTTTTCTTGAAATGTTGCTTGCCTATTGGATTGCACGTGCTCATCACCGATTGATCTTCATCAATCCCAACAAGGGTCCCAACTCAAGTAGTACTACTCATTGAACTAATCTAATCTAATCTAATCTAGTACTAATAAAGACTGTCCCCAGGACTACAACTAATTACAAATTATGCAGTAGTACTAGCCAGGAGAGCTGTGGCTCATGAATAAATAAATGGGATAGGCTACCAACCCTGCCCTGCTTTTGTACCTCTCCTTCGATCGTCCGTCCGTCCTTTCAGCTAGAATAATCAACCTCTCCTCTCCATCCGTGGCCGATCTCCCGTACTTCCGATGCATAGTGCCTTGCACTCTCTATGAATAGTAGAGTAAAATGGACCCATAATTTCAGTATTTCACCACCGGTGCACTCAATATGATTAGCTTGGTGAGCTGGCTGATGGCCGACATAGATTGGCAGTTTTCTTTCGGTACAAAGTATATTCTATAGTCTACAGATAAGCTATCCAGAAGAGATAGTAATCCCAGTTGCGTTCTACAAAGGCCCAAGGCATTAACTTATATATTATGTCCACACCTGTTTTCCACCGTGATGTGTTTATGTGGAAACTAAGCTTTTCACCTGCCAAAGTAATGTCGTTTTCCATCACCTTTGTTGTTCTTTCGTTTTTGTGAGACGCGTCGCTGTTAAAGTTAACTAAAACATAATGTTTCCGGTCATGAAACAAGTAGACGTAGTACTGGTGTCAGTGTGTTCGGCTGTTGGGGCATTTAGGTTTCGCAGCTTTTCATTCCTTAAGGTTTTCGGTGCATGGTTTTACTAATCCCCGGTCGATTAGGACTTTGTTAAGTCTCGGTCGGTCAACATCGAAAATTATCAATCCAACTTTTCAAGAATTTACATTTTTCTGAACCCTCATAAGGAGTGGTTGATCTTTTTGTACTAGGTCAACAAATTATTATGCTATTGTCATATTTTTTTAAACATTTATTAGCAAATTCGTAAAATCTACCAAGGCATAGTGAATTTCCACCGAGAATTAGACGATATCTTAAATATACATGAACAACAAGGACATGCATGCATCTGTGCTCTTTGATATCTAGTCTTTGGTCGGTAAAACACTGCACTTAATTTATTGATTTGTTTTCTATGATTAAATCAAGGTTAAAAAATCAAAACAACACTTTCGCGACAACATAACGATAATACAACAAAACAAGGACCATGATAACTGTGGTCATGTATTTGGAGAAACGTACATCCCATGTTTCCTTGTGGCGAGTATTTTTTCTAAATTTTAACGTCATGTCGACTTGACGGCTCACATACATGTTAGGAACACCCAAATAGCCAAAGTACGAGTAAAAGTAAAAAATAATAACACATGAATAATATGACTCCCAATGTAGCCGACAAATCAATTTACAGTTTAAAATCTCACACGATGAATTCATTTTTTGTGACATCATGTTGGTTAATCATCTTGACTATATGTAATATCAATACATATATTTAAAAATCTCATTCGAAAAATAGAAGATAATGTGGTAGTTGTTTCCACATACATCCAGGTTAAAATCATGGTAAAAATCACACCCCCACACTTCCCATTTAACACAAAATTCCCAAACTTATACAAAAATACTATGTTGCCCATGATTCTTCATGTTTATCATGATGTCATCATCTATTCATAGGAATGACTTTGATCGTTACAGAAATATAAAAGAATTGAAATACGAAGAGCCAACAAATAAAAATGCCTTTGCTAGCTACACTACTTTATTTACCGGTTTGGATGGTGCACATGTAATTGCTCCCATGTTTGAGATGCACACTTTCTGGTTCGTTGCTAGTTTTTATGGTTAGGCATTTATTTTTATACTTTGAGACTTGTCATAAACGCCTCTAATAAGTTTGTTGTATGCATCAAGATGCAATGGCCAGTGTATTTAACACTTACATTTTCTATAAAAATCTACATATTTTTGAAATGCAATGGCTAGGATCGTATGCACGCTCTCCTTCACGGCCGCTGACATCCTTCATGATGGGATTCAGTAGGGCGACAGGATTAAGTCCCATGCTTTCGCAGCCTTGTAACCAGTGCACCTGGCCTCAAATCAAAGAAAACGTCTGAACTTGACCGGGTCCATAATGCATGAACATTGACGGTGTATGTTTCAGCATTCAGGCATAAACTTTGTGCCAAGTAGTCTGTCAACTAACTAATAGACCATGTCTCAGGGACAGTCAGTGACACTTCTATATTATCAAACACATGCATATTAGCTCAAAGATCTGTTGTTTGGACAATACCAATACCATAGTAAAAAAACGAACTTCACTTAATCAGATATATATGCTGACATAAATAAAATTCAACATCGTTGAAAATATTAAGCTTATGAAACTAGTAATAACTATCCACATACATCACATCGCTAAAATTGAGACCTAACTACAAACCTACATATCTGTGTACATATAAAGGTACAAATTCATATTTGTGCGTCGTTACAAACTTAACACCTATATACCCCGATAATATATTCTCGTGCATGTCGCAATGTGAATGAAAGGAAATATGCCAGTATGATCTTACACTTGAAGTGTCCAAAGCAACACCGTTCCGAGCAGCACTTGAACCACCACCATTCAGTCCACCTACACCATTACCATGAGCAGCAACACAATCACCACCACCACCACCATGAGCTATCCTATCACAATAATGGGGTTTCCCTAGCATCTTCTAACCCTATAGGACGAATTTATAGTCAGAATCAGCAAAGCAGCGGTAGAAATCGGGTATTAATCAAGATTTTTTTGCAGCAAGAGTGAGAAGAAACAAAAGAAAGTAAGAAGACAAGAGGAAGAAGAAGGATATGCGCCTAACAGTCATCAGCCACTAGTCGGCTTCGGCAAAGCCGATTGCCTACTCGGAGTCAACGTGTCCGACTGCAGGTCACACACCTGACCGACTGTACGTAGTCAACATGTTCCAGCCACTCGTCGGCTTCCACTGTTCCGACAGTTTGCAATCGGCATTCCCACTAGTAACAAGGTAGAATTGCTTTAGCCAAAATTGATGGTTTATTATTTTAAAAAATGTTCAAATAGTGTATTATTTCTAGAATTTTAATAAAAAATCGTAATATTTGAAAAACCAATTGGGGCGCGCATTGCAACAACAACTTCTTAAAACATGGAAATCATCAAAATGTGTCTTTGTTATGATGGTGCTCTTTGTCTATTGGATCACGAGTTCCAAAGTTAAAATCCTAGGTTAAAAATAACCATTGTCTCTACATGTCAATGAAACGATTTGTTTTCTGAATACATTCCAGAGAGCATGATAGTTAGTGCCAACTGTCGCTCCAATGTTTCAGGGATTTACATTATTCTAGTCTCTAATGACAACCGATATTATTGTACTGTGTGCATAAATTGTTACATCAACTTAACATGTAGGAACAAATTCATAAAATTCTCAGTCTACTAGGACTTAGACACGCCCTTAAATATACATGAGCAACAAGGATATGCAAGGATGTGTGTTTTGTTTCCCTGTGGTATCTAATTATGAGTTGGTAAAACATTGCACAACAATTTATTGATTCATTTTTATTGTTGAAGCAAGGTTTTTGAAATCAAATCAATGCCTTCACAACAAGGTAATTAGGACACAAGAAAAGAAGGAGCGTGAAAACGGTGGTAATGTATTGGAGAAACATAGTCCCTCCGTTCCTAAATATTAGATTGTTTAGCCTTTGTTTATTTTCTCACATTCATATGCACTTAGACATGTTTTAGTGTGTATATTCACTCATATTAATATGTATGTAGTCCACACTGTAATATATATAACATCTATAATTAGGTATGGAGGGAGTATATCCAATATTCCCTTGAGGAGCATGCAGAACACCAAAGAGGAGTCGAAGACGTTCAACAAGGGGGCCACACCATAGGGTGGCGCCGGTCCCCCTTGCCGCGCCACCTATGGGTGTGTGGCCCCTGGAGCTCCACTGCCTTTGCCCTTTCGCCTATTTAATCCCCCCGGATGGAAAACCCTAAGCACCTGATAAAAAATCCCCGAAAAGTTCCACAGCTGCCATCACCTGAACCCTAGATCAGGGGGATTCTAAAGCTTTTTTTGGCACCCTACCGGAGAGGAGATCATTACCGGAGGCTTCTACATCACCATGCCTGCCTCCGGAGTGATGCGTGAGTAGTTCATCCTTGGACTACGAGTTCGTAGTTGTAGCTAAATGGTTGTCTTCTCCTCATATGCCTCCATGTTTAGATCTCGTGAGCTGCCTATCATGATCGAGATTGATCTTATGTAATTCTATGTGATGTGTTTGCTGGGATCCGATGAATATTGATCTTATGCCAAGTTGATTATACTCTTTATGTGCGTATTCTATTTGTGATCTTGCATGCTTTCCGTTGCTAGTGGTTGCTCTGGCCAAGAAGTTGCTAGTGACTCCAAGAGGGAGTATTTATGCTTGATAGTGGGTTCATGCCTCCTCACCACCTTGCTCGAGTGACAGAAACATGAAGGGGGGGATGTGATGTTGCCATTAGGGAGAAAACAGTGGCGACAGTGCCCGCGTGCATAATCATTGCTTACATTACACACTTTGTTTAATGCAATTATATGTTGATTGCAACTTAATAATTAAGGGGTTTCAGATGATAAGCTGAGGGTGGATTATTAGTCAAAGATGCAGATGGATGTCGGTCTATGTATATTGTTGTAATGCCCGCACTAAATATCATAGTAATCATCATGTTATATTGTGCACTATGGTGCAATCTTTATTTGTCAATTGCCGAGCTGTAATTTGTTCATCCAGCATGCTATCTTTTATGGAGATACACCACTAGTGAAACTATGAACCCATGTCCATTTTTCCACACTGTTAAACAAACCACAACTATTTCCTGCTTTCTTTACTTACTGCAAGAATACATCATTTTCCACACTATACATCTAATATTTGTTTTTAGCAAGACCGGTGAGATTGACAACCTCACCATACTGTTGGGACATAATATTTTGGTTGTGTTGTGTGCATGTTCCACGTTGTTGCTGACACCGGTGAAGCGCCAGCACCACCGTTAGTGGCATCAACCTTCCTGAGATCCTCTTCCTCCTACTGGATTGATACCCTTGGTTCTTAGCTGAGGGAAATTCTTGCCACTTGCTCATCACACCTTCCTCTTGGGGTTTCCAACACACCATCAAAGGGCATCAAGAATTTTTGGCGCCGTTTCCGGGGAGGAAGAAGTCTTCTGGCAAGGGGAGTCTCTCACTCTCAACCTCTTTATTTTGTTTATTGTCTTGTTTTTATTTTTGTCTTGTTTTTCATCTACATATCGAAAACAAAAAAAAATAGTTTTCATTCTAGTTGTTATTTTTGTCTTTTACTTGTTATTTCTCATCATGTTCTTCCCGAAGTTTACCTTGAAAGATTTGCCGGTAGGAAGTGGTACTATACTTGGAAAGGACACTATCAAAGAATTCTTTGATCATGTTAGTAAGCATGATAACTTTGAGGAAAAATCCATAGTATACCTTGCTCCCAATTACGAGATTGCTGCAACTTCTTTAGTTCACATGCTAGAAGCTAGGTTTGTTAACCTCCATCCCATAATGCAACATATGTTCCTCAGCTGGAATAGCATTGAAGATGTTGAGAAAAGAAACTTCATCTTAGAAACTATGCTTAAAGAATTTGGAGATGTTGCTATAGAAGCTAGAATTTTTTTTATCATTTTAATATGCTTGGCTCATGTGTAGACATTGTTGGTGCTCTAGGAAAAACTGAATCTAATAATGAAAACAATGATCAAATACCAATCTCTTTTAAATTAGTGGCACTGCACGAAGCCCAAGAAAAGAATTTTGATTGGATTGTTCCTCAGAATTTATTTGATGAAGATAGTAAGCCTAAAAGTACTAAGGGAGGAGCCTTTGAAACTCACTTACCCTCTGTTTGGATGTAGGAAAAATAGTCTGGAATTGAATTGGACTGGGAATTCCAAATCCAAGACGGAAAGGAAATGGGCTCGGATTCTAATTCTGTTGTTTGGTTGTGTATACAATTTACTGTTGGAATCACAGGGTATCACCCAATTCCAATTCCTGTTTGGATGTATAAACCGTGGAATTTGATGTTTTTTTTATGTTTGGATAGTTTAAACTTGTGTACGTGTATGAAAAATCGTACGCTTATATTTGAATGCTTATATATTATTTTGTGCATATAATAACATTAAAAATATTGCAAACAAGATCATCACAACAACATTAGTAGGCATAATTATGCAAAACATGTCGGGAAAGCATGACATAAAATAGTTTCAAGTACCAACAACACGGATAATAATTGTCTCTTACACATAGAAACCATCGACACAGATAAAGTAGTTCATAAACAAAGTTCATGGTTGTTCATACATCAACCAAACACGAAAATTCGAGCTTCTAAATTGTCCTAGAAAATCTGCATAGCTGAAACTAATCAGTCTTTTAAGCAATACACAAATTAGAGCTCTAAATTCGTCCTCATTATACTGCATCTAACGAAACAGAAGACCACAGATCTGTTCTTTTCACTACCACCGTAGTTCCCCTACTCGATAAGGAAATAAAGTTCGGCCTCCACACGCACGAATCGATTTCGGACGGAAATCACTGCTCCCGCCGTCCTTGCCCTGCCACCGTCATCCCCCTCCCCGGGACGCATCGATTTTGGCCGGAAATAAGTGATGCATCTAGGGTTCGGGAGCTCCTGTCGCCATGGCTAGGAATATGAGGGAATGGAGGGAGGGGACAAAGGTGAGGGAGATGGGAGAAGAGAGAGGAGGCGATTGCAGAGGGAGCGGCCGGAATGGAGGTCTTAGCCGGCGGCGGCAGCGGCGTCCAAGACGGCGAGCATACGCGGGGACGGGAGGTTTCCAGGAGCGAACGCTCTCTTCGTCAGCGAACGGGTACCAGGGGGGTGGGGCTGGAATTTTTCCGTCAGTTTCCGAGCAGATGCGCTCGGAATTGTTTCGGGAGGAGCCGACGCGCGCGGATGGGTCGCGTGGAATTGGCCCAATTTTTCCAACCCCAATTCCTCTACCACCCCAAACATCAGAATTCGGTGGGCAATTCCAAATTGGCAATTCTAGTCTATTTTTCCAACATCCAAACGGGGGATTAGATAAAATACAATGCATTATTAAATAATTGCCAAATCTTGATTTGAATTCTTCACTTGAAAATACTTGAGTTGCCCTTTTATGCCTAGCTGAAAGGCGTTAAAGAAAAGCGCTACCGGGAGACAACCCGTTTTATTTCGCTGTTTTCAACCTGTTTTCCTTCGTTTTATTTGGTGTGCTTTGCACCTAGGTGTTGTCTATTTCCTTCGCAACCCCGCTGTATCTTTTCTTTTGAGTTTTTTTTGAGCCAAGTAAAGCCTCTACTGGAAAGTTGAGCCTATATTTCGGATTTCTGCGTAGGAAACAGATTTTTGCTGTCCACTGTTAATTCTGTTAAAAATCACAGAACATTCAAAATGACCTGAGTTTTTTTTGCTTAATCCTGAGTTATATACGCAACGTTTCTTAGAAGATCACATTTTTATTTGAGCAACATAAGATTTTTGAAAAAGTCGATCTTTACATGCTGTTCTGTTTTGACAGATTTCTGCCATTTATCGCATTTGCATCTTAATCTCTTTTCTTTTGGTGTTCTTTTGAGAAAAAAGAGTTTTAAAAGAAGTTGTGACAGTAGCTAATGTGTTTTTGAGTGTTATACTTGTGTTGAAAACCGAACCATGTGAATTTATTATTTCAATTGCACTAACGTTGGTAATGAAGATTCTGAGAATTTTGGTGTGAAGGAAGTTTTCAAAGGTCAAGAGAAGAGGATGATATGATGTGACCAAGAAGAGTGAAAGTCCTAAGCTTGGGGATGCCCCGGTGGTACATCCCAGCAAATTCCAAGAAGACTCAAGCATCTAAGCTTGGGGATGCCCAAGGCACCCCCTTCTTCATCAACAAATTATCACGTCACTTCTAGTGAAACTATATTTTTATTCGGTCGCATCTTATGTGCTTTACTTGGAGCGTATTTTATTTTTGTTTTCAGTTTGTTTTTGTTTTTTGCTTTCAGTTTTTTTTTACTTTTTCAATAAGCTTGGTTGGACAACAGCATTCTTTTATTGGAGAGTGACACGCTCCGCTTATTCATGAGAATACATTGTGTTCTTAATCGCTGTCTAGCTGCTGCATTTATTTAGCTCCTGTTTTGCATGCATCTCTTATTAGAGTTATTAGTTTTAGTAGTGTTATGTGAGTACTCTCATGCTTGCTTGTTGTATCATAAAGAGTTTTTTTGTTAAAGCATGTTTTGTATGGTGCTTGTTGGGAGAAGAAAACTGTTGCTTGAAGTAGAATTTATAACAGTGCTAGTAGAAGCTTGTATAGACTGTGGCTAGAACTTTATCATGCCATGCTAAATGTTATTTTAGTTTTAAAGCCTTGTGGTTATTGAGTAGCATGATTAGCCTTCAATAGCTGAGAGTGTTTAATATGTCTTGAAAGATTCATGAGTTGTTCTTGTCATAGTAAAGCATCAATATATGGCGTTCTCTTTCGAATGTTTTTATTTGGTTGACTTGGCGCATGCTCACACCATGTTTATGACTAAAAACCAGTCACGAATAGCCTCCATGACCACTTAGTTTTTGAACTTGTGATACTGCTTATGTTTAAATTAATGATGCTTATGTCGCTATGCATGATTATGGCTCTTATGCTCTCTTGATTTGTCGCTCCCAGTCTTTTGCTAGCCTCCACCTGTACTAAGTATGAGCTCTACTCGTGCATCCAAACTCCCTTAAACTAAAGTTTTTCCCATTGTGTACACCATACCTACCTACATGTGGTATTTAACTGCCACTCCAAAGTAAATTGCTCATGTGTTACCTTTAAAATCTTCAAAATTACTCCTGCTTTATGTTCGTGTTTTTGCTCATGAGGACGTAAATAGAGAATCTTTATCTCACTTGTTTATTGGATTTCACACCCTGGACTAGTGGCTTCATCCGCTTATCCAAATTAAAGAAGAGCTGGCAGCGGGGTGCCCAGCCCCAAATTAATGCAAACAAATTCTCTTCACTATTTTTTCCCCTTATTTATCAGTCAAAGCATAATTGTGTAAACAAAAGAGAAAGAGGGATGACCTTCTATACCAGTTGTGTCCTTCACCATGAGAGTCGCTCTTGTGAATCCAATTGGCTTGTGACGTATTGTATTTTTTGTTTACCATTCGTTGACATTAGCATACATCTCCCAAAATATAGACACTCCTCCATGGTATGTGATTGTTGGCAGGCACCGGAGGATTCGGTTAGCCATGGTTTGTGAAAGATGGATGAGAGGAGTGTCAAACTTTTAATACCTCTGTTTAATAAAATAAAAGTTCTAGCACATGAGTCGTTCCTGCTTCCCTCCGCGAAGGGCCTTTCTTTTACTTTTATGTTGAGTCTCCATCTTCTAACTTTATGCACAGTTGAGAGAGCATTTTTGCCATTCTGAGTTCTATGCGCATTTGTCCCATAAGCATCAATAATTACTTCATGATGTGATATTATTTGTTCTTAAATTATTTGTTCTAGTCTTCCTCATGAACTTTGAAGGTGTCCTGGCATTTATGTTTTGCCCTACTCTTAAGGACTAGCGAAATATCAATTTGCCATGCTTTATCTATACCTGAAACAAACGTCTAACTTTCTTTATCATGTATGTGTTTAAAGTTTTATGATCTCAGCGTGCATATGCTTTTACTTTAGATTGATCAAGTTTATGTTAGTAGCATGTCACCTCAGAAATTATTGCGTTTTAGCGTTTACCTACTCGAGGACGAGTAGGAACTAAGCTTGGGGACGCTTGATACGTCTCCAACGTATCTATAATTTCTGATGCTCCATGATCATATTATGTCAATTGCTACTTGTTTTCTCCCTTCTTTATAGCATTTTTATACGTTTTCCGGGACTAACCTATTAACAAGATGCCAAGTGTCAGTTCCCTGCTTTCTGCTGTTTTTGGTTTCATAAAAGTTGTCCTGGAAACATTCTCCGAATTGGACCCCACAAAGCCCGAAGTTCCTATTTTCTCCGGAAGCATCTAGAACACCGAAGAGGAGTCGAAGATGGGCAACAGGGGGGCCACACCATAGGGTGGCACGGTTCCCCCGGTCGCGCCACCTATGGGCGTGGGGCCCCTGGAGCTCCACCGCCTTTGCCCTTTCGCCTATTTAATCCCCCCGGATGGAAAACCCTAAGCACCTGATCAAAAATCCCCGAAAAGTTCCGCAGCCACCATCAGCGTCAACCCTAGATCGGGGGGGGGGGGGGTTCTGAAGCTGTTTCCGGCAGCCAGTCATAGAGGATATCATCACCGGAGGGTTCTACGTCACCATGCCTGCCTCCGGAGTGATGCGTGAGTAGTTCATCCTTGGACTACGGGTTCGTAGCTGAAGCTAGATGGTTGTCTTCTCCTCATATGCCTCCATGTTTAGATCTCGTGAGCTGCCTATCATGATCGAGATTGATCTTATGTAATTCTATATGCTGTGTTTGCTGAGATCCGATGAATATTGACCTTATGCCAAGTTGATTATAGTCTTTATTTGCATATTCTATTTGTGATCTTGCATGCTTTGTGTTGTTAGTGGTTGCTCTGACCAAGTAGTTGCTAGTAACTCCACGAGGGAGTAACTATGCTCGATAGTGGGTTCATGCCTCCTCATCACCTTGCTCGAGTGACAGAAACGTGAAGGGTGGGACGTGATGTTGCCATTAGGGAGAAAACAGCGGTGAGAGTGCCCGCGTACATAATCATTGCTTACATTACACACTTTGTTTAATGCAATTATCTGTTGCTTGTAACTTAATACATAAGGGGGTTCGGATGATAACCTGAGGATGGATTATTAGTCATAGATGCAGATGGATGTCGGTCTATGTATATTGTTGTAATGCCTGCACTAAATATCATAGTAATCATCATGTTATATTGTGCGCTCCGGTGCAACCTTTATTTGTCAATTGCCCAGCTGTAATTTGTTCACCCAGAATGCTATCTTTTATGGAGAGACACCACTAGTGAAACTATGAACCCAGGTCCATTTTTTCACACTGTTAAACAAAACACAACTATTTCCTGCTTTCATTACTTACTGCAAGCATACATTATTTTCCACACTATACGTCTAATCTTTGTTTTTAGCAAGACCGGTGAGATTGACAACTCACCGTACTGTTGGGACAAAGTATTTTGGTTGTGTTGTGTGTAGGTTCCACGTTGTTGCTGACACCGGTGAAGCGCCAACACCGCCGTCAGTGGCATCAACCTTCCTGAGATCCTCTTCCTCCTACTGGATTGATAATCTTGGCTCTTAACTGAGGGAAATTCTTGCCACTTTCTCATCACACCTTCCTCTTGGGGTTTCCAAGACACCATCAAAGGGCATCAGTGCGCCACAGGATATGCCATTTTTGTGGCGCATGTGTATGGGTGCGCCACAGAATATAACATTTCTGTGGCGCACCCATACACATGCGCCACATAAATGTTCGAATTTTTTTTCTCTCCACACCCACCCACCCACCCCCCCGGATCGCCTTTCAAATTTTTCCACGGGATAGTTCCATGTCCAAAAATTATTAAAAAATAAATTGCTTATACATGCACGGAGAGTTTAAGGTCTACTTTTTTTTTATCAAATTTTTAATTATGAATTTCGACTTTCTGAGCAAAAAATCGTTATAAAAAGTAAAATGGGCAGAACTTTTGCGTACAATGTCAGAAAAAAAAGTTCAGTATATCAAAAAAAAAAACTAGAGAAAAAAAGGAACTCAACCTCACTGACCTGTGAGGGTTTTTTAGATTCTCCAAATTCCAAAAGGAAAAAAAGTTATGTCAAACAGAAGATATTTTCCTACAAAATAAAAAAAAATAGAAAAAAAAATCTTTGGCGCACGGGTCGTGGGTGCGCCACAAAATTGTTTGGCGGGATTCGAAATTCCAGCAGCCCTTCTCTTCTTCCTCTTCTTTCTCCTCCTCTCATTTCTCTCATTTCAATTCTCCACTTCTCCTCTCCCTTCTCCTCCACTTCTCCTCTCCCCTTCTCTCCTCTACCTCTACCTCTACTTCAACTCTACACCTTCTGCTCCTCCTCCACCACCTCCGGCGACCTTCTCCTCCACCTCCTTCACCACCTCCGGCGAGCTCCTCCTCCTCCACCACCACCACCTCCGGCGAGCTTCTCCTCCTCCACCAACTCTGGAGACCTCCTCCACCACCACCACCACCTCCGGCGACCTCCTCCCACTCCACAAACTTCGGTGACCTCCTTCTCCACCACCTCTTCCTCCTCCACCACCTTCTCCTCCTCCTCCACCACCTCCGGTGACCGCCATCCTCTACCCACCACCTACCAAGGTACCTAAGGTCATGGCCACGGGCACCATGGCATCCGACGAGCTTCGGCCCAATTCCAGCTAAAATTTTGAAATTCCGGCGGCCATATCCCTTTTTTTTAATTAAAAAAAATGTTGTGGCACCTGGTGGTGGGTGCGCCACGGAAATATCCTCACAAGAATTTATGTGGCGCACGAAAGAGATGCGCCACAGAATTATATTTTAGTGGCGTAAATTCTGTGGCGCACCTAACAAAATAGGGGGTGCGCCACAGAATTCTTTTTTGGTGCGCCACAGATAGGCATTTATGTACTAGTGTTAGCTTCATAGGAACGCCTTTGCTCGCTAAAGAAATATCACATAATTGAAGAACAAATAGGCAATAGATAGAAATGCCTTTGCTATCTACACTATTTTATATTTTGGTTTGGATGGTGAACATGTCATTGCTCCTACAATTGATATGTACACATTTTTGTTGGTTGCTAGTCTTTATGGCTAGGCATTTATTTAATAATTTTCGTGTTGCCATAAATGCCTCTAATAAGTTTGTTTTATGCATCTAGATGCAATGGCTGGTTTATTAAACACTTCCATTTTCTATAAATAATATTCATTGGTTGAGGTCACCTGTCTTCTATAGGTTGGACGGTTACCACTAGTATATGGTATAAGGTCACACATGCATATAATTTAGTCCACTTGAGTGATATAGCATTCATATCAACTTGACTAGCCCTATTGTGTACTAGGATCAGTGCATCACCATGAGCTACTCACTAACCGTCACCATACAGTTATATTTTTATTTGCTAGAATCACAAATGGATCCACATACATAAAGTATTAGCTCTCATTGACCCAACTTGGAAAAACAATCCGGAGCAAAAAAAAATGCATGATTTATGTGTTGGCAAAGAGGTAGTTGATGGGATTGGAAAGCAATTGGGAAGGATGTGTGACACCTCACATCTCTGTGTCTTGATTTGATCAAAACTAGTCTTCTGAATTGTCATTCTGACACAAGATATGCTGAATCGGGGAAAGGGGAGAAGCCATGTTATGGACCTTGTGGTCTAACGTAAGCACAGTTTGGTATTCTGCATCCCAATATGTCCACCAATGTTGGTGATATTGGATCAAGACCGTGCACATGAGCACCTAACCCAGTGTGTGTACCCCATGGATAGGGATGAAGATTCCATATCAAGGATCCATGGCAAGTCTTTGTCATACTAATTGGCGATTTGGGCATTGCAACAACAACTTGTTCTAGGCAAGGAGGGAAATCATCAAATGTGGCTTTGTTCTGATGATGCAATTTGACTATTGGATCACGAGTTCCAAATTAAAAAAATCCTAGTTTAAAAAATTCATGGGATCTACATGTCAATGAATCGATTCCTTTTCTAAGGCATTCCAGGGATCATTGGATTTTCTCTCATTGTAGGTAGTGCAAATTATTTCTCCAAAATTTAAGTAATTTACATTGTTGTGATCTATAATTATAAGTGCTTTATTTTGTACTATGTGAACAAATTGTTACATTATCACAATTGTTTCTAAACATGTGTGAAAAAATTAATAAAATTCTCAGTCGACTAAGACTTAGTCACTCCCTTAAATATAGATGAGCAACAAGGATATGCAAGGATGTGTGCTATTTTCCCCTTGGTATCTAATTGTTACTTCGTAAAACATTACACGTGATTTCTGGATTCTTTTTTATTGCTTAAGCAAGGTTTTTAAAATCAAAACAACCCATCGCAACAGGGTAATTAGGACATAGTAAAAGAAGGATCATGTGAACTATGGTAAGATGTTTTAACCTTTGGCTATTTTCTCGGATTCATATGCATTTAGACACTTTTAGTGTTTACATTCAATCATGTTAATCTGTATGTAGTCCATTTTGAAATATGTAAAACATCATATAATTAGGAAAGGAGAGAGTATATCCAATATTCCATTGCATCAGGTCACTATATAAATTTGAACACCATACACAACCATGAAGACTCAAACAGACATGTTTGGATCACCTGAATCACCAAAATATGGTTCAAAGTAAATAATTAATGCATGGACAATATTACTCTCCACGTTGACAGCAAGTAGAATTACCGTTTAAAATCTCACCAGATGGATTCATATCATATAACATCATGTTGGTTAATCATCTTGACCATGTGTTGTACCGTTGAGACATGTATTAAGTTTTATTTTTATCATACGAAAAGATAAGATACTTTGATTCTATTTGATGTATGCATCCATGCTAAAATCATGGCAAATGAAGTCACACCCATGCAATTTAATCACCTACCCAACAAGAGGGTCTCATTTACACACGGAACCTTTGTTATGATGTTCATTTTTAGTAGAGATATCCCAACTTTGTACAAAATACTATGTAGCCCACGATGCTACATGTTTCTCATGATATTATCATCTATGAATGCCATGGTAACGCCTTTGATTGCTAGCGGAAGTCGGCGTATTGGAAAAACAAAGAGGCAACAAATATAGACGCCTTTGTAGCTATGCTACGTTATATTCCGTGCACATGTACTAATTGCTCCCACATTGTAGTTGCACGTTTTGGGTGGTTACTAAATTTGATGTCTAGCTAGTTATTTTACAATATTGGGTGATAATAAATGCATCTAATTTTTTTTATGCATCAAGATGTAAAGTATGGTGTTATTAAAACTTCTCAAACAATCTACACCCGTTGAGACCATGGGTCTTTTAGAGGTCTACTACTAGGATATATAATGCCACATATGCACACACACTCGAGCTGACTTGAGTGGTAGGGTTCATATTAAAATAGCTGGCCCTTGTCTAGAGGGATCAGTGTATCACAGTCGTCATATATTTTTGTTTTTATTTTCTAGAAACACAAATGGGTCCAAAATAAAAATAAAATATAAGGTCTCAGTGACACCACTTGGAAAAACCTTTCTAGGCACAAGACACAAACATTTTCTGCTGGGAGAGAGAGTGGGGAGGGAGGGAGGGAGAGATCCTTGATTTGATTAGATTGGGAAGCAGCAGGAAAGGAGGCGTGACAAAATGCATCTTTGTGCCTTGATTTGGTCCAAACTACCAACACACATTGTTATATCATCGTAAAAAACTACAAAATCAGGGACGTAGTTAGGAACTAGATCCGAGATGCCCACTCAAGATCGGGCACTTAAGATGTTGCCCCCGGGTTCGTACCTCGTGGATGTGGTCCATGATTATAAATCCGATATCCATGTCAATTTTGTGTCGTACTGATCGGCAATGGCAGCATTGCAACAATGACTTCTTCCGGACAAGGACTAACGATAGTTAAGCATTTCATTTAGTGGTGCTATTCATTGGTTGTACATGTCAACAATGGTTCCTTTGTCAGAGACATTGTCCGGAGATTATCACGTGAAAAAAAAAATCACATTATTCGAAGTCGGTGGTTGTATCCGGCGACGATGACCTATGTGGTATAGGTGTCGGAGAACCGTTCTCGCAATTTGAGTATTGTTTGCGGAGGTCCGTTTTGAGTATTGTTTGCGGAGGTCCGTTTTAAATCAAACCCTGAAAAGCAAAAAATACTCAAATCTGCATCGCCCGCGGCAACTCTTCTTATCGCCACAAACAGCAAAACCGTTTATGAGGCCGCAGCATAGCGCAACGGAACGGAGCAAGTTGGTCGCCCAGAAACGGACCCGTTCAACACCCGCTGCTTTTCGGCCGCACGAGCTGGGTGACTGCGCGCGTTCGTTGCTCCGATGCCCGAAAAGCAAAAAAATACAACTGCACTAGATGAGGTGGCCTCAAATGGTTTGCGCTGTCTCTTTGTCACCTTCCTGTCTTCATCCCTTACTTCGGTGGTTTGCTGTACTTGTCCACTAGCTGCAATAATAAACTCTACTTAACCTATAGAAGGAGTTTACTTAAGCATGAATTCTATACCATAAAGAAAAGGCAAACCTATGTTGGGACATGCATGTATTGGACAGCTTCAGTAGTTACAGACTTACTTTGCATACTGATCTTAGTACTAGTAGTGCAGCCAGAGACGGTAAATATGATTTTTTATTTATTTAAACAGAAGTTTCTCAACCTTGTAAATATGATCTCATTTTAAAATAAACAGCTCGCTAAATCTGGGAAGCCAGAAATCCCCACTCCACATTCAGGATGGACGCACGCACTGTTTGCACTACTGCTTATGAAACTAGAATCAGAAGTTCAGAACGGCCTGGTCTCTCATTACAGCAACTGCAACACCAAAGGAATCAGACAAGTACAGTTGTGAGCGTTAATTTGTTGAATCAACGGCACTGAGCAGATGGGAAATACTGTATTTAAGAGACAGCTCCAACGTTTACTTGCAACAACCAGAACAAAACACGGGGTAACAAACACGGCCGCAATAAAAATGAGGTGATGCTCAACTGCTTGGACCGTTGTTGGCACCTGCCTAGCTACCTACCCAAGAGGGAATCCTTGTGTCACCATCATCACACTTGCACACTGGTTGGGCATTGAATCGTGGCCTACATTACTCTTTGAAACCACTAGAATAAATTGCGCGGGAACACGTACGCACAACGTAGAGTTATAAACTGAGATCAAGAGAAAATAAGGTACGAGTTTTCGGATATTGAAATCGGCTCCCATGAGGAATTAGCAACTACTCATGTCCGCATTGTTTGGTGAAGAGACAGTATGACGCACATCCGAAGCTCAGAGTAAGACGCTAGCCGAGAGGTGAGGAACACGGAAGGTGGCATTTTCCCTGTATTATATGATGGTCAATCGGACACCTATTTAGGCACATGTGGATTCTCAAACCACTTTCATTGTGATTTAAGACATCTCCTACGGGGCCGCTCAAAACACAGACGAAACACGGACAAATCCATCCGTTTAAGCAGCGGTCCGGTAGGGGAGGACACCGCAAAACGAATATGCGCCCTACGGGGCTGCTTACTTGGGGTGGGGGCCACAAACGGCCAATTTACATTCAAAAAAAAAACTAAACCCTAATAACTAGGCCGGCCGGCGCTCGCCGGAGCTACTCGTCCTCGCCGTCGAGGACGATGCATGCCTAAGGGACGCGGTGGCGTGGGCGGCAGGGCGGGGGCCGGTGGCGCCTCCGGCAGCTCCGGGGTTGCCCTGTCCACTCCCAGGTCATGCCGACCAGTGCCGGAACCACCTTGGGTAGCGGCCCAGTGCCTCCGCGCGCTCCTCCTCCTCCTGGGCCGCCAGTATGGCCTCCTCCGCCGCCAGGGCCGCCGCCTCCCTGGCCGCTCTGGCCTCCCGTCGTGCCGCCGCCCGTGCCAGGTCCTGCTCGGCCGCCTCCGTAGCCTCTGCCGCTGCCACGGCCGCCATGGCCGCCCGCGGCTATCTCGTGCTCCTCCTCCTCCTGGCGCGCTCTGGCCTCCATGACCGAGTCGTGGAGGGTCGTGCCCAGGCCCTCCCACATCACGTCGTCGTGGACCTTGTCCTCCTCCTCCCCCTCTTCCTTCACCGGAGCGCGCACGGGGCTGCCAATGCGCAGCGTGCCCGCGGCCGCGCGGCGTCCGTAGCGGCGGGGGAGATTTGCACGGGGGGCGGGGGTACTGCGGGGGGCTGAGCGCGGTGCGTGCCCCGAAGAAGGCGCGCCGACGGAGGTCATGCTCGTCGGCGAACCAGGTGTCCCAATGGGGACTGTCCAGCGCAAACGCCGGATGCGTGCGCAGGTCCTTGGGGAGCTCCTCCCGCCGGCGGAGGATCTCGTTCTCCCGCACGAGGCCTTCCCTTGGGACCGGCGGCACCGGAATTCGCTCCGGGTTGAGGTGCCACCCGTCCGCAAGGTGGACGTCCATCCATGGTACTGGGAACGTATTGTCTCAGTACCACTTGCACTTGTCGGCGTTGAGGTACGGACGGCGCCGCACGCGGTTGTCTTCCTCGTCCTCATCGTCTGCGAGTGCAAGCGGCGCAAGTTGGAACGGGGGAGGTGGAAGTGGAGGTGGACGGGGAGGGGAGGGGGTGCGGGGGTGGAGGGGGCGCTGTGGCGCAGGGACGACGCCTCCTTGTCGTTCATCCCTCCGAGCCACCAGCGGTGGGGCATCGTGGCGGTGTGGAGGGCGGCGGCGCGGGCTAGGTTTTGGGCGGTAGAGGAGAGAGAGCGGCGGGGGGACGGAGTGAGTGGGGGAGTGGGAGCGGTTGTGGGGACGGATAGGGACGCGTGGCGAGTATATAGGGGGACGGGCAGCCGAACGGGCGTTGTGCCTCTGACGAGCGGGCCCCTCCTTCGCGCGCGCGCGGCCGATAGAGCGTTCGCGCGGTGTCCGCGACCGTTCAAATCCCCACCAAATTTGGGCCGGGTTTGAGCAGGCCCGGACGAAAAACGGACGCGGCCACGAGGTAAGCAGTGCCATGGAGCCAGCTTTTCGGTCTGGCTGCTCAAATCGGGGCTTTTCGGTCAAAGTAGGCAGCCCCGTAGGAGATGACCTTAGACCGCTGGTATATAATTTCCTCTTAGAGGGAAATTAACTCCACATGATGACGATTGCATGTATCTCCTAATTAACATCATGCATGAAGTGTAAATGTACCACTCAATCGACACGACCACAAGGTATGAACCCTTGATTATTCCACATGATTTCCGATGGCTAAGTAAGTATATAGCTGAGTATAGCTATGCAAATAGTACGCAATACTTTCTTAATTACGAATCAACCACTGCTGATACGGTGACGCATCCACTCCCTATTTTAATTCAGTTAGTCGCCACAAAAAAAATGTAGAGATGGAATGGGCATAGGCAACGTGCTGGTTTTTGTTGCTTCTGCTATGCAACCTATACCGAGCAGGTGCATGCATGATCGGCGCCTAATTCGGCCTTTGCCTAAAACTGGCTACCTGGCATGTAATAAACGGTAGGTAGGTTGGTAGGCACCAGAAAACGACCGTATACGTTATTTTTCTCCAGGTATGTGCTGTATATGCATATGCCTATGGACATGTATATTCGTATAGCACATTGTTTCGTTTAAAAAAACGAGTCAACGATCTTTACAGAGATCTGTAGCAGACGTCTTTTTTTTATAATATTTGTTGCGTGCTCTATATTGGGGTGCACGGCTGCAAGTAGTAGTAGTAGAATAGCCAGTTAGCCAGGAAACGGCAGTAGGTAGATCAACAGCTAGGTAAACCAGTGGCAATAGAAAATTGGCATGCTTTGGACAAGAGACACGAAATGGCCATTGAGCGCACGAAAATGGAACTGCGCCACGAAGACATGGCAGGGAAGAGAGATAATTTTTCTTTTGCAGGGACGCACTAGTATATTCTTGACTGTTCACAGCTACCAAAAGATACTAAATAAGCAATTGGAATAGTAGTAAGTGGCGTTAAAAAGTATTCAAGAAAGGAAGGAGTAAGATCTAATAACGGCATGAGGAGGTTGTGAATGGTTGCTGACTAGAGGTACTCCTTGCCAATCATTGCTGTTTGAGATCATATATATACTGTGCACGACTTTGTAGGTCAAACGTTTCCAGGTCATACTGGTAATACTCCCTCCGTATTAAAATATAAAATGGTTTATCATTTTCCAGGCGAAACGTATCCAGACATGTTTTTGTGTGTACATTCACATGAATCTACACACTAAAACGTGTCTAGGTACGTCTTTTTTAGAAAATACTAAAACATCTTATATTTCGATATGGAGAGAGTATATCTTTCTTTTTCTTTTCCTTTTAGAAATAACATTTCTTTCTTGGACTAGTGATTTTCACACAGGTCTCACCTAAGAAGAATGAAAATATCATTATTTTTTCTTGGATTAGAGGTTTTATCGTGTTACCATAGAAAATGTTTTAGGCGCAACCTTTGCAAACAATATGACGATGCACACTGCTTAAGTTTATTGAAGAAGTGTTGCCAAAACAACATAAAAGATAAGATACAAAAATATTGTTCAACAAAATAAAGGTAAACCTAGATAAAAGAACAAAGAAGAAACCATCGTCATCGACAGGTTTTAGAGGTTACGACCGATCATCCACATGAGATCAACCAGCTCTGAAGATTATTTAATATTTTTGTGGTTATTCCAGTTTGTGCCAATTTGTTCTGTGCAGATTTTTAACCGGAGCA
This sequence comes from Alopecurus myosuroides, assembly GCA_028641055.1. NCBI lineage: Eukaryota > Viridiplantae > Streptophyta > Magnoliopsida > Poales > Poaceae > Alopecurus > Alopecurus myosuroides. The sequence continues at coordinate 310,309,319 of CM054063.1, read as the reverse complement.
TGCATGCAGAAACACCAGTATATAGAAAGTGAAGCTATAGAGACACAACTCCGAAAAACTTCCATGTAAGTTTACCTTTTGCCATAACTCTTTTCTAGGACATGTTTAATTCGATTTGTTTGTTTCAACTTCTGACATATATACTTTGTGTAATTAACCAAAAAGGTCGGGTTGTTCGCTCCAGAAGAAGAGTTGCTTGAGTTGTCTACATAACAATTGCAAGAACGGGGCGATCCAATAGCTAGCAGGTAGCAGAAAGTGTTACGTGGAGGACCACCCGGCGGCGGTGGAATCACGGATGGCGGTGACATCTCGACCCAAGGGCAAATCCAACAAGGAAAAGCGTCATGCTCGCGTTGGACAAGCGGCCCAGTCCAGGCCACCTCGACAGTGGTGGGTGAACCACGAGAAAAAGCAAGAGGCCCCGCAGCTCGCTGAAGCTGCCAAGGCGCCCGAGGAGGGTAGCCCCCCTCCCCCTCCTTTGTGCTTGCGGCGGCCATTCCTTCGGCTCCAGGCCGAGACAGGGGATTCCTCCGATTTCTAATGTGTAGCTTCGCTTTCCGGTGGCAGGGGTGGATCCTCTTCCAACCCCTAAGGCGGAATGCTTCATGTGCGGACGCACGGGGAATTTTCAGGTCACTTGCATCTTCGATCCGGTGTGTGTGTTGTGTGAGGAGGAAGGCCATAATACGTCCAACTGCGTGACCTAAGGGGCCAAGCCCTCCCTTCTCCTGTTTGGGCGGGCCATTACAAGGGAAGGTTGGGGCCTCAAATGAAGCGGTGGTCGCTTTCAACGGCATCGGGCTTACAACGTCGGGGCTCGAGGATGAGGTTTGCCATCTCGCGAGGGCGACTTGGATTGACAGGTTCACGTTTTCACCACTTGGGAGTTCCTGGTGCTATTTCTAAGGGCCGAGACTCTCAAGATGTGTACCTGTAGCGGTGGGCTTTCCCTTCCGCTGAGCAAGATGCACTAGTAGGAAAAAGCCTACCCGTGTTGTACTAATTTGGACCTCCATAAGCGAACTTGCCCGCATCACTACTGTCATGTCACTTGTAAGTGCCTACTTGTCACTACTAGGGAAACCCCTACCGCCGGCGCGTTGACAGGCGCCGGCGATGACCATGTCGGTTGTAAAGAAATAGCGCCAGCGTGCAAGTTCACCACGCCATTAGCGCTGGCGCGCAGGCCCACTGCACCGGGAGTAAGGTTAGCGTCGGCGATTTTATCCTCTGCGCCGGGGTAAGTGTAGGTTGTCCCCGGCGCAGCCCAATCGCCCGTGGTAAGTCCAATCAACGCGCCAGCGCTATACTTTGATGTTTAAAAAAAATACGTCGTATATACTTTGTTTATGTTGTTATAAAAAAGAGCAGTAAAACAGTAAAACGGAGAGTTGCAAAGACATGGAGGCATACACAAACCAATTAGCTAATACTCATATATATCGTACACGAGTAGAGAAAGTCTCAAACACGAATACAAAGTATCTGACGAAGGCATGGATCCTGGGCCCTACGAATAAGGACACCTCCTCTCACACCTTCTGACCAAGGCCCGACAGGAAGCGCCCTTGGAGTACTCTAGAAGGCCCATGAAAAGCCCACCCGCATCAACTTGCGGGCTAAGTTAGGGATTGTAACCGACTCAAGCTAGGGTTTGTATCCTCTCCGGGTTGGACTCGAGACCTGGCTATCTATATAAAGCCAGGAGAGCCCCAAAGGAGAGGACCAAGTATTACCGCACGACCACAAAAGCCTTGAAACTCGAGATCTACTCTCGATTCGAGCACCTGTAATCGATCTAATCGTCTAATACAGATCAGCAGAAGGCAGGAGTAAGGGTTTTACCTCTTCGAGGGCCCCGAACCTGGGTAAATATCGCCTCCCTGTCAAGCCGACGATTCCACCAGCGCCTATGACATCTCCTAGTCGAAACCCGATAGGGTCACCTGAGGGATTTGCGGAGCCAGAGCTTCGACAATTGGCGCCGACCGTGGGGACCGCAGGCGCTGGATTACCGGCATCTTCGGCTTCATCGACATCCAACTCCCGTTGGAAACCATCGACTACGGCTCCGAACAATCCTGTACGGATCGGATCCGTCATAGTCACGCCTCACTCGCCGGAATCACGCCCGGTATTCGAGGATCTGGAGAAGAGCGTCACCCTGACGTTCGGAAGCTTCAACTTCATGGCAAACAGAGACGGAATCCTCCACTTCTCAGATGAATCTGAACCCGAATCTGGAGCCGTCAACTCGCGCTTCCTTATGGAGAAAAGCGGCGAGTCCATCCGCTTCAACACGATCGACTACCACGCACTCTCGACAGAGGAACCCTCTCGGGTGCGAAGAACCTCCCGATCTGCGCCTAGGACGCACGGGCCACAACTCGCCCAAGTCTGCATGGCAGGATCGGAACAGCCCTCGGAAACTGAATATAGTGCAACCGAGCGCGATCTAATCGGCGTCTCGCGGGAAGCCTGGAAAAGAGCAAAGGAATCCATGCGAAAGAGTCAGCCACCCGCAGCAGGTGCTACGCAGGAAGACCTAACCGCCTACCACTATCACCTAGTGAGAGCGGCCTCAAACATCAAGGACGCCCGAGCAGATCTAGCCCGTCGCAGGAGAGCGGCGGATGAGTCAAGCTTACGTCGAGCCGAGCTGTCCCTTGCTCCTTCGGTCGGTACCCGACCCGTGGGAAAGGGACCCGCAGCATCAACAAGGGACCACGAATCCATGGCTGGGACCAACAGGTCTACCACATCTTCTTTCATGAGGGTTGACGACGACGGGAACGTCTACCCGCAAACTCCAGCCGCCGCAATTCTAGCCGCGGCCACCTATATGCAGATGAACCAGCCAACGGACAGCGATCCTCGGGTGGAACAATACAAGCACATCCGCAAAGGTCTAGGGCTGGCTGCCGCGAAGCTCGCCTCCCACGATCGCAAGGAACAGCTGGAGAAGGCGCGACAAGAGAAGGACAAAGACAAAGACGCGCCCCGCAGGCATAGGAGCTCCTCTCCAAGAAAGGATAAATCGCCACGTCGTGGCCGAGGAAAAGAAGCTCGGCGCCGCGGCGACAGCCGAAGCAGCAGCGACGACAGCCCGAGAGACAAAGATTCGCGGCACCACAGCAGCCGCTCGAGAAAAAGAAGTAAAGAACCAAGAAAAGATAGCGACCGCGACCGGTCCGGGCACGACGCGCGATCCGATCTCGCCCAGAAGAAGGTGGATAAAGCGAGGGCTTCACGGTATCGCGAACGCTCCTCATCCGGATCTTCGGACGACGAAACCTGCGGAGCACTTTGCTTTGCTCGCAGTATTCGCGAAGCACCTCTACCTAAGAGATTCAAGCTCAGCTCGGAGGTGACAAAATACGATGGCTCACTCGAGCCCTCCCAGTGGTTAAGCGACTACCTCACGGCAGTAAAATGCCAACGTGGTAACAAGAACACAGCCATGCAATACCTCAATTTGCACCTGGCCGGAGCGGCCCGCAGCTGGCTGGAAAGAAGACCACGATCCTGCTATGCATCATGGGACGATCTGCATCGCGATTTCTGCAAAAACTTCCAGTCGACCTACAAAAGGCCAGCTACGATCGAAGAACTACGGGCTTGCAAACAGAAAAGTGGCGAATCCACGCGAGAATACATCCAACGGTGGAACACACTCAGGAACACCGCAGGGACAATCTCTGAAGAAGTGGCGATTGAGGCCTTCGCCAAAGGAGCAAGAAGAACCGCGTTTCGAGAAGAACTCGGCAGAGCAGCACCCAAAACCATAGGGGAGCTCATGGTCATCGCCGAAAAATGGGCCAACGGAGAAGACGCGGTACGCAATGAAAGAACATCGTCGCCCACACATGACGAAGACCGTCATGGGCGAAGAAAAAGAAGAAAGTACTACGACCACGACGATAGAGAAGAACTAGTGGCGGCAGAATTCACGCGAAGTCGCGACTCCGGTCGTCGTGGAAGTCGCGAATGGAGGCCAAAGGAAGAAGAAAAATCACCCGAGGAAGACCTCGATGGATACTGCTCGCTACATCTGTTCACAGACAAGCGCACGGGCAAGACTAAGGCAACACACCTTCTCAAGGATTGCCGAAAGTTCATCGGAATCTCGGACGCGCTAGCCAAGAAAAGATTCGCTTCCACCCAAAACTATCCACCGTTACCAGGAGGCGGACAACAATTCCAGCTACCACCGCCACCACCTCCACCAGCCAACCCAAACATGGCACTCGCGGCTCTGCCAGCACCACAACAGCAAAACACGGGAGCAAATACATACCCGACTCCGCACGGACAACTCCTTGGGATGATACAGAAGGTATGCCCCTCTCGCAGAGCTCAAAAAACTAACTCGAGACAAATATGCATGGCAGTGCAGACGCCACCAACGAAGCCCGAGTACCTGAAGATGGCCGAACAGCCAATCACGTTTTCAAAGGAAGACCACCCGCCACGAGTCTATCGACCGGGACACGCCGCCCTTGTCATTCAAGCTCAAATTGGCAATTATGACCTGGCCCGCGTATTCATGGACGGCGGCAGCGGCATCAACATCATCTACGCGGATACACTCCGTCGAATGAACAAAAACCTGGACGGCCTAACGGAATCAGAAACATCCTTCCACGGGATAGTTCCGGGCAAGGCAGTACGTCCACTCGGAACAATCAACCTCGAAGTTGTACTGGGCTCCCCACGCAACTACAGAAGGGAATTTCTGGACTTTGAAGTCGTCGACTGGCCCTCGCAGTACCACGCCATTCTTGGTCGAACAGCGTTCGCCAGGTTCATGGCCGTACCACATTACGCATACTTGAAGCTCAAGTTACCCGGCGAATACGGTGTGATCACCATCGACGGAGACTTCCAGAAATCAGATAAGTGCGACATAGAATTTAATGAGATCGCGAAATCTTTCGGGATGCAAGAAGAACTACAAGAGCTGGCAAAAACCACGGATCACTCCGTCATGCCACTCACGAAGAAAAACGCGCCTGAACTGGAATTCAGCGCCAACAGCGACACTCGCAAGCATCAAGTGCACCCGACGGATTCTGCCAAAACCGCGATGGTTTCCACAACCCTCTCGCCAGCATAGGAAAGCGCGCTCGTCAAACTCCTCCGTGAGTACTGGGAAATTTTCGCCTGGCAACCTTCAGATATGCCAGGTATACCCAGAGAGTTTGCCGAGCACTCACTCGAAGTCTTTCCTAACGCAAAGCCCATCAAACAGACGACTCGACGATTTTCAGAACCCAAGCAAAAGGCGCTGGGAGAAGAAATAAAAAGGCTGCTAGCCGCAAATTTCATTAGGGAGATCAAAATATCCACCTGGTTAGCAAATCCGGTGCTGGTCCCCAAGAAGAACACGGATATCCTTCGGGTGTGCATCGATTACACGTCACTGAACAAACACTGCCCCAAGGACAACTTTCCTCTACCACGAATCGACCAGATCGTGGACTCCACAGCAGGTTGCCAACGTCTCTCTTTCTTGGACGCATACTCGGGATACAACCAGATCCGAATGAAAAAGGAAGACGAAGAGAAGACGGCATTCATCACACCACACGGTGTATACTGCTATACGACAATGCCCTTCGGGCTGAAGAACGCAGGCGCAACATATCAACGTTGCATGCAGAGATGCCTTGCCAATCTCATCGGCAAGAACGTACAAGTATATGTCGACGACATCGTCATCAAAACTCGAGTAGAAGACACACTCCTCGAAGATATTAAAGAAACATTCGACGCCCTTAATGCATATCGGATCAAGCTCAATCCAACAAAATGCGTTTTCGGCGTCCCCGCAGGAAAACTCCTAGGATACCTGGTATCCGCCAGAGGCATTGAAGCCAATCCGGAGAAAATACAAGCCATCCTCACCATGAAGGAGCCCACCAATCTACGCGGAGTCCAGCAGCTCGCAGGGCGATTGGCCGCCCTAAGCAGGTTCATCGCGCGATTGGGAGAGCAAGCGTTGCCATTCTACAAACTACTGAAGAAGACGGACAAATTCGAGTGGACCCCCGAAGCTAAGCAAGCATTCGCAGATTTGAAGCGGTCGTTGCAAAGCAGGCGCATCCTCGCAACACCACAAGAAAGGGAGCCACTTTTTCTCTATTTAGCCGCTACAAACCAGGTCATCAGCACTGCAATCGTAGTCGAACGACCTGAAGATGGCAAGGCATACGGAGTCCAGCGCCCAATATATTACATCAGCGAAGTGCTCTCGCCGTGCAAGCAGCGATATCCTCATTACCAGAAGCTTGCGTATGGAGTTGTCCTCACAGCCCGAAAACTCAAACACTACTTCCAGGAACACGCCATTACAGTGGTTAACGATGCGTCACTCGGGACAATCATGAACAACCCTATGGCATCCGGAAGAATAGCGAAGTGGAGCATCGAGTTGGGTGCCTGGGATATCACCTACGCAGGACGCAATGCAGTCAAATCTCAGGTTCTCGTGGAATTCATCAGCGAATGGACAGAGCTACAAACACCCGGACCACCCGAGTACACAAGCAATTGGATCATGTATTTTGACGGGTCCAAAAGAAACGAAGGGGCAGGAGCTGGAATCGTTCTTATCTCGCCTCGTGGAGACAAACTGCAATATGTCCTGCGACTAGACTTTCCACCTGACGACCCAGCATCGAACAACGACGCAGAATATGAAGCACTGTTGCACGGAATGAAGATGGCGATTGCTTGTGGAGCTACCCGGTTGATGATTTATGGCGATTCCAACCTCATAGTGCAACAAACAATGAAAGAATGCGACGCCGTTGCTGAAAACATGATCGCATACCGCGACATGTATAATATACTCGAAGGAAGCTTCAAAGGATGCGAGTTGAAGCATATCGCAAGATCCAGCAACGAAGAGGCGGACAGACTGGCAAACATGGGTTCCACGAATACACCCATACCGCCAGGAATATACTTCGAACGGATGGTCAAGCGATCGGTCAAATTGAAGAAAGCTGCAGAAACACCGGCAGCGCCAGAAACGGAGGTCAGCCCGCAGGTCGCGCTTATCGAGCTTATTCATAATATATCACGACAGGTTTTTCTGGTCGAGCCAGTCTGGACGCAGAAATATCTCGACTACCTGCTCAATAAACAGCTCCCAGCCGATCCGCGCGAGGCTCGACAGCTAATCAGGCGTAGCAAATCCTTTCGGGTAATCAACGGAGAATTGTACAAGCAAAGCATCTCGGGAATCCTTCAGCGGTGCATCGCACCCGAAGACGGCAAAGAGCTACTCCGGGATATACACCAGGGTGACTGCGGACATCATGCTAGTTGGAGAGCAATACTGGGAAAGGCCTTTCGAGCAGGGTTCTACTGGCTAACGGCAGCCAACGACGCAAAAAACCTGGTCGACAGATGTGGCGCTTGCCAGCGATTTTCACCCAAGCCGCACGCGCCCGCTACAGAGTTGCACATGATACCCATCGCCTGGCCCTTTGCCCAATGGGGGCTTGACATGGTTGGCCCATTGCGCAAATCTACTCCAGGAGGGTACACACATTTGCTGGTCGCAGTCGACAAATTTACCAAATGGATCGAGGCTATGCCAGTGACCTCGGGTAGCGCCCAATGCGCAATCAAGTTCCTCGACTCCATAATATGCAGATTCGGGGTACCACATGACATCATTACAGACAATGGTACGAACTTCACGGCAAAGGAGACTCAACAGTTCTGCGAAGAGAAAGGAATTAATCTGAAGTTTGCTTCGGTCGCCCATCCGCAAACAAACGGTCAAGTTGAAAGATCCAACGGCTTAGTTTCAGCTGGGATCAAAAAGAGATTGCTCGATCGGCTACATCCCGCTGCAGGTCATTGGGCAGAGGAGTTACCCTCCGTACTTTGGAGCCTCCGCACAACCCCCAATCGATCAACGCAATACACACCATTTTTCATGGTATATGGGGCAGAAGCCGTCCTCCCCGAAGAGGTTCGATTCAGCGCCCCACGAGTTGTAGCCTACAGTGAAGAAACATCCAACAAAGCACTTGCAGAAGATATGGACGCGCTCGACGAAATTCGGGACATTGCACTCGCAAGATCTGCAGTCTACCAACAATCACTGCGCAATTATCACAGTCGCCGCATACGCCACAGATCATTCGTGGTTGGCGATTTGGTGTTGCGGTTAAAACAGAAGGAAGGGCACAAGCTCGAGCCACCTTGGGAAGGACCCTTCATCGTACACGAAGTAATCCCAGGAGGAGCCTATCGACTGAAGAATCCAGAAACTGGAGGCATCTATTCCAATCCATGGAATATCGCGCAACTGCGCAAATTCTACCCCTAGGTTTATTTATTTTGCAACAATAAGGCTATACTAGCCAATTTTGTAGCTCGAACACATGACTTCTCAGTCATAGCAATAAATACATGATTCTCTCATCATATTTACTCGACAGCTTCCAAGGTTACAGGCACACACCCCATAAAATACACGGGGGCTACACCTAAAACTAAGCATCACAGAAAAGAATTATCAAGTACAAGGTTGCACACCTTACTACAGTTTTTACAAACTACAGACAAACTTACAGGATATTCACATCCAATAAAGTCAGTCGAAATGCTGAGCATTCCTAGTCGCTAAGATCCTATCTACCTCTTCGGATGTCATTTGGATAATCTTTTCGGCCGCAGGACGAACATCATCATAGTACGGCGCAATATCTTCGATTGCATAATCCGGAAGCCGGGCTACGGAGTTCAAGTCTATCTCAGGATGCCATATTCGGACAAACGAGAGAGCCACAACCGCGCCGCATGTCATCTGATTGTGAACGCACGCGCGAACCTCTCCTTCTCGTCCGAATAAACTGAGAAGATAGCTCCAGTCTTCGGGGCCCCTCTCAAGTGGATAAAAAGCAGCATTCACCGCAACCAGGACCTCATGGAAAGAACTCATGAGAACTTTCGCCTGGCGGACTCGAAACTTCAAGATAGCCATCACAAACCCTCGACTGCGATCAGACCAGAAATTACTCGCATGAGGCTTTGTGCTGTTAGCTTCTTGATGAATGTGGTTTTCTACCCACTGCTTTTCTTCCCTGTCATCTGGTCTCACAACTAAGAAGCAAACGCACTTAGTAAGCTACGAAACACAGAGGAGGAAAATAGCATGGGGGCTACACTACTCACATAGTAACTCCTTTGCAATCGAAGACAGTTCGCCAATCAGAAATTGCTCGCGCTCAGCCGCCAATTTCTGCTTGGATATCGCCACGTCAGCTACCCCGCGCAGCACTTTCAGCCTACGCTCACCCTCCTGAACCTTATCACGAAGACCAGCGAGAGTGCCCACGGCAGCCACAAGTGGATTTGCTGGACTACCACGTCCACTCGAAGATTCAGCAGCAGACGCAATTGCCTGGAAGAAGTACAAGGAAAGAAGTGAGACGCCCTACTCGAGTTGTTTCCAGTCGCACATCTGACTAATCGCTCGGGGGCTACTCCCATCGGGAGGCAAAGTATAGACGACAAGGATAAATTTTAAATGCAAAGCGCTTCGATTAAAAAACCAGCAAAGGTACGGGAATATATCCCAAAATTCATTACATCCAAGCAACAGAAACAAAAGGAAAACAAAAAGTCTACGAAGCCGCGTTGGTGCTGCCGCTAGCAGCGGTCGACCCTCCCTTCTTCCGAGCAAACATCTCAGATAATTTCCGAGCAAGAACAGTGGCTTGCTCAGAAAAACGAGATAGCCGTACCTTCTTGCCCGTGGAAGGGTCGACCGGCATGGACGAATAGGCCTCCTCCAGACCTTCGACTCCGTTCGCCAGAGCGAACTGAATCGCAGTCTTTGCGCCAGCTTCTGATTGAGCAACCGCAAAGGCTTCCAGGAGATCGCCTTCCGAGAAGACCTTCGACAACTCGCTCAGCGCAGGCGCAGGAGTACCGCTGGCGACAAGACGGCCATGCACTCGTGCCAAAGCTTTGGAAGCATTATCAATCAGGGAAAATATTCCCTCAGAATGCCTCCTGAGCTGCGCGAGAGTGTCGGTCAGCACGTCCACCCGCTGAATCCCAGGAATCTCCAGAGGGACATTCAGAAGATCTACAGACAGAGAAAATGATGCTTAGCAAAAATCAGCAGAATGAAAAGTTCAAAAACCCAAGATACTTACCCGCAAAGCGCTTGGCGAGAGGACGAAGGAACGCGACAGTGTCGTTATCAGCCTTACTGCCGGCCTCCTGCAAGTCCTTCACGGTCTTCCGCGACTCCGCAAGCTTCGTATGGAGTTCCTCCGATTGCTTGCGGGAAGCTTCCAGCTCTTGCCGGGTAGTCGCCAGTTCAGCTTCCCGAGCAGTTACCTGCTCTGAAAGTTTGGTCTTTTCAGACTCTGCGAATTCGGCTCGAGCTGCAAAGGGGATATTAATCAGAAATCAAGAATGGATGATACACGAAAGCCAAGAAGATAATGAAATTTACCTCTAAGAAGGTCGCCTTCAGATTTGAGTCGGTTAACTTCTGATCGAAGCGACTCGCAATCTGCTTCGGCCAGAACGACGCGGCGACCGATCGCCGTAAGGGAATCGACGAGCGACTGCGAAAGCATGAAGATAAAAAGTTAGAAGAAAAGAGGTTTGAGCCTGTACCCGATTATTTACAATCGACTACAGCCTCGGGGGCTACTCCCATCGGGAGCACTGCCGTGCACCCGAAGAAGACAAAATATAGAAGAAGAGCAGAAAGAGGTTTTGAGCCTGTACCCGATTATTTACAATCGACTACAGCCTCGGGGGCTACTCCCATCGGGAGCACTGTCGTGCACCCGATAAAATTTGTTTGAGAAAGCCAAATAGATAGAAGTTTACCTGTCCGGAGGCGCGGGAGAGGGGATCCGCCGAGCTGTCCGTCGCCTCCTTCGAGATCGAAGTTCTGGCAGCGAAGCTGGGGACATCCCGCTCCGCAGTCGCAGCATCAGGCGCTGCCCTGGGAGAGTTCTGGACAGTACCCGCAGTAGGGGTCTCACCCGCGTCCTTCGCTTTGTTCCTCTTTTCGGGAGGAACAGTCGCGGCGAATCTACGCGGGCTGATTGCCTGCAAACTGCAGTAAAGGACAAAGAAACGTCAGCACTGACAAACAGAGTTCAATCGAATTAAAATATGGGAAAGAACTTACTCGTCATCCTCGTCGTCTTCATCCAAGTCATCCGCATTCCAGGCGTTTGTGAATGGAGCCAGAGGAGGAAGAGATTGAAGCGGAGTCGCAGAAATTGGAGTTGGGCCAGGTGACGCCTCCAAAGACTTGTCTTTGGAGGTAACTTCGTCTTCGTTCACCCGACGGCGCTTTGGTGGGACACCACTCGAGTCTTCGACATCATCTGAGGAGTCATGCTCAGAACTTGAGGAAGCGTTGGCCACGCTGGTGTCAACCGCGCCGTCCTGGTGGCTTGACTGAAGGCACGAGGCATCTTCACCAACAACGGGCGGATAGCAATTTGCTACAGCTAGGCTCTACAAAGATAAGAAGACGATAAAGATCTTATCGACTACGAAAATTCTAAAAATGAAAGCAAGTTGAAGACATAAGACTAACCGCAGCAGGAGGAGGGTTTGAAGCAGAATAAGCCTCGACTGAACAATCAGGGAATTGCTCCCCGGCCTTCAGTCGAGTGATGGCCGCGATCTTTTTCTCGAATTCCACATTCGAAAGTTCTTCACGGCTCACTCGGCTGGGATCTTCTGCGCCTTGGTACTCCCACATAGCGGAAGGCCTCTGCTGCAAAGGCTGAATCCTGCGCTTCAAGAAGAGGCTTGCCAGATGAAGTCCATTGAGCACCACTCCCGAGGCTTGATCTCGAAGAGCCCCTACTCTTTCGAGTAGAGGTTTGACTGTCTGGACTTCTTCGGCTGACATCTTGTGGCTCCAAGATTTGCGCCTCGCCAGAACTGCGAATGGGAGGAATTCTACAAGCCCACTCGAGTTGTTGTCGGCGACGTAGAACCACTTCTTCCGCCAGCCTTGGGCGGAGTCGATGAAGTGCATATTGAAGTAGGCATTTTCCTGGCGCGCTTGGATCCCGAAGCCACCCGTGCGAAGTGGCTCACCGGGCTCGGACTCCACCCGCGATCTCTCGCGGAAGATCCGGATCTTGAACAGCGCCTTCCAGAGCGCCCAGTGCGGGCGAATGCCAAGATAGCATTCGCAAAGCGCGATGAAGCACGAGATGTGCTGCACCGCGTTCGGGGGAAGGTCATGGAGCTGTATGCCGTATGCACACAGCAGCCCGATGAAGAAAGGGTGAAGAGGGAAGGAGAGACCTCGAGTCACGTGGTCCACGAAGACCACGCGCTCGTTCGAGTGAGGGTTTGGTACCTCCTCCCTCTTCCCCAGACGGACACGCTTCTCCGCCTCCGCCGGCAGCAGACCCTCCCGTTGCATCTCCTTGATGCTCTTGGCGGTGGTGTTGGGGGTGCGCCAGTCGCCGGCGCGAGAGGCGAGTGGCGCAGAAGGCTCGCCAGACGCGGAGGTTCCAACGCCGCGTTTCTTTCCACCGGCCATTGTTCGTAGCAAGAGCTTGAGCGCAGGGAAGGCAAAGACGAGCGCAAGGTGGAAGACGAAGATTGAGAGCGGGGAAAATTTCACTGCGGCGCTAACACCCTTATTTATATACGGGGTAAAGCAATCTCAGCCGTACGATACGCAACGTGGCGCCTATCGCGGCTGCCACGCGTAAGGATGAAACGAAGCGGCGGCATACGCTGTTTCGTGCCACGATCTTAACAAAAGATCGTGCGCATTTACTGCGCATTTCGCGTAAAAAACGGGAGCGACGTCTCGTTTCCCGGTCAAAAAGCTGACAAGGTGGGCCAATTTCTGCTGCCACTTCGTCACGTCCCATCGGGAGAAGAGGAGCACGCCTTGACGTCATGGCGTTCGTCATTCCGAAAGGAAATTTTTTGCGAATGGAATTTCAAACGCGAAATTATCTTCGCACGAATATCAATTCCTTCGGATAGAACACAATCTTCCATGAAAAAATTCATGAAGCAAAGCCTCTTCGAACAAGAGAAACATGCCTTATACACGAAAACTCTTTCGTACAGGCACAATTTTCCAAAACATGAAAACTCTTTCATACGGAACTAACATTTCCAACACGAAACTTTTTCGTACGGAACTCATACCAATCTAATCGGGTAGAAAGAACCCACCTTATGCGTGATATTTACACATCACAAGAACCTGGATTGTACAGCCGACTAGGCACATCCGGATGCCATATTCTTCGAATATGAAGGTAAGACCCAAAAAGATCTTTCTTTTGGGCCTGGAATCGCACTCGAAAGCTGCGTCCTCCGGCATAGTTCCGTGTCAACAACACGAAGAAAAATCCTAGCGGACGCGCCGGGTACCCTCTTAGGTTAAGTTCGACTCGATAAGTCCACAACGGCCCAGTCGTAACGATCACCTCATCGGGTTCGAGTCGGAGGTCTCGAATCTGTGTAGGCCAGGAGTGTTTTTGCCCTAGTCGCAATTAATTGGCCCTGATCTCTCGGGAGAGCCAAGCCACTGCGCCACATCCTTCTGCTAATATAGCCGCAAAACTGGCACCAACGCTGCTCGATACTCGAGTATTTTTATTCGTGAAACAGGGAACACACCCTTCGTAGGCAACAACTGTCGAGCTGAACTTCTAGAATGAGATCAAAGGAAAGGTCTGACCGTCTACCCGACTGAAAATAAATCCCAGTCGAGCATACGCTCGGGGGCTACTGACGAAGGCATGGATCCTGGGCCCTACGAATAAGGACACCTCCTCTCACACCTTCTGACCAAGGCCCGACAGGAAGCGCCCTTGGAGTACTCTAGAAGGCCCATGAAAAGCCCACCCGCATCAACTTGCGGGCTAAGTTAGGGATTGTAACCGACTCAAGCTAGGGTTTGTATCCTCTCCGGGTTGGACTCGAGACCTGGCTATCTATATAAAGCCAGGAGAGCCCCAAAGGAGAGGACCAAGTATTACCGCACGACCACAAAAGCCTTGAAACTCGAGATCTACTCTCGATTCGAGCACCTGTAATCGATCTAATCGTCTAATACAGATCAGCAGAAGGCAGGAGTAAGGGTTTTACCTCTTCGAGGGCCCCGAACCTGGGTAAATATCGCCTCCCTGTCAAGCCGACGATTCCACCAGCGCCTATGACATCTCCTAGTCGAAACCCGATAGGGTCACCTGAGGGATTTGCGGAGCCAGAGCTTCGACAGTATCGAACTAGAGGCATACACAAAACAAGTAGCTAAGATATCGATCACCCGCGAATACAAAGTGATGGATACAAAGTGTCGGAAGATATCTAGCAAAGGAGACATCGATCTAAACTGGAAGATAGACTAGAAACGCGGACACGATGAGCATCATCGTGACGAAGATGGTCTTCATCTGCTTCCTTCTCCTCTCCCCCGCTAGATACGTCTCTCCCGCTAGATAGCTCGCGTATCGAGTTTGTGCCTCCGCCATAGTGTTGTACCCCTTGTAGTTGTTGCCGCTGAACCGGTGCACCTGTCTCCGGCATGCCTCCCAGTTGTCGTAGACTCCAGGAACATGTCCCCGGTACACGACATACCACGTCATCTATTTGTACAAGACAAAATATACATCTGTAGCAAATTCATATATTCAACAAGTATATGCAACAACGTAGAAAATTCAAATATGCAACAAGTATATGCAACGAGTTTAGTAATGCCATATGGGTTGAGAAATACGTTTTCTTACTCTAAGGTTTCGGCTTTGGCGGGAAGGGGCGGTAGCCGTCTAGCGAGTTGAATGGTTGCTTGTCACCGTATGCCTCTAGGCGGGCTTCTATCGCGTCATTCATTGGTGGTATGTGACCGGCGAAGAAAAGGACACCCCTAGTGACTACATCGTGATGGATTATTGTGGCAATCTGTCGTTGGATGTGATGAAACTCATTTCTCACTGTCTCGCTAGGGGCATTTGCCATGTCGATGCCCCGTTTTTCGAGACTAGATGACAACAAGAGGTTGTTTGCATCCTTCACGAACTCCCTCATACCGTGAGGGGACCTGCCTTGGCGGCAAATCCGGTGAGAGCTACATCGAGGACAGTCTTGAAGTTGGTGTAGTTCTTCGGCTTCGCTCTCCCTGAGTCGAGATAAATAACGTGTGAATGTCGCGGGAACATGACCAAGAGGACGCAATACATGTCTCTGCATAAAACAATCCATGCACCATCCTCAGATTAATATTCACGCATGCAAAAGAGTGATGGAAATATACTAAAGAATGAACGATAGCTAGCGGTCGATCGAAAACTTACTCGGGGAAGTAAGGCATGAGGAAGGTTTCCTTAGTATGATTCGCCACCAAGAAATCCTCGATATGCTTCGTGGAAATCACTCGGTCCCGTGGGTTGGCTAAGACGCTTTCACGCATGTAGTAGGGGTCTATTATCGCTACGGTCGGTGTTCTCTCTTGCATGATATCGTGCGCCATTTCGAGAGCTACTAGACGCGCGAAGGTTGGGAAGAGCCATTTCAAATGGAAGACGTTGAATAGGTCATCAAACCTGAGGAAGAACTGCCCTGTGGGGTATTTCTCGATAAAGCCCACGCCGAGGGACACCTTGAGCACATGGAGCGGGTATGAGGGAGAACGCGACTGCATAGATTCCTTCTCCTTCTGCAGAACACCGTCATGAACGCTCCTCATGCCCGCGGTCAAGAGTTTGACATGTTGGGAATATGCGCTAGAGGCAATCATGTATGATGTAATTCCCAATGTATTCATAAAACTATTAAGTTGTCCTTGTTTTGAACATCTGATACATGTCATTGAATATGTGATTCGATTGTGGAACTATGTATTCATGTTGTTCATACTAGATTGTCCTTGGTCATTTAGGTTGTGCTGGACACATACCCTAGACTAATGTGAGTGTTGTCTGATGACACGGTTCCACTTGTCATGGGCATGGTGATGTCATTCCAACGATCACGGACTTGGCTAAAGAGTTTAGCAAGTCGGACTGTCCCACATTGAGATGCAACGAGCAAGTCGTCATTTGCATGTCTCAATCAATGTAATCCTTAGACCTGAGGTTGTCGCACAATCCGAGTTGTGGATCACCGACTTAGATTCTGTTAAACGCTGCTCTGTGACAAGACAGTTATAAAGGCAGAGTTCGGGTCGAATGAGAAACAAGCTGCGTGATGTGGATAATCAGGATGGGATTTTACCCCTCGGAATGGAGAGATATTCTCTGGGCCCTCTCGAGTGATATGATTCAGGAAACTTGGTCATGCACGACTCAGTTAAGTGTTAATTGTGTCTATTGACTAAAGAGTTAGTCAGATGAATCACATATCACGGATCGAGAAGAGAGTCGAACTATTTAAGGGATGACGATAAATCGCCTATAGTTCGACAAGGTATATCGTGAGGCAAAAGGGACTAAGATGAATATCACATTGAAAGGTATGTCGTCATGACTCAATGGGACTTGGGAATCGACACGTTCTGCTAGGACCCGCTACCAATTGATCGATTGGGAGTCGGACTCCAATCGTGTCCAAGTCGCCATGAGCCTGCAGGGTCGCACACTTAAGAGCGGGAGCAAGTATTGTTCGGGTTGGACCCGAACCGGAATGGACTGAGTTTGTGATTCGGACTCACAGAGGGAATAGGCAACAAGTGTTGTGAAGCCCAATACCATTCGCTATATAAAGAGGGGCGCAGGTTGCCCAGCGGGCACGTTAGTCCACTCCCATGCGTTGGGAACCCTAGCCCCACTCAGTCCAGCCGTCGCACCGGACCTAGCAGTCCGCCGTCGGAGCTCCTCCTCGTACGTGTGGATATCGGCAGAGGTGTTGTACGTTCAGCACTTCGACGTTCGTAGGATCGGATCGGCTGGATCGGATCGTGGGACTGCACTGCCCCGACGCGCTTCATCGATAATCCGCAACCGCGCGTCTAGTGGTAATCATCGTGGCCTTCTACCTCGGCTAGATCTTGGAAGTACCGCGTAGAAAAAAGTTTTGTTTATCTCTACGCGTTCCAACAGTGGTATTAGAGTGGTAGCTTCTGGTATTAGGCCCGAGATCCGCACATATATGATATCTAGTTAGCATTAGATTGGATCTAAGAGTTGTTTTGGTGGTCGTTCTATGAGATAGATCGGTTTTGTACAAGGTTGATTGGATCAATCGTACTCAGGGTTAATGGATGATCTGGTTTTCGTGATCATACTGCTAAGGTCGTGGAACAACTTACCCCTACCGGTCGGTTTCCGCCATCGGGGTATACCGTGACACATAAATCCAGTTGCGGTGATCGAAGATCAAAGAGTTTGATCGAATCGGAATACGGATCAGATTTGGGTAAAATCGTTTTATCCGATGAAGAAATCCATGTTCGGGATGCAGATGAGATCTGCGTTTTCCAAAATCGTCGGGACCGCCGGCTTCGTCCTGTCGTAGCGCCTTAGATGTCGTTACGAGTTTCACAACGCCAGTAGATATCGTATCTATGCATAACTTGTTTTTGCAGGAAGTTGTGAATGGTATGACTTATGTGCATGTGATGTGTGTAATCCATACATGATCTGCGTATCATGTTTTTGTCAGCCGGCTGGAGCCTAGGTGCTGTCATTTTATTGTATACCGGCCTGCGTGTCGGATTCTCTATGTAAATTTTCATTTACTAGCTAGTGTAGCTTGTTGGAGAACCCGGAAGGCATGCAAGTCGATGTACAAGTCGGCTACATGGAGTAAGATGGCACGTGACAAGAGTTGGCACGAGTCGACTTACAAGCTTCGTGGAGATGGAGATCACCATGAAGAGAGCCATACCATTTCACATTATAATTGCTTTACTTGTGTTATTGTTATGTCTCTTTTTACCTCTATTTAGATAGTTGGTAGATTTTAATCCCTCAAAGAAGGTCTAGTCGGTCGCCCCGCCAGTGCTGCACCATCACAAGTCGGACATTCTTGGTAGTGGGCTCATGAAATTGAGGTGCTACCAATTCTTTCCGATTAGGTGGGTTTAAGTCGGACTCTTACAAGCGGAAGCACTTGGTAATCTAGACGAGTCCATCACAGCGGTTGTGGGGCTCGGGGCGAGGTAGGTTGGGAGCCGGGGCATGTGATGCCACCCAACTAACAGGAGTCGTATTGGATACGATTGGCAAGGTGTTGCCTACCTAGATCACTTGACGGCTAGCGGTGATGCTAAAGCTCACTAGTCGGCTTGCTTATTTAGGATCTTGAATCACTTAGCAACCATCGGAGGGGGTGTTGGTTATAGTGGGAGCATAAGTATTAAAGCGTTTAATATGACCGCTCCTTTATGAATACATGTCTTAAGTGTTTTGCATATTTTCTGTTGTAGATCAATGGCACCTAGCAACCTTCCTCAGTTGTACGCGTTTGCGTTGAGGTCAATCCTAGAGAAAGATAAGCTTAATGGAACTAATTTCACCAACTGGTATCGTAATCTGAGCATAGTCCTCAAGCATGAAAAGAAATAACATGTTCTAGAAACTCCACTTCCAGAAGAGCCAGATAACGATGCGACTGTCGCTGTCATGAATGCCTACCGTAAGACTAGAGATGAGTCTACGGAAATTAGCTGTCTTATGCTTGCACACATGGAACCGGACTTGCAGCAGCAGTTCAAAAATGTTGAGGCCTACGATATGATCAAAAGCCTCAAAAGTATGTTCAAGGCTCAGGCAAAGACCGAGAGGTATCAAGTCTCTCAAGCTTTGCTGGGTTGTAAGTTGAAAGACGGCGATCCACTGAGTCCGCATGTAATCAAGATGATTGGTTACATACAGTCTCTGGATCGGCTGGGCTTCCCAATTAACGAAGAGTTCGCTACTGATATAATTCTGAACTCTCTTCCTAGTGCGTATGGTCCGTTCATCTCGAACTACCATATGCATGGTATGGATAAGAGTATCACTGAATTACATGGGATGCTCAAAACGGCAGAGGCTGATCTTAAGAAGGGCGCCAGTCAAGTGTTGATGGTGCAGAATAAGGCTAAGTTCAAGAAGAGTTCTTGGACTAAGAAGAAGAAGGATAAGTCAGGAGGTAGTGCCCATGGCCCTGTCCAGAGTGCTTCCTCAAAGACTAAGCCATCTCCTACAGCCGGAGCCAATTGCTTCTATTACAAGCAAGATGGCCACTGGAAGAGGAACTGCACCAAGTATTTGGCTGACATAGCCAAGAGTGGAGGTATGACTTCCGACTCAGGTACACTTGTGTGCAATGTTATAGATATTTATCTTGCTGATGCACCTAATAGTTCTTGGGTATATGATACCGGATCAGTTATTCACATATGCAACTCGTTGCAGGGACTGGTAAGAACTAGGAGCGTGGCAAGAGGAGAGGTTGATATTCGGGTCGGCAACAAGGCGAGAGTCGCTGCGTTGGAAGTCGGCACGATGCAAGTTCATTTACCTTCAGGATTTTTAATGGAATTAAATAATTGTTATTATGTTTCAGTGCTTAGTCGAAACATTATTTCCGCCTCATGTTTGATGAGACAAGGTTATGAGTTGAATATTAAGAATAATGGTTGTTCTTTATATCTGAAAGATATGTTTCATGGCTTTGCACCCGTTCAGAACGGGTTATTTATTTTAAATCTTGATAGTGAATCGGTCTATAACATAAATGTTAAAAGGTTGAAACCAAATGATCTGAATATGACTTACTTTTGGCATTGTCGGATTGGTCATATAAGTTGGAAGCGCATGAAGAAGCTCCATGATGATGGACTTCTAACTTCGTTCGACTTAGAGTCATTCGAGACATGTGAATCTTGCCTACTAGGCAAAATGACCAAGACACCTTTTGCAAAGATTTGTGAAAGGGCGTCTGACTTGTTGGAACTAATACATAGTGATGTATGTGGTCCAATGAGCATGACAGCCAGAGGTGGTTATGAGTACTTCATTACCTTCACTGATGATTTGAGTAGGTATGGATATATCTATTTAATGAAACACAAGTCGGAAGCCTTTGAAAAGTTCAAGGAATTCCAGAGTGAGGTACAAAATCAACTCGGCAAGAAAATAAAGTTTCTACGGTCGGACCGTGGAGGCGAGTACATGAGCCATGAGTTTGATGACCATCTAAAAAGTTGTGGAATAATTCCTCAACTCACTCCGCCGGGTACACCGCAGAGAAATGGTGTATCGGAACGGAGAAATCGGACCTTGTTGGACATGGTACGATCAATGATGAGTCGGACAGAACTACCTTTATCATTTTGGGGTTATTGTCTAGAAACTGCAGCGTTCACACTAAACAAAGTACCATCAAAGTCAGTAGAGAAGACACTGCATGAGATGTGGACTGGCAAAAGGCCAAGTTTGTCTTTTCTTAAGATTTAGGGTTGTGAAGCATTTGTCAAGCGACTATAGTCGGACAAACTCATGCCCAAGTCGGATAAGTGTATTTTCGTGGGGTATCCGAGGGAAACCTTGGGGTACTACTTCTACAACCGGGAAGAGGGCAAAGTGTTTGTCGCTCGGAATGGTGTCTTCCTGGAGAAAGAGTTTGTCGGTTGGGAATTCAGTGGGAGCACAGTGCAACTCGAAGAAATTCGAGAGGAACCGGCTAGGGGCGAGTCGGCGAACGCCTTGTAGGCTGAGCCGGTCGTGGTAACTACACCGGTAACAGCACCTGAACCACGGAGATCTGCCAGATTACAAAATGGTCGTGATGTTTTACTGTTAGACAGTAATGAGCCGGCAACTTATTCGGAAGCGATGGTGGGATCTGATTCCGAGTCATGGCTTGGAGCCATGAGATCCCAGTTAAAGTCCATTGATGAAAACCAAGTTTGGAATTTGGTTGATCTGCCTGACGGTGCAAGACCCGTCAAGTGCAAATGGGCTTTAAGAAGAAAATTGATATGGATGGAAATATTTCCGTCTATAAAGCACGACTTGTCGCGAAGGGGTTCCGACAGGTTCAAGGAGTTGACTACGACGAGACCTTCTCGCCCGTAGCGATGCTTAAATCAGTTCGGATCATGTTAGTCATAGCAGCCTATTTCGACTATGAGATATGGCAGATGGATGTCAAGACGGCTTTCCTTAATGGAAATTTAACTGAGGACGTGTATATGATACAGCCCGAATGTTTTGTCGATCTAGCTAACGCTGACAAGGTATGCAAACTTCAGAAATCCATTTATGGGTTGAAGCAAGCATCTCGGAGTTGGAACATTCGCTTTGATGAGGTAGTCAAATCGTTTGGCTTCATCAAGAGTGATCATGATTCTTGTTTATACAAAAAGTTGAGTGGGAGGAAAGTAAATTTTCTAATCTTATATGTGGACGTCATATTACTGACTGGAAATGATGTCATGATGTTGCAAGAAACCAAAGAGTCATGGGAAAGGAGTTTCTCAATGAAGGATTTGGGTGAGGCGACTTACATATTAGGAATCAGGATCTATAGAGATAGATCAAGGCGACTGATTGGATTGAGTCAGAGTACATATCTGGACAAAGTTTTGAAGAAATTCAAAATGGAAGAGTCCAAGATGGGATTCTTACCGATGTCCCATGGCATAAAACTTAGCAAGACTCAGTGTCCTTCGACGACTGATGAGCGAAGTCGGATGAGTGTGATCTCGTATGCTTCGGCAATCGGATCCATCATGTATGCTATGATTTGTACTAGGCCAGATGTTTCCTATGCTCTAAGTGTTACGAGCAGATACCAG
Organism: Alopecurus myosuroides; assembly: GCA_028641055.1. NCBI lineage: Eukaryota > Viridiplantae > Streptophyta > Magnoliopsida > Poales > Poaceae > Alopecurus > Alopecurus myosuroides. The sequence continues at coordinate 310,287,535 of CM054063.1, read as the reverse complement.
GCTGACCCTGGCGAAGCCCACTGGGCAGCGGTTAAAAACATCCTTAAGTACTTGAGAAGGACTAAGGAAATGTTCCTAGTTTATGGAGGTGATGAGGAATTCAGTGTAAAGGGTTACACATATGCGAGTTATCTCACCGACTCAGATGATTCTCTTTTGCAATCTGGATACGTGTTCGTAATGAACGGAGGAGCTGTGAGCTGGAAGAGTGCCATGCAAGATACAGTGTCTACATCTACAACAGAGGCTGAGTATATTGCTGCCTCAGAGGTGGCAAAGGAAGTTGTTTGGATCAGGAACCTCCTGATAGATCTTGTTGTGGTTCAGGGCGCGTCCAGTCCTTTTGACGTATATTGTGACAACAATGGTGCTATCGCACAAGCCAAGGAACCTAGACAACAGCAGAAGAACAAACATATACTCATGCGGTACCACCTCATTCGCCAGTTTGTCGAACAAGGTGATATAGAGTTATGCAAAGTACACACGGATGCAAACATTGCAGATCCGTTGACAAAGGCGCTACCACAGCCTAAGCATGAGGCGCACACGAGAGCTATGGGCATTAGATGCCTAGGCATATGATGCCAGGATGATTGACTCTACTGCAAGTGGGAGACTATTGGGAATATGCCCTAGAGGCAATCATGTATGATGTAATTCCCAATGTATTCATAAAACTATTAAGTTGTCCTTGTTTTGAACATCTGATACATGTCATTGAATATGTGATTCGATTGTGGAACTATGTATTCATGTTGTTCATACTAGATTGTCCTTGGTCATTTAAGGTGTGCTGGACACACATCCTAGACTAATGTGAGTGTTGGCAGATGACACGGTTCCACTTGTCATGGGCATGGTGATGCCATTCCAACGATCACGGACTTGGCTAAAGAGTTTAGCAAGTCGGACTGTCCCACATTGAGATGCAACGAGCAAGTCGTCATTTGCATGTCTCAATCAATGTAATCCGTAGACCTGAGCTTCTCGCACAATCCGAGTTGTGGATCACCGACTTAGGTTCTGTTAAACGCTGCTCTGTGACAAGAAAGTTATAAAGGCAGAGTTCGGGTCGAATGAGAAACAAGCTGCGTGATGTGGATAATCAAGATGGGATTTTGCCCCTCCGAATGGAGAGATATTCTCTGGGCCCTCTCGAGTGATATGATTCAGGAAGCATGGCCATGCGCGACTCAGTTAAGTGTTAATTGTGTCAATTGACTAAAGAGTTAGTCAGATGAATCACATATCACAGATCGAGAAGAGAGTCGAACTATTTAAGGGATGACGATAAATCGCCTATAGTTCGACAAGGTATATCGTGAGGCAAAAGGGACTAAGATGAATATCACATTGAAAGGTATGTCGTCATGACTCAATGGGACGTGGGAATCGGCACGTTCTGTTAGGAGCCGTTACCGATTGATCGATTGGAGTCAGAGTCGAACTATTTAAGGGATGACGATAAATCGCCTATAGTTCGACAAGGTATATCGTGAGGCAAAAGGGACTAAGATGAATATCACATTGAAAGGTATGTCGTCATGACTCAATGGGACGTGGGAATCGGCACGTTCTGTTAGGAGCCGTTACCAATTGATCGATTGGGAGTCGGACTCCAATCGTGTCCAAGTCGCCATGAGCGTGCAGGGTCGCACACTTAAGAGCGGGAGCAAGTATTGTTCGGGTTGGACCCGAACCGGAATGGACTGAGTTTGTGAGTCGGACTCACAGAGGGAATGGGCCACAAGTGTTGTGAAGCCCAATACCATTCGCTATATAAAGAGGGGCGCAGGTTGCCCAGCGGGCACGTTAGTCCACTCCCATGCGTTGGGAACCCTAGCCCCACTCAGTCCAGCCGTCGCACCGGACCTAGCAGTCCGCCGTCTGAGCTCCTCCTCGTACGTGTGGATACCGGCAGAGGTGCTGTACGTTCAGCACTTCGACGTTCGTGGGATCGGATCGGCTGGATCGGATCGTGGGACTGCACTGCCCCGACGCGCTTCATCGATAATCCGCAACCGCGCGTCTAGTGGTAATCATCGTGGCCTTCTACCTCGGCTAGATCTTGGAAGTACTGCGTAGGAAAAAGTTTTGTTTATCTCTACGTGTTCCAACACGACAAGCTCTGGCGGTAGCATCGGCTCGCCCAGAATATGTTGCTGGCGCCACTTGTCGGGTAACTTGTCCAAAACCCGAGGCCGCGACTGCTTTTTTCTTCTGAGGCCTTTTCCTGGTGGTCTTCCTCGCCTTCAAGCACGGGGGAGAGCCGCCTCCTGCTCTTATCGCGTCGAGTGTCGCACCACGGCAAGTATTTGAGCTTAGCAAAGCTTTCACTGGAGCGCTAAAGCCGACACCTTCCTCAGGAGTTTCTCGAGAACCGATCAACTTCTTCTTCAAGCATTCAGATTTCCCTGTCGGGAGATCACGGTGGTCGGGTGAATCATGAGGCGGCTGGTCCATATCAGCGAGCCGATCCAGATCGAGGTCAGCAATAGGCTCATCCATATCGAGATTATCATTATGCTGGTCCATATCGAGATCAGCAATGAATTCATCAATGGGATCCTCGCTTCGGTGCTGTGTCGCGGGCTCAGAATATCAACGACAGGTGGAGGAGATGGTGCCGCCGGCGCAGCCGATGGAGTGGCCTTGTCTTGGGTTACCGCTATCCCTGATTTGGCGTTCAATCGAATCAGTCTCTTCGGCCATACCAATATTTCATTCTTCAGTCCTGATATCGCCAGCTCGCTTTCGGTTTCCGAGGGTTGATAAGGAGGATACATCTCTCCGTCCCGCTTAAGCCCGATCCACGCGAACCGGATGCACGTCATCAGACATTTGCTGGCAATGGAACCTGCGGTTTTGTGACCAAAGGATTATTTTCTTTCGCCACATCCTTCAACTCATTGTTTATGTTCAATAGTAAGGTGCATGAAACTTCAAGGTCCCACAAAAAAAATATGTAGTTTAGAGAGCGCGGTGACGAAGTAATTAAATAACGAGTTCACGCTTAAGATTAATTACCGTGGGTACGTCAAGCTCTGCACGTGTCGACGGACCGGGGGCGGGCTTGGGAGTGACAGAGGGGAGCTCGGCGCGTGTCGACGGACCGGTGGCGGGCATGGGACTGACAGAGGAGAGATCAGCGCGTGTCGACGGACCGGGGAGAGGGAGCAGGCGTGTGGGTGACAGAGGGGCTGCTAGCCGGCAGTGACGACGACTCCTGCCTAGCACCTTCTTTTACCGCGGCAGGAGTCACCAATATAACAGGCCGAGGTTCACCTGCATCCCGCGGCGCCCTGTTGTGAGAGTTGTTTCCGCCTAAACTTATATCGGGAGCGGCCCTTGTCCGCCCTCTCTCAAATAGTTCGTCCATGACTCAAACATGGTAGGCATGATTTCATTTAACGTGTTAGCCACCCTATCATTAACCTTCTCTTCCATCGTGGCTTCCAATTCAACCAACTTCTCCCTTGGCAGCCGTGTCTCTTCCCTTAGCTCCACTGTCTGCTCCCTCAGTTGGCTAGTCTCCTGGCTCCTCTTCTGCGCTCCCGCTGCCATTCGCTCCTCTTTAGTAGGTGCCACGGCCAAGCCATGGTTAACATTCTTGCGACCTCCTCCGTGTGCGATCGTACGGCCCATATGCGGCCTTGTCAACAGTGGCAAGTCCTTCACCTTGTTCAATGCCCTGATAAGGGGAATGTCCCACAGAACCTTGCCCGTCGATGCCGACGCTTGAGACGAGGTGGCAACTTCTGCCATTTGTTCTGCTATCTGCAGAAGTAACATGAAGCATTAAGAAATGCTAATACTAGAATTTAATCGAGAGTAGGATTTAACTAAGCTAAAGCCGGTAAATTGCTTACCAGTTGTTTCTCGAGTTCAAGCACCTTCTGGTCCGTGGCCAACTTGAGACCAACCACCTTCTTGGGGTCCGTGACGATATCCCCAGTATCGTCTTCTTTATGGTACCGGGACCTCATAAATATCTGCGTATCCGAGTGGGGGTACTTGTGCCACGGGTTCTCGATGTCATCTTCTGCATAGGCCTGGTCCTCCTTCGTTCATATCTCCTCCTTCCGGTGTAACTGTTGCTACCCAGGCGGTGGACTCCGATGTTCTTGTTTCTCATGTCCACTCCCCATTGTCGGTTAGTCTTCGTGCGCTCTAGCTCTTCACTGGCCACGAAAGCATCAAAGTCTTCCTGCGTAATCTTCGGAAAGTGGTTGTGGATCTTCTCAAAATCCTCACCCCGAGCAAGCATATCCCTCACCAGATATTTATAACCGCTCGGTTCTTTGGCGAACTTGGTCATGGCATGGGTGATCACCACATTACCTTCGAGATCCTGGTTGTTGTACTCGGCAGGAAACTCGTATCGTGTGTGCAGCCTCGAAATGAGTTGAGCGCGCAAATGCTTCTTGTCCTTATGTTGGAGGTTAGTCTCGTTGAGGTTGACGACGTCCCGAAGGATTGCTGCCAATTGGAGGTTGTAACCCCTCGCGCGAGTTCTAGGCTCCTTAGGGCATCTCCAGTCGCCCCCCCCCAGAGCCCCCCCAGACGGCCTTTTTAGCGGCGAATAGCGTCGTTTCCTTACCAGTCGCCCCCCCTGAAACCCAAATAGCGCCGTTTCGGCGCTATTTCGCGCCGCGGCACCCAAGCCAAACCCAGCCCACTGGGTTCGGCCTGGGGGGGGGGCGAAACTGCGCGGCAGCACGCGTGGGCCAGCTCTGTCAATGACGCGCCGAAAAAACGCGGGAACAGAAACCCCCCCGTGATCATCTTCTCGGCTCCCGCGTCGGTCAAAGGCTGCCGGCGTTTATGGCGTAGCGGCCGTCCAGTGCATGCGCCCGTTCAAAGGCTGTCGGCGTAATGGCGTGGCGGGCGGCAGCGAGGGGACGCGCGCGCAGTAAATGCCCGGCAGGCTACAAAAGGCCCCCGCCGCTCGCCGCCCCGCCCCATTCTTCCACCTCGCTGCTCTCTCCTTCCTCGGTGCTCTCCTCTCTCCCCCGTGCTCTCCTTCCTCCACGCAAATGGCGAACTACGACAGCGCCGCCGCCGCCAACGGCTGGATCCGCCGCCACCTTCACCGGAGCGAGGCGATGGCGCTGTACTGCGCGGGCTACCCGTGCCCGCCAGACATGTGCCTCCGAGCTCTGGCGGCGGGCAGCCGCGCTGGGCCCTCAGCGCGGGCGGGGTGCCCGTGCCTCCGGTCCCGTCAACGGACGCGGAGTTCCGGCGGGCCATCGCCGAGGTGCGCCAAGGCCTACCGGCGGACGAGGCCGCACGACTCCATTGGAGTCCGCACGCCGAGGACGACTTCTGGTGGCAAGAACTCGCGCCGGCGCCGCGACAGGGAACCTCTCCTCCTTGGGCGACAACGGCCCCGTCGAGGACCGCGCCAATGGCCACGGGCGCAGGCGCTGGTGGGGAGGCCAGCACCGCACTCTCAAGTGGGTGCTGGACTACATCCACGCCGGCAACGCGCTGCGACTGGAGATGCCGCCCCGGCAGAACTCGTCGTGGGATGCACGGCGGATGGGCGGCGGCTCGTCGTCGGCCACCTCGAGCTCCTCCGGCACCCACTCTCTCTCTCACCCCCCACCCCCTCTTCTGAACTCCGGCGCGCCTGTCTGCAGGCGCAGCGGCGATGCCCTGCGCATCGGCGAGCCACGCCAGCGACAGGACGCCGGCTTCGAGCGCGCGGTCCGTCCGAAGACGGAGGCGATCGAGGACGAGGACGACGAGGAGTGGCCTGACCTGAAGGTCGCCGAGGAGCTGTCCTGCAACACGCTCCAGCCCGTCGCCGACGACATCGCCGCGGACTGGAGCCTGCGGGAGAGCACCGCCGAGGAGCTGGAGCTCCAGCGCCGCCTGCTCGCTGAGGCCGAGCAGCGCAAGGCGGCTCGCGACCAGGAGGCTGCCGCCAACGCGGCCCGCCGCCGCGTCCCTCCCCGGCGCCGACGAAGGACGTCGCCTACGTCGTGCTCGACCCCGACTCCGACGAGGAGGTCGAGTACCAGCGAGCCCTCGCGGTGAGCAGGTGGGGCGACTCCGGGTGCGGCGACCCCGGACAGGGACCGAGCATGCGCGACGGCGACGGCCCTGACGACGACGACGACGACGGCGACGACGTCGACTACAGCCAGGCCATCGCTGAGCGCCTGGGGCTTCAATAGTTTAGGTTTAAATTTAGTTTTAGTTTAAATTTGCGTTTTAGTTTAAATTTGCGTCGAAATTGTACGAACTTTCCCTGAAATCAGTAAAATGCGCCGAGTTTCAAATCGAGAGTTTTTTTGGGCCGAAACTTGGGCTCGGGGGGGGGGGGGACTGGGAAGCCTGCCCCCCCCCCCCCCCACAGGTTCCAGATTAGCGTCGTTTGGCGCTGCGACGGCCCCAAAACGGCGACGTTTTGGGCCCTGGGGGGCGCAACGGCTGGAGATGCCCTTAGGCACACCATCGCTGTCGACCCCCATGAATTCTTCACTAACATACTTCACGACGGGAATAAGTAGGGCGACATGATTAAGTCCCATGCTTTCGCAACCTTGTAACAAGTGCGCACCTGGCCTCAAATGAAAGAAAATGTCCGAACTTCACCGGGTCCATGATGCATGAATAATAATGGCATATGTTTCAGTATCCAGTCTGTCAACTGACTAACAGGCACAGTTAGTGACACCTCTATATTATCAAATTAACGCATAACAGCTCCAAGCTCTGTTGTTTGGACAGTACCGATACCGTAGTAAAAAAAACGAATTTCACTAAATCAGACAGCTGTGCTGATGTAAAACAAATAATTCAACATCATTAAAAATATCCAGCCTCTGCAACTAGTAAGTACTAACGGACAACCTATACATGCATACATCACATCGCTAAAAAGTTGAGACATAACTACAAACCTACATATATGCATACATCTAAAAATACAATTGCATATTCGTGCACCGTTACATACTTAACAACTATATACCCCGCTAATATATTCTCATACATGTCGCAATGTGACAGAAAAATGCCAGTATGATATTACCCTTGACGCATGTGAAGCAACATCGTCCCAAGCAGCACTGGCACCACCACCATCAGTCCCCCTACACCATGAATAGCAACACAATCACCACCACCACCACGAGCTATACCCTCACGATATCGGGATTTCCCTAGCCTCTTCTAACCCTCTAGGATGGATTTATAGTGCAAAATCAGCAAAGGAGCGGTGGGTAATCGAGTATTAATCCGAATTTTTGGCAGCAAGAGAGAGAAGAAACAAAAGAAAGGAAGAAGATAAGAGAAAGAAGAAGGAGATGCGCATAACAGTTATGATCCACTAGTCGACTTCGGATAATCCAAATGCCTACTCGGCCTCAAAGTGTCCGACTGCAGGTCACACGCCTGACAAACTGGGCATAGTCGACATGTTCCAGCCACTCGTCGGCTTCCACTGGGCCGACAGTTTGTAGTAGACATTGCCAACACCGACAGGGTCCAGTTGGTTTAGCCAAAACCAGTGGTTCATTATATAAAAATAATTCAAATAGCATATTATTTCTAGAATTTTAATAAAAAATTGTAATATTTGAAAAACCGATTTGGGCATTGCAACAATAACTTCTTCCAGGCAAGGATGTAAATAATCAAAATGTGTCTATGTTCTGATGGTGCTCTTTGATTTGGATCACAAGTTCCAAAGTTAAAATCCTAGGTTAAAAATAATCATTGGCTCTACATGTCAATGACACGATTTCTTTTCTAAATACATTCTAGAGATCATAATAGTTAGTGCCAATTGTCGCTCAAATGTTTCAGGAATTTACATTGTTCTGATCTCTAATTACAACCGATATTTTTGTACCATGAGCATAAATTGTTGCATCAAATTAACATGTATGGAAAAATTCATAAATTTCTCGGTCTACTAAGACTTAGACACTCCCTTAAACATACATGAGCAACAAGGATATGCAAGGATGTGTGTTCTGTTTCTCTGCGGTATGTAATTATTAGTTAGTAAAACATTGCACATAATTTCTTGATTAATTTTTTATTGTTGAAAGCAAGTTTTTTGAAATCAAACAATGCCTTCACAACAAGGTAATTAGGACACAAGAAATGAAGGAGCGTGAGAACCGTGGTAATGTATTGCAAAAACATAGTCCATCCATTCCAAAATATGAGATGGTTTAGCCTTTGTTTATTTTCTCACATTCATATGTATCTAGACATGTTTTAGTGTGTATATTCACTCATATTAATATGTATGCAGTCCATACTGTAATATATAAAACATCTTATAATTAGGAAAGGAGGGAGTATATCCATTATTACCTTGCACCGAGTTACTTACATAAATTTGAATAACATATCGACTTGACAACTCAAACAGACATGTTAGGGTCACCTCAATCGCCAATATTTGATTCAGATTAAAATACTCAATGCATGTAGAATATGACTCTCCATGTAGCCGACAAATCAAATTACCATTTAAAATCTCACCCAGTGGATTCATATTTTATATCATCATCATGTTGGTTAATCATCTTGACCTTATGCAGTATCGAAGAGACATGTATTAAAAAAAATCACAGTTGAAAAAATAAGATAATTTGGTCGTTATTTACGCACGGATCCGTATTAAAATCATGGTTAAAATCACATCCCTACACTTCCCTTTTAGCAGAAACACCCCTAATTTAGACAAAAATATTATGTCGCATGTGATGTTGCACGTTTATCATGATGTCATCATCTAGTAGCGCCATATGAACGCCTTTGATCGGCTAAAGAAATATGACAAAGTTTAAAAACAAACAAGCAATAGATAGAAATGCCTTTGCTAGCTACACTATTCTATATTCCGGTTTGGATGGTGAACATGTCATTGCTCCTACATTTCAGATGTACACTTTTTGGTTGGTTGCTAGTCTTTATGGCTAGGCATTTATTTTGTACTTTTAGGGTTGTCATAAACGCATCTAATAAGTTTGTTTTATGCATCAAAATGCAATGGCTGGTGTATTTAACAATTTCATTTTCTATAAATAATATTCATTGGTTGTGGTCACATGTGTTCTATAGAATGAACGGTTACCACTAGCATATGGTATAAGGTCACACATGCACATAATTTAGCCCACTTGAGTGATATAGCATTCATATGATGTTGACTGGCCCTAGTGTACTGGGATCAGTACATCACCATGAGCTACTCACTAACCGTCACCATACACTTCTATTTTTATTTGCTAGAATCACAAATGGATCCACATGCAAAAAGTATTAGATTTCACTGACTCAACTTGGAAAAAAATTAATTCTCAGCACAAAACACATGATTTCTGTGTTGACAAAGAGGGAGTTGATGGGATTGGAAAGCAGTTGGGAAGGATGTATGACACCTCACATCTTTGTGTCTTGAGTTGATCAAAACTAGTCTTGTGAATAGTCATTCTGACACAAGATATGCTGAATCGGGGAAAGGGGAGAAGCCATGTTATGGACCTTGTGGTTTAACGTCAGCACCGCTTGGTATTTTGAATCCCAATATGTGCACCAATGTTGGTGATCTCGACCCAAGACCGTGCACATGAGTACCTAACCCAGTGTGTGTACTCCATGTACGGGGATGAAGATTCCATATCATGGATCGATGGCAAGTGTGTGTCATACTGATTGTCGGTTGGGGCATTGCAACAACAACTTCTTCCACGCAAGGAGGGAATCATCAAAATGTGGCTTTGTTCTGATTGTGCTATTTGACTATTGGATCACGAGTTCCAAAGTTAAAATCCCAGTTTAAACAAATTAATGGGCTCTACATGTCAATGAATTGATTCCTTTTCTGAAGGCATTCTAGAGATCATTGGATGTTCTCTCGTAATAGGTTTTGCCAATTATCGCTCCAATATTTTAGGAATTTATATTGTTGTTATCTATAATTACAAGCGATTTATTTTGTACTATGTGAACAAATTGTTACATTATCACAACAGTCTCTAAATATGTGTGAACAAATTCATAAAATTCTAACTCGACTAAGACTTAGTCACTCCCTTAAATGTAGATGAGCAACAAGGATATGCAAGGATGTGTGCTCTTTTTCTCCGGGGTATCTAATTGTTACTTGGTAAAACATTGCTCATGATTTCTTGATTCTTTTATATTGCTAAAGCAAGGTTTTTAAAATCGAAACAACGCCATGGCAACAGGGTAATTAGGACACAATAAAAGAAGGATCATATGAACTATAGTAAGATGTTTTAACCTTTGGCTATTTTCTCGGATTCATATGCATTTATACACTTCTTAGTGTTTACATTCAATCATGTTAATCTGTGTGTAGTCCACGTTGAAATATATAAAACATCTTATAATTAGGAAAGGAGAGAGTACATCCGATATTCCATTGCACCAAGTCACTACACCATACAAACTTTTGACGACTCAAATAGACATGTTTGGATCACCTGAATCACCAAAATATGGTTCAAAGTAAATAATTAATGCACGGAGAATATTACTCTCCACGTAGCCGACAAATAGAATTACTGTTTAAAATCTCACCAGATGGATTCATATTTTATAACATAATGTTGGTTAATCATCTTGACCCTATGCAGTATCGTTGAGACATGTATTAAGTTTTATTTTTATCATTAAAAAAAAAGATATTTTGGTTCTATTTTTCGCATGCATCCATATTAATATCATGGTGAATGCAGTCACGCCCCTGCAATTTAATCAGCTACACAACAAGAGGGTCTCATGTACACACGGAACCTTTGTTACGATGTTTCTTTTTAGTATAGAAACATCCCAACTTTATCCAAAATACTACGTAGCCCATGAAGCTACATGTTTCTCGTGATATTATCATCTATCAACGTCATGGTAACGCCTTTAATTGCTAGCGGAAGTCACGTATTGGAAAAAACAAAGAGGTAACAAATAGAGACACCTTTGCTACCTGTGCTACTTTATATTGTGTGCCATGTACTAATTTCTCCCATATTGTAGTTGCACGCTTTTTGGATGGTTGCTTAAATTTGATGGCTAGATAGTTATTTTAGAGTATGGAGTGATAATAAATGCATCCAATTTGTTTTATGGATCGAGATGTAAAGTCTGGTGCAATTAAAACTTCTCAAAGAATCTACACCAGTTGAGGCCATGGGTCACACACGCACGCACGCACGCACGCACCCACACACACACACACACACAATTGAGCCAACTTGAGTGATAGCATTCATATTAAAATGGCTGGCCCTTGTCTAGCAGGATCAGTGTATCACCACCATCATATGCTTTTGTTTTTATTTTCTAGAAACACATATGGATCCTTGATTTGATGGGATTGGGAAGCAGCGGGAAAGGAGGCGTGACAAAATGCATTTTTGTGCCTTGATTTGGTCCAAGCTACCAACACACATTGTCATATCATTGTAAAAATCTACAAAATCGGTGACGTAGATACGAGATTCCCACTCAAGATCGTGCACTTAAGATGTTTTCCCCGGATTTGTACCTCGTGGATGTGGTCGATGATTCTAAATCCGAGATCCATGTCAATTTCTCGTCGTACTGATCGGCAATGGTGGCATGCCCGCAGACCTGTGTGGTTTTATCCGGCGAGGATGACCTATGTGGCATTGGTGTCGAAGAACCTTTCTCGCAATTTGAGTATTGTTTGCGGGGTGCTTGATATTTCTGTTTTTGGTGCTCCCCTATGAGCACACACACGCACACCCTACCCCTATGAGAACCTCCGAAATACTGAGCCGACGGGTCTTGAGATTGACGAAGTCACCACATGCGCCTCGCTGTCGACGGGAACGTCGCCTCCCACTGAAAGAATATTCCGCCAAAATGCAACACATAGGTGTCAAACCTAGGGTTTGAACTCTGGTGGGCTAGGGGTATAACCACCCACCTAACCATCCAACCACAGGTTGGTTTGCGATGTCGCATTGTTGAATAGTACACCGGATGTACTTGCTAATCAGCTTCAAATTGAACTCTTTACCGGCAAAATGTTAAGATTTAAATCATGGTAAGTAATGGTCCTGACAGTCGAACTTCACTGCCCATCATGGGCTCTTTAGAGGCAAAAAGAAAAAAGATACGGTGAGATGGCGAGCACAACACACACCGCAGGCAACACGCGCGTCATCTTCGCAGATGGACAACCGGGCATGCCTTCGTCTGGAGTATCTGTAGAACGGCTGGGTCTCTCATTGGGGCATTTAATCAACACCAACGGAATCACACCGTCTGTGCTGCCTTAATTTGTTGGACGACCAACGGCAGTGAGCAGATAGGAAATACTGCGAGACAGCTTCAACGTACGTGCAACAACCATAACAAACACCGGATAACAAAGACGGCCGCAATAAGAAGAGGTGATGCTCAACTGCTTGGAGCGTTTTTGGTACCTGCCTACCTACCAAAGAGGGAAGCCTTGTGTCACCATCATCACACTTGCACACTGGTTGGGCGTTGAATCGTGGCCTCTTACTCTTTGAAACCACTAGAATAAATTGCGGGAATGGACTCGTAGAGTTATAAACTGAGATCAAGAGAAAATAAGGTAGGAGTTTTCGGATATTGAAATCAGCTCACAATAGCATCTACTCTTGAGACAAAATTTGAGGAAAATACACATTTAAAAAAATTGTGTACAAAATATGTTTTCTGAACTCTGCAACAAAAAAAAAAACTTTGAGGCTTAAAAAATACAGCAGTGTAGGTTTTATTTTTCTGACTAGGAAAGACATTTTACGTCTTTTCCAAATTTTTAGGACATAGTACTTTTTCAATGATTGTGTCATTCATCCCGGGAGCATGTGCTCCTAGGAGAAAAAATGCCGTTTCCACTAGTTTTGAGTATTGAGACTCACTTTTTACACCACCAACTAATTAGTAAGATAGACTATAGGGATATAAGGCTGGTGCCAACGCGGGCGGTAGTGGAGGCGGTACCGCCCGCGGCGAGGCGGTAGCCAGGCGAGAGGCGGGCGAGACGGTAGTTGCGTGCACTGCCACCGTCAGGTGAGAGTGTGGTGAGAGTGGGATCAGAGTGTGAATAAAAGCTGACATGGCGAGGCTATAACGGGTGATGCACCTTACGGTTAGATTTTTTTAGTTTAGCTAGTCGGAATTTTTTTCTGAGAAAATATCTTCATTTCTCATCTTCCTCTTTTATGAGGAATTAGCAACTACCCATGCATGTCTGCATTGTATGGTGAAGAGACAGTATGACGCAAATCCGAAGCTCAGTGTAAGACGCTGGCCGAGAGGTGAGGAACAAGGGAAGGTGGCATTTTCCCTGTATTATATGATGGTCAACCGGACACCTATTTAGGCACATGTGGATTCTCAAACCACCTTCATTGTGATTTAGACCGCTAGCTGGAATATAATTTCCTGTTAGAGGGAAGTTAACTCCACATGATGACGATTGCATGTATCTCCTAATTAACATCATGCATGAAGTGTAAAATGTACCACTCAATCGACACGACCACAAGGTATGAACCCTTGATTATTCCACATGATTTCTGATGGCTAAGTAAGTATATATTCACCCATATAATAAAGTATACCTATGCAAATACGCAACACTTTCTTAATTACAGATCAACCACCTGCTGATACGGTGACGCATCTACTCCGTATTTTAATTCAGTTAGTCGCTACAAAAAAATGTAGAGACGGAATGGGCATATGCAACGTGCTGGTTTCGGTTGCTTCTGCTATGCAACCTACCGAGCAGGTGCATGCATGATCGGCTAATTCGGCCTTTGCCCAAAACTGGCTACCTGGCATGTAATAAACGGTAGGTAGGCACCAGAAAACGACCGTCTACATTACTTTTCTCCAGGTATGTGCTGTATATGCATATGCATATGGATAAGGTAGGTATATTCGTAGAGCACATTGTTTTGTTTGTAAAAAAACGGGTCAAAGATCTTTAGAGAGTTCTATAGCAGACGTGTTATTTTATAATATTTGTTTTTTTTTTTTTTTTGAACAAAGAGAGGGGTCAAAGACCCCAAAGCTGCGTGTTACTGAAAGGGGTGGGTACAAATTACATCCCAGTCCTTGGCAAGTCTTGCACTAAAGACCTTAACATTCAAAAAAAGGACTGGAAAAATACATTGCAGACCCTGGACCCAGAAAAGAAACGCGATCCAGTCCCTGGTCTTCTCCACCACCGCATCGCCAGCGTCCTCCAGGTCGAGGGCACCGAGGACGGAGCACTTGCTCGAAGCTCTCCCAGACCAGCGATGAAACTCAGCCGCCAGCAGCCGGACTGCATGCGGGGACGCACCACTTGCACGAAGAACGGCGTCGAGCCCTGACAACTGAGCCAACAGGCCTCCCACACGGAGGTTGAAAGCATGCCACTCACCCGGCCTTGATACGCGGAAGCAACTCCGGCTTCGCGTGTTGAGCTCATCGGTGCAGCAACGAACCAAGCACCCATCTACGAGAATAGAAGCAGCAGCAAAATCAGTCCTCCGTCCCTCGCCACCATGACCGGCCAACAGAAGAACAACCGCTGCAGCTTCAGGAATCACAGAGGGGAGCTGAGAGCGCTCCAGATTCAGAGCACCTCCCTCGGCCTTATGAGAGAAGGAGAACTCCACCGCCGTCTTCTGCAGATCCCACCCCCACCATGGGAGCCTGGGAGCAGAGAGCAGCAACAGGAACACCGCGCAGTCGAGGGCCGGGCTCACCTGCGCAGAAGTCCTCAACAGCAGAACGCCGACTGCAGAACACAAAGTCAAACAACGAAAACAAAGCCCTAAACTACTTCTATACAAGCAAGGAAGGGGCCGGCACCCTACATCATCGCCACGCAAGCTAGCGCGAGCACTAGCAGCGGGGATGGCCGGGAAACGGGGGCGGCGGCGGCGGACTCTCAACGGGGGCGGGAGGTGGGGAATTCTACTTTGCTTTCTCTATTTTTTATAATATTTGTTGCGTGCTCTATATTGGGGTGCATGGCTGCAAGTAGGAGTAGAATAGCCAGTTAGCCAGGCAACGGCAGTAGGTAGATCAACACCTAGATAAACCAGTGGCAGCAAAATTATTAGAAAATTGGCATGGTTTGGATAAGAGACGGGAAATAGCCATTGAGCGTACGAAAATGGAACTGCACCACAAAGACATGGTCTTATACGAGTTGCATAAAAGGACCTAAACACGGCTTGGTACATACAGTGAAGAAGATAATTTTTCTTGTGCAGTGCCGAACTAGTATATTCTTGACTGTTCACACCTACCAAAAAATACTCAATGTATAAGCGCGCAATTGGAATAGTAGTACTCCCTCCACTTCTTTTTACTCTGCGTATTAGGTCTATCCAAAGTAAAACTTGCTAAAATTTGACCAATTCTATAGCAATAAGTATTTACATTCACATTATCAAACTAGTATCATTTGATTCACCATAATATACTTCATATTATATCGATTTAGTATTAGAAATATTAACATTTTTCTACAGACTTGATCAAACTTTGTACCGTTTGACTTGAGACAATTCTAATAAGCGAGTAAAAAGAAATGAAGGGAAAAGTAAGTGGCGTGAAAAGGTATTCAAGAAAGGAAGGAGTAAAATCTGATAACGGCATGAGGCTAGCTGACTAGAGGTACTCCTTGCCAATCATCTCTGATTTGAGAGCATATACGGTGCACGATACATGTCTTATTTAATGCATATATGACTTTGTAGGTCAAATGTCTCGATGTCATACAATATGATATACGATGTCTTATTCAATGCATATATCGTTTCTTTTCTTTTCCTTTTAGAAATAGCATTTCTTCCTTGGACTAGTGATTTTCACGGGTCTCGCCTAAGAAGAATGGAAATATCATTATTTTTTCTTGGATTAGAGGCTTTGTTGTGTTAACTAAGGAAATGGTTTAGGCGCACCCTTTGCAAATAATATGACGATGCACACTGCTTATGTTTATTGACTATTGCCAAAACAACATAAAAGATAAGATAAAAAAATATTGTTCAACAAAAGAAAAAGGTAAACCTAGATAAAAGTACAAAGAAGAACCCATCGTCGTCGACAGGTTTTAGAGGTTACTACATATCCTACACATGAGATCAACTAGTTCTCAAGATTATTTAATATTTTTGTGGTTAGTCTAGTTTCTCCCAATTTGTTTTGTGCAGATTTTTAACTGGAGCATGCAGAAACACCAATATGTAGAGAGTGAAGCTATAGGGACACAACTTAAAAAAAAATTCAATGTTAGTTTACCTTTTGCCATAGCCCTTTTCTTGGACATGTAGTATTCGATTTGTTTGTTCCAACTTCTGACATACTTTGTGTAATTAACCAAAAAGGTCGAATTGTTCCCTCGAGAAGAAGAGTTGTTTGAGTTTTCTACATAACAATTGCTAGAACACGACGACCCAACAGCTAGGCGGTAGCGGCAAGCATCACGCGGAGGACCACCCGGCGCCGGTGGTATCTTGGATGGAGGCGACCTCTTGACCCAAGGGCAACTCCAGCAAGGAAAAGCGTCATGCTCGCACCGGACAAGCGGACCAGCCCAGGCCACCTCGGTCGTGGTGGGTGAACCGTGCAGCTCGCTAAACCGGCCAAGGCATCCGAGGGGGGCACCCTGATGCGCGTGTAACACACGTTCATTGGGAGACCCCAAGAGTAAGCTATGAAGAGCACAGTAGCAAGTTTCCCTCAGAAAGAAACCAAGATTGAATCGACAAGTAGGAGGAAGAAGTAACATCAGAAGGTTGATGCAGCTGAGATGGCAGGACGCACTACCGGTTCAGCGGCAACGTGGAACCTACACAAAACAATCAAATCACTTTTCCCCAACGAATCAGTGAGCTTGTCAATCTTACCAGTTTTGTTGAACACAAAGAGGTTAAACGTATGGTGTGAACAACAGTATGAAAATGTTAGCAGCAGTATGAAAGCAGTGGAAACATTGGTTGTATTATCAGTATGAGAAAAATGGACCGGGGTCCACAGTTCACTAGTGGTTTCTTTCCGTGAAAGATAAATAACATGTGTGGTGAACAAATTACAGCTGGACAATTGACATAAATGAAGGCTGCATCGTAGTGCATATGCAAGACATAAAGATTACTGTCGCACCCGGACTTCTAGGGGATACTCGCAGTTCCGTTGAACAGTAGTTGGTTGGATTACGGGGCTTACCGGCACCCGCATCTCTTACGAGTAGGCCAACACACGTATGTGTGACAACCAACCCCTATCTGTTCACCGTCTACGTAAACCATCCCATAGAAATCAGGATACTTCCATTGACGTATTCAAAACATACACACATGGTACGTCAACGGCGTTGGAACAAGTGATATCACAACAGGTCTCTACGACACAAAAGATTGAAATAAGTTGCAAATAGCTCTCATTAGAGAAGAGATAGCAAATACAATCATCCAGAGGACACATGTCCCAACATATCATCATTACATCACAGCGGAAGCATCCAAAATGTCTGAGTACAGACAAGATCCAAATAGGCCTAAGAGGCCGGAAACGAAAAGACGGAGCCCATCCACGAAGTCTCGGATCCTGCCCGGGTCCGCTATCTACTCGTCAGCAGCCTCGTCACACTCCACGTAGTAGCCACCATGGGGATCCTCGGAAACGTAGTCTGCGGAAACCACAGCCCCAAAGGGGTCAGTACATAAACGTACTGGCAAGCAAGACTCACAGTTCACCAAAGTGTAGCCCGTCAACACTAAGCACAGATGCTTTGGGTTCAACGGAAGAAAGGGGATATAAAAGATGCTGCAACTGGCTGCTCTAACCAACTACAGAGTTACTACCACTTCCGGCTAACAGAAAGAGATAAGATAGCGTATCGTAACCAACTATCACTAACCACCAAACAAACCCATACTGGATCTCGCCCCTTATCCAAAGAAGCAATCCGAGGATAACTCACACAGTTGAATTAATTATGATTCAAATTGTTGTGTCATAAGACTATTACTAGTCAAGTTATCATTAGTTAGGTGTAAGTTGTTCTGAGTACTTGTTAGCCAGTACTTTCACCAAGTAATCCATAACCGCGGAAAACACGGCTTCTCGAGAAGATTTAACCCTGCAGGGATGCACCAATTTGGTCGTACACGTAAGAATGACCCGCCAGGCGGGGAGCTAACCCACCAAGCGAGGCACTCAACACAAATCAACTCTTCTTCGCATCAAGCCCAAAGAATCACATGCTGTGCGTGCGCGGCTAATCGAGCCCCACGAAGAAAAGGGGACCCTCATAGCACTCTAAGACCACGCCGCCCTAAATGCCGACTACAAAAGTTCCACCCTGGCGCCAAGAGTTCGCACCTGCACATGCATGCATCAAATGGAAAGCCCGAATTAAGTGTGGCGATTTGGACGAGATGCGATTCGAATCAAATTGAGGGGGGCGCCCATACTCGCTTCCCACATGCGGTTAGTGCGCTCATCATGGATCCGTAGGCAAGACCCTTTTCCTAATTAGGGTTGACACTATCAGGCTTCAAAACCACGCCGGGCCTCCTGCCGGTGCCTTATCAGCAAATTATTATTACCTCAAAATTAACAGGTTGTTGTTTAACATCGAGCCCCAGAACATGATAGAAATATAGTAACAGAAAGTAACGGGTGACAGACTCGAGCAAAACAACCCTAAGCATGCTAGTAAGACACGGGCTCAAACAACGGGGTTATGGGAGTGGAGGTGAGGCAATATCAGGGTTAAAGGATATCATGTGATGGGTTCGTAACAGAAGCAACTATTCATAGGGCCAGCAGATATAGACAACAGAAAGTATCGGTATCCAACGTTGAAAGGAACACAATGGTTCATGTGAGTGAATACTTTCCTGCAAACTCAGCAGCCTGGTACTGAGCTAGATCCTTAGAAGGGGTGTCGTAAGTATCGTCGGTCTCAATGTCGTCGTTTATCCGAGAAGAAGCAAACAAACAACGCAGAGAGACAAACAATCAATAACATGGCATAGTGCACAAACATGGGATGATGCATGACCATTTTAATTGATGCATCAGAAATAAACTAGTTGACAAGATAACATAACATGATTAAATGGACCCACATGCAATTGGGATTGCATATGGAAAAGCCCATCAATTAAGGTTGAAATAATTGTTTTACAACTAA
Source organism: Alopecurus myosuroides (assembly GCA_028641055.1). NCBI lineage: Eukaryota > Viridiplantae > Streptophyta > Magnoliopsida > Poales > Poaceae > Alopecurus > Alopecurus myosuroides. The sequence continues at coordinate 310,268,331 of CM054063.1, read as the reverse complement.
ACAATAGGTGAGGGTGGATTAGCATGATGCATGGATGAGGAAAACAGCAAAATAACAACAATGGAACCAAATGGAAATAAGGTTTACCAATTTAGAAATTTATTTATTAAGTTAGGGAATTTTTGGTTGCTTAAAGGTGTCACACAAGAATTTGTTGTTTTCACCAAGTTAAATTGTTCAAAACAGATAACAAAGTTCATATTTGAAAAGAACACACAATTTTAGGTGGATTACATGTTTCACTTGTTGAAAGAGGATTTAGAATAAATTACTTATGAATTAGACAAGTTTAAACAAGTTTTAATTGAATATAATTCAAACATGAACTTATTTGAATTTTTATTTGTGCAAAACATTAAGTGAGATTCATATTTCAAAAGCTTATACTTTTAGGGTTGGAAAACATATTTTATATGTCCCAAAAGAATTTAATTTGATCAAGTTATGAATTTAACAATATTAAATGATTTAAACAAGGTTTAAATTATTTAACCAATTTTAATTATTCAAAACATGAAACAAATTTTATATTTGGAAAGGTGGTTTAATTTTGCATGGAAAACATATTTTATTTGTTGAAATTAGATTTAAAATGAGCAAGTTATTATTTTGGCAATTTTAAATGCAAAAATTAAGAAACAGTTGTTTTCAGCAATTTAAATTATTCAAAACAGCAAACAAAGTTGATATTTGGAAAGTACATGAAAAGTTGATTGGAAAACATATTTAGTTTGTGGAATTTGGAATTTTTATGACCAAGTTATGATTTTTGCAAAATTAAATGAATTAAACAAGATTTCAAATATTTCACCAATTTAAAATATTCAAAACAGTAAACAAATTTTATATTTGGGTAGACAATTCAATTTGGTACAAGATACATATTTAAAATGTTGGATTCGGAGTTAAAATGATTTATTTATGCAATTTCCAATTTTAGGTGTTATTCTGCCAATTTTAGTACAGCTAGGGACTTAGAAAAAAATAGACAGGGACTTAGAATTAATTACCAGGGGCCTGGATGTGATTTCTGGGAAGGTGCTGTGCCAAAACAATTAGAAATAAAAAGTTTTGGTTTATTGTGCGGGAGGGGGCTCGAACCCGGGACCTCCCGCTGTGTGTTTGGGGTGCTAACCAGTGGGGTGCTGTTCTGTGTTGTGCTAGGAAGGGGCTGTGGGGGGGGATGAGGTGTGGTGCGGTGGTTTTAACTGAACTTAACTGAACGAAGGTTCAGTTCGCACGCAACAGGGAGAAGGGACAGCGATCCTGGCGGCGCTCGGCTCGCCGGCCTGCTGCGGTGGCCGCGCCGTGTGCGGGCTGCTGTGGCCGTGCGGGTGTGTGGGGTGCGTGCTCGTGCGGAGGGGAAGGGAGAAGGGGAAGAGAGGGGAAGGGAGGCTCACCTTGCTGTCGAGCGGACAGCGACGGGCGGAGCAGGGAGTGGCGATCGGCGGCGAAAGTGGAGACGGCGGCGGCGCGGTAGGGCTCCTCGGGGGAAGCCGAGGAGATGGCGAGGAAGAGGGAAACGCGGGTGCTCCATTCCCGCCGCGTGCTGCTCTTGATGGCGGCCCCAACCTCCACTACACTCCGACGAACTCCGGCCATGGAAACTACCGAGTTTCAGAAGAAAAATTTCAGAAGAAAACTCGGGAGGAAGGAGGGCATCGAGAGGGAGAAAGCGGCGGCGGAGGCAAGAGGGAGAGAGGAGCTAGGGGAGGGAACCCTAGGGCTAGTTATAGGGGGAGGGGGAGCAGGTGAGATCCCTGCCAGTGGGGGATCCCCCCTCTCTCTATCTCTCCGTACCAAGGAGGAAGAAAGCGACAGGCGAGGGGGTGCGCAGGCCGATTAGGGAGTGAGGTGGGCTGGGCCTGCCCCTCTCTCTGGTAAGTTTCTTTTTTTATTTTTTCCTTCTGTTTATTTATTTTTTTTGCAGAAAATGAAAAGGAAGAAAAAGGTGAGTTTTGGGGTTAGGAAAAATTGGTGTGAGCTAGTAATTACCATAGCAACAAAAAGCCCACTTTGTTTTCCAAAAGTTTCAATTTATTGTGCTGTTTTGTAAATGAGTGAAATTGAATGAATTTTGGGATTAATTGATTATTGAAAACAAAATTTTAAATAGGGTGATCATATAATTTTAATTGGAAGCATATGATTATAATTGGGTGTAATTTTCCTTAATTCCAAAAGGTTGCTATTTGGAAAATGTATTTGAATTTGAATAACAAATTGGATTAAATGGATTATTAAAGAACAAATAAATTGTTGAGCTTTTTATTTTTTATGGAAACAATTGATTGTTTTGATTTGAAATATTATTTTGGAAATTCTAACATCACAAGTATGAAACAAAAGGTTTGAAATTTGGTTTGAAATTCAAATAGAAAACAAAGGAAAACAAATGAAAACAGTTGGAAAACAAAGCAAAACAGAGGAAAACAAATGGAAAACAAGAAAAACAAATGCAATGAACATGATGTCATGATGCAAAACATAAAATAACAGATAGCAAACATTCTAATGGCTATTTTTCATACTTGGGATGTTACAAAACGCCCCCCCTTGAAGGAATCGCGCCCCGAGATTCCTACTGAGAAAAGAAAAGGTCCGGATACTTCTTGCGAAGATCCTCTTGAGCTGTGACACGTGAAACACATCGTGCACCTTGGATAGTTTTTCTGGAATTTCAAGACGATAGGCATTCCTGGCAACTCTTCTTGAAAGATGTCAGGGAATTCACAAACCACCGGAACATTTTCAATTGAAGGAAGAGGTTTTGTATCGAGGGTGTATAGCTGGATAGAACTTGATTCATTTGTAGAATAGACTATCTGGCCAGAAGGGTGGAACAGAGTTATTGATTAGACTCCGGTAGCAGAACTGGAGTGGGAAGCAACAACTAGGTTTGAACGGACGAAAAGGATGTTGAGAAGAACAGGATATCAAAGCAACACCGGGAAAACGAGATCAAAACACTCCTGAGGTACTACGGAAAACCCATCCGGGCTTCTAAAGGATCAATATATACTGCTTAAGGAATAGAGGATCTGCTTCCGGGGCTTACACGCCTCCGTTCTCAATCCTGAGTAGGCAACATGATAAATCATGTCACAACCACCTCCATTCCTATGGTCTAGTAGATATAACTATCCTAGAGAAACCAGGATACGTGAAATCCTAACTTGAAAGTTTAGATGAGAAGGGAAAACAACGTTACACTTCCTTACCAGAAAAAGGGAGGGTGGGTGGGGAAAGAAATAAAAGAACAGAATTCCTACTCTCACGTTTCATTTTTCCTATATATCTACAAAATAGTTTCTAGACTCAACAGCGACCAGTAAAAAGGGATCCTACAGGCAGACAGGCTCTGATACCATTTGTCACACCCGGACTTCTAGGGGATACTCCCAGTTCCGTTGAACAGTAGTTGGTTGGATTACGGGGCTTACCGGCACCCGCATCTCTTACGAGTAGGCCAACACACGTATGTGTGACAACCAACCCCTATCTGTTCACCGTCTACGTAAACCATCCCATCGAAATCAGGATACTTCCATTGACGTACTTCAAAACATACACACATAGTACGTCAACGGCGTTGGAACAAGTGATATCACAACAGGTCTCTACGAAACAAAAGATTGAAATAAGTTGCAAATATCTCTCATTAGAGCAGAGATAGCAAATACAATCATCCAGAGGACACATGTCCCAACATATCATCATTACATCACAGCGGAAGCATCCAAAATGTCTGAGTACAGACAAGATCCAAATAGGCCTAAGAGGCCGGAAACGAAAAGACGGAGCCCATCCACGAAGTCTCGGATCCTGCCCGGGTCCGCTATCTACTCGTCAGCAGCCTCGTCATACTCCACGTAGTAGCCACCATGGGGATCCTCGGAAACGTAGTCTGCGGAAACCACAGCCCCAAAGGGGTCAGTACATAAACGTACTGGCAAGCAAGACTCACAGTTCACCAAAGTGTAGCCCGTCAACACCAAGCACAGATGCTTTGGGTTCAACGGAAGAAAGGGGATATAAAAGATGCTGCAACTGGCTGCTCTAACCAACTACAGAGTTACTACCACTTCCGGCTAACAGAAAGAGATAAGATAGCGTATCGTAACCAACTATCACTAACCACCAAACAAACCCATACTGGATCTCGCCCCTTATCCAAAGAAGCAATCCGAGGATAACTCACACAGTTGAATTAATTATGATTCAAATTGTTGTGTCATAAGACTATTACTAGTCAAGTTATCATTAGTTAGGTGTAAGTTTTTCTGAGTACTTGTTAGCCAGTACTTTCACCAAGTAATCCATAACCGCGGAAAACACGGCTTCTCGAGAAGATTTAACCCTGCAGGGATGCACCAATTTGGTCGTACACGTAAGAATGACCCGCCAGGCGGGGAGCTAACCCACCAAGCGAGGCACTCAACACAACTCAACTCTTCTTCACATCAAGCCCAAAGAACCACATGCTGTGCGTGCGCGGCTAATCGAGCCCCACGAAGAAAAGGGGACCCTCATAGCACTCTAAGACCACGCCGCCCTAAATGCCGACTACAAAAGTTCCACCCTGGCGCCAAGGGTTCGCACCTGCACATGCATGCATCAAATGGAAAGCCCGAACTAAGTGTGGCGATTTGGACGAGATGCGAATCGAATCAAATTGAGGGGGGCACCCATACTCGCTTCCCACATGCGGTTAGTGCGCTCATCATGGATCAGTAGACAAGACCCTTTTCCTAATTAGGGTCGACACTAGCAGGCTTCAAAACCACGCCGGGCCTCCTGCCGGTGCCTTATCAGCAAATTATTATTACCTCAAAATTAACAGGTTGTTGTTTAACATCGAGCCCCAGAACATGATAGAAATATAGTAACAGAAAGTAACGGGTGACAGACTCGAGCAAAACAACCCTAAGCATGCTAGTAATACACGGGCTCAAACAACGGGGTTATGGGAGTGGAGGTGAGGCAATATCAGGGTTAAAGGATATCATGTGATAGGTTCGTAACAGAAGCAACTATTCATAGGGCTAGCAGATATAGACAACGGAAAGTATTGGTATCCAACGTTGAAAGGAACACAATGGTTCATGTGAGTGAATACTTGCCTGCAAACTCAGCAGCCTGGTACTGAGCTAGATCCTTAGAAGGGGTGTCGTAAGTATCGTCGGTCTCAACGTCGTCGTTTATCCGAGAAGAAGCAAACAAACAACACAGAGAGACAAACAATCAATAACATGGCATAGTGCACAAACATGGGATGATGCATGACCATTTTAATTGATGCATCAGAAATAAACTAGTTGACAAGATAACATAACATGATTAAATGGACCCACATGCAATTGGGATTGCATATGGAAAAGCCCATCAATTAAGGTTGAAATAATTGTTTTACAACTAAACAACAGGTGAGGGTGGATTAGCATGATGCATGGATGAGGAAAACAGCAAAATAACAACAATGGAACCAAATGGAAATAAGGTTTACCAATTTAGAAATTTATTTATTAAGTTAGGGAATTTTTGGTTACTTAAAGGTGTCACACAAGAAATTGTTGTTTTCACCAAGTTAAATTGTTCAAAACAGATAACAAAGTTCATATTTGAAAAGAACACACAATTTTAGGTGGATTACATGTTTCACTTGTTGAAAGAGGATTTAGATTAAATTACTTATGAATTAAACAAGTTTAAACAAGTTTTAATTGAATATAATTCAAACATGAACTTATTTGAATTTTTATTTGTGCAAAACATTAAGTGAGATTCATATTTGAAAAGCTTATACTTTTAGGGTTGGAAAACATATTTTATATGTCCCAAAAGAATTTAATTTGATCAAGTTATGAATTTAACAATATTAAATGATTTAAACAAGGTTTAAATTATTTAACCAATTTTAATTATTCAAAACATGAAACAAATTTTATATTTGGAAAGGTGGTTTAATTTTGCATGGAAAACATATTTTATTTGTTGAAATTAGATTTAAAATGAGCAAGTTATTATTTTGGCAATTTTAAATGCAATAATTAAGAAACAGTTGTTTTCAGCAATTTAAAGTAACCAAAACAGCAAACAAAGTTGATATTTGGAAAGTACATGAAAAGTTGATTGGAAAACATATTTAGTTTGTGGAATTTGGAATTTTTATGACCAAGTTATGATTTTTGCAAAATTAAATGAATTAAACAAGATTTCAAATATTTCACCAATTTAAAATATTCAAAACAGTAAACAAATTTTATATTTGGGTATACAATTCAATTTGGTACAAGATACATATTAAAAATGTTGGATTTGGAGTTAAAATGATTTATTTATGCAATTTCCAATTTTAGGTGTTATTCTGCCAATTTTAGTACAGCTAGGGACTTAGAAAAAAATAGACAGGGACTTAGAATTAATTACCAGGGGCCTGGATGTGATTTCTGGGAAGGTGCTGTGCCAAAACAATTAGAAATAAAAAGTTTTGGTTTATTGTGCGGGAGGGGGCTCGAACCCGGGACCTCCCGCTGTGTGTTTGGGGTGCTAACCAGTGGGGTGTTGTTCTGTGTTGTGCTAGGAAGGGGCTGCGGGGGGGATGAGGTGTGGTGCGGTGGTTTTAACTGAACTTAACTGAACGAAGGTTCAGTTCGCACGCAACAGGGAGAAGGGGCAGCAATCCTGGCGGCGCTCGGCTCGCCGGCCTGCTGCGGTGGCCGCGCCGTGTGCGGGCTGCTGTGGCCGTGCGGGTGTGTGGGGTGCGTGCTCGTGCGGAGGGGAAGGGAGAAGGGGAAGAGAGGGGAAGGGAGGCTCACCTTACTGTCGAGCGACCAGCGACGGGCGGAGCAGGGAGTGGCGATCGGCGGCGAAAGTGGAGACGACGGCGGCGCGGTAGGGCTCCTCGGGGGAAGCCGAGGAGATGGCGAGGAAGAGGGAAACACGGGTGCTCCATTCCCGCCGCGTGCTGCTCTTGACGGCGGCCCCAACCTCCACTACACTCCGACGAACTCCGGCCATGGAAACTACCGAGTTTCAGAAGAAAAATTTCAGAAGAAAACTCGGGAGGAAGGAGGGCAACGAGAGGGAGAAAGCGGCGACGGAGGCAAGAGGGAGAGAGGAGCTAGGGGAGGGAACCCTAGGGCTAGTTATAGGGGGAGGGGGGAGCAGGTGAGATCCCTGCCAGTGGGGGATCCCCCCTCTCTCTGTCTCTCCGTACCAAGGAGGAAGAAAGCGACAGGGGAGGGGGTGCGCAGGCCGATTAGGGAGAGAGGTGGGCTGGGCCTGCCCCTCTCTCTGGTAAGTTTCTTTTTTTATTTTTTCCTTCTGTTTTTTTTTGCAGAAAATGAAAAGGAAGAAAAAGGTGAGTTTTGGGGTTAGGAAAAATTGGCGTGAGCTAGTAATTACCATAGCAACAAAAAGCCCACTTTGTTTTCCAAAAGTTTCAATTTATTGTGCTGTTTTGTAAATGAGTGAAATTGAATGAATTTTGGGATTAATTGATTATTGAAAACAAAATTTTAAATAGGGTGATCATATAATTTTAATTGGAAGCATATGATTATAATTGGGTGTAATTTTCCTTAATTCCAAAAGGTTGCTATTTGGAAAATGTATTTGAATTTGAATAACAAATTGGATTAAATGGATTATTAAAGAACAAATAAATAGTTGAGCTTTTTATTTTTCATGGAAACAATTGATTGTTTTGATTTGAAATATTATTTTGGAAATTGTAACATCACAAGTATGAAACAAAAGGTTTGAAATTTGGTTTGAAATTCAAATAGAAAACAAAGGAAAACAAATGAAAACAGTTGGAAAACAAAGCAATACAGAGGAAAACAAGCAAAACAAATGCAATGAACATGATGTCGTGATGCAAAACATAAAATAACAGATAGCAAACATTCTAATGGCTATTTTTCATACTTGGGATGTTACAATTACTATGTGATTCAGGCGGGCATTACAACAAAATACATAGACCGTCATCCAACTGCATCTATGCCTCATAATCCACCCTCCGAATATCATCCGAACAAACGTTGGGTATTAAGTTGCAAACAACAGATAATCGCAGTAAGCAAAGTGTGTAATGTAAACAATAGAATCATCCTTAGAAAAAAGCATTGTTGTTTTCTCCCTAATGGCAACAGGACATCCTCCATCCGTCACGTTTCTGTAACTCAAGCACAGATGCAAAGGAGGCATGAACCCACTATCAAGCATAAATACTCCCCCTTGGAGTTACTAGCATCTAATTTGCCAGAGCTTCTACTAATAATGGAGAGCATGCAAGATCATAAAGATAACATGATAGATTGATAATCAAAAGACATGGCATTCAACATTCATCAGATCCCATCAAACACAACATGTAGCATTACATAAAGATGATCTCGATCATGTGAGGCAGCCCATGAGATCTAAACATAAAGGTACAAAATGCAGAGAACAGCCATCTAGCTACTGCTATGGACCCGTAGTCCAGGGATGAACTACTCACGCATCACTTCGGAGCAGGGAATGCTGGTATAGACCCCTCCGGTGATGAATTCCCCTCCCGGCAGGGTGTCGGGGAGAGCTCCAGAACCCTCGTGATCTCGGGATGACGATGACAGCGTCCTCGGGTGTATCTCGGGACGAAGTGGTATATCTTTAGGGTTTACGTCTCGGGGGTGTAAATAGGCGAAAGGGAAAATGCGGTGGAGGCCGGGGGGGCCCACACCACCCCATGGCGCAGCCAGGGGTGCGCCACCCTATGGTGTGGGCCCCCTGTGGCCCCCTTCCAGGTCTCTTCGGGACTCCGTGGAACCTTCGGGAATTCTAAGACTTTTGGGCTTCGAATTTTTCAATTCCGAGAATATTTCTAGAACAACTTTTATGAAACTAAAAAAAGCAGAAAATAGGGAACTGGCTCTGTGGTATCTTGTCAATAGGTTAGTCCGGAAAATCGATAAAAACGACATAAAGTGTATAGCAAACAAGTGGGAAACAATAAGAAAACAACATGGAACATCATAAATTAAGGATACGTTTATGACGTATCACAACCCCCCTCCTCCTTTGTGCGTGCGGCGGCCATCCCTTGGGCTCTAGGCCGAGCTAGAGGACTCCTCCAATTTCTAATTGGCAGCATCGCTTCCCGGAGGCGGGGGTGGATCCTCTTCCAACCCCCAAGGTTGAATGCTTCCTATACGGACGGATGGGGAATTTTCAGGCCACTTGCACCTTCGATCGGGTGTATGTGTTGTGTGAGGAGGAAAGCCACAATATGTCCAACAACTGACAAAAGGGGCCAAACCCTCCCTCCTCGTATTTGGGAGGCCATTCCAGGGGAAGGTTTTTCTACCTCTACATTGAGGAGTACTAACAAGATGTGTTTGAGTCCTCAAATGAACCGTTTGTCACTTTCAACAGCGCCGCTCTTATGGCATCCGAGCTCGACGCCAAGGTTTGCCATCTCGTCAAGGGAGACTACGATTGGCAGGCCCGCATAGTCACCAGTTGAGAGTTCCGTTGTTGTTTCTAACAGTCTAATGACCCACAAGTAATGAGGATCGCAACAGTCTTCGAGGGAAGTAAAACCCAAATTTATTAATTCGACACAAGGGGAGCCAAAGAATATTTGTGAGCCTTAACAAGTGAGTTGTCAATTCACTTGCACATGAAAGTTGACTAGTTCGCAGTGGTTTATCAGCAGTAACAGTTTTATACTAGCAGCAGCAGTGAAAAATAACAACATTAGTATGAAAACAGTAGCAGTAGTGATTGAAGTAAACAACGGGATTAAATATTGTAGGCATAGGGATAGATGAACGGGCGTTGCATGGATAAGATAGTTCATATAATGATCAAGTAATGGGCATTGCAGATAAATAAGATAAAGCATTCAAACACTAAGTAACCATAGGCATGTGTTCCGTAAATAGTCATACGTGCTCGCAATGAGAACTTGCACAACATATTTTGTCCTACCAGCCCGTGGCAGCGGGGCCTCAAGGGAATTACTGGTAATTAAGGTGTTCCTTTTAATAGAACACCGTAGTAAAGCATTAACACTCCGTGAACACATGTGATCCTCACATCACAGCCATCCCCTCCGGTTGTCCAATTTCTGTCACTTTGGGGCCTCGGGTTCCGGACAATGATATGTGTAAACAACTTGCATGTATGATCAAGTAACAATAATTATCATCATGATTCAATAACATGTTCAGATCTGAGATCATGGCACTCGGGCCCAAAGTGGCAAGCATTAAGCATAACAAGTCGCAACAATGTCAATAGCACTAATAGAAGATACTAGGCACTATGCCCTAACAATCACGGCATTATTACATGAACGAACTCATCCAATCCCTACAATCCCCTTCAGTCTACAGCAGGAGAATTACTCACACATGGATGGGGGAAACATGTATGGTTGATGGAGAGGCGTTGGTGATGACGGTGGCGATGATCTCCTCCAATTCCCCGTCCCGACAAGGTGCCGGAATGGAGTTTCTGATCCCCGAATCGAGGTTCGGGATGGCGGCGGTGCTCTGTTGTGTTTCTGTGGAATATGACGAACCCCCTCACGTTTTAGGGTTGAAGGCTATTTGTAGTCGAAAGGGGAGTCCGAGGGGGTTGTGGGTGGCCCACACCATAGGCTGGCGCGACCAAGGGGAGGGGCGTGCCAGGGGGTGGTGTGGCCACCCTGTGGCTCTTCTCCTGGCCCCCTTCTGGCTCCCGGGGTCTTCCGGGGTGAAAACCTCAATGGGGTCTTTTCTGGGCAATTTACCGAAAGTTGATTTTTCTGCACACAAAAACAAGACACCAACGTAATTCTGCTGAAAACAGCGTTAGTCCGTGTTAGTTGTATACAAAACAAACAAGTTTAATTAGAGAAAAACAATAAGAAAAGTGTTCGGAAAAGGAGATACGTTTTCGACGTATCACAGCCGAGATTCTCAAGATGTGGACCCGTATTGGTAGGCGTTTTCCTTCCGTTGAGCAACTCGCACTAGTAGGAAAAAATCTACCCATGGCGCGCACTGATTTGGACCTCCAGTGGAGAACTAGCCTGCGCTAATACTGTCATGTCACTGGTAAGTGCCTACTTGTGGCGAACGTTCCTTGTGCGCCACAAGAATGCATGGATACTTGTGGCGAACGGAGAAATGTGTGCACCATGGGTAATCTTCTGTCTCAGTGGCGCTTGAACCCGAACTGTGCGCCATGGATATCATGTACACGTGGCGCTCAAAACAGGTTGTTCCCCACAAATTTTATCTTTAAAATAAAGAAAATATAATAAAATGCTGCTGTCAATTCCACACCCACAAAATATTACATAGAAAGGTATCAGACCCCGGACCCAGAGATATACATACTGTTATGTGCTCTAGTCATGGACCCACAAGGGCTTCAGGGTTACCAGCCCCCGCCGCAACAAACAAGGGCAGGCAGACCGAATTCATCGGCGCGCAGGCCGGATCACCACGGTCTACTACTCCTTGTATCCATGCTAGTCATAACCAACTATGCATAACCAAGCGTCCACGAGTCGGATGAAACTGAAGGAACGGGACCAAAACTATACAAAGCTGCTATGTGTCCAGAAAGTGCAAAAACAATCGAGGGTTACTGGGGTTACCTCGCCCCAGGCCGAATCATATCGGCAGGCGGGCTCGGACATGGATCATTGGCTCCACAACCCCTCGAATGCGACAACTATGCAGGCATAGCCAAAACTGTATAACAATGAGCTCGAAACCAACAACCGATCAAAGCATCACTCTAGACATGGAAGTTGTATTTAACAAGTATTAATATAGTATAGCTTACAAACAGAGGTCACATGACCCAACATTACATCAGACAACGGAAGGAAAATTATGTTGCTAGTCAACAAGAACCAAAAATCCCTAAGAGGCCGCAACATAAGGCAATGTCCCAGCCCATAGATTCCAGGCTGCTACCTGGCAACCCCAAACTACTCGTCGATGTCCACATCGAAACACCACTGAACTAAGGAATTCCACCTGAACCAAGTTGAAGCAAACATGACTACGGGAGGTACTCAACAAGACTTAGTTAACCTATTATATATCCGCTTCTTTTAGAATGAGTTATGAAGGTTATTTTGTGTAAAGACATTTTTGTTTTCCAAATCGAGAAAGAATAGCACGTCTCATAGAATATTTTGAAAACAGATGAGAAAGCTACTCAACTACTGATGTCATCATCTTTTTAATCCACCAAGTCCTTCTCATTCCCACACTATCTCATGCTACAAGGTAACTCCTCTCGGCATCTCCGAGGAGGCATCCTTCATTCGTTAACAAAAAGTTTTATTCATTCCGTTTAAGTTATCTATGATCACAGAATCCGTCACCAAGTCGTCTTTAACCGCAGACACGGCTTTTCGAAAATATTTAACCCTGCAGGGGTGTACAAGTTTACCCACACGTACCAACCGACTCTTAGTGCCACTAGATTAGCACTATCTCGGGAAGTGCCGGCAGAGGGTGGTCAATTCCCGGCCTTTACCTTGTCGAACCATATCCATGAGTCAACCCAAACAGGGCCACCCCGTCAACAGGGAGTTGGCCACCTCCTGACGGCACCTGTTCTGTGAGTCGGGATCAAGATTCGTGTATGTCCATCACTTGTCCCGGTCACGACCTAATTTTCTCCAAAACATTTTCCGACTCACACGCAGATGGAAAGCTCAAACTACGTGGCTCATGGATAAGGTTAAACAAGTTAGTTAGCCGGGCGGGGTTCATCGGCCCACGTGTGGCTGTACGTTTAGTCTTGGCTCGAAGGTGAGAACTCGCTCCTAGGGGCATGAACAGGACAAAACGCCACAACCCATTGTGGCCTCACATCCATGCCGTGATTAGTCAAGTTATCAAAGATAATTCAAATCACAACAACCTAACATAGTAGATTCACGCATTGACCAGATTCATCAAAAGGATGGATCAGATCACAACTAGGCATGGCTAAGCAAGACTCACAGGGTTTAGCGAAGCGCGCACAAACAAATCTACAGCTGCTAGGAACAGTGGATCGTGATATGTAGGCTATGAAGTATATAGGAGAACTTTATCTACTGACATCAAATAGTTTGGAACCGAATAGAAAGTACGAGAACCAAAAGTCGTTGGAAAACATATATGACCAGATAAGAGGTTATGCTTGCCTTGGTTATAAGAAAACCAATAGAGATGTCTTCCCGGATAAATGCTTTACTTTTCGGTTAGGATCAAGTATTCGCCATTGGAGTTGTCTGTCTTCACTTCGGAGTCACGTTCTACCGAGGGGGAACAACACCGAAAAGGAGAACAACAATCAACAGATGGCATCGATGCAATGCCCAGTATGTATACATGAGCAAGTTAATGCACTGAAATAAATCCCTAAACATGTTCGTTGGGTTGTTAGGGTTTGTATGGCAATTATGCAGTTTTTCTGAAATTAGTCCGAAATAGACCCCGGAGGGTGTTTCGGACGATTCTGGAAATGAGTACAAGTTAAATTGCTCAAAAAGGTTTGTAAACATCATAAACAGGTTGCATTTGTCATTTTGAGCATTTTGATATATAACTTTTAATTTTCTAATTTTATTGAATAAAAACTTATTTTCTCTATTTTAAATGAATTAAACAATATTAAAATAATGGCCAAAATTAAAGGTTGTCAAACATGTATGAAAATTACATAAACAGGTTGATTATATTTTTTTGAACATTTTGTTACCTTATTTATATTTTTCTGAATTATAAAACAATAGTTATTAAATTATTAAAATTAATCATTTGTTTGAAATTATTAAAAATCTTCTGCTAAAATAGGAAAACAGATTTATGACATCAGCATGACGCAACAGTGACATCACCCTACCCTGATTCATCACAGATGAACTCGAATCCGCCGATATCGCACGCTACTCGTGAATCAAAAGGACCAATACGTAGAGGAGCTCGAGGGGATCCTAGGGGTGGCGGAGGAACGACCAAATGGTCGCCGGAGCTTCGCCGGCGGCGACCTTCCGCGGTGGCGGACGGCGGGGCACGACGGGCGGGAGATACCGAGGGGTAGGGAGCAAGAAGAAGGCACCGGGATACTCACCACGGCGCAGTGAAGCTCGCTGGGTGGTCGGAGTGACAAGGAGGCGCCGGAAACCGCGGCGGCGTGCGAATTTGGCCGGCGGCCGAAGAGGTGAACGACGGAGAAATTAGACCTTCTCCGGGCTTCCCTGCTTCTCCGTGATCTCGAGGAAACAGACAAGGTAGAGGGGAGGACGTAGGGGTGCTCATCGGGGGCGAGGACGGCCGGGAACGACGGCAGCCCGCAGCGTCTGCGTCGGTCGAAGTTAGGGTTAGGGTTTGGCTTCACGGGAGGCATAGGGAAAGCGGAACTTTGAGGGGGAGGTGAAGGAGGCGGCGTGAGGTCTCCGTGGTCGTCTTATCCCTCCGCGGAAGGCCAGCGGGAGGTGGCATACGGCCACGGCAGCCCTGCCACGCAGGAGCTCCTACTATCAAAGGAAAAAGAAGACATTTTTTTCAAAACACTCCCGGCTTTACTCGAAACTTCAACCTAGCCATTTTCTATAGAAAGGGAACTTAAAACCTTGTTTTCAGGTCCTTTTTGCAAGAAATAAAATTGGCAAAAATACTTTTTGGAAAGCTCATCAAATTTTCAACCAAACTGTTACTTGGTTTTCAAATTTTGAAACTGTTTTAAATTCAAATTTAAAGTGCTCACTTTAAGTGATTTTTATGCAAGTTTCATTTAAATACGAATTAAAACTTGGTTCAAAATTTTCATGCATGCTATGCCATGAACACAACACCACAAAACCTAGTTTAGAAAACTTGGGATGTCACAAATCTACCCCCTTACAAGAATCTCGTCCCGAGATTCCCAAAGGAGAAGAAAGAAGGAAACACCGGTTTTGAACGAACTTCCCGAACATTGCGGTTCTCTTCTTGAAGAGGTTGATCCATAGAAACTTGAAGTATCGAACAGATACACCTTAGGTGAGAGGGAAAACTCTTAGGAATTGATCTTCACGAAGATCGAGTATCTCATGTCTAACTCATGACAGGGATGTTCATAAAGAACCGTTGAGTTAGCGTGCATGAAACACATCAACATAACGGAGGAAATAGGAGAAGGTTTGAAGTTTGTGGACGACGGTTCTTGAAAATATTTGGAATATGAGCTTTGCACAAGACTTAAAATCTTTTTGGAAAAGAAAGGTTGAACAACTTGTGACACCAAGGTTTCTTCAAACAGAATACCAAGATGGAGAGGATGGTCTTGAATATCACAATGTAATATCAGTAGACGGGGGAGAACATGAAAACGCACTGGAATCATGCATCCAATATGAAGGTTTGATACGGGATCATGTTCACTCTTCGGAGTGGACACAGTAGACAAAGGAACTTTCATTCCATCAAATTTGTCGAAATCCTTGTCAAGGATCGGGGTATTACTTCACGACAGAAGATGAGTAACCAAAGGAAGTTGGAGCACCGTAACAAAGAAAGAATCCTTGGTCATACCGTAAGTACGAATAACCAACGGGAATGGGAACATCGGAAGGAATAAGGAATCTCTTTCCTATTGTGGACTTGATGTAGCAATACGTTTACCACATGTTAAGATCCCATGGCTGAAGTGACTAACAAATTCTCACAATGCATGAGATGATCAAAACTTCAAGTACAAACAACCTGAGAAAGGGAACTGATCAATGGTGTTCACAAAACACTACGAGATGGTTCTCATGATGAACTTGTTTCCACTGAAGAATGGTTTGGAGGATTGACAAAGAGACATTGGAAGAATCAACTTCCAGGTTCTCCTGGATGTTCTAGATACCAATATCAGGCTTATGCAAACCTTCTATAGGTAATCAAGTGAATGTAGAATTCCCGTTTGGAAGAACGAAAATGGAAACTTGTTAGAATGAGCCACACAAGAATTCTCACGGAGAGTGGTTGTTCTTACGGATTCAAAGGGATATGACATTAGGCCTTTCGGCTAATTGTGCCAACCACAACATCAACAATGTCGTACTTTCAGATGGACCTAAGTAAATACCCTTGCGGAAACACCAACCGTCGTTGCTACTTGAGATTCAGCTCTGGTTAGTGGGAGGATGATTCAGAATCAACATAATTGACCGAAGAGGTTGCACCGGTTACCAACGAAGATACGTATGCTAGATTCTCAAGATATGGACTATGATGTCAAGCTCAAAAAGATGAGCGATACCGCAGAACTGATGCATTAGCAACTTGTGAAACACGGTTGCACATACATGGTCTACTTGCGGAGGAACACATCAAAGTCATTGTTGGGAAGATGATAACAAAGATCATGAAGATCTTGGACTTCTTCTCTTTCACGAATAGTCAATCAGTGGCTTGGTGTGGATACAAACTTCTTCAAATAAATGGAGGTAACAACCTACCATCTCAAGAATAGTCCACACATGCATGACCGACTTGAGATTATTCCCGAGGAAACAAGAAAATTTTACACGGATCCATGGCGACAACTTTCGCCATAAGCATATGGACTAGAGTAAGCCACGTCAAACATCCAGAACACAACTTCGTGATGAGACAAAGATGGTTCTCAAAAGTTTCCAACGTTAGTGCCAATTTTTCAAAATGAACCTCTCGCAATTTGGAGAAAGTAGGAATGTCATTTATGGGCTCAACAACACTCTTTTCAGAACACTCCAAGAAGAGGGATTCATATGATATATGAACAAGGAAAGATATTTGTCAGACTAGAGGACATGGAGGTGTACTCGGCAAAACACCATTAGTGAAACACCATCAAAATGGTCCTTGAACCTGGACTTGATCTGACGATAGACCAAATCAAATCAAGGGTAGAATGACAGCATGTCCACGAAGGAGATACTATCATGCTTGAACATGATGAGAACTAGACATCCCATTCCAAAGGAACAAGTTAGGATGAGCTTTTATCTTTCAACTCTCCAAGTTGTTGTTTAAGCTCAACCAAGTAGTCCAGGGTGTCCAGCAGAGTTCTTGGAGAAAGGAATAGTTTGGATTACCCCTTGTTTAGACATCACGGCCAGGTAACAACCTGGTGATACTTCTAGAAAGACAACCATAATATCACAACCTACCAGTATGTCTTGGAGTTTGAAAGTACTTTTGCTTTTCAAAGCAACAGATATGGTCTTGAGAGCTTCGGCATGAACCTAACTCTTTGACCAAGAATGTGCACCATAAATAATGGATTTGGTAACACAGTCAACTTCAAGTAGAGGCCGAGTGACCAATAGTGCTAAAAAGGATACACATGTTTTCTTAGCTTTTCAAAGTAATAAGAATTGCTAGGAATATCTTATACACACCTCAACGCACACCCAACATTCTCGAGCATTCAAGCTTGTAGAAATGGTGAGTGAAGATGTGTAGGAGCATCACTTCATCAATAAGGCCATGAAGCTGGGCATGACCTCTTGATATATAAGAGTGTGATACTCGAAGGTGGAACAGAATATAAGCTAATGAAACTTCTTCATTCCGTGGATTACAAAACTTTGACCTGGTCTTGGATATGAACATGGTACTGGAGTTTGTTTCTCCTGACATCCAAAGGTGAAATGTTCTGACGGAAAAAAAAGCAAATGCATTGGAACATCCAACACACATATGCAACTTGATGTCCAAAACAACGGATGGGGGTTTGAGAGCAACTGGAGGATAGGAACATGCTCAGGAGAAATCCTGATATCATGTTGATGCATAGGGTCATACTCATTTGTAAAACCCATGCTAAATAGATTGGTATAGCTGAAATAAGAACAAAGATGTGGAATTTATGATGATCACTCTTGTTGTGACCCCTTTTAGTTTCACAAGAAAACCTATGGCTATGGAAGTTGAATTTACCTAGCCATCCTAAGGTAGAAGATGTTCCTCAGGACCAACATAACGGATCTTGGGTTGAAGTTCAGCATCCTGTACTAATAGAGTGAGCACTACATGGTTAAGAAACCACATGATTCAATTCACCGCAATTCAGCACATTCCGGGACCTTCAATTAAAGTCCAAGGGTTAAAAACGCAACGAAAGTAGTAACTACTATATGAGTGCCACAAAGGACACTAAAAATAGCAGTCACGAAGTATCTTTCAAAAGCCATCATAACTCTGGAAGAATTTGACCAGAGGATAATGAATACATTTGAGATGAAAAGGAAATGTCGAGATCCTGTAGTTGAAACTTAAAAACATAGGAGTGTGGGATTCGAACAACTCTGAGAGATTATGATCGAAAGGAATTTCCCAGTTTGAATCAAGGGATAACGGAACATGGAACACACACGACTCTAGGAACTGAACACTAGGTCAACTTGGGTAAAAGAACGTCTTGCCAAAGAAGGAACCTAGGTTTTGAATGAATAGAAGAGATAGCAAAACCTTTTCAAATAAAAACAGGTAAGGTGACCCAGAGTTAGAGAGATACTGGATAAGGAGTCAAAAGAATCCTAACAAGGTTTTTCACAATCCATTTGGAGTTTCAAAGTAGTTTTCACAAAAACTAGACTCAACATCGACCAAGCAGTAAGGTTTTCCTACGGGCAGTCCTGCTCTAAGACCATGACTTGTCAGACCCTGGGCCCAGAGATATACATACTGTAATGTGCTCTAGTCATGAACCCACAAGGTCTTCAGGGTTACCAGCCCCGGCCGCAACAAACAACGGCAGGCAAACCGGATTCATCGGCACGCAGGCTAGATCACCACGGTCGACTACTCCTTTTATCCATTCTAGTCATAACCAACTATGCATAACCAAGCGTCCACGAGTCGGATGAAACTGAAGGAACGGGACCAAAGCTATACATATCTGCTATGTGTCCGGAAAGTGCAACAACAATCGAGGGTTATTGGGTTACCTCGCCCCAGGCCAAATCATATCGGCAGGCGGGCTCGGACATGGATCATCGGCTCCACAACCCCTCGACTGCGACAAATATGCAGGCATAGCCAAAACTGTATAACAATGAGCTCAAAACCAACAACCGATCAAAGTAGCACTCTAGACATGAAAGCTGTATTAAACAAGTATTAATAGAGTATAGCTTACAAACAGAGGTCACATGACCCAACATTACATCAGACAACGAAAGGAAAATTATGTTGCTAGTCAACAAGAACCAAAAAGTCCTAAGAGGCCGCAACATAAGGCGACGTCCCAGCCCATAGATTCTAGGCTCCTACCTGGGAACCCCAAACTACTCGTCGATGTCCACATCAAAACACCACTGAACCAACGAATTCCACCTGAACCAAGTTGAAGCAAACATGAGTACGGGGGGTACTCAACAAGATTTAGTGAACCTATTATATATCCGCTTCTTTTACAAATAGTTATGAAGGTTATTTTGCGTAAAGCCATTTTTGTTTACCAAATCGAGGAAGAATAGCACGTCTCATAGAATATTTTGAAAACATATGAGAAAGCTACTCAACTACTGATATCATCATCTTTTAATTCCACCAAGTACTTCTCATTCCTACACTATCTCATCCTACAAGGTAACCCCTCTCGGTATCTCCGAGGAGGTATCCTTCATTCGTTAACAACAAGTTTTATTCATTCCGTTTAAGTTATCTATGATCACAGAATCTGTCACCAAGTCGTCTTTAAACGCAGACACGGCTTTTCGAAAAGATTTAACCCTGCAGGGGTGTACAACTTTACCCACATAGACCAACCGAATCTTAGTGCCACTAGATTAGCACTATCCCGGGAAGCGCCGGCAGAGGGTGGTCAATTCCCGGCCTTTACCTTGTCGAACCATATCCATGAGTCAACCCAAACAGGGCCACCCCGTCAACAGGGAGTTGGCCACCTCCTGACGGCACCTGTTCTGTGAGTCTGGATCAAGATCCGTGTACGTCCATCACTTGTCCCGGTCACGACCTAATTTTCTCCAAAACATTTTCTGACTCACACATAGATGGAAATCTCAAACTACGTGGCTCATGGATAAGGTTAAACAATTAAGTTAGTCGGGCGGGGTTCATCGGCCCACGTGTGGCTGTACGTTTAGTCTTGGATCTAAGGAGAGAACTCTCTCCTAGGGGCATGAACAGGACAAAACAGCACAACCCATTGTGGCCTCACATCCATGCCGTGTTTAGTCAAGTTATCAAAGATAATTCAAATCACAACAACCTAACATAGTAGATTCACGCATTGACCAGCTTCATCAACCGGATGGATCAGATCACAACTAGGCATGGCTAAGCAAGACTCACAGGGTTTAGCGAAGCACGCACAAACAAACCTATAGCTGCTAGGAACCGTGGATCAGGATATGTAGGCTATGCAGTATATAGGAGAACTCTATCTACTGACATCAAATAGTTTCAAACCGAATGCAAAGTACGAGAACCAAAAGTTGTTGGAAAACATATATGAGAAGATAAGAGGTTACGCTTGCCTTGGTTATAAGAAAACCAATAGAGATGTCTTCTCGGATAAGTGCTTGACTTTTCGGTTAAGATCAAGTATTCGCCATTGGAGTTGTCGGCCTTCTCTTCGGAGTCACGTTCTACCGAGGGGGAACAACACCGAAAAGGAGAACAACAATCAACACATGGCATCGATGCAATGCAAAGTATGTATGCATGAGCAAGTTAATGCACTGAAATAAAGCCCTAAACATGTTCGTTGGGTTGCTAGGGTTCGTATGGCAATTATGCAGTTTTTCTGAAATTAGCCCGAAATAGACCCTAGAGGTTGTTTCGGGCGATTCTGGAAATGAGTACAAGTTAAAGTGCTCTGAAGGGTTTCAAAACATCATAAACAGGTTGAATTTGTCATTTTGAGCATTTTGGTATATAACTTTTAGTTTTCTAATTTTATTGAATAAAAACTTATTTTCTCTATTATAAATGAATTAAACAATATTAAAATAATGGCCAAAATTAAAGGTTGTCAAACATGTATGAAAATTATATAAACAGGTAGATTATATTTTTCTCAACATTTTGTAACCTTATTTATATTTTTCTGAATTATAAAACAATAGTTATTAAATTATTAAAATTAATCATTTTTTTGGAATTATTAAACATCTTCTCCTAAAATAGGAAAATAGATTTATGACATCAGCATGACGCAACCGTGACATCACCCTGCCCTGATTCATCACAGATGAACTCGAATTCGCCGATTTCGCGCGCTGCTCGTGAATCAAAAGGTACCACTACGTAGAGGAGCTCGAGGGGAACCTAGGGGTGGCGGCCGAACGACCAAATGGTCGCCGGAGCTTCGCCAGCGGCGGACGGCGGGGCATGGCGGGCAGGAGATACAAATGGGTAGGGAGCAAGAGGAAGGCACCGGGAGACTCACCACGGCGTAGTGAATCTCGTGGGGGTGGTCGGAGTGACGAGGAGGCCCCAGAAACCGCGGCGGCGTGCGGATTTGGCCGGCGGACGAAGAGGTGAACGACGGCAAAATTAGACCTTCCTCGGGCTTCCCTGCTTCTCCGTGAGCTCGAGGAGACAGAGGAGGTCGAGGGGAGGACGTAGGGGTGCTCATCAGGGGCGAGGACGGTCGGGAACGACGGCAGCCCGCAGCGTCTGCGTCGGCAGAAGTTAAGGTTAGGGTTTAGCTTCACGGGAGGCAGAGGGAAAGCGGAACTTTGAGGGGGAGGTGAAGGAGGCGGCGCGAGGTCTCCGTGGTCGTCTTATCCCTCCGCGGAAGGCCAGGAGGAGGTGGCATACGTCCACGGCATCCCAGCCACGCAGGAGCTCCTACAGTCAAATGAAGAAGAAGACAATTTTTTTCAAAACACCCCCTGGCTTTACTGGAAACTGCAACCTAGCCCTTTTCTATAGAAAAGGGAACTTAAAACCTTGTTTTCAGGTCCTTTTTGCAAGAAGTAAAATTGGCAAAAATACTTTTTGGACAGCTCATCAAATTTCCAACCAAACCATTACTTGGTTTCCAAATATTGAAACTGTTTTAAATTCAAATTTGAAGTGCTCACTTTAAGAGATTTTTATGCAAGTTTCATTTAAATTCAAATTAAAACTTGTTTCAAAATTTTCATGCATGCTATGCCATGAACACAACACCACAAACCCTAGTTTAGAAAATTTGGGATGTTACAAAAGGTTTGTCGCAATAGAAAGATATATTGATAGAAAAGTATTACATAGCATTCAATTTCACATAACAACAAAATATGTCTCAATCTCTGCTGGATAGTACATAGGATGATTTGTGCCAATAGTTAGATATATTTACAGCAAAGTATTACATGACATTCACATTGACATAACAATTAAGTATGTATCAATCTCTGCTGGATTTGGTAGGTCTTTACAGCAAAGTATTACATAGATTTCCTATTGCTAATGGGGTTTGGAAGTGCTGGGCACGGGAGAAATGCAAGATATTCATGTGGCTTGCACAATAGTATAGAATCTAGACTTCAGATAGACTTGTAAAACACGGCTTACAAAATGAGCCTGAGGCTTGTCAGCTATGTCTGTAGGAGATTGAGACCACTGACCATCTCTTGTTGTAGTGTGTCTATGCGAGACAGGTTTGGTGGATATTTTATCAACATCTGAGTTCAAATCCCGATACCTACATGCAGTGACACTTTCGAGAATTGGTGGTTGGCTGTGTCCGAACAAATTTAGAGCAAACCATGGAAGGCAGTGGACTCGATGGTAACACTTGTATGTTGAAGCATCTGGAAGCGGCGTAATCCAAGGGTGTTTGGGAACACCAACCAGTTTAGAAACGAAATAGCACTTATAGCAAAATAATTTAGGATCTAAAGGTTTGGATTGCTATGGGTGCCATAGTTGGAGACAATTTACGTGAGTAGTTCCTTAGGAATGTTCAAGTGTGGGTTGCGACAGCTGCAACTTTTGTTGTCGCTTTATATTGTAGTTGAAACTCTTCTTCTCCTATAAAAATATGTATGCAATTTCATACCCTCTTATTAAAATCTCTATTGGATACTATGTATATAGAAAAGCATGTGATAATAGCTAAACATTAAATAGTATTCTTAATAATTGAAATTGTTCCAATCGTTTTCACTAATAGAAGGGTATCTTACTTGTACTTCGTCAAGTTCATCATGGTAATATTTGTGGTGACCTTGGTAAAAATGTCAAGGCATATCACATGTCGTTCTTTCTCAGCATATCACATGTTGTCTAGCCCTGTTGTGCTAGCCGAGACTTCATGGAGCACATCAAGATTCCCCTTAATAGCCCCGGACATTTCAGGTGACCTTTGTCAAAATGTCAAGGCCAGATCTGACGTACAAAGTTCTTGTAACCAATGAGATAGGACGGACATATTTATGTGGATCTGCTTGAAGGTTTTTTACAGAGACCTTTGACATGAAACTCTCCACGAAGTGAAAATTATATCTTGTCGAAGGGGATAAATGTATCTACTTCAAGAACGAGAATCATGACACTTATGTCCACTTTCCATTGGCGAACCATGATGATACCTTCTTAGAAGATCAAATCTATCTAGAGAAGATGAGAGATATAGCTATTGAGAGATGAGAGAGCCATCTAGTTTGATGCTATCTAATTTGGTCCTTTTCTTTGTTCATGGATATATGGCTGATACGTCATAAACTTATCCTTAATTTCTGATGTTCCATGTTGTTTTCTTATTGTTTCCCACATGTTTGCTATACACTTTATGTCATTTTTATCGATTTTCCGTTCTAACCTATTGAAAAGATGACACAGAGCCAGTTCCCTGTTTTCTGCTATTTTTAGTTTCATAAAAGTTGTTCTGGAAATATTCTCGGAATTGGAAAATTTGAAGCCCGTAAGTCTTAGAATTTCTGAAGGTTCCACGGAGTCCCAAAGAGATCCAGAGAGGGGCCTCAGGTGGCCCACACCATAGGGTGGTGCCCCCCCCGGCCGCGCCATGGGGTGGTGTGGGGCCCCCATGCCTCCACCGCCTTTGCCCTTTCTCCTATTTATTCCTCCCGAGACGTAAACCCTAAATATATTCCACTTCGTCCCGAAAAACACCCGAGGCCTCCGTCATCATCATCCCGAGATCGGGAGGGTTCTGGAGCTCTACCCGGCACCCTGTCGGGAGGAAAAGTCATCACCTGAGGGGTGTACAACACCATGCCCTCCTCCGAAGTGATGCGTGAGTAGTTCATCCCTGGACTACGGGTCCATAGCAGTAGCTAGATGGTTGTTCTCTCCACTTGGTACCTTATGTTTAGATCATGTGAGCTTCCTAACATGATCCAGATCATCTTTATGCAATGCTACATGTTGTGTTTGCCGGGATCTAATGAATGTTGAATGCTACTTTTGATTATCAATCTATCATGTTATCTTCATGCATATGTTATTTATGATCTTGCATGCTCTCCGGTATTAGTAGATGCTCTGGCCAAGGAGATGCTAGTAACTCGAAGAGGGCGTAGTTATGCTCGATAGTGGGTTCATGCCTCCTTTGCATCTGTGCTCAACTAAAATAACAATGCTTTTTCGAAGGATGATTTTATTGTTTACATTACACACTTTGCTTAATGCAATTTTCTGTTGCTTGTAACTTAATACTCAATGTTTTTTCAGATGATATTCGGAGGGTGGAAGACATAGATGTAGTTGGATGACGGTCTATGTATTTTGTTGTAATGCCCGCATGAATCACATGGTAATCTTTATGTCTTGCATATGCACTACGGTGCAACCTTCATTTCTGTCAATTGCCCAACTGTAATTTGTTCACCACACATGTTATTTATCTTTCATGGAGAGACACCACTAGTGAACTGTGGACCCCGGTCCATTTTCCTCATACTGATAAAACACCTACTGCTTTCATACTGCTTTCATGTTGCTTTCATACTGTTTTCCTACTGTTTTTCACAACATACGTTTAACCTCTTTGTGTTCATCAAAACCGGTGAGATTGACAACCTCACTGCTTCGTTGGGGAAAAGTGATTTGATTGTGTTGTATAGCTTCCACGTTGCTGCTGAACCGGTAGTGCGTCCTGCCACCACATCTGCATCAACCTTCAGAAATTTCTTGTCCTCCTACTGTCGATTCAACCTTGGTTTTTTTCTGAGGGAAAACTTTCCACTGCACTCTTCACAACCTTTCTCTTGGGCTTTACCAACGGGGATTTCAAAGTCATCATCAGCAAGAAGTCTCCCGCCAACTACATGCCATCAACAAGTTTTCTGGCGTCGTTGCCGGTGAGGAAGAGAATTTCTGCAAGGGGAGTCTCTCACTTCCAATCTCTTTACTTTGTTTTTGTTTTGCTTAGTTTATTTTATTTTATGTTGTTTACTTCTCCATATCAAAAACATACAAAAATTAGTTCTTATTCTAGTTGTTACTTTTGTTCGTTGTTATCTTTTATCATGTTGCCTCCTAAGTTTATTCTGAAAGATATTCCAGTTGGTAGTGGTTCTATACTTGGAAAGGATATCATTGAAGAATTATTTAATCATGTTAGTAAGCATGAAAATTTAGAGGGAAAATCCATAGTAGAACTTGCTCCAAATTTTGAAACTGCTGCAACTTCTCTGATTCACATGTTAGAAGCTAGGTTTGTTAACATTCATCCCATATTGCAGCATATGTTCCTTAACTTGAATAATATTGAAGACATCGAGAAAATAAATTTTATTTTATAAACCATACTTAAAGAATTTAGAGATGTTGCTACATAATTGAATATCTTAATAAATGGTCTCAACCTAAGGAAGAGACTAATGCCTGCAGGAGCCTATGGAAGAAGAAATTGCTGAATCTGGAAGCTTATTGGATGAAAAAAGAGAAGGAGGGTGATGATCAAGAGGGGAAAGAATGGAGCTACCCATGTCTACCTCCAAATGGGATTGACTCTTTAACTCATAATTGTGATGATCCTATTGATTCCTTTGAATTATCCCTTTTTGATGAAGTCGATACTTGCTACACTATGAATGAAACTTATGAGAATGATATTGCTACTGTTATTTATGATAATCCATGCTACTTTGATAAATCCTATGAGAATCCTCTATTTATTCCAACTATTGATATGCATGATGATGAGGAAGTTTGTTTCGAAAATTTATATGAAAATGCTCTAGATGATTGTCCTATGTTACTTGATGTTATAAATTATAATGCTACTGAAAATAGGATTGCTATAATGTGTCCCATACCTTTTGAGAGTGACCAATCATCTTGTTTTTCTATTGCTTAAAATAGGAGAGAAGAGGTCTTTATTTTTAATTTAGATCCTATTATTTTTTAGCTTGATATGAATTATGTGTTTTTAGACCATGACAAACATGCTTTATATGATAATTATGTTGTTGATTTTGTTTATGATACTACTGAAAATTATTATGAGAGAGGAAAATATGGTTGTAGAAATTTTTATCTTACTAAAACACCTCTCTTTTTGTTGAAAGTTTTCAAATTGATCTTGTTCTACCTTCCCATGATTTCTAATAGTTGGCTTCTCAGTTGCCATCTCTTAAAGGTGGTACCACTGAACCTTTCTGGTCTCATTGAATCGCTTAAATTGGCCATACACAGTTGAGGATATTGTCTACAATTAGCTTTTTGGATTGTTGAATATTTACGCATAATTTACACGATTAATTCTAGAATATAAATCACAAAAAAAGCAACTATTAACATGTGGAACTCGAAGATGCTAGATGCAATAGACAGCATGAATAACAACAACACGATCTCCCTAAACATGTAAACAATAGAGATGTTAAACAGACAGATCAGGGCACAGATTTCGTACCGATCGTTTGTAGAAAAGTTGTTGATAACAACGTTGGCGATGACGGGTCGGAGTAGACGGCGCTTGAGGCGACGGTACGCAGCACCGCCTGACTTGCTAGGAAGACGAGCTGTCGTGGAAGCAGCGAGCAGTCGCGCGAAGCGCTTCCCAAAAATCTAATTTGCCGTCTCCCGTACATGATCACAAAGGCGACTGGTGCCGGAGACCTGCTCCCCCGTTCGCTGGTGGACGCCGGCGCTCGGGATGAAAGTAGAGTACAGTGGCGGCGCAAGGGACGAGTTATGGCAAACTTAGATTGGTTTCGGTGTGTGTACAGCGCCCACGGCACGCGTCTTATATAGTGCGGTTCGAAAAAACCCTAACGTGTGTGACCTGTGTGGCCTACGCTGCATGTTCGAGTCGGTTGCAGCACACGATACGGGAGCGGCCTGAACCGCCTCAGCTGTGACGCGTCCGTCACGACTATGGACTCTGTTTTCTAAAACAACAAAATAAAGATAAATATTATCTCGGTTCGATTCACGAAACGAGATCGCGTCGTGTCGAGACGAGCAAGCGGTGGAGGAGGAGAAGCGCGCGAGAGGTTCTCTTCTTCTCACTCACATACAATCCCTACAACACTTCACCTTATAAGGTGGTGGGCAACTCCTCCAACTTCCAATGTGGGACTAA
This sequence comes from Alopecurus myosuroides, assembly GCA_028641055.1. Classification (NCBI taxonomy): domain Eukaryota; kingdom Viridiplantae; phylum Streptophyta; class Magnoliopsida; order Poales; family Poaceae; genus Alopecurus; species Alopecurus myosuroides. Next base: position 310,240,812 of record CM054063.1, on the reverse strand, counting down.
ACTTCCCACTCCTACCACTTGCTTGTACATATGTGCTATTTTGAGATTTCAGCATTTGCTATTGGGATTACTTGTATTGGGCCCAAATATTTCAGCATCAAATAGAGACGCCTTTGTAGCTATGCTACGTTATATTACGTGTACTAGCTGCTCCCACGTTGTAGTTGCACACTTTTTGGGTGGTTGCTAAATTTGATGGCTAGCTAGTTATTTTAGAGTATTGGGTGATAATAAATGCATCTAATTTGTGTTATGCATCAAGATCTAAAGTCTAGTGCAATTAAAACTTCTCAAACAATCTACACCGGTTGAGGCAATGGGTCTTTTATAGGTTTACTACTAGGATATATAATGTCACATATGCACACACACACACACTTGAGCCGACTTGAGTGGTAGCATTCGTATTAAAATGGTTGGCCCTTGTCTAGAGGGATCAGTGTATCACCGTCGTCATATACTTTTGTTTTTATTTTCTAGAAACACAAATAGATCCAAAATCGAAAAATATCAGGTCTCTCGGTGACACCACTTGGAAAAACCTTTCTGGGCACAAGACATAAACATTTTCTGCTGGGAGAGAGAGTGGGGAGGGAGGGAGAGATCCTTGATTTGATGGATTGAGAAGCAACGGGAAAGGAGGCGTGACGAAATAAATCTGCCTTGATTTGGTCTAACCTACCAACACACATTGTCATATCATTGTAAAAATCGACAAAATCGGTGACGTGGTTAGGAACTAGATCCGAGATTCGCACTCAAGATCGTGGACTTTAAGATGTTGTCCCCGGGTTTGTACCTCGTGGATGTGCTCGATGATTCTAAATCCGAGATCCATGTCATTTTCTCATCGTACTGATCGGCAATGGTGGCATGCTCGCGGACCTGTGTGGTTGTATCCGGCGAGGATGACCTATGTGGCATTGGTGCCGGAGAACCTTCCTCACAATTTGAGTATTGTTTGCGGGGTGCTTTATATTTCTGTTTTTGGTGCTCCCTTATGAACGCACACACGCACACCCTACCCCTATGAGCACCTCCGAGATACTGAGCCGACGGGTCTTGAGATTGACGAAGTCACCACAGACGTCTCGCTGTCGACGGGAACGTCGCCTCCCACTGAAAGAATATTCCTACTAAATGCAACACACAGGTGTTAAATCTAAGGTTTGAATTCTGTTGGGCTAGGGGTACAACCACTCACCTAACCATCCAACCACATGTTGGTTTGCGATGTCGCATTGTTGTATAGTACACCGGTTGTACTTGCTAATCAGCTTCAAATTGAACTCTTTATTGGTGAAACGTTCATATTTAAATCATGGTAAGTAATGGTCCTGACAGTCGAACTTTACTGCCCATCATGGGCTCTTTTATTAGAGGCAAAAAGAAAAAAGATGGCGCGCACAACACACACCGCAGGCAACACGCGCGTCATCTTCGCGGATGGACAACCGGGCATGCCTTCGTCTTGAGTAGAGTATTTAGCATAAAACCACCACTTTACTACGCAATGTTCGAAAAACCTCCACTTTACGATTCAATCGCAAAAAACCACCGGTCTACTATTGACATTTTCCAAATCGAGCTAAACGCGAATTGAGCGTGGATTGACACCGGAACTAACTGGTGGGACCAACGGCGGACGTTGACGTGGCAATGGGGGGACACCACTTTGATGATGTGGCACTATGACATTGTGGGACCCACATGTCATTGACACAATAATTACAGCTACAAAAATCCTTTTAAAAAATTGAATTTATTTTTTCAATAGTGTGCGACCCGTGCGAATTTCGGGAATATAAAAAAATAGAAAAATGTTTTAGAAAATTCCGAAACAAATCACAGGAAAAAATTAATATGGTTTGCATATCCGTGCAAATTTTTGCAACGAAGTGACTTTCCTGCTGGGCTGTGTGAAAAAGACAAATTCACAGATCTAGACTGCAAATCGCGTGCAAATTTTCGGGAAAATAAAAAATGGAAAAATGATTTAAAAAATTCGTGAAAAATCATAGGCAAAGATGCGTATGGTTCGTATAGCCGTGCAAATTTTCATACCGAAATGACATTTATACTGGCCTGTGAAAAAAGATAAATTTCTAATAAAAACTAGATTTAGAAATTTAAATCTCAGATCTGTGAATTTGTCTATTTTGCACATGCCGGCTCGATTTTTTTTTAAAAGATTTTGTTTCTATTTATTTTTGTAGCTGTAATTATTGTGTCCATGACATGTGGGTCCCACAACGTCGTAGTGCCACGTCATCAATGTGGTGTCCGCCCCTTGCCACGTCAACGTCCGCCGTGGGTCCCATCGGTCAGAAACGTTGTCAATCGACGTTCAATTCCCGATTTGTCTAAATTGCAAACTGTCAGTAGTAGACTGATGGGTTTTTGCGATTAAATCGTAAAGTGGTGATTTTTCGAACATTGCGTAGTAAAGTGGTGGTTTTATGCTAAATACTCTCTGGAGTATCTGCAGAACGGCTTGGTCTCTCATTGGGGCATTTAATTAACACCAACGGAATCACACAACGTCTGTGCTGCCTTAATTTGTTGGACGACCAACGGCAGTGAACAGATAGGAAATACTGCGAGACAGCTTCAACGTACGTGCAACAACCATAACAAACACCGGATAACAAAGACGGCCGCAATAAGATGAGGTGATGCTCAACTGCTTGGAGCGTTGTTGGCACCTGCCTACCTACCTAAGAGGGAAGCCTTCTGTCACCATCATCACACTTGCACACTGGTTGGGCGTTGAATCGTGGCCTCCATTACTCTTTGAAACCACTAGAATAAATTGCGCGAATGGACTCTTAGAGTTATTAACTGATATCAAGAGAAAATAAGGTATGAGTTTTCGGATATTGAAATCAGCTCACAATAGCATCTACTCTTGAGACAAAATTTGAAGAAAATGCACATTTAAAGAAAATTGTGGACAAAATATGTTTTCTGAACTCTGCAAAAAAAAAGATGCTTACAAAATACAGCATGTAGGTTTTCTTTTTCTGACTAGGAAAAGACATTTTACGTCTTTTCCAAATTTTAAGGACATAGTACTTTTTAAATTATTGTGTCATTCGATCATCCCGGGAGCATTTGCTCCAGCTAGGAGAAAAAATGTCGTTTCCACTAGTTTTGAATATTGACACTCACTTTTAACACCATCAACTAATTAATAAGATAGACTATAGGGATATAATAACTTACGGTTAGATTTTTTTAGTTTAGCTAGTCGGAATTTGTTTTCTGGGAAAATATCATATTTATTTCTCGTCTTCCTCTTTTATGAGGAATTAGCAACTACCCATGTCCGCATTATATATTTATAAGAGACAGTATGACGCAAATCCGAAGCTCGGAGTAAGACGCTAGCCGAGAGGTGAGGAACAAGGAAGGTGCCATTTTCCCTGTATTATATGATGGTCAATCGGACACCTATTTAGGCACACGTGGATTCTCAAACCACCTTCTTTCTAAATATTTAGATCGCCAATGGAAGTTAACTCCACATGATGACGATTGCATGTATCTCCTAAGGTAAATACTACCTATCAGAGGCCGACGGGAAGGAAATCTTCGGACTGCTGGGACGCCGTCAATCCCGTCTCCATTGAACGGCCTCGATTTTCTCTTTCTGCCTGTAGTCTGACCCACAGAACAAAATCCCGGATAATACAGTCTGTTCCAAAAAATATCCCCCAAATCACGCCCCTCCTCCCGACCCCCTCGTTGATTTGCGCTGCTCCTGCGAGATCCCAACACGCTCGCCCCATCTCTGTGCTCCCTCACCCTGTTCGTCGTCGATCTGCTCCACCACGGCAAGGCGTCGCCGGGGATGCACTCACCGGCCAATGGTGATGTTTGTGTCAGATGTGGTCCGCTCCACCGCGGGGAGGCCTCACCATGGCTGCACTTACTGATTGCCGTTGTTGTTCATGTTAGAGGCGGCGCAATCGAGACGTCAAGGATGCACGCCGGCCTGCCAGGAATAGGATGCTTCCTCCGCTCACGGTCAGCATCTCTGCCTCAACTACACAATTTAATCTAATACCAACTGACCTTGGTACCAATGTCTGGCCACTTCTTGCATTCTTTCTAGATCTAATTTTACAGCCAAATCATGTAACCGGTATGTGGTCATATCCCACATTTCATAGATTTCTAGATGTATGTACGTGACATTAGTAATTATGAATCAGTAATGATCATGTTGAGGCAAGTTTTTTTCTCTCAAGATTCACTAGCCGATTGATGCTTCTCAAGATTCTCTGTTTCCAATTATTGTATTATTTTTCTGGGTGAGAATGATATGCATGCTTCTCATTTTGCATGCTACCCAAGTTTATACCAATGATTATGAAGTTGGATACATGCACAGAGATAAATATTTGCAGTAGCAAATTATGATATATTCTACCATTTAAATATGTATGTTTCTATCTGATTTTGGTGTGCTTAAAATTTGCCAAGGATCCACTCTGGCCTGTGGATCGTGGGCTGCTTCCACGGCTCACGGTCGATCTTGATCGGTTCAATGGAGACACAGACAAAGTTTAAATCTGTACTTTTCCACCATAAATGATTTGTATTGAGACCGCACCAGTATGTGATTCAAAATATCTTACATGCTTCCAATACATATTGTTTATATTGGGATAGAACTAATTCCTTGCTTGGAAATATTAGTGCTTTCAATTTTAAATTTCAATGCTTCCAATACAAAGCTTCTACGAGGTAGAACTAATTCCTTGCTTAGATTATGTTGAGATAATCTCTTGCTTCGAAATATTAGTGCTTCCTATGTACAGTATATGTTTTCTTTGGTATAGACTACAACATATAACCATGCTTCTTCTTCATTTTTGTCATTGTCATTTTCAGTACTATTGCAATTTAAATGTTGTCTCTTGGTACTAGTTATATTTGCATGCTTCAAAGATTCTACATGGTGCTAGTTATGTTGAGATAGCATAAAATTGATGCTTCCATGCTTCTACCTTCTTGCATTTGTTAGTTGCTATTTAAATTTTCAATAAAGGTGCATATTTAATATTTCCCCATGCTTCCTACATTTTTCATATTTCCTCAGGATTCAACTCAGCACATTACATATGACATTTTTTCCCTATTGCTACTATATGTCAAGTTCAACCCCGTCCACGATGAGCATGTCGAGGTTGGAATAATGTTGGTCAATGTCTCAGGTTTGAAGCATCACCATTCGTACGAGTGACTTCTCATGCCGCCGGAAGCATACCGGTGTGCTGCCCCTAGTACCGCTGGTGCCCTTCACTAGTAGGTGTAGGCACTTCGGCAAGAAGGGAGGGTTTACTAGCATTCGCATGCGGTCACTGTTGCAGGTCATCGGCGAGCCTATGATGTTCCTCGTCATTTTCATCCTCGAAAACAATCATCTACACATCGGTCGTGCTTCCTCGGTTTTGTTGGAATGTTCGGCGACTTCACCATTGGTAGCAATATAGATTAGTAGTTCGATGATCTTGTAGGCATTTTCCCGCACATGTGGCTTTGCCATGAGAAGTGGATGGTGGGCGAGCATTGTGACAAACCCTGTTACCTATTCTTACTGTACACCGAAGCAAAATCTGATATTACTTGAAGAAAATTATATCCTTTGTATACAACATTGATGATAGAAGCAAATCGATTGTTCGTTTTAAGCAAATACTATTTCTCATATGATCTCTTGGATCCAATGGTTATTGAAACAATTGTTTGCTAATTGGTAGCAAACACTATTTCTTTCTAAGAAAATTATATTCTCGGTTGGAAGCATGGAATATATGTTGCATCTTTTCTAATCTTGGAAGCAATCTCGGCAACCAATAGAAACAAACCATTCTTGGTACGAAGCAAATTAAGTTGCACTGACAAGAACAATCAGGAGATTTGGAAACAATAGTTAGACCAGTCATAATTATTCCAAGAAAATTTTCCATTAATGGAAAACAATGCTTCCATGTTACGGAAATATGATTCGCTGACCTGAGAAAATAATTAATTTGCTATATTTTATTAGTTGGAAACAACTCATTATTTCCCAAAATTAATTCCTAAAAATAAGGAGTTGTTTGGACTGATCGACAGTTTTATAGGAGCAGTTTTTACCTGAACGTAATCAATGCTAACAGTCAGACCCACGCATGCATGATATTTGGAGCCAGACGATCTGATTGTATCCTACGGCAACAGAGGAGTCCGATGGATAGCTAGATATCAGCGTCCGATCCCTAGTGATTGCCATCTCCTAATTAACATCATGCATGAAGTGTAAATGTACCACTCAATCGACACGACCACAAGGTATGAACCCTTGATTATTCCACATATATGATTTCCACCTATGGAAATACGCAGCAGTTTCTTAGTTACAGATCAACCTCCTGCTGATACGGTGACGCATCTACTCCGTATTTTAATTCAGTCAGTCACTACAAAAAAAAAAAGTAGATATGGAATGGGCATAGGCAACGTGCTGGTTTTGGTTGCTTCTGCTATGCAACCTACCGAGCAGGTGCACGCATGATCAGCTAATTCGGCCTTACGAACCAACCTGTGGTTGGATTGTTAGGAGGGTGGTTATGCCCCTAGCTCACCAGAGTTTAAACCCCAGGGTTGACACCTGTGTGTCACATTTAGACGGTACATTCTTTCAGTGGGAGGCGACGTTCCCGTCGATAGCGAGGCGCTTGTGGTGAATTCGTCAATCTCAAGACCCGCTGGCTCAGTCTCTCGGAGGTGCTCATAGGGGTAAGATGTGTGTGTACGTTCATAGGGGTGAGTGTATGCGCGTGTATGTGAGCGCTTGCGTTTGTACCGTGTTTCTCAAAAAAAAAACTAATTCGGCCTTTGCCGAAAACTGGCTACCTGGCATGTATTAAACGGTAGTTAGGTTGGTAGCAGGCCCGTATAGTGTGCGCCTGCACAGGGCCTCCAAATCTGTGGGGCCCCCAAATTTGTACTAAGTACTATTAATTGAATTTACTATGTGATAATCATGTACTAGTACTCCACACAAGTCAGAACGCACAATGCAAGTCGATATTCCATCTCATGCATGAACCGCACTCATGTGCGTCCCTAGCTGCTACTCTCTTCAAATTGGAGGCCCCTCTGATTCTTCACCACATGCTTAATTTCTTTGCAATTCCTAGAAATATGGCAATTAATACCTACCATCCATTGCATGCTTCACTCAACTTTCACACATATATTAATGTATACTCTCTTTTTTTGCAAATTATCTACGACCGTCATTACTGTAATCGAAGAGATTCTTTTAACTTAACAAAAATGATACAAAAATAACGTGAGTGTAAACAATATTTTGTATAGGGACTTGCAAATTTTAAAATAAGTTATGTTATATTTATCTAGGGCCTAATTCCCATTTCCGCACTGGGCCTCCAAATTTTCAGGTACGGCCCTGGTTGGTAGGCACCACAAAACGACCGTGTACAGTATTTTTCTCCAGGTATGTGCTGTATATGCATGCATTGGACATGTATAGGTAGGTACTAGAAGGACCATGCGCGCTTCGCTGCGCCATTTTTTCTATTTGTGTTTTGTTCTTATTCAGAATACATAGTGGGCTCAGTTCCAGCACAAATTTCTTTACAATAGATGCGAGCAGCATAGTGTATCGCAGAAGTGACAGCCGATCCGATGTAGGTGTGGAGTACACATGTGAATTAACACGGCTAGCTCATAAATAGCACAAAAATCAAGAAAAAAAACCATCGTATACATGATTCTGGGACAGTAAAGAAAAAATCTAATTAAAACAACATTTGGACATGAATTGAGCTGCCAGTAAATAGCACACAAATTATGAGGATAAGGATATTCTATTTCTAGAACAGGAGAAACACAATAACATAATTGAAAATACTAAGTATACAGAAAATATTTTGTCTAGCAAAATTGCTAAGCACTATATTATATTATAAGTTATGTGGTCAACATAGACTTCTCTTAGAATATTCTCATGGTTCCCAGCAAAGTATATCCATGCATCAGTTCTACTTACAGAAAACTAATCTTGATTGCAAACCCTGAAATCTTCAATATAAATACAAAATTACAAACACAGGTGCAAAAATATCTCTAAGGGCCTGCTTGGATTGTAGTTTAATCTTTTCCGCTCCATGATGTTCTCCGCTTCTTCTTCAGTATTTTTAGCAGGACGTATGATGCTCCATGGAAATTTCCGGCTGAATTGGATAAAATACCGGGAATCCAAGCGAGCCCTAAGCATGCATTGAAGAAACGGGTGAAAAGGTCATTTACAAAACCATTAGTTCCTATAGTAGTTCACACCTACTATGCATAATCGTTCTGCTATATTCATTCAGTTCTGTACTAACAGATAGTTAAATTCCTTCAAAAACTCGTTTAATTCACTGTATCAAATATTTAAATTCCTTAAAAAACATTGAACTCATTATATAAGAATAACATAGGAGATAATGGAAAATTACACCTGTTCAGAGATGGGACAATTTAATATCACCTACAATAGCAGCTATTAGTACAAATACATAGCAATAGGCTCATAACTTGGCACAGCTAGAGAGAAATACAATCTGTAGAAAGTCGAAGCAACATGTATGCCCAAAATATATATCACTCCACCTAAGTTAATTCTCACAATAGGGAATGCATAGTGATAGCGGCCTTAAATATTAGCAGAAGGTAGATCTTTGTAAATTATATAGTTGCATGTCCTGGAAAACATCTATGTCCAAACTTTGCATTTGCTAGAAAAAACCTAATAATGAAGATAACCATCACAACATGAAAATGGTATCGTAACTTATTTGAGGGATGGTGATAGCATAATTTTAGGTAAAATTCAAGAAAAATAAACTATTTGACCATATTTGAAACATGTAGGCAACAAGAAGAACTCTAAGATGTTCCTGTCTCACTAGCCATTCATTGCAACATTCGAATGAATCTTGAACAAAGAATCAGATGCTTAAATGATCAAGAAAGCTTGTATTCTATCATTGTACAACGACATATGTTTGTTATGTTTTTTCCACTTCTAGGTGATACAATGCAAGAACTACATTAGAGCATGAAAGTAAGTTAGAACAGGGTAAGAGCCAAGATTGTCTCACGCCCCAGGCCATTTGTTGTAACACCTCGTGTAAAGGAGGATTATTACCTTGGTTACATCAAAACCGCATGAGGTTTGCAATGGGACCTATTGTCTGAGGTCTCCGCTACTGACTTACTACACCAACAATTTGATAATTCCCTAAAACCAAACAGAGAGATTATATAAGACACAATTTTTCAAGAATAAATCAGCAATGTGACCAGTGAAATAACCACATTCAATCAAATAAGGAAAATCAATCCGAACATAGTTGTCTTTGTTTCATGAAAGAATAAAAGTTGAAGCAAGACAATTCAATGATCTATCCTTTGGACCTGTCAATGGATGAATGTACCTATCACTTTTTGCACGATTGTGCCTGTTACAAGGACTGGAGCTAGAAACTTAGTGATTCATGGGAAACCTCCAACCCAAGCCGCACCACAAATAGAAGTCTGGGAGGAGGCAGAACTCCTGAAAATTTGTATTATTTTGAAAGCCTCTTTTTAGCAAAACTGAATCAATTCTGGTGTTGTCTATCTCAGGGGCATCAATAATCCACAATAATTGGCTTGTCTATTTCACCAAGATATACCGGATTAGCAAACCAAAATAGGTAATTCAATCCTCGAAAACTAACATCCTTGTTTTGATAAAGTAACAGGCTAGTCCTTGAGGTGCAAAAGGGTTTCTTCTAACAATTGCCATATTAGTAGACTACAAAGGATGTTGTACAAGTCAAGTCGGTAAATAGATTTGCACTGTCATAGTCTCATGCAGTAGCAGGCACTACAGGCCCGTATCCATTGGCACCTATTAACGATTTTTCACAACGGTAAACTGACATGATGCAAGAAGCTATGGCACAGGGTAGGTGGAAGCAGCAAGGCGTGGATGAAGAAGGAGGAGACGCGACGTCGCTGTTACTCCCATGAAAGTTAACAGACTAAAGCGCAATAAACAAGCCACACAAGCTGAGGATAGCATTCTTCGGTTGATCCACCGGCACCATGTGCCAAGAATATCGACCTGACAATGAAAAAATATCTCAAATTGAGAGTGAAAGGTAAATTGATGTTGTGTGACACAATACGCAGCAAGCATCTGATCTACGATCATCATTGCACTGACCTTAATTAATATTCTTGCCGCCTTCTCGCCATCGTTCTCGTGGGAGGGCTCCTTGACCGTGCTCCACTACGCCGACCTTCCGCCGTCGTTGTTCACGGCCGCCTTGCAACATCACACATACATGGCCGCCTCAACCCGATCGGCGTTAGCCAACATCTACATCTCGTGCTCCGATGACATGTCCACGCAGTTCAGCAGGCAGTCCGGCCAGAACTTGTCGCCGCCCAGCCGAGAATCCCGCGCTCGGATTCCCGTTCTTCGAGAGCAGCGCCATGAATGAATCTAACACTTCCATGTTGCTGAGCACGCCGCTGCAGATGCAGACCTCGTGGATCTACCTCCAACAAGCGGCGGCGGCGGCTAGGGTTCTCCGCGGGGATGCGTGGGATGCAGATGGTCAAGAAGATATCGATGGATGGTACGCGGCGATGGGGATTTCGCGAGAAAGATGGGAAGGTCGGGAGAAAAGATGTGCATCTGTTGACCACTAAGGAAACGGCCTTCAATGTGATTCTTCCATATATACCGACCCGACCCAGCAGAGGCCATAGAAGCAGAGACACAAAGGCAGCGCAAACGGGACTAAAATGGAACAAATCAATCAGCGCACACAAAAATCCAAGCACATTCTCTAGCCAATAACCAACTCTAAAACAACAAACACACCCAAAAACAACCCGCAGTTCTCGCAAGCAAATGGAACATCAGAGGGAGTTCTGAAATTAACCTCGGCAGAAGGACAAGAGAAGTTGCAAACAACAATGGCAAGAACAAATCCTTGGGGCTATGCGCACACGAATCAAACAATTCACCTGGTAAAAGACCTGTATTTTGTTTTCTCTAATCCCACGAGTGCCCAAATCGTGCCCGAGGTTCCAACCCGCCGGAGCAACCGATCTCCAAAATCCAACAACCCCCACACGTGCATAGCACATCCATCACCAGAAGCCAACCACCCCGCGACTAAGCTATTCCCCACAGCAATCTCCCCAACCACCGGAATCTCACGAATCGGACCAAAATCACAGGAACGGAAAAAAAAACCCCGGAAAAATCCGCTATTCCCCACAGCAATCAACCCAGAAAAGGCATCTAAGATACAGATCTACACGCGTATACGGCACACGGCGCACTCACATTCAAGAAAACAAGATCTAGAACCTAAAAAGACAAGAGGAAGAGAAACAAACCGCCGAGAGGCCGGCGCCGTCCGCGGCACAGACGCCGACGATTCGAGCAGACACGAACGGCGTCGCAACAGCCATCAATCTCCCCAACGCCGGGAAAGCATCCACGGCCAAGAAATCCAGCAGGGCAAGAGAAGACACACCCGCCGGGGAAGAAAATGAGAGGAAGGAACGAAAGAACGCAGTCAAAAGCAGAGATAGAGAGAAGAGGAAAACCGACGCTGCGAACCGACTTCTCCTATCTCCCCAAAAGCGACCACGTAATCCACATGCACAGCGCGAACACAAAAAAAAGGGCCCACACAAACGACACGCTCGAAGAAGAGTAGCACGGGAAACAAACAGCCACAATGACAAGCGGGCCCGCACTAGGAGCGATTCTGAGGGGCTGAATAGCCCTGCGCTTAGATCTCTTAGGAGATATATATTCGTATATAGCACATTGTTTTGTTTGAAGAAAAAAGGGATTCAACGATCTTCACGGAGTTCTGTAGCGGACGTGTTTTTTTATAATATTTGTTGGCTGCTCTATATTGGGGTGCACGGCTGCGAGTAGTACTCGGAGATTGAGTCAATAGCTCCTACACGACGTCCGTGTATCGGATCAGAAGCGACGTAGTCGGTCCTCCTGGCTCTCATGCGACGTTTCTGTCTGCACAAATAGCTTTTTTTTAGAAATAGGAGCCTCTACCCCGGCCTCTGCATTAAAATGATGCACACAGCCGAACTTTATTAAAAGAATAAAAACATTCAGAGCCAAATGCAGTTACAGTTCACGGATCACTCAAGGTGGCCACAAAGATCAGCCACAGAAAGAAAGGCAAAAGTAAATTATGCATCTATCCGTCTTGCATTAAGCCACCCACCCCGGCTGTAGATAGCCCGCACGACCGCCAGCAGCCGGGTACAGCCTGAATCCATAAGTCCTCGCTGATCGACAGGGAGAAGGAAGGACCATGTCTGTAAGGAAAATACCGCCGTGTTTACAACCTGCAGAAAGTGAACATTGTTTCGTTTGTTAAAAATCATATCATTACGACTGTTCCAAATCTCCCACAGGAACGCAGCCACACCGACACGAACGCGTGCCTTAGTTTTCTTATCAATGCCATTTAGCCAGCTACCAAACATATGCGCAATGTTAGTCGGTGGATAAATGTTAAAAGTGAAGTGAACAAGACGCCAAATATCACGAGTAAAAGGGCAGGAGATAAACAAATGCTCCACAGACTCATCCGTATCACAAAAAACACACTTTTTACAACCATTCCAATTTCGCTTTAACAAATTATCCTTGGTTAAAACCACTTTTCTATTAAGAAACCATAAGAAAATTTTAATTTTTAAAGGAACCTTTAATTTCCACAAGTATTTTCGCAAAAATCTTGTAGAACCATGAAGCAAGTCAGCATAGTAGGATTTTACAGAGAAAGATCCATCCAATGTTAATTTCCAACGGAACGTATCCGTCTCGTTATTGAGAGTAACATCCATCAACCTCTCGACCAATTGTAACCACAGATCTCTTCTGTCACCTAGAAGAGTCCTCCTGAAACGAATTTCCAGAGGGTTGTGTGCTAACACCTCCGCCACCGTGACGTGTTTGTGCAGCACTATATTAAATAGCGAAGGGTATGATTGTGACAACGGTTCATCACCTAACCATGTATCCTCCCAAAACCGAATATTTTGTCCATTCCCAAGAACAAACTTGCCCCGTGAAAAGAACTCGTGCTTCACCTTCATGATTCCTTTCCAAAACGGAGAGTCTAACGGTTTGGCTTCCACTTGGGACAACGTTTTGTCCCCTAAATATTTGTTAGATAATAACTCCTGCCATACTCCCTCGTCGTGCATCATCTTAAACAGCCATTTACTCAAGAGACACATATTTTTAATCTCTAAAACCTCAATGCCTAGACCACCCTGATCTTTAGGTCGACACACTATATTCCATTTCGTAAGACGGTATTTTCTTTTCTTTGTATCACTTTGCCAAAAAAATCTTGAGCGATAGAAGTCTAATTGCTTCCTCACTCCAATAGGTATTTCGAAAAAAGAGAGAAGAAACATAGGCAACCTCGTAAGGACTGAATTAATCAAGATGAGGCGATCCCCATAAGATAAAATTTTCCCAGCCCACGAACTCAATTTCCTCTCGAACCTATCCTCCACCGGCTTCCACTCTTTGTTTAACAGCTTCCTATAGTGGATTGGTATACCAAGATATTTAAACGGTAAACTTCCTACCTCACATCCGAAAATATGACAATACTCGTCTTGTGCACTCTTAGCTTCCCCAAAACAAATAATCTCACTCTTATGAAAGTTAATCTTAAGACCCGATAGTTGCTCAAACAACGCAAGTATGAGCTTCATATTTAATGCTTTTTGTAAATCGTGTTCAAGGAAGAGAATCGTGTCATCCGCATACTGTAGGATTGAAACCCCTCCTTCAACAAGGTGTGGTATCAATCCTCCAACTTGTCCATCCTCTTTTGCTCTCTCAATTAGGATGGCTAACATATCGACGACCAGGTTGAAAAGAATAGGGGAAAGAGGATCCCCTTGCCTTAATCCTTTTAGAGTTTGGAAATAATGACCGATGTCATCATTGACCTTAATCCCCACGCTTCCTCCTTGGACGAACCGAGCCACCCATTCACACCAAACCGTTGAGAAACCTTTCATCCTTAACACTTGTTGTAAGAAAGACCAGTTGACCTTATCGTACGCTTTTTCAAAATCAATTTTAAACAGGATCCCGTCCATCTTTTTCCGTTGTAACTCATGGATCGTTTCGTGTAACACAACCACACCCTCTAAAATATTTCTACCTGGTAAGAACGCTGATTGAGTTGGTCGGATAACTCTACTCGCAATAGAAGTTAGCCGATTAGTTCCTACTTTAGTAAAAACTTTGAAACTGACATTTAGCAAACAAATTGGGCGATATTGCTCAATACGACTCGCGTCTTCTTTTTTTGGAAGCAACGTGATGACCCCAAAACTAAGCTTAAAGAGAGGTAGTTCGCCCTCATGAAGTTGGCGAAACAGAGACATCAAGTCGTCTTTGATGACCAGCCAAATTTTTTGATAAAACTCCGCAGGAAACCCGTCTGGTCCCGGGGCTTTATTTTTCTCCATTTGAGAAATGGCATCGAATACTTCCTTTTCGGTAAAAGGAGATGTAAGGATACTATTCTCCTCAGGGGAAATCTGCGGCATATCATCAGTCATCTCTTCGACCAACGAAACATGGTTCGATGCCGATGCGCCGAACAATTTCTTATAATATTCAGAGATAAAAACCCGCAAGTTTGCCTCTCCTATAATTGTACCCTCATCCTGCTCGAGCTGAAAAATTCTCTTTTTTCTATGCTTCCCATTAGCAATAAGATGGAAATACCTCGTGTTACTCCCACCCTCTTGGATATGTTTTACTTTCGCTCTTTGTGCCCACTTAGATTCTTCGTCTCGTTTTAAATTTGCTAAACATTCGTCTGCTTCCTTTTTCGCAGCCCGTTCGGCCGCTGATAGAGGAGTGGTTTCAGCTTTGATATCGAGGTAATCAATCAGAAGTGTTAGTTTTTCTTTTTGTTTTTTGTACTCGCCACTCATATTTTTTGCCCATCCACGTAGGAACTGCCGCAAGTGTCTAATCTTATTTTGCCATCTCTCAACTGGGTTATCACCGAAATGGATCGATATCCATTCTCGCCGTACCAATTCAAAGAAACCCTCCTGGCGCATCCAGGAGAGTTCAAAAGAGAAATGACTCTTGTTACCAACATGCGCCTGAGCCCCAGAATCTAAGATCAACGGTGTATGATCTGACCCTGTTCTGGTCAAAGCATGCACGTACACGAGGGGATATTTCTGTTCCCATTCGACACTAGCCAGAAAACGGTCTGCACAAATAGCTAAGCTACAACATATCCCTCTTTAGCGCTTAAATTAAGGTAAGACACAAGTCAACACTTGTCGTTAGAGTTTTGGATTATATAAGCCGAGATCGTCCGTTTTCTGAGCGGGACCCATGATTTGTCCATCAAAGTGCTGAACACACCACTCATCAATATCCTAGCGCAGGACCCACACATTATCCTCGAAGCGCGGGGCCCATAATTTATGCAGCTCAGCGTTTTCCATGTAAAAGATGGAGCCCCCGCACATGCCCGACATTGCCTTCGTCTACCTCGGTTCCGGTACCAAAGCTCGGCATCGCCGGTGTGCGAGAGTTGTCTCCGTTGTGTGACATGGCCGTTCAGATGATGTGAAGGCGTAACTGAAGGGGATTGAAGAAGATACACAAGCAGATCAACCTCTAAAATGTGAAATTTTGCTTCGCCCAAAAGTTTAGGGGCAACAAAGTTCAAAGAAGCAAACTCGTTCATCATTCTTGAGACATTTGATCATACATCAATCAGGAAGACAGAGAGTTGATCATACTAACCTTCCTAGCCTAACCCGGTAGGGTTTCGATTAAGAGAACGTGTAGACGCTGGTGACTATCGTCGGCTAACAGGGGGCACGATTTACCCAGGTTCGGGGCCCTCGTAGAGGTAAAACCCTTACTCCTGCTCTTGTCGATCTGTATTATTTAATAGATCGGTTACAATGGGGGTTGCTCGAGTCGAGAGTATGATCTCGAGCTCAAGGTTTTGGTGGTGCGAAATTGTTTGGATCCCCCTCTCGGTGGTTCTCATGGCCTTATATAGGTGGCCAGGTCTCCAACCGTACCCCAGGGGGTTACAAACCCTAGCTCTAGGTCGGTTTAATGTTTCCTTCTTGACCCGCAAGGCTTTGTGGGTGGGCTTCAATTGGGCCTTCTAGAACTGCTGGTGGCACCTCCCTCAGGGCTTAGGTGTTGGGTCTTGGACCGGGTAGCCTCACCCGATAGGTCCAGGATTAATCCCCACGTCTGTAGCCCCCGAGTGTTTACTCGATTGAGAATCTGTCGGGTGGACACTCAAAGTTCGTCTTGATTTCCTTCGATTGATCGTTTCAATCGCTTAATTTTGAAGGGTGCATACCCTGTGCGCGATGCGCTTCTGTACTCGAGTATCGAGTAATAAATGTGCCTCTGTCCTTGCTGTTTTCGCAGAAGGATATGGCTCAGTCGTTTGGCTCTCCCGGAAATTCAGGGCCAATTAATTGCAACTAGGACAAAAACGGTTCTGGACTACGCAGACTCGAGACCTTTGACTCGTATCAGATGAGGTGATCGTTGCGACTGGGCCGTGGAGGTCTTACCGAGTCGAACATAAACTATAGGGGTACCCGGCGCGTCCGCTAGGATTTTCTTCGTGTTGTTGACACGGAATTTTACCGGAGGACGCAGCTTGAGTGTGATTCCAGGCCCACAAGAGAGATCTTTGGGTCTTACCTTCGTACTCGAAAGAATACGGCATACGGATGTGCCTAGTCGTCTAAACGATCCAGGGTAGAGATGTGTTAATACATCGTGGGATAGAGTAGCAGGAGCCGCATACTCGCGATTTTACCTTTGATCATCTCCTTGAGAATCTTCGAGTGAAGAGATCTTCTTTCTTTATTGCACTTACGCAAAAGAGATTTTTGTGTTGGCCATAATTTTTTCTTTGTCTTGCCCATACGAAAGAGATTTCATGTCTGGGTGCTTATGCGAAAGAGATTATGCGTCTTGATATACCCATACGAAAGAGATTTCGTGTTAGGCAGCTTATACAAAAGAGATTTCGCGTCTTGATATGCCCATACGAAAGAAATTTTGTGTTAGGGAGCTTATGCGAAGAGTTTTCGCGTCTTGATATACCCATACGAAAGAGATTTCGTGTTAGTGAGCTGATGCGAAAGATATTTCGCGTCTTGATATGCCCATACGAAAGAAATTTCGTGTTAGGGAGCTTATGCGAAAGAGTTTTCGCGTTTTGATATACCCATACGAAAGAATTTTCGTGTTATGGAGCTTATGCGAAAGAGATTTTGCGTCTTGATATACCCATACGAAAGAGATTTCGTGTTAGGGAGCTTATGTGAAAGAGATTTCGCATCTTGATATGCCCATACGAAAGAAATTTCGTGTTAGCCAGCTTATGCGAAAGAGTTTTCGCGTCTTGATGAGGTATGCAGTGATGTCACTGCGCACCCGTCTGTTCTGACTCCTCCCGATGGGATGTGACGGAGCGAAGCAGAGCACGCTGGACCACCTTGTCAGCTTTTGACCGGAAACGATAGGTCGCATTCGGTTTTTCCGCGAGCCATGCGCTGTAAATGCGCACGATCTTTACAGTAACCGTTCACCGCCGCTTCGTTTCCACTTCACGCGTGGCGGCCACGATGGGTGCCACGTTGCCAAATCCATGGTCTGGATCAGCCCGGCCTGTGTATAAATAATAACCCTTAAGAGATGGGTAAATCTCCCGGCCATTTTCTCATCTCCTTCCTCCTCGCGCACACCTCGTGTTCTGTAAGCACAAGAAAGCTCCAATGGCTGGAGGAAAGAAGCGCAGCGCCGCTGCATCATCCTCGAAGGAAGTGGCAGGCGCTTCCGCGCTGCCACCCAAGAGAACGAGCAATTGGCGTGCCGCCATCACCACCAAGAAGAGCATCACCGAGATGCAACGGGAAGGACTGCTCCCGCCTGACGCCGACAAGGGCGTGCGCTTGTCCAAGAAAGAAGAGGTACCCAATCCGCACGCGGACGAGCGCGTGTTCTTCGCTGAGCACGTATCGCGCGGTCTGTCTCTTCCTCTCCACCCTTTTCTTCTCGGGATGTTGTATGTCTACGGCATACAGCTGCACGACCTGCCTCCAAACGTTATTCAGCACTTATCGTGTTTTATCGGGCTTTGGGAGTGCTTCCTAGGTATCCGTCCGCACTGGGGCCTCTGTAAGGCCCTCTTCAAGGTGTGGATCTTCCGAGAGAAGGCGCGACCAGGCGAGAAGCTGGGGGAGCCGCTGCGCACCGGAGGATTCGGGATCCAGGCGAGAACGAACATCCCCTACATGGAGATGTACTTCGTCAACTCGGCACAAGGGTGGCGGAAGAAATGGTTGTACGTCACCGACAACAGCGCGGGTGGAGCCCCTGAATTCCACCCATTCGATATTCTGAAGCGGAGGAAGTCCTGGCTACGCAAACTCACCGCTGAAGATAGCAAAATTGTCTCCCCCTACTCGCGAAGGTGGCGAGCTTCCGCGACAAGGCGTTGGGGATTCCGTTGAATGGAATACACTTATCGAGTGTGTTTATTCGATGAAGGATCCAGCCCCTTCAGGAGAGGCCATCCACCATGTGGGAGGACCAGGGCACCCAGGACCCGAGCCGTGCCTGCGAAGATATTCTTTCGAATGCTGAGTTCGAGAGAAAGATCGCGGCCATCACCAAGCTGAAGAAAGGTGAGGCCTACTTGGCCTGTTCTCTCGATCCATTCGAGGCTTCGAAACCTCCCCCGGCTGAGGTGGGTTTCGTCTTGTTCTTCTTTTGTTTCTTCCTAGTCTGAATTTTTGTCGATTGAAAATCTTTTCTTTTCTTTCTTCTCTATCTCCGTAGACCTTGAATGTGGCGACTTGCTATCCACCAATTACTGCGGAAGAGGCCTCGGATCTTCTGGCGAGTAATGTCGAAGCCCCTCTCGAGACTAGCGTCGCAGAAGCTGACTCAAGCTCTGAGCACGACTATATGGACGGCGTGGAGGAGTCGGGTAGCGAACAACTTCAGCGCCGCAAGCGCTGTAAGCCCGAGGAGGATGAGGTCACTTCAAAGGGTAGTTCCTTGGGTGACGAGGCCGCCAAGAATGCTGAGTCCCTTTGGGTGGCTCCTCTCAATGTGCTTCCTCCCACAGGTTGCAGGTCCAAAGTTCCCACCGCTTGGAACATGGACGTTCTGGAGGATGATGACGAGGATGCGTAAGTTTTTTCTGCGCTCTGTTTCAATTGCAAATCTTCTTTCTATTCTTGGTCTTTGTCTGAATCTTTCTTCAACAGCAGCCTCATGACCATCAGCTATGGCCGGTATGCTTCTTCGATTCCCTCTGTAAGATAAAAGAAGCAGTCGTGGGTGAAGTTCCAGCCGCAGAGGCCGCCCGAAGATCTCCAAGTCCTACAAGGGCAGCCGCAACTCCTGAGTACGGGCTGCCTGGCGTCGCGGGTGGAGCGTCTGCGAATAAGGAAGTTTCGGGCAGCTCGGCAGATCCTCTGTCAACTGCCCAGGGCAAAGTAAGTTTATATGTCTTTTCGTATCTTTGCTTTGCTTGTTAGAAATTTTTATCGGGTGCACGGCAGTGCTCCCGAAGGGAGTAGGCCTCGAGGTCGTGGTTAATTGCTTGTAATTAGCTACGCACTCAAGTTGAAATCTTCTCCTCTTCGTTTTTGTTGAATTCTATCGGGTGCACGGCAGTGCTCCCGAGGCTATACTCGATTGTGTACAGTCGTGTATAGGCTCAAGTGAATTCTCTTTGACTTGAATTTTTGCCTTGGTTTTTTGCGGACTCTCATTGACTCCCTCGCCGCTATTGGTCGTCGAGTGCTTTCGGCTGAAGCAGATTGCGTTTCCCTTCGGGTGGATCGCGACCGACTCGTTCAGGACGGCCGCTCTCTTCAAGGTAAGTCAGTGTACTTTCGTTGTCCTTACTGTTTCTCTTGATCGTGAAGGTTGCTTTAGCTGCATTCATTGTTCTGCAGACGAAGTCACCCTCCTGAAGGCCGAGAGAGCTGAAGCTATCGCTCGGGTGAAAACCCTTGAGACAGAGTTGGAGTCTTCCCGAAAGGAGTTGGAATCCACTCGCAAGCACTCAGCCGATCTTGAAGGGAAGTTTTCAGAAGCTCAAGGAGCGCTAAAGGAGCTGGAGGAGGTGGGTGCCAAGCATGACAACGATCTTGTCGGCCTCATCCGTCCTTTGGCTCAGAAGCTTGCGGGTAAGCTACGTTTTGCCACTCTTCTGCTGCAATTTGAACTTATTTTGTTGTCTTGGTAATTTATGATGTCTTTGTTGTAGAAGCCCTTGGGGTTGGAATGGAGCTGCCTGAGAGCCAGCGACTGGATGCCCTCACGGATTCTTGCACCCAGCTCCAGGAACATGTGAGTAGAATCTGCTCCCTCGTCGGTGATGCCACCCGAGTGTTGACGCGATTCCACGAGCGTTTACTGGTGGACGTGGCGATTCCGCCTATGCTGTACGGCCTCCTGATATTCCTGGGTGATGAAGATCTTCTCCAGGAGTACTCAGTCGCTCAGTCTGAGTGCGGGGCCAGGATGGCTATTCAGTTTGCCTTGGCGCTTGGAGTCTCGGATGACATGGAGAAGGTGTATTCGTGTAACATCCCAGTGTTTGGGAAGTTATAAGGATCTAAATTTAATATGTGCATTTGCAAAGCATGCATCTAAAAGTACGGGAAATTTTGGCGCGAAAGTTTAAACAAACCAAAGTGACCAATGTTTCACTTGACATGATGAAATAGGACGAGATCATCTGGTCAAGAGTACAATTGGAGTGATCTTTATAAAAAGTATCTTAAGAAACCAAACCATCTGGTTACACAAACCATAATTGGTTGTGACCAACACTAACTCTCAACAAGCCTAACCTCAAGTCTGTAAGTGATTTGAGAGAAATCAACTAGGTATCCAGAACTCAAAGAGGAGTGAGTATCCAAACCACATAGCTGGTGATCACATCTCCACAAGATAGTAATACACAATTGAACTATCACAACAGTAGGGATATTATATTCCCTAATCATGAATTAATTCTTAATCTAGATCTTTTTATGTTGTCAAGATTATTCTATCTTGTTCCCAATCTTCTCTAAATCAATCTGCAAGAGAAGCAACTCACCAGAAAGGAGAAACTACCACAGGAGGATCTTCAAGAAGAATATTTAGAGTGTTTTAGAAGTGCTACTCCAATCTACCATAAGAGTACTTGGAGAACTTTTATATATTGATCTGATCTTATCAACACTCTTGAAACAGTGTGATACTCCAATGTTAGTGCTATATAGAAGTAGTTTGGTAACAAGCCTGTACACCTTGTTAACAGATCACTTTTGTATACTCAAACAACTGAGTGTCAGACACAAACCAACAGAAGGTTGAATAACCTAGTACATCTCAGTCTCTTGGATATGAAAAGTAATTTGGGGATAAGCCTTGCAAACTTGTCAACAAATTATTTTTATATGTTTAAGGCTAATTGGTGTCATAAAACAATCTCCCATATTTTCATAAACACCTAAGTAAAATATTTGCTTAAAACAACTGGTTGTTTTCACCACAAGGGTAAGATAGTTGATGATGGAATCCATGAGTGGATCTGCCTTTGAAGTGACAAAGACAGTACCAGAAGACTCGTGGCAACTGGAGACTTATTTGTAAATACTAGACCCCGAAGTGATCGAGGTCCCATCGATATTCTAGTGGAGAGAGAGAGCGAGACCAATATGGGAAGAGAGTGGAATTTCGACATGACCTATTGATTAAATTTGAAATTGAGGAGTTCAAACTTGAATTATTTGAAACTTGTGAATATTTGAATTGAATTTGAATTCAAATTGAATAATCAAGAAAATACTATTACCATAATCAAATGGAAACAATTAAGAAATATCAAGTATTGGACATTTCCAATTTCACTGTGTATAAGAAAAAGAAAACAATAAACTTTATTGATAATAAAATAATAATACAAAGTCATTACATAATCCAACAAATGGAAAATTACATGTTCTATTACAAGTGGACAATTATTTCCTAAACTAATCCTTGCAAAGTTACAGTCTCCAATTTATCTTCTGTTCCTGCAAAATAAACAAAAGAAAAGAAAAGAAAGGTGGGTGAGTGGGGATTAGTACCCTCAGATTTGCAGTGTGATGCACTTCTAATCTCATCACTAGGTTAAGTAAATTACTTCTAGTATCTATTCAAATCAGTGGAAGTGCCTCAGACCAACATCATGGGCAAGTATCAGGTAATACAAGTGGCAAGCCAAAATTAAGTACAACACTAGGATAAGACCAAATGCAAACCGAGCACATCTCCCAGGAAATATCCTAGGCAACGTAGACAAGCACACAGCACACTCACCATCACACTTTAGTGCTGTCAAAACTCCTGCTGTGGTATAAATACCACCCCAGCCGCAAGGGGAGGGAGTCACATCACACTTTCCCCTATTCACAGCTCGAGTTGCACAGCTCCAGCAAGAACAACAAGAACAACCACCAGGAAACCACAGCACCACAACTCAATTCATCCAGCAAAGATCTGTGAGACCATAGATCCAGTAGGATAACAACAAGGCCAAGCCATTAGCTGGGGAAGCATACCTGGAGCAAGATCTTCACAAGGCCAAGCTATAAGTGGAGGAGCAAGGCTGAGGAGCAAGCAGACCACAAGCACACAAACCATCCATAGCCAACAAGCCCCAGGTTGTTAACTACACACCATCTAGCAAGCAATTGCTAGATTATGCACAGAAAGCAGGCTGGGGTTATTTTCCTCAAATAGGCATAGAAGTGCTATGCTAAAGTTCATCACTGGAAATTAAAATTATCAAATCTAGCATCTGTTCTTATTTAAACTTGGGCCTCAGGCTTTGCATCACTGGCCAGGGGCTTAATCAAGATGGAAGCAACTGTTCTTATCAGATAAAATTGCTTAGGGGCATTAGATCAGCAGTACCATGTTCTTATCAGTTTAGAAATCCAAATCTGTCCAGAAAATTAAGCCAATTAAGAAAATTGCTCCAAAGGAAAACACACCAAACACAGGATACCAGGAGTGCACCCCCTAGACACGAGATCTGGCAAGCAAACCCAATATCTTGTGTTTAGAATGTTGTTTTGCTCTCTGATTTGGTATCAAGTTCATCGTTGAGCTGTGGATACATTTGGTAAATTATCAGTTCCTATCCAAGAGTTTAATTGCCTCAATAACATCATCCATGATGGGCTGGCTTAGAAAATTGCTCACAGATGTATACCAACGGCACTAGATCATATTAAGCATGTTTATAACCGTGCACACTTAATGAGGCACCATAAGGATAAATCCTACTCCATAGATAAGCACATGGGCACAAAACATCAAGAATCATTGTCCCAAAACAGTACATATGCATGTCCAGGGGACAAGCAAGACAATTTTTACCACACTGCACATTCACTTTTCCAACATATACCACCAGAGTAAATCAAATAATCATAGGATCATTTTGATCTAACAGCAAAACCACCCGAAATCGTACTCACAAACCAGTAACATCTCACCGCACATAGCAACGGAGGGATTATCTAGGTGCACAATAAAAATCTCTCATCCATCACAGGTCATGGCATGGATTGCATGTCTCATACATCAAGTAAATCATAAGATAAAACCATCCAATGCTACCAATCATGTACTAGGGCACAGAAAGCATCACATGGAGGCGCAGCATGAGCTAGCTCGAAGGCTAGACTCCAGAGCAAGGGGAAACGGAAGAATCCGTGAGAGAGAGAGAGAGGTTGGAGGGCAGAGAGAAAGGAGAGAGCAACTTACAGGTGGTCACCATCGTGGTGACCACATCCGGATGGAGAGAGGAGCACGGCGAAAGCCACGGTTGCCCCGCAGGCCGTCCCGGCGGCGACGTCCCCGGAAACGAAGCCATCGGAGCAGCCGCAGCAGCACATCAACTCCTGGAGCCCCAGGAGTCACGTCAAGGAGCCACGACCACCGGAGAGGTGGAGGAGCACCCCGAGTACCTAACCCTAGGGTTAGGGTTTGAGGATCTCCACGGGAGCCACACGGGGAGAAGAGCAGATCGAGGAGGGGGGCGTGGTAGCGGTCAGAGAGGAGAAGAGGTGGCGCTAGGTCACGGCGGCGGGGATAGACGGAGAGGAGAGAAGAAATCGCCGGAGGGGAGGCGGGCGATGCGGTCGCCTCGGCGTCGCCTTGTGCAGAGGAAGGAGGAGAAGAGGGGGGGCTCGGGTCGTGTGTGTGCGCCTGGCCTGGTCCGGCCCGACCAGACCAGTGGGTTAGGTCCAACCCTAACCCCTGGGGCCACCTGTCAGCCTAGGGGCAGATGGGTAAATACCCTAAAATGTTAATAAAAAAATTATAAAATAATACTAACAATTATACAAATTTCAAATTAATTTGAATTTAAATACTTATCAAATCAGTACAAGTTTTTGGTATATAAACCATTAAATATAATAACACCATAATATTTATAGACTTAAAATTGATTATTATCGAATAGTAATTTATAATAAAAACTTGTTTAGAATAAGAAAAACAACTAAGACTATATCCTTCCAAATTTCTATAGTGAGTCATTTCAAAACATTCCATAATCTATGTTTTCTGAGAAATCAATAAGTACTTAAAT
The DNA here is from genome assembly GCA_028641055.1 of Alopecurus myosuroides. Classification (NCBI taxonomy): domain Eukaryota; kingdom Viridiplantae; phylum Streptophyta; class Magnoliopsida; order Poales; family Poaceae; genus Alopecurus; species Alopecurus myosuroides. The sequence goes on along the minus strand of CM054063.1, from coordinate 310,215,994 downwards.
AATTAAATAAAATAAAGAAGTAATAGTAGTAATAATAATAACCATTAACTCTGAAAATAATAAATAATTCATAAAATCAGAGAAATACAAGCTATATAGCAAAATGTTCCAAATGACTTATGAAACTCATCTATGATGTTTTCAAAGCCATTTGACTAAGTTTTCATGTGTTCAGTATTTGCCTAGTCATTTATCTCCTTTAAAATCAATAAATTAATAGTTTGTGCAAATCTTATCAGAATCATTGAATGATGTATTAAATTAAAAAGAAAAGCATTTCCAATTAAAATCTGTTAAACATAAAACATGTTCTTCAACTTATAGAATTGTTTTAAAGGGTATAATGGAATTCTGTAATATTCCATTATAACCATAAACAACTATCACAAACATGATTTTCCTTATTAATAAAACCATGTTTTCATACCTACTAAACCTATCATCACTAGTCACTACCAAATTATGTGAAGGTATGGTAGTTTTATTAGCTCATCGTTTTCAACTAAACTCATTGACATTAGCTCTACACTTTCGAACATAAAATAAAAGGTGTCTATTATCTATTCAATAATTATTTTCCATGTGTTGTTGTTTTGTTATTTAATCAAGTAATAAACACTTTTACCTAAACAAGATAACCATTGTTTGCTAAAATAAAAGTGAAACACACGTAAGTCTAAAAGTAGTAATAACCACATCACCACAAGTAATGAAACAATTCACCTAAAACTCATAAGATTAAGTTACCATATCAAATATAGCTTACACTTGTAAGCTGGGATATTTTCCAGGGTATTTCACGATTGCATCTCATTATTATGCATGTATCATGTTGCCAGTGTTTCTGTAGTCCTTACCGGGACTACTTTGCTATCTTTCAGACGTCAGGATGTTCTACGTGACCCTTGACCCGAAGACATGGATTATTATGGTTATTTCAATCTCAGGCAAGTTCATCACTTGCTCATATCCTTTGCAGTATCTCATAACAAACTATTTGCAAAAACCCTATTGTATTATCACCTATTCTCAAAAGAATGCATGATCCTATTTTTATAATAATATGACTAATTGAATGACTACCCGAGTGGTAGTGTTCTGTTTGGTGGGCGGATGGAACCATGGTAAGATGAATAGGTCAAAGGAAGGTTCCATCTGCACGGGAACGTATTACCTCGGAACTAATCACAAATGCCGTCAGAACTCGGTGCGCCGTAAATTCGCGTTGACCATGGATCTTCTATGGGGGGAGTAAGTCAGCCGTGATACTTTTCTCGTTCGCATGTCAACGGACTGCCAGAGACGTACGCTGTAGGTCTTGCGGGACTACATGCACATGGGTGGGAGCCCTTACGTCCCACGGGCTCTGGGGTCTATGAGTGTCTGCCAGGGGCGCGTAGATCTCCATCGTGAGGGGTGGAATCAGGCGTTCAACCTGCTGGCAGAAATGGGTGGGCATGCGTTGTGCGGAGAAGCACGGTTTGGCTTGGACCAACTACCGGGCCCCACACCTGAGTGGGAGTGGACAGGATCTCGAGCCTGGTTGTGCAACATGGTCTTGGTCGTCCATGGGTAAAGTAACGCACCTCTGCAGAGTGTAAAAGGATATGGCATGTTACCCCCTGTTCCGGGAAGGAACTGCGAACGCTACAGGAAAGGCAACTCCATGAAGTTCTAGCTCCTGTGATGGTCTGGCGGGCATAGTTTTCAGAATTAAAAGCAACCTCTTGAAGAAAGTTTTTACAAAACCTTGCATTAGCTTATGACTCTTTCGAGTCTAAAGCTGTAGTTAGTGCATCAAACCACCCACTGTATATCATGAACTTGCTGAGTAACGCTCGTTACTCATTCGTTCCCGTTTGACCCCCTGCTTAGAGTTGAAGCCTATGGAAGTCGTCATCGTGAAGCCATATTTACCTCATGAAGCTAGGTGGAGTCTTATACTACTTAGTAGGTAAAGTATCGTCATAAACAACGCTGGTGGAGGAGAAGCTATCAAGGTGTAGGTAGAGACCATTCTTAGACTTAGCATTTACTAGCCATAGATTAGGGCTGACATCAGCCGTAGTGGATTACTTCTGAGCTAGAGTTCTTCTCCGGCTCGGAGCTTCGAATTGCTTCTTCTGGTGTTTGTTTTGCAGGAGATCTTCTTAATTCATCAAGGAGATTCTCAAGATTTTGTAATGAAGTTTGTATCCTATAAGCTTTGCTTGGACCCGCTGTGTTTCTGTTGTACCACTCTGAGAGATGTAATATTCAAGGATAAGTCCTTCTGTGAGTATTATGTCACCGACTTGCGCACTACACATGCAGTGGTGTGCTGGGTCACCACAGATGGTATCAGAGCGAAGCGACCTTAGGTTAAAACCTTTTAGGAGATTTGTAGGTTGGTAAAGACTATAGGAAGCCATCTTATCTAAACCATATTTCCTATAACTATGATGATCATTCACTTGAGAATGATATAATCATACTTGTATAGAATTTTCTTACTCAACATGAGTAAATATACTTATCTAATTTCTATATACCTAGGTATGAATAGTTAGAAGTCTATCATCTATCAGTTTTGTTGAGAAAAAGTGTTCTGACATAGTCAGAGATGATTAAGTCAAAGTGATGATTACCCCATTCTATGAATGCATAGGATGGAGTAGAACATGATATAGAGTAAGTACATGAGTCATCAAGAAGGGATATTTGAGAATCATGAAGAGTCATTAAACCATGGTAACTACGGGGTATATACCATATCCTTAGTTACCAAGTCCATAGGTGAATCACTATAGTATAGAATAGAACTAGGAGAAGGCATAAGCATTGATGGAAGCTACATTACTACTCCTACGATGTGATCAACACCATGAAGGATCAATAGATACCATGCGAAGCGTATCATAATCAAGATAAAGTAATTCAATTGCATAGTACTTAGTCCTATATGGAACCAAGTTAGAAAAAGAAAACAACTACTATAGGATCAGTTTGTCTTAGTTTATTCCGTTGCACTAAGGCATGCAACTGGAGTAACTACTTGGGCAAAGAGTGGTTGTGTAGAATAGGATTGTAAGGTACTATATACCTACTTGTAGTGTATAGCATTTAAGAGCCTTGGTACTTGAGATGTTTTACTCTAAGTACTATTATTCCACGGGCTTTTGATGCATGAGTGATAAATGCATTTGGGATTTATTAGATCTTATTTGGATCTTTGGTTGACTAGATCTGTACTTGAAGATTGAACTTGATGTGCATATGCATGTGCAAACATTGAGTTCTATCTTGATGTTACTGGTCTAGAGGGTATATGATTAGTTTGAGAGCGGTCTGAAAACTCAACTGACTGAAGCAACTATCAAAGCTCTGGAAGTCCTTGAAGTCAAGAAGGCAGAAATCAACAAAGCACTGATGGTAATGGACCACATTTTACATCTTGTTTGGAATTGGTGAGCTACTACATCGACACATGGTGAGCTACCACAAGTGATGCCAAGAAAATCACATGAGTAGTTATGTCCTAGAAGGAAAAGAGTAGAAGTCGATAGATAAACTCATAGAGTTGTCCCATAGAAGTCAAAACTCAAAGATATAGAAGAACCAGAGAAAGTAACCACTGGAATAGGTTATAGTCACCTATAGAAAAAAGTAAAAAACTCGAGGAAACTCGAAGATATTTTTGCTAATTAGAAGAGTCTAAGTCAGTGTACACTACTTTGTACAAGTTTCTTTGAAAATCTTTATCTTCAGACCAATAGATTGAACCAAATGGAGACCAAACCATAGACAATATCCAGTGTATCGGAAGAATCTTATTGGTTATTCATCACCTGGTGGATGTACCAACTGTTCTTCAGAAAGTTGTGAGAGTTAGGAAACCATACCTATTCATCGGAGAATGAAACCTGGTATCCACTATATGGTGGAAATACCACGTGTTCTTCGTGAGTCTATTAGGAAGGCCTAGTAACAAGACAGAGTTGTCCTAACAACTGGCATACTATTTGATTATCATACAAGACAGTGGAAGGTGAACAATCAAGACAAGAGGATACACATGCCAAGGACAACACAAGAAAACAGATGTGAAGACTCATAGGTCTACAGAAGTTCTCTCTACCTACCTTTACGTGAGAGAGGCTGAACTTCGGGACGAAGTTCTTGTTAAGGGGGAGATACTGTAACATCCCAGTGTTTGGGAAGTTATAAGGATCTAAATTTAATATGTGCATTTGCAAAGCATGCATCTAAAAGTATGGGAAATTTTGGCGCGAAAGTTTAAACAAACCAAAGTGACCAATGTTTCACTTGACATGATGAAATAGGAGGAGATCATCTGGTCAAGAGTACAATTGGAGTGATCTTTATAAAAAGTATCTTAAGAAACCAAACCATCTGGTTACACAAACCATAATTGGTTGTGACCAACACTAACTCTCAACAAGCCTAACCTCAAGTCTGTAAGAGATTTGAGAGAAATCAACTAGGTATCCAGAACTCAAAGAGGAGTGAGTATCCAAACCACATAGCTGGTGATCACATCTCCACAAGATAGTAATACACAATTGAACCATCACAACAGTAGGGATATTATATTCCCTAATCATGAATTAATTCTTAATCTAGATCTTTTTATGTTGTCAAGATTATTCTATCTTGTTCCCAATCTTCTCTAAATCAATCTGCAAGAGAAGAAACTCACCAGAAAGGAGAAACTACCACAGGAGGATCTTCAAGAAGAATATTTAGAGTGTTTTAGAAGTGCTACTCCAATCTACCATAAGAGTACTTGGAGAACTTTTATATATATATCTCATCTTATCAACACTCTTGAAACAGTGTGATACTCCAATGTTAGTGCTATATAGAAGTAGTTTGGTAACAAGCCTGTACACCTTGTTAACAGATCACTTTTGTATACTCAAACAATTGAGTGTCAGACACAAACCAACAGAAGGTTGAATAACCTAGTACATCTCAGTCTCTTGGATATGAAAAGTAATTTGGGGATAAGCCTTGCAAACTTGTCAACAAATTCTTTTTATATGTTTAAGGCTAATTGGTGTCATAAAACAATCTCCCATATTTTCATAAACACCTAAGTAAAATATTTGCTTAAAACAACTGGTTGTTTTCACCACAAGGGTAAGATAGTTGATGATGGAATCCATGAGTGGATCTGCCTTTCAAGTGACAAAGACAGTACCAGAAGACTCGTGGCAACTGGAGACTTATTTGTAAATACTAGACCCCGAAGTGATCGAGGTCCCATCGATATTCTAGTGGAGAGAGAGAGCGAGACCAATATGGGAAGAGAGTGGAATTTCGACATGACCTATTGATTAAATTTGAAATTGAGGAGTTCAAACTTGAATTATTTGAAACTTGTGAATATTTGAATTGAATTTGAATTCAAATTGAATAATCAATAAAATACTATTACCATAATCAAATGGAAACAATTAAGAAATATCAAGTATTGGACATTTCCAATTTCATTGTGTATAAGAAAAAGAAAACAATAAACTTTATTGATAATAAAATAATAATACAAAGTCATTACATAATCCAACAAATGAAAAATTACATGTTCTATTACAAGTGGACAATTACAAAATAAATTCCTAAACTAATCCTTGCAAAGTTACAGTCTCCAATTTATCTTTTGTTCCTGCAAAATAAACAAAAGAAAAGAAAAGAAAGGTGGGTGAGTGGGGATTAGTACCCTCAGATTTGCAGTGTGATGCACTGCTAATCTCATCACTAGGTTAAGTAAATTACTTCTAGTATCTATTCAAATCAGTGGAAGTGCCTCAGACCAACATCATGGGCAAGTATGAGGTAATACAAGTGGCAAGCCAAAATTAAGTACAACACCAGGATAAGACCAAATGCAAACCGAGCACATCTCCCAGGAAATATCCTAGGCAACGTAGACAAGCACACAGCACACTCACCATCACACTTTAGTGCTGTCAAAACTCCTGCTGTGGTATAAATACCACCCCAGCCGCAAGGGGAGGGAGTCACATCACACTTTCCCCTATTCACAGCTCGAGTTGCACATCTCCAGCAAGAACAACAAGAACAACCACCAGGAAACCACAGCACCACAACTCAATTCATCCAGCAAAGATCTGTGAGACCATAGATCCAGTAGGATAACAACAAGGCCAAGCCATTAGCTGGGGAAGCATACTTGGAGCAAGATCTTCACAAGGCCAAGCTATAAGTGGAGGAGCAAGGCTGAGGAGCAAGCAGACCACAAGCACACAAACCATCCATAGCCAACAAGCCCCAGGTTGTTAACTACACACCATCTAGCAAGCAATTGCTAGATTATGCATAGAAAGCAGACTGGGGTTATTTTCCTCAGATAGGCATAGAAGTGCTATGCTAAAGTTCATCACTGGAAATTAAAATTATCAAATCTAGCATCTGTTCTTATATAAACTTGGGCCTCAGGCTTTGCATCACTGGCTAGGGGCTTAATCAAGATGGAAGCAACTGTTCTTATCAGATAAAATTGCTTAGGGGCATTAGATCAGCAGTACCATGTTCTTATCAGTTTAGAAATCCAAATATGTCCAGAAAATTAAGCCAACTAAGTAAATTGCTCCAAAGGAAAACACACCAAACACAGGATACCAGGAGTGCACCCCCTAGACACGAGATCTGGCAAGCAAACCCAATATCTTGTGTTTAGAATGTTGTTTTGCTCTCTGATTTGGTATCAAGTTCATCGTTGAGCTGTGGATACATTTGGAAAATTATCAGTTCCTCTCCAAGAGTTTAATTGCCTCAATAAGATCATCCATGATGGGCTGGCTTAGAAAATTGCTCATAGATGTATACCAACAGCACTAGATCATATTAAGCATGTTTATAACCGTGCACACTTAATGAGGCACCAGAAGGATAAATCCTACTCCATAGATAAGCACATGGGCACAAAACATCAAGAATCATTGTCCCAAAACAGTACATATGCATGTCCAGGGGACAAGCAAGACAATTTTTACCACACTGCACATTCACTTTTCCAACATATACCACCAGAGTAAATCAAATAATCATAGGATCATTTTGATCTAACAGCAAAACCACCCGAAATCGTACACACAAACCAGTAACATCTCACCGCACATAGCAACGGAGGGATTATCTAGGTGCACAATAAAAATCTCTCATCCATCACAGGTCATGGCATGGATTCCATGTCTCATACATCAAGTAAAGCATAAGATAAAACCATCCAATGCTACCAATCATGTACTAGGGCACAGAAAGCATCACAGGGAGGCGCAGCATGAGCTAGCTCGAAGGCTAGACTCCAGAGCAAGGGGAAACGGAAGAATCCGTGAGAGAGAGAGAGGTTGGAGGGCAGAGAGAAAGGAGAGAGCAACTTACAGGTGGTCACCATCGTGGTGACCACATCCGAATGGAGAGAGGAGCACGGCGAAAGCCACGGTTGCCCCGCAGGCCGTCCCGGCGGCGACGTCCCCGGAAACGAAGCCATCGGAGCAGCCGCAGCAGCACATCAACTCCTAGAGCCCCAGGAGTCACGTCAAGGAGCCACGACCACCGGAGAGGTGGAGGAGCACCCCGAGTACCTAACCCTAGGGTTAGGGTTTGAGGATCTCCACGGGAGCCACACGGGGAGAAGAGCAGATCGAGGAGGGGGGCGTGGTAGCGGTCAGAGAGGAGAAGAGGTGGCGCTAGGTCACGGCGGCGGGGATAGACGGAGAGGAGAGAAGAAATCGCCGGAGGGGAGGCGGGCGATGCGGTCGCCTCGGCGTCGCCTTGTGCAGAGGAAGGAGGAGAAGAGGGGGGGCTCGGGTCGTGTGTGTGCGCCTGACCTGGTCCGGCCCGACCAGACCAGTGGGTTAGGTCCAACCCTAACCCCTGGGGACACCTGTCAGCCTAGGGGCAGATGGGTAAATACCCTAAAATGTTAATAAAAATTATAAAATAATACTTACAATTATACAAATTTCAAATTAATTTGAATTTAAATACTTATCAAATCAGTACAAGTTTTTGGTATATAAACCATTAAATATAATAACACCATAATATTTCTAGTCTTAAAATTGATTATTATCGAATAGTAATTTATAATAAAAACTTGTTTAGAATAAGAAAAACAACTAAGACTATATCCTTCCAAATTTCTATAGTGAGTCATTTCAAAACATTCCATAATCTATGTTTTCTGAGAAACCAATAAGTACTTAAATAATTAAATAAAATAAAGAAGTAATAGTAGTAATAATAATAACCATTAACTCTGAAAATAATAAATAATTCATAAAATCAGAGAAATACAAGTTATATAGCAAAATGTTCCAAATGACTTATGAAACTCATCTATGATGTTTTCAAAGCCATTTGACTAAGTTTTCATGTGTTCAATATTTGCCTAGTCATTTATCTCCTTTAAAATCAATAAATTAATAGTTTGTGCAAATCTTATCAGAATCATTGAATGATGTATTAAATTAAAAAGAAAAGCATTTCCAATTAAAATCTGTTAAACATAAAACATGTTCTTCAACTTATAGAATTGTTTTAAAGGGTATAATGGAATTCTGTAATATTCCATTATAACCATAAACAACTATCACAAACATGATTTTCCTTATTAATAAAACCATGTTTTCATACCTACTAAACCTATCATCACTAGTCACTACCAAATTATGTGAAGGTATAGTAGTTTTATTCGCTCATCGTTTTCAACTAAACTCATTGACATTAGCTCTACACTTTCGAACATAAAATAAAAGGTGTCTATTATCTATTCAATAATTATTTTCCATCTGTTGTTGTTTTGTTATTTAATCAAGTAATAAACACTTTTACCTAAACAAGATAACCATTGTTTGCTAAAATAAAAGTGAAGCACACGTAAGTCTAAAAGTAGTAATAACCACATCACCACAAGTAATGAAACAATTCACCTAAAACTCATAAGATTAAGTTACCATATCAAATATAGCTTACACTTGTAAGCTGGGATATTTTCTAGGGTATTTCACGATTGCATCTCATTATTATGCATGTATCATGTTGCCAGTGTTTCTGTAGTCCTTACCGGGACTACTTTGCTATCTTTCAGACGTCAGGATGTTCTACGTGACCCTTGACCCGAAGACATGGATTATTATGGTTATTTCAATCTCAGGCAAGTTCATCACTTGCTCATATCCTTTGCAGTATCTCATAACAAACTATTTGCAAAAACCCTATTGTATTATCACCTATTCTCAAAAGAATGCATGATCCTATTTTTATAATAATATGACTAATTGAATGACTACCCGAGTGGTAGTGTTCTGTTTGGTGGGCGGATGGAACCATGGTAAGATGAATAGGTCAAAGGAAGGTTCCATCTGCACGGGAACGTATTACCTAGGAACTAATACAAATGCCGTCAGAACTCGGTGCGCCGTAAATTCGCGCTGACCATGGATCTTCTATGGGGGGAGTAAGTCAGCCGTGATACTTTTCTCGTTCGCATGTCAACGGACTGCCAGAGACGTACGCTGTAGGTCTTGCGGGACTACATGCACATGGGTGGGAGCCCTTACGTCCCACGGGCTCTGGGGTCTATGAGTGTCTGCCAGGGGCGCGTAGATCTCCATCGTGAGGGGTGGAATCAGGCGTTCAACCTGCTGGCAGAAATGGGTGGGCATGCGTTGTGCGGAGAGGCACAGTTTGTCTTGGACCAACTACCGGGCCCCACACCTGAGTGGGAGTGGACAGGATCTCGAGCCTGGTTGTGCAACATGGTCTTGGTCGTCCATGGGTAAAGTAACGCACCTCTGTGGAGTGTAAAAGGATGTGGCATGTTACCCCCTGTTCCGGGAAGGAACTGCGAACGCTACAGGAAAGGCAACTCCATGAAGTTCTAGCTCCTGTGATGGTCTGGCGGGCATAGTTTTCAGAATTAAAAGCAACCTCTTGAAGAAAGTTTTTACAAAACCTTGCATTAGCTTATGACTCTTTCGAGTCTAAAGCTGTAGTTAGTGCATCAAACCACCCACTGTATATCATGAACTTGCTGAGTAACGCTCGTTACTCATTCGTTCCCGTTTGACCCCCTGCTTAGAGTTGAAGCCTATGGAAGTCGTCATCGTGAAGCCATATTTACCTCATGAAGCTAGGTGGAGTCTTATACTACTTAGTCGGTAAAGTATCGTCATCAACAACGCTGGTGGAGGAGAAGCTATCAAGGTGTAGGTAGAGACCATTCTTAGACTTAGCATTTACTAGCCGTAGATTAGGGCTGACATCAGCCGTAGTGGATTACTTCTGAGCTAGAGTTCTTCTCCGGCTCGGAGCTTCGAATTGCTTCTTCTGGTGTTTCTTTTGCAGGAGATCTTCTTAATTCATCAAGGAGATTCTCAAGATTTTGTAATGAAGTTTGTATCCTATAAGCTTTGCTTGGACCCGCTGTATTTCTGTTGTACCACTCTGAGAGATGTAATATTCACGGATAAGTCCTTCTGTGAGTATTATGTCACCGACTTGCGCACTACACATGCAGTGGTGTGCTGGGTCACCACAATTCGAGCGTTCCCTACGACGCCCATGGAAAAAAAGGTAGCACTCCGTCCTTTTGGCGCTCGTGCTGAAGTCCTCGCGAATATGCTCTCGGAGGTGCTCTCTCGTGCTAGTCGCAAGGGACAGCCTTCCGCAAGTGGAACCACTTCTGCATCCCCTTAGGATAGTTTTTGTTTCCTTTTGATCGTCGATGTAATGAACCTTGGGATGTATTCCCGTATTTTATGTTGCGTAATCGAAGTTTTTTCTAAAATCATCAGTATCTGATTGTTGCGCCTTACTTTTGTATACTCCCGATGGGAGTAGCCTCCGAGCACCCAAGGAATGGGTGGTATGTTCTCGAGTGGGGTCTTGTGATTTTTATGAACCTTCTTTGTTTCTTTCCAGTAGTGGATCCCAACATAGAGTCTTTGAGTGGGTCTGCTTTGCAGGTTAATCCCCTTGTTGCTGCTGCCAGCACGTTTGCATCACTTCATGACCGTGTTGCGGATGGCGAGCGCAAGTTGAAAGCTCTGTGAGGTGTGGCTGATGTTGACAAATCGAAGCAGAGACTTGCGGCTGAGCGTGAGCAGTTTGTGATGGAAGAGCTGGCTGCTATTGTGAAGGAGATGCTTTGTAAGTTTGCGAGCCCCTGAGTACTTCGATGCGTGCTTCCTTCTCTGTTTTGACTTTTTCGCTGATTTTGTAGTTGTTGAGCCTGAAGGAATTTGTGAAACCCACTGGGTGGATAACCACATTGCCTATGAGGTAGGTAGCTCAAAGCCTCACGTGAAAAACTTCTGGTCTGACCGCAGCCGAGGTTTTGTTATGGCTACCCTGAAGTATCGGGCGAGCCAGGCGAAAATACTCGTCGAATCCTATCACGAGGCTATGTCTTCTATGCATCGGGCGTTTTACCCCTTGGGCACCGTTCCAGAGGATTTGAGCGGTTTGCTAAGGATTTTCTGTCGACTAGGAGAAGTTCGAGAGTGTGTACGCCAGCAGCTTATCAGCGGATCTCAAGTAGCCCTTGCCTTCGTTCGACTGTGGCATCCTGAGGTCAACTTTAGCTCGGTAGAGCGGCTTCCTGACTCGAGAGGTCCACTATTTTATATTTCTCCTCATTATGCGGTCGTGCGTCCTGTAGCGGAGCAGATTGTTCGACTAACCTCTGAGGATATTGATCGATTGCTTGCGGAAGCGACTGCTCGCCGTCAGTTGTAATTGTAGGATGCAAATATCATGTACTTTGTTGTAAGGTGTTTGAAGGCGTAAGCCTTGTGACCTTGTATAGTTCACTCGACATATTTAAGATGTTTATAAGGTGTGTACCTTGTGTTTTTAGTACTCGAAGGAATTTGATGATGCTAGTTAGGCGTAGCCCCATGTGTTTGGGGTGTATGCCTGTCGTTTTTAGCATGTAAGATAGAAAATGTGATAGCTATGGTTGAGAAACCATGTGTTTATTGATATGGCTGAGAAGCCATGTGTTTGATCGAGCTACAAAGTGGCTGGTACAGCCTTATTTCTTGCGAGTAGAATAATTCTAGGGGTAGAACTTGCGGAGATGCGCAACGTTCCACGGGTTGGAATAGATACCACCGGTCTTCGGGTTCTTCAATCGATAGGCTCCTCCTGGGATAACTTCATGTATTATGAAGGGTCCTTCCCATGGTGGCTCGAGCTTGTGTCCTTCCTTTTGTTTGAGCCGCAGCACCCGGTCTCCTACCACGAAGATATGTGGCGTATACGGCGACTGTGATAGTTGCGCAGCGATTGCTGGTATACTGCGGATCTTGCGAGTGCATTGTCTCGGATCTTATCTAGTGCGTCCACGTCTTCACGAGTGCCTTGTTTGACATGTGGGGCACTGAATTTGACATGTTCGGGTAGGACAGCTTCAGCTCCGTATACCATGAAAAATGGCGTGTAGTTTGTTGACCGATTTGGTGTTGTGCGTAGGCTCCACAATACTAATGGTATTTCTTCTGCCCAGTGCCCTGCCGCTGGGTGTAGTCGATCAAGTAGCCGCTTCTTCAGGCCAGCCGAAACTAATCCGTTTGATCGTTCGACCTGGCTGTTAGTTTGCGAGTGAGCCACCGAGGCGAAGCTGAGGGTGATTCCTTTTTCTTCGCAGAAGTCCTGTGTTTCCTTGGCTGTGAAGTTGCTTCCGTTATCCGTGATGATATTGTGTGGTATGCCAAATCTGCACACAATTGAGTCGAGGAATCTCACGGCGCACTCGGCGTACGCGGAGGTGACTGGCATAGCCTCTATCCATTTTGTGAACTTGTCGATTGCCACGAGCAGGTGGGTGTATCCTCCAGGTGTCGATTTGCGTAGGGGTCCCACCATATCTAGCCCCCATTGAGCAAAAGGCCAGGCAATGGGGATCATGTGGAGTTCTGTGGCAGGGGAGTGTGGCTTGGGCGCGAACCTCTGGCAAGCATTGCATCTGTCGACTAGGTCTTTGGTGTCTCTGTCTGCCGTGAGCCAGTAGAATCCTGCCCTGAAAGCCTTGCCTACGATTTCCTTCCAACTGGCGTGGTGCCCGTAATCTCCTTGGTGTATGTCTCGTAGCAGCTCCTTGTCGTCTTCGGGTGCTATGCATGTCTGCAATATTCCTGATATGCTTTGTTTGTATAGCTCTCCGCTGATCACCCTTGCTACGTCGTACTATTTGTCGGGCCTCGCAAATGTCTGTTGGGAGTTGTTTGTTGGACAAGTAGTCGAGGTATTTCTGCGTCCAGAATGGCTCGACCAGAAAAACTTGACTTGAAATGTTGTGGATGAGCTCGATAATAGCAATTTGCGGAATGGTGTCCGTCTCCATTGTTGTGGGTGTTCCCGCTGGATTTTTAACCTTGACTTACCTCTTGATCATTCTTTCGAAGTAGATTCCGGGCGGTATGGGGGTGTTTGTGGACCCCATGTTTGCCAGCTTATCTGCCTCCTCGTTGCTTTATCGCGTGATGTGCTTCAGTTCGCATCCTTTGAAACTTCCTTCGAGCATATTGTACATGTCACGATAAGCGACCATGTTATCCGCGATAGCATCACACTCCTTCATTGTCTGTTGTACGATGAGTTTTGAGTCTCCATATATCATCAATCGGGTGGCTCCGCAGGCGATCACCATTTTCAAGCCGTGGAGGAGGCCCTCGTATTCTGCGTCGTTGTTGAATGATGGGTCATCCGGTGGGAAGGCCAATCTCAAGATGTACTGCAACTTATCACCTTTGGGAGAGATGAGAACGACCCCGGCTCCAGCTCCTTCGTTTCTTTTCGACCCGTCGAAATACATGATCCAGTTGCTCGTGTATTCTGGTGGTCCTGGTGTTTGCAGCTCCGTCTACTCGCTTAGGAATTCGACGACTACCTGGGACTTTATAGAGTTGCGTCCTGCGTATATTATGTACCAGGCGCCTAGCTCGATGCTCCACTTTGCGATTCTTCCGGATGCCATGGGGTTGTTCATGATAGTACCGAGTGATGCATCGTTTAGCACCGTGACGGTATGTTCCTGGAAGTAATGCTTGAGCTTTCGGGCGGTGAGCAACAAGCCATACGCGAGTTTCTGACAGTGAGGGTATCGATGTTTGCACGGCGAAAGCACCTCGCTGATGTAATATATTGGCCGCTAAACTCCGTATGACTTTCCCTCCTCTGGTCGCTCGACTATGTTAACCGTGCTGACGACTTGGTTTGTTGCGGCTAGGTAGAGGTACATGGGTTCTTTCTTCTGTGGCGTTGCTAAGACGCGCTTGCTCTGCAGTACTTGCTTCAGATCGATGAGCGTCTTTTTTGCTTCGGGTGTCCACTCGAACTTATCTGTTTTCTACAGTAGCTTGTAGAAGGGCAATGCTTGCTCGCCTAATCTTGCGATGAATCTGCTAAGAGCGGCTAGTCGCCCTGCGAGTTGCTGTATGCCGCGAAGATTGGTTGGCTCCTTCATTGTCAAGATTGCTTGAATGTTCTCCGGGTTGGCTTTGATTCCTCGGGAAGACACCAAATACCCGAGAATCTGTCCTGCAGGAACGCCAAAGATGCATTTTGTCGGGTTGAGTTTTATCCTGTACGCATTGAGAGCGTCGAATGTCTCCCTGATGTCTTCAAGGAGCGTGTCCTCCACTCGAGTTTTTATGACGATGTCGTCAACGTACACTTGTACGTTCTTGCCAATGAGCTTGGCGAGGCATTTTTGCATGCAGCACTGATATGTAGTGCCTGCCTTTTTTAGCCCGAAGGGCATTGTCGTGTAGCAGTAGACACCGTGAGGTGTGATGAACGTTGTATTCTCCTTATCCTCCTTTTTCATCCTGATCTGATTATAGCCCGAGTAGGCGTCCAAGAAAGAGAGGCGCTGGCAGCCTGCGATGGAGTCCACGATTTCGTCGATCTGTGGCAAGGGGAAATTATCCTTGGGGCAGTGTTTGTTCAACGACGTGTAGTCGATGCACACGCGAAGGTTGTCGGTGTTTTTCTTCGGGACCAGCACCGGGTTTGCTAACCAGGTGGATAGTTTTATCCCTCTGATGAATTTTGCGGCGAGTAGTCGATTCACCTCTTCTCCGAGTGCCTTCTGCTTTGGCTCGGAGAAGCGTCGGGTCGTTTGCTTGATAGGTTTGGCGTCTTTGAAAACTTCAAGTGAGTGCTCGGCGAACTCCCTTGGTGTCCCTAGCATATCTGAAGGCTGTCGGGCGAAGATTTCCCAGTACTCACGGAGGAGTTCGACGAGCGCGCCTTCCTATGCAGGCGAGAGGGTGGTGGCATCACGGCGTGGTCTTTGCCAATTCTTCCAACTCCTCCTGCATCCCGAAAGATTTCGCGATCTCATTGAACGCAATGTCGCACTTATCAGATTTTTGGAAGTCGCCATCTATGGTGATGGTGCCGTATTTTCCTGGAAGTTTGAGCTTCAGGTAGGCGTAGTGAGATACTGCCAGGAATCTCGCGAACGCTGTTCGGCCGAGAATGGCGTGGTACCGTGAGGGCCAATCGACTACTTCAAAGTCGAGGAATTCTCGCATGTAGTTTCTTGGGTTTCCGAGCATAACGTCCAAATTGATTGTTCCGAGTGGTCGGACTGCTTTGCCTGGTACTATCCCGTGGAAGGATGTTTCTGACTCTGCGAGTCCGTCCAGGTTCCTGTTCATCTTACGGAGTCTGTCCGTGTAAATGATGTTGATCCCGTGTGGTGACCCGGCACACCACTGCATGTGTAGTGCGCAAGTCGGTGACATAATACTCACAGAAGGACTTATCCGTGAATATTACATCTCTCAGAGTGGTACAACAGAAACACAGCGGGTCCAAGCAAAGCTATAGGATACAAACTTCATTACAAAATCTTGAGAATCTCTTTGATGAATCAAGAAGATCTCATGCAAATGAAACATCAGAGGAAGCAATTCGAAGTTCCAAGCTGGAGAATGACTCTAGCTCAAAACCTAATCCACTACGGCTGATGTCAGCCCTAAACTATGGCTTGAAACAGCTAAATCTAATAATGGCCTCTACCTACACCTTGATAGCTTCTCCTCCACCAGCGTTGTTGATGATGATTCTTTACCGGCTAAGTAGTAGTTCACTCCACCTAGCTTCACGAGGTAGCGATGGCTTCACCATGTCGACTTCAATAGGGCTTCAACTCTAAGCAGGGGGTCAAACGGGAACGAATGAGTAACGAGCGTTACTCAGCAAGTTCATGATATATAGTGGTTAGTTTGATGCACTAACTACAGCTTTAGACTCGAAAGAGTCATAAGCTAATGCAAGGTTTTTTAAAACTTTCTTCAAGAGGTTGCTTTTACTTCTGAAAACTATGCCCGCCAGATCTTCACAGGATTAGAACTTTCATGGAGTTGCCTTTCCTGCGGCGTTCGCAGCTCCTTCCCGGAACAAGGGGTAACATGCCACATCCTTTTACACTCTGCAGAGGTGCGTTACTTTACCCATGGACGACCAAGACCATATTGCACAACCAGGTGTACATTCCTGTCCACTCCCACTCAGGTGTGGGGCCCGGTTGTTGGTCCAAGCCAAACCGTGCTTCTCCGCACAACGCATGCCCACCCATTTCTGCCAGCAGGTTGAACGCCTGATTCCACCCCTCACGATGGAGATCTACGCGCCCCTGGCAGACACTCATAGACCCCAGAGCCCGTGGGACATAAGGGCTCCCACCCATGTGCATGTAGTCCCGCAAGACCTACAGCGTACGTCTCTGGCAGTCCGTTGACATGCGAACGAGAAAAGTATCACGACTGACTTACTCCCCCCATAGAAGACCCATGGTTAACGCGAATTTACGGCGCAAGAATCCTGACGGTAGTTGTTGTTAATTCCTAGGTAATACGTTCCCATGCAGATGGAACCTTCCTTTGACCTATTCATCTTACCATGGTTCCATCCGCCCACCAAATAGAACACTACCACTCGGGTAGTCATTCAAGTAGTCATATTATTATAAAAATAGGATCATGCATTCTTTTGAGAATAGGTGATAATACGATAGGGTTTTTGCAAATAGTTTGTTATGAAGTACTGCAAAGGATATGAGCAAGTGATGAACTTGCCTGAGATTGAAATAACCATAATAATAATCCAGGTCTTCGGGGTTCGAGGGTCGCGTAGAGAAATCCAAACATCTGAAAGATAGCAAAATAGTCCCGGTAAGGACTACAGAAAACACTGGCAAGATGATACATGCATAGTAATGAGATGCATCGTGAATTACCCTGGACAATACCCCAACTTACAAGTGTAAGCCATGATCGATACGATAAGTTAATCACACAGGTTTTAGGTGAGTTGTTTTGTTACTTGTGGTGATGTTGTTATTACTGGTTTTAGACTTACATGGGTTTTACTTTTACTTACCACACAATTGTTATTATGTTTAGGTTATAAATAGTTATCACATGATCAAACTTGAGAACACTATTATATGGGAAAATAACTACGGAGAAGATAATAAACACATTTGATTTTATGTTCTAGAGTATAGAGCTAATGATATCAAGTTTATTTGAAAATGAGGAAATAATACAACTAACTCTATCATCACAATACTTGCTAATAACTTGTGATGATAGGTTTTAGTAGGAGTGAAAACATGAGGGTTTTATTAATTAGAAAACGATATTAAGGTAGTAATTACTAGTTATAATGAAATATTATAGAATTCCATTAATCCCTTAGAAACAAGTTTATAAGTTAAACAAAATGTTTCGTGTTTGACATATTTGAGTTGAAAATGTTTTTCTCTTTAATTTGATACCTCATTTGAAGTATTCTGAAAATATTTGAATAAGATATTAATTTATTAATTTTAATTGAATTAAATGATTAGGAAAAATATTGCACACATGAAAACATGGTCAAATGACTATGAAAACATCATAGATGAATTGCATTTATCATTTTGAGCATTTTGGTATATAACTTGTATTTTTCTGATTTTATGAATTGTTTATTATTTTTCTCTATTTTAAATGATTTAATTTAATTCAGAAAATGTTTAATTTTAAACTTTATCAAATATTTTTTTAAAGTTGATAAATAAATAGATTATATTTTTCTAAACATTTTCATATTTTATTTATATTTTTCTGATTATTGAATTAAAAGTTATTGAATTATGAAGTTTAATTTAATTTGTGCCAGAATTCAAATTGACAGGTGGGCCAGCCTTGTCATATACAGTTTTAATTAAAAGGAATAAAAGGAAAAGGGATATTACGTCATGATGACGTCATGCCTGTGTCATCCGAATTGGGAATTCCTACTGTGAATATCAAATCGATGGATTCTTCGCAAATTGGTAGGATTTGTTGGTACTAGGAGGTGGAGGGTGACTTGTGGAGTCTAGGGGTGGTGGCGATTGGACCATATGGTCGTGGACTGGCCGGCGGCGAGTGGTGGCGCGGCAACCGGCGGCGGAACACGATGAACTCCATGGATTCGACGCGGATTAACTGAATGGAGGGCAGTACAAGCTGCAGCAGCTCACCGTGAGCGTGATGATGCAGTTGATGGAGCACGGAGAGGTCGGAATCGCCGGCGGCATCCAGAATTGGCCGGCGGCATCCAGAATTGGCCGGCGGCCGGAGTTATAAGGGATGACCCGATTCGGCCTCCTCAGGGCTTCCCAGCAAACGATACTCACAGGAGAGGTAGAGGGGGTCAAGACGGAGCTCGTGGTGGTCCTAGGTTCCCCGGGGATGGCCGAAATCAACGGCAATGGCCGGCGGCCGACGAGCTAGGGTTAGGGTTCGGTTCCAGTTCTTCACAGGGAGATACAGAGAGAGAGTGAGCGAGGAGGAAGAGAGGAAGTGAGGCACGGCGTCGGGCTCCTACTTATCCTCGACGAGGCGGCCAAGCAAGACGTGGCAGAGGCGGTGTTGCCACGGCGTTGCTTCTCCTCTGCCTTCTGGCAGAGGAAGAAGAAAGGAGAATAAACGTCCAATTTCGATACCCCCCTGCAAGTTCTAAAATTTACCGATAGGTCCCTCTGTCTTAAAAACTGAGAAGAAAATCTTGTTTTCTGGACTTTTTTGTGAACTTAAAAATTATTAAAAATCATATTTAGAATCCTCATAAAAAAATGCAATCCCACCATGTTTTATTTTGGTGAAATTGATGGAGATATGAATTTCTCACTTAAGTGTTCAATTTAAGTGGTTTTGTTGTTTTCTCTCCATTTCATTTATTAAATGACTTTAAATTTATTTTAGGTATGATGATTATGATCACACACGACAACCATGTCGTTAACAAGGTAGTATGACTTAATTGGATGATTTTAGCTACAATTATTTTTAGAAAATACTTTGGTAACACTACTTAGTAGTGTTTTTATATATGGTAATAACTGCACCCAATTAGGGAATTTTATTCCATGACATACCAAATGCTTTTGAGTAAGAAATAGATTTGTTTGCTTTTATGGCTTTGTTATTTTCCTAATTGAAACTCTTAGCAAGTTTGGTTGACATTTTACTGAGGTATGTGTATTCTATGTTTGCTGTTTTCATTATTTGATCAAATGGAAAACATGTGTGGTTTCGGAATCTTATTTTCTTGTTTTCCATATAGGTTCCAATATGGATATTATCCCATATTTGTTTTAGAACATATAATCATTTACATGGTTATGTGCAGATGAATTTTTGTTATCAGCTCTTAGTCTTACATGGGAAAAGGATTTGGAAAACAAGGTTTTAAACTTGTTTTCATCTACCTCCACATATCAAGACATGTGGATGTAATGGCTTGTTGTTATTTTCTCTCTTGCCAATTGTTTCCATTAAAGTGATTTTTATTTGTTTCTAATCTATGATGAGTCTTGACAAGGCATTGGGTTATAGTTTCTCTCATATCATTGAACATTTCACTGGAGAATTTCTTATGCTAGGCTTCCTTGTTAAACTAGTGTTTCTCCTTGTTGACTCCTGTTGCTTGATGTTCTTGTCACTGGTTGTCACTAATCTTCTGTTATCACCTTTGTCCATTGCAGGTAGGTTCCTTTCATGGTTTCCAACCTCAACTGTTTCACCATTGTGGTGAAAACATCCAATTACTCCAAGCAAGGATTTTACTTAGATGGATGTAAAATATTGTGAGTTTAGTTTATGTCATCTAGTTGCCATGTGCATATAAGAAGAATCTGTTAACAAGTGGGCCAGACTTGCCTCCAAATTACTAATCATATACAATAAGCTGAGATGTTCTAGGTGATTCAATATTCTGTTTGTTTGTGTATGACACTCAATTGTTTGAGTATACAAAAGTGATCTGTTAACAAGGTAGCTAGTCTTGTTATCAAACTACTTCTATATAACACTAACATTGGAGTATCACACTCTTTCAAGAGAGTTAATAAGATCAGATAAATATATAAGAGTTTCCAAGTACTCTTATAGTAGCTTAGAGTAGCACTTCTAGCACACTCTAAATAATCTTCTTGTGGATCTTCTGGTGGTGGTTCCTCTTTTCTTGTGGGTGCTTCTCTTGTAGAATAACTTTGGGAAGATTGGAAACAAGATAGAATAGTCTAGGCAATATAACAAGATCTAGATTAAGAGTTAGTTCATGCTTTTATTATCTTTCCATATTCTTCTTATTTTATTTCCCATAAGATATGGGCTTGTTCATATATGTTTAGTGTTACTTAGCTATCCATTTACTTCCTCCACTAGAGGTTATAATTTTGTTGTTACTCCTTAATTGTATCCAGAGATACTCCAGCTGTAGAATTGTTGGATTTGAGTAGAGGTGTGAAATGCTTATGGAATGATGACTTAATAGTAAGTTGATCAAATGGTTCATTGATGTGTTGAGATTCCAGATACTCACTTGTATAGGATGATTGAGTCAATGATCATGAGAAGATGATTGGGGTTTAATTATTTATCTCATAGTTGTTATTTGTTTTCTCATGTATCATGTTATAACTTTATATTCTTCTCTTTATTACATTTTTCATTCATAAGGTATATATAGAGGTGTGGAAATATCATATGTGATGATCCAGGTTTCAACAGTAGGTTAAGAAGATTTATTACTTCTTTTATGTTTGAGGAGATATGTACATATTCGATAAATATGTTATTAATGATAATTAAGTTATTTACCACTTGTGGGACTTGGGTTAACACTTGTTTGTATGACTTGTGTTCTGTTGAACCTTTGTTATTTACTTGTGAAGGTTCACCTAGTGGTTATGAGATGGTTTATAGAGATGTTGTGGAAATGATTTGATAACTTAGGGAGTTGTTGTTTTATGGGTGATAACCTCTCTGTTGATGAGATGGTTAAGTTGTGTATTACTTATTTCTGGAAGTATGATTATCAGTTATGAGATTTGGATACTCACCCCTCTTTGAGTTCCAGACACTTAGTGAATTATCCCAAGTCACTTATAGACTTGTGTTAAAGTTGTTGAGAATTTGTTTTAGTCAAAACCAATTTATGGTTTGTGTAACCAAATGACTTGGTGTCTTAAGATACTTGTTATAAAGTTCATTCCAAATGCACTCTTGACTAGATGAACTAGACCTATTTCATCATGCCAAGTGAAACTTTGGTCACTTTGATTCGTTTAAACTTTCGCGCCAAAATTTCCCGTACTTTTAGATACATGCTTTGCAAATGCACATATTAAATTTAGATCCTTATAACCTCCCAAACACTGGGATGTTACATCCCGCTGCCGCCGTCCATGAATACTCGTGCGAGTTCGTACTTGCTTATCTGCGCCTGAACGACGAGCGCGGCGTGTCCTGGTCGGTATACCCGAGAGGGTTGGTCATCTTTGGAGAAAGTTATCGACTGATCTGCCATCTTTAAGTATTCGGGTGTGGACGGTGGACTTTGTACTGCCATAACCACTTGGCGTGTGTTTTTTTATGGACCCTGCGGGAGGGGTAGACTTTCTGTATCATTCCTAGTAGTCCTGCTGGGTTCGGGTACCTATTACCTCCCTGGTTTGCGACGGGTGGCGCTGGTAGCGCGGCCAACAGCGCGTTTTGATGTCCTGGTGGAGGTAGGGGTTGTGGCTGGTGGAATCCCTGATTTCCTCCTCCTGTGAGCTGTGGGTAGCCCTTATTGACTGCGGCTCTGTTTTTCTTCGTGTAGGCCTCGTGGACGTCCTGAAACTTTCGGCAGTCCTTGAGGAGGTGGGTTGCCTTGGTCTTTCCCGTGCGCTTATCTGTGAATAGATGCAGCATGCAATAACCGTCAAGGTCCTCCTCGGGAGTTTTATCCTATGGCTTTGGTTTCCAATCACGATTTCCATGAGGTCCGCTGTCGCGATTTCTTGTAAACTCTGCCGCAACTAGTTCTTCTCGATCATCGTGATCGTAGTGCTTTCTCTTTTTCTTTCGACCATGGCGGTCGTCCTTAGGCGCTGGCGAAGATGCCTTCTCGTTGCGCATAGAGTCTTCACCATTGGCCCATCTGTCGGCTATGGCCATCAGCTCCCCGATGGTTTTGGGTGCGGCTCGCCCCAGCTCTTCTCTGAAGGCGGCTCGTCGAGCTCCTTTGGTGGAAGCTTCGACTGCAACTTCCTCCGATATGTTTCACACTGTATTTTTTAGCGTGGTCCACCGCTGAATGGACTCGCGAGTAGACTCACCACTCTTCTGCTTACAAGCCCGCAGCTCCTCGATGGATGCGAGTCTTTTGTATGTAGCTTGGAAATTCTTGCGGAAGTCGTAAGTTAGATCGTCCCATGATCCGTAGCACGCCCTCGGTCTTCTTTCAAGCCAGCTGCGCGCAGCGCCTACAAGATGTAGGTTGAGATACTGCATAGCCGTTGTCTTATTATCACGTTGGCATTTTACTGTCGTGAGGTAATCTGATAGCCAGGATTTAGGCTCCAGCGAGCCGTCGTATTTTGGGACCTCCGTAGTAAGCTTAAATCTCTTGGGCATCGATGCCTCGCGGATGTCGCGGGTGAAGCACAACGCGCCGCAGGCTTCTTCGTCGGAAGAGATGGATAGGGACCATGAGCGGTTCCTGATCGCTCGGGATTTGTTGACCTTGTTTTGCGCAATGTCAGATCGCGCGTTGTGTTCGGGCCGGTCGCGACCCTCCTCCTTCTGCGGCTCCTTGCTGCGGTGTCGCGAGCGGCTTCTATGATGTCGCGGACTGCGATCACAATCTCTCGGGTTGTCGTCGCTGCTACTCGAACTATCACCGCGACGCCGGGATTCCTTTCCACGGGTGCGACGAGGTGATTCCTTCCTTCTAGGCGATGTGCTCCCGCGTCTGCGGGGTGTTTCTTTGTCTTTCTGAGGGGTTTTCTCAGTTTCCTGCGCTGTCGCGTGCTTGCGGCCTTGGGCGGCGAGTCTTGAGGCTGCCATACCTAAGCCTTTCTGGACTTGTCGATATTGTTCCGCGCGGGAGTCGTTTTATCCTGGCTGGTTCACCTGCAGGTATGTGGCTGCTCCTAGGACCGCAGCGGCAGGAGTCGTCGTCGACGTGCATGAGGGATGTCTCGAATGTCTTGCTGATTCCGCTAAGGGATTCGCGGTCCAGGGTTGCGGTCTTCGAGACGTATCTTTTCTCCGCGGGATTATTCCCTACCGGGTGATTTTTGGAGAGTGCTGCACGGTGTAGACTCAATTCATCCGCCATTTTCTTCAGCTCATCCAGATTCTTGCGGGCCTCCTTGATCCGCTCTACTGTTTTCACTAGATGATAGTGGTAGGCAGTTAGATCTTCTTGGGGGGCTCCTTCTTCAATCGGCTGGCCTAGATGTACAACCGTCTTTGCCTTGAGCCAGGCGTCTCGCGACACTTTGATGTGCTCTCGCTCCTTCAGGTTGTTTTCAGTTTCTTCGGGTGGATCAGTCGATCCTGCCATGCACACCTAGGCCAGATATGTCCCGCGAGTCCTAGGCGTAGGTTGAAAAGTTTTGCAGACCCGAGAAGGTTCCTCAGCAGCGACGGTATGGAAGTTGCGAGTGCTGGGGCGGACGGATCCGCCACTGGGCGCTAGGTCGCGACCAGTGTAGTTGGGTAGCGAGTCGAAGATCGCCGGGCTCGAGGCTGACTCGGAGTCTGATTCGCCGAGATCGTCCTGCTCGGAAAAGTGCAGGATTTCTTCTTTGTTGGCGTAGAAGCGAAGGCTCCCGAACGTCAGGTTGACGCTTTTGTCCAATCCGCTGAACGCCGGGAGTGATTCCGGTGAGTGGGGCGCGACGATGATCGACCCGAATCGGATCGGATCTGCCAAAGTCGAGGTTCCGGGGCTCCAGCTGAAGGTTGGCGATGATGAAGCCGAAGATGCCATAGATTCAGCGCCTGCCGTTTCCACAGACGGCGCCAATTGTCGAATAGTCATCTCAACAAGTCCCTCGGATGAACTCGTAGGGTTTCGATTAAGAGAACGTGTAGGCGCTGGTGAATATCGTCGGCTAACAGGGGCACGATTTAACCAGGTTCGGGGCCCTCGTAGAGGTAAAACCCTTACTCTTCTCTTGTCGATCTGTATTATTTAATAGATTGGTTACAATGGGGGTTGCTCGAGTTGAGAGTATGATCTCGAGCTCAAGGCTTTGGTGGTGCAAAATTGCTTGGATCCCCCTCTCGGTGATTCTCCTAGCCTTATATAGGTGGCCAGATCTCCAATCGTACCTGGGGGGGTTACAAACCCTAGCTCTAGGTCGGTTTAATGTTTCCTTCTTGACCCGCGAGGCTTTGCGGGTGGGCTTCAATTGGGCCTTCTAGAACTGCTGGTGGCACCTCCCTCTGGGCTTAGGTGTTGGGCCTTGGACCGGGTAGCCTCACCCGATAGGTCCACGATTCATCCCCGCGTCACCCACCTTCATTATGCTAATGAAATGATCATCATGATTCAGCCGAACAATTTGGGGATCGGCAACTTGAAATTTCTATTGATGTGATTTGCGTAGATCTCTGGTCCAGATATCAATTTATACAAGAGTAAATTCCTTGTTCTGGGTTGCTCGGACGCTAAAATAGTAGAGTTGCAAACATGCTTAACTTCAAACAGGGCTCCTTTCTATTTCTTATATGAGGCTACCCATTAGAGACCGGGCTTTGACTGCTGCAGATTGGTATCCGATGACTGGGAAGGTGGCCAAGAGGGTTGGCCCATGGATTGCTAAATTCATGTTCTCTGCAGCCAGGCTTACCCTCAATAACGTGTGCCTCTCCAATATGCATGTTCATTCTATGGGAGTATCTATGTTGGGTAACGGAGTCCACAAGAAACTGGACAAATTCCGTTCCAGATTCTACCGGGAGAGAAAAAGCCCAAACTGTAATTACCATTAGGTTCTTTGGGACACAGTATACAAACATAAAGCCTGGGGGTTGTGGATTATTGACGCCAAATTCCTGATGCCTCATGGCGAAGTGGATTTGGAAACTCTACTTCGGTGAGTAGGGGTTGTGGGCTGGCATCCTTCGGAGCAAGTACCTCCAAAATCGTGACCTTCCTATAGAGCCCCACCGTCGGGGATCGCAATTTTGAGATCAAGAAGATCAAGTATGTTTTTCACTTGGGGGAAAAAACCCAGATCCGTGATAGCTCCTCCAGCGGTCTATGGAGCGCCTCGTGATAGATTAGTTATAAAAAAATGAACTCATAGGGTGAGATTTCAAACGGTTAATTTGGTTTGAAATCTCAATGTAACCAACAAACCAAATTAAAGGTTTGAAATCTCACCCTATGAGTTCATTTTTCATAACATTGCGTTGGTTACATCTTGACCGTATGCACGAAGTATCGATGAGACTTGTATTGAGTTTTTCTTTTCCTCATTTGGAAAACCAAAATATTTCGTAGCTATTTCCGCAGGTATGAAAATTAAAATCATGGTGAATGAAGACACTCCCTTAAAAACTTCAACTAGCTATAAATAGGATTTGGTACAAGAATTACAAAAAAAAGAGGCTTTGGTACGATGTTCCCTTTTAGCAAAACAAAAACCCAATTTTATACAAAGTACTTTGTTTCCCATGATGCTACATGTTTACCGTGATACCATCATCTATTAACGTCATGGCAAAGCTTTTTCCTGCTAAAAATAGACGAAATAACTTAAAAACAAAGAGTACACACACAAAAAATGTTAGCTACACTAATTTAAATTGTGTTTTGGATGGTACACATGTAACTGCTGCATAGTGGAGTTGCACACTTTTTGGTTGGTTGCTGGTTTTGATGGCCAGGCAGTTATTTTAGACTTTGAGGGTTGCAATAAAAACATCTAATAAGTTTGTTTTATGCATCGAAACACAAAGAACGGTGTCATTAAAACTTTTATTTTGTAAAATAATCTCGACTAGTTGACACTGGTAGAAAATAGGCCTATAGTCCCGGTTCGCCAGGGCAGTAGTCCCGCCCGCGCAACCGGGACTAGCTATGCGCGACTAAAGACCCCCCCCCTCCCTATAGTCGCGCCGCTTACGAACCGGGACTAAAGGCCCGTCCACGTGGGCGCCAGGAGTCCGTCGCGGCGGAGGACCTTTAGTCCCGGTTCTTGTGGCTAACCGGGACTGAAAACCTCCTGCGCAGGTTTAGGGTTTTAGGCCCCCCTAAACCTGGTTTCTTTTTAATTTGTTTTGTTTTATTTCTTTATATTTTATTTTATGTTTTATTTTAATTTTGATGAAGTTTCAGTACATATATATATATATATATATTACGCTACTATATACATGCATATATATATATATATATATATGAAATTTCAAACAAGAAGAATTCAATATAGGAATATATAATATATATTCAATCTCGGGTGACCATATACAACTTCGAACAAGTTTCTATATACACAATTAAGATAGATGAGCATACACAACTTCGAACAAGTTTCAATCTCGGAGATGCATATAAGCATCATCGTCGGTGGACGCATGGTGTTCTCCTTTGGAATCGACGACATGCCTAAGGAAAAATCCTGCTATTTCCTCTTGAATTGGTCGGAAGCGATCTTCTGGAGTAAGCGCCCTCCGCAAGTTATTGAGACTCCTCCACATGCTCTCCGACTTCTTCCTCTCAGAGATTTCTTTCCGTATGTTCTCACAAACATAGTATCCACATAGACCGGTCCCCGGTGGCTGCTTATCCACACCACGAACCACATTTTTAAATTCTAGCTGATGTTTGAATCCACCGACATGTTCATGTGAGAACCGTCTCCAAACTCTACAGTGCAAATAAAATTAAATGAACAAGGGAGTTATTAGCTACTACATATTAGGAAATGAACAAAAGAGACCGATCGATATAGAGCGGAAATGATTGAAAATAATTACCTTTGCATCATTTTTCTCATGTCGATCCAAAGATTTGTATCTGAATTCATAGAGTCCATGATAAAAACTGTGGAGCTCTGAAGTTCAATTTTTAGCAGAATCCAGTGGAACCTGCGGACACGTTACATGCGCACAGGCATAACTTATCGATTAGACATACCATGCATGGAGTAAACAAAAGAGAATGGGCACAAGAGGGAAACACTCACCCAAAATGGTAAGGAAATAGAATATGACTTTTGAGTTCATGCTTTCTAAGAAAATTGTACAAGTCTTTCTCCACGTCTTTGGGGTGATTTTCTAACATAGTTCCATTAATGATTTGTGGGTCAATGAACCCAACATCATGGATGAGTCTTATTTTGCATTCCCAAATCTTCAATCTGCATAATAGCGTACGCAACAATATAGTTAGGCGCAACTGGTACAGTGTAGGCAATGAAGAACGAGATGAGGTAGAAATAAATCACTTACAGAACGTAGCAACTTAGGATAGATTTGTCGAGCTCGTGCAGATTGAACAGCTGGAACAATTCACTCATCTCAACTGGTACAGTGTACTTTTTGGTGTGATGCTCCTCTGTAACATCCACATACACAAAGTCTCTGTCGGACCATGATATGAAATGTTTGTACCAACGTAGCAGACTTTGCATTAGTGGTGGTAGATCCTTTTCCTGCGTAGGCTCGGCGAGAGGCCCTTTCTTCTCATATTGTAATGCTACCTCATCCATTGGCGCATCGTCCAGGCCTAAAAAGGCACGAAGAGACATACTGGCCTCAGACGCATTTTTCATGGCAGTAACTACAGTCAATCCCATTGCTGCCACAGCATCTCTGACCTCGGGGTCCTGTTCCGGACCGGCTTTCACTATGAGCGGGGGGATCGATTGTTTACTCTGCATCCCGAGCTGGTCAACTTGTTTCCCGCTTTTTTTCATTTTTTCTTTCTCCTCCGCCAATGCTTTTGCTTGCGTACGAAGTTCATTATCATAGTCTTTAGGCAAATTCTTCTCGGCTTGGGACGGTGTCGACAAAAAACCCGTAGCCCACTTGTCTACTATCGGAGGGTATACTTCCTTGGGCTTAGGCTCCTTTCGCGCCTTCTGATTGACCTTCCATTTCTCAACGTCAGCCTTCGCGGCCAATTTGGTTTCATCATCACTAAGTTCCCAAGGCCTTGGGGGGATAGGCTTCAGTGATGGCTCCGGTACCCGTGTGGTCTTAGGTACATAAGCCTCCGGGTTAATAGTCCAAGAGCAGGTTCCCTTGCTGTCCGCCCGCTTCTGTTTCTTCGCCGGAGGAGGAATGGGGGGCGACGGCTGCTTATCCTCCGGAGGAGGAATGGGGGGCGACGGCTGCTGCTTATCCTCCGGAGGAGGAATGGGGAGCGACGGCTGCTTATCCTCCGGAGGAGGAATGGGGGGCGACGGCTGCTGCTTATCCTCCGGAGGAGGAATGAGGGGTGACGGCTGCTGCTTATCCACCGGAGGAGGAATGGGGGGCGACGGCTGCTGCTTATCCGCCGGAGATTGTGGATCGGGGGACGGCGTCGAATGGTGTGAAGGAGGCGTAGGTGAATGTAACATCCCAAGTCTGAAAAATAGCCTTTAGAATGTTTGCTCTCTGTTATTTTATGTTTTGCATCATGGCATCATGTTGATTGCAATTGTTTTGTTTGTTTTCCATTTGTTTTCCTTTGTTTTCTATTTGAATTTCAAACCAAAATTCAAACCTTTTGTTTCATCCTTGTGATGTTACAATTTCCAAAATGATATTTCAAATAAAACAACCAATTTGCTTTCATATCATCCCACATTGATCAACTAATAAAATGGTGCTTTTATTTCAATCAATTAATTCCCAATTGTTTCCAAATTCAAAGCAATCACAAAACAGCACCAAATGTGAAAGTTATAAAAGTAACAACCAAATTATAATCAGTTGTTCTATTTTAATCAATAGGGTTCACACTATTCAAAGGGGTCCTCTTAACAATTCGTTCAATAACAAATTCCATTCATTTTCAAACAAGTGGCAAATATCAAATGATTTCAAATCTTTTAGAAAAATAAAACTTACACATGTTGTTGTTGCCCTAAATAACTCATCCACAATTTTTCTCCTAAATTTTCCTAACCCTAGACCCCTCCTTTTCTTCATTTGTCGATTCAGCCAAAAAAAAATAAATGGAATAAAAAGTTTAAAACCAAGGGAGAGAGAGAGCAGCAGGCCCAATTTTCTCTCCTAGCCCATCTATTTTTCCCTTTGGCCTTTTCCCCTCAGGCCCATACCCCCTTGTCGTCTTCCACCTCCTGTACGAACACCATCCATGGTGTACACGTGCATCAGAGGAGCAGGGAACGGCTGTGCCTCCTTCCCCCCTCCCACAGTAAACCAAAAACATTTTTTTCCATTGTTTTGATACCTAAAACTTCCAGGAAATCACAACTAGGTCCCTTCTATTTCTTTCTAGCCCCTGTAATAATTTTTCCAAGTCCCTGTTTCACTAAAAATGGCAGATTTGCCCACAATTTTGTAAATTGCATAAGAAATTCATCCCAACTCCAATTTTGACAAACTAAATATGTTTTCTGTCCCAAATTAAATATTATATCCAAATATAAATTTTGTTTACTGTTTTGAATATTTTAAATTGGTGCAAAATTTGAAAACTTGTCAAATTCACTTAAACTTGCAAAATTCATAACTTGTTCATAAAAATTCCAAATTCAACAAACCAAATATGTTTTCCAATCAACTTTTCATGTACTTTCCAAATATAAATTTTGTTTGCTGTTCTGAATATTTTAAATTGCTGAAAACAACTGTTTCTTAATTATTGCATTTAAAATTGCCAAAATAATAACTTGCTCATTTTAAATCCAATTTCCACAAATGAAATATGTTTTCCATGCAAAATTAAACCCTCTTTCCAAATATAAACTTTGTTTTCTGTTTTGAATAAATAAAATTGGTTAAATAATTTAAACCTTGTTTATTTCATTTAAAATTGGTAATTTCCTAACTTGATCAAAACAAATTCTTTTGGAACATATAAAATATGTTTTCCAACCCTAAAAGTATAAACTTTTCAAATATGAAATTGGTTTAATGCTTTGAACAAATAAAAATTCAAATAAGTTCATGTTTGAGTTGATTTCATTTAATTCTTGCTTACACTTGTTTAATTCATAAATAAATTATTCCAAATCCTTTTTCAACAAGTGAAACATGTAATCCACCTAAAATTTGGTGTTCCTTTCAAATACGAACTTTGTTATCTATTTTGAACAATTTAAATTGGTGAAAACAACAAATGCTTGTGTGACACCTTTAAGTAACCAGAATTCTTAACTTAATAAACAAATTTTCAAACTTGTTAAACCTTATTTCTATTTGATTCTATTGTTGTTATTTTGTTGTTTTCTTCATCCATGCATCATGCTAATTCACCTACACAAGTTGATTAGTTGTAAAACAATTAATTCAACCATAATTCATGGGCTTTTCATATGCAATCCAATTGCATGTGGGTCCATTTAATAATGTTGTTATCTTGTCAAGTAGTTTATTTTGATGCATCTATTAACATGACATGCATCATCCCATGTTTGTGCACCTATGCCATGATATTGATTGTTTATCTTTCTGCATTGTTTGTTTGCTTCTTCTCGGATAAACGACGACGTTGAAACCGACGATACTTACGACACCCCTTCTAAGGAGTTAGCTCAGTACCAGGCTACTGGGTTTGGCAGGCAAGTTATCACTCACATGAACCACTGTGTTCCTTTCAACATTGGTTACCGATACTTTCCGTTGTTCTTTCCTGCTAGCCTTAGTAGTAGTTGTTTCTGTTACGAACCCATCACATGAATCCCTTAACCTTGATATTGCCTCACCTCCCCTCCTATCTCCCCTTGGTTGAGCCAGTGTCTTACTAGCATGCTTAGGTTGCTTTGCTCGAGTCTGTTACCCGTTACTTTCTGTTACTAGTTCTATTATGTTCTGGGGGCTCGATGTTTAATCAATCAATCATGCTAATGTTATTGTTAAATAATAACTTTGATGATAAGGCACCGGCAGGAGGCCCAGGGTGGTTTTGAGGCCTGCTAGTGTCGACCCCCTAATTAGGAAAAGGGTCTTGTCTACCGATCCATGATGAGCGCACTACCCGCATGTGGGAAGCGAGTATGGGCGCCCCCCTCAACTTGACCCGATTCGCATCTCGTCCAAATCGCCGTACTAGTTCGGGCTTTCCATTTGCTGCATGCATGATCTTGCGAGCCCTTGGCGCCCGGGTGGAACTTTCGTAGTCGGCATTTAGGGCGGCGTGGTCTTCCAGTGCTATGAGGGTCCTCCTTTTCTTCGGGGGGCTCGATTAGCCGCGCACGCACAGCACGCGGTGCTTTGGGCTTGATGCGAAGAAGGGTTGGTTGTGTTGAGTACCTCGCTTGGTGGGGTGATTTCCCATCTGGCGGGTTATTCATGCGTGTACGGCTAAATTGGTGCAACCCTGCAGGGATAATCTTCTCGAGAAGCCGTGTTTTCCGCGGTTATGGATTACTTGGTGAAAGTACTGGCTAACAAGTACTCAGGACAACTTAAACATAATGATCAAACATGTTACACCCAATGATTAACAACTTGACTAGTAATAGGTTGATGACATAATAACTTGATTCACCTTTATTACAACTGTGTGAGTTATCCTCGGATTGCTTCTTTGGATAAGGGGCGAGATCCAGGATGGGTTTGTTTGAAGTTATCTTTCAGTTGGTTACAATCCTCGATCTTATCTCCTTTCTGTTAGCCGGAAGTGGTAGAATCTCTGTAGTTGGTTAGTGCAGCCAGTTGCAGCATCTTTTATATCCCCTCTCTTCCGTTGAACCCAAGGCATCTGTGCTTGGTGTTGACGGGTTACACTTTGGTGAACTGTGAGTCTTGCTTGCCAGTACGTTTATGTACTGACCCCTTTGGGGCTGTGGTTTCCGCAGACCTACGTTTCCGAGGATCTACATGGTGGCTACTACGTGGAGTATGACGAGACTGCTGACGAGTAGATAGCGGACCCGGGCAGGATCCGAGACTTCGTGGATGGGCTCCGTCTTTTCGTTTCCGGCCTCTTAGGCCTATTGGGTTCTTGTCTGTACTCAGACATGTTGAATGCTTCCGCTGTGATGTACTGATGTATTGTTGGGACATGTGTCCTCTGAATGATTGTATTTGCTATCTCTGCTCTAATGAGAGCCATTTGCAACTTATTTCAATCTTTTGTGTCGTAGAGATCTGTTGTGATATCAGTTGTTCAACGCCGTTGACGTACCATGTGTGTATGGTTTGAAGTACGTCAATGGAAGTGTCCTGATTTCTACGGGATAGTTTACATCGACGGTGAATAGTAGAGATTGGTTGTCACACATAAGTGTTGGCCTACTCGTAAGAGGACGCGGGTGCCGATAAGCCCCGTAATCCAATCAGAATACTGTTCAGTTCGTACGGTGAGTATCCTCTAGAAGTCCGGGTGCGACAAATGGTATCAGAGCCTGTCTGCCTGTAGGATCCCTTTTTACTGGTCGCAGTTGAGTCTAGAAACTATTTTGTAGCCATATAGGAAAAATGAAACGTGAGAGTAGGAATTCTGTTCTTTTTCTTCTTTCCCCACCCACCCACCCTTTTCTGGTAAGCAAGTGCAACGTTGTTTTTCCCTTCTCATCTAAACTTTCAAGTTAGGATTTCACGTATTCTGGTTTCTCTAGGATGGTTATATCTACTAGACCATAGGAATGGAGGTGGTTGTGACATGATTTATCATGTTGCCTACTCACGATTGAGAACGGAGGCGTGTAAGCCCCGGAAGCAGATCCTCTATTCCTTAAGCAGTAGATATTGATCCTTTAGAAGCCCGGATGGGTTTTCCGTAGTACCTCACGAGTTTTGTTCTTGTTTTCCCCGATGTTGATATCCTGCTCTTCTCAACATCCTTGTCGTCCGTTCAAATCTTGTTGTTGTTTTCCAATTCAATTCTTCTACCGGCGTCCAATCAAAACTAACTCGTAAACTCTTATCCAGTTAAAGTGTTATTTGATACCGGAGCATCACATTCCTTTGTGTCAACAATATTTTCCACAACATACAACCTAATTCTGGTTCCACTAAGCAATCAAAACTCTGTTCACTCCCCGGGATCTCAAATGTTGACTTCCAAGATAAGTAAGAACAATCCAATTCTAATGGGAGGCCACATATTCCTCGTTACTCTCATGATGATGATTCTGACATTGATGATTATTCCTGGTGTCGCATTGATGTCAATAACTCTGTTCCACCCTTATTACAGATAGTCTATTCTACAAATGAGTCAAATTCTATCCAACTATACACCCTCGATACAAAACCTCTCCCTTTATTTGAAAATGTTCCGGTGGTTTGTGAATTCCCTGACATCTTTCCAGCAGAGTTGCCAGAAATGTCTATCGTTTTTGAAATTCCAGAAAAACTATCCAAGGTGCACGATGTGTTCACGTGGCACAGCTCAAGAAGATCTTCCCAAGAAGTTTCCGGACCTTTTCTTTTCTCAGTAGGAATCTCGGGGCGCGATTCCTTCAAGGGGGGGCGTTTCGTAACATCCCAAGTCTGAAAAATAGCCTTTAGAATGTTTGCTCTCTGTTATTTTATGTTTTGCATCATGGCATCATGTTGATTGCAATTGTTTTGTTTGTTTTCCATTTGTTTTCCTTTGTTTTCTATTTGAATTTCAAACCAAAATTCAAACCTTTTGTTTCATCCTTGTGATGTTACAATTTCCAAAATGATATTTCAAATAAAACAACCAATTTGCTTTCATATCATCCCACATTGATCAACTAATAAAATGGTGCTTTTATTTCAATCAATTAATTCCCAATTGTTTCCAAATTCAAAGCAATCACAAAACAGCACCAAATGTGAAAGTTATAAAAGTAACAACCAAATTATAATCAGTTGTTCTATTTTAATCAATAGGGTTCACACTATTCAAAGGGGTCCTCTTAACAATTCGTTCAATAACAAATTCCATTCATTTTCAAACAAGTGGCAAATATCAAATGATTTCAAATCTTTTAGAAAAATAAAAGTTACACATGTTGTTGTTGCCCTAAATAACTCATCCACAATTTTTCTCCTAAATTTTCCTAACCCTAGACCCCTCCTTTTCTTCATTTGTCGATTCAGCCAAAAAAAAATAAATGGAATAAAAAGTTTAAAACCAAGGGGGAGAGAGAGCAGCAGGCCCAATTTTCTCTCCTAGCCCATCTATTTTTCCCTTTGGCCTTTTCCCCTCAGGCCCATACCCCCTTGTCGTCTTCCACCTCCTGTACGAACACCATCCATGGTGTACACGTGCATCAGAGGAGCAGGGAACGGCTGTGCCTCCTTCCCCCCTCCCACAGTAAACCAAAAACATTTTTTTTCCATTGTTTTGATACCTAAAACTTCCAGGAAATCACAACTAGGTCCCTTCTATTTCTTTCTAGCCCCTGTAATAATTTTTCCAAGTCCCTGTTTCACTAAAAATGGCAGATTTGCCCACAATTTTGTAAATTGCATAAGAAATTCATCCCAACTCCAATTTTGACAAACTAAATATGTTTTCTGTCCCAAATTAAATATTATATCCAAATATAAATTTTGTTTACTGTTTTGAATATTTTAAATTGGTGCAAAATTTGAAAACTTGTCAAATTCACTTAAACTTGCAAAATTCATAACTTGTTCATAAAAATTCCAAATTCAACAAACCAAATATGTTTTCCAATCAACTTTTCATGTACTTTCCAAATATAAATTTTGTTTGCTGTTCTGAATATTTTAAATTGCTGAAAACAACTGTTTCTTAATTATTGCATTTAAAATTGCCAAAATAATAACTTGCTCATTTTAAATCCAATTTCCACAAATGAAATATGTTTTCCATGCAAAATTAAACCCTCTTTCCAAATATAAACTTTGTTTTCTGTTTTGAATAAATAAAATTGGTTAAATAATTTAAACCTTGTTTATTTCATTTAAAATTGGTAATTTCCTAACTTGATCAAAACAAATTCTTTTGGAACATATAAAATATGTTTTCCAACCCTAAAAGTATAAACTTTTCAAATATGAAATTGGTTTAATGCTTTGAACAAATAAAAATTCAAATAAGTTCATGTTTGAGTTGATTTCATTTAATTCTTGCTTACACTTGTTTAATTCATAAATAAATTATTCCAAATCCTTTTTCAACAAGTGAAACATGTAATCCACCTAAAATTTGGTGTTCCTTTCAAATACGAACTTTGTTATCTATTTTGAACAATTTAAATTGGTGAAAACAACAAATGCTTGTGTGACACCTTTAAGTAACCAGAATTCTTAACTTAATAAACAAATTTTCAAACTTGTTAAACCTTATTTCTATTTGATTCTATTGTTGTTATTTTGTTGTTTTCTTCATCCATGCATCATGCTAATTCACCTACACAAGTTGATTAGTTGTAAAACAATTAATTCAACCATAATTCATGGGCTTTTCATATGCAATCCAATTGCATGTGGGTCCATTTAATAATGTTGTTATCTTGTCAAGTAGTTTATTTTGATGCATCTATTAACATGACATGCATCATCCCATGTTTGTGCACCTATGCCATGATATTGATTGTTTATCTTTCTGCATTGTTTGTTTGCTTCTTCTCGGATAAACGACGACGTTGAAACCGACGATACTTACGACACCCCTTCTAAGGAGTTAGCTCAGTACCAGGCTACTGGGTTTGGCAGGCAAGTTATCACTCACATGAACCACTGTGTTCCTTTCAACATTGGTTACCGATACTTTCCGTTGTTCTTTCCTGCTAGCCTTAGTAGTTGTTGTTTCTGTTACGAACCCATCACATGAATCCCTTAACCTTGATATTGCCTCACCTCCACTCCTATCTCCCCTTGGTTGAGCCAGTGTCTTACTAGCATGCTTAGGTTGCTTTGCTCGAGTCTGTTACCCGTTACTTTCTGTTACTAGTTCTATTATGTTCTGGGGGCTCGATGTTTAATCAATCAATCATGCTAATGTTATTGTTAAATAATAACTTTGATGATAAGGCACCGGCAGGAGGCCCAGGGTGGTTTTGAGGCCTGCTAGTGTCGACCCCCTAATTAGGAAAAGGGTCTTGTCTACCGATCCATGATGAGCGCACTACCCGCATGTGGGAAGCGAGTATGGGCGCCCCCCTCAACTTGACCCGATTCGCATCTCGTCCAAATCGTCGTACTAGTTCGGGCTTTCCATTTGCTGCATGCATGATCTTGCGAGCCCTTGGCGCCCGGGTGGAACTTTCGTAGTCGGCATTTAGGGCGGCGTGGTCTTCCAGTGCTATGAGGGTCCTCCTTTTCTTCGGGGGGCTCGATTAGCCGCGCACGCACAGCACGCGGTGCTTTGGGCTTGATGCGAAGAAGGGTTGGTTGTGTTGAGTACCTCGCTTGGTGGGGTGATTTCCCATCTGGCGGGTTATTCATGCGTGTACGGCTAAATTGGTGCAACCCTGCAGGGATAATCTTCTCGAGAAGCCGTGTTTTCCGCGGTTATGGATTACTTGGTGAAAGTACTGGCTAACAAGTACTCAGGACAACTTAAACATAATGATCAAACATGTTACACCCAATGATTAACAACTTGACTAGTAATAGGTTGATGACATAATAACTTGATTCACCTTTATTACAACTGTGTGAGTTATCCTCGGATTGCTTCTTTGGATAAGGGGCGAGATCCAGGATGGGTTTGTTTGAAGTTATCTTTCAGTTGGTTACAATCCTCGATCTTATCTCCTTTCTGTTAGCCGGAAGTGGTAGAATCTCTGTAGTTGGTTAGTGCAGCCAGTTGCAGCATCTTTTATATCCCCTCTCTTCCGTTGAACCCAAGGCATCTGTGCTTGGTGTTGACGGGTTACACTTTGGTGAACTGTGAGTCTTGCTTGCCAGTACGTTTATGTACTGACCCCTTTGGGGCTGTGGTTTCCGCAGACCTACGTTTCCGAGGATCTACATGGTGGCTACTACGTGGAGTATGACGAGACTGCTGACGAGTAGATAGCGGACCCGGGCAGGATCCGAGACTTCGTGGATGGGCTCCGTCTTTTCGTTTCCGGCCTCTTAGGCCTATTGGGTTCTTGTCTGTACTCAGACATGTTGAATGCTTCCGCTGTGATGTACTGATGTATTGTTGGGACATGTGTCCTCTGAATGATTGTATTTGCTATCTCTGCTCTAATGAGAGCCATTTGCAACTTATTTCAATCTTTTGTGTCGTAGAGATCTGTTGTGATATCAGTTGTTCAACGCCGTTGACGTACCATGTGTGTATGGTTTGAAG
Organism: Alopecurus myosuroides; assembly: GCA_028641055.1. Classification (NCBI taxonomy): domain Eukaryota; kingdom Viridiplantae; phylum Streptophyta; class Magnoliopsida; order Poales; family Poaceae; genus Alopecurus; species Alopecurus myosuroides. The sequence goes on along the minus strand of CM054063.1, from coordinate 310,178,257 downwards.
TACGTCAATGGAAGTGTCCTGATTTCTACGGGATAGTTTACATCGACGGTGAACAGTAGAGATTGGTTGTCACACATAAGTGTTGGCCTACTCGTAATAGGACGCGGGTGCCGATAAGCCCCGTAATCCAATCAGAATACTGTTCAGTTCGTACGGTGAGTATCCTCTAGAAGTCCGGGTGCGACAGTGAACCAGCACCACCACCACCAGCACCTGCACCATCGGAGGGGGGTGGACTTGTTAGCCTTGGCGTCTCGCCTGGAAACACTATGTACTTCTTTTTCCATAGAATGAACTAGCGCTTGACATCTCCAAGTCTTCTCTCCCCTTCGGGTGTAGCTATGTCAATCTCCAGGTCCTCAAACACTTGGACTATGTCTTCCACCGTGACACGAGCATAGCCATCTGGAATGGGGTTGTTGTGATGGAGTGCTCCAGGTGTATAGGGTAAAGCACTGCCTGTAGCTACCTTCATGGAAATGTTCCCCACGGGATAATGCAGATCACATTCTTTCAGCTCCTTTACATCATCCACGGGGTAGTGAGGCTCCGGTGCACGACTCTCGATCATCGGTGCATTAGCACCTGCAGGCGGGGCCTCCGTGGAAGCCACGCTGCTTCTCCGCTGATGCTGGCTTCCGAGATCCGCTGCATGTTATTCATGCGGCCCTGCAGCCGCCGCTGTTTCTTTCTCAAGTATTCCCGCCACGGTCTGCTTCAACTCGCTAACTTCCGTTGCAAGCTTCCACAGAAGATCTGCAGCCCGGTCCGTATTTCTCTTACGGCTTCTGTAACAGTACGGGTCACCCTCCTGGGAAAACCCTACTTTCCACGGCAATCTGCCTTTAACTCGTATATGTCCTCCATGTTCAGGATTCCCGAGGGCATGGGTCAGTTGGTCTCTCTCTCTGTTGAACGTGATCCAGCCCTGTTGAGCTTTGGTCATTGCGTCAACAAGGTTTTTTGTGGGAGCAAACGTTTTCTGCCGATGAACACACGCCCCTGTCTCCGGGTCTAGCGATCCCCCATGCCCGTACCACCACATTTTGGCTCTTTCGTCCCATCCCTCTGTACCTAGAGGGATTTCTCTTGCCCTCAGGCCGTCCTCCATCGCCTGCCACTTAGGCGCCGAAACGCGGTATCCTCCTGGCCCCATAACATGATGGTATTGTTTCTTATCCGCGTTAGCCTTATTTTTATTTGACATTTCCTTGAAATGCTCCGATTTCTTCTGCGTCACAAATTCTGGCCAATCATCTCTCATTTTCTCATGTTGTCCAGTGAAAATCGGAGTCTTGCCCTTGCTGACATATTCACGGAACAATTTTTTCTTGAAGTTCCGGAATGCTTCGGCCATCTTCTGAAAGGCGAACTCTTTGACTAGCCTCCTCCTCTGACGTCCACCCGGAACCTCTTCACCGAATTCATCTTTTTTGTTGTATTCCGGAGGTAGAATGAAATGTACCATAAGCTTTCTGAACATCTCCTTTTTCGTTCTCTTGTGGACATAACTGAAACCAAGACGTGCTTTCTTTGGCTCCTTCCATTCCTGGACGGTTTTCGGGACGGTGTCTCTAACAATGACTCCGCATTGGATGATAAACTTTGTGGTGTGCTGTATGTTCTTGCCGGTTTCACAGACTGATTCGATGGTATATGTTTCTCCATCTTTCATCGCCTTGGATTTGCCACGCGTTGTCGTACTCGATCCGGCCGAGGGCTAAAATAAGAAAGAGAGTCGCGCGCGTTAGTGCGTATGTATTCACATTTCAGTAAGTTTGTATCACGAGAGGCTCAATGTATATATATATATACCTCGCCGGAGGTGGTTGTTCTTTGCAATTGGAGATCGTCGTTTGTCGACGGTTGACCTCCGTCATCAATGTCCATTCCTTCACCTCCTTGATCATCCACAATGTCCGTTGCTTCACCTCCTTGATCATCGACAATGTCCGTCCGTTCACGTTCTTGATCATCAAGGTTCAGATAAGAAGAGATTACATCATGTTCTCCGGCTATGATATCTAATAGATAACCTTCAGCCTCCTGTTCCGTCAGGTCTCTATTGTCCGCCATATGTCACTCCTGCAGACATGCATGTAGTAAAAATTAATTAAGTATATAGGAGACTTAGCAAATATTGTCGTAGAAGGAGGGAAAACAGATTGCTAGGGTTTTGGGTGGAAGAACGATGCCCACCGGAGGGGGAAAACCATACTTTAGAGATGTGTCCAAGATTAGTTTCTCAAATGACTTGGAGAACCTCATAGCTAGGTTGGATTTGCTTTCCTGGTCATTTTGGTATATTACACTTAATATTCTGAATTTATTGAATTAAAAATTATTTTCATTATTTTTTTGACTTAGGAATATTTAGGGTTAGTAGACTTAGGGATTTTTTTTTAGCTTTTCTTTGACTTCGGAATATTTAGGGTTAGTAGAATTAGCAAATATTAGTACAAATATTTTTTTAGGGTTAGTAGAGTTAGGGTTAGTAGGAAATTTTTTGACTTAGGAATTTTTTTGACTTAGGATTTATTTTAACTTTGCAAAAAAAGAGTGCAGCCCAACTTTTTTTTTTGAGAATCCGAGTGCAGCCCAACTCTGCGTTTTTTCTCCCCCGCATGCCGTGACGTCAGCGTGACGTCAGCGTCTCTGTTTCGTCTTCCTCCGGCGACGGCCACGTCCACTCCCCTCTCTCCCCCGCGAGCACGGCCACGGCCACGGCCACGCACCACCGTGCACGCACGCACGGCCAAGCACGGCCACGCAACGGCCAAGCACGCACGCACGGGCACGGCCAAGCACGCACGCACGGCCACGGCCACGGCCACGGCACGGACACGGCCAAGCACGCACGCACGGGCACGGCCAAACACGCACGCACGGGCACGGCCAAACACGCATGCACGGCCACGGCACGGCCACGGCCAAGAACGCACGCACGGCCACGGACCCTAAACATATCCTCCGACGGGGGCCACGGCCGTGTCGTCGTCGTTTCCGATCGTCGTGCACGGTCCTCTAGAGATCCTCAAGCACGCACGGGCCACTGGTAGAAAATAGGTCTTCCATACGCCCCCATTAGTCCCCAAAAGTTTCGACCCGCGTCTATAGGGGTCTCTAGTCGCGGTTCGGGAGGACACCCGCGACCAACAGTCTGGGCCCAGCGCGCTCGGTCCACAGCTGGCGGACGGGAGGGGATTTAGTCCCGGTTGGCCAGGCCAACCGGGACTAATAGGTCCCCAAGGCCTTTAGTCGCGGTTGTCCAGGCCAACCGGGACTAAAGGCCCATCCCTATATATAGGGCTCAGGTGGCTGCACTTAGCCACATTTGGTGTCACTTCTACTCACAATATTCACAAGGGGTGGTGGGTTTGCTTTTTGTTCCTCCTATGCACACAAGGTGTTTGATGAAATGCCCGAGAGCATGAAACACACATGATATGAAGTGTCCGAGCCGCACTTGAGCGTTTTCATTTATTTTACCTCCGCGATCGCGGTTAGTAACTTGAACCTTTCATGATTTGTATTATTTCCAGCTAGTTAGTTTAACAAATGCATGATGGTTAATTAATTATATACTTTATATAATAATAATGCAGATGAATCTGCAATGGATGTACGGTAACCGATTCTCCGGTGAGTTCACTACGGGTTTGAAAGATTTCCTCGTAGTGGCAAATGCGAACAAGCAGCGAGGTTTTATTATCTGTCCATGTGCTGAATGTAATAATGAGAAGGGTCACTCCTCCTCAAAAGTCGTTCACGTGCACCTGCTTCGGCACGGTTTCATGCGAAGCTATAATTGTTGGACCAAGCATGGAGAAAAAGGGGTTAGAATGGAAGAAGATGAAGAAGAGGATGATATCGATTTCAACTATCATGACGCTTTCGGTGATACTTTCATGGAGGATGATGCTGAAGGTGGGGAAGGGTTTGGTGAAGGTGAAGAAGAGGCACATGATGAGCCCGCTGATGATCTTGGTCGGACCATTGCTGATGCACGGAAACGCTGCGAAACTGACAAGGAGAGGGAGAATTTGGATCTCATGTTAGAGGATCACACGAAGTCGCTGTACCCAGGATGCGACAATAGTGTGAAAAAGCTGGGCTGCACACTGGATTTGCTGAAATGGAAGGCACGGGAAGGTGTAGCTGACTCATCATTTGAAAATTTGCTGAAAATGTTGAAGAATATGTTTCCGAAGAATAACGAGTTGCCCGCCAGTACGTACGAAGCAAAGAAGGTTGTCTGCCCTCTAGGTTTAGAGGTTCTGAAGATACATGCATGCATTAGGCCTTGTTCGGTTGCTCAAGATTAGATCCCCTAGTGGATCTAACCCCTGCAGGGATTGGGTGAACCCCAGTCATCACCCCAATCCCCACTACCCCTCACCCCACGTTTCCTACTAATCCCTCTGCTACTAGTGCCATTCGGTTAATCCCTGCAGGGAGCGCAAATAGAGCAAACGCATGCAGCGTCTTTACAGGAAACAGACACATGCAGGATGCAGCAACCAGCAACGCATAGGTAGCACCACACATCAAAAAGAAAAGGTAGCAACTTTAAATCAACTTTCACAGTGTCAGTAAAAGTTAGATTAAATGAAAATAATCTCTCGAAAAAACTAGATTCAATGAAACATCAAGTGAAGCGTCATTTTATTACAGTGCCACATAGTAAAACAACAATTTGCTCAGTTTGAAGGATCCAGTTCCTTGATCCGTGAGGTCCTGCTTGAACTCTTCAAGATGGTATGGCTCCTGAGCTCCTTCTTATTCTTCTCCTTTTCGTAGTAATTAATTTTAACTTGCACAAGACAGATGAAATCGAGCAGTAAATTAGCATCATGGCATAATCTGATCTAAATCATTATGAAATCATCTGATATGAATCATTATGGCATAATATTTCAGAGACTTGTAAGTACAAAGAATAGAACAAATTTCTAGAATTCTTCCAAAACTGATTATGCTCCCACAGCTCATGAAACAAGTATGCATGTCTCATCTAATAGACAATTGGGCATTCGCCTTGTGTAGAATTATATCCACGTGATACATACACCACACAAAGTTAGACACAGTGAGGTGGATATTTCACTCAGGCCTTTCCATGGTAAGAGAACATGCACATAATCAACTCACAAGAGTAATCATGCTTAACCAACACAAGGAATTAATCCCTCCGATCCTAAAAATGTGTCGTGAATCGTTCTAGCTAGTTGTGCGTGGGCAGTTCATTTGCAGCGATACATATTCCAGATCGGAGGGAGTACTTAAAAATGGCAGATAAGATCACAAGGAAAATGCAGTACCAAATTGTGGCATTACTTTATAACTGGTATTGTAGTGTCCTAATGCTCTCATGACTCCAGCAAAATTTCTTGACATGCTCCCCCATCCAAGAGATCCCACTTGGGTCGCTAACTCTACTAGAAATTTAGGCGTTGCACTTTCAAATCAATTGACTATTTAAGTTGTTTCACTGAAGCAGCACCGTTTCAACTGTGGCAAATGCAGCAGAAAATTTAAGACTGGAGGTGCTCATTAGCACAGGAAACTCGCCGATCCTGATATTGGAAACATGAACCATAAAAATTACAAAAGAAATTAGTATACAACAACCAGACCAAGAACCCGAGACGACACTTTAACCAAGAATAGAACCATCCCTGGAAAAAAAATTAATCCAGAATGGAACCAAGTTGTCATCACAGATGCCTCCTTAAACTCAACCTCATCGAATTAATCATGGAATATTTTGTCAATGTAAGAAAATTCCGAAAGTATGGCAGGTATAGATGTCAATGAGTTTTTTTTTTGAGACATATAGATGTCAATGAGTTAATAAGTGAACTAGCTAACTAGGCGGAACAAAGAAGCATATATTCTTATCAAACCTTTAAGCCTACAATCATATGCACAAAATTACTTCACATGCTTAGCATCATCATAAGCCCGCCATGTAACAAAAAAAAACTAAAAGTTAGTGTAATACTAGTTCCTATTCAGTTTCTCGCAGAGTAATAACTAGTGGTTTGTGTCCTAGCAGATTCATCCAACAGCCAAGCAACAATCACATGCCCACAGCCTAACATTCAGGATCACTAGTCCCCAAAATCCATCACCCATTAAGAGTTTCTGATGTGTTAATAAATAAGGAATTTTAATCAAACTGAAGTAAAAAAGAGTAACAATCTTCACAATCAACTTATACACTAGCTCGAGTGCTGTTTGTCACCATGCAACAATTCACAAAATAAATTATAAAGGTAACATTTGTCTGTTCTTAAAACATCTCTTGCATACAAGGCTGAAAACTCTTGCACTAGTCGCCAAGAACCTGTCACGGTGGTGACAAAAAAATCCTAGAAAAAGAAGGAAGACAAGGGAAACTGATCTTACCAGCAAAAAATGATGGGGAGGGACACTGAAGCGGCTGCCGTCGTCGGTTAGCTCACGCAGGAGAAGTTCAGATCGTTGCACCGCCAACGTCGCGTCCGAATCTTTGCCGCATGGAGAGGGCAGTACGCCGCACGGCCGAGAGAAGTAGCCTTCACCTCTGGTTCGCGAGCGGGCACCGTCGCCTCCAGGTCCTCATGCCGCCATTATCCTCTGTTTTCTCAAGACAATGCTAACTGACTTCACATGTAGAAAGAAAGTAATGACGGAATAATTCTCAGATTACTTCTTTAATTAGAAAACTTGACAAATGGTTGCCTAAAACAAAGGATTCATCAAGAGCTAGTTAGATCTAAGAGCTCTAGCAGCAGGTGTTCAATACAAGGCCAATTTTCACTGCCAGACAAGAGTACAGGGTACACACATAAATTGTGACAAATTAAGAAATATATAAATATTATTCTGCGCCAGCATTAGTCTGTGGAACATGGTTAGCACACAAGAAACATCAGAAATCATCGCCATGAGTGTTCTTCATCCAACCGGCAACAAAAAAAGCTCACATCTAAGCAGTAAGAGCAATTTAATCACTAATCCTTGCCCCTCTCAATCTGTCAATATCCTGATGCATCTATCCCTCTCAATATCAAATCTCTCTCACCGCATCATGACAAATAAGGAATCCAAGAACAGAGAACCCTAGAATCTATCATACCGGACACAACAAATGTACAGAACCCTAGAAAGAGGAGGAGACGACAAGGAAGAGGAGGAGGGGGATATTACCAACTAAAATCGGGGAGAGGGGCACCAGAGAACGTGCTGTCGCCGGCGAGCTCGCGTCGGAGAAGGCCAGATCGTTGCGCCGCCGACATCGCCGCCGGGTCGCAGCTGCATGGAGAACTGAGTATGCCACGCGCTACAAAGGGAAATATCCGCGGACTCCGGGTATTCCCGTAGGTGCCTTCACCTAGGGGTCCTCGCGCCGGCATCGGAGCCGACGCCGACGCAATCACGAGAGGACTCGAGGGCGAGAGCGAGAAGTTTTATTTTTCTTTTGCAATGGAAAGATAACGGTTCGGGATAAATTCCACGGGTCGAGAGGAGATGATTTCTTCCCCGGTTGAATGGCGTGGATCGGGAGGGATTGGGCAGGGATTAGAGCCCCGCCGGGTGTAACCGAATGCACTATATGAAGCGGGCGAGGATATATTCCCGGCCAGGCTGATCCCGGTCAATCCACAGGGTTTGAGCTTGAATCCCGGCGGGGTCGGGATTAACCGAACAAGGCCTTAACGACTGCATCCTCTACCGCGGTGCATACGAGAATTTGGATGAATGCCCTGTATGCACTGCATTGCGTTATAAGATCAGAGGCGATGACCCTGGTGACGATGTTGAGGGCGAGAAACCCAGGAAGAGGGTTCCCGCCAAGGTGATGTGGTATGCTCCTATAATACCTCGGCTGAAACGCCTGTTCATGAACAAAGAGCATGCCAAGTTGTTGCGATGGCACAAAGAGGACCGTAAGTCCGACGGGGAGTTGAGACACCCCGCTGATGGAACGCAATGGAGAAAGATCGACAGAGAGTTCAAAGATTTTGTAACTGACGCAAGGAACATAAGATTTGGTCTAAGTACTGATGGCATGAATCCTTTTGGCGAGCAGAGCTCCAGCCATAGCACCTGGCCCGTGACTCTATGCATCTACAACCTTCCTCCTTGGTTGTGCATGAAGCAGAAGTTCATTATGATGCCAGTGCTCATCCAAGGTCCGAAGCAACCCGGCAACGACATCGATGTGTACCTAAGGCCATTAGTTGATGAACTTTTACAGTTGTGGGGCAGACCTGGTGTACCTGTGTGGGATGAGCTTAAAGAAGAGGAATTTAACCTACGAGCATTGCTTTTTGTAACCATCAACGATTGGCCTGCTCTCAGTAACCTTTCGGGACAGTCAAATAAGGGATACAAAGCATCCACGCACTGCTTACATGAGACTGAAAGTGTATTTTTGGATAATTGTAGGAAGAACGTGTACCTGGGTCATCGTCGATTTCTTCCCCGAAATCATAACGTAAGAAAGAAAGGCAAGCATTTCAACGGCAAGGCAGATCACCGGCCGAAGCCTGCGGAACGTACTGGAGCTGAGATATTTGATATGGTCAAGGATTTGAAAGTCATCTTTGGAAAGGGTCCTGGCGGGCAATCAGTTCCGCTGGGAGTTGACGGGCACGTACCAATGTGGAAAAAGAAATCGATATTTTGGGAGCTACAGTATTGGAAAGTCCTAGATGTCCGCTCTGCAATCGACGTGATGCATGTTACGAAGAATATTTGCGTGAACCTGCTAAGCTTCTTGGGCGTGTATGGGAAGACAAATGATACAAAGGAAGCACGGCAGGACCAGCAACTTTTGAAAGACCCAGATGACCGGCATCCGGAATGGTTTCAAGGTCGTGCCAGCTACGCTCTTACCAAAGAAGAGAAGGTCATTTCTTTTGAATGCCTGAGCAGTATGAAGGTCCCGTCTGGCTTCTCGTCGAATATAAAGGGAATAATAAACATGGCGGACAAAAAGTTCCAAAACCTGAAGTCTCACGACTGCCACGTGATTATGACGCAATTGCTTCCGATTGCTTTGAGGGGGCTCCTACCGGAAAATGTTCGAGTAGCCATTGTGAAGCTATGTGCATTCCTCAATGCAATCTCTCAGAAGGTAATCAGTCCAGAAGATCTACCACGGTTACAGAACGATGTGGTCCAATGTCTTGTCAGTTTCGAGTTGGTGTTTCCACCATCCTTCTTCAATATCATGACGCACCTCCTGGTCCACCTAGTCGAAGAGATTTCCATTCTCGGTCCTGTATTTCTACACAATATGTTCCCCTTCGAGAGGTTTATGGGAGTATTAAAGAAATATGTTCGTAACCGTGCTAGGCCAGAAGGAAGCATTGTAAAGGGCTATGGAAATGAGGAGGTAATTGAGTTCTGCATTGACTATGTTCCTGACCTTAAGCCGATTGGTATTCCTCAATCGCGGCACGATGGGAGACTAAGTGGAAAAGGCACGATCGGAAGGAAATCAACGATATGTATGGACGGTCATTCTATGACTGAAGCACACCACACAGTTCTGCAAAATTCGAGCTTGGTGGCTCCGTACTTCGAGCAACACAAGAATATTTTACGCTCGGACAACCCGGGGAAGCCTGAATCATGGATTAGAAAGGCCCACATGGCGACTTTCGGCAGTTGGTTGCAAAAACATTTAATGAATGACAATGATGTTGGAGATCAGCTGTACATGTTGGCCAAGACACCATCTTCGACTATAACGACTTACCAAGGGTACGAGATTAACGGGAATACATTTTACACGATCTCCCAAGATAAAAAGAGCACCAACCAAAACAGTGGTGTCCGCTTTGATGCAGCAACCGAGATTGGGCAAAAGGTCATATATTATGGTTACATAGAGGAGATATGGGAACTTGACTATGGACCCTCCTTTAAGGTCCCTTTGTTCCGGTGCAAATGGTTCAAGCTAACAGGAGGTGGGGTAAAGGTGGACGAGCAATACGGAATGACAATGGTGGATTTCGACAATCTTGGTTACCTTGACGAACCATTCGTCCTAGCCAAAGATGTCGCTCAGGTTTTCTATTTGAAGGACATGAGTAGCAAACCGAGGAAACGGAAAGATACGAAAACGATCAGTACATCATGCGATGATCCAAAGCGCCACATTGCTCTTTCAGGGAAAAGAAACATCGTGGGAGTGGAGGACAAGTCAGACATGTCAGAAGATTATAATATGTTTGGTGAAATTCCGCCCTTCAAAGTCAACACTGACCCAAGCATTAAGTTAAATGATGAGGATGCTCCATGGATACGGCCAAATCGTAAGAAAGAAGGGACACAATGGAAGAATTGATGTGTAATAATTTATTGTGTACCAAACTTTTTTGAATGGATCATGTGAATTATATTATCTCTGATGTGTTTAAGACTAACTCCTTTGCAAAATATTTGAGAAAACGAGTGGAAAGCATGGAAAACAGAAGGTTACTTAAATGTCTCAAAACCTTGTGAAATAAAATATCTGATTTCATAACTTTTATTAAAAACAGAAAACAGACGCGCTAGCGCGCCGCAGTGTCGCCGGAATACAAATTCTTTTATTAAAAAGAGAGAACATACGAACACTACTCCTCGTCGTCGTCGTCGGGGAACTCGTCGGTGACCTCCTCCGGGTCATCGTCGTCGGCGAACTCGTCGGTGACCTCCTCGTCGTCGTCGGAGGTGCATGATGGTATGTCCGAGATAGGCCCCCACCTCGGATCGTCGGAGGCCCAGACTTCGCCGGCGCGGTCGGCCCGACGAAGCTCTTGCAGCACCCTCGTCCTCGCCTCCCGAGCGGCATCTAACGCGAGGTGGCGTTCGAGGCGGATCTTCGCCCGCTCAGCCGCGCGGGTCTGCCAGAGCTCCTCGTCGGCGCTCTCCTCCCCCGGGTTGTTCCGGTAATACTCGCGGACGACGCGTTCTTCCCTGGCGTCGACTAGGCCCTGAAACGCGCGGTGACGGAGGTGGAGGTGGTCGGCGGCAGTGACGATCTGCGGCTTCGGCGCCCTGGCCTCCGCTTCCCAGACGGTGTGGCAGTCGTTGAAGTTCATCAGCGACCGCGGGCGGTTGAGGCGCCAGGCCGCCGCGTCCCAGGCGCGGGCGGCCTCCACCGCCGTCGCAAAGGAGCCGAGGGGGATGCGGTCGTCCCCCCAGCGGATATCTGCGCTGAACATTCCGTTCTGCCGTGCTCGGACGCCGCGGAAGCCGGTGGTGCTGTTCCTCCTCGGAGGCATGGTGGAAGCGCGACGGAGCGTGGAGAGGAGAAGACGTGCTCGAGGCGCGACAGTTTATACCGCGCCCTTCTAGCCACGCGTCACAACTCCCGCGCCACGCGTCGCAACTCCCGCGCCACGCGTCACAACTCCCGCGCCACGCGCCACCCTAACACAACCAAGCAAATAGTTGCACATTACTACCCGAGCTCAAAGTGAACACTGACCCAAGCATGGATGGATGTGTTAAAGGGGGGGTGTAGAACAAAACAATCGGTATCACCATCATACAGCCCTACCGTGGCTACTCGGTGCAATATGCATACCAAATGCACGGTAGGACGTATGATGGCGAATCCGGATGTTTTGTATTTGCTCGATAAACTGAATATATGATGTATCAAACCTTAAAGGGGGATGTAGAACAAAACAATCGGTATCGCCATCATACAGCCCCACCGTGGCTACTGGGTGCAATATGCATACCAAATGCACGGCAGGACGTATGATGGCGAATCCGGATGTTTCGTATTTGCTCGATGAACTGACCGGTGTATGAAGGTGGGCTATATATAGGTTCCTCTGGCTCACAACGTGTTGTGCTAGGGTTTTGATCCAACGGTTAAGAAACCACCTCATCCAACGGCTCACAACAGCTCGAAAGAAACACACCGTAGCCCTGATCGAACGGCTCACAACAGCTCGAAAGAAACACACCCCGGATCCAACGACTCACAAGCGCTTTAAAGAAACACACGATCCGTGTGATTCTATCTGATTGGTCCAAACGAAACTCTAACTCATTTAGTCCCGGTTGGTGTCCCCAACCGGGACTAAAGGAATGTTTTCTTCTCGCTATATATATGTATGCATTGCCACACCATTGGCATAAACACATACAAAATCACCACTATCTCATGGCTTCTACCGTACCCACTCTAACATTCATCCAGGAGGAGGCACTTTCCGCCTCGAACTACCCCTGCCCGTGCGGCTACAACGTTCCCGCCAGCTGGATGCTGAGCGCCGGAGGAGTGCCGGTCCCTCCTCTTCCTCAAGGTGTGGCGCGTCGGGCGGCCATCACGAACCACTACTATCACGAGCTCACGCCGGAGCAGCGGAGGAATCCCAGTTGGCATCCCGATAACCAGCATACTTGGGATGCCTTCTTCATCAATCGGCGTGAGAGGGCGCTCGCCAGGTATGAGGAGGACGGCCTGCCTCCTGGGAACTTTCACGAGGTCGGTCGTCGGCTATGGTGGTCCGGCCGGACTCTACAGAGCGTCATGGACTACATCAGGGCCGGCGATATCCCCCGCCTGCGCTACCCTCAGGCCCAGTCCTAGAGTCGTGATCCTCCAAGGGAGTGCAGAGCACCGTCAGACGATAGTGACGACGACGGCGGCGGCGACTACGACGACTACGAGTACATGTACTATAGGCCTAGGGAGGAGTATGACTAGCAGATATCAGATCATGCATCTATGCTCTCCGTTTAGGTTTAGATCCACTCTAGCCATTATGTACTGTCTTTTTTATCTATTATTTGTATTTTTAAGATTTTAAAAAGAAGTAGTTTTATTTTTCTGAATTTTCTGATATATTATTTGTATTTGTAAGATTTTAAAATGAATTAGTTTCATTTTTCTAAATTTTCTGATATATTGTTTGTATTTTTAAGATTTTAAAATGAAGTTGATTTATTTTTCTGAATTTTCTGATATATTATTTGTATTTTTAAGATTTTAAAATGAACTAGTTTTATTTTTCTGAATTTTCTGATATATTATTTGTACTTTAAGATTGGAAAAAGGAAAAGTATTTGAAAAACCAACTTTAGTCGCGGTTCCTGTCACGAACCGGGACTAAAGGCTCTTTCCGCGCGGGAACGGAAACGCCGTGAAAAAATACCCCTTTAGTCCCGGTTGGGGACACCAACCGGGACTAAAGGCTGCCCCTATATATTCTCTGCCCCCAAAAGTCCCAAACACATCACGTCTTCTCCGCGCCGCCCTCGCCGATTCCGTCTCCGGTTGCTGCCCGCCGCCCTCGCCGATTCCGTCTCCGGTTGCTGCCCGCCGCCCTCGCCGATTCTGTCTACGGTAGGTGCCCGCCCGTGCGTGCTTGAGGATATCTGGAGGACTGTGCACAACGACGACGGCCGTGGCCCCGCCAGAGGATATGTTTAGGGTTTGGTCGTCCCCGTGCGTGCGTGCTTGGCCGTGCCCGTGCCGTGGCCGTGGCCGTGGCCGTGGCCGTGCGTGCGTGCTTGGTCGTGTCCGTGCGTGCGTGCGTGCTTGGCCGTTGCGTGGCCTTGCTTGGCCGTGGCCGTGCCGTGGCCGTGGCCGTGCCCGTGCGTGCGTGCTTGGCCGTGCCCGTGCGTGCGTGCGTGCTTGGCCGTTGCGTGGCCGTGCTTGGCCGTGCGTGCGTCCACGGTGGTGCGTGGCCGTGGCCGTGGCCGTGCTCGCGGGGGAGAGAGGGGAGTGGCGTCGTGGCACTCGCCGGAGGAAGACGAAACAGATACGCTGACGTCATGCTGACGTCACGGCCTGCGGGGGAGGAAAAAAACGCTGAGTTGGGCTGCACTCGGATTCTCAAAAAAAAAAAAAGTTGGGCTGCACTCTTTTTTTGCAAAGTTAAAATAAATCCTAAGTAAAAAAATTACTAAGTCAAAAAATTTCCTACTAACCCTAAGTCTACTAACTCTAAAAATATATTTGTACTAATATTTGCTAATTCTACTAACCCTAAATATTCCTAAGTCAAAGAAAAGCTAAAAAAAATCCCTAAGTCTACTAACCCTAAATATTCCTAAGTCAAAAAAATAATGAAAATAAGTTTTAATTCAATAAATTCAGAATATTAAGTGTAATATACCAAAATGACCAGGAAAGCAAATGCAACCTAGCTATGGGGTTCTCCAAGTCATTTAAGAAACTAATCTTGGACACACCTCTAAAGTATGGTTTTCCCCCTCCGGTGGTTATCGTTCTTCCACCCAAAACCCTAGCAATATGTTTTCCCTCCTTCTACGACAATATTTGCTAAGTCTCCTATATACTTAATTAATTTTTACTACATGCATGTCTGCAGGAGTGACATATGGCGGACAATAGAGACCTGACGGCCGAATAGGAGGCTGAAGGTTATATATATGAAGTTATAGCCGGAGAACATGATGTAATCTCTTCTTATCTGAACCTTGAGGATCAAGAAGGTGAAGGAACGGACATTGTCGATGATTAAGGAGGTGAAGAAGGAACAGACATTGTGGATGATCAAGGAGGTGAAGGAATGGACATTGATGACGGAGGTCAACCGTCGACAAACGACGATCTCCAATTGCAAAGAACAACCACCTCCGGCGAGGTGTATATATATATACATTGAGCCTCTCGTGATACAAACTTACTGAAATGTGAATACATATGCACTAACGCACGCGACTCTCTTTCTTATTTTAGCCCTCGGCCGGATTGAGTACGACAACGCGTGGCAAATCCAAGGCGATTAAAGATTCCGAAACATATACCATCGAATCAGTCGGTGTAACCGGCAAGCCCCTACAGCACACCACAAAGTTTATCAACCAATGCGGAGTCATTGTTAGAGACACCGTCCCGATCACCGTCCAGGAATGGAAAGAGCCAAAGAAAGCACGTCTTGGTTTCAGTTATGTCCACAAGAGAACGAAAAAGGAGATGTTCAGAAAGCTTATGGTACATTTCATTCTACCTCCGGAATACCACAAAAAAGATGAATTCGGTGAGGAGGTTCCGGGAGGACGTCAGAGGAGGAGGCTAGTCAAAGAGTTCGCTCTTCAGAAGATGGCCGAAGCATTCCGGAACTTCAAGAAAAAATTGTTCCGTGAATATGTCAGCAAGGGCAAGACTCCGCTTTTCACTGGACAACATGAGAAACTGAGAGATGATTGGACAGAATTTGTGACGCAGAAGAAATCGGAGCATTTCAAGGAAATGTCGACAAAAAATAAGGCTAATGCGGATAAGAAATAGTACCATCATGTGGCAGGAGGATACCGCGTTCCGGTGCCTAAGTGGCAGGCGATGGAGGACGGCCTGAGGGCAAGAGGAATCCCTCTAGGAACAGAGGGATGGGACGAAAGAGCCAACATGTGGTGGTACGGGCATGGGGGATCGCTAGACCCGGAGACAGGGGCGTGTGTTCATCGGCAGAAAACGTTTGCTCCCACAAAAAACCTTGTTGACGCAATGACCAAAGCTCAACAGGGCTGGATCACGTTCAACAGAGAGAGAGACCAACTGACCCATGCCCTCGGGAATCCTGAACACGGAGGACATATACGAGGCAAAGGCAGATTGCCGTGGAAAGTAGGGTTTTCCCAGGAGGGTGACCCGTACTGTTACAGAAGCCGTAAGAGAAATATGGACCGGGCTGCTGTCGAAGCTGCGGATCTTCTGTCGAAGCTTGCAACGGAAGTTAGTGAGTTAAAGCAGACCGTGGCGGGAATAGTTGAGAAAGAAACAGCGGCGGCTGCAGGGCCGCATGAAGAACATGCAGCGGTGAAGCAGTGTGGCTTCCACGGAGGCCACGCCTGCAGGTGCTAATGCACCGATGACCGAGAGTCGTGCACCGGAGCCTCACTACCCCGTGGATGATGTAAAGGAGATGAAAGAATGTGATCTGCATTATCCCGTGGGGAACATTTCCATGAAGGTAGCTACAGGAAGTGCTTTACCCTATACACCTGGAGCACTCCATCACAACAACCCCATTCCATATGGCTATGCTCGTGTCACGGTGGAAGACATAGTCCAAGGGTTTGAGGACCTGGAGATTGACATAGCTACACCCCGAAGGGGAGAGAAGACTTGGAGATGTCAAGCGCCAGTTCATTCTATGGAAAAAAAAGTACATAGTGTTTCCAGGCGAGACGCCAAGGCTAACAAGTCCACCCCCCTCCGATGGTGCAGGTGCTGGTGGTGGTGGTGCTGGTGCTGGTTCACCTACGCCTCCTTCACGCCATTCGACGCCGTCCCCCGATCCACAATCTCCGGCGGGTAAGCAGCCGTCGCCCCCATTCCTCCTCCGGCGGTTAAGCAGCCGTCGCCCCCCATTCCTCTTCCGGAGGATAAGCAGTCGTCGCCCCCCATTCCTCCTCCGGAGGATAAGCAGACGTCGCCCCCCATTCCTCCTCCAGCGAAGAAACAGAAGCAGGCGGACAGCAAGGGAACCTGCTCTTGGACTATTAACCCGGAGCCTTATGTACCTAAGACCACACGGGTACCGGAGCCATCACTGAAGCCTATCCCCCCAAGGCCTTGGGAACTTAGTGATGCTGAAACCAAATTGGCCGTGAAGGCTGACGTTGAGAAATGGAAGGCCCGTCAGAAGGCGCTAAAGGAGCCTGAGCCCAAGGAAGTATTCCCTCCGATAGTAGACAAGTGGGCTACGGGTTTTTTATCGACACCGTCCCAAGCCGAGAAGAATTTGCCTAAAGACTATGATATTGAACTTCGTAAGCAAGCAAAAATATTGGAGGAGGAGAAAGCAAAAAGAAAAAAAAGCGGGAAACAAGTTGACCAGCTCGGGATGCAGAGTAAACAATCGATCCCCCCGCTCATAGTGAAAGCCGGTCCGGAACAGCACCCCGAGGTCAGAGAAACTGTGGCAGCAATGGGATTGACTGTAGCTACTGCCATGAAAAATGCGTCCGAGGCCAGTATGTCTCTTCGTGCCTTTTTAGGCCTGGACGATGCGCCAATGGATGAGGTAGCATTACAATATGAGAAGAAAGGGCCTCTCGTCGAGCCTACGAAGGAAAAGGATCTACCACCACTAATGCAAAGTCTGCTACGTTGGTACAAACAATTCATATCATGGACCGACAAAGAATTTGTGTATGTGGATGTTACAGAGGAGCATCACACCAAAAAGTACTCTGTACAAGTTGAGATGAGTGAATTGTTACAGCTGTTCAATCTGCGCGAGCTCGACAAATCTATCCTGAGTTGCTACGTTCTGTAAGTGATTTATTTCTACCTCATCTCGTTCTTCATTGCCTACACTATATATATATATATATATATATATTGTCCTAACTATATTGTTGCGTACGCTATTATGCAGATTGAAGATTTGGGTCTCTTTTGTTCATTTCCTAATATGCGGTAGCTAATAACTCCCTTGTTCATTTAATTTAATTTGCAATGTAGAGTTTGGAGACGGTTCTCACATGAACATGTCGGTGGATTCAAACATCAGCTAGAATTTAAAAATGTGGTCAAAGGTGTCGATAAGCAGCCACCGGGGACCGGTCTATGTGGATACTATGTCTGTGAGAACATACGGAAAGAAATCTCTGAGAGGAAGAAGGACGAGACCACGCGGAGGAGTCTCAATAACTTGCGGAGGGCGCTTACTCCAGAAGCTCGCTTCCGACCAATTCAAGAGGAAATAGCAGGATTTTTCCTTAGGCATGTCATCGATTCCAAAGGAGAACACCATACGTCCACCGACGATAACTATTATACGCATCTGCAGCCCCGAGTACTTTGAAACTTGTTCGAATTTGTGTATGGTCATCCATCTTAATTGTGTAACATGGAAACTTGTTCGAGGTTGTATATGGTCACTCGATATTGAATATATATTATATATTCCTATTGAATTCTCCTTGTTTGAAATTTCATATATATATATGCATGTATATAGTAGCGTAATATATATATATATATATATGTGTACTGAAACTTCATCAAAATTAAAATAAGACACAAAATAAAATATAAAAGAAATAAAACAAAACAAATTAAAAAGAAACCAGGTTTGGGGGGCCTAAAACCCTAAACCTGCGCAGGTTTTCAGTCCCGGTTAGCCACAAGAACCGGGACTAAAGGTCCTCCGCCGCGACGGACTCCTGGCGCACACGTGGACGGGCCTTTAGTCCCGGTCCGTAAGCGGCGGGACTATAGGGGGGGTCTTTAGTCGCGCATAGCTAGTCCCGGTTGCGCGGCCGGGACTACTGGCCCTGGCGAACCGGGACTATAGGCCTATTTTCTACTAGTGTGCGGGCACCTACCGGAGACAGAATCGGCAAGGGCGGCGGGCAGCAACCGGAGACGGAATCGGCGAGGGCGGCGCGGAGAAGACAAGATGTGTTTGGGACTTGGAAATTTTTGGGGGCAGAGAATATATAGGGGCAGCCTTTAGTCCCGGTTGGGGACACCAACCGCGACTAAAGGACGGTTGGGGTCCCCAACCGGGACTAAAGGGGTATTTTTTCGCGGCGTTTTTGTTCCCGCGCGGAAAGAGCCTTTAGTCCCGGTTCGTGACAGGAACCGCGACTAAAGGTGGTTTTTCAAATACTTTTCCTTTTTCCAATCTTAAAGTACAAATAATATATCAGAAAATTCACAAAAATAAAACTACTTCATTTTAAAATCTTAAAAATACAAATAATATATCAGAAAATTCAGAAAAATAAATCTACTTCATTTCAAAATCTTAAAAATACAAATAATATATCAGAAAATTTAGAAAAATGAAACTAATTCATTTTAAAATCTTACAAATACAAATAATATATCAGAAAATTCAGAAAAATAAAACTACTTCTTTTTTAAATCTTAAAAATACAAATAATAGATAAAAAAGGCAGTACATAATGGCTAGAGTGGATCTAAACCTAAACGGAGAGCATAGATGCATGATCTGATATCTGCTAGTCATACTCCTGCCTAGGCCTATAGTACATGTACTCGTAGTCGTCGTAGTCGCCGCCGCCGTCGTCGTCACTATCGTCTGACGGTGCTCTGCACTCCCTCGGAGAATCACGACTCCAGGACTGGGCCTGAGGGTAGCGCAGGCGGGGATATCGCCGGCCCTGATGTAGTCCATGACTCTCTGTAGAGTCCGGCCGGACCACCATAGCCGACGACCGGCCTCGTGAAAGTTCCCAGGAGGCAGGCCGTCCTCCTCATACCTGGCGAGCGCCCTCTCACGCCGATTGATGAAGAAGGCATCCCAAGTATGCTGGTTATCGGGATGCCAACTGGGATTCCTCCGCTGCTCCGGCGTGAGCTCGTGATAGTAGTGGTTCGTGATGGCCGCCCGACGCGCCACACCTTGAGGAAGAGGAGGGACCGCACTCCTCCGGCGCTCAGCATCCAACCGGCGGGAACGTTGTAGCCGCACGGGCAGGGGTAGTTCGAGGCGGAAAGTGCCTCCGCCTTGATGAATGTTAGAGTGGGTACGGTAGAAGCCATGAGAGAGTGGTGAGTTTATATGTGTTTATGCCAATGGTGTGGTAATGCATACATATATATAGCGAGAAGAAAACATCCCTTTAGTCCCGGTTGGGGACACCAACCGGGACTAAATGGGTTAGGGTTTCGTTTGGACCAATCAGATAGAATCACACGGATCGTGTGTTTCTTTAAAGCGCTTGTGAGTCGTTGGATCCGGGGTGTGTTTCTTTCGAGCTGTTGTGAGCCGTTCGATCAGGGCTACGGTGTGTTTCTTTCGAGCTGTTGTGAGCAGTTGGATGAGGTGGTTTCTTAACCGTTGGATCAAAACCCTAGCACAACACTTTGTGAGCCAGAGGACCCTATATATAGCCCACCTTCATACACCGGTCAGTTCATCGAGCAAATACAAAACATCCGAATTCGCCATCATACGTCCTGCCGTGCATTTGGTAAGCATATTGCACCCAGTAGCCACGGTGGGGCTGTATGATGGCGATACCGATTGTTTTGTTCTACATCCCCCTTTAAGGTTTGATACATCATATATTCAGTTTATTGAGCAAATACAAAACATCCGGATTCGCCATCATACGTCCTACAGTGCATTTGGTATGCATATTGCACCGAGTAGCCACGGTAGGACTGTATGATCGTGATACCGATTGTTTTGTTCTACACACCCCCCCCCCTTTAACACATCCATCCATGGTTGGGTCAGTGTTCACTTTGAGCTCGGGTAGTAATGTGCAACTATTTGCTTGGTTGTGTTAGGGTGGCGCGTGGCGCGGGAGTTGCGACGCGTGGCGCGGGAGTTGTGACGCGTGGCCAGGAGGGTGCGGTATAAACTGTCGCGCCTCGAGCGCGTCTTCTCCTCTCCACGCACCGTCGCGCTTCCACCATGCCTCTGAGGAGGAACAGCACCACCGGCTTCCGCGGCGTCCGAGCACGGCAGAACGGAATGTTCAGCGCAGATATCCGCTGGGGGGACGACCGCATCCCCCTCGGCTCCTTTGCGATGGCGGCGGAGGCCGCCCGCGCCTGGGACACGGCGGCCTGGCGCCTCAACCGCCCGCGGTCGCTGATGAACTTCAACGACTGCCACACCGTCTGGGAAGCGGAGGCCAGGGCGCCGAAGCCGCAGATCGTCACTGCCGCCGACCACCTCCACCTCCGTCACCGCGTGTTTCAGGGCCTAGTCGACGCCAGGGAAGAACGCGTCGTCCGCGAGTATTACCGGAACAACCCGGGGGAGGAGAGCGCCGACGAGGAGCTCTGGCAGACCCGCGCGGCTGAGCGGGCGGAGCGCCGCCTCGAACGCCACCTCGCGTTAGATGCCACTCGGGAGGCGAGGACGAGGGCGCTACAAGAGCTTCGTCGGGCCGACCGCGCCGGCGAAGTCTGGGCCTCCGACGATCCGAGGTGGGGGCCTATCTCGGACATACCATCATGCACCTCCGACGACGACGAGGAGGTCACCGACGAGTTCGCCGACGACGATGACCCGGAGGAGGTCACCGACGAGTTCCCCAACGACGACGACGAGGAGTAGTGTTCGTATGTTCTCTCTTTTTAATAAAAGAATTTGTATTCCGGCGACACTGCGGCGCGCTAGCGCGTCTGTTTTCTGTTTTTAATAAAAGTTATGAAATCAGATATTTTATCTCACAAGGTTTTGAGACATTTAAGTAACCTTCTGTTTTCCATGCTTCCCACTCGTTTTCTCAAATATTTTGCAAAGGAGTTAGTCTTAAACACATCAGAGATAATATAATTCACATGATCCATTCAAAAAGTTTGGTACACAATAAATTATTACACATCAATTCTTCCCTTGTGTCCCCGCTTTCTTACGATTTGGCCGTATCCATGGAGCATCCTCATCATTTAACTTAATGCTTGGGTCAGTGTTGACTTTGAAGGGCGGAATTTCACCAAACATATTATAATCTTCTGACATGTCTGTCTTGTCCTCCACTCCCACGATGTTTCTTTTCCCTGAAAGAACAATGTGGCGCTTTGGATCATCGCATGATGTACTGATCGTTTTCTTATCTTTCCGTTTCTCGGTTTGCTACTCATGTCCTTCAAATAGAAAACCTGAGCGACATCTTTGGCTAGAACGAATGGTTCGTCAAGGTAACCAAGATTGTCGAAATCCACCATTGTCATTCCGTATTGCTCGTCCACCTTTACCCCACCTCCTGTTAGCTTGAACCATTTGCACCGGAACAAAGGGACCTTAAAGGAGGGTCCATAGTCAAGTTCCCATATCTCCTCTATGTAACCATAATATGTGACCTTTTGCCCAATCTCGGTTGCTGCATCAAAGCGGACACCACTGTTTTGGTTGGTGCTCTTTTTATCTTGGGAGATCGTGTAAAATGTATTCCCATTAATCTCGTACCCTTGGTAAGTCGTTATAGTCAAAGATGGTGTCTTGGCCAACATGTACAGCTGATCTTCAACATCATTGTCATTCATTAAATGTTTTCACAACCAACTGCCGAAAGTCTCCATGTGGGCCTTTCTAATCCATGATTCAGGCTTCCCCGGGTTGTCCGAGCGTAAAATATTCTTGTGTTGCTCGAAGTACGGAGCCACCAAGCTCGAATTTTGCAGAACTGTGTGGTGTGCTTCAGTCATAGAATGACCGTCCATACATATCGTTGATTTCCTTCCGATCGTGCCTTTTCCACTTAGTCTCCCCTCGTGTCGCGATTGAGGAATACCAATCGGCTCAAGGTCAGGAACATAGTCAATGCAGAACTCAATTACCTCCTCATTTCCATAGCCCTTTATGATGCTTCCTTCTGGCCTAGCACGGTTACGAACATATTTCTTTAATACTCCCATAAACCTCTCGAAGGGGAACATATTGTGTAGAAATACAGGACCGAGAATGGAAATCTCTTCGACTAGGTGGACCAGGAGGTGCGTCATGATATTGAAGAAGGATGGTGGAAACACCAACTCGAAACTGACAAGACATTGGACCACATCGTTCTGTAACCGTGGTAGATCTTCTGGACTGATTACCTTCTGAGAGATTGCATTGAGGAATGCACATAGCTTCACAATGGCTACTCGAACATTTTCCGGTAGGAGCCCCCTCAAAGCAATCGGAAGCAATTGCGTCATAATCACATGGCAGTCGTGAGACTTCAGGTTTTGGAACTTTTTGTCCGCCATGTTTATTATTCCCTTTATATTCGACGAGAAGCCAGACGGGACCTTCATACTGCTCAGGCATTCAAAAAAAATGACCTTCTCTTCTTTGGTAAGAGCGTAGCTGGCACGACCTTGAAACCATTCCGGATGCCGGTCATCTGGGTCTTTCAAAAGTTGCTGGTCCTGCCGTGCTTCCTTTGTATCATTTGTCTTCCCATACACGCTCAAGAAGCTTAGCAGGTTCACGCAAATATTCTTCGTAGCATGCATCACGTCGATTGCAGAGCGAACATCTAGGACTTTCCAATACTGTAGCTCCCAAAATATCGATTTCTTTTTCCACATGGGTACGTGCCCGTCAACTCCCAGCGGAACTGATTGCCCGCCAGGACCCTTTCCAAAGATGACTTTCAAATCCTTGACCATATCAAATATCTCAGCTCCAGTACGTTCCGCAGGCTTCGGCCGGTGATCTGCCTTGCCGTTGAAATGCTTGCCTTTCTTTCTTACGTTATGATTTCGGGGAAGAAATCAACGATGACCCAGGTACACGTTCTTCCTACAATTATCCAAAAATACACTTTCAGTCTCATGTAAGTAGTGCGTGCATGCTTTGTATCCCTTATTTGACTGTCCCGAAAGGTTACTGAGAGCAGGCCAATCGTTGATGGTTACAAAAAGCAACGCTCGTAGGTTAAATTCCTCTTCTTTAAGCTCATCCCACCCCACAACTATAAAAGTTCATCAACTAATGGCCTTAGGTACACATCAATGTCGTTGCCGGGTTGCTTCGGACCTTGGATGAGCACTGGCATCATAATGAACTTCCGCTTCATGCACAACCAAGGAGGAAGGTTGTAGATGCATAGAGTCACGGGCCAGGTGCTATGGCTGGAGTTCTGCTCGCCAAAAGGATTCATGCCATCAGTACTTAGACCAAATCTTATGTTCCTTGCGTCAGCTGCAAAATCTTTGAACTCTCTGTCGATCTTTCTCCATTGCGTTCCATCAGCGGGGTGTCTCAACTCCCCGTCGGACTTACGGTCCTCTTTGTGCCATCGCAACAACTTGGCATGCTCTTTGTTCATGAACAGGCGTTTCAGCCGAGGTATTATAGGAGCATACCACATCACCTTGGCGGGAACCCTCTTCCTGGGTTTCTCGCCCTCAACATCGTCACCAGGGTCATCGCCTCTGATCTTATAACGCAATGCAGTGCATTCATCCAAATTCTCGTATGCACCGCGGTAGAGGATGCAGTCGTTAATGCATGCATGTATCTTCAGAACCTCTAAACCTAGAGGACAGACAACCTTCTTTGCTTCGTACGTACTGGCGGGCAACTCGTTATTCTTCGGAAACATATTCTTCAACATTTTCAGCAAATTTTCAAATGATGAGTCAGCTACACCTTCCCGTGCCTTCCATTTCAGCAAATCCAGTGTGCAGCCCAGCTTTTTCAGACTATTGTCGCATCCTGGGTACAGCAACTTCGTGTGATCCTCTAACATGCGATCCAAATTCTCCCTCTCCTTGTCAGTTTCGCAGCGTCTCCGTGCATCAGCAATGGTCCGACCAAGATCATCAGCGGGCTCATCATGTGCCTCTTCTTCACCTTCACCAAACCCTTCCCCACCTTCAGCATCATCCTCCATGAAAGTATCACCGAAAGCGTCATGATAGTTGAAATCGATATCATCCTCTTCTTCATCTTCTTCCATTCTAACCCCTTTTTCTCCATGCTTGGTCCAACAATTATAGCTTCGCATGAAACCGTGCCGAAGCAGGTGCATGTGAACGACTTTTGAGGAGGAGTGACCCTTCTCATTCTTACATTCAGCACATGGACAGATAATAAAACCTCGCTGCTTGTTCGCATTTGCCACTACGAGGAAATCTTTCAAACCCGTAGTGAACTCGCCGGAGAGTCGGTTACCGTACATCCATTGCCGATTCATCTGCATTATTATTATATAAAGTATATAATTAATTAACCATCATGCATTTGTTAAACTAACTAGCTGGAAATAATACAAATCATGAAAGATTCAAGTTGCTAACCGCGATCGCGGAGGTAAAATAAATGAAAACCCACCATATCATGTGTGTTTCATGCTCTCGGGAATTTCATCAAACACCTTGTGTGCATAGGAGGAACAAAAAGCAAACCCACCACCCCTTGTGAATATTGTGAGTAGAAGTGACACCAAATATGGCTAAGTGCAGCCACCTGAGCCCTATATATAGGGATGGGCCTTTAGTCCCGGTTCACCTGGACAGCCGCGACTAAAGGCCTTGGGGACCTATTAGTCCCGGTTGGCATGGCCAACCGGGACTAAAGCCGCTCCCGTCCGCCAGCTGTGGACCGAGCGCGCTGGGCCCAGACTGTTGGTCGCGGGTCTGCTCCCGAACCGCGACTAGAGACCCCTATAGTCGCGGGTCAATACTTTTGGGGACTAATGGGGGCGTATGGAAGGTCTGTTTTCTACCCGTGTGATTTCAATCGTCTTTATAGGTCAATCGTCTTTATAAGGGCCATATCAACATTGCTGGCCCTGGTAACTGGGATCGGTGCATTACCGTGACTTACTCACTCACCATAAATATACACTTTTATTTTTATTTTGTAGAATCCCAAATGGATCCACAAATAAATAATATTAGGTCTCCCTGACATAACTTGGGAAAACCATTCTTCACACAAAATGTAGACTTTTGTGTTTGAGAGAAAGAGAGGGGAGAGAGAGAGTGAGAGCGAGAGGGAGGGAGAGAGAAGGAGAGAGAGACATACAGAGAGCTAACCGGAGCCTCCATAAATATGTATGATGGGATTGTGAAGCATTGGGAAAGGAATCACAACATCGTTTATCTTTCTGCCTTGATATGATCCAAAGTCAAATGCATCGTAGTCCCTCAATCGAAACTGCAAGCGCCTCACATGCGACAAATGAACCTTAACCACGACGGATTGTCCGGCCTAGACGCTGATAATGCGAAGACAGTGTGGCGTGATGTGCCATGGCGTGTCAATGGCGCCCTCCCGCCACCGAGAAGAAACAAAAGATAGTGTGGCGTGATGTGCCATGGTGTGTAGAAAACACACACTATAGGATACACGTGCGTCGTCTTCGTCGAAGTACATCAGGACAGCGCCTTCGCCGGGAGTACACCAGAAAAGACAAGGGTATAGTTAAACCAAAATGGCGGAGACAGATACCAAAACAAATATGGTTAGCTGCTGCATCACCCGCGGCGACTCTTCTTATCACCCCGAACAGCAAAACCGCTCGACTCAGTGATGAGCTAGCGAGCGGACCAACCCACCTCCATCACGACCAATGGCGAAATCAGAAACTAATTTAGGAATGGGCGAGGGGTGTGTCAGGGAGACCCCCTTTCTCATATCCTTTTTTTACTACACCGTTGATGCCCTCGTAGCGATGCATGTCTCAGCTAGTGGTGCTCGGCACATCATGGGGTAATGCCACACCTTATTGAAGGTGGGGTTATCCACCTTCAGTATGTCGATGAAACGATCATCGTGATTCAACCGGGCGATTTGGGGACTGCCAACCTGAAATTTCTATTGATGTGATTTGCGGAGATCTCCGGTCTGCGAATCAATTTCCACAAGAGTGAATTCCTTGTTCTGGGGTGCTCACGCGCTAAAAATAGTAGTCGCAAACATGCTTAACTTCAAATAGGGATCCTTTCTATTTCTTCTTTGGGGCTACACACCAGTGACCGGGCTTTGACACCTACGGATTGGGATCCGATGACTCGGAAGGTGGCCAAGAGGGCTGCCCCATGGATGGCTAAATTCATGTCCTCTACGGCCAGGTTCACCCTCAACAACGCGTACCTCTCCAATATGCATGTTCATATTTGTTTTGGTATCTGTCGTGGGTCTGTATGTCTGTATGTTGGGTAATGGGTCCACAAGAAGCTAGACGAATTCCATTCCATATTCTACAGGGAGAGCAATGGCCCAAAGCGTAATTACCATTAGGTTCTTTGGGACACATTGTGCAAACCTAAAGCCGGGGGGTTGTGGATTGTAGACACCAAATTCATGAACATCTACCTCATCCCAAACTGGATTTGGAGACTCTAATTCGGTGAGTAGGGCTTGTCGGATGACATTCTTTCAGAGCAAGTACCTCAATAACCGTGACATTCTAATAGACCCCCACCATACGTGATCGAAATTCTGGGACTCCATCCAGAAGATCAAGTATGTTTTTTGCTTGGGGGCAAAACGCCAGATCCGCGATGGCTCCTCCAGCAGTCTTCGGAGCGCCTCGTGATAGATTAGTTACAAAAATGAAATCATAGGATGATATTTCAAACCGTTAATTCGGTTTGTTGGTTACATTTAGATTTCAAACCAAATTAATGGTTTGAAATCTCACCCTATGAGTTCATTTTTTATAACATCACGTTGTTTACATCTTGAACATATGAAGTATCGATGAGACATGTATTAAGTTTTTATTTTCCTCATTTGGAAACCAAGATATTTCGTAGATATTTCGCATGTATCAAAATTAAAATCATGGTGAACGTAGTCACTCTCTTACAATCTATCACCCACCTATCAAGAGGCTTTGGTACAAGTGTTAAGCAAAGAGGCTTTAGTAAAATGTTCCTTAGCAACAGAACCCCTGATTTTATACAAAATACTTTGTTTCCCATGATGCTACATGTTTACCATGATATCATCATCTATTGATGTCATGGAAACACCTTTCCTGCTGAAGAAAGAAAAAATAACTTTAAAACAAAGAGTACACACACAAAAAATGTTAGCTACACTAATTTAAATTGTGTTTTGGATGGTACACATGTAACTGCTGCATAGTGGAGTTGCACACTTTTTGGTTGGTTGCTGGTTTTGATGGCCAGGCAGTTATTTTAGACTTTGAGGGTTGCAATAAAAACATTTAATAAGTTTGTTTTATGCATCGAACCACAAAGATCGGTGTAATTAAAGCTTTTTCATTTTAAAAAAAATCTTAACTAGTTGAGGTCACTCGTCTTTATAGGTTGAACGGCTACTACTGGCATATATATAATGGAAAACATGCACATGCATGCTTGGGCCGACCTGACCGATAGAATTCATATCAACATTGCTGGCCCTAGTGTAGTGGGATCAGTGCATTACCGTGACTTACTCACCATCACCATACACTTTACTTTAACTTCTAGAAGCCCAAATGGATCCATAAATAATGTTAGGTCCAATTAACATAACTTGGGAAAACCTTGGCACAAAAGGCAGCTTTTTGTGTTAGAGAGAGAGAGTGAGTGAGAGAGAGAGAGAGTTGATCAGAACCTCCATAAATATGTATCATGGGATTGTGAAGCAGCAGGAAAGGAATCACAACATCATTTGTCTTTCTGCCTTGATTTGATCCAATTTACCAGCGTACATTGAAGATGCATTGCAAAGATCAAAAAAATCAGAGGAAAGGCAGAACCAACATCTACACAAAACAGTATTCTGCCACTCGTGGTTTGAAATAGTTTTGGTGATGTCCACTTAAGATCTCGTACACGAGCTTCTACCACCCAGTGCGTACGCCATGGACGGGGTTGAAGATTGAAGATCATGCATTAATGGCGAGTGTGTGTCATATCATCTAGCGATATGGGCATTGCAACACCGATTTCTTCCACACTTGTGGGGATGATATCACATCACGGTCTTTGATTTCATGGTGCTCTTTGAGTATTCGATCACGATCGAGTTCCAAAGTTAAAATATAGGTCAAAACAAAATCATTTGTTGCACATGTCAATGATGGTTCCTCCGTTGAAGTTATCGCCCAGAGATTCTTGGATTTTGCCTCGCGCGAAGAAAAAAAAATCTAATTGTTCAGCCGCGATGGTTGGATCAGGCAACGACTATGTACGATGGCATCGATGTTAGAGAACTTTTCTCGCGTTTTGGGTGCTTCCTTTGGCGGTGTTGATGTTTACCTTTTGGCCTATTTTTTCATAGTGATTTTGTTGTACGCATATTTTGATGTCTCTCTATTGGTATCCGGGTTGTTGTTGAAACCGGATGTAGCCGGTATAAAACTGATATTAAAATCTTTAATCTAAACACATTGAGAGTTAAATCATGGTAAGTGAAGGTCATGGCAATAAAAGTTGATGCCCCATCAAGAGCTCTTTAGGCAATACCACCAACAACAACAAAAAACATCGATATGTTACAATGTTTCCTTATATTATACTCTCTCCGTTCCAAAATAAATGACTTCTACTTGTCCAAAAATAAATGTACGTATATATGTTTTAGTGTACACATGTATTCATATTTGGACGAATAGAAGTAAAGTATTTTAGAACAAAGAGAGTAGAAAAGATAGTGCGAACCAACCAACTCAGTCTCTCGGAGGTGATCATAGGGGAAAATGTGTGTGTGTGCGCGTTCATAGGGATGAGTGTATACAGTATATGTGATCGATTGTGTTTGTACTATGTTTAAAAAAAAGTGTGGAGTGATGTGGCATGGTGTGTAGAAAACACACACCGTAGGCTACACCGCGCGTCGTCTTCGTGGATGTACATCAGGACAGCGTCGTTGCCGGGAGTACACGAGAAAAGAAAAGACAAGGGTACAGTTAAACCAAAACGGCGGCGGCAGATATTGAAAGAAATGTGGTTATTAGCTGCTGCCTGCATCACCCGCCGCTACTCTTCTTATCGCCCCAAACAGCAAAACCGCTCGACTCGGTGATGAGCTAGCGAGCCGACCAACCCACCGCCGCCACTTCGCCAGATCGGGGTTTATGACGCCGCAACGGAACGGAACGGAGCAAGTTGGTCGCCCAGAAACGGGGATCCGTCCAAAACCCGCTGCTTTTCGGCCGCGGTGTCGCCCCCATCCATCCATCCATCCATCTCCTCAGCACGAGCTGGGTTGGTTGCTCCGACGCCCGAAAAAAAAAATACTATACCTATATAACTCCACTAGATGAGGTGGCCTTACCTAACAAGCCCCGTATAATAATGGTTTCCGCTGCCCCTTTGTCACCTTCCTGTCTTCATCCCTTCCCTCCATGGTTAGCTACTTGCCCACTATCAGCAGTAACAAACTCTCTGTAACACCCAATTTGAGGAATTCAGATATGCATCTCTTTATCCACGCTTATCTTTATTTATAAAGGATGTTGTTTCAGATATGGATCATCAGGCTACACGATTTTGCTTTCCAGGTCGTCGTCACCTGTTTCACCAACGGGGAGAAGAGAAGATAAAAGTCCACTGTTCCTCATGAATCCCAGTACAGAGGGATGCAAACCCATGTTGCTTCAGTAGTCATTACAGGCTTGCTTACTGACTGAGCACACGAGGTAGGTACCGAGAAGAAGGCGTCGAAAACAGAGGAGCTGCACGCTGATGTTACCTAGTGCAGCCACACGGTATCCAGCCCCAAAAAGCGGGTCACAGCACAAAGCGTGGTCTAATCTGACTCACGAGGCGAGGCCGCTTTGCCGAAACTGCAGGATTAGGCCATGGTCACATGCGGCCACGCGGCCAAGTCGCCTCCCTCGAAAACACCGGGTTCAGTGGCCCGGTCTCGAGATCAGCGCCCACCCGGCCACGCGGGCACACACACTGAATCTAGTCTAGTCGACACCTCCTGCCACAAGAATTGGTTGAATTTAGTTAACAGTGATCGCCAGCTTTATTAGCCGCGCGGACCAATTCTCTGTTCGCTCGCGTCGCTTCCAGGGGGCGGCACGGGCGAAACCCTAGCCGCCGCCGCCCCCACACCCCCTCCTCCCCATCCACCCGCCGCCGCCGGAGGAAGCCACCGGGGGCACAACCCTCTGCGTGGTGGACGGCGGCCGGCGGGTCCTCGCCTCCTCAGCACAAACGCGGCGGGAGGCCTCCGGCCAGATGCGTTGGTCGGCCCTGGACGGCTTGCGCGGACGGCGGAGCACGGACGCCGGGGCGGCGGCCCTGGTTCTTCTGGCGGCGGCTAGCGGCTGGGTCTGCGTGGGCAGCCGGCGCTGGCCGGGTGGTGGCGCCGCCGATGGGATCTGGGGTGGCTCGGCCATGGTGCGGCGGCCGCGTGCAGCGGCGCCGCCATCGGCTTGGCTCCCGGGCGGCGGCCTCCTCTGTCTTTGGCGGCGGGAGGCGGTGGTGCTAGGGACCATCGGCGGCAGGGCTCCCGGTGGCGGCAGATGCGGAACTCCCGCAAATTCCCTGCTGGGAGTCGTTTCGCGGCGTCGGGGCTGCGAGACATCAGAATAAAGGAGGTGGTCCTTGGGTTTCCCATCGCGCGAAGATGAAGATGCTGATGTCGATTCTCTTTGATCAAGCCGGGGTGTCGACCCGAAAGGCTCCGCCGGCAACTCCCATGGGCGACGCCTGGAGATTGCTGGATCGGTGGAATTCGGTCACAATGCTCAGTCATCGAAGGAGGACTATCAACGGTATTCGAAGTCTTTGCATTGATGGGGAACTGGCTTCGAGTTACAAGATCCGTGGCAGCCGTATGTAAGAGGGGGCGACAACATGCGTGAAGTCCAAAGTCCTACCTTTCAGGGTGAAAGCCCAAGGTCTGGCCTTAATTGGTTGTGCCTGGCACTGGTCTTCTTGGAGCCATTGTTTTGAAAGCGAGGATTATCTTCAGGGTGAAAACCCAAGGTCTGGCCTTAATTGGTTGTGCCTGGCACCGTTCTTCTTGGAGACGTTGTTTTCGAAGAGATGGACATCAGCTGTTGTTTAGGTGGTGGTTGTGCGGATACCGCGAGGACTGTAACTCTGTAGCGGGACTTTTCTTTTTATTTCTTCTTTTTATTGTCTTTCGGCTGTGTGCATCCATTGCGTTGTTGCAGAGGCCGGGTGTAATTTGTATCTCCACGATATTAATATACTTCCCTTTATCAAAAAAAAAAAAAAAAGCTTTATTAGCCGCGCGCGCACGATCGTCTCACTATTTGTCTCAACTCTCAACAGTAATTAATCGTTAATCAACGTAGTACTCAGGTGGTATGGCTCGTGATTAGTGAACAGTAATTACACGGAGACAAACAGGAGAGAGCAGGGGATCGGGCGGTAAGATCTCGGCCAAACAGGGCACCAGATCCTCCTCTCGCCGTTTCTTCTCCTTGTGTCTCACTCACTCAACTATTTTCACCTACAGGCTAAACCAAATATCCAAGTTTTCACAGGAACAGAGGAGAGCTATGGAGAGGAGGAGGAGGAGGAAGAAAGCAAGGGGTGGTTGTATGCTACAGTATCTCATTTCATCTCGATGCTTCTGAAGTCGAGCATGGCGGTGCGGAGGCCGAGGAAGCCGAGCCCGGCCTCCCGCTTCACCACCACGGGCTTCTTCTCCTCGGCGAAGGGCGGGCTGATGCAGAGGTCCAGGTTGAGGTCAGGGCACTTGAGCGGCTTCCCCTGGCCCCACTCCATCTGGTGGGGGTCACGGTGATGGTGGTGCTGATCAAGGGTGATCGCAGACACAGCCACCTTGGTCGTCGTGGGCTCGTCTCGCCGGAACACGGCGGGCTTGTCCTCCCTGGCGGCCTCGAAGGATATGGTTATGTTGGACCCGTGCTGCTGCTCGTTGATCCCGCGGTGGGTCACCGGGTCGATCCCCCGGCTCATCAGCTTCCGCCGGATGTGCGTGTTCCAGTAGTTCTTGATCTCGTTGTCCGTCCTCCCCGGCAGCCTCCCGCGATCAGCGACCATCTGCGGCAAACAACACGAGTTTTATATCAGCACCACAGCAATAATATGTTTTCTCTTCATTCAGTCAGTCACCAGCTATATAGGCATGCATGTAGTAGTACGGAGTAGTAAACAGAGCATGATCGATCATGGGACGTACTTGTTGCCGAGGAGGCTGTGCAGCTTGATGATGAGCTCGTCCTCCTCGTCGCTGAAGTTGCCGCGCTTCAGGTCGGGCCGCAGGTAGTTGATCCACCGCAGCCGGCAGCTCTTGCCGCACCGCAGCAGGCCCGCCGCCTTGGGGAGCGAGCGCCAGCACCCCTCGCCGTGCGCCTTGATGTAGGCCGTGAGCCGGTCGTCCTCCTCCTTGGTCCACGCGCCCTTGTTCGTGTGCGCCTTCTCGCAGCACGGCGACCTCCCCATGCCTGACTCTTACACTTCGCTTTTCCCTTTGTGCTCCTCCTCTTCTGCTGGGTGGTGGGTTAAGTAAGTTTGCAGCGGTGGAGGTTGTTGTTGTTGTTGGGGGCTATGGCTGCATAGGAGAGGTGGGTGAAGGAGGGAGCTGGATTTTATAGGCCTCATGGGGAAGCCGGTCTTCTAGAGGCTGAGTTGGTGAGGAAAAGGTTAGGCTGTGGTAGGGGCCTCCCCCTCCCCTCACCTCACCCCCAGGTCATGACCTCACTCACCGGTCTGTTTGTTTACCAGCTTATACCAGTACAAAGGAGCCGCAGTGATAGCCATGTGTGCTGTGTGCTGTGTGCCTGCCTACCTGATTCACCCAGAGCCCACAGCTAGGTAGGTGTAAAGCGTGAGGTAAGCTTCAGCTTTGGCCTGCCTTCCTGATGCCTACCTCTTTGGCGCGTTCGGTTTTAACAGCTAACTAACCGCATCATCCACCACCACCGCCACCGCACCAGGCCGTGTGATGCCTCCATCTTCCTAATTTCTCTTCATGCCTCAAGCTCCTCCTCCTCCTGCACCCTCGTGAAACACAAACTCATCAGGGGACCCTCCCTCTCTAATGACGCATTCTATCCAGAATTAAACACGCCACATCAACGAGCAAGCGAGATTTAGTTAATACAATCAATCATACAGCCCCTTGGATTTATTTTCTCCCTCCTCTTCCAAATTCCTTGACCTCGTGCGCGCGTATGATGCAGCAACCTCCAATAATGCGTTTTCTATTACTATATCGTAACGTTTGGTGAGAAGATACCTTATTCGTAAGGAGTATGCATTGTAAGAATGTAGTACAATACAACATTCAGATACTCCAAACGAAAATGGCCGATTGACGTGAAACAAGATTCAGATACGGTTTACATTTTTACCTTTCAGGACCTCTTGTGAGTTGTGAATTTGTGGCCCAGGTGCAGGTGTAGTGCAAATTTGTATACGATCAGGTATTCAGGTGGTAGGGATGGAGTGTAGGGGGGTTGTTTCTATTCTCCGACCCAATTATGTCAGCATGAAAATGATCCGAGGCGTATACTACGACAGAGAAGTAGTTGTGCACGGGTCATTCACACATTATTATTACAAAAAAAAATACGCCCTGATCTCACCAGCCCCAATCATCTTACCCAATGTTTTGGTGCACCTATACATAAAAGCCAATGTGTGCATATTGAAAAACAGGAGGGAGGTGCTAAACAATGGGAAGCCCCCTCATCATAGACTTCTTGTTTCCTTGTTTATTCTTGAATAAAATAGGATTAGGGGGAACAGGTATCTGGGGTACTGCCTAAAATGAATTTTGTTTTGCCACCCACCGTACTTTCTTTCTTTCTTTGTTTTCCCTAGTAGTATAATATGTCTGCGGAATCATAGGTACAGCCAATTTTGCCATAGTCTGATGAAACTACTTTCGTGTGGAACGTCTCTGCTTTATTATACTCTATAAACTGGTTAGCTCAACTGTTTGGTCAACCCTATATAGAAAATTCACCAAACTCAATCAGTCATGCAACTGCTACATATTTCTTTCCGTAGCAAGGCAGATCTTCGGGATATCATAGTTATATAGGCTAATCCACATGGCAATACATTATAGGCTAATCAATGAGGCAATAGATAACATTATCAGTGATGGATCCCTAATAAGGACATCATTACAATTACAGTTACGACTTATTCCAGTTCTGCAAAATGTGCACATAGATGAGTATGGATACTGAATTTTAGTTTACTGAACTTTCCACAAATTAGGATTTACTCTGCGGTAATAAAGGCTGTGGGCATCACATTCTGAATCTGAGGAAGCAGCTGAAATTATGAGTTGCTGAGGTGGACCATTAATTGAATAATTGTTACTTGTTAGGAGGAACTTACATGTCCATTACGAAATCCAGATGGGCTTACATAATATTTGCCTACCTAATATATTCTTTGGGGATGGTTACCAAACTATGGACCATAGTTGGTTGGGTGTAAGGAGAGGAAATATCCAAACCATTTCCTATAGTTGGGGCCAGAATGATTGGGACTTCACACTCCACAATGGTCCTCTGCGTGAAAATGTCCCAGCTTCATATTTCATCACGCCCCCTTCATTTCGTTGTTGCAGGATCGGGTGATTACAACTCCAGATCTAACTCCATATTCCCTTATTGTTAAAGTATGCAACAGATCAACTTGGTTTCTACCTGAGATTTCTTTTTTGCGTTAATTGAAGATAATATGTGTTCACTTAGTCAAAACAAATGGACATTTCAGAACATGTGTTCACTTAGTCAAAGCTAAACCCATACCAAGAGCACCATTCTGAAAACACCTGCATCTCAACAGAATGCAGTAAGGGTGCATGTACCAATTTAATTTGCCTACCATGCCAACCAGAAAGCAAGTCACAGTATTAGACACCAAACTGCTTTACTGCATAGCCATCAATAACTAGTCCCTATTATGGGCTCTAACTAGCAATAGGCTAGTTGGCCATAAATCAAGTTTGGGGCCTGTCATTTTGGTATCCGCTGATTTAATACGCGCTGAAATGGCTATTCGTCCGGTCCATCAAACTGTTCGAGTAAACCATTTCGGTTGTACCCTAATCAACCCACCCCACCACCAAAAAGGAGTGCAGTCCCTCAGCAAAACCCATCAGCCTGAGCCCTTTAGTTGTTAAATTGTAGGCACTAGTTCCAGAAAGCATGGAGTCTGGCAAGAGGAAGGTAGGGAAATGGTTTGTGGTTGTCTAGTTGAGGAGTGGTGCCTGCTAGCTTATGTGCAGCAGTTCTACCTTCCACTTCCTAGCCACGCGCTTGTGGTGGAAGCCTCCTCTGTGCAAGGTGGGCTGTTTTGGGTTAGGGGGAAGGGAAAGAAGGTAGGGGGAGAGGTAGGTCTAGGCCATGGCCATGGCCGCCCTTTTGTTGTTATCTCTTCATTCAAGGGAGGCATGGCCGATTAGGCCACCCCACCACATGGCATGGCACAAGCACAGACAGCACTTATCCGTGACTCCTCTCTCCCAACTTCCTCTTTGTTTCCTCCTACCTACATGCCCCTTATATGCCTGCATAAAGCTCCAAACTCCCTGTGGCATCCCCCCTTTTCACCCATAAGACTCCCTCTACCTACCAGTCCTTGCATTCCTTCATGCAATCGGCTATTATTGGGTTAGGTGTGGTGTTGGTCTCCAGGATTTCAACCCAAATTCAAGAGCTAGCAGCTTCCTGTCGCTGACCATGAATCTGATTTAACTGTAGTAATGTTTCTTTTTTGTCAATGTAGATTTGATAACACTAGATGCAAGAATCGGGTTGGTCAGTTCGGATTTCGCAAACTAAATGACTATTTTTACATTTGAACCCAGAATCACAAACTTTGTGCTCTTCTGGCTGCACCATACAATGTTTTATTAGCCTTCACGTGGATGGTTGGCTGTTGAACTGACTGGAAAACCTTCCAACACTAGCCCTCCACTAGCAGAGGGACTTTGACCATCTTTAAACGACTAAGACAGCATGGGGAAAAAGGTACTTTTTATAGTCCAGCTGTCCGAGACCAATGTTCATGACTCCAAATCACAGGTCAAACTAAGGTACTTTTTTCAGTCAACACGATGTTTTCGTCTTTTGAATGGAGGCATGAAGAGATCCTGATCATCAAGTGTCACATATTTGGACTCGTGAAGAAACCGGTTTACCGCGACTGT
The DNA here is from genome assembly GCA_028641055.1 of Alopecurus myosuroides. Taxonomy (NCBI): domain Eukaryota; kingdom Viridiplantae; phylum Streptophyta; class Magnoliopsida; order Poales; family Poaceae; genus Alopecurus; species Alopecurus myosuroides. Next base: position 310,141,757 of record CM054063.1, on the reverse strand, counting down.
TGATAGCATGTTTTTTCTCGTCATTAACTCCTTAATTAGTCCCATGCAACAATTAGTTTACTCAAAAGCTCATGTTTGTATAGCAAAGGTGGGTAATCTACACACTTCAACAGTAACCTATATCTATTAGCATCCAAACATGCTAAAATCAAATCTACATAACCAGCATTAGAGTACGAGTTTGAATTTCAACACTCACCGAAGTTTCTTTTTCACTGCTTCCATCAGAAATGCTAACATCAAATCTCCGTCTAACTTCCTTTGATAGTGACTGAAGCAGTAGCTTTCTCTGCGGAGAAAAGTTGAGCTCTTAGAGGTTTGTCACAAATGATAATTGCAGTGTATCCTTTCTATTATAGGCATGTCTTTACTCACAGTAAAACATTTTTATCTATATACCACTATTTTCTGATAGTAACTAGCGGAAAGTGAAACTGAACGGTAAATTGCAGCAAAGGGTCAACTTAACTGCAACTAAACAGAGTAGCATGCCCAACTGAAACTTTAATGACGATAAATTAATACCCCAGATCTACAAATTTATAGATACATACAAATGGTTGGTCAGGTTGATCCATCTGCAAGCTAATACAAATAATACATATCCTACCCTTAGTCTGTTGTCCTTTCTTAACTACTGCTAGAGTGCCAGACCAACTCGTTTTAAGTTGAGTACAGGTGGATCTTATGATAGTCATCTTCCAATAAATAAAATAGATAATATTTATTTCAGCTGCATGGTGTGACTGGTAGGTGAATAATAGAGTGGCCCCAGAAATACCCAAAAGAAATGCTGGGAAACACCAGCACATAATCATTTGTGAGACCAAAAGTTTTGAGACTTTTCAGTGGCATAAACATAATTCTGTATGCATATAACTGATAACTATCCAACTTGACAAGAATGCCCTCATCTTTTATGCACAACGCCCCTCCAACCATTTATCAATCTTTATTTTTGTCTAACCACACTATTAACAGGGGGGGCACAGAGGGCTGTCTACTTGAAACTATATTATCAATCTAGAAAATGCACGAATTGTTCTAAGGTCTGCATACCAGGTCCATGAGAACATAAGTTACAGCTAATACCTACGCTTTTGTGCAGCTAAAATATAGCAAATTGCATATTTAGGACCTTGCAAAGGTCAAATATTTTGCTTAAAACATATTTCTAGTACTATCAAGGCACAGTAATGATGAGGTTGATAGCAGTTGATAGTTACATTTTTCCCATTTGAGATATCATGTTATAACAACTTGCATACGAGGAAAATCCAGGGCAAAGACGTAACAAAAGAACAATAGGAAAGATTTAAGAGGAAATGTTTTCTAACTATATAGGGATGACTATGCAATGCAATATGAAAACATATTTATGATATCGGTACTCTCCCTACGAATATGGTATAGAATACCAGCAAGGACCACCCTGAAAAAATAATACTTACATGCCCATGCTGAACCTAACATCAAGGTGCATTTAACAATTAGCTCTATAAGCATATTACCACTGTATCAGGGTTGTCATCGCATCTATATCACACCGGTCACATCAACATACAAATCCAAGAGAGCAATTGTACATGCAATTTGATTAGAGATTTGGGTGCACATGCATACGACTCTAGAAAAACCACTGTATCATGAAAGCAAGCTGCTACAGAGCAGTCCATCCTCCAAGTCCTTGGGTACAACCGTACAACAAACTCAAAATTTGTGAAGCAAGTTGAAAGAAGAAAAGCTCAGATTTGCGTAGCAGACCGAGTTTTGGAGAGTTCATTGTTCCAATGCAGAAACTCCTGCAAATATAATCTAACATTTAATATGTTTGGCCATCAATTGAATCAGCTCAGTCCTTGCATACAACCTACTCGAATTTGTGGAACAAATTAAAAGTAGAAAAGCTCACATTTGTGTAGCAGACCGAGTTTTGCAGCCCCATTTGCGCCGGTGCCCATCCAGTCACACATCCACCCACCCATTAGCTATTACAAACTGGCTTTGCAGCCAGGACTGCAATTGCCTTGCATTGCTGCGTTTCCACATTCCATCGAATACCTCACGGGCCAGTCAATCGCCATGGCCGCCTGCTTGAGAACAGAATGGCAACTTCCATGAGACATATCTGCTTGGCATACCAGCTCTGCATACCAGGTCAATGGGAACATAGTTACAGGTAGCCTCAGCTTAACAGGGTAGCCTCAATATCCATAAATTACAGATAGCCTGAAATTAACAGGGTAGCCTCAATTTCATAAGTTACAGGTAGCCTCAATGTTCATAGGGTTCTATCGACGCTTTTATGAAGCTAAGCTCTAGCAAGTTGCAGGACCTTGCACATGCCAGATATCGCGCTTAAGGCATCTCTCTAGTAATATCAAGGCACAGTGATGATGAGGCTGATAGTTAGATTTTTCATATTTGCGATATCAGGTCATAACAATTTGCATACGCGTAGATCTAGGGTAAAATTTTACATAAAAACAATACTCCCTCCAATCCATAAAAAGTGTCGCTCACTTAGTACAAAGTTTGTACTAACTTAGTACAAAATGAGCGACACTTTGTATGGATCGGAGGGCGTAGCAAAGTTTTCTAAATATATATAAGGACTATGGGATGCAATATGGAAACTCCTTTATGATATCTGTACTGAACATAAATTTCAGTACGGAAACTCCCTACAAATACCTACATACCTATGCTGAACATAAATTTCAAGGTGCATTTAACAATTCGATTTACAGGCATATTAGTACTGTATTTAGGGTTGTCATCGCATCTATATCACACTGGTCACATCAACATACAAAATCCAAGACAGCAACAGTGCATGCAATTTTGGTGCACATGCATACATGACTCTAGAGCAACTACTGCATCACGGAAACAAAGCTGCTACAGAACAGTGACACCCTTACTAATGGCTACAAAAGGTCCTTATGGGGATCCACTATATATGGTAAGCCATCAGATCAGCTGTAACGCGTACATATTGTACCGAAGCGGAAGAAAATGAACTAGTGCACAACTACTACACTACTCCTTGGCGGTGTGACAACATGAAGCAGCTTAAAGAGCTGCTATGTTGGCACAACAACGCAGAGTAATTAAAAAGATTTATAAAACCTTTTAGTACTCACATGTCCTGAAGCTAATGCATTCCTGGTTCACATTTTACGGCAAGCTAGCCAGAGTGACATTGTCACTAATGGCTACAAAAGGTCCCAACGGGGATCCATTATATGGTAAGCCATCAGATCAGCTGTAACACATACGTATTCTACCGAAGCGGAACAAAAGGAAACTGTTCTACAAGGCTAGAACTGCTACACTACTTGGCAAGTATGACTGACAGCCATGAAGCAGCTTAAGAGCAGCTATATTGGCACAACAACAATGCAGGGAGCATTTTAAACAAGATTTATAACCATTTAGCACTCACATGCCATGAAGCTACTGCCTTCCTGGTTCACATTTTTCGAGCTAATCGCCCCCCAGCTCAACCTTGCCGTGCATTGTTGTTCCAGCAGCAAAGCCTTATAACCAAGAGAATAACCCAAGAGTTAACACGCTCTGCATCCAGCAGGTGCATCATCACAGCACTCATACATGGCCAAGCTAGCACTTGCGAGTAAACACTCACATTTGCAGAGCAGCCCGAGCGGCGGGCAGTGCGAGCCCAAAGGAAGCGACGCGTTAACACGCCCATTAGCCATTAGGCTAGCCCGAGCTGCAACCGGCCGCTCCTTGCTAGGATTGCGCATTCCGTCGAACAGCTCGCGGGCAAGGAGTCATTGCCTAAGGCAACGCCACATCACAGCAACAATGGCGACCACCGCTAGACAGATATTCATCCCGCAGCCTCTCCACACCGCCCGCCTCCTCAACGCCAGGCGCGGAACACCACGGCACGCGACGACCCCGCCGCCGACGAGGAGGCGAGACGATGTGAAGCGAAACGGCACGCGACGGGAAACGGTAACGGAAGAATGAAACCGCGGCCGCCTCCTTGCCTGGGGTGGGCCCTGCTCGCCGTCTGTTCAAAAATTGATGCTTGAGGCAAGTCATTAATTGCTAATCACGATTAATGGGCCGCGTGGCGGCCTACACAGCGCGGCCCGGCCTGTTCTGGTCCGGTCACGGCGAGTCCACCCTCAACGGCTAGTTTCGCAAACGGCTAATCCCCAACGGTCGGACCGGGCGATTCATATATTTCGAATGGAATCCGATGTTTTTCCTCCCAGTGTTCGTCGGCTTCCTCCCTCCTCCCCTCCCCCTGCGCCGCCTCCCTTCCATCCGAATCAAATCTAATCCTCGAGAGGGAGACGACCAGACGCCGCCATGATGCAGCAGCAGCAGCACCAGCTGGAGCAGTGGCTCGCCGGAGGCGCTGGCGCCGGCGTGGGCGGGATGCTGCGGCCGACCAAGTCCGCGCCCTGCTCGCCCGTCAAGCCACCGGCGGCGCCTACCATGCTGCGGACGCACTCCGACTCCTTCCACGTCGCCCACAAGGTCCCCGTCGGTGACACGCCCTACGTCCGCGCCAAGCGCGTCCAGGTACGTTGCTGTCTGTCCGCGAGGACGAGCACGAGTTCGCTCGCCCTCTTCATGGCTGATTACTAGATTTGTTTGGCTGGCATTCATGGCTGACGGCGTCGGTGATGGGTGATGCAGCTTGTGGACAAGGACCCCGAGAAGGCCATCGCGCTGTTCTGGGGCGCCATCAACGCCGGCGACCGCGTGGACAGCGCGCTCAAGGACATGGCCATCGTGATGAAGCAGCAGAACCGCGCCGAGGAGGCCATCGAGGCCATCAAGTCCCTCCGCAGCCGCTGCTCCGACCAGGCGCAGGAGTCCCTCGACAACATCCTCCTCGACCTCTACAAGGTCTGCAATCCATCCATCTCCTTTGTTGTTTCAAACTTCGATTCAAATTTCAAAACATGCGTCTGATCTGTTCTGGGATAAAACAATTTTTTATTCCAATTCGAACTGTCTACTGAACTTTTCGGTTTCGAATCCGCTGGTTCGATTGGATTGGGTTTGCAGAGGTGCGGGCGGCTGGACGACCAGATCTCGCTGCTGAAGCACAAGCTGCAGCTCATCCACCAGGGCCACGCCTTCAACGGCAAGCGCACCAAGACGGCGCGCTCCCAGGGCCGCAAGTTCCAGGTCACCCTCGAGCAGGAGGCCACCAGGCTCCTCGTAAGCTCCCCACAAACCCATCTGATTTTCCGATTTCAAATCGTCTACCCGAGATCCGTGTCTCGATCCATGGTCGTAATCTGAACCTGATTGGCAATGTCCGGATGCAGGGCAACCTGGGGTGGGCGCTGATGCAGAAGGAGAACTACACGGAGGCAGAGGGCGCGTACCGCCGGGCGCTGCTCATCGGGCCGGACAACAACAAGATGTGCAACCTGGGCATCTGCCTCATGAAGCAGGGCCGGGTGCACGAGGCCAAGGACGTGCTCAAGCAGGTGCGCCCCGCCGGCGTCGACGGCCTCCGCGGCGCAGACTCCCACCTCAAGGCCTACGAGCGCGCGCAGGAGATGCTCCGGGACCTCGAGGTCAAGCTCGTCGGGCGGCCCGGATGGGACCAGCGAGTCGTCGACAAGAACTGGCTCTTCGACGCACTGCTCATGGGCTCCTCCTCCAGCATCTGGCAGCCGCAGCCCTGCGTCGACCACCTCGTGCCCCCGCAGCCGCGCGGCGACCACTTCGCCGACGAGAACAGCGCCGCCGTCGGCGTCATCGGCGCGAGCAAGAAGATGGCGGCGCCGCCACCGCCGCCGGCGCAGCAGCAGCTGTTGCCCAACCTCAACATCGATGCGCGGCCGTTCTACTCGCACCGCATGCCGCCGCTCGCCACCAAGCCGTCGCAGAACGCGCCACGCCAACAGCAGCAGCAGCAGCCTCCTCTGCAGCAGAAGGCGCCGCTGTCTCAGATGCACCACGACCCTATGGGCAACCTGAAGAGGACGCGGTCCGGCACCGCCATGGACAAGGCAGCCGCGGCAGCCGTCGGGGAGAAGACTAAGGAGCCGGGCAGCAACAACGAGGCAGGCGAGGACGTCAACGGCGGCAGGCGGAAGTCGCTCTCTGCCGAGGAAAGGTGGCCGGAGCTGCCGGACCACAGCGCGTTCGACGAGGCCCTCGTCGCGTCGATCATTGCCCCTGTCCTCGCCGACGACGAGAACTGTATCAACAACAACAACGCCAAGCCGGTCCAACAGGGCAAACCGCCGGCGGCGCCCCTTCGTGCAGCGAGCTGCTGCGACACGAGCCCTGCGGCGCTGAAGGAGAAGGTGGGGAAGAGGCTGAGGATCTTCCAGGACATCACACAGACACTCAACGCTCTCTGATTGGTGACTCATTTTGGTTCTTTCTTTTTCTGCTCACACAACCGAGATCGAGGTGGCGAGGATGCGAAGGAAGGAGATGTGCTTGTTCTCCTGGGAGTTTCTGCATGGCCTTTTAAATTAAGTTAATCTAGCTAGGGGTGATGCTCGATTTGGGTTTTAGTTTTCTGCTGATCCATTCATTTGATTTTTATTTTTTACAGCACAGCCAAAATAACAATCAGCTGATCATTTGTTCCATTTTGGTTCAGCTTCACACTTGGCAGCAGGGTGTGTGTCTACTGATTCTGCTTGTAACAGAAGTTGATTTCGTGATCACTTCCAAGTTCAAATAACAGAAGTTCCTCAATTCATAGCATCATCTTGCTTCTTCCTCTGTTTTTCACTTGCATGTTTATCTGTCAGCAACTCTATGTCTGACTGTCAGATCCTTTACGTGCTGGATATATATAACAGTTGGAGATATGTCTGACTGTTAGTGGATATAACAGCTGTACATTCTCATGGTCCCTTGACACTATTAACTGATCTAACTTAAAGATCGACCAACAATTCGGCAACTCCACTTTGCTAGATGAGATGAGTCCAGCTGAACTTTTGAAATTGGGGCAAACTGATCTTTTTTTTCTTTACAGCGCTCTTTTTAGATAAAAGGCCTTTCGCCCAACTTTGAATTAACAAAGCCAAACAAGTTCGCAGAATCCGATACAAAGAGCTGGGCATACAGCTTAGCCGAAATAAAACAAACTGAGCCAACCACCAGAGTAGGTTGGGTAGAAGCTAGGCCTAAGCACAGAACGCTAGGCAGAATAAGGGACAACATGCTGGGCATACAGCTTGCGCCAAATAACAAACAGCCACACGAAAGCAAAAAGAAAACGATGGCAGAGGAGGAGGCTTCTGGTGGCTAGGCGCGAAACAGCAAACAGGAGCGGTGGATCCTCTTCAACTCTGCGGTGATAAGTCTAGCATCCTCCTGGTCCTCCCCCCGAAGCGTAGGTGTCCACAGCTGTAAGAATAATGATGTTTTAAACATAATGTCAGCAGGGTGATTAATGATTTTTCCCTCGATCGCATGCTTATTGCGAATGTTCCACAGCGCCCAGGATTGGGCGAGGAAAAGTAGCCAGCCGCGTCTGATTTCTCTAGGTTGCGACGCGGAGATTAAGTGAAGCCATTGCTGTCTAGAGTTTGGGTTCCAGGCCCTCCCTAGGGCCTGTTGCGCGACGCTCCAAGCGAACGAAGCTAGCGAACAAGCGAAGAAGATGTGGTCGGCATTTTCCGGTGCCGCGCATACCTTACAGAGGCCGTTAGAGGGGCCCTGACGCGTCGCAATTTGTTCGCCAGAGGGCAGTCTGTCTAACATCAGCTGCCAAGCAAAAACTTTAATTTTAAGGGGGAACCTAGCTTCCCAAATATCCTTGTGAAAAGGAATCGGAGTGCCCTGGGAGAGGGCAGCATACATGGACCGGACAGAGAAAATGCCGGTGCTCTCTAATCGCCAGGAAATCCTGTCTGGCCCCTGGGAGATGAGAGTCTCTTGAGAAATAGCCATCAGCTCCGCCCATTGAGCGAGGCCTCTAGGGTCCAGAGAGCGGCGTAGTCGAATCCCCCCTAGGATCGCCTGTTCCACCGAAATGTCCTTGTTATCACAAATACTGAAGAGGAGGGGGAATTTGGTCGAAAGCGGCCCCTCCTCTAACCACCAGTCTGTCCAAAAGAGAGTTCGACGTCCGTTGTTGATGTGGTGTCTAGCTCCTACCTTAAAAATTTGTTTAATCTTTTGTAGGCTTTTCCAAAACTGCGAGCCCCCCCTAGGATGGCTAGCGAAAATGTCACCCTCCGGCGCGTATTTATTACGGATAATGACTGCCCACAGATCATCATCTGCCTGGTAGAGTTTCCAGATCCACTTAAGCATCAAAGCTTTGTTCATAGTTAGCGAGTTAATCAATCCGAGGCTGCCAACCTCTTTCGGACGGCAGACCGAAGGCCAGTTGATCATATGATATTTTCTATGGGGTCCCGAACCCTCCCAGAAGAATCTTGCGCGATGCGAATCCATTTTCTCGTGCACCCCTTTCTGCAACAGGAATAGACCCATAGCGTAGGTAATAAGATTGTCTAGGCAGGAGTTAGACAGAACTAATCTTCCTCCTGACGACAGAAACCTACCAATCCAGGGTTCTACCCTGCCTGCTAATTTCTGGACTAGGAACTCCCATTGTTCTTTTGTTAGTTTCCTATCAGATATTGGGAGACCGAGGTAAGTCATTGGGAATTTTCCTGTTTTACAATTAAGTTGGCGTGCTACCCTTAGCTGCACCTCCTCTGGTTGGTTCATGACTATAACCTCACTCTTGTGATAGTTGATCTTTAGTCCCGACATGTTCTCGAAGCACATGAGGAGAAATTTAAGATTAGCAACCTCGTGATCGACACATTGTATCAAGATGATCGTATCATCCGCGTATTGAAGGTGAGTTACCCCCCCCGGGTATAAATGTGGGACCACCCCGTGGATGTGTCCGGCTGCATTAGCCTTGTTGAGAATCGCCGAGAGCCCCTCGGCAACGAAATTGAAAAGCAAGGGCGATAGAGGATCGCCCTGTCTCACTCCTCTTTTATTACGAAAGAAGGGGCCCATCTCCCCGTTAATGGAGATGACCGTTTGTCCTCCTTGGACAAGATGTGAGATCCTATGAATGTATCCCGCCTCGAAACCCTTTCGACGAAGGATGTCAGTGAGAAAGTCCCAGTTAACTCGATCATAAGCTTTTTCGAAGTCCAGCTTTAGCAAAATCCCCCCTAGGTTTTTGGACTTTAGTTCGTGGACAATATCCTGAAGGGCCAGAGCCCCGTCTAGAATGAATCTCCCTTTGATGAAGGTCGTCTGATTACGGCTAATTACTTTGTTGGCAATTGGGTCTAATCTGCTAGCGTAGGCTTTTGCAATGATCTTGAAGATCACATTGATGAGCGCAATAGGGCGGAACTGCCCAATAGTGTCCGCGCCTGGGCACTTGGGAATCAGGGATAGCACTCCGAAATTAAGTCTCGAGATGTCTATTCTGCCCAAAATGAAGTCGTTAAGTATGTGAAGCACTCCGTTCTTCACAAGATGCCAATTTTTTTTAAAGAAAATAACCGGGAACCCGTCCGGTCCGGGGACGGTATCTGTTTTCATTTCTTTAACTAAGGCCTCGAGCTCCTCCTCTGAGAACGTGCGGCAGAGAGCCTCGTTGTCGTGATCCCCGACCCTCGGGGATCCGGCCCCAATAGAAGGAGCTAAATTGCAGTGTCTGGGAGTAGTCGACCCGAGGAGCTCTCTATAGAAGTCGTAAATATGTTTCTGGAGCGCGGATTTCTCCGAGATCACCTCGTCCCCCTTGGTGAGCGAGGCGATAGTGCACTTTCGTCTTTTGCCGTTAGCAATGGCATGGAAGTAGGCGGTGTTAGCGTCCCCCTGGAGGGCCCACCTAATCCTGCCTCTTTGTCTCCAGTACTCCTCCTCTGTCCTATACAGGTGTAAGAGTTGATCCTCTAAGTGAAAGCGTAAGGCCCATTCATCGTCCTCTAGACCAAGGGAGTCCGCTAGGGTATCGAGTTGTTTGATGGACCTGAGAAGAGCGTCTTTCTTCTCTCTATGATTCTTTCCGAGGTTACGACTCCACCCTCGGAGCCATTGTCTGGTTCCCCCACTCATAAAGGACCACCAATCTAAGATGTCCCTTCCTCCGACTAGGTGGGATAAAGAATCCCATTTAGCCGCAAGGAGCTCGGGAAAATCGGGTAGCTCCAGCCAGCCAGATTCAAAGAAGAATCGGTTACTACGAATTAGAGTCCCTTCGCCGGTGTCCAGTATGAGGGGGGTATGATCAGAGCCCAAGCTGGTTTCCGCGACCAGAGAGAGAAGAGGGAATTGGATGTCAAGAGCAGGAGAAATGAATACTCTATCTAGGACGCATCTGATTGGATTCAAGCGTTTATTCGTCCAGGTGTAACGGGCCCCAGCACGTTCTACCTCGCGAAGACCCCAGTTGGCGATGTGTAAGTTGAACATGGCCACTCTGGCCCAATTAATGTTGTCATTGTTTTTATCCTGACCCCCCCTGATCAGGTTGAAGTCCCCTCCCATGACTATCGGGAGTTGAGTGTTATCAATCTTTGCTGAGATCTCCTCTAAGAATTGGGATGAGATCGAGTGATCTGCTGGACCATACACATTGATGAATAGGAACTTCTTTCTGGACGGGCGGTGGCACACCTCGAGGCTAAGGAAGTGAGCACCCCTGTCCATACTTCCAACGTCGAACAAACTGTCACGTACTCCAATGAGCATCCCACCCGATTGGCCAGAGGCCGGGAGCCAGTTCCAGAAGAAAAGTTCGTTAGCCTCTATGCTACGGAGTTCCCTGTCCGAAAAGTCCTGTTTAATTGTTTCTTGAAGACAAACTATATCTATTTTATGGTCCCGGAGTAGATCTTTTAGCAGAGTTCGACGCCCCGGTGCGGCGAACCCGCGGATATTTAGAAAGAGCCATCGCATTAGGACACCGTAGGGGTATCCCGTGCTAGGCGGGTGTTCGGCCGAGTAGAGACTGGTTCCCTCGTAGTATCTACTGTTTTTGAGTTTTTCTTATACGGTTTCTTTGATTGTTGGCGGGCTAGCGTTTGTTTCCTGGTTCTCTTGGCGGGGCCACCCGAGCCACTGCCACGAAGGGGGAGAGGTGAGCGCGTTCCCGGCACCGCCTTCTCGATGATCAAGGGGTCCAAAGTTCCCTGTGAGGAAGGGACAGTTGAAGGAGTGGGATCCCTATCCCTATCCCTAGCGGGCACAGAAGGAGAGCCAGGTGCGGAGTTGGACCCTGTCGGTTTCACAGCAAGGGGAGTTTCCTGCGTCTTAGCGATTTGCAATTCCCTGGCTAAAGCTAGTTCCGCTTGGGCAAGCTCAGAGGCTCTAACAATGGACAGAAAATCCTTCGGAGAATCAAGAGTCGTGGGGTCTAACACGATCCCGCTATCAATCGCCACCGCAAGTAAATGATCGTCGTTAACATCCGCGAGGGGAGTAAAATGGTTGAGACAAGGTACTGACATACCTGTGTTGTTGCGTGCAGCCGCCCTGGCAGTAGCTCGGTCCAGCACCGAACCCTCCGTGTGCCCTTCGCCGCGGGCGCTCTTGCGTGTGGCAGACACCGGGATCGCCGCGCTCCTCAGGCCGCGGGAAACCGTGGGAGCCAGAGCCGGTATGACTCCCGCCGCAGCTGCTGAATCGCCGGAGAAATCCGGTTGGGGGAACAGCCCAAGCGAATCGGCCAGGGACTTGGCGGGGCAGTCCGCATTCTTGTTGCTGCGCCGCTCCTTGGCGCGAGCAGCCGCCGGGTCGGAGACCCAATCCGGGGTGTCCACGCCCCTCCCACCAGACCCGAGGCTAGCAGATAGCGTGAGCGAGGGTGAGGGGGCAGGGGAGACAGCGTCTGCTGCCAGGGTGACGTCTTTGCGCGGAGGGGAGGAGGCGGAGAGCTCCAACGTCTTGGCCGAGATGAAGGAGCCATATTGGCCGGTCAGCGTGGAGGATGGGGGACTCCCAGTCCCATGTGTACCTTCTTGCCAGACGAGCCCGAGCCCGAAACCTTGGGCGTAGAGGCCGGCTTAGGTGGGGGGGAGGGGCGGCGACCGCGCTTTCCGTTCCATTCTTCTTCCTCCTCCGAGCTCTTTTCATTAGCATCATCCTTGTCATCACGGGGGGGAGGCGGGGTTGGAGGGGAGATCGCCGCGGCCCTCCCAGCCGCACGTTCCACCTCCACTCTGACATTGAAACCTTGTTCATTCACGAACAGTGGGAAAGACTCCACTGTCCGAGCTCCCGCACGACACCCAATCTGAATGCGGACAGGAAGAGAAGTGTCCTCCAGGCTCTCCTCGTCCACAGCCAAAGCGCGTCCCACCGGGCGGGCTGCGATCCTCAGCTTGCTCGTGAAGCGGTAGGGGGGAGGAACCCCATGGAGTTTCACCCAGGTCGGGACCAGCCTCGGAGGCATGCTCATGAATAGCTCCCTCCAGAACAATGGCGCTGGCCTTAGAAATTGGCAAGCGGAGCCCTCCTCCGCGAATGGCCATCCTGAGGTTGCCTGCAGAGGGGAATACCAGCGAGAAGTCAGCCGCGCTGAGTTGTTTCACCTGCCAGTCCCAATTCTCGTCCACCAGTTCCTTGAACTCCGCCTCCACCTCCGCGGCAGATAGTTCAGTTCCTTCCACAAACACCGTAGCCGAGTTCGGGGGGGCCCTCCCCATCTCCCCTTCATCCACCTCGAGGCAAATGAAGCCTATGCCATCCAGGCCATATCCCGCCCATTAGGGGTCGAAGCGGTCGTCGGTGCCCGTGCACATCGCCGAGGGGTGACCACTCAAGTTGCACTTTACACAAAACGGCTCTTCAGTGCAATCCGCCTGGAAGTGACCCACCTTGCTACAGTTGTAGCAGGTGGCCTTGGAGGCGTCGGAAGCCCCAGCTACTGCTCCCGCTGCCGAAGAGCCGCCGGTCCCCTCGACCGTGCCCTCGGCCGCGCGATTCTGGAAGCCAGAGCGGCCTTGCCCGCGTCCACCGCCACGGCCAAAGAACCGGCCTCTCGGGGCTCTACCGAAAGAGCCGCCGCCCTCCCGGCGACCATCTCGCCTCGGGCGCTCGCGATCCTCGCGCTGCGCACGCTCACGACTGCGACGCGGAGAGGGGGGGCCGCGGTCGTAGGAGCGCCGATTGGCCTCCACCTCGTGCTGCAGGCGGTCCTCCAGATCACGACGGTCGCCGCCGCCCGCGTAATCCGCATAAGGGCGCTTCCCTTTGCGGCCCTCGTCACCGCGGCCTTGGGTACGATCCATGGAAGCAAGGAAGGGAGGGGCGAAGGGTGGATGGATGAGGCGTTTGGCACTGCGGCGATGGCGGCTCACGTCTTCTGAGGAGGCTGGGAAACTTAGAGCAAGATCTAGGGTTAGGGCAGGCACCCAGCGCCACCCTCTTATAGTCGCGTGGGAAACAGATGGAGAAAGGCTGGGCCGAAACGACATAACGTCTGGGCCCGGAGCGAAATGGTCCAGCCCACCAACTGGACGAACCAACGAACCAGACACTGGGCCAACTGGGGGCAGAAGGGCCGGCCCAGCTTGCGCCCTTGGGTCCCACCTGCACAGGGCACCCTTGTGGAACCCTACCGACGGATCTGCGCGCCGCGCCGCCGCCGTCGACGAGGGCGGAGAGATCTGGATCGCCAACGACCCCACCATCACGAACGGCGGTCTCCCCGTGAGATCCGCCGGAGATGAGGAGGCGGGCCCGCACCGTCCCCGAAGAGGAAGAAGCTCCTCCGTTGCAGACGCCGTTGGCACCTCCACCGAGCCGAAGCGGATCGAAGCCGCGCCCGTAGTCACCGGAGCTTCCCTGGGAACGCCCTGCCCCGAACCCAACGGTGGGAAATCCGCCTTCGAGAGAGGGGAGTGCCGCACCAGGGCGCCGGAGGCAGAGGATTTGGGAGGCGCCGCCCCGCGAGCCGCCGTAGATCCGAGCGCTCGAAAGAGAGGAGACGCACTCTGCGCCGCCGCGAGCAGATCTCCCATGGAAACCACCCCGCGTGGCTCCATGGGGAGAAGCACAGCATCATCGTCTCCGTCAGATCCCGCTGAGATCGAACTGAAAACGCCGTCCTCGAGCAGAACGGTCGCAGACACCGCCGGCCGCATACCTGCCTCCTGCACCTCCTCGAGGACCAAACGGCTCCTCCGGCCAGCCCTCCGGCGGATCTTGGTCCACGCGCGCGAAGGAGCGATGGAAGGAGCCCACTCACAGCGAGCGTCGCCTGAATCTTTACAGCGCTCTTTAACACAATCAAAATGAATTCCCTGACAAAGTTCCTCACTTGATGCACCATCTAGCTCATCGTATGTTTTGTTTGCTTATGTTATCTGTCAATGCTGACAATCAAGTTCTTTAGAGTGTTTCTCTGCCTGTCAGTGATGACTTGTCTGCCAAATCAACCATTCTGCCCTTTTCAAAATACAATCTACTATGTCAACACTTGGACAGAACTTCAATTATCCGGAAAAAAAACTTTGACAGAGCTACGAATTGTTCTAGCTGAAAGATCGATTGTCATTTATGAGTTGGACGGCTATTTGTGAAAACTTGAACCTAATTGCCTCAGAGTCACATGTGATCCACTGGTCACCGGAAAGGCTCTCACGGCCACAATTGTTGGAACATTTGTGCCACCGCTTATTCTGTGAGTCGTCTAACACCACAAGATCGTGCCATGAATCTGCACTGCACAGAACTTGTTTTGACCACATCAAGGAACGTAGATTTGGGATGTCACGCCTCCTTACCCGCTGCTTCCCAATCCCATTAAATCACAAATATAATTTGTGCTGACAAATGTTATCCCAAATTGTTTCAGTGAAGGTTGATCTTTTTGTTTTGTTTTGTTATGAATATGCTTCATCTTATAACAAAGTGACCGAAAAAGTGTAGGGCACAGTAATGCATCGGCCGAGTTGTCAGTCATGTCGACATCATTGCTGACTCTTAAGCTGGCTCAAGTGTATAGTGTGCCTACTATCTAGTACTACTATGTTTGTATCAACTCTTAAAAGACGACTGAACTTATATGGCATAACTTTTAGAAAATAAAAAGCTTTATTACTGCAGCATATGCATCATCAGGCATATCACTACAATAGCATAGTGGGGAGTGTTACTACATCACAATAGTTGAGTCTACATCATAATAAATGCAGCACTATATGATATCATGCAATAGTGGTTTCGGTAGCACTTAAAGGCCGTTTGCAATAACCACATCAAGAAAGACGCACTCGTGGTCCTTTTTTGTAGCTCGGCGATAGCTATGGGCCGCGCAATCTAGGTCGTAGCACTTACACTTTGCACCGTGATAGATTGGACGACAACACAAATTAGGTGTCATAAATTACGTACTACCACAGCGCTAATATAGTGCAACTTATCTTATTTACCGGCATATGATTTTGTGCATAGCAATTCTATATTCCAGCATCGTACATATAAAATCAGATAGGAGCACAATTCAAAAATATATGTGTCTTCGAATACATATCACTCAGACAAATCATAATACACATTACAACACAAAATAAGTAATAGTTATCTACTATAATACATTAACTACATGATTACTTTGCATTCTCCATTTTCAGTGGTCATCCACAATGTTTGTTTTCTTCATTCTACGCTCTATATCTTGTTTGTTGCTAGCAAACAATAAACGAAATGATCAAATAAATGATAGGCGTATGTATGAATGCACATGTTATATATGAATGGGTAAAGCAGTTGTCGTTCGCACATGTTATGATAGTATGGGGATATTCAAATCAACTTATGTATGAATTACATGCATCATCAATTGTTGGTGATCTTATACTCCACCAAATTTGTGTGGTGAATCATCTTACAACGTAAGGTGAAAACATTTATTCCGGTCCATTATTGATATGAAGTCTGCATATGAATGTATCACCGTGTGTCTCTTCGGGATACTGAAGATGATACAGGGCCTTCATCCTCACTAGTAGGAAATGGCCTACCGGTAGTGTGCGTTTTTGGCTCTTAGTGGCGTGTTTTGCACATGACACTTGTTATATATGCTCGACTAACAATAGCTATCGGTGGCATGTCCGGTGGAACGCCACTATAAGTTTTCTACAAGGGGCATCCAACCGAACACGCCACGAGTTTTGTTAGCCGTGTCGTGTGGATTACACGTCGTTGTTGTGTGTTAGCAATTTAAATGGAATTTAAATCAAATTTAAAAAAGGATTTAATTGAAATATGGATTATTTTGAACTCGAAATTAATCTAAATATTTCATCCAATCCGACAAATTGACATATTTTCCTTTAGAATCTCTTGCATTAATTAAAAGTTTAGTGACCTTAGCTAGCTAGATCTAACTAGGCTGATGGTCGCCACCAATCCTACTCGTCAATGTAGCTAGAACCGGTGATTCATGGCGTGTACCACTCCTCGTGCTCTTCTTCCCACCTAGCCGCCGCCGAAAACATGTAAGAACAGGATGACTCTACTGGTACCGGCTCCGGCTCGTACTGAGGTGGGAGCATGTGTTCCATCGTCGGATCAGGAAGGGCGTTTCCGAGCAGCGGCCAACATCTTGGCTCGTTACGATCGGCGCTCTCCAAGGACTTCATCAACACGATTCTCGGGGCGTCGATGATGAGAGGGGCATAAGAGGAGAGATGCATGCCCGTCAACGCAGACATAGGTGCAGGCAGATCCAGATCCCGTCCGGTCGAGAAGTCATTGAGGACTTCCTCGATCTTGCGTCCCTCCCAGAAGATCCACCTGCCTTCGCGGTTCTACAAGCCCTAAGGACAAACCAAGCCATCACCCTTCTTGATTTGCTCCTCCCGCTCCGCCGAGAGGATGCCCTACTGATACGTCTCAAACATATCTATAATTTCTGATTTTTCATGTTGTTTTCATGCCAATTGCTACATGTTTTCCATACACTTTATAGCATTTATATGAATTTGCTAGGACTAACCTATTAACAAGATGCCAGAGCACCGGTTCCTGCTTTCTGCTCTTTTTTGTTTCAGAAAATTTGTTCTGGAAATATTCTCGAAAATTGATGAAACAAAACCACAGGGTCCTATTTTTCTGCCACGTACACGGAGTCCGGAGGAGACACAGAGGGGGGCACCAGTTGGCGACACCATAGGGTGCCCCCCTTGGCCGCGCCACCATGTGGTGTGGGCCCCTCGGGCTCCCACCAACATCGCCCTTTCGCCTATATATACTCTTCCTCTGTAAAACCCTAAATACCCGAGCCTCCATCCACGAATAGTTATGTAACCGTCATCATCGTCAACCCTAGTTCGGAAGGGTTCTGAAGCTCTCCCGGCACCCTGCCGGGAGGGAAAATCATCTTCGGAGGGCTCTACATCACCATGCCTGCCTCCGGAGTGATGCGTGAGTAGTTCATCCTTGGACTACGGGTCCATAGAAGTAGCTAGATGGTGGTCTTCTCCTACTTTTGTGTCATCATGTTTAGATCTTATGAGCTGCCTAACATGATAAATATCATCTTATTGTAATGCTACATGTTTTGTCTGTCGGGACCCGATGAATATTCAATGCTATGTCAAGTTGATTATGAATCTATCATGTTTATGTTATTTATGTTCTTGCATCCTCTCCGTTAGTGGGTTCATGCCTCCCTTACATATGTGCTCGAGTGACAGAAACGTGATGGATGGAGGATGTGTTGTTGCCACTAGGGAGAAAATAACAATGATTTGTCTAAGGATAATTCTATTGTTTATATTACGCACTTTACTTAATGCAATAATTTTTTCCTTGTAACTTAATACCCAAAGTATTCTTGGATTTCGTCATAAGGGTGGATTTTTAGTCATATATGCAGTTGGATTACGGTCTATGTATGATGTTATAATGCCCAAATAAATCGCATATTAATCATCATGTCTTGCATATGCAATATGGTGCAAACTCTATCTCTGTCAATTGCCCAGCTGTAATTTGCTTACCTAGCATGTTATTTATCTGTTTCGGAGAGACACCACTAGTGAACTGTGAACCCCGGTCCATTCTTTTACACTGATAATACAACCTACTGCAAGCACTGTTCTTTTTACTGCAATCATTATTCTCATTTCATTCACTGCAAACAAACACCATTTTCCACACTATACGTCTAATCCTTTGTTTTCATCAAAACCAGTGAGATTGACAACCTTACTGTTTCTGAAGGGGAACGTAGCATAGAAAACAAAAAATTTCCTACGCACGATAAACCCGAAAGGCCAAGATCTAATCTATGAGATGAAAGGCAACGGGGAGAAAGAGAGTCTTGAGATAACATACCCTTGAAGACTCAAAGTGGTACGAGAAAAGATCTCGTTGTTGGCGTAGTCGTTCTCACGCCGATCCCGAGCGAGAAGAAGAGCACCGCAATCCGGCGGTGCCTCCGTAATCGGTCACACGTTCAGCTCGATGAAGACTTCCGTTCCCTCGTTCCAGCGGGTTGCGGAAGTAGAGGATCCCTCCGGAATTCCAGCAGCACGACGGCGTGGTGGTGGTAAAGAATCCCACGGTCAGGGCTTCGCCAAGCCCAGCGGGTGGAAGGGAAAAGGAGTGGGCAAGTGTGTGAAGAAGAGAGAGCCCTCACCCTCCTTTTATAGGGGAGGGGGAGGCAGCCCAAGGGGGTGCGGCCAGCCATGGGTGCCCCCACCCCTTCCTCTCTTCATGTGAGTGGAAGCTCCACTCACACCCACTCAAAATTCCTTAATTTCTCACTTAGAAAATCCAAAGGTTTTTCTTTAATAAATAAATAAAACATTTTTATTTCTTTATTTATATTTGTTAATTCCATTAACAAACATTTGCATGCAGCACCTCGAACCATTTGTTAATTCTATTAACAACCATTCGACGAAAAACCACTTGAACTATTTCAATTTTCCCCGAAACAATTTCGGAGCTGCCCAAAATATTCTTCGGTATTCCGTATCCTCTCTAACGCTTCATCGAACCTTAAGTGTGTCTCCCTACGGTTTCACGAATATTATAGACATGATCGAGACTCCTCTCCGATCAATAATCAACAACGGGATCTGGAAATCCGTGATGACTCCTATATATTCAACGATGACTCTCGTGATCGTGTGAACCTTTCAATGTCGTAACGATTTTCCTTTGTCTCGCGATATATTACTTGTCCGAGATACGATCATAGGTATCCACTATACCTTGTTCGATCTCGTTATCCGACAAGTACTCTTTTCTCGTTCCCGTGATATAACATCCTTGTGATCATATCACTTGCTTGCAAGCGGTGTCGATGTGATATCACCGAGAGGGCCCTGAGTATATCTATCCGTCATATTGGATGGACAAATCCCATTCTCGATCCATGAGCTTCAACTAACACTTTCCGAATATCCAATGCCACCTTTATAGTCACCCTTTTACGGTGTGACGTTTGATGTCATCAAAGTATTCTTTCGGTATTAGTGATTAACATGATCTCATGGTCTAAGGAATAATGTTACTCGAATGTAAGACATAACAACAAAACTAAATGACTTGATCGCATTGTTATACTTAGTTAGGGTTTAAGTTCATCATGTCATTCTCCTAATGACATGACCCCGTCATTAACAACATCCAATGTTCATGATCAGGAAACCTTGATCATCTGTTTAATCAACGAGCTAGTTAAAAGAGAGGCTTCACTAGGAACGTCGGTTTGTTCATTAATTTCACATGTATCAACGTTTCCGGTTAATACAATTCTAGCATGAGAAATAAACATCTATCATAAACAAGGAATAACATAATAAACACTTTATTATTGCCTCTCGGGCATATTCCCTTCAGTTTCATTGGGGCAAAGTATCTTGGTTGTGTTCTGTGCAGATTCCATGTTGCTTGCCACCAAGCTATCACAGCACGCGCCGCACCAACTGCAGCAGCAAAAGGAGCCTCTGTCTTAGATGCACCACGACCCTATGGGAAACCTGAAGAGGACGCGGTCTGGCACCGCCATGGACAAGGCAGCCGCGGGGAGAAGACGAAGGAGCCGATCAGCAACACCGAGGCTGGCGAGGACGTCAACGGCGGCAGGCAGAAGTTGCTCTCCGCCGAGGAACGGTGGCCGGAGCTGCAGGACCACAACACGTTGGACGAGGCCCTCGTAGCCTCGGTCATCGCTCATGTCCTCGCCGATGACGAGAACTGCACCAACAACAACAACAACGGCAAGCCTCCGGTAGCGCCCCTTTGTCCAGCGAGCTGCTGCGGCACGAGCCCTGCAGCGCTGAAGGAGAAGGTGGGGAAGAGGCTGAGGATCTTCCATGACATCACACAGACACTTAACGCTCTCTTGTTTTGTTTTTTGGCTCTCTTTTCTCTGCTCACACAACCGGTCGATGGAGGTGGTGACGCCACGATGCGAAGGAAGGAGATGGGCTTGTTCTCCTGGAAAGTTTCTGCATCGCCATTCAAGTTACATTAAGTTAATTTAAACTAGCTAGGGATTGATCGATAGCTTGCGATACTCGATTTGATGATGATCCATCATTCGTTTGATTTTTTTTATAACACAGCCAAATAACAAGCAGGTGATGATCATCTGTCTGTTCTTCCATTTCGATTCAGCTTCACACTTGGCAGCAGGAGTGTGTTTTCCCTACTGATTCTGCTTGTAACAGAGGTTGATTTTGTAATCACTTCCGAGTTAAATTAACAAAGTTCCTCGATCCATCGTATCGTCTTTCTTCTTGCTCTGTTTTCACTTGCTTGTTTACGGTCAGCAACTCGAGTTCTTTACCTTCTCAACTGGTCTGCGTTTTCAAACTACAAACTATTATGTCCCTTGACAATTAACTGACATAGCTGAAATATCGACCAACAATTCAGCATCTTCAAGCATTGTTCTAGATGAGATGAGTACAGCTGTAGTTTTGAAATTGTGGCAATTTTGAACTCTCCCTTTTTACACTGAGATAGGATTCTTTAACACAACCAAATCGATTTTGCAGTTAGGTTCAGCTTCACAATTGGCAGGAGTGTATTTCCTGCTTCAGTTCGTGATGATTTCAAAGTTCCAAATGACAAAGTTCCTCACTTGATGCCATCATCTTGCTCATCCTCCGTTTTATTTGCTAATGTTGACAATTAAGTTCGTTACATGTTTCTGACTGGCAGTGATGAGTGATGACTGTCAGTGATGACTTCTCAAAATACATCTATACAATGTCACTTGACACTTAGACAGAACTTTGATTATCCGGGGATAGAGAAACTTATATGGAGCTTTTAATTGTTCTACTAGCTAAAGAGATTGTCATTTATGAGTTGGAGGGCTATTTGTGAAAACTTGAGCCACTAATTGCCTCATTGAGTTACATGTAATCAAGGCGCTCACTGCCACAATTGTTGGAACATTTGTGTTGTGCCACCGCTACTTGTGTGAGTCATGTAACACCATAGTTAGCAAGTCGCACTATTAATTACCACAGTTAGCAAGTTTGGACCACAGCAAGGAACGTAGATTTGGGATGTCGCCCCTCCTTCCCCACTACCTCCCAAGCCCATTAGACTACACGTATAATTTGTGTTGCCAAATGTGATCCAAATTGTTTCGGTGGAAGGTTGATCTTTTTTGTTGTTGTTATGGGTCTACTTGTTTTTATAGCAAAGGAAAGCAAGCATGTATTGTCATGCAATGCATCGGCCCCACGGCTTTCAGTCATGTGGAGATCATTGCTGAATCTCAAGTTGGCTCAAGTGTATTCATGTCTGTGTACTATATAATACTTCATGTGCATCTTACACTAAAACACGTTTACATATGTATGGTCTAGAAAAACATTAAAACATTTTACATTTTGATACGGAGTAAGTATATGTTTGTACGAACTTTTAACCTATAAAGGAGACGATTTGACTCATATGACATAGTTTTTTAGAAAATGAAAAACTTTATTACTCCAACATATGCATCATCAATTCATATCACTACAATAGTATAAGTATAACAAGGTGATTTTTAAAATATATTCACACGTCTAAAGGCCGCCTCGCAAGAGTGGTTTCGGGGTGGTGCTTAAAGGCCGCTTGCAACAAGCGTATGGAGAAAGGCGCACCCGTGGTACTTTTTGTAGCTCGGCGATAGCTATGGGCCGCGCAATTTAGGTCGTAGCACTTACACTTTGTGCCGCCATAGATTATACGGCAACGCACATTAGGTGTCATAAATTACGTGCTACCACAACACTAATATAGTGCAATTTATGTTATGGCATATGATTTTGTGCATAGCAATTCTATATTTCAGCATCGTATATATAAAATCAGGTAGGAGCACAATTAAAAAAAAAGTGTTCTCGAATACATATCACTCAGCAAATCATAATACACATTACAATGTACAATAAGTAATACTTATCTACTATAATACACTAGCTACCACTGGTAGAAAATAGGCATATAGTCCCGGTTCGCCAGGGCCAAAAGTCCCGGCCGCGCAACCGGGACTAGCTATGCGTGACTAAAGACCCCCCCTATAGTCCCGCCGCTTACGGACCGGGACTAAAGGCCCGTCCACGTGGGCGCCAGGAGTCCATCGCGGCGGAGGACCTTTAGTCCCGGTTCTTGTGGTTAACCGGGACTGAAAACCTGCGCATGTTTAGGGTTTTAGGCCCCCTAAACCTGGTTCCTTTTTAATTTGTTTTGTTTTATTTTTTTTATATTTTATTTTGTGTTTTATTTTAATTTTAATGAAGTTTCAGTACACATATATATATATATTTTACGATACTATATACATGCATATATATATATATGAAATTTCAAACAAGGAGAATTCAATAGGAATATATAATATATATTCAATATCGGGTGACCATATATACAACCTCGAACAAGTTTTCATATTACACAATTAAGATGGATGACCATACACAAATTCGAACAAGTTTCAAAGTACTCAGGGCTCATGCGTATAATAGTCATCGTCGGTGGACGCATGGTACTCTCCTTTCCTATCGATGACATGCCTAAGGAAAAATCCTGCTATTTCCTCTTAAATTGGTCGGAAGCGAGCTTCTGGAGTAAGCGCCCTCCGCAAGTTATTGAGACCCCTCCGCGTGGTCTCGTCCTTCTTCCTCTCAGAGATTTCTTTCCGTATGTTCTCACAGACATAGTATCCACATAGACCGGTCCCCGGTGGCTGCTTATCCACACCTTTGACCACATTTTTAAATTGTAGCTGTTCTTTGAATCCACCGACATGTCCCTGTGAGAACCGTCTCCAAACTCTACATTGCAAATAAAATTAAATGAACAAGGGAGTTATTAGCTACTGCATATTAGGAAATGAACAAAAGATGAGACCGATCGATATAGAGCGGAAATGATTGAAGATAATTACCTTTGCATCATTTTTCTCATGTCGACCCAAAGATTTGTATCTGAATTCATAGAGTCAATGATAAAAAACAGTGGAGGTGTCAAGTTCAATTTTTAGCAGAATCCAGTGGAACCTGCGGACACGTTACATGCACAGTCATGCATAACTTATCGATTAGACATACCATGCATGGAGTAAACAAAAGAGAATGGGAACATGAGAGAAACACTCACCCAAAATGGTAAGGAAATAGAATATAACTTTTGGATTCATGCTTTTTAAGAAATTTGTACAAGTCTTTCTCCACGTCTTTGGGGTGACGTTGTAACATAGTTCCATTAATGATTTGTGGGTCAATGAACCCAACATCATGGATGAGTCTTATTCTGCATTCCCAAATCTTCAATCTGCATAATAGCGTACGCAACAATATAGTTAATTAGGACAATATATATATATAGTTATATATATATAGTGTAGGCAATGAAGAACGAGATGAGGTAGAAATAAATCACTTACAGAACGTAGCAACTCAGGATAGATTTGTCGAGCTCGCGCAGATTGAACAGCTGGAACAATTCACTCATCTCAACTGTTACAGAGTACTTTTTGGTGTGATGCTCCTCTGTATAATCCACATACACAAATTCTTTGTCGGTCCATGATATGAAATGTTTGTACCAACGTAGCAGACTTTGCATTAGTGGTGGTAGATCCTTTTCCTTCGTAGGCTCGACAAGAGGCCCTTTCTTCTCATATTGTAATGCTACCTCAGCCATTGGCGCATCGTCTAGACCTAAAAAGAGACGAAGAGACATACCGGCCTCGGACACATTTTCCATGGCAGTAGCTACAGTCAATCCCATTGCTGCCACAGCTTTTATGACCTCGGGGTCCTGTTCCGGAGCGGCTTTCACTATGAGCGGGGGGATCGATTGTTTACTCTGCATCCCGAGCTGGTCAACTTGTTTCCCACTTTTTTTTCTTTTTCCTTTTCCTTTCTCCTCCTCCAATATTTTTGCTTTCTCCTCCTCCAATATTTTTGCTTGCTTACGAAGTTCAATGTCATAGTCTTTAGGCAAATTCTTCTCGGCTTGGGACGGTGTCGACAAAAAACCCGTAGCCCACTTGTCTACAATCGGAGGGAATACTTCCTTGGGCTCAGGCTCCTTTAGCGCCTTCTGACGGGCAAGCCATTTCTCAACGTCAGCCTTCACGGCCAATTTGGTTTCATCATCACTAAGTTCCCAAGCCCTTCGGGGGAGAGGCTTCAGTGATGGCTCCGGTACCCGTGTGGTCTTAGGTACATAAGGCTCCGGGTTAATAGACCAAGAGCAGGTTCCCTTGCTGTCCGCCTGCTTCTGTTTCTTCGCTGGAGGAGGAATGGGGGGCGACGTCTGCTTATCCTCCGGAGGAGGAATGGGGGGAGACGTCTGCTTTTCCTCCGGAGGAGGAATGGGGGGAGACGTCTGCTTTTCCTCCGGAGGAGGAATCGGGGGCGATGTCGAATGGCGTGAAGGAGGCGTAGGTGAACCAGCACCAGCACCACCACCACCACCAGCACCTGCACCATCGGGGGGGGGGGGTGTGGACTTGTTAGCCTTGGCGTCTCGCCTGGAAACACTATGTACTTTTTTTTCCATAGAATGAGAGTCGCGCGCGTTAGTGCATATGTATTCACATTTCAGTAAGTTTGTATCCCGAGAGGCTCAATGTATATATATATATATATATATATATATATATACCTCGCCGGAGGTGGTTGTTCTTTGCAATTGGAGATCGTCGTTTGTCGACGGTTGACCTCCGTCATCAATGTCCATTCCTTCACCTCCTTGATCATCCACAATGTCTGTTCCTTCTTCACCTCCTTGATCACCGACAATTTCCATTCCTTCATCTTCTTGATCCTCAAGGTTCAGATAAGAAGAGATTACATCATGTTCTCCGGCTATGATATCTAATATAAAACCTTCAGCCTCTTGTTCCGCCGTCAGGTCTCTATTGTCCGCCATATGTCACTCCTGCAGACATGCATGTAGTAAAAATTAATTAAGTATATAGGAGACTTAGCAAATATTGTCGTAGAAGGAGGGAAAACAGATTGCTAGGGTTTTGGGTGGAAGAACGATAACCACCGGAGGGGGAAAACCATACTTTAGAGGTGTGTCCAAGATTAGTTTCTCAAATGACTTGGAGAACCCCATAGCTAGGTTGCATTTGCTTTCCTGGTCATTTTGGTATATTACACTTAATATTCTGAATTTATTGAATTAAAACTTATTTCCATCATTATTTTAATGAATTTAATATAAATTCAAATATGGTCTCATTTTGAACTTTGTCAAACATGATTGAAAATGATATAAACAGATAGCTTACATTTTTCTGAACATTTTGCATATTTTTCCATAATTTTTGAAATTATAAATTAAAAGTTATTTTATTTAGAAGATTAATTATGTTCTGTAATTCCATATAAAGTGGGCCCCACGTGTCACGATGACGTCATCCAAAAAAAAAATTTCTCGCCAACAGTGGCCAGGTGACGTCATCATGACATCACCCCTGGCGTCACACGGTGGCCGGCGGTTGCAGTTTAGGCTCTCGGGTCTCCGGCGATTCCGGCGATTCCGGCCACGGGGAGGGAACGGAGATGGGGAGGAGGCCACGGCCACTGTTCGATGGCGCCGTTCGATGGCGTTGGTTCGAGGGCGACGGCGACGGCCCGCGGGGAACCTACCGGAGAGACGGCGACGGGGCGGGGGCGGAGCAGGGTGGAGGCGGTGGAGAGAAGGGCGCGCCGACGGCGACGGTGACGGCGCGGTCCTCTGCGCGGGCGACGGCGACGGCGACGAGACAGAAGACGAGCGCGATGGCGACGGCGACGAGGCAGAAGACGAGCGGGCGCCGGCGCGAGGGTTTGGGACTTAGAATTTTGGGGCAGGAAGGCACCGCGCATATATAGGTCCAGCCTTTAGTCCCGGTTCGTGACAGCAACCGGGACTAAAGGTCCCCTGGGGTACCCTCCGCGGGCCTTTAGTCCCGGTTGGTGTCACGAACCGGGACTAAAGGTGAAATTGTTCGCGGCGTTTTCGTTCCCGCGCAGAATGAGCCTTTAGTCCCGGTTCGTGACACGAACCTCGACTAAAGGTGGTTATTCAAATACTTTTCCTTTTCCCAAACTTAAAAATACAAATAATATATCAGAAAATTCAGAAAAATAAAACTAATTCTTTTTAAAATCTTAAAAATACAAATAATATATCAGAAAATTCAGAAAAATAAAACTAATCATAAAGATTCACACACATCTTGAATATATATATAGATAAAAAAGGCAGTACATAATGGCTAGAGTGGATCTAAACCTAAACGGAGATCATAGATGCATGATCTGATATCTGCTAGTCATACTCCTGCCTAGGCCTATAGTACATGTACTCGTAGTCGTCGTAGTCGCCGCCGCCGTCGTCGTCACTATCGTCTGACGGTGCTCTGCACTCCCTCGGAGGATCACGACTCCAGGACTGGGCCTGAGGGTAGCGCAGGCGGGGGATATCGCCGGCCCTGATGTAGTCCATGACGCTCTGTAGAGTCCGGCCGGACCACCATAGCCGACGACCGGCCTTGTGAAAGTTCCCAGGAGGCAGGCCGTCCTCCTCATACATGGCGAGCGCCCTCTCACGCCGATTGATGAAGAAGGCATTCCAAGTATGCTGGTTATCGGGATGCCAACTGGGATTCCTCCGCTGCTCCGGCATGAGCTCGTGATAGTAGTGGTTCGTGATGGCCGCCCGACGCGCCACACCTTGAGGAAGAGGAGGGACCGGCACTCCTCCGGCGCTCAGCATCCAACCGGCGGGAACGTTGTAGCCGCACGGGCAGGGGTAGTTCGAGGCGGAAAGTGCCTCCGCCTGGATGAATGTTAGAGTGGGTACGGTAGAAGCCATGAGAGAGTGGTGAGTTTGTATGTGTTTATGCCAAGGGTGTGGCAATGCAAACATATATATAGCGAGAAGAAAACATCCCTTTAGTCCCGGTTGGGGACACCAATCGGGACTAAATGGGTTAGGGTTTCGTTTGGACCAATCAGATAGAATCACACGGATCGTGTGTTTCTTTAAAGCGCTTGTGAGTCGTTGGATCCGGGGTGTGTTTCTTTCGAGCTGTTGTGAGCCGTTCGACCAGGGCTACGGTGTGTTTCTTTCGAGCTGTTGTGAGCCGTTGGATGAGGTGGTTTCTTAACCGTTGGATCAAAACCCTCGCACAACACTTTGTGAGCCAGAGGACCCTATATATAGCCCACCTTCATACACCGGTCAGTTCATCGAGCAAATACAAAACATCCGGATTCGCCATCATACGTCCTGCCGTGCATTTGGTATGCATATTGCACCCAGTAGCCACGGTGGGGCTGTATGATGGCGATACTGATTGTTTTGTTCTACATCCCCCTTTAAGGTTTGATACATCATATATTCAGTTTATCGAGCAAATACAAAACATCCGGATTCGCCATCATACGTCCTACCGTGCATTTGGTATGCATATTGCACCGAGTAGCCACGGTAGGGCTGTATGATGGTGATACCGATTGTTTTGTTCTACACCCCCCCTTTAACACATCCATCCATGCTTGGGTCAGTGTTCACTTTGAGCTCGGGTAGTAATGTGCAACTATTTGCTTGGTTGTGTTAGGGTGGCGCGTGGTGCGGGAGTTGTGACGCGTGGCGCGGGAGTTGCGACGCGTGGCGCGGGAGTTGTGACGCGTGGCCAGGAGGGCGCGGTATAAACTGTCGCGCCTCGAGCGCGTCTTCTCCTCTCCACGCACCGTCGCGCTTCCACCATGCCTCCGAGGAGGAACAACACCACCGGCTTCCGCGGCGTCCGAGCACGGCAGAACGGAATGTTCAGCGCAGATATCCACTGGGGGGACGACCGCATCCCCCTCGGCTCCTTTGCGACGGCGGCGGAGGCCGCCCGCGCCTGGGACGCGGCGGCCTGGCGCCTCAACCGCCCGCGGTCGCTGATGAACTTCAACGACTGCCACACCGTCTGGGAAGCGGAGGCCAGGGCGCCGAAGCCACAGATCGTCACTGCCGTCGACCACCTCCACCTCCGTCACCGCGCGTTTCAGGGCCTAGTCGACTCCAGGGAAGAACACGTCGTCCGCGAGTATTACCGGAACAACCCGGGGGAGGAGAGCGCCGACGAGGAGCTCTGGCAGACCCGCGCGGCTGAGCGGGCGGAGCGCCGCCTCGAACGCCACCTCGCGTTAGATGCCGCTCGGGAGGCGAGGACGAGGGCGCTGCAAGAGCTTCGTCGGGCTGACCGCGCCGGCGAAGTCTGGGCCTCCGACGATCCGAGGTGGGGGCCTATCTCGGACATACCATCATGCACCTCCGACAACGACGAGGAGGTCACCGACGAGTTCGCCGACGACGATGACCCGGAGGAGGTCACCGACGAGTCCCCGACGACGACGACGAGGAGTAGTGTTTGTATGTTTTCTGTTTTTAATAAAAGTTATGAAATCAAATATTTTATCTCACAAGGTTTTGAGACATTTAAGTAACCTTCTGTTTTCCATGCTTTCCACTCGTTTTTCCAAATATTTTGCAAAGGAGTTAGTCTTAAACACACCAGAGATAATATAATTCACATGATCCATTCAAAAAAGTCTGGTACACAATAAATTATTACACATCAGTTCTTCCCTTGTGTCCCTGCTTTCTTACGATTTGGCCGTATCCATGGAGCATCCTCATCATTTAACTTAATGCTTGGGTCAGTGTTGACTTTGAAGGGCGGAATTTCACCAAACATATTATAATCTTCTGACATGTCTGTCTTGTCCTCCACTCCCACGATGTTTCTTTTCCCTGAAAAAACAATGTGGCGCTTTGGATCATCGCATGATGTACTGATCGTTTTCTTATCTTTCCGTTTCCTCGGTTTGCTACTCATGTCCTTCAAATAGAAAACCTGAGCGACATCTTTGGCTAGGACGAATGGTTCGTCAAGGTAACCAAGATTGTCGAAATCCACCATTGTCATTCCGTATTGCTCGTCCACCTTTACCCCACCTCCTGTTAGCTTGAACCATTTGCACCGGAACAAAGGGACCTTAAAGGAGGGTCCATAGTCAAGTTCCCATATCTCCTCTATGTAACCATAATATGTGACCTTTTGCCCAATCTCGGTTGCTGCATCAAAGCGGACACCACTGTTTTGGTTGGTGATCTTTTTATCTTGGGAGATCGTGTAAAATGTATTCCCATTAATCTCGTACCCTTGGTAAGTCGTTATAGTCGAAGATGGTGTCTTGGCCAACATGTACAGCTGATCTCCAACATCATTGTCATTCATTAAATGTTTTCGCAACCAACTGCCGAAAGTCTCCATGTGGGCCTTTCTAATCCATGATTCAGGCTTCCCCGGGTTGTCCGAGCGTAAAATATTCTTGTGTTGCTCGAAGTACGGAGCCACCAAGATCGAATTTTGCAGAACTGTGTGGTGTGCTTCAGTCATAGAATGACCTTCCATACATATTGTTGATTTCCTTCCGATCGTGCCTTTTCCACTTACTCTCCCCTCGTGCCGTGATTGAGGAATACCAATCGGCTTAAGGTCAGGAACATAGTCAATGCAGAACTCAATTACCTCCTCATTTCCATAGCCCTTTACGATGCTCCCTTCTGGCCTAGCACGGTTACGAACATATTTCTTTAATACTCCCATAAACCTCTCGAAGGGGAACATATTGTGTAGAAATACAGGACCGAGAATGGAAATCTCTTCGACTAGGTGGACCAGGAGGTGCGTCATGATATTGTAGAAGGATGGTGGAAACACCAACTCGAAACTGACAAGACATTGGACCACATCGTTCTGTAACCGTGGTAGATCTTCTGGACTGATTACCTTCTGAGAGATTGCATTGAGGAATGCACATAGCTTCACAATGGCTACTCGAACATTTTCCGGTAGGAGCCCCCTCAAAGCAATCGGAAGCAATTGCGTCATAATCACGTGGTAGTCGTGAGACTTCAGGTTTTGGAACTTTTTCTCCGCCATGTTTATTATTCCCTTTATATTCGACGAGAAGCCAGACGGGACCTTCATACTGCTCAGGCATTCAAAAAAAATGACCTTCTCTTCTTTCGTAAGAGCGTAGCTGGCACGACCTTGAAACCATTCCGGATGCCGGTCATCTGGGTCTTTCAAAAGTTGCTGGTCCTACCGTGCTTCCTTTGTATCATTTGTCTTCCCATACACGCCCAAGAAGCTTAGCAGGTTCACGCAAACATTCTTCGTAACATGCATCACGTCGATTGCAGAGCGGACATCTAGGACTTTTCAATACTGTAGCTCCCAAAATATCGATTTCTTTTTCCACATGGGTACGTGCCCGTCAACTCCCTGCGGAACTGATTGTCCGCCAGCACCCTTTCCAAAGATGACTTTCAAATCCTTGACCATATCAAATATCTCACCTCCAGTACGTTCCGCGGGCTTCGGCCGGTGATCTGCCTTGCCGTTGAAATGCTTGCCTTTCTTTCTTACGTTATGATTTCGGGGAAGAAATCGACGATGACCCAGGTACACGTTCTTCCTACAATTATCCAAAAATACACTTTCAGTCTCATGTAAGCAGTGCGTGCATGCTTTGTATCCCTTATTTGACTGTCCTGAAAGGTTACTGAGAGCAGGCCAATCGTTGATGGTTACAAAAAGCAACGCTCGTAGGTTAAATTCCTCTTCTTTGTGCTCATCCCACACAGGTACACCAGGTGTGCCCCACAATTGTAAAAGTTCATCAACTATGGCCTTAGGTACACATCGATGTCGTTGCCGGGTTGCTTCGGACCTTGGATGAGCACTGGCATCATAATGAACTTCCGCTTCATGCACAACCAAGGAGGAAGGTTGTAGATGCATAGAGTCACGGGCCAGGTGCTATGGCTGGAGCTCTGCTCGCCAAAAGGATTCATGCCATCAGTACTTAGACCAAATCTTATGTTCCTTGCGTCAGCTGCAAAATCTTTGAACTCTCTGTCGATCTTTCTCCATTGCGTTCCATTAGCGGGGTGTCTCAACTCCCCGTCGGACTTACGGTCCTCTTTGTGCCATCGCAACAACTTGGCATGCTCTTTGTTCCTGAACAGGCGTTTCAGCCGAGGTATTTTAGGAGCATACCACATCTCCTTGGCGGGAACCCTCTTCCTGGGTTTCTCGCCCTCAACATCGTCACCAGGGTCATCGCCTCTGATCTTATAACGCAATGCAGTGCATACAGGGCATTCATTCAAATCCTTGTATGCACCGCGGTAGAGGATGCAGTCGTTAATGCATGCATGTATCATCAGAATCTCTAAACCTAGAGGGCACACAACCTTCTTTGCTTCGTACGTACTGGCGGGCAACTCGTTATTCTTCGGAAACATATTCTTCAACATTTTCAGCAAATTTTTAAATGATGAGTCAGCTACACCTTCCCGTGCCTTCCATTTCAGCAAATCCAGTGTGCAGCCCAGCTTTTTCAGACTATTGTCGCATCCTGGGTACAGCGACTTCGTGTGATCCTCTAACATGCGATCCAAATTCTCCCTCTCCTTGTCAGTTTCGCAGCGTCTCCGTGCATCAGCAATGGTCCGACCAAGATCATCAGCGGGCTCATCATGTGCCTCTTCTTCACCTTCACCAAACCCTTCCCCACCTTCGGCATCATCCTCCATGAAAGTATCACCGAAAGCGTCATGATAGTTGAAATCGACATCATCCTCTTCTTCATCTTCTTCCATTCTAACCCCTCTTTCTCCATGCTTGGTCCAACAATTATAGCTTGGCATGAAACCGTGCCGAAGCAGGTGCATGTGAACGACTCTTGAGGAGGAGTGACCCTTCTCATTGTTAAATTCAACACATGGACAGATAATAAAATCTCGCTGCTTGTTCGCATTTGCCACTACGAGGAAATCTTTCAAACCCGTAGTGAACTCTCCGGAGAGTCGGTTACCGTATATCCATTGCCGATTCATCTGCATTAACCATCATGCATTTGTTAAACTAACTAGCTGGAAATAATACAAATCATGAAAGGTTCAAGTTGCTAACCGCGACCGCGGAGGTAAAATAAATGAAAACGCTCAAGTGCGGCTCGGACACTTCATATCATGTGTGTTTCATGCTATCGGGCATTTCATCGAACACCTTGTGTGCATAGTAGGAACCAAAAGCATACCCACCACCCCTTGTGAATGTTGTGAGCAGAAGTGACACCAAATGTGGCTAAGTGCAGCGAGCTGAGTCCCTATAAGGGATGGGCCTTTAGTCCCGGTTCACCTGGACAACCGCGGCTAAAGGCCTTGGGGACCTATTAGTCCCGGTTGGCCTGGCCAACCGGGACTAAAGCCCCTCCCGTCCGCCAGCTGTGGACCGAGCGCGCTGGGCCCAGACTGTTGGTCGCGGGTCTCCTCCCGAACCGCGACTAGAGACCCCTATAGTCGCGGGTCGATACTTTTGGGGACTAATGGGGGCGTATGGAAGGCCTATTTTCTACCAGTGTACATGATTACTTGGCATTCTCCATTTTCGACGCTCATCCACAATGCTTGTTTTCTTCATGCTACACTCCATATCTTGTTTGTTTCTAGCAAACAACAAACGAGCTGATCAAATAAATGGCAGGTGTATGTATGAATGCACATGTTACATATGAATGGGTAAACCAGTTTTTGCTTGCTCATGTTATGGTAGTATGGGGATATTCAAATCATCTTCTCTATCAATTTCATGCATGATCAATTGTTGGTGATCTTACACCACCAAATTTGTATGGTAAATCCTCTTACAATGTAAGCTGAACACATTTATTTCGGTCCATCATTGACGTGAAGTCTGCATATGAATGTATCACATGTGTCTCTTCGGGATACTGAATATGATACATAGCCTTCATCATCACTAGTAGGAAAAAGCCTAGACATAGTGTGCGATTTTCCCTTAGAGCAAATCTAGCAAAGCTTGTATAACTAGTGGAACTAGAAAAAACCGGCGAGCATATGGGATCGTCCTAATTTTAGGGCCACGACAGAGCCCGTATACTACGCAAGATCCGAAAATGGTATTCATTGGCCCCCGAATGCACCCCTGCGACCCCTACTTCTACCGGCTGGGGGTACATTTCTAGGTCAAATCCTGAGCCGTGTAGCCACCGCTGACGACAAATCTGGTGTGCTCTTCTCCGCCTCCGCCAACAAATCCGCAATGCGCAATCGGAGATTCGGCACCGCCACTCGAGGATGAGGCCTGGAAGAAGATCCTCGAGGCGCGGGGCCGTTCTCCCACCCCAGGAGGCGATGGCGCAAACTCTGACAAGGAGCGGAAGAAGCTCGTCGCATCCGACGGCGCCCGCAAGAGCACGGAACGTAAGTACACGAAATAAGGGCTCCTGCTGCAGCGAGCCCTCCTCTACCGCATGGTAGATGAGTTTGACTGCAAGCGTGGGCCGCGCCGCCGCGACGAGGGATCTTATTCTGGCACGAGGATGCACGTTGCAGAGGGAGGCTTCGGAGGACGCCTAGCTCATGGTCTATGACGCCGCCGTGTTGGCGACCCCATGGGGTCAGAAGACTTCATCGCATACAGCCAGCTCTATGCCATCGTTGCCATGGTTTGTGCCCGCACCCGGCGCTAGGAGGAGAATCTGCAGAAGCGTTGTCGCATTGAGGAGGCCATGGACATGAAGCTCCTCGAGCAAGGGATCGCTCAGGAGCGAGTTCACCTGGAGAAGAAGGCAGATGAGATTGCATCGCCACCCAGCAGGAGGAGGTCTACGTCGACCTCGACCCTGAAGCGGAGTGAGCGCGGCACCGGTGAAAGTGCATGGTTCTCCCATGTATGTTTGCATTGAGACATTCTTGTAGGTTTGTACATTGGCACCACTTGAACTCCATGTGTTGGATTTAAGTTTGGATGCTATCAAGATTATCACTTATAATTAATATATCTATATGATCAAGAGAATAATTGCCATGCTATTATTGACCATATTACAAGCATGTCTTGAAGAAGGATATTGTGTGAACATTCATGTTTACCTTCAAGTCATCATCATCATGAATAAAGAGAATATACTTGGTTGATCAAGTAGGTGTGCAAAGCTTGCCACCCATATGGAGATTATGGTAAAGTTAAGATGGTCATGTGATAAGCTCTCTCATATTAGCTTACGGGGGGAGCAATTTACAAGTCTTCACGAAGCGAAGTGCAATCAAGAAAGGTGGTCCAACTTGAGGTCATTAAGATCGTCATCATCTAGCTCAATTGGATTGCGCAATGCAAAGGTATGAATTAGATAGGGTTTCTAATTTACTGGTCTCATTATTCTAGTTGGGAGACCGGATTATAGGATAGATAACCGTACAATCAAGAGGGGCTCTTGAATGCGTATCTTGATCGTATCTATCATAGATAGCTCAAAACTTTGCATACTTGGCATAATTCTTCTTGGTTATTATTTTGTTTTTCTCCATGTGAGGTTTTATATCTTGTCATGCTCTTCATGTCAATCTCAAGTTCATCAAAAATGGATTTTGTATGAAAAACTTATCGCATTTTTTATGTTGGAGGTTTCTACCGGTTGTCCTTTATAGATAGGTAAAACCTTTCATCATTTGGTTTTATCTTCCCATTTTGGACTATGAATTTTCTCTTCATATTCTTGTAGTGCTCGTCGTTTCGATTTCAACGAGGCCAAGAACATCAAAAATGGAATACGGATGCAAAAGTTACGACCGTTTTCGTACCGGGTGTTCTGTAGTTTTTCTAGCACCGGTAGTACCTGTGCTCGTACCACCGGAAACCCCTTCGGGATGCCCGTGGTGGTACTAACGGTGAAACCACCGATTGTACCTCTGCGTGGGGCAGTTTTTTTTAGCCCGTTTGGTGTTCTAACTCGTCCGGGGGCAGTAGTACCAGTGGTTTCACCGGTAGTACTGCCCGTGCGCGATTTTTTCCCCAACGGTTGGATATTTGGGTGACCTATTAAACGATCCTTCTTCCCCAATGGTTCCCCAACTCTTTGGGCAAGTTTGACCTCCATGGTTGACCTCCAAAATCTTTGTATATCTCAATCCCTCCAATGATTCTTGCTTCCACTTGAGGGAAAAGAGAGAGGAGATCTAGATCTACAACTCCACCAATCAATCCCTCCTCTTTGTAAGGGGAAACTTTTATATCTAGATCTTGGGGATTCATTTGTTGTTTTCCTTTTTCTTCCTCCTTCCTCCCTCCATAGCATTAGTTGCTTTTGTGGGATTTGGGAGATAAGTTCTTTACCACTTTGTGTGTTCTTCCCATTGCATTAGGTGCCCACGTGATTCATGAAAGAGAAGTTCGTGAACTTGTTACTCTTAGGTGCTTGGTCACCGGAGAGATTGTTCCTCTTGGGGTGTATTGAGCACCCTAGACAGTTAGTGTTTGGGGCTTCCACCTTGGTGTATCGGTGAATAAATAGGTACTTCAGTGCCTAAAATGATTTTTGCAAAAAATCATGAGCAAACTACGAGGCACATGTAGTTCAAAATTTGCCCGGTTTCTGCTGATTCGCAGACATTTGTCTTTTTCAAAAAAGGTTTATATAAAACTTTTTAGAGTAAGTAGTTTGATTTTTTGTAGATAACATATGGTCTAATATGTTTATAATTTTTTGTGGTACAATTTTGCAGCAACTTTTTGGTAGGTGCTTTGCAAAAAAACCATTTTTGACACTCCGAAAATAGAAAATGATATTTTTATTCGAAGAAAAATAAAACTCAGTTCGTCAATATTGTTCGTTGTTACAATATGCATGTTTGCGTGGAATATGGGCACATTTAAACAAACTGTGCAATGGATGTGACCATAACATCCATTATTTGCCCCGAAAGCCATGAATCTTCATAGATCATAGCTCATTTCTATGAACACTTTTTCGAGATATTTACCGTATTTCAAGTTTATTATTTTTTATAGATACTAGGTCACATATAATGACATATTGTGAAGGTTGTCCTTTTTTTTTTTAATTTGTTTGAACTTTTTATGGCGATTTCGGAAAAAGGTAAAAACGGGAGACAAGACCATTCGTATCTAGAGGTGAATCTTGTGACACTCTTGGTGTGTGTCTATGATGAAACATGTACTTGTGTACCTAAAAATGATTTTTGCAAAAAAAAAACAAACTACGAGGCACCTGTAGTTCAAATTTCGCCCGGTTTCAACTGATTCTACATGAATTTGTCTTTTTCAAAAGATTTGTATGTAAAACTTTTTAGAGGAAGTAATTTAAGTTTTGGTAGACAAATGTGGTGTAATAACTTTATATTTTTATGTCGTACAATTTTTTAACATATTTTTGGTAGATGCTTCACACAAAAAAACTGTTTTTGACACTCCAAAAATGGAAAACGATATTTTTGGCACTAATTAGAAATTTGTTTTTAATTTTTATTTCAACATAGTCGTGATATCATCATGCATTCATGTCACATTGCACAAATTAAAATTTCATCATATCATAAAATAACATAAAACTTTAATGGTGTTTTGTCTTCAAAATAGTTGCATCTATTTTGTGTAATTTAGTAAAAAAAAAAATAGCACATTGGCAGACAGGCCAAGGCCAGCAAAGGCCCAGGCCAAACCACCACGGAAACCCTAGCCTAGGCCCATTAGGCCCGTGGACAGCCGCTCAAGCCCTAGGAAGCGTCAGATGCAGATCCGACGGCCGGGAACAGTCGCATGTGGTACTAAACTAGCGCATCGCCGCCGAGCCCTCGAAACCCTAGATTCCATAACTCCTCCACATTCGCTCTCTTCCCAGCCTATACGATACCCTAGTGTTCCAGAGATGTTGCGCTGATTCAGTGTCGACGATCCTTTAGGAGTTCGTAGGCGACTCTACCATGCAATTCTGTGGCGCGGCCATCGGCAACGATATTCGTATTCTTCGTCCATCGGCAACGGAGTTCTTAGAAGTAGAAGGAATACCATCGGCAACGGAGTTCTTAGAATTTACGGAGCCTTGGACTCTCGCCTCGGCTTCGAAAGCGCGAGGAAAGCATGGAGACTAAAGGGCTATAATAGCTCCGTCAACCATCTAAATGTACTCTGAATGTAATTTTTAAAATGTTAATATATAAAATACATATTTTTATCGATTTGATATGGTTGTTTGTAGTAGATATAACCGCTTCGTGGGGTCCTGATATAGTACCGTAGGATCCGGATACTGCACATTGGCACGCGCAATGAACATGCACACGCGGCTGCGACAGGGAGCATGCACGCCGCGTAAATGCAAGCCGCCGTTCGCACGTACGCATTCGCTCGTTCTTCACACATTACATGCATGCACGCTGACACGTCGCCTGTGTTCGCGCGTAGCATGCACGCGCATACATGCACGCCGACATGCCGCCGTGTACATTTTTTTTTTGAAATGGAAACCCAGCCTCTGCATCGGATAAATGCACACGGCTATTTATTAAGCAGCATAATCTCAGTCATTACAAAGAGCAACGAAATAAAACAGTTCAACATGCACGCCGACATGCCGCCGTGTACATGTATGAGTACAGTCCTCCGTCGCGATCATGTTAGACATTATGTGAAAATATCCGTAGGGTCTAATTACTTTCTGAATTTAATTAGCAACATATTTGCATGATATATTATTCTGGTACCTGTACTAGTATTTTTGTAATGACGCATAGCTGAATATACTTATAATTTGATTTTTATAGATATTATTAAACTGATTTTTTTATTTGTCTAGCATTAAATGAATTTCAACACGATATATTCTTATAATAATTTCTAAAATTTAAAAAACTTGTTAGAAAATAATGAGAAAGTGATATGTCTTCATTATAGCACACAAACTACGTTATAGTAATTATGATAGATATTTTTGTAAAATTTTCGACCAATTCGCAATGTATAGAGAAGATTCTGGGTTAGGAAGAGCAGTACCTTCTCTTGTAATCATGATAGTATATACTAGATGATTTTACCATGTCAAATTATGGACGTATTATGTTTTATTCAAAATGATATACCATTACACAAACATATATATACTTTGACTTCCTATTTCTTTCACACAATTTTGAATAAGTTCAGTTTTTCTCTTAATATTAAAATCCGCAAGACACGAACATACTCGGAGCCTCCAGGTACTTAACGATTGGTGGCAAAGTCAAAAAAAATTGACAAATTTTTAATCGGCATGGCCGGATATTTTTTCCCATTTGCCGCCCTCGCCCTCCAAATCCCTAGCCTCGCCGCCACTCCGAATCGGTGGCCCCTTTACTCCAACTCGGTAGCCTCGCTGTCGCTCCGAATCAACAACTCCCTAGCTCCTCTTCTCCAAATTGGTAGCCTCGCCAGCGCCCCTTCACCATCGGTCCCCTACTATATCTGGGTTTTCGCGGACAGACATACGCCGGGGTCGTTTGCCTCCACTCCCCGCCGGTCCCCTACAATGTTGGTACGAGGGCCCCCCTCCCCTGCCTCTTCTCGTCGCCGGCTGCCCGCCGATCCCCTACATCGCTGGTACGAGCCCCCCCCCCCCCCCCCCCCGCCCTGCCCCATCTCTATTCTGGCTGCCCGTCGATCCCCTACATCGATGGTACGAGGGCCCCCCTCCCCTGCCTCTTCTCGCCGCCAGCTGCCATTAATTTTCCATCCTATCAAACTAGCAATCCTTACTTCCTTGTAAATTGGTAGATCTTAGGGCAGGCTGCCACTAATTGGTAGATGAACTACTTAACCAATTTATAAGAAATTATACCCTGATTATAACAATTTACTCTATTTGTTTGTAATTTATAACAAAGGAAGTGGCATGCCATGTACGCAACCGTTACTGCGCAATCTGTTCTAATGATGAGATTGACGAAGATGACACAATCATGGTTGCCGAAAGGCTTACTCGGCATAACTATGAGAAAGACCGTTACGCTCAGTTTCTCCCGGTTGGACCCTATGTTGGGCTTCTGTTTGTGACTCGCTTGACGCCCACAAATCTAAACATACATGATTTGATATGTAATCAGCTTCTACCTGTCCCTCTTAGTTATGATATTTTCCTTAGTGTTAATATTTAGTAACATATTTTTATGATGTAAGACAAATAAAATTCTATAATAAAGCAAATAAAATGTGCTAATTAGTGCTTTCCATTTCAAATTAACTTGACCAGGTTATATGTTTATTCTATTTTTACTAGATGTCGTACGGCCCTCCTTTTATGAAAGCAAAACTTAAGTCCCGGTTGGTATTACCAGCCAGTACTAAAGGTCTATGTTTAGTCCCGGTTGGTGACACCAACCAGGGCTAAAGGTGGCCCCCGTGGTCGCAGCCTTCCGTAGAACCTTTAGTCCCGGTTGGTGTTACCAACCGAGACCAAAGATAGATTTTGAACCGGGACTAAAGGCTGACAGTGTCCTCCCTGCCTCCTAGCCCTTAGAACCGCGGCTATATGTTCGCGTATGTAAACTAGCTACATGTGTGTGCTAGCACCAGGTTCTTCCATCTCAAAACCAACGCGCAACACGGCAAGGATTTTATCCCTTCTCTCTTGGGTGTGCAGGGTATCGCCACGGAGAACGACCATAAGACCGCGGTGCGTGGCCAAATACTACTTTTAGGGCCTGCTTTTCACACCCTCTCCTTCCAGCCATATAGTTTACTTTGCGTCGCTTGTCACATTTTCGGAAAGGTGTTATCATGATATCGACTTATAATGAGAACTGTGTGGCACCACTATTTTATTGTTCTGAGCCGGGAAGTAACCACCAACACCTATAGTGTACATGCATGTTAATAGCCATGGTGTTATTCCGAGCTAGTATCAGTGTGTAAGTATTTTTGTGACGAGGGACTACGTACACTTAACCAGTTGTAATGGTTTGTCCATCTGTGTGGGATACCAGCCTCAGATTCATAGTCAAAATGTTCAAACACCTCCCGATGGAGTGGCATTCCTGGAAGAAAAACAGACACTGCTTGAAAATGTTGGAACAACAACAACATGTGATTTCAACCAAATTCATGGTCCATTGTGTCTAAAATTCTCTTTCCAGTAGTCAAGTAGAGACTGATGTGGAGTACTGGACAGCGATGCATACACACACACACCATAGACAACGACAACAAGTTGTAATGCCCTAGAGGAAGTAATATTTCTGCCTAGCACATAAGTCAAAATTAATATCTTGTGCAAGTAGTGCAGCATGATCTAGATCGCGCGACTTCGCCCTTTTTCCTTATTTGGCAAGCCTTACATAGTCAGAACTATGGATGTAAAAGGTTTAGATCAAGTCAACGCAAATAGATGTGAGGTTCCACACCTTATTCAATGATGCTTCCCAATCTCTTCATACATATGTGTAGCCGGCTTCGTTCTCTCTCTCTCTCTCTCTCTATTTGTGTGTGTGTGTTTGGGTGTGTGTGTGTGTGTGTATCTGTGTGTGTGTGTGAGAGAGAGAGAGAGAGTAGTCTAAGATTATGAATATAATGCATGAGAAATGTTTGTGTTTTTTATGAGAAATATTTTCACAACTTATACAAATGAAATTTGATTGTAGTTTTTTGTGAATTTGTATTTGTGTAAAATAGAAGAAAGCGTGTGTGGTCATTATGAGTCAGTGAGTAGGTCATGGTGATACAATAATACCACCACATTGTGTTCGGTATTTTCAACACGATATCTAATGTTTGGGGGTCATAACAAGAGCATTTGTGTGTGCCCTTATATATGTTTGTATAAAGCCTTCAACCTATACGACTCAACTTAGTTGGTGTAGCTTCTAGAAAGATTTATTATTCCAGCCTCAACATCCTCAATGCATAAAATAACTTGTCGTGTGTGTTTACTATAGTCCTCGTAATCTACAACAAAGACCTACTCATAAAACTCGGAACAACGAAAACATGCACGATTCTAATATGTGAAAAACAAATTGTGTGTTGTCCAAACCATAATATTAACTGGTTTATCTAGCCATGGCGTTCTTCATAATTTTTATTTATGTACCAAGCAAAGATATGTCGTAACACCAATCCATGATGATATCACGATAAATATGTACCCTACAACAAGAAATATTTGATGTTCTTTTGAGCTAAACAAAACACTATAGGTTTATGAGTGCCTTCCTAAGGATGTGTCCATGGTTGAGCTCATCCAGTACTCCACCCCCTCCCTCTTATAGCATAACTTGATATTTCTTCCACCTTGATCATAATCCTCCATTTAGGTCAAAATCGATGACTACCTTGTTGACTCCGTCAATTTTCTCATTTATTAGTGGTTTATTAGACTATTTTGGTATGTTGATAAATCCAATGAATTTTATTGTGGTCTCTAGACACTTATTCGTTATTTTTGGTGAGGGATGATGATGTCGCTAATTGCATCCTTTATTAATTATGATGGATTGGTTTGTTATAAAATGTGTCGATTAAATTATTAATTTGGATATACTTTCTCTCTCTCCATTATATTATTACACTCTATCGTTTATAACATGTGTTTCCACTTAGAGTAAGCATGTGTTGTGGATTGCGGTACCACAAATACCCGTATGAGAACAAAATAATTTATGTTCATAAATATCTAGTTAGTATTATACAACTGATGGTCATTGTTCAAATATAGTTGCTCAACATGAGCTTCCATTATACTTCCAAAGGATGCATCTTTCATAATTAATGAGGAATTTTTGTACCATGAGTCATCTCAGATTCTCTCAAAGTTTATAAAGACATTTCCTCATATTGATTATAGGTTGAAATCAATGATGAAAATGATAATAATGGTGAGTTTTTTTTCCCTTTTTGTTCTCTCTACCTCGTTTTTGGTTTTCCCTTCCATTTTCTTTTATCTTTCTTTTACATCCCCAATTTATTTTACTTCATTTCCTTCTTATTTCTCGTTAATTTATATTTTTTATTTCCCATGTTGTTTTTATTTTTCCCTTTTTGATGTCATATTATTTCTGATTTTATTTACTCGTCGTATTTTACTATTTTCATAAATATTTATAAACTTCCTAGACCAAATTTTTTACCATGAACATTTTCCGTGGGATACATGAATATATTTCTAATATATCATGAATATTTGTTTTCACATATGAGAACAAATTTTTTGATATTCGTGAACATTTATTTTCAAATATATGAACTTACCGTGGAGCTCATGAACATTCTTGTCTTAATAGCACATGAATTTTTTGTAATGAACATACTATAAAAATTACCCCCTCCAATCAGCGACAATTAATATGGAGTAGAATTATTTTTTATTTTTATTAAAAATATACATGTTAACAGGTAGCACCAAATGTGGCCTACATTGGTAATATTTAGGGGCTATGGCTACTATTTGACGAAAAAAAAAACATCAAGGACATCAAATATAAGCTCCTTTAATTTTTTGCTATGCTTTTTTTTGCATCGTCCACTTACCGTTGCTTTGCCAACAAAAAATAGGAGTACTCCCACTAACCTACGCTAGCTAAATGACTAGTGTTCGTTAAAGCAATATCCAAATTTCACAGGTTTGGAATTTCATGGTAGGGTCGATTTTGGCTGGGATTGAATTAGTGTCTTATTTTGTTAACTCACAGTGTACTTATTTTAATTTTGTTTGTAGAGAACTCTAGAAGTCTAAAGGTGTATGGACTGCGTGGAGATTCGAAACATATCCAATCATGCCCTGTGTATCTAAATATAAGATGTTTTAGATTTTTTTTCCTATTTTTTCAGATTTGTACGCATCTTGACGCATTTTAGCGTGTATTTTCACTCTTTTTTAATATGTATGTAGTCCACATTGCAATATCTAAAACATGTTATAATTAGAAACAAAGGGAGTACTTAGGACCATAAAAGGAAGAAACATTATGGATGGATTGTTATTACTTTGTGAGACTTTGAGAGAAACCAAAAAAAATAGGAAACCACATGTGGTAGTGCTCAAATTTTGTTTTGATAAATCTTCTGACAAGTTAAAAGATACATATTTTTGAATGCATTGACAAAAAAGTGTTTTCCAAAAAAAGAGGCAAATATGGTCTAAGAACGTGGTGAAACAAAGTGTCACACCCCAGTTTTTGGACTGTTGTAATATAGTTATGGGAGACAAAAATGTGAGCCAATAAAATCTTTTGTAATATGTTTGTATATACCAATATGTTTATGTGACCATGGTTAACTATGCGGTGCAAGCAATGTTTTTTTTAAATCAAATAACATATTGCCTAAAGCTCACTATTGTTTTCTCTGATGTTTTCCATATGTTATCTTGAGTGATTTTGTTCCAAGTATTGGATCCTGCTTGTTTTCAACTTGAAAACATTAGTTGGCTTTGTTTCATCCATGAAAACAAAATGGCATTTGGAATTATGGATGTTTTTCTTTAATAACTCTATTAAAGTTTTTCCCTGAACACCTAGCCAAACTCCTATTTCTAGCTCATGTTTTCAAATAGTTAAAGTATCCAATTTTATGTTTTCTTGGCTTATAATTGTTCTCTGGTGTGGACTAAAAATCCATAACCTTAATTTGATTTGTAAATTTTGGAAACATAGAGTTGCATGCTTGTTTTCGTGACAAGAAAATAAGAGAGAAAACTAGAGTATTCTAAAAACAGAGAAAATCAGAAAGATGCCATTTTTCCAGCTTATTTTCACATCCTTGCACACTTTCAAAAACTAATTAAAAATGTGTTTCTATATTTTCATGTCATGTTTAACAATGTCCAATTTAAAATTTCAAAATTGCACTTCATTTACTATTTTTATCATGCTTGAACTTTTCTTTGTTTGTGTCTGTTTCAGCACTTAGCAAAATTCTGCTAAGTCATTTGTGTGAATTTTCTAAAACTTATTTTTGGACAGAAGTTTGATTGATTGAATTGGTTTGAAGTTGTTTGAATTGAGGGGAGGGATCATGTACACTCTACTCCCCTATGTTACCACTTGATGTGTGTGCTTTGGATGCCTTTTTGGTTGACCAGCGAGAGAGGAATGAGAGAGA
The DNA here is from genome assembly GCA_028641055.1 of Alopecurus myosuroides. NCBI lineage: Eukaryota > Viridiplantae > Streptophyta > Magnoliopsida > Poales > Poaceae > Alopecurus > Alopecurus myosuroides. Next base: position 310,097,305 of record CM054063.1, on the reverse strand, counting down.
GAAAAGGGAGTCTGAGAAGAAAGGGGGACAAGGAGGGGGCACACAGTGCGCGCCACTGCCCATGTACCACTCTGGCCATGCTGCATGTTGCTCGCCTCACCTCGCCGCCCAGTAGCAGTGCGCACCCGCCCTAGCCCTATGTCGCCCCTTGAGCGACGACATGAGCCGCCCCGAGCCCATGCCAAGAACGCTCGTGGCCATGCCGCAAAGCATCGCCCGTGCATATAAACCATGGCCTGCTCTCCCACCTCACCACCTACTCCCTCACACCTCACCACACACCCCTAGCCACCCCATCCATCTCCGCTTGCTCTCTGTGAGTAATGCGAGGAGGAAACCTCGCCGGAGCCCGTGTCGGATCCCCTCGAAGGTGGAGCTCGTCACAGCCACCCTTAGCTCGCAATTTTGTCCTAGCATTGCTCCCTGACCCCGTGCGCATATCTCTGACACGTTGCCATGGCCGTTTTCCTGCAGGTTCACCGTCGCCGTCCACGACTCCACCGCGGACACACACACCTCGCCGCCGTCGACTGGAGCCATTGCTGCTGCTGCTGCTTGCTCCCCTGCACGGCCACAACCTCTAGCAACCACCTCGACCCCACGCCACTGCGTCTCCTCTCCCCTAGGTGCGCCAAACCTCGTCGCCGGTCTCAGCCTGTTTCGCGCGCGCGCGCGAGAGAGAGAGAGAGAGAGAGAGAGAGAGAGAGGGATAGGAGAGAGGAGGACGATGAGCGAGGGCCATTGATCCACAGATCAACGGAGCCCTTTGAACTCGAGCGTTTCCGCGCCGCGCAGCGCATGCGAGCCATGGGCCGATTCGGCCGCAGTTGGGCCTTGCCCCGTGATACGTTAGAAACGTATCCTTAATTTCTTATGTTCCATGTTGCTTTCTTATTGTTTCCCACATGTTTGCTATACACTTTATGTCATTTTTATCGATTTTACGGACTAACCTATTGACAAGATACCACAGAGCTAGTTCCCTGCTTTCTGTTGTTTTTAGTTTCAGAAAAGTTGTTCTGGAAATATTCTCGGAATCGGAAAATTCGAAGCCCGGAAGTCTTAGATTCCCGAAGGTTCCACTGAGTCCCGAAGAGACCCGGAGGGCGGCCACAGGGGGCCCACACCATAGGGCGGCGCGGCCCCTAGCCGCGCCATAGGGTGGTGTCCCCCCCCCCCCGTCCTCCACCGCCTTTGCCCTTTTGCCTATTTTCACCCCCCGAGACGTAAAACCTAAAAAGATACCACTTCGTCCCGAGAAATACCCGAGGCCGTTGTCATTGTCATCCCAAGATCGGGAGGGTTCTGGAGCTCTCCCCGGCACCATGCCGGGAGGGGAATTCATCACCGGAGGGTCCACACCACCATGCCCTCCTCCGAAGTGATGCGTGAGTAGTTCATACCCGTACTACGGGTCCATAGAAAAAGCTAGATGGTTGCCTCCTCCACTTTATGCCTTATGTTTAGATCTCGTGAGATGCCTCACATGATCGAGATCATCTTTATGTAATGCTAAATGTTGTGTTTGCTGGGGTTCGATGAATGAGGAATGCTATGTTTTTTGATTATCAATCTATCATGTTATCTTCATGGATATGTTATTTATGATCTTGCATGCTCTCCGTTATTAGTAGATGCTCTGGCCAAGTAGATGCTAGTGACTCCAAGAGGGAGTATTTATGCTCGATAGTGGGTTCATACCTCCTTTGCATCTGTGCTCGAGTGACAGAAACGTGACGGATGGAGGATGTGCTGTTGCCATTAGGGAGAAAACAACAATGCTTTGTATAGTGATGATGTTATTGTTTACATTACACACTTTGCGTACTGCGATTATCTGTTTCTTGCAACTTAATACCCAAAGTTTGTTCGGATGATATTCAGAGGGTGGATTATTTGTCATAGATGTAGTTGGAACATTCTATGTATTTTGTTGTAATGCCCGCATGAATCACATAGTAATCTTTATGTCTTGCATATGCACTACGATGCAGCCTTCATTTCTGTCAATTGCCCAATTATAATTTGTTCACCACACATGTTATTTATCTTTCACGGAGAGACACCGCTAATGAACTGTGGACCTTGGTCCATTTTCGTCATACTGATAATACAAACACCGTTTCCACTGCTCTCATACTGCTGCTACTGTTTTCATACTGTTTTCCACATCATACGTTTAACCTATTTGTGTTCAGCAAAACCGGTGAGATTGATAACCTCACTTCGTCGTTGGGGAAAAGTGATTTGATTGTGTTGTGTAGGTTCCACATTGCTGCTGAACCGGTAGTGCACCCTTCCATCTTAGTTGCATCAACCTTCTAAAGTTACTCCTTCCTCCAACTGGTCGATTAAACCTTGGTTTCTTTCTGAGGGAAAAATGCTGCTGTGCTCATCATACCTTCCTCTTGGGGTTTCCCAACAAGTGCAAGACCTGCACCATCACCCCGACAGATCTGGCCCGCACGGTTGTTTTTTTTTCTCTGTGTTTAATTCTTTTGTAAAATAGGCAGAGATAGAACCCTAGCTTTAGCCCTTGGAAAAATAGGAAAATGATGGATCTGGCCAAACCAAAAATCATGGAGGTACCCTAGAATAATCTTAACCATGTACAAGTGGTAGATTCACTTTTAGACTTTTATTTTTGCTGTCGTTTATAATTTGGCAGAACCTATCTGTTTAACCATTTTTTGGCATAACTTTAAAAATAAGAACCCTAAAAAAATTCAAACTCGACTTTTTTTGATAGGCCTAACTAATACCTACCAGGATCACTTTGCGTGGCTTGCAAATCAGCTTCTTCGAGAAAATGTCTTGCATTTTGGTAAATGACCAGAGAGCACTTCTAGGATTTTTGTAGATTATTTGGTGATGATTTTTGATGTGAATCCAATTGGATGACCTTGTGTATGCTTATATCTACCTAATCCTAGCTTGGTGTGATTTTTAGAGCTGTAGAATAATTTTGGTGTGCATAACTAGATTTTGTACTTCTCTGTTTTTATTTATTCTTGTGTAAATAAGTTTTATTCAATACTTTGGTATTAGATTTATGTTTTCTAGCATATGCAGGAGTGTTACTATCTGTTAGTATATAGTTATCTTAGATAACTAGTATGTTAGGAAAAGTTTAGTATTGTGTGTGATAATTAGAATTAATTTTACTAGCATAGTCTTTTCCTAGAATTTTCTAATGTTTAGGAAATTATGGCTTTGTACTTTTATGTTTAGTAGCTAAATTTTTTAGGTTGATATGTTAGGTCCAGTACCACTTTTGTACTGATATTATGGGTATGTCACCTATGTTAGCTTGTAATTTTACTTATAGGAAAGCATGGCTAGTTTTGAATTGATTAATTGCTTCATATTTTTATCACTAGAATAGGTAGTGTTTTTTATGCTTGTTTAGTGGGATATTAATTTTCCCAAATATGACCAGAGGAATTGTGAACTCCTAATGACATGGTAGGATAGTGGAACACACACTGATTCCATTGCATTTTTGTAGGAAATATAATTTTCCCCACCATAGACATGCTTGCTAGTAGTCTTGTTTAATTTATGGGTGCTTAATAATTTTTTCCTTGGAAAATTGAGTGATTGATTATTTTTGTGTGTTGCTTTATGTATGTGTTTCCTTGTGTTATTGTTTGCCTTAGTTGGTTTCTGAATGTGTGTCCTTTATTTCTTTCGACGACGCTAGAAAACGAAGGAGATATTTTAGAAGTGGCCTATTTTCACTCATGTTATTTCCACGAGCAGAACCAGGACCAATACCAAGGAAAGCCATCCTAATGCTTGTTGTTACTATACTTATCATTATCGATGCATGTTTTTTACTTCTGAAGTTTTACAAAATTTGGTTAAGAAATCAATTTTTGTTGTGGCTATTACAACTATTTATATTATATGTAGCTATCACATTGCTAGTCGTCAAAACTTGGTGTTACCAAGACCTTAGCCACCATATGGTATATAATTACCACCTACATCAATAATATTTAAGTTCCTAAGTGTACACCTTAAATGTCCTTTTGTAAACAAAGGTTTTATGGAAAACCCTCGGTGGAAAGGTGGGACCTTGTCCACTGAAGGTGGTAAAGAGGAAAGTTTTTGAAAGTGCTTTTACCAAAAGACACATAACCTAGTATTCGCTGGACAACCAACACGTACTGCCACTCTACCTCAACATGAGCAAGGGGCCTATCTAGAAACTTGTTCTTGTTAGTGTGTGTTTGATGCTGGCAAAGCTTGTTGGGAACCCCAAGAGGAGGGTGTGATGAGCAAAGCGGTAGGAATTTCCCCTCAGTTAAGAACCAAGGTTATCAATCCAGTAGGAGAAAGAGGATCTTCGGAAGGTTGATGCCACTAACGGTGGTGATGGCGCCTCACCGGTGTCAGCAACAACGCGGAACCTGCACACAACACAACCAAAATACTTTGTCCCAACGGTACAGTGAGGTTGTCAATCTCACCGGTCTTGGTGAAAACAAAGATTGGACGTATAGTGTGGAAAATGTTGTATGCTTGCAGTAAGTGTAGAAAGCAGGAAATTGTAGAGGTTTGTTTAACAGTGTAGGAAAATGGACCGGGGTTCATAGGTTCACTAGTGGTGTCTCTCCATAAAAGATACCATGCTGGGTGAACAAATTACAACTAGGAAATTGACAAATAGAGGTTGCACCGTAGTGCACATTCATGACATGATGACTACTATTATATTTAGTGCGGGCATTACAACAATATTCATAGACCGTAATCCAACTGCATCTATGAGTAATAATCCACCCTCAGGTTATCATCTGAACCCCCTTAGGTATTAAGTTGCAAGCAACAGATAATCGCATTAAGAAATGTGTGTAATGTAAGCAATGATTGTACACGCGGGCACTCACATAGATGTTTTCTCCCTAGTGGAAACATCACATCCTCTCCCATCACGTTTCTGTCACTCGAGCACAGGCGAAAAGGAGGCATGAACCCACTATCGAGCATAAATACTCCATCTTGGAGTCACTAGCAACTACTTGGCCAGAGCAACCACTAGCAACAGAAAGCATGCAAAATCACAAATTACATATGAAATAAAGATTATAATCGACTTGGCATAAGTTCAATATTCATCGGATCCCAGCAAACACAGCACATAGAATTACACAAGAACAATCTCGATCATGTTAGGCAGCTCACTAGATCTAAAAATTGAGGCATAGGAGGAGAAGACAACCATCTAGTTACTACTATGGACTCGTAGTCCAAGGATGAACTACTCACTCATCACGCCAGAGGCAAGCATGATGATGAAGAGGCCTCCGGTGATGATCTCTTCTCCGGCAGGGTGCCGGGAGAAAGCTTCAGAACCCCCTGATCTAGGGTTGACGACGACGGCGGCTGCGAAAGTTTTTGGGGATATTTGATTAGGTGCCTAGGGTTTTCCTTCAGAGGGGAATAAATACGCAAAAGGGCAAAGGTGGTGGAGCCCTGGGGGCCTCACACCACCCTCCGGCGCAGCCAAGGGGGGGCATGCCGCCCTATGGAGTGGGCCCCCTGAGGCCCCCTCCGGGCCTCTTCGGGACTCCGTGGAACCTTCGGGAGTTCTAAGACTTCCGGGCTTTGAATTTTCCAATTCCAAGAATATTTCCAGAACAACTTTTCTCAAACTAAAAACATCAGAAAACAGGGAACTCGCTCTGTGGCATCTTGTCAATAGGTTAGTCCGGAAAATCGATAAAAATGACATAAACAAGGGAGAAAACATGTAGCAATTGGCATAATATCATCATGGAACATCAGAAATTATAGATACGTTGGAGACATATCAAGCATCCCCAAGCTTAGTTCCTACTCGTCCTCGAGTAGGTAAACGATAAAAACACAATAATTTCTGAGGTGACATGCTACTAACATAAACTTGATCGTTATAATGTAAAAGCATATGTAAGCTGAGATCATAGAACTTTAAACACAAACATGATAAATAGAACTTTAATAATAAAGCATAGAAATCACTTTGCATCATGAGAAGTAACTCAAATAAAAGATCATGAATAACAATGCATTGAAAGTTATACGTTTGTTTCAAGTATAAAGAAAGCATGGCAAGGTGGTATTTCGCAAGTCCTTAAGAGTGGGACAAATCATAAATGCCAAGACACCTTCAAAGTTCATGAGGAAGACTAGAAAAAATAGTATGAGAACAAGAAATAACACTTCATCAATCAACTAATGATGTTTATGGGACAAATGCACATAAAACTCAGAATGGAAAAAATGCTCTCTCAACTGTGCATAAAGTTAGAAGATGGAGACTCAACATAAAATTAAAAGAAGGGACCTTCACGAAGGGAAGCATGGATAAACTCATGTGCTAGAGCTTTTATTGTATTAAACAGCCGTATTAAAAGTTTGACACTCCACCCATCCATCTTACACAAGCCATGCCTAACCGAATCCTCGGGTGCCTGCGAACAATCACATGCCATGGAGGAGTGTCTATATTTTAAGAGAGGTGTATGTTAGTGTCAACGAATGGTAAACAGAAAATACAGTACGTCACAAGCCAACTAAATTTCACAGGAGCGACTCCCATGTGAAGGACGCATCTGGGTAGAAGTTCATCCATCTTTCTCTTTTGTTTACACAATTATGCTTTGACTGATAATTTAGGGGCAAAAATAGTGAAGAGAATTTGTTTGCATTAATTTGGGGATGGGCACCGCGCTACCAGCTCTTCTATCAATTGGATAAGCGGATGAAATCACTAGTCCGGGGTGTGAAATCCAATCAACAAGTGAGATACAGATTCTCTATTGACGTCCTCATGAGAAAAATAAGGAACACAAAACATGAGTAATTTTGAAAGTTTTAAAGGTAGCACATGAGCAATTTACTTGGAGTGGAAGTTAAATACCACATGTATATAGGTATGGTGGACACAATCGGAAAACTTTGGTTTTAGGGAGTTGGATGCACGAGTAGAGCTCATACTCGGTACAGGTGGAGGCTAGCAAAAGACTGGGAGCGACAAATCAAGAGAGCATAAGAGCCATAATCATGCATAGCGACATTAACATCATTAATAAAAGCATAAGTGTTATCACAAGTTCAAAAACTAAATGGTCATGGAGGCTATTCGTGACTAGTTCATATTCATAAACATGGTGTGAGCATGCGCCAAGTCAACCAAATAAAACATTCAAAGGAGAATACCAAAAACTTATGCTTTAATATGACAAGAACAACTCATGATTCTTTCAATGGCATGCTAAACACTCTCAGCTATTTGAGTCTATTCATGCTACTCAATAACCACAAGGCTTTAAAACTAAAACAACATCTATCATGGCATGAAAAAGTTCTAGCCACAGTCTATACAAGCTTCTACGTGCACTGTTATAAAATCTACCTCAAGCAGCAGTTTCTTTTCCCAACAAGAACCATACAAGATATGTTTTAACTAAAATACTCTACATGATACAGCAACCAAACATGAGAGTACTCACATAACACTACTAAAACTAACAGCTCTGATAAGAGATGCATTCAAAACAGGAGCTAAATAAATGCAGCAGCCAGACAAAGATTAAGAATACAAAGTATTCCCATGAAAAAGCGGAGCGTGTCACTCTCCATTAAAAGAGTGCTGGGGTCAAACCAAGCTTTCGCAAAAAAAAAATCTGAAAGCAAAAATAAAAGACGCTCCAAGTAAAGAACATAAGATGTGACGGAATAAAAATATAGTTTCACTAGAAGTGACCTGATAATTTGTCGATGAAGAAGGGCATGCCTTGGGCATCCCCAAGATTAGACGCTTGAGTCTTCTTGGAATTTTCTGGGATGTACCACCGGGGCATCCCCAAGCTTAGGTTCTTCACCCTTCTTGATCACGTCATATCATCCTCTTCTCTTGACCCTTGAAAACATCCTTCACACCAAACTTCTCACAGTATTCATTAGCAACACAAGCCTAACACCCATAAACACATTAGCTACTGTCACAACTTCTTTTAAAACTCATTTTCTCAAAATAACACCAAAAGAAAAAGATTAAGATGCAAATGCAATTATTGGCAGAAATCTGTCAAAATAAGATAGTAGGTAAAGATGATTTTGTTCGAAAATCTTCTGTTGCTCAAATAAAAAAGTGTTCAACTAAGAAAAGTTGCATATATAGCCCAGGATTACGCACAAAAAAACTCAGGTCATTTTGAATTTCCTGTGATTTTATACGAATTTAACAGTGGACAACAGAAATCTGTTTCCTACGCAGAAATCCGAAATATAGTCTCAACTTTCCACTAGAGGCTTTACTTGGCTCAACAAAGACACAAAATAAAAGATACAGTGGGATTGCTAAGGAAATAGAAAACACCCAGGTGCAAAGAACACAGAAAGAAACGATGGAAAACGGGTTGAAAAGGGAGAAATAAAACGGGTTCTCTCCCGGTAGCGCTTTTCTTTAACGCGTTTCAGCTAGGCATAGAAAAAAACTCAAGTATTTTCAAGTGAAGAAGCATCAAAATTAAGCTTAGAAATCTCCTCAACAGTGAATTTTATTTCATCTATAGAAGTTTTAGATGTCCCTTTATCAACACTTTTAGGCACACTACTTTCATCAAATGGGTTTGCAGGAACAATCCAATCAAAATTCTTTTCTAGAGTTTCATGCATTCCTACCAATTAAAGGGTATTGGTATTTTAATTTCCTTATCGTTGGCTTTAGCCGGTGTGCTATTAACATATACACATGAGCCTGACATCTCAAATCAGTTCAAAACACTACAAGAGATCTGATATACCGTGACGAAAAAACTCATGACGGTGGTCCATAACGTCACCGAATATCATAATATGTGTCGATTTGCACCTAGCGTCATGGATTCCCAAAAATCTGTGACGGTCGCACAATCATCGTCACACAATAGCACATTCTGTGACAGTTCAAATAGCTTTTAAGACGACCATGGATGTGTCACCGAAAAATTACAATGGGTGTGACAATAATTTTACACATAATAGTTAGCGGGAGAACCTGGAGGTGAGAGCCACATATCGGGATGAAATAATGAAAAACGAAGAGTAAAAATATGACCCACATATGTTAAGAGGAAATAAGAAAAATTGGCACCAAAGAATAGCTTGCTAGAGTCGAAGCTATCCCAAACCTATCTCCAAAAATGCTACGACATACCTATTCGTCGCCTAGGTTGCTGATTGGTGTCATCATCATCATTCTTCTTGACTAATGCAATGTCTAAAAATAGTTTTGATTTGAATGATTTTGTTATAACTCAATTTTGGCACCATGCGATATTTACGAATTTGGGTTTATGGGTTAGATTAGTATTTTAAGTCATTTCATATTTATTAAATTAATTTTATTTAACAAAATTTCTACAAAATATGTATGTAACAGAAAAATAATTTCCCACCAACGAAAAACCTATTCCCGCTAGTTCCTCGAAAAGTTTCCTGAGTTTAACCCAAAAAGATTTTTCCGCTCCACCAACACATATTTCCGGCGGACACAAAAAGACATTTTTTCTGAAATTTCCATCCATGCCATCTGATGGTCCCACCGGACCGTCTCCATTTTTTTTCCATCCTTCCCACGATCTTATCGTGCGGAGCCATCTGCCTGTGCCTCTCCCCATTATCCTGCTCCTCTTCCCAGATTCTCGCCATAGATCAGATCGGAGTAGGGAGTCCTGCAATAGAACCGCCCCTACCTTCTACAACACAGCGCTCGCCGCCTCACGTCGGATCCATGATGTCCCAACAAGCAGTTTCACGGCCGCCGACATTTCCGGCGAACCACCCGCCCCAACGCGATGCATCGCCGCCGCCGGCCTAATCCGCGGGATCGAAGCCGCTCCCTCATCTTCGAGGTCGTCCACCGCGCCTCATACAAGCTGAACTCCGAGGAGCGCAGCCCCGTGCCCCTTCCCGACGCCCTCCACCGATCGCCGTTTTGGTCTAAAGTCTTACCGGACTCTTCCTCTGGTTCGATGACAGGTACCAGTTCAGATCACACATGACTGCATGGTAATTTATATTCTTGATGGTCTCGTCCGATCTAATTGTGAGTTAGCCTAGAGGACTTGAGGTGTAGTATGTATTTGTCATGGTAAGAAAACAATGCCTCTCATCGTCATCCTTTGCTTGCAGATAACTTATTGTGCAGAAAATGTAGCATAATATTTTTTCAAGTAGCCATGATAATTAGGTTCGAAAGTGCACGATAGGGCAGCAATTAGCTGCTGCTTGGGCCACTACGCTCAGGTGGCAGAAACATTCCTAGTGGCTCTAGACTCACGAGTTCAGAGAATTGATTGTTTGGTACAGGGTATATGTAGTAGATAATTGATATTACTGGAATCTTACTCTAAGACCTTCTTGAGTACCTTTTGCCCCATTTCTTCCTTTTTCAAGTAGACAAATATCTCAGAACATGTACCTTGGACAAAAATGCGTCACTTGTTTTGTGTTCCATCTAAACAATGGGTACATATATGCATTTTAATTATAGCTGCATGTATGCATTGCTTATACTTGGTAATATCTTCTTTTTAACCTTACTTGGTAATATCTTAATTAACTGTGAGATTAGTACTAGTCCTTAGTTTTCCTTTGCAATTTTATCTTCGTCTACCACAAGTTGTCTTGATTAACTATAGTATTTGGCCATTTGCTAGTTACTTACATCTTTCGAATCTGCTCAGTCATGGAATTTGTGTTTGCTGTTAGCTTTCTTTCTTTAGAAAGTTCTTAAAGTTCAGACTGTTATTTCTCAATGAAAATTAGCTGAATTTTTTTAAAAAAACTTAACGAAATAAGTTCAGTCTTGTCATCTTTTTTTGACTATGCATCTGTTCTTAGTATCATAGGTTAACATATTGGTTCCTAATGTTTTGTCCAATGTAGTACAATAATGCTGACAACTCCGGAGTATCATAGGAACAGGTTGGCAAGGATTCTGAGGCTCTGGGAAGAAGGGGCAGCGCCTCTTGCACACATAAAAATAATAGCTGGTCAACTGGTAATACGGTCAGTTTGGTCATGACAATTAGAGCCGCAAAGGTTAGCAAGTACATGCAACATCCTCTATTTGATAATGTATCTTATCATTTAGTGCTTTCAGAAACATTCTTACCAATATCTTGGATAGATTAAGGGAGGGACGGAGTATGATGATAATAATGATGTTACTACTGGCATAGTTCGCATAGTAAGATGATAGTTCTGTTGTTGTTGTTGTCACCTTGCCCTGAATAGCTATTGTTCACCATCAGTCGTGCGTTGTCAGCTAACAGTACCTATCTGTTCCAGTTTGGCACTTAACTTTTATTTGGAAAAACGGTGCAAGAATACCAGATGTAGTTGCTTTTACCCTTTTATCTTCATGGTACAAAGTGACCAGATCATGGCACGAGGTTTATTTTACTAACTTCTACTACCTAGCTGGTACACTACATGTCTTCACGTATAAATGAGTAGTTTATATATGACTCGTTATCTTAAAGAGATTTTAAAAGACGCTGCAGATCAACAACATGCGCCTTGCCTGGTGTAGGTTTGCTCCTACCAGACTTGCCTACAGTTTTTGTCAGTCTTTAAACTCGGGCCTCTTTTCTTCCTGAAGCTTGTTGAGATAAAACTTGCTAGTAGTACCAAGCAACCTACATTATCTGCAACATTCTGTGCCGACTCAGCAACAATATCCATACTAGGTATGGCGGTTGAACACAATTAGGCTACCTCAGATCGGAAGTTTGATGAGCTACTGAATTACATATCTTATCTTTTCTTAATTAATTAAGGGATTAAGACTAAAAAGGGAGACTGCTCTATCTAGCATCGCTGGCTGCATTGTTGTTGGCTGCTTAGTATTATGCTTGATTCCATGCTTTATTGTTACATTGGCTAATTACGATGACTTCATGTTGTTGGTTGTTTGGTCCATGTCTACCAATTATAAATTTTGTTGGTCTTCCGGCTCTTAGTTATTCTTTTACATGTGTAATCAAACCTATCTTGTCTCTAACATGAGCAACTATGATTTCTTCTTCTAGAGACCGTCGTGACAAATAGAAGGAGTGAAGCTCAACCGGAAGATGCGCAGCCAACCCCTAATACACATAGTGTGGCTGAAGTTCTAAAAGGGCACAACTCCTGAAGGATCTTCCTTTCAGTAGAATGCATCCGAGAGCTAGAAGAATTTTTTAACAACAAAAGAGAGATGCAATAGAGGCACACAAGATGTACCAGCTACAGTTAAATGAGAAAGCAATAGTGCAAGAGGCTGCACTTGAAGACATGAAGTAATTGGAAGCTGTGAAGAAGCGAGAGGAAATTGAAGCTTGCTTCAATGTTCGATGATATTTAGTTTAGCTACGTCAATTCCACATTGCAACTTATTTAATTTCATTTGCCCATTTCTATCGGTGTACGGTGATATTTGGTTGAGTTAATATACATTGTGATTTCAATGACAATTGCATATTTATTGTCATAGTATTATGATTAAATTTCAGTTCATGGTTTCGTATAAATTAAATTAAGATATTACTACCCAAAATAATCTGACAGAAATTAAATAAAAATAAATTAATATTACATCGAATAATAATTATAGGAAATAAGGCAAAAAAATCTAAACAATAATTGTTTATGTAGTAAATATTGTTTTAGAGAAAAATTTACGAAATTATAGGAAATCACATGACATCATAGATGATGTCATCAAGTTCTATGCTCTCGATAGTGGTGACGTTGTATCATGATGTCGTCAGGGAAGGTGCTACACTCTATGATGTTTTTATGCGCGCCGCGTCACAGGGAGTATTCTGTGACGGTGATTCCGGGACGATGCTTGTGACGCTCAAAGTACGTCACGAAGGGGTTTTCCATGACGTTTTTAGCTATTGTGTGACGATAGCACCTTGTCACAATATAGCAGATCCCTTGTAGTGAAACTTTTCTAGCCTCAATGGCAACATCACCAAATACTATAAACAAAGTTTCTAGCATAAACTCTCTTTTTTCGCTATCCCTAATGTTATCGAGGTTGAGGAACATTTGTTGTATGATGGGATTAAGGTTAACAAACCTAGCTTCCAGCATACAAATAAGAGATGGTGCCGCGGTTTCATAATCTGGAGCAAGTTCAGCTAAGGATCTATCCTCAAATTCTTTGTGCTTACTAACATAATTAAAGAACTCTCCAATATTATCTTTCCCAATTATATATCCGATACCTTTTGGTACGTCTTTAAAGGTAAACTTGGGTGGAATCATGATTAGAGATTAAACTAAGAGCAGAAAATAAAAATTAACAGCTATAAAGTAAACTTTTTTTGTGTGTTTTTGATATAAAAAAGCAAAACAAGAAAAAATAAAAACAAGACAATAGACAAAATAAACAGGTTGAGAGTGAGAGACTCCCCTTGCCACAAGACTTCTTTCTCCCCGGAACCGGCGCCAGAAAAAGTCCTTTATGTTGGCAAAGCGTGTTGGGAACCCCAAGAGGAGGGTGTGATGAGCACAACGGTAGAAATTTTCCCTCAGTTAAAGAACCAAGGTTATCAATCCAGTAGGATAAAGAGGATATTCGGAAGGTTGATGCCACTACCGGTGGTGATGGTGCCTCACCAGTGTCAGCAACAACGCGGAACCTGCACACAACACAACCAAAATACTTTGTCCCAACGGTACAGTGAGGTTGTCAATCTCGCCGGTCTGTCTAAAAACAAATATTAGACGTATAGTGTGGAAAATGGTGGATGCTTGGAGTAAGTAAAGAAAGAAGGAAATTGTAGAGGTTTGTTTAACAGTGTAGGAAAATGGACCGGGCTTCATAGGTTCACTAGTTGTGTCTCTCCATAAAAGATAGCATGCTGGGTGAACAAATTACAGCTGGGCAATTGACAAGCAGAGGTTGCACCGTAGTGCACATTCATGACATGATGACTACTATGATATTTAGTGCGGGCATTACAACAATATTCATAGACCGTAATCCAACTGCATCTATCACTAATAATCCACCCTCAGGTTATCATCTTAACCCCGTTATGTACTAAGTTGCAAGCAACAGATAATCGCATTAAGCAATGTGTGTAATGTAAGCAATGATTGTCCACGCGGGCACTCACACCGTTGTTTCCTCCCTAGTGGCAACAACACATCCTCGCCCATCACGTTTCTGTCACTCGAGCACAAGCGAAAAGGAGGCATGAAACCCACTATCGAGCATAAATACTCCCTCTTGGAGTCACTAGCAACTACTTGGCCGGAGCAACCACTAGCAACAGAAAGCATGCAAGATCACAAATAACATATGCAATAAAGACTATAATCAACTTGGCATAAGTTCAATATTCATCGGATCCAAGAAAACACAGCACATAGAATAACATAAGAACAATCTCGATCATGTTAGGCAGCTCACGAGATCTAAACATTGAGGCATAGGAGGAGAAGACAACCATCTAGCTACTGCTATGGACCCGTAGTCCAAGGATGAACTACTCACGCATAACTCCGGAGGTAGGCATGGTGATGAATAGGTCTCCGGTGATGATCTCCTCTCCGGCAGGGTGCCGGGAGACAGCTTCAAAACCCCCCGCATCTAGGGTTGACGACCACGGAGACTGCGGAACTTTTCGAGGATATTTGATCAGGTGCCTAGGGTTTTCCTTCGGAGGGGAATAAATAGGCAAAAGGGAAAAGGCGGTGGAGCCCTAGGGGCCCTACACCACCCCCCGGCGCGTCCAAGGGGGGCGCGCCGCCCTATGGTGCGGGCCCCCTCCGGGTCTCTTCGGGACTCCGTGGAACCTTCGGGAATTCTAAGATTTTTGGACTTCAAATTTTCCAATTCCGAGAATATTTCCAGAACAATTTTTCTGAAACTAAAAACAACAGAAAACATGGAACTGACTCTGTGGCATCTTGTCAATAGGTTAGTTGTAACATCCCAAGTATGAAAAATAGCCATTAGAATGTTTGCTCTCTGTTATTTTATGTTTTGCATCATGGCATCATGTTCACTGCATTTGTTTTGCTTGTTTTCCTCTGTTTTCCTTTGTTTTCCTTTGTTTTCTATTTGAATTTCAAACCAAAATTCAAACCTTTTGTTTCATCCTTGTGATGTTACAATTTCCAAAATGATATTTCAAATCAAAACAATCATTTGTTTCCATAAAAGTTGTGATTCCAAAACTATTGTTTTGTTTCTAACAAGATTCATTCAATATCAAACCCTTTTCAAATTCAATTATGATTTCTTCCAAACAGAAACCATTTGAAAATTAATGAAACAAAACATTTTTCCAAATCAATTTGTTTCAAATAAGCTTAAGGGTTCACACTATTCAAATGGGTCCTCTTAACAATTCATTCAATAAAAATTCCATTCATTTTCAAACAAATGGCAAATATCAAATGATTTCAAATCTTTTGGAAAAATAAAAGTTACACATGTTGTTGTTGCCCTAAATAACTCATCCACAATTTTTCTCCTAAATTTTCCTAACCCTAGACCCCTCCTTTCTTCATATTTCTATTCAGCAAAAAAAAAATGGAACAAAAAGAATAAAAAGAAGAGAGGAGAGAGGAGCACACCAGGCCTAGCCCAATACCCCTTCGAGGTTGTCTTCAACCTCTGTACGGCCGATCATCCACGCAGCCACGTTGCATCAGAGGAGAAACAACGGTGCAGCAGCCTCCTTCCCTCCCTATAAACCTAACCGATGCCCTAGCCCTGCCCTACCTTTCTCCTTCTCCCTCCTTCTCTCTTCCCCCCGCCTCAAATCTCTCCCATCTCTCCTCTCTCTGCAACTCACTGTACCTGTACACCACACCTGAACCCCACCCGAAACTCCCTCTTCCACCGGTGATCACCGCTGCTAGGCTCCCCCTCCGGCCAAGGGAGGCACGGGAATGGAATCCCCGTGCATCCCTCTTCCTCCTCCACCCCTCGGTGGGCGCCGGGAGGGCTCGAGCCGCCGCCGCCGTCCGCTCCAAGTCGCCGGCCGTTGCACCTGTTCTGCCCCGAGCCTGCATCGCCTCCTCCCTCCTGTCCGCTCGAGGTCCCTAGGTGCGCTTCCCCCTCCCTCTCGTTGTCCCCTCTCCCTTCCCTCTCGGTCACCAACCGCACCAGCGCAGCACCACGCCCCCGGCCCCCACGAGCACCGCACGCAGCAGCAGCCATCGCTGCCTGCCTCTGATCTCTGTCGAGGTACAGCAAACAGCGATCCATCTTCAGTTTCAGAAAAAAAACCGCAACCTGAACCATAACCCCCCGAGCTGCCCCTTCCTATCACAACATAGCACAGCACCCAGTTGGTTCTGTCCCTTGCGCGCAAGCCACAGGTCCAGGGTTCGAGTCCCCCCTCCCACCAATTAACCAAAACTTCTATTTCTATTTGTTTTGTCACAGCACTTCACAGAAATCACCACTAGGTCCCTGCAGTCTCTTTTCTAGACCCCTTTAAAATTATTTCCAAGTCCCTAGTTCATAAAAATGGCAGATTTGCACCCTAATCTTGTAAAATGCATAACTAAATCATTTTAACTCCAAATCCAACTTTTTAAATATGTTTTCTGTCCCAAATTGAATTGTCTACCCAAATATAAAATTTGTTTACTGTTTTGAATATTTTAAATTGGTGAAATATTTGAAATCTTGTCTAATTCACTTAATTTTGCAAAAATCATAACTTGGGCACAAAAATTCCAAATTCCACAAACTAAATATGTTTTCCAATCAAATTTTCATGTACTTTCCAAATATAAATTTTGTTTGCTGTTTTGAATAATTTAAATTGCTGAAAATAACTGTTTCTTAATTATTGCATTTAAAATTGCCAAAATAATAACTTGCTCATTTTAAATCCAATTTCAACAAATGAAATATGTTTTCCATGCAAAATTAAACCACCTTTCCAAATATAAAATTTGTTTCATGTTTTGAATAATTAAAATTGGTTAAATAATTTAAACCTTGTTTAAATTATTTAATATTGTTAAATTCCTAACTTGATCAAATTAATTTCTTTTTGAACTTATAAAATATGTTTTCAAACCATAAGAGTATAAACTTTTCAAATATGAATTTGGTTTAATGTTTTGAACAAATAAAAATCCAAATAAGTTCATGTTTGCATAAATTTCAATTAAATCTTGTTTAACTTGTTTAATTCATAAGTAACTCATCTTAAATCCTTTTTCAACAAGTGAAACATGTAATCCACCAAAAATTGTGTGTTCTTCTCAAATATGAACTTTGTATTCTGTTTTGAACAATTTAACTTGGTGAAAACAACAAATGCTTGTGTGGCACCTTTAAGAAACCAAAATTTCTTAACTTAATAAACAAATTTCTAAACTTGGTAAACCTTATTTCTACTTGTTTCTATTGTTGTTATTTTGCTGTTTTCCTCATCCATGCATCATGCTAACCCACTTTCACATGTTGTTTAGTTGTAGATCATTTAATTCAACCATAATTCATGGGCTTTCCATATGCAATCCAAATTGCATGTGGGTCCATTTAATCATGTTATGTTACCATGTCAACTAGTTTATTTTTGATGCATCAATTAAATGGTCATGCATCATCCCATGATTGTGCACTATGCCATGTTATTGATTGTTTGTCTCCTTGCGTTGTTTATTTGCTTCTTCTCGGATACACGACGACGTTGAGACCGACGATACTTACGACACCCCTTCTAAGGATTTAGCTCAGTACCAGGCTACTGGGTTTGCAGGCAAGTATTCACTCACATGAACCATCGTATTCCTTTCCACACTGGATACCGATACTTTTCCATTGTCTATTCTGCTAGCCATATGTATCGTTGCTTGTTCTCCGAACCTATCACATGAATCCCTTAACCCTGATATTGCCTCACCTCCACTCCTATAACCCTTTGCTTGAGCCCGTGTCTTACTAGCATGCTTAGGTTGTTTTTGCTCGAGTCTGCTGTCAGTTACTTTCTGTTATCATATTTTTATTATGTTCTGGGGCTCGAGGTTAAACAATGAATCATGCTAATGTTATGATTAATAATAATTTGATGATAAGGCACCGGCAGGAGGCCCTGCGTGGTTTTGAGGCCTGCTAGTGTCGACCCTAATTAGGAAAAGGGTCTTGTCTACTAATCCATGATGAGCGCACTACCCGCATGTGGGAAGCGAGTATGGGCGCCCCCCTCAATTTGATTCGATTCGCATCTCGTCCAAATCGCCTCATTTAGTTCGGGTGTTCCATTTGCCGCATGCATGTTTTTGCGAGCCCAGGCCAGGGTGGAAACTCTTGTAGTCGGCATTTAGGGAGACACATTCTTAGAGTGCTATGAGGGTCCCCTTTTCTTCGTGGGGCTTGATTAGCCGTGCGCTCACTGCACGGGGTTCTTTGGGCTTGATGCGGAGAAGAGTTGAGTTCTGTTGAGTGCCCCGCTTGGTGGGAGGCATTCCATCTGGCGGGTTATTCTTACGTGTACGGCCAAATTGGTGCACCCCTGCAGGGTAAATCTTCTCGAGAAGCCGTGTTTTCCACGGTTATGGACTACTTGGTGAAGGTACTGGCTAACAAGTACTCAGGACAACTTAAACCTAATGTTTAACAATCTGACTAGTAATAGGCTTAATGACACACAATCTGAACCCTCACTAATCCAACTGTGTGAGTTATCCTCGGATTGCTTCTTTGGATAAGGGGCGAGATCCAGGATGGGTTTGTTTGGAGTTAGTTATAGTTGGTTACGATACGCTATCTTATCTCCTTTCTGTTAGCCGGAAGTTGTAGTATGTTCTGTAGTTGGTTAGAGCAGCCAGTTGCAGCATCTTTATATCCCCTCTCTTCCGTTGAACCCAAAGCATCTGTGCTTGGTGTTGACGGGTTACACTTTGGTGAATTGTGAGTCTTGCTTGCCAGTACGTTTATGTACTGACCCCTTTGGGGCTGTGGTTTCCGCAGACTATGTTTCCGAGGATCTACATGGTGGCTACTACGTGGAGTATGACGAGACTGCTGACGAGTAGATAGCGGACCCGGGCAGGATCCGAGACTTCGTGGATGGGCTCCGTCTTTTCGTTTCCGGCCTATTAGGCCTATTTGGATCTTGTCTGTACTCAGACATGTTGAATGCTTCCGCTGTGATGTAATGATGATATGTTGGGACATGTGTCCTCTGGATGATTGTATTTGCTATCTCTGCTCTAATGAGAGCTATTTGCACTTATTTCAATCTTTTGTGTCGTAGAGATCTGTTGTGATATCACTTGTTCCAATACCTTGACGTACCATGTGTGTATGTTTTGAAGTACGTCAATGGAAGTATCCTGATTTCTATGGGATAGTTTACGTCGACGCTGAACAAATAGGGGTTGGTTGTCACACATACGTGTGTTGGCCTACTCGTAAGAGGACGCGGGTGCCGGTAAGCCCCGTAATCCAATCTACTACTGTTCAACGGAACGGCGAGTATCCTTTAGAAGTCCGGGTGCGACATTAGTCAGGAAAATCGATAAAAATGACATAAAAAGGGAGAAAACATATAGCAATTGGCATAATATCATCATGGAACATCAGAAATTATAGATACGTTGGAGACATATCTATAAGAGAAACTATATTTTTTTTCTTTTTGAAGTATCTTCTTCAACAAAGATATAGAGATGTTAATCAACTATGATGTATCTTTCATTCATCATGACTAGCAAACCCTATGTATAGCCTACTCATTCCACCAAATAAGCATACTTGCATTTTATAACCTTCATAAAGGATGTCTTGCAGAGTACATTCAAATGTACTCATATTGGTTTCATCCCTGGCTATTTACTTTGTCAAACTACGAGGAGCAGCCCCATGAGGAGTACTATGAGGAGGAGTACTACAATGATGACCCTGCGAACTAGGATCGTCTCCAGGTCAGCAGCCTGTAGGTTAAGGCGTGACTTGGGCTCTATCACGTTGTGTTTCGTTGTCTTCCGCTGTGTTTGTGTTATTTGTCTGCCCTGTGTGACAGTTATCTAAGACTTGGTCATGTGACCATCTGTGTAAGACCTTTATTATTCGTGCAATGGATGATTTAATCTGTATACCAACTTCATATGTTGTTCACGACTGGTCGCTCTAGGATCCTGAATATATGCATATGAGGGGTTTTGGACTGCTAGTCTGGGCCTCTACACAAAGTACATTTGTGTCGAAGTAAATGAAGAAGTTAGTCCTTATTTGGGCAGTCAAAAAGGTGTGACGTAGGGGGTCCTTGATCACCTTTGTTTTGTTAAACCTGGGTGCTGAATGTTTGACAAAGATGGTGCATATATCTCACAGAAATGGTTTTTTTATTGGGCTAGCCCATAGTTTGGTAGAAACTAGATTTTTATATTTCAATTCGTGGATGGTACCATCATGTTCATGTATGTCCCAAAGATAAAGTTTCAGACAAAGTGAAGTAACGATGGTGATAAACGTGGAGAAATTTTCGTAATACGCCACTCTTTTTAATATAATAGTGCATAGAATATTCGGGCGTGTCTAGGGGTGTTACACGATTTTTAGCTGCAAAACTGGAATCCTTTGGTTCATGAGGTTTTGAAAAGAGTCTGGGGATAAAAATCGGGGTGTTCCGACCGCCAGCGTACTTGTGAGAACTCGTGAAATTTATAGGAGGGGGGAGGGGGGGGGGGTCGACTCTATTTTACCTTCCACAGACAAAGGGTAAGAGGTAGAAGGAGTGAAGTCTCTAGTTTCTCATAGTTCAACATGCTTTATGTCCTTCATTCGGTCTTTTCCTTTTTTTAGGGAACCTTCATTCGTTCTTGGGATATTATTGTATTTTGTGGGCCATATTAAGGTCCCCGGGCTCTCCAAGGCCCACTAAAACAGCGAGCATTCGTGCCAACTGACCACCACGCTCAAAAGAAGAAGATGTGACGCGTCCATAATCCAGATGTGCATACTTGAGGCTGACTACCTCCATCCATCCGAACACTAACTAAGGTCTTCATCTATGTATTACGCGGCCGTTGCAGCAGGTCTTTTCATCGAACATGTCGAAAGTGCACCCGAAGTAGTAGTGGTACCACTACGAGTAGTTGACTTGCCGGCTCATTGGCAGCGGTGTACGGACGTAACGTGCGGTGGCGTCCGTCAGCGCTTCTAACCAGGATTCCTTTGACCAGGTTTACGGTTTGAACCTGGAAAATGCACGAATTTGAAAACTACTACTCCCTCCGATCCATCTAAAACTACTTATAAAAGAGCAAACATGTCGGGATACATTAAATCACACGCGTTCAATAGCCTCGAATCAATGGCCCGGATCCTCCCAATGTTGAGTAGAAAAACGTTTCGTTATGACATCCTTATGTTACTTTTTTTTCTTTTTCATCTCCGATCCGATCAGCATCACTTGGCCCATAGCGGCATGGTATGCAAAAAAAATAAACAAAAGTGAATCACGTATACCACACCAGCTCTGATCAGCTCCGATCAGCGCAAAAAAAAATAAACAAAAGTGGATCACGTATACCACACCAGCTCTGATCAGCTCCGATCAGCGCCATGCGTAAGTCCGTGTGCTGCCCGGCATCCTGTTCAAATACGAGACGTTTGCTTGCAAAAGAAAAAAAATACAAGACGTACGAGTCACACACCAATACGAGCCAATATCAAGTCCATGAGCTACCCGGCATGTAATCCTTTCCAAATACGGGAAGGTAAAGCTATCTACAAAAGGCTTGGAACGATCGAAGCCTCAATCCACGCCCTACGCTTCCGGTCTTTTACCCGTGCACCGACATTGCCTCAACTCGCCGTGCGCACATTGCCTCAACTCGCCGTGCGCCATCTCGTCGTTAAGCCTGCCGTTCCGTCCGTCGCTGACATTGCTTCAACTCCGTCTCGCCGGTCAGCCAAAATCTGTGCAACTCCATCGGACCAGCTCCACCAAAGGTAGCAAGCTATTTACAGCTGCTCTTAATTTTAATTAGTTAGACCTAATTTATTTTTATCTTGATTTTAATTCTTGGACACTCATGGAGATGCTTATAGCTGTTTAGATTCGGATGTAAAGCAGATATAATTAACGCATAGCTCACATTGCCGTTGCACTTGATTTTAATTAGCTGGGACTAATTTCTTTTGATCTTGATTTTAATTCTTGGACACCGATGGTGATGCTTATAGCTGTTTAATTTTGTTGGACCTAAGTTCTTTTTGTGTCACACTCAGAATTTTTTCTAGCAAGCATCGCATGTTGTGATATCTATTCTAAGAATATGTTTAATTTTGTTGGACCTAAGAATTTTTTCTAGCAAGCATCGCATGTTGTGATATCTATTCTAAGAACATTGTGCTAACTGAGCATGGATCTATCCCTTAGTTAATCCTTATACATTGCCATCTATTTTGTGCTAACTGGGCATGGATCTATCCCTTAGTTTACCCTTGTACGTTGCCATTTATTTTTTATTGACTAAAGTTCAAAGTAGCCTTTTTTAATAAAAACAGAAGCACTTGGACAAAAAAAAATATTTTTTTGGAATCCTCATATATGTGCAGCTCATGCGTCTGATTTAGAAATATTATTTGCTCCTGACTGAATTATTATTTGCTCGTGACTGCAGAAGATGGATCAAAATGTTGGAACGACCAACATTGAGGAATTTGATAACCAGCCTTTTAAAAAAGCAAAATTTGCTGAATCAAGTGTTTTGGATGATACACCGTCCTCACCTACCATCTCGGCATCATCCCTGATTTCTGAATGTTCGGAATCGATTAGTTTAGAATCAGACAATCAGATAAATAGTGATCCACTTCCACCACCTCCATCGCCAACCATGTTAGCGTTATCTCCAGATTCTGAAAAGATGAATGAAGAATCGGTTCAAGAAGTTGGTCATGAGAAATCAGTTTCAGAGGATGAAGATAAGAAGATAGATGAAAGTAAAAATCTAATAAATAATGTAACCTACAACTACCTCCCGCAAGGTAAAGTATTCACTTGTTATTTTTAACATAAATACTCATATACTTGCTTTATTTATTTTTCTTAATTTTACCTTTTGCATTGCAGATTATACATTGACCTACCAGGATGATTGTGCTCACTTCGTTATACTAGAATCTTCGCAAGAAGATTTATTGGTGAATATAGATGAAATATATGTGAAACAGCGTTATTTGGTGTGCCTGCTAGATAAAGATAAATGGCTAGACGATGAAGTAAGTAACCGTTACTACAAAGGAAATAGTTTGTCATTATTGATACCCATTTTATAATTTATTCTTCTAATCTTTATATATATATATCAGTACCCATTATATATATATTTTTAATCTTTATAGGTAATCAGCGCCTATATATGTTGTATGAAGGACCAGCTATGTGTGCAAAATCAGAATGATGCTAAACTATATTTTGAGAATCCTTTCGTTACCAGACTGTTAAAACGGGATGGTGAAATTGGAGTACATGGGCGTACCGGTATGACAAATATTGTCAAAAACTATCTCAACCACAACCTGGTAATGTCGCTATCCCTAATTCCCTAATTGTCAAGTTCTCGATTGGTAGATTTTTTATCTTTTATTTTATATCTCTACAAATAATAATTCATCATCTTGATTGTAGATTCATCTTCCAATAAATATTAAGGACTCACATTGGTATTTAGCTTCTATCAATGTTGACAAGTACGAGATACAAGTATTGGATTCATTGTGTTGGAAGCATAATCGAGCTGACCTCACTACTACGGTTAGTTACTATACCATCTATTTATAGTTTTTCATAAACTGTGTTAATTGATCCATGACTTAAATGTACCATCATTTTAGCTGCAAGGACTACAATATCATTTGGACATTCTTAAAGGTGAAGAAAATTTAAGTATTGATAATTGGAAAGACTTTGATGTTACTAAATGGACAATTACAGAACAACTACACAACCGACTCCAACAAGACAGGTATATATAGATCACATATTTTATTTAATAATAACCATATAATAAATATTCATGGCGTGTAATCGGATTTATTTTAATCTATAGTTCATCGTGTGGTCTATTTATGCTTAAATTTATGGAATACTGGACCGGAAATACACTATCCAAACGGATCACCCAGGTAAATATCTATTTTGTTCGATAAATATATAAATTTCCTTTCCATTTGATTGATATATGCTAATATTTGTGATATCCACAGGAAATGATTACTTCTTTTAGATTTAAGTTAGCTGCAATACTATTGTGTTGGGAGAAAAACAAAGCACCTGCGACAGCAGTTCTTGAAATTGATGACATGGAAGGAGATCCAACTGATTGTATAATGTTTGACACGCCATTTGATAAAAATCAATCAATGGAATTAAATTCATTATCAGTTGAAAACAAATATCAGTCACTGATATCTGTTCTTTCTAACATGAGCCTACATGAGTTAGTTGGTGGACTTTGCGGCTA
The DNA here is from genome assembly GCA_028641055.1 of Alopecurus myosuroides. NCBI lineage: Eukaryota > Viridiplantae > Streptophyta > Magnoliopsida > Poales > Poaceae > Alopecurus > Alopecurus myosuroides. Next base: position 310,072,816 of record CM054063.1, on the reverse strand, counting down.
CATCAAAGCAATCAACTCCGCACAAGCTTTAGAGTAAGCAATTATATATATATATATATTTGTTGCATATAATTTTATTTAAGAAACTCACAACATATATTATCTTATTTTCCTTTATGATAATGATTTACAGGAAAGTTTGGGTAAAAAGCTCTCGGCCATATCCCATTAGCTTGACTCTCAAAAAACTACAAGATATGCTACATGATGAGTTGCCCATGGACCGCGATTGTTTCAATTTGGTCGTACGGACTATTATGTTTGACGACATCCAAAGGGTTAAAAAGGGAAGAGGGTTTATATCAAAGCATTGTCTTGACATGCAATTTTGGGTATGTTCTTACATCCAGTAAATACTTTTTTATCTACATATTTACCAATTATGTTTACCTTATTTCTAACATTTTCTTTATTATCCTTTCTAAATTTGCTTTGTAATATCCTAGATCATAACTGATTTTGGACGACATCCAGACTACCGAAAAGAGTTAGATATGAAACAACTAGCATATTCTGTTCGTAGCTGGCCTGGTATCAATTATAGTCTTTCATCATGCAAATCGGTAAGATAATTTCGCTCTATAATTGCTACAAGTGTCATGACAGTTATTATTGTTGATATATCTAATATTTAGCCTATTTCAGATTCTTATTCCAATACAATCCTACCGTGATTTTATTCTATTAATACTAGACAAAGATACAAGAACTGTCTATATTATGGACCCTAATCCTGTTGACCCAATATACCATCGGAATCCACACGCAAAATATGTGCACAGACTTTCATGGATTGCTGGACACTTGCGGAAAGCCATGTCAAAAGAATGCCCTGGTTCTACATGGAACGAGGATATTTTTTTATGGGAACAGAAGATAGTACATGATATTTCAGGCCACAAAAGGTAACATTTCTTAAGAGATAAAGACTATATATACAATTATTTGAATATATACGCATATTTTTTGACACTTGGCACTGATCACTAATTTATATTTATACCAGGGAATTGTCTGGTTATCTTGTAACCCTCTTCATGTCCACATGGGATGACGAAAAAGTGCATTTGCCATTTTCAAAGGATGGATACGAACTCAGGAAACAAAATTTGGGACAGCTACTAACGTTCAATGAGAATGAATGTGAAGACAACATGCCTACTGGTGTCCTGGATTTCATAAATTGTATCAGGAAAATCCAAACAAATATGAAGTGAAGATCTGAAAATTAAAAGGCAGCCAAGACCACTAAAGAAGCTGCATCTCCAATCTCTAGATGCAGCTCCTTAACTGTCTGCACGCTCCTACATATAGGTCGCATTAGTTTAGACAATATTGTAACGAGCTTTGTGTAAAAATCTGGTACTTGCCTTCGACCGAGTTATTATGGCATTTTGTTCTTTGTCATACAAATAATTCTATATCATCTAAGTATTTTATTTGCTTGCCCTTGGTCATTTAATACCTTGCAAGTCCTTGCGCTATTTTATGTTGACAAGTTTCCTGGTGAAACGGTTGTTCCCCAACTAATCACATCTCATCTAGATTATATGTGGTATTGGTGCATACGTGTGGTTGTTTCACCGATACTACAAGCCTATGCATGCACGGTTTTAGTGGTTCTATGGTGTAACCAATCCAACCCGTAATCAACTGGTTATGTACAGCTTGGTTTCGTGGTTTCCATAAGTGTCCAAGTAGAACCGCTAGAGTCGTGTTTCTACTCAGGAAGCTCCTACTCACGGCAGCCCGCTCATCGTAATCACTACTGCCAGCCACGACAATCAGCAGAGTCGCTGACTGGCTCAAGGCTAGAACTCACCGACGCCAAATCGCTCTACATCGCCGACTGCCAGTAGACTCGCAAACTTGCTTTAGGCTAGCACTCGCTCTCGCCATCATGATGTTGGTGCTTTTCCAATCGCCTCCCGCGTTGGTACGTTGTTGACACAGTGTATTTCAAGGATACACGAAGCTGAAAGCCAAAAACACATTTGACGCCGCTTGTGGATGGCCACTTGCTAACCAACGTCGATATTTATACACTTCTGCTCACTTCGACGGTCCCAGTGGATTTCAACCCGACTTAACCCATGCAGTCCACAAAACCGTGAAAAACTGACTTGGTTTAGGCTGGGTCGGCGGGTTGGTATCAGTATCAGCAGCTCTATCTATCCCTGTCAAGCATGGCCGAGCAGCACAATTGTTTAGATTGGAAAATAAAAGGTTCCATGATTAGACAGGGATACAAACGCACCAGCACAATTGTTTAGATTGGAAAATAAAAGGTTCCATGATTAGACAGGGATACAAAATCTAACAAACAACGTCTACAAGGCATGGAGCTTAGTAGAATACGAAACTAATCCTACTCTGATAGGGAGTACTATGGGTCCTAATCCTGCACGACCAGGGAGTAATAAAAAAGTGGAATATGAGTCCCAATCCTACTTGACTAGGGAGTACTAATCCAAACAAACTTGAAACTGTTCCGGCAATAAATATACATGCTTAGCAAATCAGACGCCCTGTGATACCTATAGCTTGCTTTCGTTTGATTAACTTCTTCGCGAGACAGCTTCCCACGGCAAGGCGACAATATCGGAAATCAGAAAGAAACACAACGAGAAATCAGGTATTCTTCAAAATTCAACCTTTTACGGATCATGGCCGAATGTTTTGACAAAAGAAAACACCTTCCACTAAAATTGCCGCCTACCGCCACCAGCAAAGGCGGCATGTCGGGCAGAACAGAAAGCTGAGTAAATTTTGAAAGGGAAATAAGACTACTGGGCCCTGCCGCCACCAGCCGCAGCGGCATGATTACATGGCGGCCTTCCTCCACTTTCTGTGGTGGAACCTTCATTGACCACCTGACAAGACCTGCTCCAAATTCAAATCCAGTCCTGCTACTTAATTAGATAACACCATGCTAATTGCTAGCCTAATGACTTGCACCGTTTCGATGGAAGTATCCATTACTAATCACACATACGTGGAGAGATGATGCACACTGCGTACGTCCATGTATTAAGAAAATCAAAACCAAGTGGTGGGCAGTTTTATTTCGTTTTTGATTAATCAAAAGAACCCTGCACAGTACGTGATAGACGCAGAAGGTGCTGCAACAGGCAGTGGCGGCAGGACCCACTATGCTAAAAAAAATCATATTATTTCCACTCAAACAAAAAAAACTGTAATATACAAAATATTGCGATTGGCAAAAATCTTAGTAGAGCCGAATATGTCTTACCCCTCTTTGGTTGTGTGCGTTTTATAACATCAGAGGAGAGATTTGATAGTTCCAGTGGATAGGATTTGACTGTGAAGTGCTACAACAAGGCTCCTTTAGTTTCTTATAATGCTCGCACCTCTGAATCGTATGCTTATATAAACAGCACTGCGGTCATCAGTTTCGAAGTTAAAATGATAGCTGAAAGGAACAAAGAAATCAACACAAAAAACTCAGTGAGAATTGATGAGCCGTTGCCACAAAATGGTAAAGGAAAGAGAGGTCAAGGATGGTACGCCAGACTTTCTGATGAGAAGAAAGCAGCATACCTGGAGAAACTGCGACTATCCCGCCAACAAAAGAAAGTTGCTGCTCTCGGTCCAAATATGGCTAATCATGAAGCGTCAAACCCATTGGTCAACTCATACCAGCGAGTAACGACTCATAATCTTACTGCACCTGCACCATGTGCACCATCAAGCGATCAACAAGGTAAGATTATATTGGGATATTGTGACTGCAAGATTAGCGAAAACATGTTTGTCATCTCTACCACATTCGCACTCCATGTATACAATGCCTATTGATTACTATTCATCTGAACCATGAGCAGGTTGTGTGGTACTTGATGTGCAAGACAATATAAAATCCGCTGAATTTAAAAGGCAACGTGACAGGATACGATACTATTCAATGATGCCTGACCAAATTGATGCTCGAAAGAAGAAGATGCGTGAATACAACATGGCAAGGCTAAATGGTGTTGCTATGACAGACGTAGTTATGAGTGACACCCAAGATGAGCAAATGCTGGTGAATATGACAAGTGGTACACCTCACAGCCTTACACCTCCTACCCATCAAGAAATGCATCATGGTACACAAGGTCAAAGTGATGTTACTCCAACAACAAAATTTATGCATGATGACCAAGAGCAAATGCAGCATGAGCAAGAAGGACAAGCACATGCGAAGATAAAAATTGGTATTTACTCATGTGTTCTAACACGATTTTTCATCTTCAATTGACATGCCTTTTTTATATAATATATGTCATTTTCACTACCTCATAATAGATTTACCACACTTTGAGCTATTTAAAATTTAATCTTCTACATATTGCCTAGGGGAAAGTGACAAACAAGACGACGTGTACGGAGTATATGAGCCCATTGATACAGAATCAAATTTTGAAGGTACATAATCTTTCACTTATAGTTTGGGTATCTATGATTTCAGAAATTCCCCGCTGAGAAACAATGTCTTTCCTAATAGAAAACTTGGACGCAATACATAATAGTGGCATCACAGCTGACGAAGATCTTGATGATGAAGAACGGATATTTAGGGGACAACGTATGTATATTAAAACAACCTTATATTTGAAATATAGTACTATCATTTACACCTTTGTTCATATAATATTTGTTAATTTATCGTTCATATTAAATTTCTAGGTGTCTCTTACGAATCGTACCGAGAAGAACGACAAGAAGCTGATGGAAGGCCCCTACATAATATTGATGATAGCATCTACAGAAACTTACCCAAAAAACACCATGTTCTCAGAAAAGTTAGTGACTGCCGGCACTGTGGAGCATTGAGATTCCAATATGAGGGGCCTGCATTTTGTTGCAGAAAGGGAAAAGTCGGTGTATTTACTCCAGATGTTCCCGAAGAGTTAAAACGGTTGTTTACAAGTCAAGATGATGAGGATGCTAAATATTTCAGAGAGAATATCCGGTATTTCAACTCACACTTCTCATTCACAAGTCTTGGAGTAACCCTTGATCGTCGAGTCAGCACAGCCGCGGGAACCGGCGTATATACATTTCGTGCATGTGGGGGGTTGTACCACGCTCTTGATGGTCTGGTGTCTGCTGATCATGGCCCTCGGCATTTGCAGCTGTATATTTATGATACAGATGAAAATTTGTCTCACAGGGTTAAGAGGTCTCCAAATCTTAGGATAGATCTCATAAGGAGGATTCTTACAATATTAGAGCATAACCCATATGCTCAAGTTTTTAAGAGCCTTGGTGATGTTCCAAATCTAGATGAATATAGGATATCACTAAACACAGATATCAAACTTGATCAAAGAAGGTACAATGCGCCCACTACTTCTCAGGTGGCAGCAATATGGGTTGAAGGGAGCGACCCACAAGATTGCTTTGACAGGAGCGTTGTCGTGTATGGAAAAGGAGACCGTCCACTGTATATTAGAGCATACTATGGGTGCTACGACCCATTGTCATATCCATTATTCTTCCCACGTGGGGAGACAGGTTGGAATCGTTGGATGCCATATATTGCGCCCCTCGATGACACTAACCAAGATTCAATGGATAATTCTATACAACAAGGAAATCAAGCCTCTCATTTTGCTTCAGGTACCATGTTCATTATTGATTTATATAATTATTAATTTACTTAAAACTTAGATAGTCATTCATATTTCAGATGATAACATGATTAGAGAACAACTTGGTGATACCGCACGCCATGAAGACCAGACCACCGAGTTACCTCCAGGTACTGGTCGTCGTTCATATTTATTAATCATGTATGATCAGGAACGTACCAATATTTATTGTTGTCAACAAAATTTTAGATGATAACGAGGATGACCTAGAAGAGGATTTTGGTGACAATGAGATTAATGCAACCCAATCAAGAAAATTTGTTAGCGCAAGGGAGTACTATTGCTTCAAGATGCAGGTCCGGAAAAAACTTTTAAACATCATATTATTTGGGGGGCGCCTTTTCCAACAGTGGGCTGTTGACATGTACATCAAGATTGAGACAATGAGGCTTGACTGGTACTCAAAGCCAGAAAATCAGAAGGTTATACGCGCCGACCTTTACCAGGTAACGCCCTTGTGTTTATTCTTATACAATTACATTATGGATGCAGCACTCTTTGCTGAAACGGTGTAAACTAATTGGCATGAATTATTGGTTTATTGTAGGGTCTTGTTGACACCGTCGTTGCTGGCGAGTCACGCGGTGATCGCATTGGAAAGAGAATCGTGCTGCCACGCACATTTCCCGGTGGTGACCGTGACATGTTGCGCAGGTTTCTCGATGCGATGGCAATAGTTCAACGATGGGGTAAACCAGATTATTTTATCACGATGACATGCAATCCCTACTGGGAGGAGATAACTAAGGAATTGTTGCCAGGACAACTGCCTCAAGACCGTCCAGACCTTGTGGCAAGAGTATACAAAGCTAAACAACGAAGTATGATGGACTTGCTGACTAAGGGTAAGCATTTTGGAGAAGTAGCTGCTTACGTACATGTCACAGAGTTTCAGAAACGAGGTCTCCCTCATGAGCATATACTTCTTATCATGAAAGCAAATAGCAAGTTAAGGACACCAGATGACTATGATAGGGTGATATCTGCAGAGATACCTGACAAACAGAAATATCCTGTTCTCCATGATCTGGTGGTCAAACACATGTTGCACGGACCATGCGGTGCGCTAAATAAAAATTGCCCTTGCATGATAGATGGAAAATGTCGTTTTCATTATCCACGAGAGTTTTATGATGCTACATTACAAGGGGATGACTCATATCCCATATATAGAAGGAGGAACGATGGGGTTCGAGTGAGGATCAGAGGAGGAAATTTGGACAATAGATGGGTGGTGCCTTACAACCCATTTTTGCTTATGAAATATAACTGTCATATTAATGTTGAAGCATGCTCGAGCATCAAGGCGGTCAAGTACTTATTCAAGTACATCTACAAAGGGCATGATAAGGCATCATTTGCATTCGAGATGGATATTATTAACGATGGGGGGATCATCAATGAAATCCGGAGATATAGGGATGCACGTTATATATCTCCTCCAGAGGCTATTTACAGGATATTCGGTTTTAAGATGTTTGGTGTAAGTCCATCTGTGTTGCAGCTCCAACTTCATTTGCCAAACATGCATACAGTAGCATTTAAAGCTTATGAAAATCTAGAAGATGTTGTCGCTCGGCCATCATCTTCCAAATCCATGCTTACTGAGTACTTTGAGATGAACCAGAAGTATCCACAAGCAAGAAAATGGTTATATAGAGAGTTCCCAGAACACTATAGGTGGATTCCTGGGAATAAGAAGTGGCAAAGAAGAAAAACTAAGAGATTACAGATTGGAAGACTCGTGTATGCACACCCTGCTGAAGGGGAGAGGTACTACTTACGAGTCCTCCTAAGTCATGTCCGAGGTGCCACTTCATTTGATGATTTAAAAACAGTAAATGGCAAACCATGCAATTCCTTCAGAGAGGCGTGTGAGCACTTAGGCCTCATTGAGCACGACAGAACACTTGATGATTGCATGACTGAGGCAGCCACATTCCAGATGCCTTCTGCTCTTAGACGGCTGTTTGCAACTATACTGGTATTCTGTGAGGCAACAAAAATCCGCCAGTTGTGGGACAAACATGTAGCATCAATGTCTGAGGATTACCGTCGCACTCAATCTAATGAGGCGACCCTTGAGCAAATGGTGCTTAGAGACATCAGGGACCTGGTTCAATCCATGGGCAAAGATATTAAAAATTATGGACTTCCAGAGCTTGTTGAGACAGATAGTTCTTACGATGGTGATTACAGAGAGATAGCAGAGGAGAGACAGGTCAAAGTGGACCAAGAACATCTAGATTTATTTAGCTCTTTGAATAGTGAGCAGCTGGCTGGTTTCAATGACATAATGGATCATGTGACGAACAAAAAGAGTCGGATCTTCTTTGTTGATGGTCCAGGAGGGACTGGGAAGACGTACTTATACAAGGCATTGCTTGCGAGGGTGCGATCCATGGGACTAATAGCTATCGCAACTGCTACATCAGGTATAGCGGCGTCGATAATGCCTGGAGGACGGACTGCACACTCGAGGTTCAAAATTCCAATCAAACTCACTGACAACAGCATGTGTGGTTTCACGAAGCAAAGTGGTACCGCAAAATTGCTTGAACAAGCGTCCTTGATAATTTGGGACGAAGTTGCTATGACAAAGCGTCAAACAGTTGAGACGCTTGATAGAACGCTACAAGATATACTCGGAGTTTCTTTGCCATTTGGTGGAAAGGTTGTTGTCTTCGGTGGGGATTTTAGGCAAGTCCTCCCCGTTGTGACGCGAGGGACAAGAGCGCAGATCACGGATGCAACACTGTTGAGATCATATCTGTGGGAGAAGATCCGCAAGATACACCTCACACGTAATATGAGGGCACAAACAGACCCTTGGTTCTCCGAATACCTCTTAAGGATTGGCAATGGAACGGAAGAAACAATTGCAGACGATTATGTGCGTCTCCCTAAAGACATTGTGATTGGTTATACGGAGGATGATGAACCGCTTAACAAGCTCATCGAAGATATCTTCCCATCACTGCATGTCAATGCTACGTCAAGAGAGTACATGAGCACACGTGCAATTCTATCGACCAAGAATGAGCACGTGGATGACATGAATGACAAGATTATCTCTAGATTTCCGGGCGAAGAAAAGTTATACCATAGCTTCGACTCTATCGAGGATGACTTCCAGCATAATTACACGATTGACTTACTGAACACAATCACACCAAATGGATTACCCCCACATATCTTGAGAGTAAAAATCAATTGCCCGGTAATTTTACTACGAAATCTAGACCCTAATAGTGGCTTATGCAATGGAACACGGCTTATAATCAGAGACTTTCAAGATAATGCAATCGATGCGGAGATTGTCGGTGGCGAGCATGCTGGAAAGAGAGTGTTTATACCGAGGATCCCTATGTCGCCCTCTGAGGACACGTCACTTCCCTTCAAGTTTAAGAGAAAGCAGTTCCCCATTCGCTTGAGTTTTGCGATGACCATTAACAAGGCACAGGGTCAGACCATCCCAAACGTTGGAATCTACCTTCCAGAGCCAGTGTTCTCGCATGGCCAGCTATATGTTGCATTGTCAAGGGGTGTCTCGAGGAAGACCACACGGATTTTGGCCAAACCTAACAAGGATGTTGATAAATCCGGGGAAAGCACCAAAAACATTGTATATAGAGATGTGTTGGAGAGATGAGACATGTGCGTTCTTCCGTGTTTTCTTTGCAGCTCTACTTTTAAACATATATATAAGTACTTCTGGACCTAACATTATTATTTTTATTTGAAGATTTAAATCAGATCGTACTATATAATAAGAACGAAAGAAGAATTATGCCTATGTGACCGCAGCCCTGTATGTTAGAGTCGTTTATCATGGTGATTTATTTGTAAAGTGTCGCCATACCAACTGTCTTGAATTGAAAATGTACAGTATTTCAATGTGTCACAATTAAGTATTGTTTCTAAATGAAATAAAATGCTACCAGTTTGGTATAATGCTACAATTATGTTACCTTTTTTGGTTCCCTTTTATTCCATGTATGTAAGACGTTATTACTGCTAGCTGCAACTTATTTTTGTAAGCAGTCAAAATGTATTTACTAAAGTACGACAACATAGTGGATGAAATGCAATACTCTCTGTATTTGAAATTACAGAGAACTACAATGGGCAGATAATGAAATGAACAAAAAGTAATACAAGGGCAGCATGACTTACCCAGATAGGGAGAAAGATAATTGCCAACTATGCAAATCAATCGATTTCCTCCAAAACCAAGTCTGACCTCAGATAATACACCAAATCTGATCTAGCTAAGTAGTGATAGATGAACCGAGTGGATCAATCTACGATCAGAAAATAAATCACTATGAATCAAACACTTGGAAGGAAATATTATATTACACATATAGATACATAATTAAATGAGACGGTGCATCTAATATGAGAAAATAACATCAGAAAATTGGTTGAAGATGGGAAGAGAATACCTGCATAGCGAGACCATCCTGGGATAGAAAAATAGCACAGCCTGTGACGGAAGATAAATAATCAGCTCGATCAGCCCGATCCTGTTTTACCCAACACTCCTTCACCGCTGCACAACAATCAGTACACAAGTGAGAAAAATTGTTCTCCATGCCTACCAAGATTTGTGAGCTTAGATCAATTAAAACTAAATATGGAAATCGAACACATATGAACTTGATAAACAATACAGTCTAACCAGTTACATAGTGCAGAATCAAATTGCTATCTTTCAGAACTTGTACTTCATGACTGAAAGAAATTCAGAACAAGTCCATTGACAACGGATATGTGAAGCATGACTCGGTGGAGTTGTGTATGCATGAAAATGGAAGAAAAAGGTGGCCGCATGAATCGAACCTGCATCTAACAGGATGTGTGCAGGGAGCAAGCCGATGTTGTGTGTTACTCTAAGCATCTGGTTGAATAATATGTGAATTTTGGTGTGTTTCACACATTGGCAGAGCAAACAGATGGATAATAGCTTACTGCCTACACAAACAGAACACAGAGAATATTTTCAGAAATTTTCACTCGCTAATTAAATAAATTGAGCACGAGATCATTCAAAATTAATTCCAAGAAATTAGAAACATGAAACTAAAACTGGCAGCATCCTATCCTTCTGCTTCTTCTTATTATCGGCCATGGCCTGACCTGCACGGAGTGGCCGGGATCGAACGGAGCTGCAGGGGCGGAGTGGCCGTAGCGGAACCCTCGGTGGTTAAGCTCGTCGTTGCAGCCTCCGGCGAAGCGCAGAGGGGCCGCATCGGCAACGGCGCGGTGGCTCGTCACTCGAACCAAGTGGCTGCAACGGCGCACAGGGGCCGCAGCGGCCACGACGCACAGGGCCACAAAGCCTGGTCTGGCGAAACCTGTGGGACCGCGCGGAGGGCCTCCGTATAGGCTTTCTCCTCCCAGCTCGAGCCCCTTCGCCCCGTCGTCGCGGTCGTCGTATGGTCTGCCGGTGCTTCAGCTCGTCGTCGTGGCCTCCGGCGAAGCGTAAAGGGGATGCAGCTGCAACGGCGTGGTGGTTCCTCGCTCGATCGCGGTGGCTGAAACGGCGCGCAGGGGCCGCAACAGCAGCGGCGGCATAGAACCACGCGGAGGCGGCCAGGAACGGAGGTGCGCCTTCGGTCTGATTTCCGGTAAAGAACAGAGGGACACCGGGAGCAGGGAGTGGCCAGAAAGGGGATCGAAGAGAAGAATGAAGAGAGAGATGGTTAGCTGGTTACCCACCGGAAGGAGAAGAAAAATGAAGTGAAAATTAATTAGGACCGATGCCATTCTTTCTCTCACCTTTCCCCGGCGTGCAAGGACCCTGTGTGTGGTAAACTAAAAAAAAAACTTGTGTGGTTCGCCTCTGGAAATCAGCTATTTGCTTGTATTTTTTTAACGTCTATAGTGTTCAGCTAGCATAACTTTTTAGCTAAAATAATGCTAACCAAATTTCTATATATGTCCACGCTAAATTGATTTTCAAAACTATATGTTGTTCCTTTTTAGCACAAAATAAACTATATTCAAGCTTTCGCCGTTAGATGCCTCAAAGCTTCCTTCCATCAACGTCAGATTATATTATTTTGTTTAACCAACTATTATTTCCTATGTATTTCTAGGTAAACGGGGTCGTAAGAAGCGATGGAGAAGGAACGTGTCGCCGACACAAGGTAACTACCTACATCGACAGGGAGTAGAAAGTGGTCATTCTTTAGTAAAAATTTGACCAAAATCAACTTTAACTCATAGGTATAGATGAAAACATGATGCCAGGTTTATATGACACAATTAGAAGAAAATAGGTGTCGTTTTGGCCGACTACAAATTACCATATAAAAAACAAGAATTTAAAGATGAAAAGATCAACACACAACCAACGTAAACATAATTTAAATAGATGTTTGATATAAATTTTTGTACACGTGCATTTGCACGTGCACGTCTACTAGTATTAATAGGTGCTGGACCTATTAATATGGATCGGAGGGAGTAGTAGCTTCCACGTTCAAAGGATTGAAACAAATTAAAGTAAATCTGCCCCGGTGGTACGTACAGGTTACAAATTAAAGCAAAAAAAAAAAAAAAAACACAGCGAAGTAGACAAGTGTCACCTTTTTTACCACCGGAAAAGAACCAAATGAAACACACACGAAATGCGAAAGCATGCGCACGCATGGGGTCTGCGCGCTTGCCTTGTGACAGGCGAATAGCTCACACGTGACATATTTCCCCGCTATTCACCGGACAACGACGTCGTTCAATGAAATAGTTAAGAGACGATAGTTGGAACGGCCCAAATAGCCACGGCCCGATACGGCAGCTCTCAGACGGAAGGAAACTGTTAACAAATTTGGATTACCCGAGCTGGGTTGTTTGAACGACGGACCCACCAGTGCCCGTTGCTACGCGGGACCCACCAGTCGATCGTTGCTTCACGGGACCCACCAGTCATCCGTTGCTGCGTGGCACCTCAAACTAGACCCACAACTTAGCCACATCAACCGTTTATAAGAAGCAGATTGCCCACGCGGCCGTGCTCGTGCCCTGCCCCCGACATAACCGTTGCCTTCCTTCCCCTGTTCTTCCCCGCACCTTCTTCTTCCTCTTCTCCGGCAACGGTCCACGACGGCAGCGGCGAGGGATGTCCAGCTCCGTTTCTGGCTCCCAGAAGTCATGGCCGCGTTATGGAGAAGTCCCGATGACTAGATGCCCGGACTGCCCTCGCCCAGATCCATTGAAGCACTTGACATGTGTGCGCTCCATGAGGGGCAATGTTGGTCGAGAATTCGTCAAATGCGATAGCGTCCGACATCGTGGGAAGGATGGGAAGGTACGGTTTGTCCTGATTTGTCTCGATTTGGCGTGATTTTAATTTTGTACTATGGATTTGGGAATTAGGGTTTCCGTTCCCCTTTTCAAGATTTGGAGGAATGCAGCCACTTTGAATGGATGGATAAGTACATTCGGGGTCGAGGGTTTCAAGTTGAAGTGCTGCCCCCAAATCAGAGGCCCCGAATTCAGGCGGCTCCCATCTAGTCTGCTGTGGAGGAGGTGATCTCAAACCGAGCCGGTCGGCCATGGGATGATTTTGTGGTGAAGAGTGAGTTACAGAAATTGAACAAGCAGTTAAGCCAGATTGTCGAATTGAAGAAGGAGTCAAACATGATGGCCGGAGCATATTATGTGTGTTTATTAGGTGGCATTGCCATTTATTTGGTGATTGTTTGTTGCTCGAACTAGGAATTTCGATTTAAGAGTTGTTTGTAAGATGAACTTTGTAATGAATTGGCGCTGTTATGAATTGGAAGAAATTAGCTCTGAATGTTTCCATTAGAAATCGAAAGCGTATAAATTCAGGTTGAAATTAGCTCTGAATTTAGTTAACTCCTCAAACAGTTTCATTTAGCCGTTTCCAGAAAAAAAATCGACAAGTTCATGGGCCTGTTGTTGGGTCAAGCCGTGAATACTCACTTAAATTAAATGAAGGGAAAAAAAGAATTTCGTGTTGGAAAAAAAGGTGGGAAAGGTTGGCTAAGTGAATGACACGCATTCAATCATATCAAAAGTTGCTTGACACGTTATTGTGGCTAAAATGATATTTGACGTGTTCGGCCAAAAAGAATGGGTTGAACCTGAAATATTGTTGGTTAAATTATGGTGGGGCCCATTATGGTGTGTCGTGTTTGACAAATAAAATATTGTTGTGTTTGGCTCAAAAAATAACGTTTCACGTTAAAATAAATGTCTACTTGGCTCAAACATACATGTGTACGAGTCAAGTTTTGGCGTGTACGTGTCAAGTTTTGGAGATGTGTGCGATGTGTGTAGGATCATGTAGATGTGTGTAGGTGTTGTCATGGATCATGTAGCTTAATTTACTTGGTTTGTCAAATATAAATCGAAAATAAATCTATATAATAAATTAGCAACATGAACTCGGGACAAATATATTTATTAAACATTAGAAGATAGCATTCGATGACAGACTCGATGACAGACTCGGGATAAACTCGATAGATGGTAGAAAATTAAACTGAACGGCCAAACTCTACCTCTACGCCAAGATCCGGGAGGGTCGGTGGGCAGCTGGCATGGCGCTGCAGATCCGGGACTGACTCTTCATTCCTCGGCCCCAGCCCTATCTTCGTCGACAAAGATGTAGGGAAGGGAGTGCATCTTGTTGGCGGTCGGAAAGATGCAGTCCCAGTCGGTGTAGATGTTGCAGACGGTGAAGTAGATGAACTCAGCGCCGCACCAAAACGTCTTGTCGAGGAGATGGTAGGCGTCGTAGGGGTTGGTGAAGGTGACCTTGAGCCCGCTGCCGCCCATACGGACCTCCTCGATGTTGAACATGGCCTGAGTGCCTGGGGGGAGGTGCCTGAAGCTGAACGTGAGGAAGAACTCCACGAAGTCGAAGGCCCCCCTCCACCTAGAAATGGCCCAGCACCTCAGGGTGTTCTCCACAACCCTGCCCAAGTGGGTACTGCAGCTCCCGGGCGATGGCAGGACGGCGGAAGGTTGGACCACTGCACTGCATGATGGCAGGAGGGCTACGTTGTTTGGTGAAAAAAGATGGAGTAAGATGGGATGGGATGCGGTGTGAGAGTTGGACAAGGATTGGGTGCTCTTTTATGGAGGGCGGCGTGCACACCGGGCTTATCGTTTAATGCCATGGTTGGCAGGAGAAGGCGAAGCATACTGCGACGACGGCGGCACGCGCAGCTGACCGTTTCCATGCATGCGTGTGTGCATATTGAGAAAATATGTTGCGCATCATCGCAGGCCGGCAAGCCCGCCTCCTCTGTCAGGCCGAAAAGACGAGTCTTGAAACGGTGGGAACAAAGCCCTGGTACTACGTGTGTACGTGTTGGCGAGTGCATGCATGGAGGCTGGCCCTTTGCTTCTCGCATGCATGCACTACTGTGAAGACTGGGCCCTTCGCTGCGCGCGTGCATGCATGGAGGCGGGCCCCACTATGGCGAGCACATGCATGCGTCTACCATGGCTCCAGCACCCCTTCCCACCACACAGCCAATCATATAGCAGAAACGGCTATGGCACGGATCATGTACTAACTCAACTTCCAGAAAAACATATCAACAAACACAGTTAAGCAAGACCAAATCGCACGGCCACAGATCGTGGGTTTTGAAGGTATTTGGAGGGAAGTCAACCATTTGCAAGGGAGTCAATGTTATTTTTTGAAGCTTGAAAATTTGAGTAGCTTCATTTTGTAGTGAGGAACAAGGATCTGGGCTTAGTTTTAGTATGCCAAACTTGTTTAAATGTTGGTCAAACCGTGGGTTTGACCAAGATTCAAATATGCATAAGATATTCAAAAAACATCAGAAAAATGTAAATCCAACGAACATAGTCTTATAATGTCATATACTAACGATTCCACTTGATAAACAAGGTCTACATACATTCAAATGGAAATTCTTATATCTTGGCTCATATCGTCCAGTCTCAAACTCTTGTTTCTTGAACGGAAGAGAAGAGGTTTTGGATTTGGAACATCAAACTTTCTAAAATCTCACAAAAGCTTCATTTTAGAGTGACTAAGAAGGATCCGGGCTTGGTTTCAAACTTGTTTAAATTTTGGTCAAACTTAGGTTTGACCGAATTTCAAATAATAAGATATTAAAAAATCATAAGGAAAATGTAAATCCAACGCACATAGTCTTATAATGTCATATACTAATGACTCAAGTTGGTAAACAATGTCTACATACATTAAGATGGAAATTCTTGTATCTTGGCTCATATCGCCCAAATTGTGTTTCTTCAAGTGAATAGAAGAGGTTTTGGATTTGGAACATGAAATTTTCTAAAACCTCACAAAAGGTTCATTTTGGAGTGACTAAGAAGGATCCATGGTTAGTTTTTCATTTTCATGTTTCAAACTTGTTTAAATGTTGGTCAAACTTTGGTTTGACCGAATTTGAAATATACAAAAGATATTCAAGAAACATCAGAAAAATGTAAATCCAACGCACAGTGTATTATAATATCATATACTACCGATTCAAGTTGATAAACAAGGTCTACATACATTCAGATAAAAAATCTTTTATCTAATCTGATATTCAAATCTGTCGTATGAAGTCAAGCCCTAGAGTTGTTTTATAGTGTTATAGTTTTATGAAATGACTCCATCTTGGTCAATTACACTATATTGGTGCATCTGATGTTAACCCCCAGAATTTGAGTTCATTTGGAGAAGGTAAAAAAAATGACCGGATTAGAAATGCGGTTGTTTGGGCTACCTTTGGGGCGCTTTTTTTTAGCTCATTTTGGAGAACCGATTGTTTGTTCGAGATGTTTACCTTGCCAAAAGGGCTAGGATTGTTCCCTAAACGACCACAAGAACTGAGAAATGACTTGGGTGTCAAGGTTAAGCCAAAAACTGATAAAAATATTTCAAACTCAAAGTTTGTTCAAATTCAAATTTGAAGCAATTATTCATGTTTACACCACAAAAATTATTTACGCAAGTATCACACCTCATACAACAAATAACAATCGGTCACACGAGTTTTTTCACGCCTCCTACAACAAATAGCAATCGGTCACACAAGTTTTTTCTTTCCACTCGATCTCCTCATCTTCTTACCACTTGATTGTGTCGGCACACCACACAAAACTCTTATGCTCTTGGTTTTCTTCGCGTCAGTAGCACTAGGTTGCCGCACATCACGTCCTAGACAGACGACGGGTTTAGTGCCTATTTCTTGTTCGTTTTCAGTTGACACCTGAACAACTTCATCTTCAGTTGACATCTGAACATCTTCAGTTGACACTGGACAGACTGTAACATCCCAAGTATGAAAACAATCCCAAATTGTTTGCTTCTTGCTAAATTTTTGTTCTGCATCATGCATCATAAACTTTTGCATTTGTCTTCTAGTGTTTTCAATTGTAATTCAAATTCAAATCCATTTCATACTTGGCATGTTCCGATTGTGAATTCAAATTAAAATTTTGCAAACATTTTCAATTCAAGAAGAAATTCATATTTGTTTGGAATTGTGGAATGATATTGATTAATTCAAAATTCCATTCTTTTGAAACCCTATTTGAAATTTAAATAGCAATTTCAAATCATTTTGGCAATTTCAAAATTTTGGAAATAAGCACACATACCTTTGATCTTACTGTTTTGAAATTCAATAAAAATTATTGTTAAAATAAAAACCCAAAAAAATCATATTCTATTTCTCTCTTTCTCTTTCCTACAAAAAAAAACAGAAAAAAAGATATAAACAGAAAAGAAGAAGGGGAGGGCAGGCCAGCCCAATTGGGCCAGCCCACCACATCCCCACAAGCCCAGGCGCACCCACCTCCTGTCGTCTTCCTCCTCTGTACAGAGACAGAGGAGGAGCGACCTCCCCCACCAGCAGCTTTCCACCTGCTCCCTCCTCCCTCTATTTCTACCCTCTCCCCCCTCCAAACTCTAACCTAGTTTCCCTTCTTCCTCCTTCAGCCGCCATTCCCTTCTTCCTCCCCTCTCCTTTTCTTTCTGAAGTTCTCCTGTACCTTCTGTATCTCACCATGGCCGGTTCATAGAGCTCGCACCGCCGCCGCTACGCTCGCCGTCGAGGCCCCCTTTCCCCGGGAACGGAACCGGGAGGGTTCCCTCTCCCCTTTTGCCGAAGAGAGCGAGGCCCGGGGAGCATCCGTTCGTCGCCGCCAAGCCGCCGTCGACCGCCGCTCATCTCTGTCGCTGCGCCATCGTCGCCCGCTCCCGAGCAGCGAGTCCTCGCTGAGCGCCTCTCCCCTCTCCCCTCTCCCCTTACCTCCGCACGCACGGCCACCCTCCTTCCCTCTGCGCCCAGCGCCCCGGCGCGCCCACGCCGGCGACCACTCGCCGTTCGTCGCCGTCGTTAACTGTTCCCGATCGGGTTCAGTTGCCTGAATTTCGTCAGGCCCCGCACTGCTACCTCAAAAGCCCGCGCCTCTGTATCCTTTCACAAACGGATCACTAGCCCACTGGTAGCACCCCCGTGCGCACATGCAGCAGCCCCGGGTTCGAATCCCCCCTTAGGCAGAAAGCCACCCCCTTTTTTTCCTCTTTTTTCTGTTATTTCTCGAATTCCAGAAAACAGATATGAACCCTTATTTGTAAAATCCATAACAAATTGAATTTTGATCCAATTTCAACGATTCAAATTGCTATGTATTCAGAATCTTGTGATCTTTCCATTAGTAACAAAGTTGCAACATGTTTCTGTAATAATTTTTGCACTAAATAATTAAATACAGAAAATGCAATAAAAATTTGAAACTTTGGAATTTCATAACTTGAGTTCTGTTCATCCAATTTGAGCAAACTTGGGCTCTAAAAATTTGTCTTAACAAACTCTACACATTGGTATTTTATTTGGTCACAATTGAATTAAATTTGAACATGTTTCCCTCTGTTTACTAAAAGGGGAAGAATAAAAATGACTATGAAAAATTGCATAATAAATTCAATAATGATCCAAAAATTATGTTTAATAGCTCAAAATGTTCAGTGAAACTTTTGCTACATGTTTTCAACCTTTTCAATACAATTTGTTTACGGTTTTTCCTAATTAGAAGTGGTGCAATAATTCAATGCTTTAATTAAACCTTTTAAATTGCAAAATTCATAACTTGGGCAATTCAAATCCAATCCCAACATGTAAAATATGTTTTCCATGCAAAATTGAATAAGCTTTCCAAATATAAACTTTGTTTTCTATTTTGAATAAATTAAATTGCTGAAAACAACTGTTTCTTATTTAATGCATTTAAAATTGTCAAATTAATAACTTGCTCATTTTAAATCCTTTTTCAACAAATGAAATATGTATTCCATCTAAAATTTTGTGTTATTTACAAATATGAATTTGGTTATCTATTTTGAACAATTAAAATGGGTGAAAACAACAAATGCTTGTGTAACTCATTTAAGAAGCCAAATTTCATAACTTAATAAATAGATTTCCAAACTTGGTAAACACCTTTTCAAATTGAAGCTATTGTTGTTTTCTCATTGTTTTACTCATCCATGCATCATTCTAATCAACTTTCACATGATGGTTAGTTGTAGATCATTTAATTCAACCTTAATTCATGGGATTTTCTATATGCAACCCAAATTGCATATGGTCCCATTTAATTATGTTACCATGTCAACTAGCTTATCTTTGATGCATCAATTAAATTGTCATGCATCATCCCATGATTGTGCATTATGCCATGTTATTGATTGTTTGTCTCTCTGCGTTGTTTGTTTGGTTCTTCTCGAATAGACGACGACGTTGAAACAGACGAGGTTTACGACACTACTTTAGAGGAGTTAGCCCAGTACCAGGCTACTGAGTTTGCAGGCAAGTATTCACTCACATGAACCATTGTGTCCTTTCCACACTGGATATTGATACTTTCCGTTGTCTTTTCTGCTAGCCTTAAGGTTCGTTGCTTGTGTTCCGATCCTATCACATGTTATCCTGTAACCCTGATATAGCCTATCCTCCACACCTATAACCCCGTTGCTTGTTGCCTGTGTCTTACTAGCATGCTTAGGGTTGTTTATGCTCGAGTCTGATGTCCGTTATTTCTGTTACCATATTTATTATATTCTGGGGGCTCGATGTTAAACAACCACCTGTTAATGTTTGAGGTAATGCTAATTTGTTGATAAGGCACCGGCAGGAGGCCGGGTATGGTTTTGAGGCCTGCTAGTGTCGAACTCAGGAAAATTTCTTGTCCTCTGGATCCATGTTGAGCGCGCTAACCGCATGTGGGAAGCGTGTATGGGCGCCCCCCGCAACTCTGATTCGATTCGCATCTCGTCCAAATCGCCACACTTAGTTCGGGCTTTCCATTTGATGCATGCATATGCAGGTACGAACCCTCGGCGCCAGGGTGGAACTTTTGTAGTCGGCATTTAGGGCGGCGTGGTCTTCCAGTGCTATGAGGGTCCCCCTTTTCTTCGTGGGGGCTCGATTAGCCGCGCACGCACAGCACGTGGTTCTTTGGGCTTGATGCGAAGAAGAGTTGGGTTGTGTTGAGTGTTTCGCTTGGTGGGTTTGATCCCCGTCTGGCGGGATATTCTTATGTGTACGGCCAAATTGGTGCACCCCAAAGGTAAAGAATGAAAAGCTTCGAGTGAATACGATGAAGGAATCGCGTCTTTATTGCAATGACTGAGAAGCCATGTATTCGAACTACAGGACTGGCTAGTATAGCCTTATTTTTGTTGTGATAACAAATAAACCTAAGGATAAAATTTGCGGAGGTGTGCGATGTTCCACGGATTGGAGTAAACCCCTCCGGTCGCTGGATTCTTTAGCCTGTAGGCTCCGCCTGGGATGACTTCATGTATGATGAAGGGTCCTTCCCAGGGTGGTTCGAGCTTGTGTCCTTCCTTCTGTTTGAGCCGCAGCACCAGATCCGCAACCGCGAATGATCTGTGGCGTATGCGGCGACTGTGATAGTTGCGCAAGGATTGCTGGTACACCGCGGATCTTGCGAGTGCGATGTCGCGCATTTCGTCGAGTGCATCCATATCTTCTGCGAGCGCCTTGTTGGAAGTTTCTTCGCTGTAGGCTACAACTCGTGGGGCGCTGAATCGAACGTCCTCGGGAAGGACTGCTTCTGCCCCGTATACCATGAAGAATGGCGTGTACTTCGTTGATCGATTAGGAGTTGTGCGCAGGCTCCAAAGTACGGAGGGTAATTCTTCCGCCCAATGTCCTGCGGCGGGGTGTAGACGATCGAGTAGTCGCTTCTTGATGCCCATCGAAACTAAGCCATTGGATCCTTCGACTTGTCCGTTCGTTTGCGTGTGAGCGACTGAGGCAAATTTGAAATTGATGCCTTTTTCCTCGCAGAATTGTTGTGTCTCCTTTGCTGTGAAATTTGTACCGTTATCTGTAATGATGTCGTGTGGCACCCCAAATCGACATACAATGGAGTCGAGAAACTTGACGGCGCATTGGGCGCTTGCTGAGGTCACTGGCATAGCCTCAATCCATTTGGTGAACTTGTCGACTGCGACCAGCAAGTGTGTGTATCCACCTGGCGTGGACTTGCGTAATGGCCCAACCATATCTAGCCCCCATTGTGCAAAGGGCCAGGCTATTGGTATCATGTGTAGCTCCGTAGCAGGGGCGTGTGGCCTTGGTGCGAATCGCTGGCAAGCGTCGCATCGTTCGACCAGGCTTTTTGCATCGTTGGCCGCTGTTAGCCAGTAAAATCCTGCTCGGAAAGCTTTTCCCATTATTGTTTTCCAGCTAGCATGATGTCCGCAGTCTCCTTGGTGTATGTCCTGGAGCAATTCCTTGCCGTCTTCGGGTGCGATGCAGCGCTGAAGTATTCCCGAGATACTTTGCTTGTATAATTCTCCGTTGACTACTCGAAAGGATTTGCTACGCCTGATTATCTGTCGAGCCTCACGTGGGTCGGCCGGGAGCTGTCTGTGGAGCAGGTAGTCGAGATATTTCTGCGTCCAGACTGGCTCGACCATGAAAACCTGTCGTGATATATTGTGAATAAGCTCGATAAGCGCGACCTGCGGGCTGACCTCTGTTTCTGGCGCTGCTGCAGCTTTCTTCACTTTGACTGATCGCTTGATCATCCGTTCGAAATATATTCCTGGCGGTATAGGTGTATTTGTGGAACCCATGTTTGCCAGTCTATCTGCTTCTTCGTTGCTAGATCTTGCAATGTGTTTCAGCTTGCAGCCTTTAAAGCTTCCTTCGAGTAGGTTGTACATGTCACGATATGCGACCATGTTCTCAGCGATGGCGTCGCATTCTTTCATCGTCTGCTGCACGATGAGATTGGAATCACCGTAGATCATTAATCGGGTAGCTCCACAGGCGATTGCCATCTTCATCCCGTGCAACAGGGCTTCATATTCTGTGTCGTTGTTTGAGGCTGGATCGTCTGGTGGAAAATCCAGTCGCAAGAATTATTGTAGCTTGTCTCCCCGAGGCGAGATAAGGACAATTCCAGCTCCTGCTCCTTCGTTTCTCTTGGATCCGTCGAAGTACATTATCCAATTGCTCGTGTACTCGGGTGGTCCGGGCGTTTGTAGCTCTGTCCATTCACTGAGGAATTCCACGAGTACTTGGGATTTGACCGCTTTTCGCTCTGTATAGGTGATGTCCCAGGCGCCCAGCTCGATGCTCCATTTTGCTATTCTTCCGGATGCCATAGGGTTGTTCATGATTGTCCCGAGTGACGCATCATTAACCACTGTAATGGTATGTTCCTGGAAATAATGTTTGAGCTTTCGGGCCGTGAGAACAACTCCATACGCTAGCTTCTGATAATGAGGGTATCGTTGCTTGCATGGCGAGAGCACTTCGCTGATGTAATATATTGGTCGTTGGACTCCGTATGCTTTGCCGTCTTCGGGTCTTTCGACCACGATTGCTGTGCTGATGACCTGGTTTGTAGCGGCTAAGTATAGTAGGAGCGGCTCCCTTTCTTGCGGTGTTGCAAGGACGCGCCTGCTTTGCAGCGATCGCTTCAGGTCTGCGAATGCTTGTTTGGCTTCGGGTGTCTACTCGAATTTGTCCGTCTTCTTTAGTAATTTGTAGAAGGGTAACGCTTGCTCTCCCAATCGTGCGATGAACCTGCTTAGGGCGGCTAGTCGTCCTGCGAGCTGCTGGACTCCGCGTAGATTGGTGGGCTCCTTCATAGTCAGGATAGCTTGTATTTTTTCCGGGTTGGCTTCAATGCCTCTGGCGGATACCAGGTACCCGAGGAGTTTTCCTGCAGGGACGCCGAAAACGCATTTGGTCGGGTTGAGTTTAATCCGATATGCATTAAGGGCATCGAACGTTTCTCTGATGTCCTCGAGGAGTGTGTCGAGTTTTGATGACGATGTCGTCGACGTACACTTGTACGTTTTTGCCAATGAGATTGGCGAGGCATCTTTGCATGCAGCGCTGATATGTTGCGCCTGCGTTCTTCAGCCCGAAGGGCATTGTCGTGTAGCAGTAGACACCGTGGGGTGTGATGAATGCCGTCTTCTCTTCGTCTTCCTTTTTCATTCGGATCTGATTGTATCCCGAATAGTCATCCAGGAAGGAGAGGCGTTGGCAGCCTGCCGTAGAGTCCACGATCTGGTCGATTCGTGGTAGAGGAAAATTGTCCTTGGGGCAGTGCTTATTCAACGATGTGTAGTCGATGCACACCCGAAGGATGTCCGTGTTCTTCTTGGGGACCAGCACCGGGTTTGCCAACCAGGTGGATATCTTGATCTCCCTAATAAAGTTGGCGGCTAGCAGTCTGTTTATTTCTTCTCCAAGCGCCTTCTGCTTGGGTTCTGAGAATCGTCGAGTCGTCTGTTTGATGGGCTTGGCGTTAGGAAAGACTTCGAGTGAGTGCTCGGCAAACTCCCTGGGTATTCCTGGCATATCTGAGGGCTGCCAGGCGAAAATTTCCCAGTACTCACGGAGGAGTTTGACGAGCGCGCTTTCCTATGCTGGCGAGAGGGTTGTGGAAACCATCGCGGTCTTGGCGGAATCCGTCGGGTGCACTTGGTGCTTGCGGGTGTCGCTGTTGGCGCTGAATTCCAGTTCAGGCGCGTTTTTCTTCGTGAGGGGCATGACGGAGTGGTCCGTGGTTTTTGCCAGCTCTTGAAGTTCTTCTTGCATCCCGAAAGATTTCGCGATTTCATTGAATTCTATGTCACATTTGTCTGACTTCTTGAAATCTCCGTCGATGGTGATCACACCGTATTCGCCGGGTAGCTTGAGTTTCAAGTACGCGTAATGTGGTACTGCCATGAATCTGGCGAACGCTGTTCGGCCAAGGATGGCGTGGTACTGTGAGGGCCAGTCGACGACTTCGAAGTCCAGGAATTCCCTTCTGTAATTGCTTGGAGAGACCAATACAACTTCTAAGTTGATTGTTCCGAGTGGACGGATTGCCTTGCCCGGAACTATCCCGTGGAAGGATGTTTCTGATTCCGCTAGGCCGTCCAGGTTCTTGTTCATTCGACGGAGTGTATCCGCGTAGATGATGTTGATTCCGCTGCCACCGTCCATGAACACGCGGGCTAGGTCGTAATTTCCAATTTGCGCCTGGATGATGAGGGCGGCGTGTCCTGGTCGATAGACTTGTGGTGGATGGTCTTGTTTCGAGAACGTGATGGGCTGATCTGCCATCTTCAGGTACTCGGTCTTCGTTGGCGGTGTTTGCACTGCCATGCATAGTTTCCTTGTGTTAGTCTTTTGAGCTCTGCGAGAGGGGCATACCTTCTGTATCATCGCGAGTTGTCCTGCCGGATTCGGGTATGCATTGGCTCCATTGTTTTGTGGAGGTGGCGCAGGTAGTGCGGCTAGCGCCATGTTTGGGTTTGCTGGTGGAGGAGGCGGTGGAGGCGGCTGGAACTGTTGTCCCCCTCCTGGCAGCGGCGGGTAGTTTTGAGTGGACGCGAATCTTTTCCTCGCGAGAGCATCCGAGATGTCAAGAAACTTTCGACAATCCTTGAGAAGGTGTGTTGCCTTAGTTTTGCCCGTGCGCTTATCTGTAAACAGGTGTAGCGAGCAGTATGCATCAAGATCCTCCTCGGGGGACTTTTCTTCTGCCTTTGGTTTCCACTCGCGACTTCCGCGGCGGCCAGAGTCGCGGTTTCGCGTGAATTCTGCCGCCACTAATTCTTCCCTGTCCTCGTGGTCGTAGTATTTCCTTCTCTTTCTTCGCCCATGACGGTCTTCTTCGTGCGTGGGCGACGATGCTCTTTCATTGCGTACCGCATCTTCTCCGTTAGCCCATTTTTCGGCTATGATCATTAGCTCCCCAATGGTTTTGGGCGCAGCTCTTCCTAGCTCTTCTCGAAACGCGGTTCTTCTTGCTCCTTTGGCGAAGGCCTCAATCGCCACCTCTTCCGAGATGGTTCCTGCGGTGTTCCTGAGCGTGGTCCACCGCTGGATGTATTCTCGTGTGGATTCGCCGCTCTTCTGTTTACACGCTCGTAGCTCTTCGATTGTGGCTGGCCTCTTGTACGTTGACTGGAAATTTTTGCAGAAATCGTGGTGCAGGTCGTCCCATGATGCGTAGCAAGATTTAGGTCTTCTTTCCAGCCAACTGCGGGCCGCGCCTGTAAGATGCAAATTGAGGTATTGCATGGCTGTGTTCTTGTTCCCACGTTGGCATTTTACTGCCGTGAGGTAATCACTTAACCACTGGGAGGGCTCGAGCGAGCCGTCGTATTTAGTCACCTCCGTGCTGAGCTTGAATCTCTTGGGTAGAGGTGCTTCTCGGATGCTGCGAGCGAAACAGAGCGCTCCACAGGTTTCGTCGTCTGAGGACCTGGATGAGGAACGTTCGCGATACCGTGAAGCTCTCGCCCTATCCACCTTCTTTTGGGCGAGATCTGATCGCGCGTCGTATTCGGACCGGTCGCGGTCGTTGTCTTTCCTTGGTTCTTTGCTTCGCTTTCTCGAGCGGCTGCTGTGGCGCCGCGAGCTTTTGTCTCTCGGGCTGTCGTCACTGCTGCTCCGACTGTCGCCGCGACGGCGGGCTTCTTTTCCTCGGCCACGCCGTGGCGATTTGTCTTTCCTCGGGGATGAACTTCTGTGTCTGCGCGGCGTTTCTTTATCCTTGTTTTTCTCCTGTCGCTCCTTCTCCAATTCTTCTTCGGTCTTCTTGCGATCGTGGGAAGCGAGCCTTGCGGCCGCCAATCCTAGTCCTTTGCGAATTTGTTTGTACTGTTCCACCCGAGGGTCGCTGTCCGTCGGTTGGTTCATCTGCATGTAGGTTGCTGCGGCTAGGATCGCGGCAGCTGGGGTTTGCGGGTAGACATTGCCGTCATCGTCGACCCTCATGAAGGAAGACGTGGTCGACCTGTCGGTCGCGGTCACGGATTCGTGGCCCCTTGACGATGTTGCGTGTCCTTTCCTCGCGGGTCGGGTACCGACTGAGGGTGCAAGGGACTGTTCGACTCGCCGCAGGCTTGATTCATCCGCCGCTCTTCTGCGACGGGCTAGATCCGCCCGGGCTTCTTTGATGTTTGAGGCCGCTCTTACTAGGTGGTAGTGGTAGGCGGTTAGGTCTTCTTGTGAGGCTCCCGCCGCGGGTGGCTGACTCCGCCGCATGGCCTCCTTGGCCCTCTTCCAGGCCTCCCGCGAAACGCCGATTATATCGCGCTCGGTTGCGCTGTATTCGGTTTCCGAGGGTTGTCCCGATCCTGCCATGCAGACTTGGGCCAGTCGTGGCTCGTGCGTCCTAGGCGCAGATCGGAAGGCTTCCCGTACTCGAGATGGTTCCTCTGTCGAGAGGGCGTGGTAGTCGACTGTGTTGAAGCGGATGGACTCGCCACTTTTCTCCATAGGGAAGCGCGAGTTGACGGCTCCAGATTCGGGTTCAGATTCATCCGAGAAGTGGAGGATTCCGTCTCTGTTCGCCATGAAGTTGAAGCTTCCGAACGTCAGGGTGACGGTCTTCTCCAGATCCTCGAACACCGGGCGTGATTCCGGCGAGTGAGGCGTGACTATGACGGATCCGATCCGTACAGGATTGTTCGGAGCCGTAGTCGATGGTTTCCAACGGGAGTTGGATGTCGATGAATCCGAAGATGCCGGTGATCCAGCGCCCGCGTTCCCCACGGTCGGCGCCAATTGTCGAAGTCTTGACTCCACAAATCCCTCAGGTGACCCTATCGGGTTTCGACTAGGAGAAGTCATGAGCGCTGGTGAAATCGTCGGCTTGACAGGGGGGCGAGATTTACCCAGGTTCGGGGCCCTCGAAGAGGTAAAACCCTTACTCCTGCCTTCTGCTGATCTGTATTGGATGATTAGATCGGTTACAGGTTGCTCGAATCGAGAGTAGATCTCAAGTTCCGAAGCTTTTTGGTCGTGCGGTATTACTTGGTCCTCTCCTTGGGGGCTCTCCTGGCCTTATATAGATGGCCAGGTCTCGAGTTCTACCCGGAGAGGACTCAAACCCTAGCCGGGTCGGTTACAAATTCCCTAACTTAACCCGCAAGTTGATGCGGGTGGGCTTCACATGGGCCTTCTAGAGTACTCCCGGGGCGCTCCCTTTTAGGCCTTGACCAGAAGGCCTGAGAGGGGGTGTCCTTACTCGCAGGGTCCAGGATCCATGCCTTCGTCAGTAGCCCCCGAGCGCGTGCTTGACTGGAGCTTTTCCAGTCGAGTAGGCGGTCATACTCTTCTTACTTTTATGGAAGATTGCTCTGACAGTCATTGCTTTTCAAAAGGGTGTGTTCCCTGTATCATGGGTCATCATGCTTGAGTATCGAGCAATATAAGCGCCTGTTTTACGGCTTTTTTCGCAGAAGGTTGTGGCACAGTAGCTTGGCTCTCCCGAGAGATCGGGGCCAATTAATTGCGACTAGGGCAAAAACATTCCTGGCCTACCCAGATTCGAGACCTCCGACTCGAACCCGATAAGGTGATTGTTGCGACTGGGCCGTTGTGGACTTACCGAATCGAACTTAACCTATGGGGGTACCCGGCGCGTCCGCTAGGATTTTTCTTCGTGTTGTTGACACGGAACTATACCGGAGGACGCAGCTTTCGAGTGCGATTCCAGGCCCAAAAGACAGATCTTTTCGGGTCTTACCTTCATATTCGAAGAATACGGCATCTGGATGTGCCTAGTCGGCTGAACAATCCAGGTTCTTATGATGTAAGATTATCATGTGTAGGAGAGGTAGGTGTTTCCTACCCGATTAATTTATTTGAGCTCCATACGAAAGAAATTTCGTGTTGGAAGAAGAAACTAAGCCCGTATGAAAGAGTTTTCATGTGCGGGATGTTGTGCCCATACAAAAGAATTTTCGTGCATAGGGTATTTTTCTCTTGTTCGAAGAGGTCTTGCTTTATGAACTGTTCATGAAAAAGTTGCTTTTATCCGAAGGAATTGATATTCATGCGAAGATAATTTCGCGTTTGAACTTCCACTCGAAACGATTTTGGTTTTGAATGACGAATGCCATGACGTCATGACGCACTCCTCTTCTCCCGATGGGACGTGACGGAGTGGCAGCAGAAGGTGGTCCACCTTGTCAGCTTTTTGACCGGGAAACGAGACGTCGTTCCCGGTTTTTACGCGAGACGCGCAGTAAATGCGCACGATCTTCTGTTAAGATCGTGGCACGAAACAGCGCTGGGCCGCCGCTTCGTCTCATCCTCACGCGTGGCGGCCGCGATAGGTGCCACGTAGAGCATCGTACGGCTGAGATCACTTCGCCCCGTGTATAAATACGGGTGTTAGTGCTGCGGTAAAACTTTCCCAGCTCTCTGTCTTCATCTTCTTCCTCGCGCTCATCTTCGTCTTCCCCGCGCTCGAGCTCTCGCTGCAAACAATGGCTGGCGGAAAGAGGCGCGGCGCTGCCGGTTCTGCATCCGGTGAACCCTCCGCGCAACCCGCGCCCCGCGCCGGCGACTGGCGTTCTCCCAACACCACCGCAAAAAGCATCAAGGAGATGCAGCGGGAGGGGTTGCTGCCGGCGGAGACAGAGAAGCGAGTCCGCCTCGGGAAAAAGGAAGAGGTACCCAATCCTCAATCGAACGAGCGCGTGGTCTTTGTGGACCACGTGACTCGGGGCCTTTCTTTTCCCCTTCATCCCTTCTTCCTCGGGTTGCTGTGTGTCTATGGCATACAGCTTCACGATCTCCCCCCGAACGCGGTGCAGCACATTACGTGCTTCATCGTGTTCTGCGAATGCTATCTCGGCATTCGCCCGCACTGGGCGCTGTGGAAGGCGCTCTTCAAGGTCCGGATCTTCCGCGAGAAGTCGCGGGTGGAGTCCGAGCTTGGCAAACCGCTTCGCACCAGCGGCTTCGGGATCCAAGCTCGACAAGAAGGCAGCTACTTCAACATGCATTTCGTCGATTCCGCCCAAAGCTGGCGGAAAAGGTGGTTCTACATCGTCGACAACAGCTCGGGTGGGATTGTAGAGTTCCACCCGTTCGCTGTTTTGACCAGGCGAAAGTCTTGGGGGCACAAGATGTCAGCCGAAGAGACCCAGACTGTTGCGCCTTTACTCGCGAGAGTAGCTGCTCTTCGGGATCAGACCGCGGGAGTTGTGCTCAACGGGATGCATCTGGCGAGCATCTTTCTGAAGCGCAGGATCCAGCCACTCCAACAAAGGCCCTCCGCCATGTGGGAGTATCAGGGCTCAGAGGATCCCAGTCGAGTAAGCCGCGAGGAACTTTCGAATGTAGAATTCGAGAAGAAAATCGCGGGTATCACCCGACTGAAGGTGGGAGAGAAATTCCCCGATTGCTCCGTTGAAGCCTTCGCCGCCTCAAATCCTCCCCCAGCCGAGGTTAGTTTCTTTCTCTTTTTTCGTCTTTGAGTTGTTCCTTTTTCTCGTTCTGAGTCCTAGTCGATAAGGTTTTCCTTTTCTTCTTCTTGCCTTTGCAGAGCCTAGCCATGGCTGACTGCTACCCGCCAACTACGGGAGAAGCCGCCTCAGAGCAAGTGTCGAGTCATCAAGATGGCGCGATTGACACCAGCGTCGCCAATGCCTCTTCGAGTTCATAGCACGATTCTTCGGATGACGTTGCAGACTCGAATGGCGCTCCGACGAAACGTCGCCGGGTAGATGAAGACGAAGCTACTTCCAAGGACAAATCCTTGGAAGCATCGCCTAGTCAAGCTCCTATCCATGCGACTCCACTTCGCTCCCTTGCTCCTTCGCCTTCGTTCCCAGTGATGACGCCCGCTTGGAACGCGGACTTGCTGGATGACGACGAGGATGACGAGTAAGTGTTTTTTCCTTAATCTTGGTCGAACATTTTCTGTGCTTCAATATCGATTGTTTCTATCTTTCGGTGCAGTCTGCAGACGATCAGTCCTCGCAGGTACGCCGCTGCCGTTCCTCCCGAGAAGAGGAATAAGGCCAAGGATGCGGGTGAAACTCCCACCGCGGGCACCGTCCAGAACTCCCCCAGAGCAGCCCCCGAAGCCGCAACGATGGTACGTGAAGCTCCCAGCTTTGCCGCCAGGGCTTCTGCTTCTAAAGAAGTGACGGATAGCTCTGCGGATCCGCTGTCTCGCGCCTCCGGCCAGGTACACTTCATCTTCCGTCTTCAAAACCACTTTTTATTTTTATCGGGTGCACGACAGTGCTCCCGATGGGAGTAGCCCCCGAGGCTGTAGTCGATCGCATGCGATCGGCTACAGGCTCAAAGTCTAGTTTAATTCCTCTTCATGATTTCATTTTTATCGGGTGCACGGCAGTGCTCCCGATGGGAGTAGCCCCCGAGGCTGCAGTCGATTGTAAATAATCGGGTACAGACTCTATTTTAATCCCTTTTAACTCTTT
Organism: Alopecurus myosuroides; assembly: GCA_028641055.1. Classification (NCBI taxonomy): domain Eukaryota; kingdom Viridiplantae; phylum Streptophyta; class Magnoliopsida; order Poales; family Poaceae; genus Alopecurus; species Alopecurus myosuroides. The sequence goes on along the minus strand of CM054063.1, from coordinate 310,042,387 downwards.
TGTCTTCGTACTTTTGCAGTCGCTTATTGATTCTCTTGCGGCGATCGGTCGCCGCGTCGTTCTCGCCGAGTCGGATTGCGAGTCGCTTCGAGCGGACCGTAGCCGACTTCAGACTGAAAACGTTCTTCTCAAGGGTGAGCTTTATTGTTTCCCTGTCTTTCGCACTCCGTTCATTCTTGAGTTTTTGACAAGCATTTCTTTGCAGCTCGACTTGAATTTGCAGAATCCGAAAAGGTCAAACTCTCTGAGCAGGTAACTGCTCGGGAGGCTGACCTGACGGCCATTCGACAAGAGCTAGAGGCTTCCCGCATGCTGTCGTGGTGGTGTCACGGCAGATGCCATGGGATGGCTAAAGATGTGGGGACGATGGACGCTGGAGGTGTCCGGGGAGGGATCACGCGACGAGTTGTCGCGTGAGGTAAGATCCACACAACACAAACAACACGATGTACCCAGGTTCAGGGCCCTCGTGAGGAGGTAAAACCCCTACTCCTGCCTTTCCCTATGTATTACGGTGTCTCACCGAGTAGCCACAGTACAAATGGTAACGCTACCGAGTAGCCCCTTGCCCCTCTCCGAGTAGAGCTAGGTCAAGGACTTAGGGTTTCTAGGGTTTCTAGTGAGGCACTATGGGAGCATATGAGCCTTCCTCTGCCTCTACCTCTCGCAGGAGGCGGCGGGGCACCTTATATACATGGTGCCCAGCCGGATACGTCCAAATCCTAGACAAGTGTCGACATAGTGTCCACACTGTCCTTTCTCCGAGTACCCGCTGACAGCTTTGGTCGTTGGTCTTGGCTGCTTCTGTAAAGTCGTTGGGCAAAACTAGGGGACAGACTGGTATCACTGTACCTAGTCACAGAGTAGGTCCCCCTTATCCTGCCACCGACTGCTTCCATGCTGTCACTGTCAGACAGACCGTCCCCACGTGAACAGTAGTTCGAATGCTGCCAAGTACGGACCCAGGATACGCGGGATCCTGTGTCAGAACGGCTCCTTTGACTTCCTGCCCGAGTAGTTTCCCGCCAAAGGTTCCCGCCAATTGTACTCGGGCCAAACCTTCTACTCGACATGATAGAAACTGATTGATATCTCCTTCTGATCATCTTGAGGTGAGACCGGGTAGCAGTCGACCGGGTAGCGAGTACCCGGTAGTCGGCTACTCGGCCAAACCTCTCTTCTGTAAGCGGCCTTTACCACCTGTCTTTACCCTATTCGGGGGTAACCCCCCGACAGCAGTCCCCGAAGCTGGTTGAGTCTTGCGAACTTGTTCACTAGGCTCTGCCAGCTTAAAACCAGCCTTTGCATCCCAGCCATCGAACCTCAAGATGCCGAGTAGGTCCTCCGAGTAGCTATCCGGAAAGTATCTTGAGTCTCCTCTTTCCGAGTAGCACTTGCTTTCTACTCTGTATCCGAGTAAAAAGACTTAGCGAAATTTCGCAAACTGAGCCTCTGCAGCGCAGAGCAACATCCAGCCCTTCACGCAGGCACTGCCTACGTGTCAAGCATCCACGACCTTGTCGTTTGGTTGCCCAGGACACGACGCCACGTGTCCAGTTTTCACGCCGTGGGCCCACCGGCCGTCATGTCCCATTACGCGCATTTACTGGCCACGATCTTGTAGTGGGATCCAATGCGGCCGTTACGCGCGCGGTTCTCGCGTGTGTGCGTTTCTAGCCGGCCACAGGACCCACCACACGCCACAATCGATCCCACTCCCGTAGCGGTAACGGTAATCTCGCCGAGGAGGTATAAATACCCCCGCGGTAACTTCCTTTTCCCCTTCCCTGCTCATTTCCTCTTCTTCCTCCCGTTCTTCTCCGCCACCGAGCGCTCCGCCGCCGCACTATCCTCTGCGCCGCCGCGGACTCGCTCCACCACCAACCCCGTCTGATTTCCGATTCTTCCACTCGCGACCATGGCCAAGTCCTGCTGGGCCGGTTCTTCCATCACCCAAGCCAACCTCGCCTGGCTCGTGAACGAGAGAAGGGTTCCCCCCGGCGTGGAGTGCCGGGCACCCGACGACGAGGTCGTGCCCAAGCCCAGGGACGGAGAGCGCGTGGTGTTCATGTCCCACTTCGAGCGCGGATTCGGGCTGCCAGCATCGGACTTCATGCGTAAGTTCCTGAATCACTTCGGGCTGCAGATGCACCATCTGCCGCCCAATGCAGTCGTTTTCCTCGCATACCACGTCGTGGTGTGCGAGGCCTTCCTCGGCATCAGGCCCACCGTGGAGACGTGGCTCCATTACTTCCATCTCCGCCAACAATCCGTCGGGAAGAAGGACAGCGCGGGCGTTGCCCGCGCCACCGACGTCGGCTGCGCCATGATGGTGCAGCGCAACGGGACGAACCACCCCCGCATCCAGGGGCTGGATTCCTGCCGAATGTGGCAGCAAACGTTCTTCTACGTGAGGAACGTTGCCGCCGCTGATGGAGGACCCGTCGACGATCGGATCAACCTGCCCCCTTGGAGCAAGCGTGCTCCACTCGGGTCGAATTGGAAGGAGAAGCCCGTCAACGACGAGAACGCCACCGAGATAGAGACGCAACTCGCCTGGCTGAAGACGCATGGCCTCAGGAATGACGACCCAGTAGCGTGCTGGATCAAACGCCGGGTGCTTCCTCTGCAGGAGCGATGCCACCTCATGTGTTACATGGGAGGGCCTCGCGATTGCACCAGGACCACCACCGTCGAGATCGACGATGCTGACGTTCCCAGGCTTGCCAGGAACATCCTGAAGACCAGCCTCAACGAGAAGTGGCGGTACGGGTTCCTCCCGTTCAGCCGTAGGACTCCAATCTTGCGGGTACGTCTCCCTTACTCTGTTTTCATCTCTGCCTTCCGAGTAGATAGCTTCTCCTTTCGCCTCGACTGGCAATCGCCTTGTGCACCGAGTAGGACACTTAGCTAAATCGCCTTAGGCTTAGTGTGCTTTGTGCCTGCACGCCTCGTCGAGTAGGAATTTTTAGAAAAAGGCCTAGGCTTAGTGTGCTTTGTGGGTGCACGCCTACCCGAGTAGAGTCCTATTCTGGTACTCGGCTAACTTGTGATCCTTCTCTGCCTTTCAGACTCTTACTCGCCAGCTCACTGAAAGCAGCGAGGTCTTCGAGGACAACTGGTCCAAGGATCGCGAGGAGGATGATGTACCCCCCTCTGATGACGCGGAGCAGAGCAGCCCCGTTCCCGAGAAGCGCGACGTCCTTAACACTTGGGCGGACGATGGCTCCGACGGTAATAGCATCCTCATCTTGCTTGTTTCCGGGAAGCATCAACTCCTTGTATTGCTATTTCTGATTCACTTCTTCTTTCCTTTGAATTTCTCAGATGAGGCCGCTGCGGAGAAGGACGACCAGGATGAGGACGAGAACGATGGTGATGCGCCCCTTGTCGTCAAGCCTCTGTCGGTTGCCCCTCCCGAAACTCGCAAACGGACAGGCGGCGAAGCACAAGCGCCTCCTGCCAAGAAGAAGAAGAAGCCCGCCGAGGAGGGAGAGACCTCCGAGAAGAAGAAACCCACCAAGCTCACCACGAAGAGAAAGAGGAAACAGCTCTCTTCCACTACCGCGTAAGCCTCCTTCCCGGTCGTCTTTCTTCTCGCGCAGTGCCATTTTCCCCATTTTCTTCCAATTCCTGATTCCCTTCTCCTCTTTCCGCAGAGCTCCCCTGGACGTGAACGCCGCTTGTGCATCCGGCCAAGCCAAGGAAACTCCAATTCCTCTGATCAATGTCGATGACGACGAGGAGGACAACACTGCCCACGCTGCTGCCGCCAAAGCACCGATCACTTCCGCTCAGGGAGCAGGATCAGAAGCGGCAGCTCAGGACGCTGCCGTCCACCTCGAAAGACCACCTTCTCCTCCGGCTAGCAATGCCGAGGAGGTCCGAGACCAGGATTTGCAAGACACTGCCGCCCCCGAGCGGCCTGAAGTAGAACAAGAGCAAACCAGCACAGAGGCTGGTGCACGAGACAATCTTGCTGCCGAGCAGCAAGTAGGAGACAACACCGCTGCGGACGCCACCGTCACGGATGCCTATCCGTTGCCGGGCGGCGCTCCGAGTAGCGCCCAGCTAGTGACTGCACTGGACGATGGGTCCGTAGCGCCACCAACTGCGCAAGACCCTACACCGCCGACATCTTCCTTGTCACCACAGAGTAAGAACACATCCAGCCCTCCTGGGCGAGTAACCAGGCAACGGGCCCTTGATGCTCTGAGGGATTACTGCTCCGAGAAGGACCCTTCTGAGAAGGTGACTGCCGACAAGGTGACTGCCGAGGAGGCCAAGGCCAAGGAGGAAGCCGCCGAGAAGGCCAAAGCCGAGAAAGAAACTGCTGAGAGAGCCAAGGCCGAGCAGAAGAAGGCCAGGGCTGAACAGAAGAAAGCCGAGAGGCGAGCTGCCGAGGAAGCAGTCGCCGAGAAGGCAAAAGCCAAGACAGAGGGGAAGAAACCCGAGGATCCCGAGAAGCAGAAGATCGAGAAGGAGCAGACGAAGAAAAGGGCCAGGGAGCAAGGCGCATCCGCAGGCGGAGCACTCGTGATCCGCGACTCCGGCCCGATTCCTGCTGCACTCTCTGCGGGCGCTCGCGCTGCTGGCCAGCCCTGCTACCCGGAATATATGATTGAGGTTAGCCACCAACACCGCATCGGCTTCCCTCCCCAAGATAAAGCTGTAGCTATTCAGAAGGGGAGGAAGGCAGTAGCCAGGAATACTCCTCCCTTCGATCCAGCCCAGAATAAACCCGTCAATATTGCTTCTCGGGGACCCCAAGACAAGCCAATAACCTCCAAGGGTCTTGAGCAGGTACTGGATACTGTCGGCTATATCAGCGCTAAGTGGGACAGCGGGGTTCTCGGAGAGGAGAAGTGGCACGGCTTGACCCTTGGCCCCGTCGACCACTACCGCGTGGAGTGGAACAAGATCGACCTGGGACACCAGCCCATGTCCGTCTCCACCGACACCGCCACCCTCGCAGCCAAGATGTTCTTGCACCGCAAGAACGCCGAAGATATCGAACAGAGCTACGCAGTAAGTCTTTTTGCCTTTTCCGAGTATAACTTTCTTCTCTTCTACTCGCCTTTCTTCTTTCTCACCATCACTCCCAGTCCCCGAGATTTGGGTCGAGTAGGTGGATACTCTCCGAGTAGCCTCCTACTCGGGCCGAATCTTCTCTGCTTTGCCTAACTCATTTTCTTCTCGGTTTTCAGGATAGCGTTCTCAAGCGGACCAACTTGTACCGCATCCTACTCTGGAACCACTCCATCGCCAGGAGACGCATCGCCGCACTGGAGAAAGAGAAGGCAGATGCCGAGGCCGCAAGCAAAAACGCCAATGAGAGCAGCCAGCAGCTGGCTGAAGTGCAGGGTAGGCCTTTTAGCTATGCGGTTTCTGCGTTTTATTTTTACGCCCGCTCCTGCTTTCTTTGGCGCTAACCTTCCCTTCTCTGCAGCTAACCTGAAGGCCCTAGTCGACGAGCACGAGAAGTGCCGCGCTTTCGTGGCGAACGCCGAGGCCACCATAAAGAAACTTGAAGGTGAGTTTGCTGTTTACTCGGTGCTGTCTCGAATTTGTTTCTTCTCTGCATATCTGCTGACCTTATCTATCTTTCCGCAGAAGATCATAAATCATTTGCTGAGGCGCACCAGGATTGCATCAAGCCAGCGGAGGTGGAGAAACAGCTGTCTGACCAGGCCGTAGCCCTGGTGAAGGACCACACCACCGAGATGGAATCCCTGCAGCTCCGACTTCAGCAAGCACTCCAGGATGCCGTTACCATCGGCGTAGAGAGAGACAGGGCGATCTCCGAGAAGGCCAAGGCCGAGACCACCTTCCGAGCCAAGGAGAAGGCCCTCGAGTCTGAGTGCGAGACTCTGAAGAAAACCAATGCCGATCTCTTCGCTCAGATGACCACTCTTCGCGGAATCCAAGACAAACACATTGGCAACGAGGAGTCCTGGAAATCCAAGCTGCAGCAGCTGCACCGCCAATTGATCGGTAAGTTTTCTTCTTCCCTGCATCTTTTCTTCTCGGTCTCTCTCTTCTTGGTTTTTGAAGTTGCCATTTGCTATTTCAGATATCTGGCCTGCTCTTGATTCCACATCTGCGCCTATTCTGGCCACAAACCGAGCACTTCGCCTTTCGAAGGGCGAGGCGGCAGATACCAGTTCCGAGATCGAGGACGTCTTGCTGGTGCTCAAAAGCTTCTTCGATCAGCTAGTCGGTGTTGGAACCGACTTGGTGCACGTGGGCTTTGAGCTCCACAGGTTGTTCTGGCCTCATGACCCCCAGCCAAGAAAGATGCGGGATCTCGCCCACAAGCTGGAGGAAGCGAAGGCCGAGCTGAAGAAGTGGCGAGCCTCTGCAGCCCGTGCCGGTGCAGATGTGATGCTTCTCTGCATGGCGTCTTGGTATGAGAACCTTGACATGCAGCGCATCCGCGGGAAGCGTAATAACTCCAAGTGGGAGAATGATGCCGCTAGCGTGGCCTTGCGCAAGCAGATCGCTTATGAAGTTGCCGAGTGTGCCGAGACGGAGGTCTACATCGACGGCCCCCCCGAGCCGGACACTGATTATGAAGACGAGGAGGAAGCCGATGTGGAGGACGACGAGGACGACGAGGAGGACATGGACGAATACTTCGCATCTCCCAGGAGCAAGGCCGGGAAGGGGAAGAGCGCCGCCGTCTCGGGTAGCGATGAGGAGGAGCATGCCCACATCGACAGCGAGCCACTCAACTTCGGCACCTCCTCGGGTGCTGCTCTTGACGACACGGTGCCACCTCCTAGCCACACCGCTGGCTCCTCTTCGGCTCCAGGCCCCATCTCGGTGGCCACAGCTACATCCGAGCAGACGGCCACCCAGGATGATGTTGAGATGGAGGAGTCCGCCGCCGTGCAGACGGAAACGGACGCCACCAACAACGAAGAAGCTGCCGAGAAAACCACCGCCGAAGAAACTGCTACCAAGACAGTCGTCGAGGAAACAACTGCCCATGCCAGCGCCGAGAACCTTGCCTCCTCAACCTGAGGCCACCTGCAACTTTTTTTTAACTTGAACATTTATCAGATCCCCGGGATGCCGGGAGCATATGTATCAAACAATATTTGTTTTCGCTTGCTACCCAGTTTTTATGCCCACTCAGTTTACGTTGACATTAATCAATTTGAACGACAGTGGCTCAATGCCGAGCTGTGTTCCCATGCTAGTCCCCGAGTAGCTTTTCTTATTCACCCTGTCTTTTCATCTCTGCTCTACCCGCGACTTGTCGCTTGTTTGGTATTCGAGTCACAAGAATCAAAGAACAAGGCTGCAAATACTTAGCCGCTAGAAAACAATCATGATAACGCAGCCCACCACTTAACCGAGAAGACGAAAACGAGGAACAAAAAGTAACCGACAATCTACTCGGTTCCTGCACTTTTTCTTCCTTAGTGATTTTCGTGTGCTCATTGACCTTTTGCTTGTTCTCTTGCTTGCCATGAAGCCGGGTTTCGGACAGCAGCAAAGTCGAAGAGTTGGCATATAGGTTTAAACACAGTACTCAATGCACTTTTGAGTTCTGAAGTGAAGCAACCGAATAGACAAAGGAACGAGCCGAGTAAAAACACTTAGAGCAATTTTGGACGAGGGCAGTCCCCGAGAACAATTTTAGATTGCAGAGTAGAATTTCAACTCAGATGAAAGGGTACATACACATCTTTGCTTACGAATGAAAACGACGAAGTAGAGCTATATTCCAGGGACGCTTGGTTTCCTCTCCAGCTTTATCTGCCCTGTTCGCCTGCGATGGGCGCACATCTACAAGATAGTACGCGTCATTGTGCAGCGCTTTGCTGACAATGAAAGGCCCTTCCCATGGAGGAGACAGCTTGTGCATCCCGGCTGTGCGCTGCACAAGCCTAAGGACCATGTCTCCTTCTCGGAAAACCCTTGGGTTTACCTTTCGGCTATGATAGCGCCGCAGGTTTTGCTGGTAGATAGCCGAACGTGACAGAGTCAGCTCTCTTGCTTCTTCAAGCAGGTCAACGTCGTCTTCTCGAGCTTCTCTCGCCTCCACCTCAGTGTAGAGGGCTACTCGGGGGGAGTCATGCTCTAAGTCTATTGGCAACACGGCCTCAGCCCCGTATACCAAGAAGAATGGCGTGTAGCCGGTTGACCGGTTAGGGGTAGTCCTTAGACTCCACAACACCGCTGGCAACTCTTCTAGCCAACACCCAGGTGTTTTCAGCAGTGGCTCAATCAGCCTCGGCTTGATGCCTGCCAGTACCATCCCGTTTGCTCTTTCAACTTGCCCATTGGAGGCAGGGTGCGCGACTGACGCAACGTCTAGTCGGATATGCTTATCTCTGCAAAATCGCACCATTGCCCCCTCTGCAAAGTTGGTGCCGTTGTCGGTGATGATACTGTGCGGGTAGCCATATCTCATGATCACATCTTTCACAAACTTCACAGCTGTGACTCCATCGCACTTCCGAATAGGCTTCACCTCGATCCACTTGGTGAACTTGTCCACCATGACCAAGATATGTGTCATATTGCCCTTAGCCGGCTTGAAAGGACCAACCATATCCAAGCACCAAACAGCAAACGGCCATGTGATAGGAATTGTTTTCAACTCGGATGCTGGCACGTGAATCTTACTTGCGAACATCTGGCAGCCGGCGCACTTCCTCACAATGTCCTCAGCTTGCTGCAATGCAGTGAGCCAGTAGAAGCCATGCCGAAAAGCTTTCTTGACTAAAGCCCGAGAAGAGGCGTGATGCCCACACTCTCCTTGATGTATCTCCACCAGGATTTCTTCTCCTTCCTCTGGGCTTACACAGCGTTGCAGCACACCAGTGGCACTTCTCTTATGCAGCACATCTCGGACTAAGGCGTAGCCCTTGGATCTTCTCTGAATCTGCCTCGCAGTCACCTCATCTTCAGGTAAAGTGCCGTCCCTTAGAAAGGATAATATGGGCATTGCCCAACTCGGTGTCTCCCGCACGGGAAACACTGGTTCGTCCATTTCCATTGGGACAGGCTCTGGTGGTTGCACAGGAGGAGTAGGAGCGCTTCTCTGCAGCCCAGATCGATTGGCGAGAACTTCTTCAATGAATGCAACAGCTTCAGGGTTGAGGGCGGCAGTCCCCGAGTAAGGAATGGCAGTCCCCGGGTAAGGAACGGCAGTCCCCGAGTAAGGAATGGCAGTCCCCGGGTAAGGAACGGCAGTCCCCGAGTAGAGAGCGGCAGTCCCCGAGTATAGGACGGCAGTCCCCGGGTTCCCTGCAGCACTCTCCCAGTCAATCTCCATTGGGTCAGATTCCTCACTTGGCAGAGAAGGGACAAAGATGGATTCCGAGTTGGGGGAAGGCTTGATGGATGGCTTCCTCAAATGCTCCAAGGCAATCCCTGCCGGGATGGACTGCCGAGAAGATCCCAACTTGGACAGCTCATCTGCTGCTTCGTTTTCTGCTCGGTGAATGTGCTGGAACTCACAGCCTTCGAAAAACCCAGTCATTGACTGCACCAGGAAGCGATACGACGCCATGTTGGCATCCAAGGCATCCCAGGTACCCGAGACTTGCTGCACCACCAGATCTGAGTCGCCATAACAGATAATGCGCTGCACGCCAACCTCCTTTGCTACTCGCAAACCATGCACAACTGCCTCGTACTCGGCTACATTGTTGGATGCCTTGAAATGGATCTGCAACACATACTTGAGCTGATCCCGCTTGGGTGATGTAAGCACAACGCCAGCACCAAGGCCTTCTTTCACCTTTGAGCCATCAAAGTGCATCTTCCAATAGTTGGAAACTGGAGCAGGAGGTTCATACTGCATCTCGGCCCAGTCGACAAGAAATTCCGCCAGTACCTGAGACTTGATTGCTTCTCTTCTCGTATACGCGGGAGCGTACGCGGCTAGCTCGATCGCCCACTTGGCTACTCTGCCACTCGCCTCCTTGTTACCCATGATGTCCGAGATGGGAGCTGAGCTCACGACAGTGATGGGATGCTCCTGGAAATAATGCTTCAGCTTCCTGGCGCCCAGGTACACACCATAGGTCATTTTCTGGTAATGCGGGTAGTTCTGCTTGGAGCTCGACAACACCTCGCTCAAATAGTACACAGGGCGCTGCACACTCTTGCCTTCTTCTTCTCGCTCCACCACTATCACCACGCTGACTACTCGGTTAGTCGCGGCAATGTATAGCAGCATAGGCTCCTTGGGTAGCGGACTAGCCAAGACAGGAGCGCTAGCCAACATTGCTTTCAGCTCATTGAATGCTACATCCGCTTGCGGAGTCCAGACAAACTTGTCGCTCTTCTTCATCAGCTGGTACAGAGGCAGAGCCTTCTCGCCCATTCGGCCCAGAAAACGGCTCAGTGATGCCAGACAACCCGTGAACTTCTGCACATCCTTCAATGATCTCGGCAAAGACATGCTTTCAATAGCTTTTATCTTAGACGGATTGGCTTCAATGCCCCGACTAGAAACCAGGAAACCGAGTAGCTTTCCAGCTGGTACACCAAAGGTGCACTTACTCGGATTCAGTTTCATTTTGTACCTGCGTAGGTTAGCAAAGGTTTCCTCCAAGTCGGCAAGCAGAGTATGTGTTTTATTCGTTTTGATGACAATGTCATCTACGTACACCTGCACATTCTTGCCGAGTTGGTCGTGCAAGCATTTCTGCATGCATCTCTGATAGGTTGCACCCGCATTCCTCAGGCCAAAACACATGACACGATAGCAATAAGCCCCGTACGGGGTAATGAAAGCAGTCTTTATTTGATCAGCAGGATTGAGTGCAATCTGGTGGAAACCAGAGTAGGCATCTATGAAAGACAACAGTTCACAGCCGGCAGTGGAATCGATCACCTGGTCGATGCGAGGTAGCGGGAAAGGATCCTTGGGGCATGCCTTGTTCAAGTCGGTGTAGTCGACGCACATGCGCCATGCAGTGGCAGCCTTGGGATCTTCCTTTTTCTTCTCGACCATGACCGGGTTGGCTAACCAGTCCGGGTGCAGCACCTCCATGATGAAGTTACTGATCAGCAGCTTGGTGATTTGATCACCGATGGCCTTCCTTCTCTCGTCCCCGAAACGGCGCAAGGCCTGCTTCACGGGCTTTGCGTCAGGACGCACATGCAAAGAGTGCTCAACCAACTCCCTCGGGACTCCTGGTAGATCTTCATTGGTCCAGGCGAACACGTCCCGATTCTCACGGAGGAAGTGGATGAGCGCGCTTTCCTATTTCTCGGCCAGCCCGGCACCAATGATGGCCACGCGCTCCGGGAACTCGGGGTCAACCTGGACTGTCTTGGTCTCCTTGGCAGCTTGGAAAGCAGTACCATGCTGAGTACTCGGCACGCCTTGTGCGCCAGCTTGTGCGGACTGAGCCATGGCCACCACCTCGTACATCTTTTTCTTCTCGGCAGCAATCACCATCGATTCCGCCAGCTGAGAGCTAGCAGAGGCACACTCCATGGACTTCTTGTAATCTCCCGAGATGGTGATGATGCCATTGGGCCCGGGGATCTTCATCTTCAGGTAAGCCACATGGGTAGAGGCCATGAACTTGCTCAGAGCAGGCCTGCCGAGTAGAGCGTGATAGGGACTCTGATGATCCACCACCTCAAACTGCAGGCGCTCTGTGCGGCAGTTCTCCCGAGTACCGAATAGCACATCAATCCACACTCGGCCAATCGGGTTGCATGAGATCCCGGGTACAATGCCATGGAAAGTGGTCTTGCTGGGCAGCATCATGTTCTCGGCCAGGCCAAGCTTCTCGAGTGTGTCCTTGTACACAATGTTGATGCTGCTGCCGTTGTCGATCAGCACCTTGCTGAACCTCACGTTCTTCTCGGGGCCCAAGAAGGTGGGATCCAGCACCAAGGCATAGGCACCCGGATTTGGCATCACCTTGGGGTGATCCGCCCGAGTCCACCTGATCTCCTGGTCGCACCAGTACATGTAGTGAGGGACAGCCGGAATCACTGCATTGACCTCCATGGCCCGCCTATGCTGTGACTGCTTGTCGACTGCCTCGGAAGTGAAGATCATATAGCTCTCATGGTGCTCTTGGTACTGGTTAGGGCCATTGCCCCCATTGTTGCCGTTGTTGCCATTGTTGTTGCCCTGATAGTTGTTGTTGCCTCTGTTGTTGTTGTTGCGGTTGTAGTTGTTGTTGTTGTTGCGGTACCTCTCGTTGTTGAAGTTCTGGTTGGCTCCTAAAGCCACCTGGTTCACGTTCTCTCTTCTCGGATAGACTGGCGGCCGAGCTGCGGGTGCCCGAGTAGGCTGAACAGTGGCATTCGCGGCTGGCAGAGGAGGTGGAGGAGGCAAGCCATCACTCTTGATCACATCCCACCATTCGCATTGCCGAGTAGTGTGGTTCGCAGGCCTTGAGGGGTGATGAGTGTGGAAGCTGCATGGACCATCCTTCATGTCATCGAAGACAAACTTCTTCGGCTGCTCGGAGTTCCCGCTACTCGGCTGCGCAGTGCGGAACGGTTTCTTGTTGCCTTGGCCCTGGTTCTGGTTCTGCCCGTAGGCTCCAGCAGGTTTCTGCCTTTGGCCACCACCGCCTCCAACATTCACTGCATTCACCTCCTCGGGATCATACCGAGTATCTACTCGGCGCTTGTTGCGGAACTCGTTGCGCTTGTTGCTGTTGAAGTTTCTTCTCGGCTCAGAGGAATCCATCAGTGGCTGAGTAGGGTCACCGAGTGCGTACTGATCCGCAATCTTGATGGTCTCGGCCAGGGTGTTGGGCATTTCCCTCTGCAATCTCTGCCACAGCATGCTGCCATGTCGGCAACCCTGCGCAAACCAAGTGATGGCCTGCGCTTCATTCACACCCTCACAGGTGTTCCTCAAGGTGCTCCACCGAGTAAGGTACTCGCGGTCCGTCTCGTCTTCTCGCTGCCGGCAAGCCGACAACTGCTGTGGCCTATTCGGCCTCTTGTAGGTGCTGGTGAAGTTGCTGATGAAGGCATCCGAGAAGTCCAGCCAGCAGTTAATGCTGTTCTTGGGCAGGTTGTTGAGCCAAGTGCGAGCTGGACCCTCTAGCATCTGCGGCACATAGCGCACCGCCCATCTCCTGTTGCCGTTCGCGATATGGACCGCGGTGACGTAGTCGTTGAGCCAATCTTCAGGCTTGGTGCTACCATTGTAGCTCTTGGTGCCTCTCGCGAGCTGGAAGCCCTTCACGGACGGCTCGTTCATGATGCGCGGGCCAAAGCACTCGGGGCCAGGAGGACCCGTGCTCTCAAGCCGCGCCGACAAGCTGATACGGTCCAGCTGGTGCCTTGCATCTCCAGGCGCCAACACGCGCTCACCCACGCGGTCATGGATGTCATAACCAGCCATCTCCATAGCCGAGTAGCCATCATCATACCTATCCACCTGCATAGCAGCAGGCTGCTCCACCGGGCTGGCGACTGGTGCCACCGGGCGCGGCTGCTGCCTCTGCCGAGTAGGCGGAGCTGCGGGTTGCCGAGAAGTACCCGGGCGTGCGGCTTCTCGGACACGGCTTTGAGCTTGATGGGCTTGAGAGCCTGCTCTTGCAGCGTTGTGTTCCTGCCCGGGCTGCTGCGGCACAGCAACCTGTTTCGCGGCAGCAGCCGGGTCATACACCTGCATTTGCCTGTCTCTTCCCGTACGCCCGCTGCGGCTCTTCTCGCGGCTAGGATGCGGAGATGAGGCTTGATCGTTAGATCTTGCCGCGTGCGAGTGAACCACCTGCGAAGCTCCAGCTCCCGGGTTGGCCTTCCGGAACTCCTCGTTCTGCCTGGCGGCCTCCAGTACCAACTCGCCAAGCCTTTCCTGCTGCCTGCGACGCGCCTCTCCCTCTAGGCGCGGCAACTCGGCAGCCACAGCCTCCGCAGCCCGCAGCGTCTTGGCGGGCGTGCTGTACCTTGGCCTTGTGAAGGTGTTCGCGGTGGCGGACTGCGCGGGCTCCTCCGCAACAGTGGCCATCTCGGCGCCCAGGTTGCGCCGGGTAGCGCCTACCCTGCTAGGCCTCCTGGCAACCGGCGTGAAGCCGTGAGCCTTGTTGTACTCGAGCTGGTCTAGACTCAGCTCAAGCCTGATCTTCTCCAACTCCGCCTGCTCGGCGAGCAGCTCCTGGCGTTGCCGCTCGAGCTGCTCCCTTACGGCTAGGAGCTCGACGTCGGTGGGAGTGGGCATGCCGGTTCGCGCTGCAGACGCGGGGATGACCGTAGACGTGGAAGGCGGCAGGTTGCTCTCCTTCTCGTAGGGCCGGTGAGTCCTGCCACCCGCGGGCGGGTCGTCAACCTCCTCGACGACGGCCGCAGCGCCAGTAGCAGCCGCGCCAACGTTGGCCGCCACGCCCGTCACCATCACCTCAGCGCAGCACGCAGAACTGCATGCAGGCCTTCCGCGAGCAGCAACAACCGCGGGAGGATCCTCCGCGTCGTGCACCAGCTCGGGGTAGGCGTCGTTGGCGACGGTGGCGACGTAGACGAGATGCGAGCCGAAGGAGATCACCGAGCCGCCCTCCGGCATGGCCTTGCCGCCAAAACAGCCGGCGTTGTCGGTGACGAAGTCGAAGGAGCCGAATCTGTGGACAAGGCCACAAACTACGCGCTCTGCAGATGAAGATCCCGTCCGAACAGAAACTCCAGCCAGCGCCGCTGGTTGCCCCACGGTGGGCGCCAACTGTCGTGGTGGTGTCACGGCAGATGCCATGGGATGGCTAAAGATGTGGGGACGATGGACGCTGGAGGTGTCCGGGGAGGGATCACGCGACGAGTTGTCGCGTGAGGTAAGATCCACACAACACAAACAACACGATGTACCCAGGTTCAGGGCCCTCGTGAGGAGGTAAAACCCCTACTCCTGCCTTTCCCTATGTATTACGGTGTCTCACCGAGTAGCCACAGTACAAATGGTAACGCTACCGAGTAGCCCCTTGCCCCTCTCCGAGTAGAGCTAGGTCAAGGACTTAGGGTTTCTAGGGTTTCTAGTGAGGCACTATGGGAGCATATGAGCCTTCCTCTGCCTCTACCTCTCGCAGGAGGCGGCGGGGCACCTTATATACATGGTGCCCAGCCGGATACGTCCAAATCCTAGACAAGTGTCGACATAGTGTCCACACTGTCCTTTCTCCGAGTACCCGCTGACAGCTTTGGTCGTTGGTCTTGGCTGCTTCTGTAAAGTCGTTGGGCAAAACTAGGGGACAGACTGGTATCACTGTACCTAGTCACAGAGTAGGTCCCCCTTATCCTGCCACCGACTGCTTCCATGCTGTCACTGTCAGACAGACCGTCCCCACGTGAACAGTAGTTCGAATGCTGCCAAGTACGGACCCAGGATACGCGGGATCCTGTGTCAGAACGGCTCCTTTGACTTCCTGCCCGAGTAGTTTCCCGCCAAAGGTTCCCGCCAATTGTACTCGGGCCAAACCTTCTACTCGACATGATAGAAACTGATTGATATCTCCTTCTGATCATCTTGAGGTGAGACCGGGTAGCAGTCGACCGGGTAGCGAGTACCCGGTAGTCGGCTACTCGGCCAAACCTCTCTTCTGTAAGCGGCCTTTACCACCTGTCTTTACCCTATTCGGGGGTAACCCCCCGACACATGCAGTCAGAAGATCTTGGCCGACAGCTTGCAGATGCGCGGAAGTCCTTGAAGGAGTTAGAGAAAGCTGGCAGTAAGGCCGACAGCGACATTGTCGGGTTCCTCCGTCCCCTTGCTGAGCGCTTCGCGGGTAAGTGTGTTGGTATTTTGCGACTTTGATTCTTCATTTTGCTGTACTTTGCTAAGTATTCTTTTCTTCCTTCGCAGGTATTCTGGATGTTCCTCTAGTAATCCCTGGACTCCAGCGGGTGGATGTGGTAACCGACACACTTGCCCAGCTTAAAAGGCACGCTGATGGAGTTCTCTCCATGATCAATGATGCCACTCAAGTGCTGGGGCAACTGCACGGTCGCCTCCTCGCCAACGCCACTCCTGCACCCGCGCTAGATGATCTGTTGAAGGTCTTCTCAGAAGGAAAACTTCTGGATGCCTTCGCAGTCGCACAGGCGGAATCTGGTGCAAAGACTGCGATACAATTCGCTTTGGCGCATGGAGTCGAAGGTTTGGAGGAGGCGTACACAGCTCTTCCGGTCGACCCCTCCACGGGCAAAAAGGTACGGCTCTCTCGTTTTAGCGAGCAAGCCGCTATTCTTGCTCGGAAGCTGTCTGAGATTTTTGCTCGGCTGCGGGGAGGGGCGACTGCTGCCAGCGGGAGCACCAATGTAGCTTCGCAGATTTTTTCCTTTTTCTTCTCTTTGAATGTAATGAACCTTGGGATGTATTCCCGTACCTTTGTCGTCTTTAATCGAAGAGTTCATCTTGCAATTCGTTCCCTTTGTTTGTGCCTTGTCTCCCGATGGGAGTAGCCCCCGAGCGTTTGTCGAATAGGCGATTAGAATTGACACGAGTAGGGCATCTTACTTCTTTCGTTTTATGCTTCCAGGCTACTGGGTTTGTCGCAGAAACATCGAGTGGATGTGGTACTCCAGTAAATCCACTTGTTGCCGCTGTTGGCACTTTTGCGGGCCTTCGTGATAAGGTCCAGGAGGGTGAGCGCAAGCTGAAAGCTATGCGCGGGATAGCCGATGTGGCGAAGTCCAAGCAGAAATTGGCAGCTGAACGCGAACAATTCCTGATGGATGAGCTGGCTGTAGTCGCGAGGGACTTGCTTTGTAAGTAGTGCAGCCCCCGTGTCTTTTTCTTCCTTGTTTCCTCATCTGACTGAGTGTGTTTTTGTCTTCAGTCGTTAATCCGGATGACAGGGAAGAAAAACAGTGGGTAGAGAATCACATCCTTCAAGGGGCTAGTAGCTCCAAACCTCATGCGAACAATTTTTGGTCTGATCGCAGTCGGGGTTTTGTGATGGCCACCTTGAAATTTCGAGTCCGCCAGGCGAGAATTCTCGTGAGTTCATTTCACGAGGTCTTGGTTGCGATGAACGCTGCATTTTATCCACTTGAAAAAGGTCCCGAAGACTGGGGTTATCTTCTCAGTTTGTTTGGACGTGAGGGAGAAGTTCACGCGTGTGTGCGCAATCAGATGACGTGCGGCGCGATTGTGGCTCTCTCTTTTGTCCGCATATGGCATCCTGAGATAGATGTTAACTCCGTTGCTCGACGTCCAGATTATGCAATCAAGGATATCTCGCCGTACTATGATGTCGTACGTCCTGCGGCGGAGAAGATTATCCGAATGACCTCTGAAGAGGTGGATAGAATCTTGGCGACTGAGAATGCTCAGCACTTTGACTGATTGTCGGATGTAAGTATCCTGTAATCTGTTTATAATTTGTAAAAAGTTGATGTAAGGTGTATGACCTTGTATTTGATGTTGTTTCTTTGTGATGCATAGTTGTAAGGTAGCCCCCGTGTGTTTTAGGGGGTGTATACCTGTAACTTGTAGCATGTAAAGAATGAAAAGCTCCGAGTGAATACGATGAAGGAATCGCGTCTTTATTGCAATGACTGAGAAGCCATGTATTCGAACTACAGGACTGGCTAGTATAGCCTTATTTTTGTTGTGATAACAAATAAACCTAAGGATAAAATTTGCGGAGGTGTGCGATGTTCCACGGATTGGAGTAAACCCCTCCGGTCGCTGGATTCTTTAGCCTGTAGGCTCCGCCTGGGATGACTTCATGTATGATGAAGGGTCCTTCCCAGGGTGGTTCGAGCTTGTGTCCTTCCTTCTGTTTGAGCCGCAGCACCAGATCCCCAACCGCGAATGATCTGTGGCGTATGCGGCGACTGTGATAGTTGCGCAAGGATTGCTGGTACACCGCGGATCTTGCGAGTGCGATGTCGCGCATTTCGTCGAGTGCATCCATATCTTCTGCGAGCGCCTTGTTGGAAGTTTCTTCGCTGTAGGCTACAACTCGTGGGGCGCTGAATCGAACGTCCTCGGGAAGGACTGCTTCTGCCCCGTATACCATGAAGAATGGCGTGTACTTCGTTGATCGATTAGGAGTTGTGCGCAGGCTCCAAAGTACGGAGGGTAATTCTTCCGCCCAATGTCCTGCGGCGGGGTGTAGACGATCGAGTAGTCGCTTCTTGATGCCCATCGAAACTAAGCCATTGGATCTTTCGACTTGTCCGTTCGTTTGCGTGTGAGCGACTGAGGCAAATTTGAAATTGATGCCTTTTTCCTCGCAGAATTGTTGTGTCTCCTTTGCTGTGAAATTTGTACCGTTATCTGTAATGATGTCGTGTGGCACCCCAAATCGACATACAATGGAGTCGAGAAACTTGACGGCGCATTGGGCGCTTGCTGAGGTCACTGGCATAGCCTCAATCCATTTGGTGAACTTGTCGACTGCGACCAGCAAGTGTGTGTATCCACCTGGCGTGGACTTGCGTAATGGCCCAACCATATCTCGCCCCCATTGTGCAAAGGGCCAGGCTATTGGTATCATGTGTAGCTCCGTAGCAGGGGCGTGTGGCCTTGGTGCGAATCGCTGGCAAGCGTCGCATCGTTCGACCAGGCTTTTTGCATCGTTGGCCGCTGTTAGCCAGTAAAATACTGCTCGGAAAGCTTTTCCCATTATTGTTTTCCAGCTAGCATGATGTCCGCAGTCTCCTTGGTGTATGTCCTGGAGCAATTCCTTGCCGTCTTCGGGTGCGATGCAGCGCTGAAGTATTCCCGAGATACTTTGCTTGTATAATTCTCCGTTGACTACTCGAAAGGATTTGCTACGCCTGATTATCTGTCGAGCCTCACGTGGGTCGGCCGGGAGCTGTCTGTGGAGCAGGTAGTCGAGATATTTCTGCGTCCAGACTGGCTCGACCATGAAAACCTGTCGTGATATATTGTGAATAAGCTCGATAAGCGCGACCTGCGGGCTGACCTCTGTTTCTGGCACTGCTGCAGCTTTCTTCACTTTGACTGATCGCTTGATCATCCGTTCGAAATATATTCCTGGCGGTATAGGTGTATTTGTGGAACCCATGTTTGCCAGTCTATCTGCTTCTTCGTTGCTAGATCTTGCAATGTGTTTCAGCTCGCAGCCTTTAAAGCTTCCTTCGAGTAGGTTGTACATGTCACGATATGCGACCATGTTCTCAGCGATGGCGTCGCATTCTTTCATCGTCTGCTGCACGATGAGATTGGAATCACCGTAGATCATTAATCGGGTAGCTCCACAGGCGATTGCCATCTTCATCCCGTGCAACAGGGCTTCATATTCTGTGTCGTTGTTTGAGGCTGGATCGTCTGGTGGAAAATCCTGTCGCAAGACGTATTGTAGCTTGTCTCCCCGAGGCGAGATAAGGACAATTCCAGCTCCTGCTCCTTCGTTTCTCTTGGATCCGTCGAAGTACATTATCCAATTGCTCGTGTACTCGGGTGGTCCGGGCGTTTGTAGCTCTGTCCATTCACTGAGGAATTCCACGAGTACTTGGGATTTGACCGCTTTTCGCTCTGTATAGGTGATGTCCCAGGCGCCCAGCTCGATGCTCCATTTTGCTATTCTTCCGGATGCCATAGGGTTGTTCATGATTGTCCCGAGTGACGCATCATTAACCACTGTAATGGTATGTTCCTGGAAATAATGTTTGAGCTTTCGGGCCGTGAGAACAACTCCATACGCCAGCTTCTGATAATGAGGGTATCGTTGCTTGCATGGCGAGAGCACTTCGCTGATGTAATAAATTGGTCGTTGGACTCCGTATGCTTTGCCGTCTTCGGGTCTTTCGACCACGATTGCTGTGCTGATGACCTGGTTTGTAGCGGCTAAGTATAGTAGGAGCGGCTCCCTTTCTTGCGGTGTTGCAAGGACGCGCCTGCTTTGCAGCGATCGCTTCAGGTCTGCGAATGCTTGTTTGGCTTCGGGTGTCCACTCGAATTTGTCCGTCTTATTTAGTAATTTGTAGAAGGGTAACGCTTGCTCTCCGCGTAGATGAACCTGCTTAGGGCGGCTAGTCGTCCTGCAAGCTGTTGGACTCCGCGTAGATTGGTGGGCTCCTTCATAGTCAGGATAGCTTGTATTTTTTCCGGGTTGGCTTCAATGCCTCTGGCGGATACCAGGTACCCGAGGAGTTTTCCTGCAGGGTCGCCGAAAACACATTTGGTCGGGTTGAGTTTAATCCGATATGCATTAAGGGCATCGAACGTTTCTCTGATGTCCTCGAGGAGTGTGTCCTCTACTCGAGTTTTGATGACGATGTCATCGACGTACACTTGTACGTTTTTGCCAATGAGATTGGCGAGGCATCTTTGCATGCAGCGCTGATATGTTGCGCCTGCGTTCTTCAGCCCGAAGGGCATTGTCGTGTAGCAGTAGACACCGTGGGGTGTGATGAATGCCGTCTTCTCTTCGTCTTCCTTTTTCATTCGGATCTGATTGTATCCCGAATAGGCATCCAGGAAGGAGAGGCGTTGGCAGCCTGCCGTAGAGTCCACGATCTGGTCGATTCGTGGTAGAGGAAAATTGTCCTTGGGGCAGTGCTTATTCAACGATGTGTAGTCGATGCACACCCGAAGGATGTCCGTGTTCTTCTTGGGGACCAGCACCGGGTTTGCCAACCAGGTGGATATCTTGATCTCCCTAATAAAGTTGGCGGCTAGCAGTCTGTTTATTTCTTCTCCAAGCACCTTCTGCTTGGGTTCTGAGAATCGTCGAGTCGTCTGTTTGATGGGCTTGGCGTTAGGAAAGACTTCGAGTGAGTGCTCGGCAAACTCCCTGGGTATTCCTGGCATATCTGAGGGCTGCCAGGCGAAAATTTCCCAGTACTCACGGAGGAGTTTGACGAGCGCGCTTTCCTATGCTGGCGAGAGGGTTGTGGAAACCATCGCGGTCTTGGCGGAATCCGTCGGGTGCACTTGGTGCTTGCGGGTGTCGCTGTTGGCGCTGAATTCCAGTTCAGGCGCGTTTTTCTTCGTGAGGGGCATGACGGAGTGGTCCGTGGTTTTTGCCAGCTCTTGAAGTTCTTCTTGCATCCCGAAAGATTTCGCGATTTCATTCAATTCTATGTCACATTTGTCTGACTTCTTGAAATCTCCGTCGATGGTGATCACACCGTATTCGCCGGGTAGCTTGAGTTTCAAGTACGCGTAATGTGGTACTGCCATGAATCTGGCGAACGCTGTTCGGCCAAGGATGGCGTGGTACTGTGAGGGCCAGTGGACGACTTCGAAGTCCAGGAATTCCCTTCTGTAATTGCTTGGAGAGCCCAATACAACTTCTAAGTTGATTGTTCCGAGTGGACGGATTGCCTTGCCCGGAACTATCCCGTGGAAGGATGTTTCTGATTCCGCTAGGCCGTCCAGGTTCTTGTTCATTGGACGGAGTGTATCCGCGTAGATGATGTTGATTCCGCTGCCACCGTCCATGAACACGCGGGCTAGGTCGTAATTTCCAATTTGCGCCTGGATGACGAGGGCGGCGTGTCCTGGTCGATAGACTTGTGGTGGATGGTCTTGTTTCGAGAACGTGATGGGCTGATCCGCCATCTTCAGGTACTCGGTCTTCGTTGGTGGTGTTTGCACTGCCATGCATAGTTTCCTTGTGTTAGTCTTTTGAGCTCTGCGAGAGGGGCATACCTTCTGTATCATCGCGAGTTGTCCTGCCGGATTCGGGTATGCATTGGCTCCATTGTTTTGTGGAGGTGGCGCAGGTAGTGCGGCTAGCGCCATGTTTGGGTTTGCTGGTGGAGGAGGCGGTGGAGGCGGCTGGAACTGTTGTCCCCCTCCTGGCAGCGGCGGGTAGTTTTGAGTGGACGCGAATCTTTTCCTCGCGAGAGCATCCGAGATGTCAAGAAACTTTCGACAATCCTTGAGAAGGTGTGTTGCCTTAGTTTTGCCCGTGCGCTTATCTGTAAACAGGTGTAGCGAGCAGTATGCATCAAGATCCTCCTCGGGGGACTTTTCTTCTGCCTTTGGTTTCCACTCGCGACTTCCGCGGCGGCCAGAGTCGCGGTTTCACGTGAATTCTGCCGCCACTAATTCTTCCCTGTCCTCGTGGTCGTAGTATTTCCTTCTCTTTCTTCGCCCATGACGGTCTTCTTCGTGCGTGGGCGACGATGCTCTTTCATTGCGTACCGCATCTTCTCCGTTAGCCCATTTTTCGGCTATGATCATTAGCTCCCCAATGGTTTTGGGCGCAGCTCTTCCTAGCTCTTCTCGAAACGCGGCTCTTCTTGCTCCTTTGGCGAAGGCCTCAATCGCCACCTCTTCCGAGATGGTTCCTGCGGTGTTCCTGAGCGTGGTCCACCGCTGGATATATTCTCGTGTGGATTCGCCGCTCTTCTGTTTACACGCTCGTAGCTCTTCGATTGTGGCTGGCCTTTTGTACGTTGACTGGAAATTTTTGCAGAAATCGTGGTGCAGGTCGTCCCATGATGCGTAGCAAGATTTAGGTCTTCTTTCCAGCCAACTGCGGGCCGCGCCTGTAAGATGCAAATTGAGGTATTGCATGGCTGTGTTCTTGTTCCCACGTTGGCATTTTACTGCCGTGAGGTAATCACTTAACCACTGGGAGGGCTCGAGCGAGCCGTCGTATTTAGTCACCTCCGTGCTGAGCTTGAATCTCTTGGGTAGAGGTGCTTCTCGGATGCTGTGAGCGAAACAGAGCGCTCCACAGGTTTCGTCGTCTGAGGACCTGGATGAGGAACGTTCGCGATACCGTGAAGCTCTCGCCCTATCCACCTTATTTTGGGCGAGATCTGATCGCGCGTCGTATTCGGACCGGTCGCGGTCGTTGTCTTTCCTTGGTTCTTTGCTTCGCTTTCTCGAGCGGCTGCTGTGGCGCCGCGAGCTTTTGTCTCTCGGGCTGTCGTCACTGCTGCTCCGACTGTCGCCGCGACGGCGGGCTTCTTTTCCTCGGCCACGCCGTGGCGATTTGTCTTTCCTCGGGGATGAACTTCTGTGTCTGCGGGGCGTTTCTTTATCCTTGTTTTTCTCCTGTCGCTCCTTCTCCAATTCTTCTTCGGTCTTCTTGCGATCGTGGGAAGCGAGCCTTGCGGCCGCCAATCCTAGTCCTTTGCGAATTTGTTTGTACTGTTCCACCCAAGGGTTGCTGTCCGTCGGTTGGTTCATCTGCATGTAGGTTGCTGCGGCTAGGATCGCGGCAGCTGGGGTTTGCGGGTAGACATTGCCGTCATCGTCGACCCTCATGAAGGAAGACGTGGTCGACCTGTCGGTCGCGGTCACGGATTCGTGGCCCCTTGACGATGTTGCGTGTCCTTTCCTCGCGGGCCGGGTACCGACTGAGGGTGCAAGGGACTGTTCGACTCGCCGCAGGCTTGATTCATCCGCCGCTCTTCTGCGACGGGCTAGATCCGCACGGGCTTCTTTGATGTTTGAGGCCGCTCTTACTAGGTGGTAGTGGTAGGCGGTTAGGTCTTCTTGTGAGGCTCCCGCCGCGGGTGGCTGACTCCGCCGCATGGCCTCCTTGGCCCTCTTCCAGGCCTCCCACGAAACGCCGATTATATCGCGCTCGGTTGCGCTGTATTCGGTTTCCGAGGGTTGTTCCGATCCTGCCATGCAGACTTGGGCCAGTCGTGGCTCGTGCGTCCTAGGCGCAGATCGGAAGGCTTCCCGTACTCGAGATGGTTCCTCTGTCGAGAGGGCGTGGTAGTCGACTGTGTTGAAGCGGATGGACTCGCCACTTTCTCCATAGGGAAGCGCGAGTTGACGGCTCCAGATTCGGGTTCAGATTCATCCGAGAAGTGGAGGATTCCGTCTCTGTTCTCCATGAAGTTGAAGCTTCCGAACGTCAGGGTTACGCTCTTCTCCAGATCCTCGAACACCGGGCGTGATTCCGGCGAGTGAGGCGTGACTATGACGGATCCGATCCGTACAGGATTGTTCGGAGCCGTAGTCGATGGTTTCCAACGGGAGTTGGATGTCGATGAAGCCGAAGATGCCGGTGATCCAGCGCCCGCGTTCCCCACGGTCGGCGCCAATTGTCGAAGTCTTGACTCCACAAATCCCTCAGGTGACCCTATCGGGTTTCGACTAGGAGAAGTCATGAGCGCTGGTGAAATCGTCGGCTTGACAGGGGGGCGAGATTTACCCAGGTTCGGGGCCCTCGAAGAGGTCAAACCCTTACTCCTGCCTTCTGCTGATCTGTATTGGATGATTAGATCGGTTACAGGTTGCTTGAATCGAGAGTAGATCTCAAGTTCCGAAGCTTTTTGGTCGTGCGGTATTACTTGGTCCTCTCCTTGGGGGCTCTCCTGGCCATATATAGATGGCCAGGTCTCGAGTTCTACCCGGAGAGGACTCAAACCCTAGCCGGGTCGGTTACAAATTCCCTAACTTAACCCGCAAGTTGATGCGGGTGGGCTTCACATGGGCCTTCTAGAGTACTCCCGGGGCGCTCCCTTTTAGGCCTTGACCAGAAGGCCTGAGAGGGGGTGTCCTTACTCGCAGGGTCCAGGATCCATGCCTTCGTCAACTGGGGATTTGACGATTATATCTATCGCCACATTCCACGTGGTTATATCACTTTGGAGGGACCTCACTTCACTCTCTACGACAACTTGGATGTTTATGAGCATGATAACTCCAGGCTGCACACCACCGCTCAGTTTGTGAGGCACAGTGACGTAGTTGCCCGCACACTATCTCAGGAGTTGGCTTCAGTCAGAGAGCAGCTTTACCTTGCTTTGACTCGTCTGGCGACGTACACCACAGACTTTGTTGGAGACGAGCGCTTCGCACATTTCGATCAGCCAGTTGGGCGTCGTCTGCCAGATGCTGGAGGTTACGAGCCGATCAGAGGTCCACTCCTTAACCTTGGTGCTGGTTACACTGGGATTCCACGCTTTGGAGCACAGGAAGTCGACGCTATGTACTTCACCACGCCTAGAGTCGGTCTCAGACCACGTCAGATCTACGTGGATCGTCGTTCCACCTACTTTCGTGGGCGTCCTCCTCACCGTACCTCTCGCCGTACTCCTAGCCGCCGTCCTGCGTGATGAGCATGGGAGTACCGATGTATCCATTCTTAGCTATGTTTAGTTCTCCTTTCGCATTCGAACCATTTATGGTGTGTTGGATATTCTGATGTATTTGAACATGTGATGATGTACCTGTTGGTTATCTATTCATGCGTCGGAATAATCTCTCTTTCGGTTTCCAAGTCTATCCTTTTCTATTGTTGTGCTAAAATGCATTTCTATTCAGGATGCCGCCAACAAGGAACAACACGCCTGAGCCACCGCCAATTGCGGAGCTGTTGACACAGATGACCCAAGTCATGACGCAGATGGCCCAGTTCCAGGCTAATCAGCACATCAACCAGACAGCTCCACGAGTCAGCATCAAGGAGTTTCTCAGTCTGGGCTCAAGAGTTTTCGTGGCCACACGCGAGCCTCTGGACGCTGATGACTGGATCCGTGAGATAGCTAAGGCTCTGGAGATTGCTCACGTAGCTGAAGAAGACAAGGTCAAGTATACCTCCTATCTGCTGAAGGTCAGGCAGCTACTTGGTTGGAGAACTTCCAGGCCATGAGAACTGGGATGCCAGTCACGTGGGATTGTTTCAAGGAAGCCTTCCTGAAGCACCACATTCCAGATGGTCTCATGGAAAGGATGCGTGAGGAGTTTTGCTCTCTCAAGCAGGGCAAGTTGGACATCATCGGGTATCAGAGTGAGTTCAACCGCCTCGCTCGTTACGCTGGAGATGAGGTGTCCACTGAAGCTAAAAAGATGGCAAGGTTCCGCAGAGGTTTTAACCCGGAACTCAAGTACGCCCTCACCAACGTCAAGGCCAACAGCTTCGAGGATCTCGTTAACACCGCGCTCAATGAAGAAAATGGGCGCAAGGCGTTCGAGGAGTCTCGCAAGCACTCGCGTGAGAGTGGTTCCTCCTCCAACATGACCACCCCTCCGCAGAAGCGCCGCATCTGGGTACCAAATGGTGCTGTCACTCGGGCTCCATACGCCCAAACTTCTCCACGCTTCGCTCCCCGCCCACCCAACCCTGCTCATATGCATGATCCAAGGGCTTCGATGGGGCAGCCAAGGCCAGGGCCTCCTCGTGTCGTCACTTGCTACAAGTGCAAGCAGACGGGGCACTACGCCGACAAGTGCACGCAGAGGCAGCTACCTCCACCACCACCTCGTCCTAACACAAACCAGGCAATGGTGCGCGCTCCCCCGCCTAAGGCCTTCAACTCCAACAACAGGCCTGTCGGGAGGACCGCAAGGGTGAATCATGTCAAGATCGACAAAGCTGAGGAAGCTCCTGACGTCGTTCTCGGTACAGTTCCCGTAAACTCTATTCCAGCTAAAGTGTTGTTTGATACCGGAGCATCACATTCTTTCGTGTCAAAGATCTTTGCGACAGCAATTAAACTCCCTTTTGTTGGTTTGGGTTCCCCGCTAGTGGTCAACTCCCCTGGAGCAACTATGCAAACGTCCAAGATCAGTCACAAAAATCAAATTCTAATTGGAGAGCACATATTCCTTGCTTCCCTCATACTGCTTGGCAATTCTGACATTGATGTCATTCTTGGTATGGATTGGCTGAAGGCCAATAAAGCTAGAATTGACTGTGCTGAGAAGTCAATAACTCTGTCCCACCCTTTTGGCCAGATAATCTATTCTCCACATGAATCAAGTTCCATTCAGCTATGCACCCTCGATGCAAAACCTCTACCTTCACTTGAAAATGTTCCGGTGGTTTGCGACGTCCGTGATGTCTTTCCAGAAGAGTTGCCAGGAATGCCTCCGGACAGAGCTGTTGAGTTCGTGATCGAACTTGAACCAGGTACTGCTCCAATCTCTAAGCATCCTTACAAGATAGGAACTCCCGAGCTGAAGTTGTTGAAGGAACAAATTGATATGTACATGGAAAAAGGTTACATTCAACCTAGTTCCTCGGCTTGGGGTTGCCCAACTCTGTTCGTTGCGAAGAAGGATCACACAAAGAGACTCGTTGTCGACTATCGTCCTCTTAACGAGAAAACCATCAAAAACAAGTATACAATTCCTCGCATCGATGATCTTTTTGATCAACTTGCTGGAGCCTCAATATTCTCCAAGTTGGACTTGAGAATGGGTTACCATCAAATAAAGATCAGAAAAGAGGATATTCCAAAGACAGCCTTCACCACTCGCTACGGTCTATATGAATTCACCGTCATGTCCTTTGGTCTCACCAATGCACCGGCGACCTTCTCTCGACTCATGAATTCTGTCTTCCATGAATACCTCGACAAGTTCGTTGTGGTATATCTTGATGACATTCTTGTCTACTCAAAATCCGAGGAAGAGCATGAAGAACATCTTCGTCTCACTCTCATGAAGCTTCGCGAGCATCGTCTCTATGCCAAATTCTCCAAATGTGAGTTCTGGATTTCAAAAGTTGCTTACCTTGGTCATGTAATCTCTGCCAAGGGCATAGCCATTGATCCAGAAAAGGTTAAAGCAATTGTTGATTGGAAACCTCCAAAGACGGTGAAGCAAGTAAGAAGCTTTCTTGGCTTGGCTAGCTATTGCCGTCGCTTCGTCCAAAACTTCTCCAAGATTGCCAAACCTCTCACTGACCTCACAAAGAAGGACAAGAAGTTCGTCTGGTCTCCACAATGTGATGAAAGTTTCAATCTCCTGAAGACTAAACTCACTTCTACACCAGTTCTGGTTGGCCCAGATCCTTCCAAACCTTTCCAAATATTCTGTGATGCTTCTCTCCAAGGTCTAGGTGCAGTTCTTATGCAAGAACGTCAAGTTGTGGCTTATGCTTCACGTCAGTTGAACGCACATGAGCTCAATTATCCCACTCATGACCTTGAACTTGCAGCAGTTGTGTTTTCCCTCAAGAAATGGAGACAATACTTGTTGGGTAATCGCACTGAAATCTTTTCCGATCATAAGAGTCTGAAGTACATCTTCACTCAACCAGATCTAAACCTCAAACAAAGGATATGGATTGAAAAGATCAAAGACTTTGATCTTACCATTTCTTACACTCCAGGCAAGGCTAATGTTATGGCCGATGCTCTCAGTCGCAAGTCGTATTGCAATAATCTCATGATCATGGAAAGCCAACCTCCTCTTCATGAAGAATTCCAGAAGCTCAACCTTGGTCTTGTTCCTCAAGGCTATCTTGCAAACTTGACAGCCAGTCCAACTCTCGAGGACAAGATTCGTTCTGAACAACTTCGTGATGCTGAAATCAAGAAGATTGTAGAGCACATCAAAGCAGGCAATGAGAAATTTCAGTGCTTCTCAATTGATGACAAGGGAACTGTGTTCTTCGAAGGACGCATTGCAGTCCCTCAGATTCAAAGTCTCAAAGATGTCATTCTCAAGGAGGCTCATGAAACTCCTCTCTCCATACACCCTGGAAGTACAAAGATGTACCAGGATCTCAATACACTGTATTGGTGGCCTGTCATGAAACGTGAAATTGCTCAATACGTTTCTGAATGCGACGTTTGTCAACGTGTTAAGGCAGTTCATCAGAAAACAGCCGGTCTTCTCCAACCTCTGAAAATACCTGAGTGGAAGTGGGACATGATTGAAATGGACTTCGTCACTGGTTTTCCAAAGTCCAAGAGGGGCAACGATGCAATCTTCGTTGTCATTGATCGGCTCACTAAAGTCGCTCACTTCTTTCCTGTCAAAGAAACAATCTCAGCTAGTCAGTTAGCAGAGCTCTACATAGCAAAGATTGTTCCTCTTCATGGTGTTCCATTGGAAATAAGCTCAGACCGTGGAAGCATCTTCACTTCTAATTTCTGGAAAAGCTTTCAAGAAGCATTGGGCACCAAACTTCTGTTTAGCACAGCCTACCATCCTCAGTCTCAAGGGCAAGTCGAAAGAGTCAATCAGATTCTCGAGGATATGCTCAGAGCATGTGGACTCTCCTTTGGCATGAAATGGGAGGAATGTCTTCCATATGCTGAATTCTCCTACAACAACAGCTTCCAGGCAAGCCTAGGCATGGCACCATTTGAGGCTCTCTATGGCCGCAGATGCACGAGTCGAATCAATTGGTCTGGAGCTGGTGAACGTTCACTCTTAGGCCCTGACATTGTTAACGAGGCCGAAGAGAAAGTTTGCATCATCCGTGACAATCTCAAGATTGTTCAGTCTCGTCAGAAAAGCTACTATGACAGCAAGCACAGGGACATGGTCTATGCAGCTGGAGACAAAGCATATCTCCGTGTAACTCCCCTCAGAGGCACTCATCGTTTTGGTGTCAAAGGAAAGCTTGCACCAAGATATATTGGTCCTTTCAACATTCTCTCAAGGCGTGCAGAAAATGCGTATCGTCTTGAACTTCCAGAAAAGCTATCCAAGGTGCACGATGTGTTTCACGTGTCACAGCTCAAGAGGTGCTTCAAAGATCCAGGTCGTGCAGTTGATCATGATTCAATTGATCTGCAAGAAGACCTCTCTTATGAGGAGCACCCTATTCGAATTCTCGATGAGACCGAGCGCAAAACTCGCAACAAGAGCACCAAGTTCTTAAAAGTGCAGTGGTCTCATCATTCCGATAAAGAGGCAACGTGGGAGACCGAAGAGGATCTTCGCAAGAAGTATCCGGACCTTTTCTCTTCTCAGTAGAAATCTCGGGGCGCGATTCCTTCAAGGGAGGGCGTTTTTTAACATCCCAAGTATGAAAACAATCCCAAATTGTTTGCTTCTTGCTAAATTTTTGTTCTGCATCATGCATCATAAACTTTTGCATTTATCTTCTAGTGTTTTCAATTGTAATTCAAATTCAAATCCATTTCATACTTGGCATGTTCCAATTGTGAATTCAAATTAAAATTTTGCAAACATTTTCAATTCAAGAAGAAATTCATATTTGTTTGGAATTGTGGAATGATATTGATTAATTCAAAATTCCATTCTTTTGAAACCCTATTTGAAATTTAAATAGCAATTTCAAATCATTTTGGCAATTTCAAAATTTTGGAAATAAGCACACATACCTTTGATCTTACTGTTTTGAAATTCAATAAAAATTATTGTTAAAATAAAAACCCAAAAAAATCCTATTCTATTTCTCTCTTTCTCTTTCCTACAAAAAGAAAACAAACAGAAAAAAAAGATATAAACAGAAAAGAAGAAGGGGAGGGCAGGCCAGCCAAATTGGGCCAGCCCACCACATCCCCACAAGCCCAGGCGCACCCACCTCCTGTCGTCTTCCTCCTCTGTACGGAGACAGAGGAGGAGCGACCTCCCCCACCAGCAGCTTTCCACCTGCTCCCTCCTCCCTCTATTTCTACCCTCTCCCCCCTACAAACCCTAACCTAGTTTCCCTTCTTCCTCCTCCAGCCGCCATTCCCTTCTTCCTCCCCTCTCCTTTTCTTTCTGAAGTTCTCCTGTACCTTCTGTATCTCACCATGGCCGGTTCATAGAGCTCGCACCGCCGCCGCTACGCTCGCCGTCGAGGCCCCTTTCCCCGGGAACGGAACCGGGAGGGTTCCCTCTCCCCTTTTGCCGAAGAGAGCGAGGCCCGGGGAGCATCCGTTCGTCGCCGCCAAGCCACCGTCGACCGCCGCTCATCTCTGTCGCTGCGCCATCGTCGCCCGCTCCCGAGCAGCGAGTCCTCGGTGAGCGCCTCTCCCCTCTCCCCTCTCCCTTACCTCCGCACGCACGGCCACCCTCCTTCCCTCTGCGCCCAGCGCCCCGGCGCACCCACGCCGGCGACCACTCGCCGTTCGTCGCCGTCGTTAACTGTTCCCGATCGGGTTCAGTTGCCTGAATTTCGTCAGGCCCCGCACTGCTACCTCAAAAGCCCGCGCCTCTGTATCCTTTCACAAACGGATCACTAGCCCACTGGTAGCACCCCCGTGCGCACATGCAGAAGCCCCGGGTTCGAATCCCCCTTAGGAAGAAAGCCACCCCCTTTTTTTCCTCTTTTTTCTGTTATTTCTCGAATTCCAGAAAACAGTTCTGAACCCTTATTTGTAAAATCCATAAAATCCATAACAAATTGAATTTTGATCCAATTTCAACGATTCAAATTGCTATGGATTCAGAATCTTGTGATCTTTCCATTAGTAACAAAGTTGCAACATGTTTCTGTAATAATTTTTGCACTAAATAATTAAATACAGAAAATGCAATAAAAATTTGAAACTTTGGAATTTCATAACTTGAGTTCTGTTCATCCAATTTGAGCAAACTTGGGCTCTAAAAATTTGTCTTAACAAACTCTACACATTGGTATTTTATTTGGTCACAATTGAATTAAATTTGAACATGTTTCCCTCTGTTTACTAAAAGGGGCAGAATAAAAATGACTATGAAAAATTGCATAATAAATTCAATAATGATCCAAAAATTATGTTTAATAGCTCAAAATGTTCAGTGAAAGATTTGATACATGTTTTCAACCTTTTCAATACAATTTGTTTACTGTTTTTCCTAATTAGAAGTGGTGCAATAATTCAATGCTTTAATTAAACCTTTTAAATTGCAAAATTCATAACTTGGGCAATTCAAATCCAATCCCAACATGTAAAATATGTTTTCCATGGAAAATTGAATAAGCTTTCCAAATATAAACTTTGTTTTCTATTTTGAATAAATTAAATTGATGAAAACAACTGTTTCTTATTTAATGCATTTAAAATTGTCAAATTAATAACTTGCTCATTTTAAATCCTTTTTCAACAAATGAAATATGTATTCCATCTAAAATTTTGTGTTCTTTCCAAATATGAATTTGGTTATCTATTTTGAACAATTAAAATGGGTGAAAACAACAAATTCTTGTGTAACTCATTTAAGAAGCCAAATTTCATAACTTAATAAATAGATTTCCAAACTTGGTAAACACCTTTTCAAATTGAAGCTATTGTTGTTTTCTCATTGTTTTCCTCATCCATGCATCATTCTAATCAACTTTCACATGATGGTTAGTTGTAGATCATTTAATTCAACCTTAATTCATGGGATTTTTTATATGCAACCCAAATTGCATATGGTCCAATTTAATTATGTTACCATGTCAACTAGCTTATCTTTGATGCATCAATTAAATTGTCATGCATCATCCCATGATTGTGCATTATGCCATGTTATTGATTGTTTGTCTCTCTGCGTTGTTTGTTTGCTTCTTCTCGAATAGACGACGACGTTGAGACAGACGAGGTTTACGACACTACTTCAGAGGAGTTAGCCCAGCACCAGGCTACTGAGTTTGCAGGCAAGTATTCACTCACATGAACCATTGTGTCCTTTCCACACTGGATATCGATACTTTCCGTTGTCTTTTCTGCTAGCCTTAAGGTTCGTTGCTTGTGTTCCGATCTTATCACATGTTATCCTGTAACCCTCATATAGCCTATCCTCCATACCTATAACCCCGTTGCTTGTTGCCTGTGTCTTACTAGCATGCTTAGGGTTGTTTATGCTCGAGTCTGATGTCCGTTATTTATGTTACCATATTTATTATGTTCTTGGGGCTCGATGTTAAACAACCACCTGTTAATGTTTGAGGTAATGCTAATTTTTTGATAAGGCACCGGCAGGAGGCCGGGTATGGTTTTGAGGCCTGCTAGTGTCGAACTCAGGAAAAGTTCTTGTCCTCTGGATCCATGTTGAGCGCGCTAACCGCATGTGGGAAGCGTGTATGGGCGCCCCCCGCAACTCTGATTCGATTCGCATCTCGCCCAAATCGCCACACTTAGTTCGGGCTTTCCATTTGATGCACGCATATGCAGGTACGAACCCTCGGCGCCAGGGTGGAACTTTTGTAGTCGGCATTTAGGGCGGCGTGGTCTTCCAGTGCTATGAGGGTCCCCCTTTTCTTCGTGGGGGCTCGATTAGCCGTGCACGCACATCACGTGGTTCTTTGGGCTTGATGCGAAGAAGAGTTGGGTTGTGTTGAGTGTTTCGCTTGGTGGGTTTGATCCCCGTCTGGCGGGATATTCCTACGTGTACGGCCAAATTGGTGCACCCCTGCAGGGTTAAATCTTCTCGAGAAGCCGTGTTGTCCGGCTGTCCGCGGTTATGGATGACTTGGTGATAGGGCTGGCTAACAAGGATTAGACAACTTACACCTAATCAATAATAAGTTGACTAGTAATAGGCATATTGTCACAATAACTTGAACCTTCATTAATCCAACTGTGTGAGTTATCCTCGGATTGCTTCTTTGGATAAGGAGCGAGATCCAGGATGGGTTTGTTCGAGGATAGTGGTAGTTGGTTCCGATACGCTATCTTATCCCTTTCTTTTAGCCGGATGTTGTAGCGTGTCTCTGTAGTTGGTTAGAGCAGCCCGCTGCCGCATCTTTATATCACCTATCTTCCGTTGAACCCAAAGCATCTGTACTTGGTGTTGCCGGGTACACTTTGGTATCTTGTGCGTCTTGCTTGCCAGTACTCGTCTGTACTGACCCCTTTGGGGCTGCGTGTTCTGCCGACTACGTTTCCGAGGATCCCCATGGTGGCTACTACGTGGAGTATGACGAGGCTGCTGACGAGTAGATAGCGGACCCGGGCAGGATTGGAGACATCGTGGATGGGCTCCGTCTTTTCGTTTCCGGCCTCTTAGGCCTATTTGGATCTTGTCTGTACCCAGACACTTTGGATGCTTCCGCTGTGATGTAATGATGACTTGTCGGGACATGTGTCCTCTGGATGATTGTATTTGCTATCTCTGCTCTAGTGAGAGCTATTTGCCACTTATTTCTATTTCTTTGTGTCTTAGAGATTTGTTGTGATATCACTTGTTCAAATGCCGTTGACGTACCATGTGTGTATGTTATGAAGTACGTCGATGGAAGTAGTCGGATTTCTATGGGATGGTTTACGCAGACGATGAATAGTAGATGGTTGGTTGTCACACGTTTACGTGTTGGCCTACTCACATTGAGATGCGGGTGCCGGTATGCCCCGTAAGCCATTTATCTACTGTTTAGCGGGCTGTGAGTATCCTCTAGAAGTCCGGGTGCGACACAGACGACAGATCTAGTTCCAGAACAGCTTCAGTTCGCACCACTGCATCCAAAACAGCTTCAGTTCGCACCGTAGAATCTAAGAATGAATCAAATGGCACCACATCATCGAAAACTGAATCACTTTGCACCACAGCATCCAGAGCAACTTCAGTTCGCACCGCGACATCTAAGTCTGAATCAGATGGCATGACATCATCCAAAATTGAATCATTTTGCACCGCATCATCCAAAACTAAGTAAGATGGCACACTTCTCTTTGTTCGGCCATTTAGTCTAGCCTTTTTTGTTGCCCAGCCATTTTCAACAACATGGGATTCAAAGGGCTTGAGGCCACTGCCACGCTTTCTTCTGAAAAAAAAAGTATGAAAACAGAGTAGCAATTGTAGTAGAATTTAAATAAATGATCGAAAACATGAACTTACTTTGGTTTTTCTGGAGTGTAACGGCATTTGGGAGATCCAACTCGGTTACCAAGTACCTGACACAACTTGCATCTATTTTTCTTACCTTTCTGAGGCCATTTTGGTTTGTCATATTTTTTTCCCTTCTTACTACGGCCACCTTTCTCAAACCAGGCCTTGAATCTGCTCATTTTAGGCCTGCCAGCCTTTCTTTTCGCAAGAGGGGGACACATAGAAAATTCAAAATCCACTTAAGGCCACTACGACTGATCTGTAAGTGCTGGTATTGGAGTTGCATACGCAGCCTTGAATCTTGCTACTGAGTAATAGTCATGCAGATAAGGGTGCATGTTTACCTTCATCTTGGAAGCCAAGAAGAGTGTGGAACGCTCACAAGGTTTTCTAGTGTGTTGCTACTCGAGGTAAGTGCATTCATGTAGTTCAGTGTCAACCACATGCCTTCTTCCAGTCTTGGTATCTCTCACTTCAGCACCCCACAATAAAGATTTCTCAACTGCCAAATGTGTAAGATTTCTGCTCCTGTCAACCACTTGTTGTACCAATGCAGGAAGCTTATTCCCCCTGCATAACATCACCTAATCTTCTTCTCAATTCCCACAACCGCATGATCATAATCCTGATTTGGTCAACCATGTCATGCACTGGCAAGTCTTTCAAATCTTTCACCTTGTTGTTGAAAGTTTCTGCCAGATTGTTGTTGATATGATCACACTTGATGGCCGTATTAAATACTGACCTATACCACAAAAGAGAATGGTATGCTTCTAGCCAGTGCTGAAACTCAGGATCTGATACAATAACCTTTGCAAGGTGATAAGCATGTGCTGAAAGTCAGGATCTGATACAATAATCCTGATTTGGTCAACCATGTCATGCACTGGCAAGTCTTTCAAATCTTTCACCTTGTTGTTGAAACTTTCTGCCAAATTGTTGTTGATATGATCACACTTGATGGCCGTATTAAATCCTGACCTATACCACAAAAGAGAATGGTATGCTTCTAGCCAATGCTGAAACTCAGGATCTGATACAATAACCTTTGCAAGGTGATAAGCATGTGTCTTTGTAGAGTAATATCTTGCTGCTGGCCACAGTCTCCCAAAATATTCTCCTCTATGTTTCTTGATCACATTCATCCACATATGGCCAAAGCACTCCCTCTGCTCAGCATGTGGAAATACATTCTTCACATCATTTTCTAGACCTTTACAAGCATCAATGTGTATAGCCAAAGGTGTCACTGGCCCAATGCATCTTTTCAACTGCATCATGAACCATGTACATGAAGTCTCTATATCAGATTGAAACATGCCAATAGCAATAGGAAACATCCAGTTGTGTCCATCTAGAACATTGCATGCTGCCAATTGACCATTCCACTTTCCAGTAAAAAAGATGAGTCTATGCTAAAATATGGTTGACACCCTGCTTTGAAGCCATCGACGCAAGGTTTTAAAGCCATAAAAATTTGGAGAAAAAAACCTTGCCATCAGGTGCAACCTCGGTATCTATCTCCACAACACTGCAAGGTGATCTCTTCTCCACAAAATCACCCTGAAGGTATTTGCCCAATCACCATATAATTCTTTCATTGCCTTCTGTTTTGCCTTCCACAATGTGGTATATTTCAGCTTAATAGGGTACTGCTTTTCCATGTCTATTTTCAGTCTATTTGCAGTAGTGTTTGGTGTTTTGGCTAAAATAGGGTTGATCTTTTGTGCAACCCAAGCCTCTGATGTCATGGTTGAAGGATTCTATGAACTAGTAATACAAGTATGTTCATGTGGGATTTGATTAATCCTAACTGTACTTCCATCAGGTTGGCGTCTAGCAGAAACGTACCACTTGCAAGGCTTGGCACACCCCATCAAAGCCTCTGAACTTCGCATAAAATTTCTTTGTATCTGTCCACGGAGTCTTGGTGTCAAACCGCCTCTTCACTGCAAAAGTCTTGAACACATCCTAAACTCATCAGTGGTTGGAAAACACTTTCCTACTTCAATTACAGGGTTGTCTCTGTCATATACATTTACCATCGCATCATCATTGTTACCATCTACATCATCAGTAGATTCCTTCATCAACTCTGGATCCACATCTTCAGAACCAGCAGTCACATTAGTATTATCCCTCTTCTTCTCCTTGTTTTTATCATCTACCGGAATTCCAAACATTTCTGCCATATTGGTGTCATCCATTGGTGTACTGACAAATCAGTAAGTTCTTGGAGTTCAACTGAATTCAAGTCAACGACAGCCACATTTGCAGCACCATCACAACCCCCTTGTGCATCATCATCCAACACTGTCACTTCGGTTACAACGGGCATTATCTATCTACTTGCAGCCCAATCATCATCTTCTATCTGCAGAGCTAACTTTGATGGCACATATCCTACCCTTGCATCTGATTTCAGATCAACCAGCTCGACAAGAAATGTAGCATGTTTTCTTGTACAGCCGTCGTGTCGATCGATTTCATCAACAAGCGCTTTTCCATCCTCCGTTCTCACATACTCTCTCTTCCATTCTTCGTACTGTAACAATGCCACTTCTTGCTCTCGACCCCAAGCAATACTCTCCCATGTTTTCTCCACAACAGTCCTCACCGCCTGCTCTTCTTGGTTTACTAGTTCATGTGGATCGATCTCTTCAAATGCAACCTCCCAACTAACTATGTTGTCCTGCTCTATGGTCCTCAAGCTACCATCAGCTAGCTTCGCATTACATACAAAAAAATTGACAGACAATTGTGAAGCTACGCCGGTCATCTCCCCTGTTTTGATATTGGTACCCGCGGGATTGTGACAAATTGGAAGCGAAGAAGCTCAAATCGGAGGCAAAATCAGCACGAGAGTGATTAATTACCTCGAATTTGACTCTGTCGGCTCTATTTGGATCGTTCTTCAGGGGGCGCCAATCGTACGTCCAGGCTGCTGCTGCCGCGGCAAGAAATCGGGAAAAATCGGCCGCGAATGGTCATATTCGTGAATGAATTTCGAGGGGAAGGCGACTTGGGTTCGAGTCGACTGACCACAGATGCCGCCGAGAAATAAATCGACGCCCAAGAGTGTGGAGCTCCGCCGCCGGCAGTCGGGCTAGGGCACAGATGGCGTGCTAGGGCAAGGGAGGTCGGTCGGTCCGTGCGGTCGGCCGGTACAAATTGACTTGACTTGGACCAATGTGAGGCAGCTAAATCTAATTCCACACAGCTTAACTAGCACAAATAAGTGACACGGCTATTTCATCACCATGTGTGGGTCATGGCTATTTTGCTGCTCACTTACGTCTACGCGAGCTATTGTCGTCAACTGTGTCGCTTCCCAGCCAATTCCCCTCAAAAACGTCGTACCTGAGCTATTCGCCCCCCCTGACCGGCCGACAGGTTAATGACGGCCCAGCCATGGGGGTAA
The DNA here is from genome assembly GCA_028641055.1 of Alopecurus myosuroides. NCBI lineage: Eukaryota > Viridiplantae > Streptophyta > Magnoliopsida > Poales > Poaceae > Alopecurus > Alopecurus myosuroides. The sequence goes on along the minus strand of CM054063.1, from coordinate 310,004,654 downwards.
AAATTTCCAGTTGTTCTCTAATCTAGAATCTGGATGGCGTTCAATCTAGAAATGCGGCTCGGCACATGGTTATACGTGTGATACATGTTTCTTCAATGCACAGTTTATCTCGTGGTCACATCGCCGCATCGTCATAAAGGCGTTGTCATGACTCATGACATCATCCTTGATACGAATGAAAACTATCTGCCGAAGTACTCCTATGCTGTTTCAGATACTCATAGTTGCGACCGCAAAGAAAGAAGTAACATTTCTTTCTAGCACTGGAGTCAGAGAGTTATACTTTGTGCTAATACTGCTGCATGACTTACATGGCGCGACGTATCCCTTGTCCCTAACTTAGCATGTCTTGCGACGAAACTGTTGTGGACGGAATAAATGTAGTACAAGTCAGGGCAAATAGATGTGAGGTGCAAGGCCTCCTTCCCCATTGCTTCCTAATCCCATCATACTTATGCATAGTCAGCCTCTCTCTCTCCCTCTCCCTCTGAGCACTATAAGATTATAAGTATAATGCATGTGAAAGGTTTTTGTGTTTTGATGAGAAATGTTTTCTCATTTTTCTAACAATGGGACTCGATTGTTTTTGTGGATTAGCAAAGAAAAACAAGCGTGTGTTGATTGCGGGCGAGAGAGTAGATTGTGGTGATGTACTAGCCCCAACGCGTTGTGTCTGACCATGTCAATAGGCACGTTACAATTCAAAGTTAGATCACATGAGTGTTTGTGTGTTCCCTTACATATATGATGCTAGCAATCCTTTAACCTACATAAGAGAATTGGACTGAGTTGGTGTAGCTTTTTTTAAAGCTTTAGTACTCCAGCTTCTATGTTGTAGTACATGCAGTCAAATTATTGTACGTGTTTAATATAGTCCTCGTAGTCTATAGTAAATACCAAGTCATCAAAACTAGCACCAACCGCAATGTGAAAATTTCTAATGTATGAGAAAAATTACATGCGCATTGTCCAAACCATAATATTATTATTTTTCCTTGCAAAAGATTCTCTATATGTTACTTTTTCCAATAACATCGTTATTCTCTAGAAAACAAAGGATGAGTCTTGACGCACGATGTCCATAATGATATCACAACAAATGTGTAGCCTATGATTAAAAAGTTAGGATGCTTGTTTGTGCTACAATTAAACAATGTGTCAAAATTTTATGTGTACATGAGGGCCCCTTGATGGCTAAGTATTATCAATGTTGTAGATTAATTGTTCCATACTTTTGATCAGTAAGTAATACGTAATTAGCATGTTTATTTACTAGAAATACATATTTAATGAATAATTTATATCATTATTTTTTAGTATGGATTACATATTGTAATCTCGTGAGCTTGGCCCAAATTACAGAAGAGTCTTTTATGGAGAGTTTTTGCTGCAAGCCCGGAACGGGATAACTAATCACGCGACATCCTACATGGACATCGTCCCCGAATCCAAGTGATGACCTTCTTTCGCACTGAGTTTTCTTGGAGAAATGAACAAGAAGGGAAAAAGACCCGTAGCTGCAAAGGGGGAGGTATGATTTCTTTGATTTGCAAGGAATTGGACAAAATTTTGATTGTGAATTGGGAGCTTGCTAAAATGGGCAAACCACTTATGTTTTTAATGTTTTAATTATAGGTTTGAACATTTTGAAAGTTGTTGTACCATTATACCAAGTGATCATAGAGTTCGCCCGACCTCCTTTTTTTTCCGTCCTCTGACACTGATCACACTAATGTTATTTAATTCTTATAGCATCCCGATATCTTATTGTGCTTGCTCTAATAAAACTCTCTGTCGCGACTATCTCAACATGGAAACAAGCAACTCCTGGTGGCAACCACAAAGAAAAAAGTAACATTTCTACCTATGACCAGAGGCAAATAGTTCTAGTCTACTGCATGACTTACATAGAGCAACATATCCCTTGTCCCTAACTTAGCATGTCTTGCGATCAAACGGCTGTGGAAGGAATAAATTTAGATCAAGTCAAGGCAAATAGATCCGAGGTGCAAGGCCTCCTTCCCCATTGCTTCCTAATCCTATCATACTTATGCATAGTTAGCATCTCTCTCCCTCTGCCTCTGAGCACTATAAGACTATAAGTATAATGCAAGTGAAAGGTGTGTGTGTTTTGATGAGAAAGGTTTTCTCATTTTCTAACAATGGGACTTGATTGTTTTCGTGGATTAGCAAAGAAAAACAAGCGTGCATGTTGATTGAGGGAGATAGAGTAGGTTGTGGTTATGTACTAGTCCCAGCACATTCTTCTTGTGAATATGTGGAGAAAAAAAGTGTTATAGCCCTTCGTATCGTCTTCAAAAGTGGTTCGAGATGGTGAAGCACATTGTTCGTCACCGTGAGAGGATGGAGTGGAACAATTTTGCATAACCAATTGGGGATATATCCACCTTTAAGGGGGATGTAGATGTCAGAGGTATGCCCTAGAGACAATAATATTCAGTTATTATTCTATCTCCAAATTTAGAATTAAGTTTACGTCATCATGCTACAACCGATATAGGACTTGAAAAGTGAGTTTTCAAAGGAAATGTTTTGTGTTGTTGTGTATACATAAACAAACAATAGTTCATAATCTTGTCTCTAAGATTATCTTATGGTTTGTGAGATGATCACATATTTTTGATCACGGACTTGGTTAAAAGTCTAGCAAAACATAAGAATTTATTGATAAGGTAACAATAGTACTAAACCGGCCCAAGAGTATGTTGTTTCTAAAAGAGATTAAACAAGCATAATGTATTTTAGCAAATACATATGAAATTAACATTGACTATAGTTCCTACTATGAGAATATATAGTAACCTCACAACGGTAAGTTATATTTTGGTTATCAACCGTCATGAAGTAACGGGGGATTATAACGGTGATTTCTGGGTATGACACGAGATATGGAAAATCGTAACGTACACACGACACGTGTCGACTGGAGAGAGTGTGGTGTGTAGACTCTATCTAGATCTAGCTAGATCTAGATATATGAATATGATGCATGTGGGGAGAAAGATTCTTCATAGTAGATCTAGATCAAACTAGGTAGAAGGGAGGGGCATGCTGGGAGAGAAAGTTTTGACAAAACATATCATATTTGGTTGGTTAAATATGCTAAAATTGGAAGAAATGAGTGAGAAAATGGTCTGGGCAGAGAGGAGTTTCGAGTTGGAGATGAGGAGGAGTGAGTGGTTGGGCAAATGTGTGGTGTGTGTTGGCTGGATATAGGAAAGGTTTACCGCCGGCGCGCTCCTGCATCTGAGCACCGGCGCTCCCGTAAAGAAACGCGACGGGGGTATATTTCCCCCAAGCCGTGACCTTTGCTCCGGCGCGCTGCGCTGCCCAAGCGCCGAGGGTAAGCTCCTTAGCGCTGGTGCACCACGCCACGCACGCGCCGGCGCTACGTTTTCCCAGAGGGGGGGATGGCATGCCCTTAGTACCGCGCCCCTTTTTCCACGCGCGCCGGGGTAAGTTAATAGCACCGTCGAATTGTAGAAATGTGTGTCGGTGGTACTTACCGCCGGCGGTGCCGTTTGTGCATAGCATGTTTCCTAGTAGTGTTTATCGCACATAGTTGTCACTTAATTGCTCGAGAACAAGCAATAAGCTAAGCTTGGGGGGAGTTGATACGTCCAAAACATATCTCCTTTTTCAAACACGTTTGCTATTGTTTGCCTCTAAACTTGTGAGTTTTGGATACAAGTAACATGGACAGACGCTGTTTTCAGCAGAATTACTTTGGTGTCTCATTTTTTTTGCAGAAAAATCAACTTTCGCGAAAATGCCCAGAAAAGATCCTGAAGACCTTAAAGCACCCGAAGACCCCCGGAGCCAGAAGGAGACCCGGAGAGGGGCCAGGAGGGGGCCACACCTCCCCTGGGCGCCCTCCTTGGCCGCGATGCCTGGTGGCGTGGGGCCCCCAGGAACCCCCTCGGGCTCCCCTTTCAACTACTTATTGCCCGTAACCCTAAAACATCAAGGGGTTTGTCATATTCTAGAGAAACACCATATATCTTATCGGCCAACTCGAAACTCAATTCGGGGATCAGAAGTTCCTGTTTTGACGCCCTTCCGGGATGGGGATTCGAAGGAGATCATCGCCATCATCACTGCCACTCCTTCTCAATAAATCATCCATGATTCCCTCGTCCATGTGAGTATACCCCGCTGTAGGCTGAGAGGGATGGAACGGATTGGATGATATCATTCATGTAATAATGCCAGATTGTTAGGGCATAGTGCCTAGTATCCGTTGTTAGTGCTATATACCATTGTTGCAACTTGTTATTCTTAATGCTTGTCACTTTTGGCCCGAGTGCCATGACCTCAGATCTGAACATGTTATTGTTTCAAGAGTATAATTATGTTTCTTGATCATATCTGCAAGTTGGTTACACACATTGTTGTCCGGAACCCGAGGCCACAAAGTGACGGGAATTGGGACAACCGGAGGGGATGGTTGTGATGTGAGGATCACGTGTTTTCATGGAGTGTTAATGCTTTGCTCCGGTGCTTTATTAAATGTATCACCTTAATTACTAGTAGTTTCCCTAGAGGCCCCGCTGCCACGGGCTGGTAGGAAAATGATGTTGTGCAAGTTTCTCATCGCGAGCACGTACGACTATATTGGAACACATGCTTATGGTTTGCCTAGAACTTGGATACTTTATTATTATTATCTACAATGCCCACGTTATTAATATTATTACATGAATTATCTTATCAAGGCAACGCCCCGTTCATCCACCCTCTATGCCAATGGTACTTTCACCCTGCTGTTTTCCGCGATTGCTACTGTTGTTACTATTTTATTCCCGATGTTACTTAACTACTGCTGCTGCTATAAAACTATTACCACTGATAAATTGTTGCGAGAAAGTCTACTTTCAGGTGCAGCTGAATTGAAAACTCAGTTGTTAAGGCTTATAAATATTCGTTGGCTCCCCTTGTGTCGAATCAATAAATTTAAGTTTTATTTCCCTCGAAGGCTGTTGCGATCCCCTATACTTGTGGGCTATCACCATTGCGTTCTTAATGTTTTTTCTTTATGTACCAAGCAAAGATATGTCGTAACACCAATCCACGATGATCTCACAATAAATATGTACCCTACAACAAGAAATATTTGATGTTTTTTTTTAGCTAAACAAAACACTATAGGTTGAGTGCCTTCCTAAGGATGTGTCCATGGTTGAGCTCGTCCACTCCACCCCTCTCCCTCCAATAGCATAACTTGATATTGCTTCCACCTTGATAATAATCCTCCTTTTAGGTCAAAATCGATGACTACCTTGTTGACTCCGTCTATTTTCTCATTTATTAGTGGTTTATTAGATTATTTTGGTATGTTGATAAATCCATTGGATTATATTGTGATCTCTAGACACTTATTCATTATTTTTGGCGATGGATGATGATGTTGCTAATTGCATCCTTTATTAATTATGATGTCTTGGTTTGCTATAAAATGTGTCCATTAAATTATTAATGTGGATATACTTTCTCTCTCTCCATTATATTATTGCATTCTATCGTTTATAACATGTGTGCCCACTCCCCATAGTAGAGTAAGAATGTGTTGTGTATTGCGGTACCACAAATACCATTATGATAACAAAATAATTTCCCTTCATAAATATCTAGTTAGTATTATGACAACTGGTGGTCATTGTTCAAATATAGTTGGATCAGATGAGCTTCCATTATACTTCCAGAGGATGCATCTTTCATAATTAATGAGGAATTTTTTTACCCTGAGTCATCTTAGATTCACTCAAAGTTTAAAAAAGAAATTTCCTGATATTGATTATAGGTTGAAATCAATGATGAAAATGATAACAATGGTGAGTTGTTTTTCCCTTTTTTCAATCTACCTCGTTTTTTGTTTGCCCTTCCATTTTCTTTTATCCTTCTTTGACATCCCCAATTTATTTTATTTCATTTCCTTCTATTTTCCTTTCTTGTTCTCGTTATTTTATATTTTTAATTTCTAATGTTGTTTTTATATTTTCCCTAATGTTATATTATTTCTGATTTTATTTACTCGTTGTATTTTACTATTTACATAAATATTTATAAACTTTCTAGACCAAATTGTTACCATGAACATTTTCCGTGGGATACATGAATATTTTTCTAATATATCATGAATATTTGCTTTCACATATGAGAACAAATATTTTGATATGCGTGAACATTTATTTTCAAATATATGAAATTACCGTGGAGCTCATGAACATTCTTGTCTTAATATCACATGAATTTTTTTGTAATGAACATATTAATAAAATCACTCCCTCCGATCAGCGACAATTAATATGGAGTAGAATTATTATTTTTATTACAAATATACATGTTAATAGGTAGCACCGAATGTGGCCTATATTGGTATTATTTAGGGGCCATGGCTACTATTTGACGCAAAAAACATCAAGGACATCAAATATAAGCTCCTTTATTTTTGGCTATGCTTTTTCGCATCGTCTACTTACCATTGCTTTGCCAACAAAAAACAGGAGTACTCCCACTAATCTACGCTAGCCAAATTATTAGTGTTCGTTAAAGCAATATCCAAATTTCACAGGTTTGCAATTTCATGGTAGGGTCGATTTTGGCTGGGATCGAATTAGTGTCTTGTTTGCTTAACTGACAGTGTACTTCTTTTAACTGTGTTTGTATAGAACTCTAGAAGTCTAAATGTGTATGGACTGCATGGAGATTCGGAACATATCCAATCATGCCCTATGTATCTAAATATAAGATGTTTTAGATTTGTTTTCCTATTTTGTCAGATTTGTACGCATCTTGACGCATTTTAGTGTGTATATTCACTCATTTTTAATATGTATATAGTCCACATTGCAATATCTAAAGCATATTATAATTAGAAACAAAGGGAGTACATAGGACCATAAAAGGAAGGAACATTATGGATGGATTATTATTACTTCGTGAGACTTTGAGAGAAGCCAAAAAAAAAAAGGAAACCACATGTGGTAGTGCTCAAATTTGGTTTTGATAAATCTTATGCCAAGTTAAAAGATAAATATTTTGATTGCATTGACAAAAAAAAATGTTCGCCAAAAAAAGAGGCAAATATGGTTTAAGAAGATGGTGAAACAAAGTACATTTGTGTCGAAGTAAATGAAGAAGTTAGTCCTTATTTGGGCAGTCGAAAAGGTGTGATGTAGGGGGGGGGGGGGGTCCTTGATCACCTTTGTTTTGTTAAACCTGGGTGCTGATGACAAAGATGGTGCATATATCTCACATGATGGGTTTTTTATTGGGCTAGCTGATAGTATGGTAGAAACTAAATTTTTATATTTCAATTATTGGATGATACCATCATGTTCATGTTTGTACCAAAGATAAAGTTTCGGAAAAAGTGAATTAACCATGGTGATAAACGTGGAGAAATTTTCGTAATACCCCACTCTTTTTAATATTCTAATAGTCCATAGAATATTCCGGCGTGTCTAGGGGTGTTACAAGATTTTTTAGCTGCAAAAGTGGAATCCTTTGGTTCATGAGGTTTTGAAAAGAGTTTGGGGATAAAAAATTGGGGTGTTCCGACCGCCAGCGTACCTGTGAGAGCTCGTGAAATTTATAGTCGGGTGGAGGGGGGTCAACTCTATTTTACCTTTCGCAAACAAAGGGTAAGAGATACTACCTCCATTCCAAAAATAAGGCGTATTTCGCTTTGTTTGACCGAGTCTTTGACCAAGTATTACGTATTTAATATACGACATCTGTGATAGAACTCAGAATCATAGTGAAGTACTTTTGAATAGGATTACAATGATGTTAATTATAAGTCAAAAAAAAAATTAGATATATATATAGAGAGAGACTAATTATTGATCAAAGCATTAGTCAAAGCAAATAATATACACCTTCTTTTACGGAACGGAGGTAGTAGAAGGAGTGAAGTCTCTACTTTCTCATGGTTCAAGATGCTTTTTGTCCTTCGTTCGTTATTTTCTTTTCTTTTCTTGAGGGAACCTTCATTCGTTCTTGGGACATTGTTGTATTTTGTGGGCCATATCAAGGTCCCTGGGCTCTCCAGGGCCCACTAAAACGGTGAGCATTCCCGTCAAGTGACCACGACGCTCAAAAGAAGAAGATGTGACGTCCATAAAATCCAGATGTGCATACTTGAGGCTGACTACCTCCATCCATCCGAACACTAACTAGAGCATGGTTAATAATAGAGCCGGCCGCTGGCTATAAGACATTGCCATGTCATTTTATAGCCAGCTTATAGCTAACATGTACAATAGTATGCTATATACATGCACTATTTTGTCAACACATGGCCCACCTTGCACTCTCACAAAGTGTCTATGCACACGTGCAAGAGCTGGCTACTATCTTGCAGCCCGCTTCTCTTCTCTCTCCTTTTCTCTCTCATCCAACTAAGCATAAATATATTATTTAATTTCTTATAGCCCGCTTACATGGCCTTATTGTACTTGCTCCTAAGGTCTTCATCAATGTATTACGCGGCCGTTGCAGCAAGTCTTTTCAAAGTGCACCCGAAGTAGTAGTGGTACCACTACGAGTAGTTGACTTGCCGGCTCAATGTCAGCGGTGTACGGACGTAACGTGCGGCGGCACCAGTGTAGTTCTGATTCAAAGTTTCTTCATTTTCAAAATTTCTCCCGATTCGTTCAAAATTTTGTTTATTTTCAAAATTTGTTTCATCATTTCAAATTTTAAATTTTTTCAATTAACGTACCTACAGTCCAAACTACCGATGAATATGGGTGGGCGTTCGGTCGTGACAAAATAAACACCGATCGGTCATTTCATATTTAGGTAACCGAGGCTTCGGTTCCCAGATACACCGGTTCGGGTTTCGGTCTTAATCGAACACGACCAAAAGTAAAATGTGTTGCGTTGGTCTGCTTGGTTAGTGAGTACCCGTGACTGCTTGGTTAGTGAGTATATATGTTTGTGTGGCCTAGGCTAGGAGCTTCTCTTGTGTGAGATAGTGGCCAAAACCAAGTCTACAACCAGCACGTGAGGCTGATACCTGACAAAAGTGGCAGCAAACTTCTGTGTGAAAGGTAGAGATAACGTGAGACTTTTGTGCCGGGAGAGAGCAGGAATCAGTCGGCGCCGTAATTTTGGGACGGGATATTCTACGCCCAAATAAACCTTGCCCGATGATCGTGGCGTTTTCAACTAAGCTACATTACCAATGCTATTTGGGCCGGCCCAGATAAGTGAGCCGCAGCGCGAAACACGGGCGAGTCAGGGCTCCGACTCGCGACGACGCATAGGAGGTCCCCCCGGTGGTACGTACAGGTCATAAATTAAAGCAAAAAAAAACAAAAACAAAGCTATGTAGACAAGTGTCTGTTGCGACCTTTTTTACCACCGGAAAAGAACGAAACGAAGCACACACAAAATGCTAAAGGGAAACGCTGGTAAACAGCCGGTGGGTCGATGTCTTCCACCCTCCGGGTCGCACACGCGCCGCATGCATGTCCCACTCCGTGGAAGAAAAATAAGGGCCCCACCACGATCCAATCCAATCCCCAACATTTTCTTTCTCGTTGCTTCCTACGGTCAACCATCGAAAGCCACCGATCCTTCAGATTCCGGCGCCGCGCTCCAGCCGCTACAGATTCCGGCGGCACGCTCCGGCGGAGGGTTGTGCCTAGGCGCCGACAAACTCTCCCTCGCCGTAGACGAGGTCTCGCTTCATTCCCCATCGCGTCCATTGAGGAGACCAAGCTACCGCCATGAACCGCGGCCTCGACGGTGGTCAGCGCCCCCGCGCCCTCACCGGGACTTCCCACGGTAGCTACTAGCTCGGTGTTTGACGCCGCCGCCGGGAGATGCGCTCCGACCGCCGGCAGCGCGCCATGTACATTATAGCCTACCTCCGGCTCTGTCTTGGCAGCTTCAAGGCCATGGCTGGCGGTGCCGCCGGGCTGCAAGCGCCGGCTACGGTGCTAGATGGCGGTGATGTCGGCCACGGTGGATTTGTTTGACGGTGCTCCAATGGACCTGCGGTGGTCCTCCCATGGGTCGCCGTCGCTGCTGCGAGGTTGAGAATGCATATGAAATTTTGCTACATTTTCGAATTTTTTCTGCTTTTTTTGTACATTTTTTTTGCTATTATAACTCCGGTGATATCTCCCGCGAGGTCAGGTTTTTGCTATTTTAGAATATATTGTTTGCTACAATTAGTGTATATTTTTGCTATATCAGCGGTTTTTTTTTGCCATGAGATTCTCCGGCGAGCGAGTCTCATGGCCATGTATCTGGCAAAAATCGACTTTTGCTACGGTAGCAAATAAATTTGCTACGTTTGTCTTTTTTTTTTGTTTTCTGGGACGAAACGTTTTTTCTACATGTAGCAAAAGCGGGTTTATTTTTTGCTAAGAGCAAAAGTGGGATTTGGAAAAAAAAAGGGACACGTGTCGCCACAGGGATGACGCTCAGCGGTTCCCATGCGAAAGCATGCGCACGCACAGGGTCTGCACGATCGCCGCCAGGAGACGCATTGGCCTCTATTCCGAACCCGCCTTGTGACCGGTGACGAAGGGATGGATCTTAGACCCTGCGGGTAAGGACACCCCGTCTCAGGCCCAAGGTTAAGGCCCAAGAAGGGAAGCCCTTGGAGCATTCTGGAAGGCCCACATGAAGCCCACCCGCAATGCCTTGCGGGCTAAGTTAGGAAACTTGTAACTGACGTAGGGTTAGAGTTCGAGTCCTCTCAGGGTAGGGTTTGAGACCTGGCCACCTATATAAGGCCAGGAGAATCACCGGAGGAGGGCCAAGAAATAACGCACCACCAAAGCCTTGAGATCGAGATCGTACTATCGACTTGAGCAACCACCATCGTAACCGATCTATTTGATAATACAGATCGATAGAGGCAGAGTAAGGGTTTTACCTCTACGAGGGCCCCGAACCTGGGTAAATCTTGCCCCCTGTTTAGCCGACGATCGCCACCAGCGCTCATGGGTTCTCCTATTCGAAACCCTATGGGTTCACCCGAGGGATTTGTAGAGTCTCAGATTCGACAATTGGCCCCGTCTGTGGGAACGGCGGGCGCTGGATCTCCGGCATCTTCGGCTTCATCGACAACCAACTCACGTTGGAAACCCTCGACTACGGCTCCGACCAATCCTATCCGGATCGGATCTGTCATGGTCACCCCTCACTCGCCGGAATCACGCCCGGTATTCAACGAGCTGGAAAGGAGCGTCACCTTGACGTTCGAAAGCTTGAAGTTCGTGACCAACAGGGACGGGATCCTCCACTTCCCTGAAGAATCGGGATCGGAGTCAGAAGCGGTCGACTCGCGACCCTACCTGGAGAAAAGCAGCGAGTCCATCCGCTTCAACTTTGGCGACTTCCATACCCTCTGGACAGAGGAACCCTCTCGAGTCAAGAAAACTCTTCAAAACACGCCTAGGACTCACGGGCCACAACTGGCTCAAGTCTGCATGGCAGGATCGGATCAACCACCTCCAGAAACGGAGCACAGCGCAACAGAACGCGCTGAGATCGGCGTCACGCGGGAAGCTTGGGACCGAGCCAAGGAGGCTATGCGAACAAGCAAGCCACCCGCAGCTGGAGCGCCACACACAGATATGGTCGCCTACCACTATCATCTAGTGAGAGCGGCCGCAACTATCAAAGAAGCTCGGATAGATCTAGCCCGTCGAAGAAGAGCGGCAGATGAATCGAGTCAGCGACGGGCTGAGCTATCCCTAACACCCTCGGTCGGAACCCGACCCGCGAGGAGGGGATACGCATCAACATCCATGGACGTCGAGTCCTTGGGCGGAGCCAGCAGGTCGATCACACCTTCCTTTATGCGGGTTGATGAAGACGGAAACGTCTACCCGCAAACTCCTGCTGCCGCAGTCCTGGCCGCAGCAACTTATATGCAGATGAACCAGCCGGCGGAAAACGATCGTCGGGCAGAACAGTACAAGCAAGTGCGCAAGGGACTAGGCATGGAAACCGCAAGGCTTGCCTCCTATGACCGCAGGAAGGCCGCCGAACAACTGGAGAAGGAGAAAGAAAAGGAAAAAGAAGCATCCCGCAAGCATAGGAGCACTTCGCCAAGAAGAGACAAGTTGCCTCGCCGCGGTCAAGAAAAAGAAGCTCGACGCCGCGATGACAGTCGAAGCAGTAGCGAAGGCAGCCCAAGAGATAAAAGCTCGCGACACCACAGCAGCCGCTCGCGAAAACGCAGCAAGGAGCCAAGGAAGGAAACTGATCGCGACCAGCCAGGATACAACGCGCGATCAGACAACGCGCAAAATAAGGTGGATAAGGCAAGAGCAACGAGGAACCACGAACGCTCTTCGTCCGGTTCTTCGGATGACGAGACCCGCGGCGCGCTTTGCTTCACCCGCAGCATCCACGAAGCACCCCTACCCAGGAGATTCAAGCTCAGCACAGAAGTGCCAAAATACGATGGTTCACTCGAACCTTCATCATGGCTAAAAGACTACCTCACGGCAGTAAAATGCCATCGTGGGAACAAGAATACAGCCATGCAGTACCTCAACCTACACTTGGTTGGAGCGGCACGTAGCTGGCTGGAAGCAAGGCCGAAATCCTGCTATGCATCGTGGGACGACCTGCACTACGACTTCTGCAAGAACTTCCAGGCCACCTACAAGAGACCAGCAACCATTGAGGAACTGCGGGCTTGCAAACAAAAGAGCGGAGAGTCCACTCGCGAATATATCCAGCGATGGACCACACTTAGGAACACCGCAGGAAATATCTCGGAGGAAGTAGCGGTTGAAGCCTTCTCAAAAGGTGCCCGACGAACTGCTTTCAGAGAAGAACTGGGCCGAGCTGCACCCAAAACTATTGGGGAGCTGATGGTCATAGCCGACAAATGGGCTAATGGAGAAGACGCAGTGCGCAATGAGAGAGCATCATCGCCCGTGCCCGAAGAAGATCACCATGGTCGAAGGAAAAGGAGGAAATACTACGATCACGAGGATCGGGAAGAGATGGTAGCGGCGGAAGTCACGGGAAGTCGCGATAGTGGACGCCGAGGAAGTCGCGAGTGGAGACCGAAAGCTGAAGACAAAACTCCCGAGGAGGACCTCGATGCATACTGCTCGCTACATCTATTTACAGATAAGCGCACGGGCAAAACTAAGGCAACACACCTTCTTACGGACTGCCGAAAGTTCATCGACATCACTGAGGCCTTCTCGAAGAAAAGCAGATCGACAGCCAATCAAAATTACCCGCCACTTCCAGGAGGAGGACACCAAGGATTCCAGCCGCCACAACCCCTACCTCCACCAGCAAATCCAAACATGGCGCTAGCCGCACTACCTGTGCCACCCGCACAAAACGCCGGATCTAACGCGTACCCGAACCCGGCATGACAGTTGGGGATGATCCAGAAGGTCTGCCCATCCCGCAGAGCTCAGAAGACAAACACAAGACAACTATGCATGGCTGTGCAGACACCGCCAACAAGGCCCGAGTACCTGAAGATGGCGGACCAATCGATCACATTCTCAATGGAAAACCACCCACCACGAGTCTATCGACCAGGACACGCCGCCCTCGTAATCCATGCGCAAATTGGTAACTACGAACTAGCCCGCGTATTCATGGATGGTGGTAGTGGCATCAACATTATCTACGAGGATACACTCCGCCGGATGAACAGGAACTTGGACGGTCTTGCGGAATCAGAAACATCCTTCCACGGGATAGTTCCAGGAAAGGCGATCCGTCCACTCAGAACAATCAACCTAGAGGTTGTGTTGGGCAATCGACGCAACTACAGAAGGGAGTTCCTCGACTCTGAAGTAGTCGACTGGCCCTCACAGTACCACGCCATTCTTGGTCGAACAGCATTCGCCAGATTCATGGCAGTACCACACTACGCGTACTTGAAGCTCAAGCTACCCGGGGAATATGGTGTAATCACCATCGACGGAGATTTCCAGAAATCTAACAAGTGCGACATCGAGTTCAACGAGATTGCAAAATCTTTCGGGATGCAAGAAGAACAGCAGGAGCTGGCAAAGACCATGGACCACTCCGTGATGCCCCTCACGAAGAAAAACGCGCCAGAATTGGAGTTCAGCGCCAACAGCGACACCCGAAAGCATCAGGTGCACCCGACAGATTCTGCGAAGACAGCGATGGTCTCAACTATCCTCTCGCAAGCATAGGAAAGCGCGCTCGTCGAACTCCTCCGTGAGTACTGGGAAATTTTCGCTTGGCAGCCCTCAGATATGCCAGGAATACCTAGGGAGTTCGCCGAGCACTCACTCGAAGTCTTCAAAGATGCAAAACCCATCAAGCAGACCACTCGACGGTTCTCAGAACCCAAGCAGAAAGCGCTTGGAGAAGAAGTAAAAAGATTGCTCGCAGCAAACTTCATCAGGGAGATCAAGATATCCAATTGGTTAGCAAACCCGGTACTGGTCCCAAAGAAGAACAATGACATCCTTCGAGTGTGCATTGACTACACGTCATTAAATAAGCACTGCCCCAAGGATAACTTTCCCCTCCCGCGAATCGACCAGATCGTGGACTCTACTGCGGGCTGTCAACGCCTCTCTTTCCTGCACGCCTATTCGGGATATAATCAGATCCGGATGAAGCAGGAAGACGAGGAAAAGACAGCATTCATCACACCCCATGGTGTATACTGCTACACGACAATGCCCTTCGGTCTCAAGAACGCAGGCGCAACATATCAGCGCTGCATGCAAAAATGCCTCGCCAAGCTCATTGGCAAGAACGTACAAGTGTACGTTGACGACATCGTCATCAAGACTCGAGTAGAGGATACACTCCTCGAGGACATTAGAGAAACATTCGACGCTCTCAACGCATACAGGATCAAGCCCAATCCGACAAAATGCGTCTTTGGCGTCCCAGCAGGAAAACTTCTCGGGTACCTGGTATCCGCCAGAGGCATCGAAGCCAACCCAGAGAAAATACAAGCAATCTTGACAATGAAGGAGCTAACCAATCTACGCGGAGTCCAACAGCTCGCAGGGCGACTAGCCGCCTTGAGCAGATTTATCGCACGATTGGGAGAGCAGGCATTACCCTTCTACAAGTTGTTGAAGAAGACGGACAAGTTTGAGTGAACACCAGAGGCTAAGCAGGCATTCGCAGACCTGAAACGATCGTTGCAAAGCAGGTGCATCCTTGCAACACCGCAAGAGAGGGAGCCACTATACCTATACCTAGCCGCAAAAAACCAGGTCATCAGCACAGCCATCGTAGTCGAACGACCTGAGGAGGGCAAGACATATGGAGTCCAACGACCGATCTACTACATCAGTGAAGTGCTCTCGCCATGCAAGCAACGATACCCTCACTACCAGAAGCTCGCATATGGAGTTGTTCTCACGGCTCGAAAGCTCAAGCACTACTTCCAGAAAAACACCATCACAGTGGTTAATGATGCATCACTCGGTACAATCATGAACAACCCAATGCCATCCGGAAATAGCAAAATGGAGCATCGAGCTGGGCGCTTGGGATATCACCTATGCAGGACGCAATTCAGTAAAATCCCAGGTACTCGTGGAATTCCTGAGCGAGTGGACAGAGCTACAAACGTCCGGGCCGCCAGAATACACAAGTAACTGGATCATGTAGTTCGACGGGTCCAAGAGAAATGAAGCAGCAGGAGCTTTAATCGTCCTAATATCACCCAGAGGAGACAAGCTGCAGTACATCCTACGATTGGATTTTCCACCCGATGATCCAGCATCAAACAACGACGCAGAATATGAGGCTCTGTTGCATGGGATGAAGATGGCAGTTGCGTGTGGAGCCACTCGACTGATGATCTACGGCGATTCCAACCTCATCGTGCAACAGACAATGAAGGAGTGTGACGCTATCGCTGAAAACATGGTCGCTTATCGTGACATGTACAACCTACTCGAAGGAAGTTTCAAAGGATGCGAGCTGAAGCATATTGCAAGATCCAGCAACGAAGAAGCAGACAGGCTGGCAAACATGGGTTCCACAAACACACCCATACCGCCAGGGATATATTTCGATTGGATGACTAAACGATCAGTCAAAGTCAAGAAAACTGCAGGAGCACCCGCAGCACTGGAAACAGAGGTCAGCCCGCAAGTTGCTATTATCGAGCTCATTCATAATATTTCGCGACAAGTTTTTCTGGTCGAGCCAGTCTGGACGCAGAAATACCTCGACTACTTGTCCGCCAAACAGCTCCCAGCAGACCCTCGCGAGGCTCGACAGATAATCAGACGCAGTAAATCCTTTCGGGTGGTCAACGGAGAGTTATACAAACAGAGCATCTCGGGCATACTGCAGCGATGTATAGCACCCGAAGATGGCAAGGAATTACTACAAGACATCCACCAAGGAGACTGCGGATATCATGCTAGCTGGAAAGCAATCATGGGAAAAGCCTTCCGAGCAGGATTCTACTAGCTTACAGCAGCCAGAGACGCAAAGGAACTGGTCGACAGGTGCAACGCTTGCCAGCGATTCGCACCAAAACCTCACGCACCCGCTACAGAATTGCATATGATACCCATCGCCTGGCCCTTTGCCCAATGGGGCTGGACATGATAGGACCACTATGCAAGTCCACACCAGGTGGATATACACACTTGCTGGTCGCGGTCGACAAATTTACCAAGTGGATCGAAGCCATGCCAGTAACCGCAGCTAGCGCCCAATGCGCCGTCAAATTACTCAACTCCATCGTATGCAGGTTTGGAGTACCACACGACATCATTACTGACAATGGTAGCAACTTCACGGTAAAGGAAACACAACAGTTCTGCGAAGAAAAGGGCATCATCTTCAAGTTCGCTTCAGTTGCCCATACGCAAACCAATGGCCAAGTCGAAAGATCCAACGGATTAGTTTCGGCTGGCATCAAGAAACGTCTACTCGACCGTCTACACCCGGCAGCAGGACATTGGGCAGAAGAGCTACCCTCTGTGCTATGGATCCTACGCACAACTCCAAATCGATCCATAAACTACGCACCATTTTTCATGGTATACGGGGCTGAAGCAGTCCTTCCCGAGGACGTCAGGTTCAGCGCCCCAAGAGTTGTTCCCTACAGCGAAGAAACCTCCAACAGGGCACTCGCCGATGATATGGATGCACTCGACGAAATGCGCGATATTGCACTCGCAAGATCCGCAGTATATCAGCAGTCGCTGCGAAACTATCACAGTCGCCGCATACGCCACATAGCCTTCGCAGTAGGAGGCCTGGTGCTACGGCTCAAGCAGAAGGAAGGACACAAACTCGAGCCACCATGGGAAGGACCCTTCATAATACACGAAGTTATCCCAGGAGGCGCCTATCGACTGTAGAACCCGACGACTGGAGGCATCTATTCCAATCCTTGGAATGTTGCACAACTCCGCAAATTTATCCCTAGATTTATTTTACTCGCAATAATAAGGCTATATTAGTCGTCTTGTAGCTCGACAGGAAAACACATGACTTTTCAGTCATTACAATAAAATACATGGTTTCTCAACCATAGATACTCAAAGATTTTTCATCCTTACATGCTAAAAGTAACATGTATACATCCCACAAACACACGGGGGCTACGCCTAACTCAGCATCACAGGAAAAATCTCATATACAAGGTGAACACCTTACAACAGTTTTTACAAGCTATACAACACGACAGGATACATACATCCTACGATCAAACGTGGCGCTGAGCATTCTCAGCAGCCAAAACCCGATCTACCTCATCCGAGGTCAATCGAATGATTTCTTCGCTGCAGGATGAACATCCCTATAATGAGGAGAAATATCGTCGATTGGACCATCAGGAAGTCTAGCTATGGAGTTGAAGTTCACCTCGGGATGCCACAACCGGACGAAAGAGAGAGCCACCACCGAGCCGCAAGTCATCTGATTGCGAACACACTCGCGAATCTCTCCTTCTCGTCCGAACACCCTGAGAAGATGGCTCCAATCTTCAGGACCCCTCTGCAGCGGATAGAAAGCAGCGTTCATTGCAATCAAAACCTCGTGAAAGGAACTCACGAGTATCTTCGCCTGGATGACTTAGAACTTCAAGGTAGCAAGCACAAAGCCTCGACTACGGTCGGACCAAAAATTATTTGCATGAGGTTTTGAGCTGCCAGCTTCTTGAAGGATGTCGTTCTCCACCCATTGTTTCTCATTCCTGTCATCCGGCTGAACAACTGAAAAGCAAAGATACATGATCAAAAAAAGTATACAAGACAAAGAAGACTTGGGGGCAGCATTACTTACAGAGCAAATCCCTGGCAACAGACGCCAACTCATCCATCACAAACTGCTTGTGTTCAATCGCCAGCTTTTGTTTGGACTTAGCCACATCGGCTACCCCACGCAAAGCTGTTAGCTTGCGTTCACCCTCCGAAACGCGATCACGGAGGCTTGTAAAGGTCCCAACATCGGCAACAAGAGGATTCGCTGGAGTAGCAAGTCCACCTGAAGACTCCGTGGCAACCCCGGCTACCTGGAAGAATACAAGGAAATTAAAGAAATAAGATGCCCTATTCGAGATATATCAACCACCTATTCGATAGGTGCTCGGGGGCTACTCCCATCGAGAGGAAACACACAAACGCGGGAAGCATTTCAGAAGAACATCTCGATTAAAACAATGAAAATACGGGAGCACATCCCAAGGTTCATTACAATCAAAACAGCAAAATACAAAAGAAATATACTAAGGAGCTACAGTTGTGCTGCCACTCGCGGCGGTGGTCCCTCCCCTAGCACGGGCAAACAACTCGGATAACTTCCGAGCAAGGACTCCGGCTGGCTCGCCAAAACGACGAAGCCCTACCTTTTCCCGTAGAAGGATCGACGGGAAGCTCTGAGTAGGCCTCCGCCAAGCCGGTGACTCCATGCACCAGCGCGAACTGGATGGCGGTCTTCGCCCCACGTTCTGACTTAGCAACCGCGTAGGTATCAAGGAGATTGCTCTCCGAGAAAATCTTCAGCAGATCACCCAGCGCGGGTGGAGACACGGCGTTGACGAGAAGGCGGCCGTGCAGCTGCGTCATCACTCGAGTGGCATCGCCAATCAAGGTGCAAACCCCTTCGGCGTGCTTCCTGAGCTGGGCGAGGGAATCGGTCAGCGCATCCACCCGCTGGACCCCAGGAAGCTCCAGTGGGACGCCGAGAAGACCTACAAAGAAAAATGTTAAAATCCAAAGGACTCACCAATACAGAAGACAAATCATAGGCCAAAAACAGCTTACCCGCAAAGCGCTCGGCGAGAGGGCGAAGGAAGTCGACAAGGTCGGCATCCGCCTTGGTGCCAGCATCCTCCAAATTCTTTAGAGCATCCTGGGCAGCCGCAAGCTTTCCTTCGAGATCAGCCGACAGCATGCGGGAGGACTCGAGTTCCCGTCGAGTAGCTGTAACATCCCAAGTATGAAAATCCCCTTAGAATGTTTGTTTCATGTTTATTAAAGCTTTGCATCATGTCATCATGCTCATTTATTTGTTTGCATTTGTTTCTTATTTGTTGCATCTGTTTTTCTCTGTTTTCACAATTCCAATTCAAACAATATTCAAATGTTTATGTCATACTTGCTCTGTTACAACCTTTTAAATAAAAAGTTCAAATAAAAACAACCAAATTGTTTTCATTTTATTCCATAGTGTTTGACTATTTAAAATGGTGGTTTTAATCAATCCATTAATTCCAAATTGCTTTCAAATTCAAAGCAAATCATCAAACAGCACCTAATTTGAAAATTATGAAATTACCAAAACAAATATACTCACTTGTTTCCAATTAAAGTTATTTGATCACCCTAATTAATTTATTGTTTTAAATAATTCAATCAATACCCAAAATTAACCCAAATTTGAACCCTATCCAAACAGCACCAAAATTCAAATGTTTTTGAATTCCAAACTTGGCATTTGGTTGTGTTTGACCTAAATAGCCCACCCAAATTTTTCTGAAATTTTTGCAAACCCCAAAATCATCTTTTTCTTCCAAATCCTAATTCTGCAGAAAAAAAACAGAGGAGAAATTTTAAAAATAAAAATTTTGGCGCCAGGGGGTCGTGGGCTGCGCCCAGCCCACCGCGGCCAGCGTACCGCTTCGTTTTTTTTCTCCTTCTATTTCCTTCGTCGTCATCGTGTACGGCAGCAGATCCGTGGCGCCACGGCGGCAGCAGAGCCCTCCGACGGCGATCCGCTCCTGTACCCCTCTATAAAACCCCCTAGACCCCCTCGGGCGTGCCCTAGCTAACCCTAGACCCTTTCTCCCTCGCTCCGCCGCCGTCTACCCACTCTCCCCGTCGTTTTCCCCTCTCGGCCACCACTCACCGGAGCGCGCCATCTCTGAAGCTCGACGATGAACGCCGCCGTCACCCCGCGTTTCCTCGCTGGCTGACCGGGAACGGGTCTGCCACCGCTCCCTCAGCCTCGTCAACACCCGCACAGTCACGGAGCACGACCACATCACCGCCGCCATCCTCACCACTACCCGCGGCTCCCACCTCGCCGCCGGCCACCTGCTGCCCTCACGGTGAGCTCCACCATGCTCTCTCCCCCTCCTGCTCCCTCTCTGTCGCTAGCACACTCATCACGCACCCGATTCGGCACCCTAGCACCCGCAAGCAACAACAGCACAAGCACGTTGACAACGGCGATCGCCGCCGGTAGCTCACTGTCCAAGTCTGAACCTTGTTCAGTTAACAGGTTCAGTTAACGTAGCAGAGGCTTATCCTCCCCGCGCGCGTTATACTGACAACAAACGCAACACACCCCACTGGTTCAGAGCGAGCGCGCGCACGGGCAGGTCGCGAGTTCGATCCCTCGCCCGCGGTATAAACCAAATTTTTCGCACACGCGCTGACAGGGTGGCCCCCCTGTCAACCACCCGTGATGCCACGCAAGCGCGCGTTAGCCTCAGGCCCACTGCCAGTGTCTAGGGTAGACAGCAGTGCGGTATAAAATGTTTTTAAGCCTTTTTCTTTTCTGTTTAAGTCCCTCCAAATTTACAGATTGGTCCTTAAACTTAAAAAGTGAATAACTTTTGTTTTATAATTCCAAATAATAAAAATAAAATATGTGCACTGCCCCAAATTTAATTCTCTATCTAATGGTAACATTTGTTTTCTGTTTTGAATTTTCCAAATGCAATTCAAATTTGAATTCAAATAATTCAATTGCAATTTGCTAAAATTCATAACTAATTCATTCTTAATCCAAATAATGCAAATAAAATATGTTTTCCATGCTATTTCAAATAACCTTTTCAAATATAAATTTTGTTTCATGTTTTGAATAATTTAAATTTCCTAAATAATTTAAACCTTGTTTAAATCATTTAAATTTGATAAAACCATAACTTGCTCAAATTAAATTATTTTTGAACATGCCAAATATGTTTTCAACCTAGAAAAGTATAAACTTTTCAAATATGAATTTGAATTTATGTTTTGAACAAATAAAATTCATACTTGTTCTAAATTCATTTAAAACTTGTTTAATATTGTTTAAGTCATAATAAATTCATCCCAATTCCTTTTTCAATATTTGAAACATGTAATCCACCTAAAATTGTGTGTTCTTTTCAAATATGAATTTTGTTATTTGTTTTGAACAATTTAAATGGCTGAAAACAACAAATACTTGTGTGTCACCTTTAAGGAACCAAAAATTCCCTAAATTAATAAATAAATTTCTAAATTGGTAAACCCTATTTTAACTTGGTTCTATTGCTGTTATTTTGTTGTTGTCCTTATCCATGCATCATACTAATCCACCTTCACCTGTTGATTAGTTGGAAAACAAATAATCTAACCATAATTCATGGGCTTTTCCTATGCAACTCAAAATTGCATATGTGTCCATTTAATTTGTGTTACCATGTCAATTAGTTTATTTTGGTGCATCCATTAACTTGACATGCATCATCCCCTGTTTGTGCACTATGCCATGATATTGATTCTTTATCTTCCTGTATTGTTTGTTTGCTTCTTCTCGGATAGACGACGACGTTGAGACCGACGATCTTTACGACACCCCTTCTGAGGATCTAGCCCAGTACCAGGCTACTGAGTTTGCAGGCAAGTTATCACTCACATGAACCATTGTGTTCCTTTCAACATTGGTTACCGATACTTTCCGTTGTCTATTTCTGCTAGCCATATGTATCGTTGCTTCTGTTACGAACCTATCACATGATACCCTTAACCCTGATATTGCCTCACCTCCAGTCCTATAACCCCGTTGTTTGGACCCGTGTCTTACTAGCATGCTTAGGTTTGTTTTGCTCGAGTCTGTTATCAGTTACTTTCTGTTATCATATCTTGTTATATCCTGGGGTTCGATGTTAAACAACAACCTGTTAATTTGAGGTATTAATAAATTGCTGATAAGGCACCGGCAGGAGGCCCGGCGTGGTTTTGGGGCCTGCTAGTGTCGACCCTAATAGGAAAAGGGTCTTGTCTACTGATCCATGATGAGCGCACTATCCGCATGTGGGAAGCGTGTATGGGCGCCCCCCTCAACTTGATTCGATTCGCATCTCGTCCAAATCCCCACACTTAGTTCGGGCTTTCCATTTGATGCACGCATATGCAGGTACGAACCCGAGGCCAGGGTGCAACTTTTGTAGTCGGCATTTAGGGCGGCGTGGTCTTCCAGTGCTATGAGGGTCCCCTTTTCTTCGTGGGGCTCGATTAGCCGCGCACGCACAGCACGTGGTGCTTTGGGCTTGATGCGAAGAAGAGTTGAGTTGTGTTGAGTGCCCCGCTTGGTGGGAAAGGCCTTCCCATCTGGTGGGTTATTCTTACGTGTACGACCAAATTGGTGCACCCCTGCAGGGATAAATCTTCTCGAGAAGCCGTGTTTTCCGCGGTTATGGTTGACTTGGTGAAAGTACTGGCTAACAAGTACTCAGAACAACTTACACCTAATTAATGATAACTTTACTAGTAATAGGCTTATTGACACAACAATTTGATCCATCATTAATCCAACTGGGTGAGTTATCCTCGGATTGCTTCTTTGGATAAGGGGCGAGATCCAGGATGGGTTTGTGTGGTGGTTAGCTACAGTTGGTTACGATACGCTATCTTATCCCCTTTCTGATAGACGGAAGTTATAGTATGATCTGTAGTTGGTTAGTGCAGCCAGTTGCAGCATCTTTTATACCCTTTCTTCCGTTGATCCCAAGGCATCTGTGCTTGGTGTTGACGGGCTACACTTTGGTGAACTGTGAGTCTTGCTTGCCAGTACGTTTATGTACTGACCCCTTTGGGGCTGTGGTTTCCGCAGACTACGCTTACGAGGATCCCCGTGACGGCTACTACGTGGAGTTCGACGAGGCTGCTGACGAGTAGGTAGCGGACCCGGGCAGGATCCGAGACATCGTGGATGGGCTCCGTTTTCTTTTCATTCCCGGCTTCTTAAGCCTATTTGGATTTGTCTGTACTCAGATCCTTTGAATGCTTCCTCTGAGTTGTAATGATGTTATGTTGGGACATGTGTCCTCTGGATGATTGTATTTGCTATCTCTGCTCTAGTGAGAGCCATTTGCAACTCATTTCCATCTTTTGTGTCTTAGAGATTTGCTGTGTTATCATCTTTTTCAAAGCCGTTGACGTACCATGTGTGTATGGTATGAAGTACGTCAATGGTAGTGTCCTGATTTCTATGGGATAGTTTACATCGACGGTGAATAGTAAAGATTGGTTGTCACACATAAGTGTTGGCCTACTCGTAAGAGATGCGGGTGCCGGTAAGCCCCGTAATCCAATCAAAATACTGTTCAGTTCGTACGGTGAGTATCCTCTAGAAGTCCGGGTGCGACAGTAGCTGCCAACTCAGCCTCTTGAGCAGTTGCCCGAGTGGAGGCACTCGCCTTCTCGGTCTTCATAAACTCAACTTGAGCTGCGCAGCAATAGTTGTCAGAGACGAAAAATTGGTGGAAGTAGAAGATAAAGACGGAAGAAGATGATAAACTTACTTCGAAGAAGCTCATTCTCCGAGGTGAGTCGATCACGGTCTGATCGAAGGATCCCGCATTCCGCCTTAGCAAAAAGAACACGGTGACCAACGGCCGCAAGGGAGTCGATAAGCGACTGCAAGGAACATGAAGATACAAGAATCAAAAAAGAGAATTTTGAGCCTATACTCGATTGTAAACATTCGAGTATAGCCTCGGGGGTTACTCCCATCGGGAGCACTGTCGTGCACCTGATAAAATGAAGAAAAAGAAATAAGAGACTATCTTTGAGCCTGTAGCCGATCGCATGCGATCGACTACAACCTCGGGGGCTACTCCCATCGGGAGCACTGACGTGCACCCGATAACAAATCCAAAACTGATAAAGCGTTGAAGAAGCAGGCAGCAAAGTTTACCTGGCCTTGAGCGAAGGCGAGAGGATCCGCCGAGCTACCCAACACCTCCTTCGGAGTCGAAGCCCCAGCAGCAAAACTAGGAATTCTGTATTCCGTAGTCGCCGCGTTGGGGGCTACACTTGGTGAATTTTGGACGGTGTCGGCGGTAGGAGTCTCACCCGCAGCTCCCGCTTTCTTCTTCTTTTCGAGAGGAAGGGAAGAGACGAACCTGCAAGGGCTGATAGCTTGCAGGCTACAATGAAGACAATACGTCAAAAATATGCGAAAGGAAATGTTCGACTAAGAGCAAGAAGAGAAACTTACTCGTCATCATCTTCTTCCTCCAACATATCCGCATTCCAAGCGGTTTGGATTGTTGGAAACGAAGGAGAAGGGGCGCGCGTAAGCAGCAGAGTGACGGTGATGGGCTCCTTCCCAGGCGATTCCTTGTCCAAAGAATTGTCTTTGGAGGTGGCCTCATCATCCCCCACTCGACGACGTTTACGGTGGAGGAGGCCGCCATTCGAGTCCTCTGCGCCATTTTAGGAATCGTGCTCGGAGCTCGAGGAGGCAGCAGCAACACTGGTATCGGCCGGGCC
The DNA here is from genome assembly GCA_028641055.1 of Alopecurus myosuroides. Taxonomy (NCBI): domain Eukaryota; kingdom Viridiplantae; phylum Streptophyta; class Magnoliopsida; order Poales; family Poaceae; genus Alopecurus; species Alopecurus myosuroides. Next base: position 309,979,683 of record CM054063.1, on the reverse strand, counting down.
GTCCAGGTTACTCGCCAACAAATCCGAGGCCTCCTCCCCAGACATTGGTGGGTAGCAGGTGGCCACGGCTAGGCTCTACAAAAATAAGATAAAAGAGAGACGAAAGAAGAATTCAATCGACCAAATTTCAAAGCAAGGAAAGAAACGAAGATAGAGAGGAAAACAAAAACTTACGTCGGATGGCGGAGGCCTTGACGCCTCCAAAGCTGCAACCGTGCAGTCGGGGAAGGTCTCGCCTATCTTCAAACTGGTGATTGCCGCGATCTTCTTCTCGAACTCGACGTTCGAGAGCTCTTCGCGGCTGACGTGACTGGGGTCCTCAGTGCCCTTGTACTCCCACGTTGTGGAAGGCCTACTCTCCAGAGGCTGAATCCGGCGCATGAGGAAGATACCCGCCAGGTGCAGCCTGTTCAACACGACTCCGGCGGCTTGGTCCCGTAAGGCAGCCACCTTGGCGAGTAGCGGAGTTACCACCTGGTTTTCTTCAGCCGACAGCTTGTGCGCCCAGGACCTTCGCCTCTTCAGAACGGCGAATGGATGGAACTCCTGAATCCCATCCGAGCTGCTCTCGGTGACGTAGAACCACTTCTTCCTCCACCCTTGAGCGGAGTCGATGAAGTGCATCGCGAAGTAGCAGGAGTACGATCTCGCCTGGATCCCGAAACCACCGGTGCGTAGCGGCTCGCCAAGCTCGGACTCCACTCGCGACTTCTCGCGGAAGACAGGGATCTTGAAGAGGGCCTTCCAGAGGCCCCAATGCGGGCGAATGCCCAGAAAGCACTCGCAAAATACAATGAAGCACGAGATGTGTTGCACTGCATTTGGAGGCAGATCGTGGAGCTGTATGCCGTAGACCCTAGTTTTAAAAACCGAACCGGACCGGCGGTCCAACCGGAAAAACCGAGAACCGAAGCCTTGTCCGGTTTTTTAACAGGCATTGGTCTTTTAGTAAAAAACCAAAATGGTGCATAAACAAGGAATTGAACCCTTGACCTTGACTAAAGGTCCACTACAAGCTCAATAACCATCTATGCTAGCGCTAATTTATGATAATTTAGTGCATTGCATCAAATATTATTTGTACTTATTTGTTCCGAGGTCAAACTTTTGAAAAATTAGCTTAAATATTCCGGTTTTTTGTCGCAAATGAACTGATGGACCGACGGTCCGACCAGTGAAAACCTGAACCGACAGCCACGCCGGTTCGATTACCGGTTCGATTTTTTGAACTATGCCGTAGACATACAACAGTGCCACGAGGAAGGGATGCAGAGGGAAAGAAAGCCCGCGAGACACGTGGTTCGCGAAGACCACGCGTTCGTTCGCGCTCGGGTTGGGTACCTCTTCCTTCTTGCCGAGCCGCACCCATTTTTCAGCTTCCGGCGGCAGCAGTCCCTCCCGCTGCATCTCCTTGATGCTCTTGGTGGTGGTGTTGGGCAAGCGCCAGTCACCCGAGCGCGGTGCGGGTGGCACTGGGATCTCCCCTGACGCCCTCGACGACGAGACGACATCACCTCGTTTCTTGCCTCCCGCCATTGCTGCTAGCACGAGCTCGAAGAGAGAGGAGATGGAGCGCGAGGAAGACGATGAGCGGGCAAGGCAAAGGCTGGGAAATTTTCACCGTTTCACCAAGGCCTGCATTTATACACAGGGCCAGTCGATCCTGGCCACTCGCTGTGCCACGTGGCGTCCATCGCAGCCGCCGCGTGCGAAGGCGAAACGAAAGGGCGGCGGATGTTGTTTCGTGCCACGATCCTAACAGTGGATCGTGCGCATTTACTGCGCAGTTCGCGTAAAAACCGGGAACGACGTCTCGTTTCCGGTCAAAAAGCTGACAAAGTGGGCTAGCCCTTCTGCTCTCACTCTGTCACGTCCCATCGGGAGGATAAAAGTGCGCCATGGCGTCATAGAATGCATCATCAAGCTGAAGAATCTTTCGAATGAAAAATCCTTACACGAAAATAACTTCGTATGGACAAACTCCTTCGAATAGAAAGTCCAAACACGGAAATAACTTCTTATGGACAAATTATGACGTGAAATTTCTTTCACAGGAAAAAATACCCTACACACGAAAATTCTTTCGTATGGGCACGGCATCCCAAACATGAAAAATCTTTCATATGGGCATAAAACTCCAAACACGAAAACTCTTTCGTATGGACAAGGAACTACAAACTCACAACTACGCGAGTAGGCAGATCCTGCCACTCATTCACACGATGTTTGCACATCATAAACCTGGATTGTTCAGCCGACTAGGTACATACGGATGCCATATTCTTTCGAATATGAAGGTAAGACCCGAAAGATCTCTCTTGAGGGCCTAGAATCGCACTCAAGTTGCGTCCTCCGGTATGATTCCGTGTCAACAACACGAAGAAAAATCCTAGAGGACACGCCGGGTACCCCCATAGGTTAAGCTCGACTCGGTAAGACCACTACGGCCCAGTCGCAACGATCATCTCATCGGGTTCGAGTCGAAGGTCTCGAATCTGTGTAGGCCAGAACTGTTTTTGCCCTAGTTGCAATTAATTGGCGCTGATCTTTCGGGAGAGCCAAGCTACTGCGCCATATCCTTCTGCGATAAACAGCCATAAAGACAGGCACTTTCATTACTCGATACTCGGGTGTAAAAAACTCATCACACAGGGTACATACCCTCCAAACAGGAAACGACCATACTGGTTATCCGAAAGAAAGAAGGATGAAAAATCTGACCGTCTACTCGACTGGAAAAATCCCAATCGAGCAAACGCTCGGGGGCTACTTACGAAGGGATGGATCTTAGACCCTGCGGGTAAGGACACCCCGTCTAAGGCCCAAGGTTAAGGCCCAAGAAGGGAAGCCCTTGGAGTATTCTGGAAGGCCCACATGAAGCCCACCCGCAATGCCTTGCGAGCTAAGTTAGGAAACTTGTAACCGACATAGGGTTAGAGTTCGAGTCCTGTCCGGGTAGGGTTTGAGTCCTGGCCACCTATATAAGGCCAGGAGAACCACCGGACGAGGACCAAGCAATACCGCACCACCAAAGACTTGAGATCGAGATCGTACTCTCGACTTGAGAAACCACCATTGTAACCGATCTATTCGATAATACAGATCGACAGAGGAAGGAGTAAGGGTTTTACCTCTACGAGGGCCTCGAACCTGGGTAAATCTTGCCCCCCGTTTAGCCGACGATCGCCACCAGCGCTCATGGGTTCTCCTATTCGAAACCCTCACCCGAGGGATTTGTAGAGTCTCAGATTCGACAACCGGCTGACAGGTTAATCACGGCCCAGCCACCGGGGGGTAAAAATTTCCAATTGTTCTCTAATCTGGAATCTGGATGGCGTTCAATCTAGAAATGCCGCTTAGCACATGGGAATACGTGTGATACATGTTTCTTCAATGCACAATTGATCTCGTGATCACATCGCCACATCGTCATAAAGGTGTTGTCATGACTCATGACACCATCCTTGATACAAATGAAAACTATATGCTGAAGTACAAGCCTATGCAATAGCAGCTACTCATAGTTGCGACCTCGAAGAAAGAAGTAACATTTCTACCTAGCACTCGCGTCCGAGAATTCAACTCTGTGCTAATACTGCTGCATGACTTACATGGTGCGACGTATCCCTTGTCCCTAACTTAGCATGTCTTGCGATGAAACAGTTGCGGACGAAGTAAATTTAAATCAAGTCAAGGAAAATAGATGTGAGGTGCAAGGCCTCCTTACCCATTGCTTCCGAATCCCACCATACTTGTGTGTAGTCAGCCTCTTTCGCCCTCTGAGCACTACAAGATTATAAGTATAATGCATGTGAAAGGTCTTTGTGTTTTGATGAGAAAGTATTTCTCAGTTTCTAACAATGGGACTCGATTGTTTTGTGGATTAGCAAAAAAAAGCAAAAGCACGTGTGGATTGCGGGTGAGAGAGTAGGTTGTGATGATGTATTAGCCCCAACGCATTGTGTCTGGCCATGTCAATAGGCATGCTACCATTCAAAGTTGGATCATGAGTGTTTGTGTGTTCCCTTATATATCACGGCAGCAATCCTATAACCTACATAAGACGACTGGACCGAGTTGGTGTAGCTTTTTATAAAGGTTTAGTACTCAAATATCTATGTTGTAGTGCATGCAGTCAAATTATTGTATGTATTTATTATAGTCCTCGTAGTCTACAGTAAATACCAAGTCATCAAAACTAGCACCAAGCGTAATGTGAAATTTTTTAATGTGTGAGAAAAATTACATACGCATTGTCCAAACCATAATATTAATTTGTTTTTCTTACAAAGGATTCTCTATATGTTACTTTTTGCAATAACGTTATTCTTTAGCAAACAAAGGATGATTATTGACGCACGATGTCCATAATGATATCACAACAAATGTGTAGCCTATGATTAAAAAGTTAGGATGCTCGTTTGTGCTACAATTAAACAATGTATCAAACTTTTATGTGTACACGAGAGCCCCTTGATGGCTAAGTATTATCAATGTTGTAGATTAATTGTTTACTACTTTTGATCACTAAGTAATATGTAATTAGCATGTTGATTTATTAGAAATACATATTTAATGAATAATTTATATCATTATTATTTTTAGTATGGATTACATATTTGAATCTCGTGAGCTTGGCCCAAATTACAAAAGAGTCATTTATGGAGAGTTTTTGCTGCAAGCCCGGAACGGGATAACTACTCACACGACATCCTACATGGACATCGTCCCCGAATCCAAGTGATGACCTTCATCCCCACTGAGTTTTCTTGCAGAGATGAACGGGAAGGGGAAAAGACTCGTAGCTGCAAAGGGGGAGGTATGATTTCTTTGGTTTGCAAGGAATTGGACGAAGTTTTGATTATGAACTGGGAGCTAGCTAAAATGGGCAAACCACTTATGTTTTTAATGTTTTAATTATAGATTTGAAGATTTTTAATGTTGTTGTACCATTACACCAAGTGACTATAGAGTTGGTCCGATTTCATTTTTTTCCGTCCTCTGCCACTGATCACAATAATGTTATTTAATTCTTATAGCATCCTGACTATATCTTATTGTGCTTGCTCTAATAAAAACTTAACCGCGACTGTCTCGGCATGGAAGCACCGTGAAGTATTCATATGCAACAGCAGCTACTCCTACTTGCGACCACAAACAAACATGTAACATTTCTACCTAGCACCGGAGGCAGAGAGTTCTACTATGTGCTAATACTGCTGCATGACTTACATGGAGAGACATATCCCTTGTCCCTAACTTAGCATGTCTTGCGACGAAACAGCTATGGACGGAATAAATTTAGATCAAGTCAAGGCAAATAGATCTGAGGTGCAAGGCCTCCTTCCCCGTTGCTTCCTAATCCTATCATACTTATGTGCATCTCTCTCTCTCTCTCAACACTATAAGACTATAAGTACCAGGGCCGGTCCAATGGAAATTTGGTCCCGGGGCGGATAACAACAAATATATTTATATTTAACTTTTATACTTATCTATATCTCATTTTAAGCATATTACACTATTACAATTTTTTATTTGTTGGCACCACATAACTTGAAATTGTACTCAATATTAATGAAAAATAGTAAACTTTTTATTATAATAATAGTCTAGTATAGAAGTATTTCTTTTGTTTAATTAATAATCGTTATAAGTTTATACATATTTATTGTGAAGATCCACAAAGAATATGATCTAACTAGTATCTCAATACTATTTTCTAGTGCATGATTAACATAACATGTTTCTAGAAAGTTTTAGAGCAAAAACGGAACAAATGACATTATCTTTACTTTTTTTCATGGTCAAAATTATGTTTCAAGTCAACATGTAACAAAGTGTGCGTGCTCCGTACTTTATATTGAAACAAAAATTGCACAGAATAATCACCAACGAAAATACAATGGTGTGGATCCTACCATGTTTGCATGTGTATATTTTATTATTTTATATCCTCTTATGCAATGTGTTTGTTGTTATACGGTGTATAAAAGCCGCTCCCCAGTTAATGAAATAAAATGTATTGTATGGAATTAAATATGTAAATATTTTCAAAGTGTATGGATTGAGTTGGATATATTGCATCGTTCCATTTTTCTTTTGGAAAATGTAGTCAAATTGTGCGTTCGTTACCAGAAAATGTATTTTGAGATTTAAGCTCTATATGGAATCTCACAATTTAAACCAAGTTATATCAATAGCATTTATTTAGTACATGATTAAGCAATACTCACCAGTCGAAAACATGTCTTTGCTCTAGACCCCAATTGGACTCTAGTCCCGGATTGCTTTCAGACCGGTACAAGAGGGTATGACTAGTCCCGATTCAACTGCGAAGGAGGCGGCACAAGTCTAGTCCTGGGTCGAAAGGGACCTTTACTCCCGGTTTGAGCCACGAACCCGAATTAAAGAGTTTGACCCTTTAGTCTCGGCTGGTAAACTAACCCGGACTAAAAGGTCTACCTTTAGTTCCGGTTGATACCACCAACCCATACTAGAGGTCCTCCATAGACTATTTGAAAAAGAAATCATCTCATCCAATGTCACATGTGCTGTGTAGGTGTGGTGGTAACCTGTGCACGAGACAATACGTGAGGTCTTGAGTTCGAATCACACGAGTTGCATTGGTGCTTTTTTTCTAGCGTGGAGGACCTTTCCGTTTTGTCCTGGGTTGATTCAGTAGTCCTGGGTGCGTGGTCAAGACTAGAGTCTCTCACGACCCGGGGCTAATGCCCTTGTTTCTACAAGTGATTTTATTTTTTCTCATTTATAGGATAAAGGAACAAAAAAGGGTTAGACCATGATACTTTCGAAAAACAATGGTAAAAGGATATCATGGTTTTCAGAAACAACTGAAACTATGTTAAACAATAATGTACTTATATAAATCTACTGTAAAAATACTTTGCTGCTAACCAAACCTTTAATTTTTATTGGGTGCAATATACAGTAACGTACTAATTACTATGTAAATTCTCCATTCGGGGCCCTTCTCTTGCTGGGGCCCTGGGCGAGCGCCCTTCTTGCCCGGCCTATGGGCCGGCCCTGATAAGTATAATGCAAGTGAAAGGTTTGTGTGTTTTGATGAGAAAGGTTTTCTCATTTTCTAACAATGAGACTCGGTTGTTTTTGTGGATTACCAAAGAAAAACAAGCGCGCATGTTGATTGCGGGTGAGAGAGTAGGTTGTGGTTATGTACTAGTCCCAACGCATTGTGTCTGGCCATGTCAATAGGCATGCTACCATTCAAAGTTAGATCATGAATGTTTGTGTATGGCCTTATATATATGATGCTAGGAATTCTTTAACCTATATAAGATGACCGGACTGAGTTGGTGTAGCTTTTTGAAAGCGTTAGTACTCCACAGGGCCGGTCCAATGGAAATTTGGTCCCGGGGCGGATAACAACAAATATATTTATATTTAACTTTTATACTTATCTATATCTCATTTTAAGCATATTACACTATTAAATTTTTTTATTTGTTGGCACCACATAACTTGAAATTATACTCAATATTAATGAAAAATAGTAAACTTTTTATTATAATAATAGTCTGGTATAGAAGTATTTTTTCTTTAATTAATAATCGTTATAAGTTGATACATATTTATTATGAAGATCCACAAAGAATATGATCTAACTAGTATCTCAATACTATTTTCTAGTGCATGATTAACATAACATGTTTCTAGAAAGTTTTAGAGCAAAAACGGAACAAATGACATTATCTTTACTTTTTTTCATGGTCAAAATTATGTAGCAAGTCAACATGTAACAAAGTGTGCGTGCACCGTACTTTATATTGAAACAAAAATTACACAGAATAATCACCAACGAAAATACAATGGTGTGGATCCTACCATGTTTGCATGTGTATATTTTATTATTTTATATCCTCTTATGCAATGTGTTTGTTGTCATACGGTGTATAAAAGCCCCTCCCCAGTTAATGAAATAAAATGTATTGTATGGAATTAAATATGTAAATATTTTCAAAGTGTATGGATTGAGTTGGATATATTGCATCGTTCCATTTTTCTTTTGGAAAATGTAGTCAAATTGTGCGTTGTTTACGAGAAAATGTATTTTGAGCTTTAAGCTCTATATGGAATCTCACTATTTAAACCAAGTTATATCAATAGCATTTCTTTAGTACATGAGTAAGCAATACTCACCAGTAGAAAACATGTCTTTGCTCCAGACCCCAATTGGACTCTAGTCCCGGATTGCTTTCAGACCGGTACAAGAGGGTACGACTAGTCCCGATTCAACTGCGAAGGAGGCGGCACAAGTCTAGTCCTGGGTCGAAAGGGACCTTTACTCCCGGTTTGAGCCACGAACCCGGATTAAAGAGTTTGACCCTTTAGTCTCGGCTGGTAAACTAACCCGGACTAAAAGGTCTACCTTTAGTTCCGGTTGATACCACCAACCCATACTAGAGGTCCTCCATAGACTATTTGAAAAAGAAACCATCTCATCCAATATCACATGTGCTGTGTAGGTGTGGTGGTAACCTGTGCACGAGACAATACGTGAGGTCTTGAGTTCGATTCACACGAGTTGCATTGGAGCTTTTTTTCTAGCGTGGAGGACCTTTCCGTTTTGTCCCAGGTTGATTCAGTAGTCCTGGGTGCGTGGTCAAGACTAGAGTCTCTCACGACCCGGGGCTAATGCCCTTGTTTCTACAAGTGATTTTATTTTTTCTCATTTATAGGATAAAGGAACAAAAAAGGGTTAGACCATGATACTTTCGAAAAACAACGGTAAAAGGATACCATGGTTTTCAGAAACAACTGAAACTATGTTAAACAATAATATACTTATATAAATCTACTGTAAAAATACTTTGCTGCTAACCAAACCTTTAATTTTTATTGGGTGCAATATACAATAACGTACTGATTACTATGTAAATTCTCCATTCGGGGCCCTTCTCTTGCTGGGGCCCTAGGCGAGCGCCCTTCTTGCCCGGCCTATGGGCCGACCCTGGTACTCCAGCTTCTATGTTGTAGTGCATGCAGTCAAATTATTGCACGTGTTTATTATAGTCCTCGTAGTCTACAGTAAATACCAAGTCATCAAAACTAGCACCAACCGTAATGTGAAATTTTTCAATATGTGAGAAAAATTACATGCGCATTGTCCAAACTATAATATTAATCTGTTTTTCTTGCAAAGGATTCTCTATATGTTAGTTTTTTGAATAACATCGTTATTCTGGAGCAAACAAACGATGAGTCTTGACGCACGATGTCCACTATGATATCACAGCAAATGTGTATCCTATAATAAAAAGTTAGGATGCTCGTTTCTGCTACAACCAAACAATGTATCAACCTTTTATGTGTACATGAGAGCCCCTTGATGGCTATGTATTATCAATGTTGTAGATTAATTGTCTAATACTTTTGATCACTAAGAAATACGTATTAGCATGTTTATTTATTAGAAATAAATATTTGATGAATAATTTATATCATTATCATTTTTAGTATGGATTACATACTGTAATCTCATGAGCTTGGCCCAAATTACAGAAGAGTCATTTATGGAGAGTTTTTGCTGCAAGCCCGGAACCGGATAACTACTCACGCGACATCCTACATGGACATCGTCCCCGAATCCAAGTGATGACCTTCTTCCCCACTGAGCTTTCTTGCAGAGATGAACATGAAGGGGAAAAGATCCGTAGCTGCAAAGGGGGAGGTATGATTTCTTTGATTTGCAAGGAATTGGACGAAATTTTTATTGTGGACTAGGAGCTAGCTAAAATGGAAAACCACTTATGTTTTAATGTTTTCATTATAGATTCGAAGATTCTTTATCTCGTTGTACCATTATACCAAGTGATTATAGAGTTCGTCCGACCTCATTTTTTCCCGTCCTCCGCCACTGATCACAATAATGTTGTTTAATTCTTATAATATCCCGACTATATCTTATTATGCTTGCTCTAACAAAAACTCTTAACCACGACTGTCTGAACATGGAAACACTATGAAGTATTCCTATGCAATACAAGCTAATCCTAGTTGCGATCACAAAGAAACAGGTAACATTTATACCTAGCACCGGAGGCAGAGAGTTCTACCATGTGCTAACACTCTGTTGTGGACGGAATAAATTTAGATCAAGTCAAGGCAAATAGATCTATGGTGCAAGGCCTCCTTCCCCATTGCTTCCTAATCCTATCATACTTATGCATAGTCAGCATCTCTCTCTCTCTCTCTCTCTCTCTCAACACCATAAGACTATAATTATAATGCAAGTGAAAGGTTTGTGTGTTTTGTTAAGAAAGGTTTTAACATTTTCTAACAATGGGACTCGATTGTTTTTGTGGATTAGCAAAGAAAAACAAGCGCGCATGTTGATTGCGGGTGAGAGAATAGGTTGTGGTTATGTACTAGTCCCAACGCATTGTGTCTGGCCATGTCAATAGGCATGCTACCATTCAAAGTTAGATCATGAGTGTTTGTGTGTGCCCTTATATATATGATGCTGGGAATCCTTTAACCTATATAAGATGAGTGGACTGAGTTGGTGTAGCTTTTTTAAAGCTTTAGTACTTCGGCTTCTATGTTGTAGTGCATGCAGTCAAATTATTCTACGTGTTTATTATTGTAACATCCCTGATTTTTGGAAGACACAAATTTGAAACTTTTTGTTTTGGTGACTAAGCAATTCACCAAAAACCAAGTAAAAGGAAGAAAGAAAATAAAACAATGTGTAACTGGAATAAAGAATCCAAATTGCCTTAATTCCATAAACCCTAATGTTTCCTCATGTGAATAAAATATTTTCTTAGCAAACATCATTACCAAACAATTTTTTCAACTCAACTAACATTTTGAAAATGATTGGGATATTTAAAAACCAGAGAGTTACTATCTCTAAAAATTTCTCCTTGTCTCCAAAAATTATTTCACTATTATTATTAACCTCAAATGGATAAAAGTTGGTTATTTGTTTTTGAAATATTACGTTAAGCAACAAAACAATAATGTGTTTTATATATTACTGAGTTATGAAAACAAGTAAAGTACTTTGAAAAACCAAACTGTGTTTTCAATTGCGAAAACAACATCCACTTATGAGAAAACTCCTTTATTTTATTAAACCCCAATTCAAATTATTACTAAACTTTTCTATTCAGTAACTATTCATGTTTTTATCATATTTTAAAGTTATAAAAAGAGGACAATACTTTGAAATGGTTTTGGAAAATAGTATTTGAACATTATAAATCTACTGAAATTTTATCAACTTCATTTTCTATTTTATTTGACATTTTTCCATTTAATTGGAACAATAAGGTATTTATGAATTCATTTGATTTTGTAAATTGAAAATTTCAAAAACATGGAAAACCCACAAAAGTGGTATTGTTGGAAAGTATTTGAAATGTTATGAATTTAGAATTTTGTATCATGTTAATTGGTTTATTTAAACAGAAGATATAAAATAAATGAGAAAACAGGAATAAAAAGAAAAGAAAAGGCTAGATGACGTCATGATGACGTCATCGACATCAAGCCCGAGCCGTTTCTATTCCTTCCATTTTTGGCTGAAATAAATCTCCATGAATTTGCGCGATTAAAGCCCCGAATCAAAGCCCCGTTTCCACCTTTAAATCACATGCATCTCCTCTTCAATACCCCTCTCCTCCCCTTCTGTTTCACGCCCTGAGGCCCCCAAAATTCCTCGTCGGAATGCACTGTACCCGCCTCCGATCTTCCTCGATTTCGGCCGACACCAAAGGTTGCTCCGCCCCCTTTTGGTTTCCCATCCTTTACCTCGGTTGTGTGCATCTTTTGATGCCTCCTTTCTATTCTTCCTCGCGGGGAATCATCAAGTTCGAGCACACCGGAGGAGTAACGGCGCTCAAACCATCTCCGACCACCCGATGTCGCTGTTAGTGGACACGCGGCGCATCCCCGACCACGCCGTCGTCTCCGTAGTGACGCTCCGCTGCTCGACGTGCCCCTCCCGTGCCTAGGGAGCCACCGGAACGCCACCGCCGTGCAAGACCCGAGGGTCACTGGAGATGCGCCGTGTTCGCCCGGTTTGCGCTGTCGTCCGAGGAGGAGTGCGCCCGCGCCAGCATCTCCTTCTGTTTTGTTGTCCCCTAACACGCGTTGTCTACGCCTCCGTCGTGGAGAAGGACCGCAGGAGCAGCGCCAACATCGACATTCCAAGCAGAGCGCCGCCGCTCGTGCCATTCTCCGGCATATCTCCGGCAAGACGAGGTAAACTCTATCCCCGCCGTTAGATTCAGATCGGACATCCCTGATTAAATCACTTAAACGAAGGGTATCAGCCACTAAGATCGCGTAGCGCGGCAACTGCCTAGTCGGCAACGCGTTATTTTCTTATCTGCCGCTCGGCGCAGCGCGTAACCGGCCCAAGCCCAGCCCTTATCTGCCGCCTTGTGCAATGCATAGCAGCCAAGCCTTCTCTGGATTTTTATATGGAATAAATTTAAAATGGCAATTTTAGAGAAAAGTCCCTACATCTTAGAATGTTCGTAACTTCTGATCCATAGACCCAAATTTAGCAAACTTGGACTTTTTTAAATCAACACAACATGTAGATACTTTTGGCACTGTAAAAAAAATTCAATTTGACCATTTAAAATTTTCTCAAACTCAAATATGCTTGTTTGATGAATTTTGGCATAATTCAAATTCTACAAATCCAAAATTTGCAAATAAAATATTTTTGGAAACCTTAGGATGTGTACTTTCATGTTCTCCGTCCCCAAATAATTCTTGAACAAATTAAAGTTTGAATTTAGAGTTAAGTTGTCTATTAAGTTTTTTTTACATAGATTTAATTCTATAAATAATTTCAATATAGTTCTTTTTGAAAAATTGTTCCATTTTGTAACCTTAAACCAGAGACATCAGTGCCTAACATTTTGGACATCTCTGGACCATGACCATGTAATTTTAGCCAAACATCCATCATACTAGTCCACCTAGTTTTTTATGTCTTAGAGTTTGTTTCTATCCTTTTTACCTTTGTTCTGGTGGCTATTTTGAATCCAAGAACAAGTACCTAGTAAGGTTCAACCACATATAAGACCAAGTAGTGAACCTTAAATACTAGTACCATTGTTTTCTATCTACTTCTCCACTCCCCCATTCTTGCTCCAAGATTTCATCAAGTTAGCAAAATAGAAATCAAGAGTCAAGCACAAGAAGGAACTTCATTATCAACTTGGTGGCAACATGAAGAGCTACAAGGAAGATAATTGAAGAAATTTTGAAGAAAAGACTTGGACTCCACGACTAGAAGCAACTCAAGGAAGTGCAAATTCGTGAAGAAATCAGGAACAAGACCAACCTTTCTCTTTCTATCTTTTCTTCTTCTTTCCTTTTGACTTACTGGTATATTCACATGTGATCAAGATCAACCCTTAGTTTGTTCCCATTCCATACCTAAACCAACTAGTGAAGTGAAAACCATGAAGATTTATCAAGTCCAAGAAAGGCTTCCCAACAAGGAGGAAAACTAGAATAGAAGCATGAAGATGATCTTCAAGAAGGCAAACATGTGAAGACTGGAGCAATCCATACAAGTTGAAGAATTAGAAAGTTTTGTTTGTACAACCTTTGGCCCAAATGGAAAATAACAAGACATTATCTAAAACTGTCATTTACTATGAAGTTAGTGAAATCTAGACCTACCATAACCAAAATGCAAAGACTAACTTAGATCACTCAAATGTATTGATGAAAATGACTAAGTGTTACACATTGTTGTGTGCTACTTTAGTTGAAGAAGTAATATGGTCACCCTTTGTGAACTCTTGGAACTTCTTAGATAAATATGTTTTCAATAAAGTTTGATCACTACAAACTCAACCTAGTCCATCCCAAGTGATCCCCGGGAACTTCCTTAACAAGTATGGAACCAAGAGAAAGTAAATCTTTCAGACTCAAACCTTGACCTTGTCCTAGCCAACTTGGTTAAACCCCTTTTGTTATGTTAGTTGCTTTGTATGTTTTATTCACTTATGTGTTTGATTGCTAGGATGCTTGTTTATTTTGTGTTTGTGTTTTAAATGTATAGATTGTACAGAGAGCAACGATCTTTTGCGAGGAGAGTGTGATTTCTTCACCAACTTCAACAAGGCAAGTAAAACACCATTAAATACCCATTATTTTCTATATGCATTAGTTGATTTTTGAGTAGTATGCATGGTAGGAAATTTTACTAATTTTATTATGTTATGCTATTGTGTTAGTAGTGTGTAGCCATCCCTTTTTACCTTGTTACTTTGTAGCTATTAAACTTAGAAGATGATTGAAGGGAATATGCCCGAGAGGCAATAATAAAGTGTTTATAATGTTATTCCTTGTTTATGATATATGTTTATTGGTCATGATAGAATTGTATTAACCGGAAACATTGATACATGTGTGTTTAATAAACAAATAATCATTCATAGTAAAGCCTCTCTTTTAACTAGATCGTTGATTAACCGATGATCAAGGTTTCCTGATCATGAACATTGGATGTTGTTAATAACGGGTTCATGTCATTAGGAGGATGATGTGATGAACATAGACCCAAACTAAGTATAACAATACGATCAAGTCATTTAGTTTATATTGTTATATCTTGCATTTTATTCCTTAGACCATGAGATCATGTCAATCACTAATACCGAAAGAGTACTTTGATGACATCAAACGTCACGCCGTACTATAAAAGTGGCATTAGGTATTTGGAAAGTGTTAATTGAGGCTCGTGGATCAAGATTGGGATTTGTCCATCCAAAATGACGGAGAGATATACTCTAGGCCCTCCCGGTGATATCACATTGACACCGCTTGCATGTGACTAGGTCACAAGAATGTCATATCACAGAACGAGTAAAAGATTACTTGTCGGTACCGAGATCGAACAAGGTATGGTTGATACCGATGATCGGATCTCGGAAAATAAAATATCGCAAGACAAAGGAAATTAGTTACGACGTTGATGGTTCACATGATCACGAGATTCATCGTCGCATATATAGGAGTCATCACGGATCTCGAGATTCTTCTGTTTATTATTGATCGGAGAGGAGTCTCGATCCTCTCTATGGTATTCACGAACCGTAGGGTGACACACTTAAGGTTTGATGACGCATTTGAGAGGACACGGAACATCGAAAAATGTTTTGGACAACACTAAAATTGTTTCGGGGAAAACTGAAATAGTTCATGGGGTTTTTGTTGAATGGTTGTTAATAGAATTAAAAAATAATTCGAGGTGCTATATGCAAATGTTTGTTAATGGAATTAACAAATATTAAAATAAAGAAATAAGAATGTTTCATTTATTTATTAAAGAAAAACCTTTGGATTTTCTAAGTTGGGTTTTAAGGGAGCATGAATGGGTGTGGGTGGAGCTTCCACTCACATGTAGAGGGAAGAGGTGGGGGCAACCCATGGCTGGCCGCACCCCCCTTTGGGCTGCCCCCTCCCCTATAAAAGGAGGGTGAGAGCTCCCCCTCCTTACACACTTGTCCCACCTCCTTTTCTCTTCACCCGCTGCTCCATTCCATGGTCTTCCGCTTGGCGAAGGGCTGACCGTGGGATTATTCACCACACCACGCCGTCGTGCTGCTGGATTTACGGGGGATCCTCTACTTCTGATGCCCCGCTGGATCGAGGGAACGGAGGTCTTCATCGAGCAAAACGTGTGACCGACCATGGAGGCACCACTGAATTGGGTGCACATCTTCTTGGTCTCTGGATCGACGTGAGTACGACTGCGCCAACAACAAGATTTAATCTCGTAACGCTTTGAGTCTTTGAGGGTATGTTTTCCTAAGACTCTTTCTCCCCGTTACATTTCATCTCCTAGATTAGATCTTGGCCCTTCGGGTTTATCTCGCGTAGGAAAAAATTGTTTTCTATGGAACGTACCCTTCAATGATACACAATGTTACAAATTGTTTTACTAGATGTTGAGGAAAAATTCTAAGTATAACTAATAAAAGAACCACCTAGGTGGAAGTGAAAAGGATGGTTTATGTTGAGTGTTGTCTCAAGGCCCTTGTCTAAGGGTTATTCCACTTGAGGTTGTCACTTGCGGATGGCCACCCAGGAACAAAGAGATTACTATGTCCTTCTAAGCTTAGTAGCTTACTGTGCCGTCTTTTGACATATGGGCTCTGTATTGTTCCACTACGTTGTGAGAGTTCAGCCCAGGATTGACAAGAAGATGTAGCACAATTATAGGTGGAACGGGGCTTGCCTATGGGTTGAACTTCTTCTTCTGAAAGATCTCGTCTAAATTCTCTCTTTTCCATGACGCACTCCGGGTGTATAGGATGTTTGGGATAATTGAAGAAAAAGGGTGAAAGTGCACAACCTCTACAGATTCAGCAAACTAAGATCTTAGCCGTGTCCCCGGTTATCTCAGCACCATTTTCAATAAGTAAAATTTCACCAACTGAACAGTAGTTCTGGTGCTTGGATTTCAGTCCAATGATGCCACCCTTTGAAAAGAAAAGTATGTTTTACAAAAGTGATAGGAGAAAATGGCTTTATGCAAACTTAGCCAAAACTCCACTCAGCCAAATAAGCATGTAGTATTAGTCCTTCCATTTACATCCACCATAGTGTTACTTGCCAATACATTAAATTGTATTGACTCACGTGTGGCTGCATATTCCATCATGCAAATGATTCTGAAGACGAGTGAGGATTTCGTTTAGGATCTCAAGTCTACCACCAACATGTTTTTCCTGTGGCACATGAAGAAGATGGGCTCATTGTTGTTCTATGTTTTCCGCTGTAATACTTTGTATTCTGCTAGTCTTCTAAGACTATGCAAGATGTAAATTTATTTTGTAAACACTGGATCATGCGATGTACTAGAATTTGACGCATTTGCATGATATTTCATTTATTACTGTTGTGCTAGGAATTGATCCAGGGAGTAGCAAAATAACACAGGTGTTCTTGCATTATTTAAATCTGGGGACGCTACAAAATGGTATCAGAGCATTGTGTTGCCTATAGGATTCGAGACCTAAGTTTGGAATTGAACTAGGAAAGGACCCTAGGATTGAAGATATATTTTCTAGAAACAAAACTTCTCATTTCAATGTTTCTCATATGCTCTCATCTATTATTCACCTTAAAAAATTTGTTCTCTTGTTCTAGATGACCTACCTCTTGAATACCATCAAGGCATGATTGTTGATGACCACACCATGAAGTTCAAGAAGTATTTTTACCACATGAAGACCTACACTCAAGAATTTTGAAGAACTTGAAGAAAGTATTTAGACTTCACAACAATCAAGAACACCTCAAGACATCCAGAGAAGAATTTGAATAAAAATCAAGAAGATATAGTTGAGACCACCAATCTAGTTACTTTGTTAGAACAACGTTAATGTGTTAGTCTATTAATCATACTAATGAGTGTGGTATGACAATATTAGTTTGTTTTCTAAAACTTGTTGTCTGATGTGATGAATTACTGTTAGATGTTTGTAAGATGAGTTTACTTGATCTGGTGTGTCAGATTAGGAATTTCTTTAGCTCTCTTTCTAATCTCTAATCATCCATGCTAAGCCAAACCAAATCCTATACCCAATCACCAACCATAGTGAGAGGCCATTAGGTATGCAACAAATTGTGAGAGCACCCCAGGGATCCTACAATCAGTATCTTACCAAGATACAAGCCATCCTATTTTAGGAGGTTAGCCTCAAATTGTTCTTTTGTGTGAAGGAAGAATCACATCCAGGATCAAGCCAACTATATATTAAGGAGCAGAAAGCTAATAAACAAGTGATGATAGACAAGTGGACTCAAAGATGCATGAGATATGCATATTTTTTAGCCTACTAGAGAAGAATCAATGAAGAAACACAACTATCCAGTTTGTGTTGCATAAGGGTTTTACGCAACCCAGTAGTATGAGAAACGATAGTTTAGTTCAGGTTTGTCTTACAGATTGGAAACTTTCTGTTAGACAAGTGAGGCGACCTAGTGTTATTATACTAGATTAACCAATATAAGTACAAGGTAATGATTGAGTGAAACACGGATTGGCCCCCATGATGACTACTCACATTATTCACTTTTTCTATGAGGAATGGTAAATCTGAGTGACATAGCCATTAGAGAGACGACGATGTTAAACCTAAACCATAGAATGGTAGAATACAATAATGACCCTATGTAAGTGTTGCTGAAATGTACTATTGTCCGGTGAGGATAAAGCCAACCTTGGAGGTACCACGCAAGGGAAGATTTTACCTGCCATGAGAGTTTCTTTAGAAATAGCATGGTGTTTGCCTTCAAGGGTGACAACAACATGATGCAAGATTTCCAAGGACATAAAAATTCCAAGTTGAGAGTGACCCGATGACTTTTGATTGGCCCAAAGAGTGAACCCTCAGTGTCAAAGGTAATTCAACATATCTCTGTTGGTTTGCAGCTCCACTGCAAGGCAAAGTTCTACCCAAATCATCTTGAGTAAAACAACACTCCAAGCTATGTGAATGGACACCTCATATTGGAAGTGGAAATAGACCCATTGGACCCTAAAGGTTGACTACATGGATTAAAGACACCAAATACCCACAAGGAGTTGATACATGCTATTCAAGAATATTTGGATGATGAAGTATGAATCCAGCTGAAGATATAGTCAAAACTAGCAGCAAGTTAGACAAGATTTTTAGACTACCCACAAAAGTTTATTTTAAGGGTGGTATCCACCAAGTTGCCCTGAAACCCAAGTAACCCAAACCTAATATTTCTTTCTAACATTCCCAAATCTCGGGACAAGATTTCTTTTAAGGGTGGTAGTCTATAACTTTTTTATTTTCATGACTAAGCAAGTCACCAAAAACTAAGTAAAAGGAAGAAAGAAAATAAAACAATATGTAATTGGAATAAAGAATCCAAATTGCCTTAATTCCATAAATCCTAAAGCCTATTTCTTTCAAAAAAATATGTTTCCTCATATGAATAAAATATTTTCTTAGCAAACAACATTACCAAACATGTTTTCAAATCAACTACCATTTTGAAAATAATTAGGATATTTAAAAACCAGAGAGTCACTATTATTATTAACCTCAAATGGATAAAAGTTGGTTATTTGTTTTCGAAGTATTATGTTAATCAATAAAAGAATAAATTGTTTTATATATTATTAAGTTATGAAATTGAGTAAAGTACTTTGGAAAAAAACAATGTTTTCAATTGGGAAAACAACATCTTCATCTGACAAAACTCCTTTATTTTATTAAACCCCAATTCAAATTATTAATGACATTTTCTATTAAGTAACTATTCATGTTTTCATAATATTTTAAAGTTATAAAAGATGAAAACACCTTGAAATGATTTTCGAAAATAGTATTTGATATTTATAAAGCTACTGAAATTTTATCAACTTCATTTTCTATTTTATTTGACATTTTTCCATTTAATTGGAATAATAAGGCATTTATGAATTCATTTGATTTTCTAAATTGAAAATTTCAAAAACATGGAAACCCCACAAAAGTGGTACGGTTGGAAAGTATTTGAAATATTATGAATTTAGAATTTTGTTTCATGTTAATTGGTTTATTTAACCAGAAGATATAAATAAGTGAGAAAATAGGAATAAAAAGAAAAGAAAAAGGCTGGATGACGTTATCGTGATCAAGCCCTAGCCATTTTCATTTCTTCCATTTTTGGCCAAATTCAATCTCCATGAATTCGCGCGATTAACGCCCCGAATTAAAGACCTATTTCCACCTCTTAAATCCCATGCATCTCCTCTTCAATAACCCTCTCCTCTCCTTCTGTTTCACGCCCTCACGCCCCAAAATTCCTCGCTAGAATGCACTGTACCCGTCGTAGTTCTTCCTTGATCTCGGCCGACACCGAAGGTTGCTCTGCCCCCTTTTGGTTTTCCGTCCTTTACCTTGGTCGTGCGCATCTTTAGATGCCTCCTTTCTAATTTTCCCGCACGAAATCATCAAGTTCGAGCACACTGGAGTAGTACCAGCACTCAAACCATCTCCGACCACCCGTTGTTGCCGCGATTGGAAACACATCGCATCCCCGACCATATCTTTGTCTCCGTGGTGACGCTCTACTGCTCGTTGTGCCCCTCCCATGCCTAGGGAGCCACCAGGACGCCACCGCCGTGCAAGACCCGAGGGTCACCGGAGACGTGCCGTCTCCGTCCGCTTCGCTCGGTCCTCCGAGGAGGAGTGCGCCCGCGCCAGCATCTCCTTCGGTTTTGCTGTCCCCTACCGCGCATCGTTGTCGTCTCCGTCGTGGAGAAGGACCACAGGAGAAGCGCCGACATCGACATTCTGAGCAAAGTCCCACCGCCCGCGTCATTCTCTCGCATATCTCTTGTAAGCTGAGGTAAACCCTAGCCCCACGGCAAGATCCAGATCGGACGTCCCCGATTAAATCATTTAAATGAAGGGGTATGGGCCACTAAGATCGCGTTGTGTGGCAACTGCCCAGTCAGCAGCGGTATGTTCTTATATGTCGCTCGGTGCAGCTTGTAACTGGCCCAAGCCCAGCCCTTATCTGTCGCCCTACGCAACGCATAGCAGCTCAGCCTTTTCTGGATTTCTTTTCCGGAATAAATTTAAAACGGCAGTTTTACAGAAAAGTCCATGCATCTTAGAATATTCACAACTTTCAATCCATAATCCCAAATTTAGCAAACCTGTAATTTTTGAAATAGGCACAACATGTAGAAACTTTTGGCACTAGCCAATTTTAAATTTGACCATTTAAAATTTTCTCAAACTCAAATATGCTTGTTTGATGAATTTTGGCATAATTCAAATTTTACAAATCCAAAATTTGCAAATCAAATATTTTTGGAAACCTTAGGATGTGTGCTTTCATGTCCTCTATCCCAAAATAATTTTTGAACAAATTAAATTTTGAATTTAGAATTAAGTTGTCTATTAAGTTATTTTGACATAGATTTAATTCAATAAATAATTTCAATATAGTTCCTTTTGCAAAATTGTTCCATTTTGTAACCTTGAACCAGAGACATCAGTACCTAAACATTTTGGACACCCCTGGACCATGACCATGTAATTTTAGCCAAACATCTATCATAGTAGTCCACCTAGTTGTTTATGTCTTAGAGTTTGTTTCTATCCTTTTTACCTTTGTTGTGGTGGCTATTTTGAATCCAAGACTAAGTCCCTAGTATGTTTAAACCACATATAATACCAAGTAGTGAACCTTAAATACTAGTACATTGTTTTCAATCTACTTCTCCACTCCCCCATTCTTGCTTCAAGAATTCATCAAGTTAGCAAAATAGAAATCAAGACTCAAGCACAAGAAGGAACTTCATTATGAACTTGGCGGCAACATGAAGAGCTACAAGGAAGATCATTGAAGAAATTTTTAGGAAAAGACTTGGACTCCACAACTAGAAGCAACTTAAGGAAGTGCAAATTCATGAAGAGATCAGGAACAAGACCAACCCTTTCTCTTTCTATCTTTTCTTCTTCTTCTTTCATTTTGACTTAGTGGTATATTCACATGTGATCAAGATAAACCCTTAGTTGTGCCCATCCCATACCTAAACCAACTAGTGAATTGAAAACCATGAATATTTATCAAGTCCAAGAGAGGCTTCACAACAAGGAGGAAAACTAGAATAGAAGCATGAAGTTGATCTTCAAGAAGGAAAACATGTGACGACTGGAGAAATTCATACAAGTTGAAGAATTACAAAGGTTTTTTTGTCCAACATTTGGCCCAAATGGAAAATCCCAAGACATTATCTAAAATAGTCATTTACTACGAAGTTAGTGAAATCTAGACCTATCCTAACCAAAAATGGAAACACTAACTAAGATCACTCAAATGTCTTGTTGAAAATGACTAAGTGTTACACATTGTTGTGTGCTACTTTAGTTGAAGAAGTAATATGGTCACCCTTGGTGAACTCTTGGAACTTCTTAGATAAGTATGTTTTCAATAAAGTTTGATCACTACAAACTCAACCTAGTCCATCCCAAGTGAACCCCTGGAACTTCCTTAACAAGTATGGAACCAAGAGAAAGTAAATCTTTCAGACTCAAACCTTGACCTTGTCCTAGACAACTCGGTTAAACCACATTTGTTATGTTAGTATCTTTGTATGTTTTCTTCACTTATGTGTTTGATTGCTAGGATGCTTGTTTATTTTGTGTTTGTTTTTTAAATGTATAGATGTACGGAGAGCAACGATCTTTTGTGAAGAGAGTGTGATTTCTTCACCAACTTCAACAAGGCAAGTAACACACCATCAAATACACATTATTTTCTATATGCGTTAGTTGATTTTTGAGTAGTATGCATGATACAAAATTTTAATAAGATTATTATGCTATGCTGTTATCCTAGTAGAGTGTAGCCATCCATTTTTACCTTGTTACTTTGTAGCTATTAAACTTCGTAGATGATATGCAATGTTGAGAAAAATTCGAATTATAACTAATAAATGAACCAACTGGGTGGAAGTGGAAAGACTAGTTTATGTTGAGTGCTGCCTCAGGGCCCTTGTCTAAGGGTTATTCCACTTGAGGCTATCACTTGCGGATGGCCAACCAGGAACAAAGAGATTACTAAGTCCTTCTAAGTTTAGTAGCTTATGGTGCAGCCTTTTGACATATGGGCTCTGATACGTCGAAAATGTATCTCCATTTCCGAACACTTTTCTAATTGTTTTCCTGTAAACTTGTGTGTTTTGAATACAACTAACATGGACTAACGCTCTTTTCAGCAGAGTTACCTTGGTGTCTTGTTTTTGTCTAGAAAAATCAACTTCCCGGAAAATGCCTAGAAAAGAGCCCATTGGTGTTTTCACCCCAGAAGACCCTGGGAGCAAGAAGGGGGCCAGGAGAGGAGCCATGTGGCCACACCCCCCTGGCGCGGGTCCCCCTGGCCGCGCAAGCATAGGGTGTGGGCCCCCTAGAGCCCCCCCCCGGACGAGATCATCGCCACCGTCAACACCAACGCCTCTCCATCGACCATCCATGTTTCTCCCATCCATGTGTGAGTAATTCCTCGTTGTAGGATGAAGGTGATGGTAGGGACTAGATGAGATTGTTCATGTAATAATGTCGTGATTGTTAGGGCTTAGTGCCTAGTATCCTCTATTAGTGCTATTGACATTGTTGCAACTTGTTATACTTAATGCTTGCCACTTTGGGGCCGAGTGCCATGATCTCAGATCTGAACATGTTATTGAATAATGATGATAATTCTTGTTTCCTGATCATACCTTCAAGTTGTTTACACATATCGTTGTCCGGAACTCGAGACCCAGAAGTGACAGAAATTGGGACAACCGGAGGGGATGGCTGCGATGTGAGGATCACATGTGTTCACAAAGTGTTAATGCTTTACTCTGGTGTTCTATTAAACGAAACACCTTAATTACCAGTAGTTCCCTTGAGGCCCCGATGACACGGGTTGGTACACTACCAAATCACGTGCGATCCGGAATGTTTTGAGCGGAACGTTTTGATAACGTCGCGCGTTTCCGTCGCGAATGGCTGAAAAGTGAAGTTTGCTCTCGACGTATTGGTTTGGTCCATTGCAGACTGGTTTTGCTCGACTTTTTGCTAGTTTTACGTCACGGATTTTCGTCTCCGACCCAGTAGCCCACTAAGATACTAGTTGCCTTCGACGAAACTTCCCTGGTCAAGTAGAACGTCGCGAATTTTTCTTGAGGCCACACATCCTGTCCTGTTTGACTGCTTTGACTGGATACGACCGACCAGTTGATGCATGGACCCTACTTGTCATCCACGGTAAATAAGCATGCACATAATCTTCTAAATTAAGCATGCACGTAATATTCGAAATCATCACAGTTAACATTACAGTGAACAAGCCGGTTCTAAAACAAATCACAAAAATAAAAGGATAGACACCGGACCTAGCGTCCTAGCCAAGGGTGCGCCACCGCGCCTCCGCTAATGCCGCCGCATCTTCATTCTGCATCGAATGGCGAATCTCTTCCGCGGTGTCGGCCTCTAGCTTGACAGTGAAAAGCCGGGCGAGCCTCGCTTGCTGAAGCTATTCTGCCGCGAAACTCTCTAAGGATGCTAAAATCCCCACCTGCTTGTGGGTCCACTGCAGGGCCTTGTTGTGGAACTCGACGGCGAGATACTCCTCCTCTTCTTCCTCCTCGACGTCCGAATGTGCGATGGGTGGAGCCGGAGGTGATGGTGCGCGGGACGAGTTGTCCTGATTCACCTCGCGTCAGTACGCCTCGTAGGCACGCGCACGCTCCGCGCCTTGCACGCTGCGCCGGGAAAAGTACCTTTGGATCTGCTATTGGCGGCCCTCCTCGCGACGGCCATACATGGTACTGGTGGATCTGCGCACAGCGAAGGGGGGTAGAGAGGTGTGGCACAGACGGATAGTTTGGGAGTAGATAGGAGAGTGTTATGCGCCCGTATGGGTAGCCGCTGCATCATCCATAGTTTGGGAGTGGAGAGGAGAGCTGACAGGGTATCCCACGGGGCGAGTGTCAACCAAATTACCGAATATATAGGAGATCTAAATTATAAAATGCACTCCAAAATGGAAATGAATTGACATGGTTTTACATTTGCAACAATGGATACCCTAGTACTAATACTAATATACTGCCTCCTCGCCCTCTTCGATGTCTGTTCCGCGCCATCATCCCGGTTACATGCACTCCGAAACATAGCACATTTATAGTAACTGAAATTAGCATCACAAAAGGTTCAACAACAGGTCCACAGTTAACCAGAACTTTTTTTTTATGCCAACATCCACTCCGAAGTCACATCCACAGTTTCACATCACCCAACGGATATTTTCCTATGCCAGCATGCATTCCGAAGCCACATCCAGAGGTTCACATCATCCACTAGAACTTTCCGAAACCACGTCCACAGAAACACTAGTAGAAAAGCATTATACATGTTTAGCACATCTACAAAAAAGAAGTAGATATACTTCCAAACATACAAAGATGAGTGACAAAACTGCCTCACGTGTACAAATGACACAAGTACAGAGGTGATAAACCGCTAGACCCGGTGGCATAAACAAGCTATTAGGTCCTTGTAAACGCTACTAGGTCTAGAGGAGTCTCCCTCTGCATTTTAACACTGCACAGTTTAATCATCGGCACTCTGATCAAACACAAATATGGCACTCTTTTTTCTATAGTACGCCAACTGTTGGAGACATTGCTGCATATTAATCATCGGCGGAGAAACAAGCCTAGATATGGGCCTCATAGTAAAGAAGCACACACAAATCAATGAAATTATCGAACACTTGCCAAGGAATATGCAGAACCAATATGGCTCATGCATTACAGACAAAATCATAATTGGGGCCTCATAGTAAAGAAGCACTCAGAAATCACTGAAATCATCGAACACTTACCAAGGAAGATGCAGAACAAATGTAGTTGTACACAACACTAGGTAAGTGCCAATATCTCACCGAGAGAAGGTGCAGAGTTTAATCATCGGCACACAGAACAGAGAATGAGCATAAAATAAGCAAGCCTCATACATACATTGCAAAAAAATCCAAAGGGTCAAGCTCCACAGGACCAAGGAGCATAAACAAACAATGCCCGTGTAAACGCTACTAGGTACTGGGGAGTAATCCTTTGGATTTTAGCATTGCAAAGTTTAATCATCGGCAATAGACTCATTGCCATGCACTGCAGGTTGACATAATATAATTAAAGAGCAAAGTAGTTTTACCTCATTCCATAATCTTGCAAGAAACTTAGAATGTATCTCAACTTCACATTGGTGTCCTTCGCACTCTCCAACCGGGTGTCTTTTCCCCTCTGGAGCATGTCGCACTTCTCTTCGGCTACTTTCAAAATTTTCTTCGCACTCTTCAGCTCAGAATCAAGCCTAGTAACCAAGCCATGCATGATTATATAGCTTCTCTTTTGCTCCCGCAGTTCCAACTCGAGTGCTAGCATTTTTGAAGCTTTCATCACTATGTCCAGTCTGTCCTCGCAGCACACGAAACAAATTAGCTTCTCGGCGCTGGTATCATCAGCCAGCTTGCAAACTTCAGAGAGACGATGAGATTCAATTATCTCAACTTACTGCTGCACCAATTTCTGAATTGTCTCAACTGAGTGATGCACCAATTTCTGAATTTGAGTACGCGACATGCTGCAGAAGTCACAACCTGCACTCTGGTCCTATAGCCAAATACTAAAAGAATAAAAATCAAAGAAGTGTCGACGAAGGCGAAAGGAGATAGATGAATCTTAAGAGAACATTTGGCTACACGACTAATTTATATGCTATTTACCTCCGCTATATGAATAACAGGGGGCTTTGCGAGCTCCGAGGCCTTTTTCAGGTCGATCTCCATCTGTGTGGGGGAAACGATCTCCTAGGGCCCTGTAATGTTAGCGTGAGCTAGATCCATGGCTGGTGGTAACATAAAACATCAACAGTGACCTACATCCGCCGACATTTAACCTACATCTGCCGGTATCAAACCTAGATCTGCCGGCATCTATCCTTCATCGCATTGTTTGGTTGAGGATGGGGAAGGGAGGGAACCATGGCTTACCAGTCATTGTTTGAGAACAACGCCGAGGACGGGGGAGGGCGAAGCTGTGGCAGCCGCCGTTGGGGAGTGAGGGCGAAGTGGAGGCTGTCTGTGGAGGTCGCTTTTAGTGGAGGAGTAGTCGAGTGGGCGAGGAGCGTGGTGTGGTGGAGATTTGGCGCGTAGACGCGAGAGTGGGACCCTACGTGAGGCTGATTCCGTTGAGATTTGGCGCGCGGCTGTTAGTCATAATTTATTCTTGTTTTTCGGATTGAAAATAAAAAATAAAAAAGAACCAAAAGGAAAATAGTTTTAGGATCTGATCGCATTTTTATTCTACTTCTTCGGATTCTTCTTTACTTTAGTTAACAAATAATTGCAAAATAAGACAGTGCCTAGTGGTGGGGGGAGGGACTGACTCATTTCCACACACCAAAGATCGAGTCTTGTTACTCACATGTGTGATGTTGCACCAACTATTGGCTTATTAGGCATGATCCAGTACTAAAGGGGCGTGACAATTCATTGATCGATCAGATCAATGAGTTGTCACATCCACTTATTAATAAATCATGCCTAATAAGTCTTTTGACATCCTTAAAACATGATCAGGTTAAGAAACATATACTAATATAATATACATATTAGGTTCTTACATACCAACATGATAGAGGTTCTTTAAAAGTTCTTACTACGCACACACCATACGACACTACCAGAAGTAAGAGCAAACACAAACACAGCGTGCAAGCTGCAACAACGAGCGCACCACCAGCAGCTACATCATGTTCTGCCGCTTCCGAGCCTTTATGGCCCTCCTGGCCTCGTTGAAGTAAGGCTGAGGAACATGTTCTCCCGCTTCCGAGCCTTCATGACCCTCCTGGCCACGTTGGAGAAAGGTTGACGAGGAGGTTCCGCAAGACCTGCGAGGATATCCTGCGCAAGCAGCTTCTTCAGGAAGACGCCGTAGGCAGCGTGCTTGGCCCTAACATGGGGCGCATGATACTTAGAGCCATTTCCCACACCGGCGGCATGTCGGATCAAGCTGTTGCGATCGTTGGCTACCTTTTTGACACAGAAGGGCAGAACAAGTTGCCGTAACGATGGTACCGAATGGTGCCCGCCTGCAGCTTCCTCAGGACATGTCTGCTCTTTGCAGCCATATCGGCCTCATCCGAGCCGACTTCCATATGTTCCTCCTGCAAATTTGCAATAAAACAAAATTTAGCAACACAATCTTATTGGCAAAATAGTAATATACCTAACCAGATCACAAAAAACATAAAGAAATAGTTTTTCATTTATTTGCATACACTTCATCAAGTAACTTATTTAGCAGATGCGCCCTAAAGAGGACATCAAAGTTGAGAAAAATGTGTCAAATTTTATAAAACATTATAGTTTCCACTATATATATTTGGTGAACTAATGCACAAAAACAGATAATCACACATCAGGAATTCATTGATGATCTAAGATAACATTCAGCAGATTAATATTCTAATCAGGATATGTTATTATACCTTCCCAGATCAAAAATTCATACAAGAATCGTTCTTTAATTCTATGCATAAATTGGATCAAGTAATTATCATGCACGGGGGTACAATATGTGATTTTGCAACAAATTCATAACGTGTCAAGAGTGTTTGCGAGGCAAAATAACTACACAAATTGAAAATGCTTCTAAAAAACGTAGAATCTCTAACTCACATGCATGCTAACATGCACACACAAAACTAGAAGCCACAAGAACATATGCAACAACAACCTCTGAATCCCTAAAATACAAAAAACCTACGAACCCCTAAGTACAGATGCAGCTACAACCTCTAAATCAATTCCAGCAGCTCATCTATATTTGATCATCCATAACTCTATATAGAAGACCATTTAAAAAGATCCATGCATAGATGTTATTAGTTTCACAACAGGAAGCATAGATGTTATTAGTTTCACAACAGGACATCTATATTGGCAATTTAGTGTCTAGTACCTGTCTATTTTTCTACAATGTTTTTCCCTTTGGTGTCTAAGTACAGATGCAAACAGACCTCTGAATCTTGAATTTGCGTGTACAAAAAACCCTCGAACCCCTAGGTACAGATCCAACTACAAACCTTTTAATCCTGAACACAAAAAACCTCGAACCCCTAAGTACAGATGCAACAGCAAACACCAGAAGCCCAAACTTTACAAAAAAAACAAAGTATACATGCAACTACAAACACTAGAATCCCGAACTTGCGCGCAGTCATGCACAAACCTTGGATCTTTGACAATAAAC
The DNA here is from genome assembly GCA_028641055.1 of Alopecurus myosuroides. Lineage (NCBI taxonomy): Eukaryota > Viridiplantae > Streptophyta > Magnoliopsida > Poales > Poaceae > Alopecurus > Alopecurus myosuroides. Next base: position 309,950,816 of record CM054063.1, on the reverse strand, counting down.
TAAGCCGGCCTGGACATAGAACCTCAGGGTCCTGGTCGTCGACGCCCTCATCGAACGCCTGGCGATCCCCGTAGGGATCACCCAGATCTTCCAGGAGAGGGAAAGCAGCAAGCGCCTCCACTACGGCAGGAGCAGGTGGTGCACTCAAAGCGCCATGGCCGGCCGACGAACCTGCGGCTGCAACGAGCTGGAACCGCCATGGGCGACTCCTGCGGCAACGACAAGAGAAGGGACGACGCCACCGTCCTCGGAGTCCTAGCTCCCTCCGGCTCTTGGCTACCTCGTTCCGGTTCTCATCATGACCCGGCTACTCCTTGCCGGCCTTGAACTTCCCTCCGGGCTCCCGGGCTTCCGTGTCTTCTTTCCCGGTCCTTGGGCCAATTCCATCGTCCAGTCCGGGTTATACTCACCGTAACCCGGTTCTTCTTGATTTAACCCGGCTCCTCTTGTTATAACCCGGGTTAAGTATCCTAGACCGGATGGCATGATCTCTGGCTAATATTGGTGGCTGGTAAGGCTCCCTCTTACCTATTCCCCCAACATTATCCCCCCAGGTTAACATGAACGCCTAAGTTTGAACTTAAGAAGTTCACGTTAAGATTTCTCAAGAAACCTTTTAATGCTAATCTTTTAGTCCAAGAAAAAATAATCTCCCAGAATATATGTTCCGGATTATTCGGGAATTGTCATTTATCGTCAGGACCATATCTTTCCAGTTTTTTAGAAAGATAACACCGCACCTTATCACCAAGATCTTGGTAACTAAAAAGTTTTGGTTCATCCCGGATTCTTCTCGGTGTATTTTCCTCAGAAATATCTCCATTCTCAGATCCAATCTCGTCGTATATTTCCTGCAAAAATGTTAATTTGGAGAGGCCTTTGTGCAAAATTATCACTTTACCCTAGGGTTTAGGCCCCGCCTATAAATAGTAGGGGTACGCCCCTCTGGGATCATTTTCTCTCCTGTCGTGGTGGTATCACGGCAAATGCCATGGGATGGCTAAAGAGTTGGGGCTGATGGACGCTGGAGGTATCCGGGGAGGGATCGCACGGCGAGTAGCGCCGCGCTAATATATCTCAAGCACTGCAAACAACAAGATCTTACCCAGGTTCAGGGCCCTCGTGTGGAGGTAACACCCCTACTCCTGCCTTTCTCTCTATATGTGTGTAAACCGAGTAGCCACAGTACAATGTATGCCTCTCGCCGAGTAGCCACTCTGCTGCTCTCTAGCTCTGGTGTTGTCTCTAGCAAATAAATGCGAGGCGAAGCAACGTCCCTCGCGCAAGAGGGGGCGGGGCACCTTATATACTGGTGCCCTGCCGAATAAACAAAGACTAAAAGGTACGGTGATGGGACTTGACCGCTGTGACATGGGCACGCCTCCAAGATCTTGCGCGGAGAAGTGTCGCGCCGTACGGCTGACAGCCCCTGTCTGCTCTGTCAGCCGCCCAGCGTAGACTTTCATCCCCTCTTGTCCCCTCTGTACTTGACAGGACTGGACGGCTGCCTAACCCTGCGTCACTGATGATCACAAACCTAGTAAGTTGAACCGCACGCGGGTACGGATGCAGGATACGCGGGATCTTCTGTCAGAACGGCTCCATTGACTTCTGGCCCGAGTAGGATTGCCATCCGTCTACTCAGACCAACTTGTCTACTCGGACGAACTTAACTTCCTTGATATCTTCTCTTGGGCATTGTTGGGTACGTCCGGATAGAACCCTACCGGGTAGCAAGTTCCGGGTAGCCGTCTACCCGGTCAATAGCACCTTTGACCTTCACTTTAGCACTTGCCTTACCCCTACTCGGTGGTAACCCCCCGACATTAGTCCCCGAAGCTGGTAGAGTCCAATGAACTTGTTCGCTGGGCCCTGCCAGCTTAAAAACAAACCTTGTCTTCACAATGGTAAGAGGCCGAGTAGCAACTCCACGTGGTACCATAACTCTTACTTGAATCTCTTCTTCTCTGAGTAGAACCCCTTTTCTTCTGGGATGCCGAATAGAAAGACTTATCTAAAATCCTGCCCACGATCTTGCGAGATCAGACCAAATACAACTGCTCCTGTGACTAAGGGGCACGTGGCACACGCAGAGACCGTAACGCCTCGATTCAAACGCATGCCACGCACCAGCCTCTGCGAGTAGGGCCCACGGCCCGTTAGGTCACCTCAGCCGTACTCGAGAGCCCACGATCTGGACGTGGGATTAACCGCGCCCGTTACGCGCGCGTTTTGCGCTGTATGCATTTCTAACGGTCGGTTAACCCACGCCGCACGATCATTGCCACGATCAATGCCACGTTTAATCCGCCCGTAACGGCAATCCGCAGGGGAGGAATAAATACCCCTGCGCCGTCCTCATCTCCTCTTTCCTGTTCTTCCGCTCTCTCGCTCATCGCCTCTTTCGCCTCCGTCGAGCTCTCAGCCACCGCAAATAACCACGGCGCTGCCGCGAGAGAGAGACAAAGAAACACACCCGCGCAACCTCGTCGAGATCTCCATCTCCTCCGAGCGTCTCCACCTTCATGGCGCCCAGGAATCCTTCTGCCGCCGCCCGAGCCGGATGGGAAGGCTCGGACGGATGACTGAACCTGGCTCCTCAACACGCGTCGCGATCCCCCCGGCGTCGTCTGCCGCCATCCCGGCGACGAGATTGAGCCGGAGCCTCAGGAAGGTGAGTATGTTGTATTCTTGTCCCACTTCAAAAGGGGATTCGGCCATCCTATTTCAGATTTCTTTGCCGAATTCCTCCGCCGTTTTGGCCTCCAGCCACACCATTTGCCTCCCAATGCTATAGTTATGCTCTCCACACACGCCTCCGTGTGTGAGGCTTTTCTTGGAGTTTATCCCACCATCCACACTTGGGCACGCTATTTCTTTCTCCGCCGCCAAAAGGTTCCAAAATCCGGCGGCACCACTGGCACCCGCGAGATGACGAAGACCGGCGGCGCCATGATGCTCCAACGGACGACTGGCCACCACCCAAGAGTGAAGGGCCTGGATACAGTGCGCAAGTGGCAGCGGGGATTTCTTTACGTGAAGAATGTTGCCTCTGAGGAAGGAAAACCCGTAGAGAACCGGATAGGGCTTCCCCCATTCGTCAATTCTCCTCCCTCTGGACGGAACTGGGGCTATGACCCCACGAAGAATGTGCCAGACGTCCACCACGTTGAGAAGCGCCTAAATCGAGTTGGTGAAGGCTGGGCTGATGCAGGACGATCCCATCGTGATGGGGAGATAATAACCCGGTAGGCCAATTCCAAGGTATAACCCGGCCCAAAGGACGCTGTGCAGGATCCGGCTAAGGATAAAGGCACTTCTGGAAGGCCCAAAGTTTGTAGGCCTCGTAACCCGGATTGTGGGTTGCGGTAAGGAAAGCTAGAGTTTGTAAGCGGTGTTCGGGTAGGACTGAAGTTGCGCCTTGGAGGGCAAGCCAGGTAGGGGTGCGGGTGTTTTATAAACCGGCTCCTAGGCTTAGTTTGGCAGAGATCCAAGTAGTAATCATATCGCCGAATATCGAGTATCCATTGTACACAAGAGATCGAGTTAATAAAGTGAGATCGGAGACCCGGCGACTTCATCGCCGGCTACCAGATCGAATTCCATCATGTTTTCCTCTGAGCTAAACCCTCTCCCAAACGCCTGTGTCGACTTGCCCCAGGATCAGTTACCCCTGGTAACATCTGCCGTGATCATCCCACGACAGTTGGCGCCCACCGTGGGGCCTGCGTCCAAAGGTGTTTACATCACGGGAGAAGCTCGGAAGAGCATGGAGAACCTCGTCGTCGGTGAGATCTACGACGACCACGAAGGAGAGAAGATGGTGGACGATTCCGGCTAGGGGCCAGAGTCGGATCACCTTGAATCCGGATCTGTCGTGACAATCGGCGAGGTCAACATCTTCATCGGTATGGTACGTACGTTTGACTTAAAAGGACAGTATCATGTGCATGTTACAGGAACTTCTAGCAGGGATAAAGAAACACTAAAGCAAACGGTAATTTCGGTTTCCTCGGCCGTTCCGAGATACCTGAGATGGGCGGAACAAGAGGTAACATGGAGCAGAAGGGATCACCCGGAAGGAATAGAACGTCCAGGAATCTTGGCGTTGGTGGTCGCACCGCAGGTCAATGGTTACGAGTTGAAAAAAGTCTTGATGGATGGTGGAAGCAGCATTAACATCTTATATTGGGAAACTTTCTTACGCATGAACCTCAAAGAATCCCAGCTGCAGAAAAGTTCAACAGTTTTTCACGGAATTGTGCCGGGTCACTCAGCGCGCCCTGAGGGAAAGATCACCTTGGAGGTTGCTTTCGGAGAATCAGTGGATAATTATCGAGTTGAGTGGCTCACGTTTGAGGTGGTCAAGTTGCGTAGTCCTTATCATGCGTTGTTCGGAAGACCGGCTTACGCTAAGTTCATGGCTAGACCGTGTTATGTATATTTACAGCTAAAAATTCCGGGTCCTAAGCAGACCATCACCATACATGGAAGTCGGGATATAGTGGCTGAGTGTGATGAAGGAGATTCAGTGATGGCTGAGCAAGCTTGCAGAAAAGAAGAACTCAAATATTACCGGTCTCAGGTGGATCCGGATGATGGAACAGCGTTGAGAAGGCCGGATTCTGAGGATGAAAGAGTGAAATTCAAGGCAGCACAGGACACCAAGAAAATAGATTTTGTTGAAGGCGATCCCACCAAGCAGTTCACTATAGGGTCTAACTTGGAAAGCGAGCAGGAAAAGGCGCTGGTGGAGTTTATTCGTTCAAATGCGGACGTGTTGGCTTGGACACCCAGCGACATGCCGGGTATCCCCACGGAGTTGGCAGAGCATAGTTTGCATGTGGATCCCAAGGCCAGGCCTGTGAAGCAGGGCTTGAGAAAGATGAATGAGGAAAGAAGGATAGCAATAGGCGAAGAAATTGCGCGGCTATTAACAGCCGGCTTCATCATGGAAGTATTCCACCCGGACTGGCTGGCAAATCCGGTTCTAGTGATGAAAAAGACCAACGAGTGGAGGATGTGGATTGATTTCACAAGTCTCAACAAGCATTGCCCAAAGGATCCGTTCGCACTACCAAGGATAGACCAAATAATAGACGCAGTAGCTGGGAGTGACCTGTTGTGTTTCCTGGACGCGTATTCGGGATATCATCAGATTAAGCTCAAAAGGGAGGATTGGGAGAAAACATCGTTCATAACCCCTTTTGGAGCCTTCTGCTACAAGACAATGACGTTTGGACTGAAGAACGCAGGCGCAACCTACCAACGGTGCATTCAGAAGTGCTTCGAAGACCAAATTGGACGCAATGTCCATGCTTATGTGGATGACGTGGTTGTCAAGACCAGGAAGGCAGAGACATTTATAGACGATCTAAAGGAGACGTTCAAAAATCTAAGGAGATATCAGATGAAGCTCAACCCGACAAAATGCGTATTTGGGGTTCCAGCTGGGAAGTTACTCGGTTTTATCGTTTCCGAGAGAGGAATTGAGGCAAACCCGGACAAAATCAAAGCTATCCAAAATCTGAGAAAGCCGGAAAATCTGAAGCAGGTCCAAAAGCTTACAGGCTGCGTAGCAGCCTTGAGCCGGTTTATATCCAGGTTGGGAGAAAAAGCAATACCCCTGTACCGGCTCTTGAGGAAATCCGACAAATTCGTATGGGATCAAGAAGCGGATGAGGCATTCGAGGCACTAAAAAAGCAGTTATCTGAAGCACCAGTATTAGCGGCCCCGGGCCCTAAAGAACCTATGTTGTTGTATGTTGCAGCTGGCCCCCGAGCCGTCAGTGCAGTAGTGGTCGTGGAACGCAAAGAGGATGGAAAGGGTTACCCGGTTCAGAGGCCGGTTTATTATGTCAGCGAGGTATTGTCTGAAGCAAAGCAGCGTTACCCGCATTGGCAGAAGCTGGTTTTCGGGGTCTTCATGGCCAGCCGGAAACTAAAGCCGTACTTCCAGGAGCACCCTATAACAGTAGTCAGCTCAATACCAATGTCGGATATCATCAGAAACTCGGATGCAACCGGAAGGATAGCCAAATGGGCGATAGAGATGGGGGATTATCACATCAGCTACGAGCCTAGGTCGGCAATCAAATCACAGGCCTTGGTGGATTTTGTTAATGATTGGACACACACAGGCATGGCTACCATGGTTCCAAATTCCGAGTCATGGATCATGCATTTCGATGGATCGAAACAGTACGAGGGTTCAGGAGCTGGAGTGGTGCTAACGTCACCTAAAGGAGACAAGTTGAGTTATGTATTACAGATTCATTTTGATTGTTCCAACAATGTAGCCGAGTATGAGGCCCTATTGCATGGCTTAAAAGTAGCTAAGGAGATGAACATTAGGAGGATACGATGTTTTGGAGATTCGGATCTTGTGGTACAACAGGTATCAGGAACTTGGGATAGAAAGGACGCAACTATGGCGGCATACCGCAGGGAGGTCGATAGGGTGGCCGGATGTTTTTCCGGGTATGAGGTGGAGCATATAGACAGGAGAAAGAACGAGGCAGCCGATGCCCTAGCCAGACTCGGCTCGCGCAGAGAACCGGTTCCACCTAACGTATTTTTGGACGAATTATGGCGACCATCAGTTAAAACCGAGTCTGAGGAAGAGCTAGCAAATCAAGACCCGGGCTTGGAGCTCATGGCCACTGTACGCGCTATTCCCGAGTGGACAGAACCTTTTTTGGCCTACCTATCACGAGGCGAGTTGCCGCAGCAGGAGGTATTAGCAAGGAAAATTTTGCGACGAGCAAAGGGATATTCTATTATTAATGGGGAGTTATATAAGAGAAGCGCCACGGGGGTCTTCCTGCGTTGTGTAACACCAGAGGAAGGCCGACAGATCCTCAAGGAAATTCATGAAGGTGATTGTGGGCATCACGCGTTTACAAGGTCACTTGTGGCCAAGGCTTACCGACACGGGTTTTTCTGGCTCACGGCTCTGGCAGATGCGGAACGATTGGTAGCAAGGTGTGACGGATGTCAAAGGTACGCCCGCCAAATCCATGTGCCGGCTATGGAATTACGGACCATCCCGTTAACTTGGCCGTTCTCCGTCTGGGGTATGGACATGGTTGGCCCCTTTCATATGTCACCTTGCAAAAATACACATCTGTTGGTAGCTATCGATAAGTTTACCAAGTGGGTAGAAGTTATGCCAGTTACTAATTGTGAAGCGGCTACAGCAGTCAAGTTCCTGAAAAGAATTATCTATCGGTTCGGGTATCCTCACAGCATAATTACCGACAACGGAACCAACATGTCCCTTGGCGAGATGGAGAAGTTCTGTGGTAACAACAGAATCCGGCTTGACGTAGCATCAGTAGCTCATCCACAGGCCAATGGACAAGTAGAAAGGGCGAATCAAGAACTGCTTCGCGGACTAAAGCCATGCCTACGAGTCCCCTGTATAAGGGCTGCTGGCGCATGGGTCGAAGAACTTCCTGCTGTGGTTTGGGGTATCAATACAACACCTAACATATCTACTCAGATGACGCCCTTCTTCATGGTATATGGCGCGGAGGCGGTGTTACCGAGTGACATTATTCATGATTCACCGCGAGTGTCGGCTTACGTTGAAGTGGAGAACGAAAAGACCCGGCAGGACGCCGTGGATATGTTAGAGGAACAAAGGGAACAAGCCCTGGAAAGATCAGCGATATATCAGCAGGATCTACGGAGGTATCATAGCCGGCGTGTGAAAACCCGGGTCTTCCAGGAGGGAGACCTAGTCCTGCGCCTGGTTCAGTCAAACGAAGGAAAACACAAGTTATCACCACCATGGGAAGGACCATTTATCATAAGCAGGAATTTGCATAATGGGTCATATTACTTGATAGACGCAAGGGAAGAATCGGCCACGGTTAATGACACCGCTCATACCACTTCGTCTATGCAAGAAAGAGATAGACCGTGGAACGTGGCCCAGCTACGCCCATATTATACTTAGCAAGGATTATGTTGGCACGTGGAGTTGAACGATGTAACAGGCAGCAGGTTTCAGACGCACTCTTTTCCCATCTAGGGCACCCTTGGGGACTGGACGGGTTTTTAATGAGGCGGCTTGATGACCTAATTTTTCATATCAAATAAAGAGGTGATTATCGAGAATAGAGGTGATTATAAATTGAGTCTTATACTTTCGGCATGATGCGTATATTTAGGTCTTGAGGGCTGATTGCTTGGATAAGCGCAGTTGCAAACTCAAAAGACCCGGCCTTGATGCCTATGAGTTATAAGGGCCGATTACTCGCAAACGAGTACGGCTGCAATCTTATAATCGGACAAAGAAGTCCAAATTTCTTGGCTATTCTTACTTAAGCTCGATGTGACTCGCACTAAAGTGGCATGATTTGTTCGCTTACGATTACAGGCAGCCATGAAGCCCAATGGGACTTGCCTGACCCCATTTTCGTATAGATGTAATAACATGGTATCCACGCGAAAGCCGGCTTACAGTACAAGATAGTCAAAAGGGTCATCTAAACCACAAGTTATGTAGAGTACAAGGCTAATAGCCGGAAACTCAACGATTATTAAGCATAACTTCAAACCCCATGTGAAACGACTCTGGGACCTTTGCGAAGTTAGCAGCAGGCAATTTGTTCTCCTCTAAAAAGTCACGTGCCCTAGACCCGGAAGTCCGGGTCAGGGGGACTCGGGATCTTGGAAGGGAAAAATTGCTTAGTTGTTTAATTTCCAACAAACCAAAACATCCGGGTCTTGGGGACTTGGGGACTTAGAAGCAAGTCCGCTTGCCAAACACCCATATAACCCGGACGCCGAGTCTCACAAAGGGAAAAATAAAGAATGTCGGATATCAAGAACAAAGAAAGTTGCATATCAAAAGTAAAAGAACGTTGGATATCAAGAGTAAAGAAGGTTGGATATCAAGAGCAAACGAGTTCAAAAGTAGATAGATTTAAGCCAGAAGAGGCACAAGGTGTATCAGGAACTTAGAGTGCATTACAAAGTTTCACCAAAGAGTATCAAAGGCGCACAAGCGCACCATTCAAATAATAATTGTTTCAACGGCACATCGGCCGACTAACGAGTACGAAGAGGCAGATATTACTCGGCACTCTAAGCCGCCGGATCCATCTTGGTTTTACCCTTGCCGTCACTTGGGGTAGCAGCCCTACTCGGATCAGCAGCAACGCCGACTCGCGCAGGTGGAGGGACGATAGGTGTCGAGGTAGCGGGCGCAGAGTCGGCTTCAGCCTTCTTCTGTGCAGCTTCCTCTCGCATCTTGGCAGCGTCTTCCTTCCATCGGGCAAGCATATCAAATGGCTTGGGGCGATCTGCTTTAATGACTTTGTCATTAGCATCATATGCAGGAAGAATAGTGTCAATGATCACGCTATCGGCGATCACACTGGCCGGGTGACGAACTTCCTTTTGAATGGCTTTGAAATCCTTCGGCGAAAACTTGGACCCGTCCTGATTGAACTCCGGAAACCCGGCTATCATCTTGGCCGGCTCTAGCTTTGGGATATAAGATTTAGCCAGGGCGAGTCCCCGGGTTACCCCAAAACGGCAGGATGAGCGCTTCCAATGCCAAATCCATTCAGGAATGGTGGAGCAGGCCTCCAGCAACTTTTTCATGCTACCCGGCGCAGCGCACGGCAGTCGTAGCTCATCAAGAATCCATCCAACGCCGGCACCAAGTTGCCGGATAGTATCTTTAATCAGTTGCAGTTTGGCGGTATCATCTTCTTCTTCAGGGGCAGCTTCACCCGGACCTGTTGAAAAGCAAGGAAAGTAACGAGTAAGAAATCCGGTTATCCAACCAAATGAAATGTGGGTCATAATCGCCAGAATCCAGAAATTGTACCAGTTGCGACGCGATAGATATCATCAATCTGCACTGAAAGAGTCGTCAGCCTATCTTCAGCCATATGAGCCCTTTTTCTGTATTTCCTTGTGATTTTTCCGCTTCTACGCGCTTCAGCTTCCGCTGCTTCGCGCAGAGCTGTCTCCTTCTCGATGCGTTTGGCAGCTTTGGCCAGTTTCTTCTCAGATTGCGCAGCAAAGTCCTAGATGGATAACACAAGGAAAAGGGTTAATTGGAGCCATTGCACAAAGTTCCAAGCAAATCAATCAGTAATTCACTCGGAACTTGGGGACTATATAAGGATGCAGATGATATTACTTGGACTTACCTTGTGCTTTGTTATCAAGGCGTCTAGAATATTTTCTTCGTCGGACCTCAAGGTGTAGAGGGCATCAAGCATTTGGGCAAACGTCATGTCTTCAGGACGAATTCGTGAAGGACCGGCAGATTGGTCTTCTGGTTGAAGGAGCTTCCCGACTTTTGGGGTCGAAACCCGGATCGTCTGGGTATCCGGGTTAGGAGAGCCTGACTTGGTCTCTAAGATAATGTCTTCATCTACCTCTTCAGAGGATTTGGGGGATGCGGTCTCCGGCTTAGCTGGGTCCTTGAAGGGGTCTTGCTCTTGCCCGTCCTCAGCCTCATCATCAGCTGCAGCATCCGTGTTAATGTGCGGCTCCTCCCCTCCTTGCCTTTCTGCTTCAGGAATTTCCGGGTCATCGGTGGTCACTTGGGCACTAAAAGGGGAAAAAGGAAAGAGTGGTTAGTAGTACATATTAAAAAGTTAATAAGTGTAAAAGGATATCAAGTAAAGGACGCTTACCCGGTGTTTATGGCATAATCCGGCGGGAGCTCGCTGCTGGAGGCGGACGAAGTTGTCAAAGGTACCGGCTGCGGTACCCGGAATTGCCCAGCGTGTGGGTGGTTAGGAGATGGATGGCGCTGAGGTGGAGGAATGTTGGCTCGGTGAGCAGGTGAAGTGGGGATACCCGGGTTAAGGGGATCGTCCCCCGGGGAACTCCGGGTTACCCTGCGCTTAGCCGAGAGGAGATCCTTCAAGAGTGGTGAGTGTGACAACCGTTCATTAAGGTTACGCATAACTTCGAAGGAGTAAGGCTCAGAAGACATGAAGGAGAAAGGAACCTTTGCAATCACCCCTCTGGCCTTCCTCTTGGTTCCGACTGTGGCTTCCTGGTCGGATTCGGTGGCCTCCGGGTCATCCTCTTCTTTTTCTTCCTCGTCCTCCAACCCTAAAAGTCGAGTATGTATCAGACAAGAAGAAAGATGGGTGATAGGAAAGTAGTATAGGTAAAAGGCGAATGTAAGATTTGGGAAAGCACCTTCATCATCATCGGCCGGCTCGTCCTCCACTTCCGGGTCTTTGGACGGGGGGAGGTTTCGATCCTCCAGAAGGGATCTTCAGCCTATGATCGAGGAAATGAAAGCAAGAATCAGAGGCAGTATCAAGTTAAAGTATTGAAATAAGTTATGGGAACCGGGTCTTACTGCTGGAGCCGGGTTTTCTCGAGTGAATGGGGGTAACCCGGCGATATTTCTTATCACCTCCAACTTCTCAGTCAGGAAGCCTTTGATGGTCTTGATGGTGTCGCCGGTTGCGAAGTTCTTAGTGGAATATCGGAGCGCGTCTGTGGTGTGCCCTGAGTACTCATGCATCAACTTGGAGCGGATGGAGTTGGGTTGGATCCGGAAATCCACCCAGGTCTTCACCAAGTTGAGCCCAAGAAGGCCTTGGGCCGAGAGAACAGCCAACTTAGCCAGCAAAGGCTGGATCGCCTCCCTGTCCGAGTCAGGGGCAAAGGCGTTGAAAGATTCGGAAGGCTCGAGGAGACTCTCCGAGTAACCCGTCAGCTTCCTCTCGCCGTCCGGGGAGGTATCATGGCAATAAAAGAAAGACAATTGCCAGTTTTTGACGTGGGAGTTTAAGTTGAGGGTTGGCATTGGTGAGTGCTTGCGGCGTTGGATGGATACCCCGCCACAAGTAAGAAGTGTTCCGTTACCGCTTTCGCAGCACGGCTTGCACTGGAATAGTTCAATAAAAAGGGTCAAACTTGGCGGAACGCACAAGTATGATTCCGATAGAACGATGAAATGGGTAATATTTAGCATGGAATTGGGCCCTATGTCAAATACCCGGAGACCGTAGTGGTTTAAGACCTCCCGGAAGAAAGGGTGACCCGGAGGACGGAATCCCCTGGTCACGTGCTCAATGAAGCAAATTACCTCACTGTCGGCAGGTGTGGGACGGGTCTCGTCGCCTGGTGCCCTCCAGTGTATGTCCTTCTGAGAGGGGAGAATTCCTAATTCGGCCAGCTCGTCCAACTTGGCCTTTGTTACTGTAGATCGACCCCAATTGGCCGATATGGTTTGGGTAGTCTTTACCGGAGTCGGCTGTTTCCCTTGCCTTTTTGGAGCCATGGGGTTAACCTGCAAAACGCGAGAAAAAGAGGTGCAGGAAATAAGACTCGGAGGTATTGGATTACCCGAGTTTGAAATATTAGGAAAGTGTGAAGACTAAAAAATATCTGGGTAACGCATCACGGAGCAAAGGTTGCGAGGTGTCCGGGTATTGAGTACGGCTGTGGAAATCATTGGTCACTTACGTGTTGAGGTGAGTTTGGGGTACACGGATGGTTGCCCATGTCTCTACTGCAAGCAAAATAACTGGAAAAGGAGGATTTTCCGGGTGTTAATGATATGCGCGGAAATTTGGACGAAATGGATCTAGGTTAGGAGAACTCGCGAGTGATTTTACGAAGAAATTGGAGATTAATAGCGGTAGGGGGGTGGTGTGAGATCATCCAACAAGTTGCTGAAGGAGCTAGCAAGTATCTAAGCGGTTTAATTCAGCACGGTAAGAACAATCGCTCGCGGATCGACCTAGATCCAATCTGGAGCGAATCTAGAAATTGCAAGGTCAAATTGCTGGATACGAGAAGCTTACCAGAGGAGATCGGAGTAGCGCGTGGCGGCGGCGAATAACGCGATAGGAATGCTCCTTTGTGACTGCCGGCCAGGCGCTCACAGATGTGGCGGTGAGGGTCGACGGCGGCGCGGGACGAATTGCGGCGGAGCGCAGCCTGCAACAGGATGGATCCAAAGACGAGCGCGGGGTTTCTGTGGTGGTGCTCCGTGAGTTCGAGCACGGAAGCGAAGAGAAGAAGAAGGAGAAATGAGCCGTTGGGATTAGGTTAACCCTTAAGTACCTATTTATAGAGTGCGGCAGGATAAACCTAGGCCAATGGGCGAGAGCCGGGAATTACGGATAAAACGTATCTGCCCGGATTTTCCGAGATATACGTTAAATGTTAGACGAGATTTCCGGGATAGATGTGAGACAAATCTTTTCCGTGATTACCGGATCGGAAAAACGAGCAATGGGTTTGGAGAAAAGCCGGGTTGCTATATGGCCACCATGGAGTTAGGCCTAGCTGTTTATCAAAGCAATCTAACCCGGCCTCCGTGAAATGGTGAGTTTGATATTTTTGCAGGGAATAGCGTGCGCTTCAAAGAAAATCTCGAGAAGCCCAAGCTATTCTGGGGACTACTGATGGGGAGATAATAACCCGGTAGGACAATTCCAAGGTATAACCCGGCCCAAAGGACGCTGTGCAGGATCCGGCTAAGGATAAAGGCACTTCTGGAAGGCCCAAAGTTTGTAGGCCTCGTAACCCGGATTGTGGGTTGCGGTAAGGAAAGCTAGGGTTTGTAAGCGGTGTTCGGGTAGGACTCAAGTTGCGCCTTGGAGGGCAAGCCAGGTAGGGGTGCGGGTGTTTTATAAACCGGCTCCTAGGCTTAGTTTGGCAGAGATCCAAGTAGTAATCATATCGCCGAATATCGAGTATCCATTGTACACAAGAGATCGAGTTAATAAAGTGAGATCGGAGACCCGGCGACTTCATCGTCGGCTACCAGATCGAATTCCATCATGTTTTCCTCTGAGCTAAACCCTCTCCCAAACGCCTGTGTCGACTTGCCCCAGGATCAGTTACCCCTGGTAACATCTGCCGTGATCATCCCACGACACATCGCCTGCTGGGTGTCGCGCCAAGTGCTCCCGCTGCAGAGTAGAGTACGTGCACAAGATGTGCTACATGAGCGGCGCTCGGGGCTGCACTCGGACGACCACGTTCGAGCTGAGCAGGGCGGAGGTGGCCATCTGGGCTCGCTCCATCATGCAGACCTCCCTCACCGAGAATTGGACGTACGGCTTCGAGCCGGATAGCCGCGATAATCCCATCGGGCAGGTTAGTACTTTGTGCCTCGTACTCTCACTCTGATACCGAATAGAAACTCTTAGCTTAATATGCTTTATGTTTGCACGCTATTCTGAGTAAAAACTCCTTAGCTATATATGCTTTGTGTTTGCATGCTATTCCGAGTCGAACTCCTTAGCTTTATATGCTTTATGTTTGCATGCTATCCCGAGTAGAACTCCTTAGCTTTATATGCTTTATGTTTGCATACTATCCCGAGTAGAACTCCTTAGCTTTATATGCTTTATGTTTGCATGCTATGCCGAGTAGAACTCCTTAGCTTTATATGCTTTATGTTTGCATGCTATGCCGAGTAGAACTCCTTAGCTTTGAACTCAACTCACTGTGCCATCTGCTTGTACTCACAGCATATCCCGCGCCAGCGCGAAGAGGACAGTGAGGTCTTTACCTCCAACTGGACCAAAGACCGGGATGACGATGACACCACAGCCTACGACACTCAGGATACCTTGTGTATCCCCAACACTGTCCAACCTGGTAAGTCACGAGCTGGTCCCTCTATTCGGGATTGGTCCGAAGATGAAGAAGGTGACCAAGCTCATCTCTCTACTCCTTAGCAGCATTCTTTGCTTTTCTTTTCTGTCTCTAACTTCCTTCCTTTACTCTGCAGAGGATCCTGATGCGGATGATGATGAAGAAGCTATGGACGTTGATCCTCTCTCTGTGGCAGCTCCCAGCACTCGGAAGAGGGTTGGCAGTGATGCCCAGGACCCCCCCCCCAAAGAGAACCAGGAAGACGGCCGGAAAGAAAACCACCGCTAGAAGAAAACCCCCCCACCAGCAAAGGGTAAGTGTTTCATCCGAGTAGCACTCTGTTATAGTTTCTTCTTGCCTTCTCCTCCTTCCGCTTCTCTGAACTTCTTTCTTTCTTCAGCGCTCCTCTTGACGCCGATGATGCCGCAGCTCCTCCTCGCCCCAAGAGAAAAGCTACCATGCCATGAGATCAGCTCGTGGATCAATCAGATAACGAAGAAGAGCAAGACCAGCAGGAAAGGACGCGTGCATCCTCTCCTATTGATGTAGAAGAAGATACCGGCGCCGACAACACTGGCGCTGGTGATGATGTTGATGATGAGAACTCCGAGCAACAGCATCCTGACGCGTAGCAGACTGCACAGGATGCTGCTCATGACGAGATGCCGCCCTCTCCCCAGCTGCATCAGCTGGGGAAAATGTTGAAGAAGATGCCGAGCAACAAGACAGTGCCGCCCTGGAGCGGCAAGACGACACCCCCGAGCAGCAGGACACTCATGCTGCAGCTCAAGACGATATCGTGGCCGGGCCGCGGGTAGAAGAAGTTATTGACACAAGACCTGATCCCGCTGCCGAGCAGCGGGTAGAAGAGAGCGTGGTGGAGCCCGTCCGCCAGAGCCAAGTGTATCCTGACGCTGCACCGGGTAGCCAGCCCCAGTGCCGCCTACCCAGCAGGCGACTCCGCCCAACGCGCCGCTTCTTCCGCCAACTCTGACAACCTCAACAGTTACCTCTCAACAAGTGCCTCCAGCTGCTCCTCGCCAAGTGCCTCCATCCGCTTCTCGGCCAGACACCGCTCCTAGCCCCAGGAAGATTACTAAGTCTGGAACCGAGCCTACTCGGAAGAACCCAAAGCGCAACGTCGCGTAATCTGGACAGCAGATGCCGCCACCCAAGCCACAAGGTGGACAAGCTGCAAAACAGGTGGTGAAGAGCAAGCAGCTGGCGCTCGCCGCGCCCACCTCCAGCATCAACCCGGGTGCCCCTGGATCTGCCGGCCCTGCCAAAGGGCCAAGTGCTAGAGCCGTTGCCCGCGCGCAAGCTAGCTGTCCGGAATACATGTTGGATCTTTCTCAGCGCCACGAGATTTCACTGGCCAGAGGAGAGAAGAAACTGTCTGCACTGAAGGAAGGCCAGGCCAAGGCGATCGACGCCAAATCCAAGGGCAAGGAGGCAGCACCAGTTCCCTCGCTCTTCTCGCGTGAAGCAGGCGACAACGAGATTGAATCAGAAGGCCTCACCGCGATCTTGGACCGAGTAGGGTTTGTGGACCCAGCTTGGGACGGCAAGGCGCAATGCAACCCAAAGTGGAATGTCCTTACACTGGGTGCGATAGACCACTACCGCGTCGACTGGAACAAGGCCGACGTTGCTTCTGTTCCTCTGAGAATCGCCAGCCCCACCTGCACTTTGGCCGGGAAGCTGTTCGTCATGCGCAAAGCTGTCGAAGACATCGAGCAAACCTATGTTGTAAGTCTTTTCTTCTCTCTTTGCATTTTCCGAGTTGCCGTTTTTCCTTTCTCTTCTCTTTTCCTCTTTTCCTCTTTTCCTCTTAGCCATTCCCCCAGTCCCCGAGATTCGGGCCGAGTAGGGGGAAACTCAACCGAGTTGCCATCTACTCGGGCCGAATCTTCCAAAATACTTAAACGTTTTCTCTTGTTCTATGCAGAATAGCCTCCTGGAGAGGACAAAATTGTTCCGCCGGCTGCTCTGGAACCATCGCATCGCCAAGAACCGCATCGAGGCTCTTGAAGCCAAAAAGAAAGACAGCGACGCGGTGGAACAGATGGCTTTGGACCGCACTCTGCAAATATCTGAAGTTGAAGGTAAGCTCTTAGCATTTCGGTTTGTGCGTTTTGTGTTTATGCCCGTGTTTTCTTTTTGCTTTATCATTGTTTTTCTCTGCAGGCAAACTGAAGGACCTGATGGAGAGGCATCGCGACTGCGAGGTCTTTGCTGCCTCTGCTGAAAGCACGATTAAGAGATTGGAGGGTGAGTTGCCTTTCTTCTCTGCACTGGTATCTCTATTTACTCGGTTACTCTGTTGACATTGTTGTTCTCTCCACAGAAGAATATAAGAACTTCCGGGAGCAGCACCTGAACTGCCTCATGCCTGCCGAGGTGCAGCAGCAGTTGCAGACCCGTGAAGCCGAGATGCAGAAGGAGCGCGCCGCCGAGAGGGCCGAATACGAGAAGATGCAGATCCAACTCAAGTCCGCGTTCGAGGCTGCTATCAAGGCGAAGAAAAACAAGAGATCTTGAAGACTGCCAAGGCCAGGGAGAACACACTTGAGATGGAACTCGCGCTGGTGAAGGAGCACAATCGGCAACTCATCCTCCAGATCGCAGACTCACGCCGCATCCAGGACAGGCACATCTCCAACGAGAATGACTGGAAAATCAAGTTGGGTGCCCTGCTGGTGGACTTGGAGTGTGAGTTTCCTCTACTCTGCTTTCTCCTTGAGTTTCTCTACTCTGTCTTCTCCTACCCGGTTTTGCTTCTTCTCGGTTTGCCTTCTTCTTTGTTTCTCTTCTTCTAACTCTTAACAGTTCCTTTTCTAGATATCTTCACTGAGCTTCGCTCAGCCAGTGTGCTTGCTCTAGAGAAAGCAAGACAGCTCTGTGCTGCATCCGGTCTGCCAATCGACGAGACCTTCACCATTGCAGACTATGTTTTCAGCATCAAGACCCAGATCCGCTCCCTCAAGGGCCTGGGCACCTCCATGGTGTCCACATCATTCAACTTGCACAAGTTGTTATGGCTGGAGCAGGAAGCTCCAGCTTCCTTCCGTGAGATTGCCAAGAAGCTGGATGGGGTGAAGGCCGAGTTGAAGAAATGGCGTGCCTCTGCAACTCGGGCAGGAGCTGACGAGCTGCTCCATTTCATCATAAGCTGGTATGAAAACCTTGATCTGAGCAGGATCCTCACTATCTGAGAAGACTCCAAGTGGACCACAAAGCCCGAGTGCGTCACTCGCCGGAAGGCCGTGGCATACGATATTGCCTCCTACGCCGACACCGCCACCTACATCGACGGCCTTCGCGAGCCACATACTGAGCCTGAGGACGAGGACGAGGATGAAGAAGACGATGATGACATTGCCAGCGAGGACTTGGCCGAGTTCGATGTCGGGGGGTTACCCCCGAGTAGGGTTAAGGCAAGTGCTATAAGGCAAAGTCAAGGGGATGTTTGACCGGGTAGATGGCTACCCGGGTACTTGCTACCCAGTGGGTTTCTATCCGGACATATCCACCGAAGGCCAAGAGAAGATATCAAGGAAGTTGCATCCGTCCAAGTAAAGAAGTTGGTCCGGGTAGAGGGACTGCGTTCCTACCCGGGCAAAAAGTCAATGGAGCCGTTCTGACAAGGGATCCCGCGTATCCTGCGTCCGTACTGGCGTGCGGTTCAACTTACGGAGCGCGTGATTATCCGCGCTACGGCGTGGCTACAGTGCGGTAGGCGCCTATCAAGTCCTGTCACTGACAGAGGGGACATGACAGGTCTAGGGGCCTACTCTATCTCACTGGCAGGGTGGACAAGGGCTGTCAGGCGTATGGCGCGGCGCTTCTCCGTGCGGGATCTCAGAGGCGTGCTGTCGTCACAGTTGTCAAGTCACATCACCGTACCTTTTAGTCTTTATCTATTCGGCTGGGCACCAGTATATAAGGTGCCCTGCCCCCTCCTGCGCGAGGGACGTTGCCACACTTCGCATTTATTGCTAGAGCTTATAGTAGAGCTAGAGAAAGCAGAAGAGTGGCTACACGGCTGGAGGCATACATTGTACTGTGGCTACTCGGTCTACACCATATAGAGAGGAAAGGCGGGAGTAGGGGTGTTACCTCCACACGAGGGCCCTGAACCTGGGTAAGATCTGTTGTTTGCAGTGCTTGAGACATCTTAGCGCGGCGCTACTCGCCGTTCGATCCCTCCCCGGATACCTCTAGCGTCCATCGGCCCCAAACTTAAGCCAGCCCATGGCATCTGCCGTGATACCACCACGACAGTTGGCACCCACCGTGGGGCCAGCAGCGGCGCTGGCTGGAGTTCACATTCAGACGGGACCGGTTTCCGCTTCAGGGGAGCGCGTGGTCTGTGGCCTTGTCCACAGATTCGGCTCCTTCGACTTCGTCAACGCCGGAGATTTCGGCGGCAGGCCCATGCCTGCAGGCCGCTCGGTGCTCTCCTTCGGCATGCACCTGGTCTACGTCGCCACCACCGTCATCCGTGAGTTCCCAGAGGAGGTGCTCGACGCGGAAGATCCTCCTGCTGTATTCGCTGCCCGCGAGAAGCCTTCCGGCTGCTCTGCGGACAACGTGGAGGTGATGATGACAGGCCCGGCTATCGATGCCGGGAAGGGCGCGGCCGCTGCCGACTGCGTCATCGAGGAACCTGTGGTCACGAGGGTCCACAAGCCCTACGAGAAGGATTCGAACCTGCCTCCTTCCACCTCTACGGCCATCCCGGCTGTTCGCGCTGGCGTCACCATGCCGTTGGGCATGCCGCAACCCACCGAGGCGGAACTTGCCGCCATGAGGGCGCAAATCGAGCAGCAGCGTCAAGCGCTACTCGCAGAGACCCGGGAGCTGGAGAAGGTTAGGCTCGAGCTCAACCTTGCGCAAAGTGAGTACAATGCAGCGCATGACTTTACTCCTATTTCTAGGCTCCCTAGCAAGTTAGGTGTTACGCGTCGCAACTTAGGCGCTGAGCTGGCTAGAGATGGTAGGGTTGCTAGCCAAACTGCTAGTTTAGACACCGTGCTTAGGCCCAGATACAGCACCCCCGCCAAAATTCTTAGGGCTGCAGAGGCAGTGGCTGCAGAGTTGCCGCATCTCACCGGCGACGCACGCGCTAGGCAGCAGGAGAGGCTTAACGAGCTAGTTCTAGAGGCTAGTCGGCAGAATGAGCAGTTCCGGAAAGCCAATCCGGGTGCTGGCGCTTCTCAGGTTGTGCACTCGCGTGGGGCCGGATCTATGGGTCAGGCCTCATCGCCGCTTCCCGGCAACGAGGGGGACCAGAGTGTGCACTCTGGAAAGAGTTAGCAGATGCAGGTGTACGACCCTGCTGTCCCCGCGAAACAGCACGCTGTGCCGCGGCAGCCCGGTCAAAAACACAACACTGCAGGAGCAGGCTATCAAGCCACTAAAGCTCAGAGTAAGAGGCAAGAAGGAAACATTGCAGGGCCTTCTCGGTAGCAGCCTGCTCAGCCTACTCGGCAGAGGGTGCAGCAACCAGCGGCAACACAGCCGCGTGCGGCTGTCCAGGCAGCCATCCCGGTGGTGCAACCCGCAGCGGTGCAGCAAGACCGCTATAATGATGGTTACTCGGCAATGGGGCTGGCCGGGTATGCTGACCCAAGAGACATCACTAATCGCGTGGGTGACCGCGTGTTGGAGCCCAGCGATGCAAGATACAAGTTGGACCGGATCAATCTGTCCGCGCAGCTCGAGGGCAAGGGGCCACCTGGCCTAGAATGCTTTGCTCATCGTATCATGGATTAGCCTTCCGTGAACCACTTTCAGCTGGCCAGGGGGACCAAGTGCTACAATGGGAGTACCAAGCCGGAAGACTGGCTGAGTGACTACGTCATGGCCGTGCACATTGCAGGCGGCAATCGGAAATGGGCTGTGCGGTATGTGCCGCAGATGCTAGAGGGTCCGGCTAGGACTTGGCTAGACTTCTCGGAAGCCTTCATCAGCAACTTCACCAGCACATACAAGAGGCCGAATAGGTCGCAGAAGCTGTCCGCTTGCAAGCAGCGAGAAGAGGAAACTGACCGCGAGTATCTTACTCGGTGGAGCACTCTGAGGAACACCTGTGAGGGTGTGAATGAGGCTCAGGCCATCACTTGGTTTGCCCAGGGCTGCAGGCATGGCAGCATGTTGTGGCAGAAGCTGCAGAGAGAGATGCCGAGTACCCTCGCCGAGACAATCAAGATTGCAGATATGTATGCACTCGGCGATCCTACTCAGCCTCTGCTTGACTCCCCTGAGCCGAGAAGGAAGTTCCAAGATGGCAACAGGCGCAATGATTTCCGCAACAAGAGAAGAGGTGACCGGATTGATACTCGGTATGATACCGAGGAGGTGAATGTTGTGACCACGGCTGCTGGGAGTAGCCAACGGCAAAAAACTGCTGGAGCCCAATACGGGCAAATCCAGAATCAGGGCCAAGGCATCAAGAAGCCCTACGCTGCTCCTCAGCAGAGTAGCGGCAACTCGAATCCAGCTCTGAACTTCATCTTTGCAAACATGAAGGATGGGCCATGCAGCTTCCACACTCGGCATCCGACTAGGCCAGCCAACCACACTACCCAGCAGTGCAGCTGGTGGGAGCGCATCAAGAATGAAGACTTGCGCCCTCCTCCTTCTCTGCCGGCTGCTAATGCCAATGTGCAACCTATTCGGGCAGCTGCTCCCAGGCCTGCAGCGTTTCCAAGAAGAGAGAATGTGAACCAGGTGGCTTTAGGAGCCAACCGCAACTACAACTACGACAACCGCAACAACCGCAACCGCATCTTCTACACCCGCAACAACAGAGGCAACAACAACAACAACCAAGGAAACAACAACGGCAACAATGATGGTGGAGACCGCAACCGGTACCAGGAACACCACGAGCGCTACATGATCTTCGTCACCGAGCCAGTCGACAAGCAGTCGCAGCGCAGGCGCGCGATGGAGGTAAACGCCGTCATCCCGGCTGTGCCTCACTGTCTGCGCTGGTGCGACCAGGAGGTGACTTGGTCCAAGGCTGATCACCCCAAGGTGATGCCCAATCCGGGTAGCTATGCTCTGGTGGTGGATCCCACTTTCCTGGGACCCGAGAAGAACGTCCGCTTCAGCAAGGTGCTGATTGACAACGGCAGCAGCATCAACATCATGTATCTAGACACACTGAAGAAGCTCGGCCTTGCCGAGAACATGCTGCTACCCAGCAAGACCACATTCCATGGAATTGTGCCGGGAGTATCCTGTGCTCCGATCGGCCGCATCTGGATGGATGTCCTATTCGGCACCAGGGAGAATTGTCGCACCGAGTGCGTCCAGTTCGAGGTGGTTGATCTTCAGATCCCCTACCATGCCCTTCTCGGTAGGCCTGCCCTCACCAAGTTCATGGCTTCCACCCATGCCGCCTATCTGAATATGAAGATACCTGGTCCCAATGGGGTCATCACCATCTCGGGTGACTACAAGAGGTCTTTGGAGTGTGCCTCTGCTAGTTCTCAGCTGGCGGAATCCATGGTTATTGCGGCCGAGAAGAAGAAGATGTACGAGGTAGTGGCTATGGCGCAATCCGCGCAAGGTGGTGCGCCTGGTATGCCGAGTTCCCAGTACAGGACTGCGTTCCAGGCGTCTCAAGAGACAAAGAAGATCCAGGTTGACCCTGAGTTCCCAGACCGTGTTGCCATCATTGGCGCCGGGTTGGGAGAGAAATAGGAAAGCGAGCTCATCCACTTCCTCCGTGAGAATCGGATGTCTTTGCATGGTCCAATGAGGATCTGCCGGGTGTCCCGAGGGAGTTGGTTGAGTACTCGCTGCATGTGCGGCATGACTCCACGCCGGTTAAGCAGGCTATGCGCCGCTTTGGTGATGAGAGGAGGAAAGCTATCGGTGATCAGATCACCAAGTTGCTGATAAGCAACTTTATAATGGAGGTGTTGCATCCGGACTGGCTAGCCAACCCGGTTATGGTTGAGAAGAAGAAGGAGGACCCCAAGGCCGACACCGCATGGAGCATGTGCGTGGACTACACCGACTTGAACAAGGCCTGCCCCAAGGATCCATTTCCGCTACCCCGCATAGATCAGGTGATCGATACCACAGCTGGTTGTGAGCTTTTGTCTTTCATAGATGCCTACTCTGGTTTTCATCAGATAGCTCTCAACCCTGATGATCAAATAAAGATTGCCTTTATTACCCCGTACGGGGCTTATTGCTATCGTGGCATGTGCTTTGGGTAGCGGAATGCTGAGGCTACCTATCAGAGATGCATGCAGAAATGCTTGCATGACCAAATTGGCAAGAATGTGCAGGTGTACGTAGATGACATTGTCATCAAAACGAATAAAACACATACTCTGCTTAGTGACATTGAGGAAACTTTTGCGAACTTGCGCAGGTATAGGCTGAAGTTGAATCCAACTAAATGCACCTTTGGCGTCCCGACTGGCAAGCTACTCGGCTTCTTGGTATCCAGTCGGGGCATTGAGGCCAATCCTTCAAAGATAAAAGCTATAGAGAGCATGTCTTTGCCAAGATCCCTGAAGGATGTGCAGAAGTTTACTGGCTGCCTGGCTTCGCTGAGCCGCTTCCTGGGCAGAATGGGCGAGAAGGCCTTGCCTCTTTATCAACTCATGAAGAAGAGTGACAAGTTCGTCTGGACACTGCACGCTGATGTGGCATTCAAGGAGCTGAAGGCCATGCTGGGCAGCGCTCCGATCTTGGCTAGTCCGCTACCCAAAGAACCAATGTTGTTGTACATTGCGGCTACTAACGGAGTAGTCAGTGTGGTGATTGTGGTGGAACGAGAAGAGGAAGGCAAGACTGTGCAGCGGCCAGTGTACTATTTGAGTGAAGTTCTATCCAACTCCAAGCAAAATTATCCACATTACCAGAAGATGACCTACGGCATGTACCTGGGTGCCAAGAAGCTGAAACACTATTTCCAAGAGCATCCCATCACGGTGGTGAGTTCCGCTCCCATCTCGGACATCATGGGCAACAAGGATGCAAGTGGCAGAGTAGCCAAGTGGGTGATCGAGCTAGCCGCGTACACTCCCTTGTACGCGAGAAGAGAAGCCATCAAGTCACAGATCCTAGCAGATTTTCTGGTGGATTGGGCCGAGGTGCAGTATGAGCCTCCCTTGCCAGAAACCAATTACTAGAAGATGCATTTTGATGGCTCCAAAGTGAAGGAAGGCCTTGGTGCTGGCGTGGTGCTCATGTCACCCAAGCGAGATCAACTCAAATATGTGCTGCAGATTCACTTCAAGGCATCCAACAATGTGGCCGAGTATGAGGCCGTGGTACACGGTTTGCGAGTAGCCAAGGAGGTTGGCGTGCAGCGCATTATATGTTATGGCGACTCGGATTTGGTGGTGCAGCAAGTATCTGGTACATGGGATGCTCTGGATGCCAACATGGCGTCATATCGGTTTCTAGTGCAAACCATGACTGGATTCTTTGAAGGATGTGAGTTCCAACACATACACCAAGCATAGAATGATGCAGCTCATGAGTCGTCCAAGTTGGGGCCTTCTCGGCAGTTCATCCCAGCTGGGATTGCCTTGGAGCATTTGAGAAAGCCATCCATCAGACGATCCCCCAACTCGGAGTCTATCTTCGTGCCTTCGCTCCCAGGAGAAGAAGCTATTCCCATGGAGATTGACTGGGAGGGTGCAAAAGAGAACCCGGGGACTGCCGTCTCCATCCCGGGGACTGGCACTTGCAACCCGGGGACTCTCCCTTCCTACTCGGGGACTGCCCCTCCTATCGGGGACTGTCGGATTCATCGAGGGGGTCATTTCTGAGTACTCGGGGACTCCTGACCTCGTCCTCAACTCAGAAGAGGTAGTGGTGGCTGATCCAATGGAACTGGACGAACCAGTGTTTCCCATCCGGGAGACACCGAGTTGGGCTCTGCCCATATTATCCTTTCTAAAAGACGGCACCTTGCCGACTGATGAGGTGACCGCGAGGCAAATTCAGAGAAGATCCAAGGGCTATACTATCTTCAGAGATGTGCTGCATAGAAGAAGTCCTACTGGTGTGCTGCAATGCTGTGTAGAGCCATAAGAAGGAGAAGAAATTCTGGTGGAGATACATCAAGGGGAATGCGGGAATCACGCCTCTTCTCGGGCTCTGGTCAACAAGGCTTTTCGGCATGGCTTCTTTTGGCTCACTGCCTTGAAGCAAGCTGAATATATTGTGAGAAAGTGCAACGGCTGCCAAAGATTTGCAAGTAAGATTCATATGCCAGCTTCCGAGTTGAAGACCATTCCCATTACTTGGCCATTTGCAGTTTGGTGTTTGGATAAGGTTGGCCCCTTCAAGCCGGCTAGAGGAAACATGACTCACATCCTGGTCATGGTGGACAAGTTCACCAAGTGGATTGAGGTGAAGCCTATTCGGAAGTGCGATGGAGATATAGCTGTGAGTTTTCTGAAGGATGTGATCCTGAGATACGGCTACCCGCACAACATTATCACGGATAATGGCACAAACTTTGCTGAAGGTGCTTTTGCAAGGTTCTGCAGAGAGAAGCGCATTCGGCTTGATGTTGCATCTGATGCACATCCTGCCTCCAATGGGCAAGTTGAAAGAGCAAATGGCATGGTGTTATCCGGCATAAAGGCAAGGCTGATTGAGCCACTGCTTAAAACACCTGGGTGTTGGCTAGACGAGTTGCCGGCGGTGTTGTCGTGGGATAATCACGGCAGACGTTACCGGGGGTAACTTATCTTGGGGCAATTCGACTCTGGTGTTTGGGAGAGGGTTTAGCTCAAGGGAAACCATGCTATCGATCGATCTGGTAGCTCTGGCAATCAAGTCGCCGAGTCTCCGATCTAGGGTTACAATATCAACTCTCGTATTACAGGGGATACTCGAATATCTGGTGAGGCTCTCTTTTCCTAGCCCTAGGAGCCGGTTTATATCTTACCCGGCTCCCTGGCTTCCTATCCAAGGCACACTCGGAATCCTACCTAGTAACCGCATACAAACCCTAAGTTTCCTAATAGTAACCCCAAAAGTCGGGTCACAAGGCCTACGCTACTTCTTGGGCCTTCTAGAAACTCCTCTTCCTTGAGCCGGGTCTTGCGCAGTTCCCTTTGGGCCGGGTTACACCTTGGTGTTAGCCTACCGGGTTATCATCCCTCCATCAGTAGTCCCCGGAATAGCTTGGGCTTCGCGGGATCAACCATGAAGCACACGCTATTCCCTGCAAAACAATAAACATACAAGTTCATAGAATACCGGGTTAGAATGCTTTGATAATAGCTAGGCCTAACTCTATAGGTGGTCCATATAGTAACCCGGCTTTCCCCGAGTCTAGCATTGTTTTCCCGGGTCAACACTCCGAGAAAACACACAAGACCCGGACTCGTATCGCTCGCCAGTCAGTCCGAATATCGCGCTCGCAATCTGTTTCAATCTTTTCCGGATTTCTCGTAACGGGCGCCTTCAATGCTTATCCCAAAAAATCCGGTTGAGTATCTTTTTCCCAAAAATTTGGCTCCCGCCGCTTAGACCTAGGGCGCTCCCACCCCGCGCCTATAAATAGGTGTTCAAGGGGTAACCCTAGACCCATCACTTATTCCTCTTCTTCCTTCTTTCTCCATTTCTCTCCCGCACGCACGAGCCCTAGTCCGCGCCTGCGTCACCGCGCCTCCCGCAAGCTCATCACCGGAATCGAGCCGCCGCCGTCCGCCCGTGACGCCGCTGTTGACTTCCGCCGCCGCGCCTTCGAGCAGCTCACCAGAGGCCCCTAGGAATCGCCGCCGTTGGGCTATCCGCCACCGTCGCGTTCTCCTCCTAGATCCCGCCGGTAAGATCCTTCACTTGCTTTGATTTGAACTTTGATTTTCTTGCGAGTAGATTGGATCTAGCTCCGCCCATAGATGTCCTTTTTATTCCCCCTTGATTATTCACTCCATGCTTTGCACTTCCATAACCAATGCTTGATCTAGATTCAATAGCACACCTCATAGCGCATCTCCATCACTTGTATTCACGATTTTCCCCATAAATTTTTCCGCCTAGATCCAATCAGCCAACATTTCCTGTTAGCATTATTCTCTAAGTCGGTAACAACCATTTTCCGGGTCTCTAGTTGTTTACACTCTGCACTTTGTATTCTTTTTAGATTAATCTCATGGCGCCTAAGGCCAGTGCAAAATTGAAGGGCAAACAGCCGTCCAGCAAGGCCAAGCCGAGTCAATCGATCTCCGCCAACTGGGCGAGATCGACCGTGACCAAGGCCAAGCTAGACGAGCTTGCAGAGTCGAGCGTCCTTCCCGCCCGGGAGGATATCCGTTGGAGGGTACCTGGGGAGGAGACCCGGCCCTCTCCGGGTATAGACGAGGTAGTAGTTTTCGTTGAACACGTGATCCGGGGTTTCCGCCCCCCGGGTCACCCTTTCTTCCGCGAACTGCTATATCATTACAAGCTCCGGGTGTTTGATATTGGCTAATTCTATGCTGAACATTACTCACTTTATCGTCTTGTGTGAGTCGTATTTATGCATTCCTCCGAATCTTGCACTCTTCCTTGAATTATTCCAATGCAAGTCGTGCCAAGAGAGCGGCGAGGGGGCCCTTCTGGTTTGTGGAGGAGTCTCCATCCAGAGGCGGAAGAACTCCCTATTGCCGACCCTGAGCCTCAACTCCCACGTCAAACACTGGCAAAAGACTTATTTTTATTGCTAGGACACCTCCTCAGCCGGTGAAAAGCCATTGTCGGGTTTCACCGAAGATCTCCTCAACCTTTCCGACAATCTCATCTCCTTTGCTTCTGAGTCGGCGATACAATCTATCCAGCCCCTCCTCGCCAAGCTTGTTGTACTCTCGGCCCAAGGCCTTCTTGGGCTCAACCTAGTCAAAACTTGGGTAACTTTCCGGATCCAACCCAATAGTGTCCGACCCAAACTCATGTGCAGCTACTCTGGGCACGTCACTGATTCCCTTCATTACTCGTTGAGGAATTACCCGGCCTCGGACGCGAACAAGATAATGAAAAACTTCTTGACCGAGAAACTGGAGGTGATCCGGACCATAGCCGGCTTGGACCCTTTCAGCCGCGATAACCCGGCCCCAGCTGTAAGAACCGGTTATCACTTTTTTACCGACTGATATTTTCATTGCACAATTACTAACTTTCGTCATTGAAATTTTCTCTGAGGAGAATAACGCTTTGTGGAAGATAGATACCCCTCCTCCTTTCGAAAACTCTGAGGAGGACGAGGAGCCGGCTGACTCTGACGAAGGTAACCTCCGAGTCTCACTCGTTTCCCATTCTGTTAACATGTTTCCCAACTTTTTCCTCTGTTCCGACAATATGCTATGTTTTCCACGGTTGGAGGATAAGGAGGATAAAGAGGAGACCCAATCTGATGAAAGCGAGGCTGAGCCGGATATAGACATTGGGGCAAAGAGGAAGGCCCGGGGGGTTGCATTCAAGGTTCCTTACTCCTCTATTGCCTCCAAACCATATTCATATGCTAACATGTGCGAGCTTAACCAACATTTGTCCAATTCGTCACACTTGAAGGAACCCGCACCAGTCAAGCGCAGGGTAACCCGGAACTCTCCGGTTGATGACCCTCTTCACCCGGGTATCCCTTCGTCCCCAGCTCGCCGAGCCGGTATTCCCCAAACCCATTCTTCCAACTCTCCCCAAAAACATCCTTCTCCAAATCATCCACTAGCTGGGCAATTCCGGGTCTCACTTTTGGACCCTTTATCAGATTCCTCCGGGTCTAGCAACGATCTTCCACCAGATTTTGTGGTGAACACCGGGTAAGTTACTTTTCTCGCTACTTGATGCACTAGCTCTTTCCATAATTTCATCCATCATGTACTAGCTGCTTCTTTCATTTTCTTTAGAGCCCAGGTCATGATCAGTGACCCGGACGATATGGATGTGGATGACCCGGCGATGAAGGATCCGGAAGACACTATGAAGGCCGCGGCTGGCGGCGTTGAAGAAGAAGAAAAACAAGAAGACCTGCTGAAAGACCCGGCCGAGCAGGAGGCCGAGTATCCGATTCCGTCACACACACCCGGGGGCGATGACGTCGAGATCCTGGGCACAGGGAGGGGTGATCCCACTCCCAACACCCAGGCGACCCGGGTGCCCACCCCCAAGAAGGAAAGGACCCCGCCTCCGGGTGACCAGAATCCCGGCTCTTCCAGGCCAAAGCTTGAAGACCACCGAGAGAGATATCCTTGAGGTCATAGCTGCTGAGCACAAGGTAATCCTGATCAATATTGTGTATATACTCACCTAGTCCCCAAGTTCCGAGTTTAACTAGGCGAAGTTTACTCGGTACTTCCTGTCATATCCGGCTTTTTCTTATATCCGACTAATCTTTCCCTTTCCTTCTTCCACAGGCACAGGTGACCCGGTCTGAGGAGGTGTTGGCCAAAACCAACCAGCTCCTCCAGGCCGAGACAAAGCTGCGTGCAGAGCTAGAAGTTGAAGTGCAAACCCTCGAGAAAGACGTGAAAAAGTACAAGAAGAAATACCACAATGCCGAAAGTGCGCTGAAGAAGCTCTCAGCTCAAGTTGCCGATACTTATCGCGCTCTAATTGGTAAAGATTTATAACTCGCTAATTATAACCCGGGTTTTCCATTACGCACGATACCAGGATGTTATTGCTTTAACTTTTTCTGTTGTGCTGCAGGTCCGGGTGAAGCGGCCCCAGACGAAGATGACATTGAGAAATTAAAGACACTGAAGGCCGTAATCCGGCAATTTTCTGCCGGCACCAAGTGGATTTTGGAAGCTGTGAAGTGGCCAGCTGTGGGCTAATGTGGCTTGGACCTTTTGCTTGACGCATGTTCCACCATCCCCGAGTGGATTGATCACTGGAAGCGTTCGTCGTGCCGGGTTGGGGTAAACCGAGGGCTTGCTCTGGCCAAGGCCAATTTTCCTAGGCTTGAGCCGGCAAAGCTCGTGGGCGGGTTTCCCTAGTTCAACAACGACGGCTCCAAGTTTTCAGCCAAGAACTACAAAGCCATTCATACTGAGGTGCGTCACTCGGCGAGCTTGATCGCCGACAGTCTGGACTTAAGCATGATCGTTCCACCTTACGATGCCTGATGGAGGGATGATAACCCGGTAGGCTAACGCCAAGGTGTAACTCGGCCCAAAGGGAATTGCGCAAGACCCGGCTTAAGGAAAGTTAGTTTCTAGAAGGCCCAAGAAGTAGTGTAGGCCTCGTAACCCGGATTGTGGGTTGCTATAAGGAAATTTAGGGTTTGTATGCGGTGACCGGGTAGGACACCGAGTATGCCTTGGATAGGAAGCCAAGGGGCCGGGTAATATATAAACCGGCTCCTAGGGTTAAACTAGCACGAGTTTTACCAGATATTCGAGTATCCCCTGTAATACGAGAGCTGAGATTGTAACCCTAGATCGGAGACTCGGCGACTTGATTGCCAAAGCTACCAGATCGATTATTAGCATGATTTCCCCTGAGCTAAACCCTCTCCCAAAGACCAGAGTCGAATTGCCCCAAGATAAGTTACCCCCGGTAACGTCTGCCGTGATTATCCCACGACAGTTGGCGCCCACCGTGGGGTCTACGTCCAAGGGTGTTTACATCACGGGAGAAGCTCGGGAGAACATGAAGAACCTCGTCATCGGTGAGATCTACACCAACCCCGAAGGAGAGAAGATGGTAGATGATTTTGGCTGGGGCCAGAGTCGGGTCTGCTGGAATCCGGATCTGTCGTCACAATCGGCCGGGTCAACGTATTCATCGGCATGGTACGTACGTCCGGTTCAATCCCTGACGATTTTGGATATGATTCTGTGTCAGGAGAAGCGACTTGCGTTCAGTCGGATGGAGAGGAATCAGTAGGGACAGTCGATCCGGTAGAAGAGCCCACCGCGAAGACGGAACAGACGGAGGAGCCGGCATGGACCCCGCGCGGCCGGGTCTTGAGAGAAGATGATACCGAGTCTATCCTGCACCTGCTGGAGGACCAGTACGAGGAGGATAGCGGTGATGAGTAGGAATACGAGTCTTCACCAGGCATCGCGCGCCAGGTCGCGGTCTACACGGCCCCTGCAACCAATCTCAATCAGGGGGACGTGACTACGGGCGCGGTAGGAGCGGCGCGAGCGCTGGCTCAGCAGCAAAACCTGGCTGACGGAAACCCGGTTCTGACCCGGGTTGACGGAGAGTCGGCTTCAGTCACCAGCCGTACGGCGGATAGCGAGATGCGGAGAAATATGTTCAGGTTTATGGCGAACAGAACGCCAGGCGCGGGTCCTTCAAACCCACCAAATCCGGATCTGTTCAACAACAACCTGATCCTGGATCCCACAGTATTAGCTACGGTGATAACCCCGGAAAACGCAGCGGCACGTGCTGCAGATCTGGATGTCGCCCGCCGCGCATTGGAGCAACAGAGGAGAGATGTGGAAGCTGAGAAGCAAGGGATAGCCACGCGCCAGCGTGAGCTGGAGGCGTTGGAGAACCGGCTCCAGGTTCAGTCAACCAGGATGCATCTGAGATACCAAACGAGATTACCGGCAACGGGTGGAACTTTAAACCCGGCCACGCTGTTTATCACACCCCAAGATCAACCAATTCCAGCTGTGAATCAGGAAACCAGGCATCAGCCTGCGACCGTGGGAGGACAGCCGGCAAACGTGCAAGCCGGGTTACCCACGTTGCAGACAGGGATTGCAGTCGGCAACTCAGTACCGCTGCCCCCATCACGATTTCGCATGCCGCTAGGTCACTTTAACAACCCCATGGATAATGTATACGCGGCGACATTGGCATTGGATCGCATCCCCGTAAGAGAGTCACCCCATGCGGAGGAGACCCGGCGGGCTATAGATCTTTTGCGCACAACAGTGGCTCAGCAGGTCAATTACCCGGACAACAGAAGTGGAATGCATGGAACACCGTATGTTAGCCGGCACAACGGTAATACCGGCAATATTCAGACAAGTTCAGCACGACGGAGGGCAGAGCAACAGCAAATGCCGCCTCCTCCCCGTGCTCCAGCAGCACCCGCGGCATCAGCAGCACAAGCTATCGTGGACAGTTCCAGAGCTAGGCGAGCCGCGGCCGGGTCTGCGGTGTAAGGGCCAGCAGCAATTGCACGCCCCGCCGTACCCCCCGCAGGATCGCACGTTTCCCGGGTGAGTCCAGTGTCGGCTAATCATGCCAGGCCTAAGTGTTTGTCGGATATCATCAGAGCTAAGGCTTACCCGGATAAATTCAAGGAACCGGGTAAAGTAGTTAATTACGAGCCAACCATGTATCCAGAAACCCGGTTGAGCAGCTATGAGATGGCCATGTCAATTCGCAACGCATCTGAAAATCTTCAAGCCAAGTTCATGTACTTGATGATGTCAGAGGGAGCAGCAAAGTTATGGTTCAACAATGTACCGGAAAAATCTATCAATTCATGGAGTGAGTTGAAGACAGCATTTATCAAGCACTTTCATGGAACGTGCAGAAAGCTATTTACGATCGATGATCTAGAACGATGTGTCTAGAAGAAGGGAGAATCGACGCGTAGTTGGGTGCGCCGGGTTATGGAAATACTTCACTCGTCTACGGATATTCAGCCAAAGGATGCATTGCAAGCTATGGCAAAAACATGCAAGTATATACCCTTAGTGCAAAAGCTAACGCGCATGAAGTCTAGTCAGAATGCTTCGAAGGTTACGATGGGAGAGTTAATGGATGCGTGCAACAAGCACGCCGCCACAGATACCACCAAGGAGGATGCTGATGATAAGAAAGCAAAAGCAAACACGGGCTATAGTGGAAGACCCGGCAATGGATCTGCGCCGGGTATTAATGGAGGAAATAATGGAAACAACCAGAACAAGCGCCCGTATGATGGAGGTTCCGAGTTTGTCGCTAGAACAGAAGCCGGGTTTTCAAGACCCAGAGCAGAGGGAAATTTCAACGGAGGAAACTTTAATGGAGGAAATTACCAGGGGCCACCAAGGCCGGCTAATCATCTAGAGGCCTTCAGGATGCCGTGTCCGCGACATAGCAGGAACGGTAGGCCGGCTAATCACTCGTTGGAGCAGTGTGTGGATCTATAGAGATGGAAGAATTAGGAGATAAACAAGGCTATGCGAGGTGCAGGTCAGGGAGGAGGACCGGGTCCGGGTGGAAACCTGGGCAACGGCCCACCCCCAGCAGGCAACCCCGGAGGTGGTAATCTGGGTAATAACCAGGGAGGAGCTGGAGGTTTCCAAGCTAACCCCAAGCAGTTGGGACAGTACCATGTGCATACTACAGGAACTTCCAACAAAGATAAAAAGATACCTAAACGAGCAGTGAACGCGGTCAATTCAGCTGTTCCGAGATACTTGCGATGGTCGGATCAAGAGGTGACATGGAGCAGAAGGGATCACCCGGAAACAATAGAGCATCCGGGTGTGCTAGCACTGGTGGTTGCGCCACAGGTTAATGGTTATGAGCTGAAAAAGGTCTTAATGGATGGCGGAAGTAGCATCAACATCTTATACTGGGAAACTTTCTTACGCAAGGGTCTCAAGGAGTCCCAGCTACAAAAAAGTTCTACGGTTTTTCACAGGAATGTGCCGGGTCACTCTGCGTGCCCCGAAGGAAAGATTACATTGGAGGTTGCTTTCGGAGAATCCAAGGACAATTTCCGGGTGGAGTGGTTAACGTTCGAAGTCGTAAAATTGCGCAGCCCTTATCACGCACTATTTGGAAGGACGGCTTATGCCAAGTTCATGGCCATACCGTGTTATGTATACCTACAGCTAAAGATCCCGGGTCCCAAGAAAATGATTACCATATATGGTAACCGGGTTATAGCGGCTGAGTGTGACGAAGGAGACGCGGCAATGGCAGAGCAGGCTTGCAGAAAAAGAAGAGCTCAAGTATTACCGGTCTCAAGTAGACCCGGATGATAGAACAGCGTTGAAAAGGCCGAATACTAAGGATGAGAGATCAAAATTCAAAGCAGCACAGGATACCAAGATGGTTGCCTTTGTCGAAGGTGATCCCTCCAAGCAATTTGCTATAGGATCTAACCTGGACAATGAGCAGGAAAAATCACTCGTAGAGTTTATCCGCGCAAATCAATATGTCTTTGCTTGGACACCTAGCGATATGCCGGGTATTCCTACCGAGTTAGCTGAGCACAGCTTGCATGTTGATCCCAAGTCTAGGCCCGTGAAGCAGGGCCTGAGAAAAATGAATGAGGAAAGAAGAAAAGCTATAGGAGAAGAAATTGCTCGGCTACTGACAGCCGGCTTTATCATGGAAGTATTTCACCCGGATTGGTTGGCAAATCCGGTTCTAGTGATGAAAAAGAGTAATGAGTGGAGGATGTGCATAGATTACACGAGTCTCAACAAGCATTGCCCAAAGGATCCATTTGCCCTTTCAAGAATAGATCAGATCATAGATGCAGTGGCTGGAAGTGACCTGTTATGTTTTCTGGACGCATATTCCGGGTATCATCAGATCAAGCTCAAGAAGGAATATTGGGAGAAAACGTCGTTCATAACCCCTTTTGGGGCTTTCTGTTTAAAACCATGACTTTTGGACTAAAAAACGCTGGTGCAACTTACCAGCGGTGCATTCAGAAGTGCTTTGAGGATCAGATTGGACGCAACGTTCATGCCTATCTGGATGATGTGGTGATCAAGACTAGGAAAGCAGAGACATTTATCGATGATCTAAAGGAAACATTCAGGAATCTGAGAAGGTATCAGATGAAGCTTAACCCCACAAAGCGTGTATTTGGAGTCCTAGCAGGAAAATTACTCGGCTTCATTATTTCCGAGAGAGGAATCGAGGCAAACCCGGTCAAAATCAAAGCTATCCAGAGTATGAAAAAGCCGGAAAGCCTGAAGCATGTTCAGAAACTTACAGGGTGCATAGCAGCGTTGAGCCGGTTTATATCCAGACTCGGAGAGAAGGCGATACCCTTATACCGGCTCTTGCGGAAATCGGACAAATTTGTTTGGGACCAAGAGGCGGATGAGGCGTTTGAGGCACAAAAAAAGAAGTTATCCGAGGCACCAGTCTTAGCAGCCCCGGGTCCTAAAGAGCCCATGCTACTATACGTTGCAGCCGGGCCCCGGGCAGTTAGTGCGGTGGTTGTCATTGAGCGCAAAGAGGATGGAAAAGATCACCCGGTCGAAAGGCCGGTTTATTACGTCAGCGAGGTACTATCAGAGGCAAAGCAACGTTACCCACATTGGCAGAAGTTGGTTTTCGGGGTCTTCATGGCCAGCCGGAAATTGAAACCCTATTTTCAGGAACACCCCATAACAGTGGTTAGCTCTATACCAATGTCGGATATTATCAGAAACTCAGATGCAACAGGTAGAATAGCCAAGTGGGCCATTGAGATGGGAGATTATCACAGCAACTACGAGCCCAGGTCATCAATCAAATCCCAAGCTTTAGTTGATTTCATCAATGATTGGACTCATACCAGCATGCCCACAATGACACCAAGTTCCGAGTCTTGGGTGATGCACTTCGATGGGTCCAAACAGTACGAGGGATCAGGAGCTGGGGTGGTACTTACATCACCCAAAGGAGACAAGCTGAGCTACGTGTTGCAAATCCACTTTGATTGTTCCAACAACGTGGCCGAGTATGAGGCATTGTTGCATGGATTGAAAGTAGCCAAAGAGATGAACATCAAGCGAATACGGTGCTATGGAGATTCGGATCTTGTGGTACAGCAGGTCTCAGGAACTTGGGATAGAAAAGACGCAACCATGGCATCATATCGCAGAGAGGTGGACAGGGTTGCCGGGTATGAGGTGGAGCATATTGACAGACGAAAGAATGAGGCAGCAGATGCACTCGCAAGACTCGGCTCGCGCAGAGAGCCGGTTCCACCCAATGTTTACCTGGACGAGCTATGGCGGTCGTCCGTTAAAACCGAGTCTGAGGAAGAAGTGGCTAACCAAGACCCGGATTTGGAGCTCGTGGCTACAATACGCGCTGTTCCCGAGTGGACAGAGCCGTTTTTGGCTTACCTATCACGGGGCGAGTTACCACCACAGGAAGTTCTAGCAAGGCAAATTCTAAGGCGAGGTAAAGGGCTATTCTATTATAAATGGGGAGTTGTATAAAAGAAGCGCAGCGGGAGTATTTTTACGCTGTGTAGCACCAGAAGAAGGCCGGCAGATTTTGAAGGAGATCCATGAAGGTGATTGTGGGCATCATGCATCCACAAGATCCCTTGTGGCCAAAGCTTATCGACACGGCTTCTTCTGGCTCACAGCCCTAGCACATGCGGAGCGCTTGGTGGCAAGGTGCAACGGATGTCAAAGGTACGCTCGCCAGACCCATGTGCCGGCTATGGAATTGCGAACCATCCCGCTAACCTGGCCGTTTTCTGTTTGGGGTATGGATATGGTTGGCCCCTTTCACATGTCACCTTGCAAAAAGACACACCTATTGGTGGCTATTGACAAGTTTACCAAGTGGGTTGAAGTTATGCCAGTTACCAATTGTGAAGCAGTCACGGCACTCAAGTTCTTGAAAAGGATTATCTATCGGTTTGGGTACCCTCACAGCATAATAACGGACAATGGAACCAATATGTCCTTGGGTGAGATGGAAATTTTTTGTGGAAACAATGGAATCCGCCTGGACGTAGCTTATGTGGCTCATCCACAGGCTAATGGACAAGTGGAGAGAGCAAATCAGGAATTGCTTCGTGGGTTAAAACCACGGCTGCGTGTCCCATGCATCAGAGCTGCTGGCGCATGGGTCGAGGAGTTACCATCAGTGGTTTGGGGGATTAACACCACACCTAACAGATCTACTCAAATGACCCCGTTTTTCATGGTTTATGGTGCAGAAGCAGTATTGCCGAGTGACATTATTCACGATTCGCCTCGAGTGTCGGCTTACGTCGAGGTGGAGAATGAGAAGACCCGGCAGGACGCCGTGGATATGCTAGAAGAACACAGAGAACAAGCTTTGGAGAGATCAGCCATATACCAGCAAGATCTGAGGAGATATCATAGCCGGCGAGTCAAAACCCGGGTCTTCCAGGAAGGAGACCTGGTTCTGCGCCTGGTACAGTCAAAAGAGGGAAAACACAAGCTATCTCCACCATGGGAAGGACCGTTCATCATAAGCCGGAATCTGCACAATGGATCGTATTATTTGATAGATGCAAGGGAAGAGTCGGATACTAAAAATGACACCGCTCACACTACTTCATCTATGCAAGAAAGGGAAAGACCATGGAACGTGGCTCAGCTACGTCCCTACTACACCTAGTATAGGCTAGACTCACAAAAGGAACTTCACGATGTAACAGGCAGCAGGTTTCAGACCCACTCTTTTCCTATCCAGGGTACCTAAGGGGACTGGAGAGTTTTTAATGAGGCGGCTTGCTGACCTAACTTTTCTCATATCAATAAAGAGATGGTTAAACAATGATTTTGTTTCTTTCTTGTGTTTCCTTTGTTAAGTTTTTTGTTTCTATTTTTACCTTTTGTTTCTTATTCCCTGTCAGGTAAGGGTTATTTGTTTGTTTTTAGTGTATTAGTTCTTATAGTAAGTTACATACATCTAGGTCTTGGGGGCTGATTGCTTGAATAGCACAGTTGCAAACTCAAAGACCCGGCCATGATGCCATTAAGTTATAAGGACCGATTACTTGGAATAAGTACGGTTACAATCTTATAACCGGACAATAGAGCCAAATTTTCTTGATTTCTCTTGCTTAAGCTCGATGTGACTCGCAAGATCGTGGCATGCTTTACTAGCGTGTAATTACAATCAGTCATGATGCCCATTGGGACTTGCCTGACCCTGTTTTTATACAGTTATAGCAGCATTGATTATCCACGCGAAAGCCGGCTTACATCAAAGAGGATCAAAAGGGTCATCCAAACCGCAAGTTATGCAGAGTACAAGGTTAACAGCCGGAAACTCGCAATATATTAAGCATAACTTCAAACCTACGTGAGTAACTCTAGGGTTTGGGCCTTAGCAGACCCAATTTGCTCTTTTGAAAACTCCAAACCCTTAGACTCGGAAATTCGGGCCTTGGGGACTTGGGAATTTGAAAAAAGTAACAAATTGTCTAGCTATTAAGCTTGAAAACCCAAAAATCCGAGTCTTGGGGACTTGGGGACTTAGAAAAAATCCACTTGTCAAAACCCTCGAGACCCGGAAACCGAGTCTCACAAAAGGAAAAATAGCGAAAAGTCGGAAAACCAGCGAACGAAAAGTTAAGGCTAAGAAATATTAAATCCATGCAAAAGGCCAGAAGGGCCACAAAAGCTATTAAGGTTTTAGCGTATTACAAACCGAGGGAATAGTATCGAAGAGTGCATAGGTGCACTATTAAAAGAATAATTCTTTTATATGCCCATTGGCCGAATAAAGTGTCTGAGGCAGTGAAAAATGAAACTTCACTCGGCATCCTTGGCCGAGTCTTCAACGTTTTCCTTGGCAGCCGGGTCCTGGACTTGCTCTTCGGCGGTCTTGTCAGCACCTTTACCCGGATTAGCGGCAGAGTCGGCGCGAGCTGGTGGACGGACAGCCGGCATAGAGGAGGAAGGCGTAGTACCGTCCTCAGCCCTTCTCTTCGCAGCTTCCTCCCTCTTCTTGGCGGACTCCGCCTTCCACCTCTCCAGCATGTCAAAGGGCTTGGGCAGATCCGCCTTGATCGGCTTGTCTTCGGCATCATAAGGTGTGACGATCCTGTTTAGTGCCAGACTGTCGGCGATCAAGCTCACCGAGTGACGTACCTCAATTTGAATAGCTTTAAAGTCCTTGCCGGAAAATTTGGAGCCGTCGAGGTTGAACTCGGGAAACCCAGCCACGAGCTTTGCCGGCTCAAGCTTGGGAAAATAGGCTTTGGCCAGCATAAGCCCGCGGGTTACCCCAACCCGGCACGACGAGCGCTTCTAGAGTTCGATCCACTCGGGGATAGTGGAGCACGCGTCAAGCAGAGTGTCCAAGCCGCAATAGCCGATAGCTGGCCACTGCACAGCCTCTAGAATCCACTTAGTACCGGCGGAAAATTGCCGGATCACACCCTTCAAAGTCTTCAATTTCTCAATGTCATCTTCATCTGGGGCTGCTTCACCCGGGCCTGCAGTATCACAGAAAAAGTTAAGGCAATGACATCCGGGTATCGTGCGTAATGGAAAATCCAGATTATAATCAAGCGAAGTCAGAAATTTTTACCAAGAAAGGCGCGATAAGTGTCGGCAACTTAAGCCGACAGCTTCTTCAACGTATTCTCGGCAGTGTGGTATTTCTTCTTGTACTTTTTAACATCTTTTTCGAGGTTCTGTACTTCAACCTCAAGCCCTGCCCGCAGCTTTGACTCGGTCTCGAGGAGCTGATTGGTTTTGGCCAAAATCTCCTCAGACCGGGTCACTTGTGCCTGTGGAGGACGGAAAAGGAAACGTTAGTCGGATATACGAAAAGGCCGGATATAAAAGTAAGTACCGAGTAAAACTTTGCCTAGTTACACTCAGAACTTGGGGACTAGATGAGTATATAAGTAATGTTGATCAGGATTACCTGGTGCTCAGCAGCCATGGCCTCCAAGATATCTCTTTCGGTCGTCTTCAAAGCAAAGAGCGCATTCATCATCTCGTCGTAGGAAAGTTTGTCGAGCTCCAGGTTGGAAGAACTGGGATTCTGGTTACCCGGAGATGGAGTCTTCTCCTTCGTGGGGGGGGGACACCCGGGTCGCCTGGGTGTTGGGAGTGGGTTCACTCCTTCCTGTGCCCAGGATCACGATGTCGTCATCCCCGAGTGTATGCGAGGGGATTGGATACTCAGGCTCCTGATCGGCCGGGTCTTTCAATGGGACTTCTTCTTCTTCAGCGCCGCCAGCCGCGGCCTTCACAGTATCTACCGGATCCTCCCTCGCCGGGTCATCGACGTCCATATCGTCCGGGTCGCTGGTTGTGACCTTGGCTCTGAGGGAAATAAAACAAGCAGTTAGTATATGATGAATGAAAGCTATGGAAAGTATTAGTATGTTGAATAGCAAGAAAGGTAGCTTACCCAGTGTTCACCACAAAGTCTGGGGGGAGGTCATTGCTAGACCCGGAGGAAGTTGTTAAGGGGTCCGAAAGTGAGACCCGGAATTTTCCAGCTAGGGGATGATTGGGAGAAGGATGTTTTTTAGGAGAATCGGAAGGATGGGTTTGGGAAGTACCGGCACGGCGAGCTGGGGACGAAGGGATACCCGGGTTGAGAGGATCCTCACCCAGGGAGTTCCGGGTTACCCTGCGCTTGACTGGAGCGGGCTCCTTCAAGTATGAAGAATCGGAGAAGCGTTGGTTAAGCTCGCACATGTTAGCGAATGAATACGGTTTGGAGGCGATAGAGGAATACGGAACCTTGAATACAACCCCTCGGGGTTTCCTCTTGGCTCCAACCTCAACGTCCGGCTCTGCCTCACTCTCGTCACTCTAGGTCTCCTCCTTATCCTCCAACCCTGGAAAACATAGTATATAGTCGGAAAAAGAGAAAAATGTGGGAAAAAGATTTAACAGGAATGGAGATAAGCGAAACCCGGATGTTACCTTCGTCCGAGTCAGCTGGCTCCTCCTCCTCCTCTTCGGAGTTTTCGGAAGGAGGTGGGGTGTCAACCTTCCAGAAAGCGTTGTCCTCCTGAGGAAAAAGTACAGTGATAAGAATTAATAAGTGTGCAGTAAAAGTATTAGTCGATGAAGCAATGGAAACCGGTTCTTACAGCGGGAGCCGGGTTATCGCGGGTAAATGGCTCCAAGCCGGCTATCGTCCGGATCTCCTCCAGCTTCTCAGTTAGGAAGTTCTTCATAACCTTGTTCGCATCCGCGGCCGGGTAATTCCTTAGCGAGTAGCAAAGGGAATCCGTGACGTGCCCAGAATAGTTGCACATAAGCTTGGGTCGGACAGCATTGGGTTGGATCCGGAAGGTAACCCAGGTTTTGACTAAGTTAAGTCCAAGGAGGCCTTGAGCCGAGAGAACAGCGAGTTTGGCGAGGAGGGGTTGGATAGATTTTCGATCCGACTCAGAGGCATAAGAGTTGAGATTGTCGGACAGTGTGAGCAGGTCTTCGGTGAAACCCGGCAATGGTTTTTCACCGGCTGAGGAGGTGTCCTGGCAATAGAAATATGTCTTTTGCCAGTGTTTGACATGAGAGTTAAGGCTTAAAGTAGGCATTAGGGAATTCTTTCTTCTTTGAATAGAACCCCCCCCCCCCCCCGCAAACCAGGAGGGCCCCGTCGCCGCTCTCGCGGCACGGTTTGCACTGGAATAGTTCTAGAAAGAGAGCGAGGTTTAGAGGAATGCAAAGGTATGACTCGCACAAGACTATGAAATGGGTAATGTTGAGCATGGAATTGGGTCCTATATCAAATACTCGGAGACCATAGTGGTTCAGCAATTCGCGGAAGAAGGGATGACCCGGGGGACGGAAACCCCGGATTACGTGTTCTACGAAGCATATTACCTCGTCTATACCCGGAGTGGGCCGAGTCTCCTCCCTAGGGACGCGCCAGTGGATATCTTCCCGGGCGGGGAGGACGCCTGACTCTGCGAGCTCGTCCAATTTGGCCTTGGTCACAGTGGACCTCGCCCAATTGGCAGAGATAGATTGGCTCGGCTTCGCCTTAGCCGGCTGTTTCCCCTTCGTCTTTGTGCTGACTTTGGGTGCCATGGGCGTAATCTAAAAACAGGAGACAAAATGCAAAGTATAAGTGACTTGAGACCCGGAAAATGATCATTATCCGACTCTCTGAAGAACACTTGCGAAGAAATTTCGACAGATTGGATCTAGGCGAAAAAATTTACGAGGAAATTTGTGACTACAAATGTCGGAGATGTACTGTGAGGTATGCGATTGAATCTAGAACTAGTGTTGATTGTGGAATAGCGAGGCGTGAAGAGTTCAACTAGCAAGATACAAGAAACGCATCTAGGGGCGGAACCCGATCCAATCTATTCGATCTAAGCTAAGGAGAAATTCATGGAGCAAGATCGCTTACCGGTGGGATCGGGAGGAGAGCGCGGCGGCGGCAGATGGCGCAGTTGCGGTGGTCCCCTAGACCCTCCAGTGAGCTGCTCGAGGGCG
The DNA here is from genome assembly GCA_028641055.1 of Alopecurus myosuroides. Classification (NCBI taxonomy): domain Eukaryota; kingdom Viridiplantae; phylum Streptophyta; class Magnoliopsida; order Poales; family Poaceae; genus Alopecurus; species Alopecurus myosuroides. The sequence continues at coordinate 309,909,114 of CM054063.1, read as the reverse complement.
CGGCGGCGGAGGTCAACGGCGGCGCTGCGGGGACCGGTGCGGCGCACGGACGGCGGCGGCTCGTCTCCGGAGATGCGCTCGTGGACAGCGTGACGGCGCAGTCTTGAGCTCAACGAAGAGGGCGCCGGAAGGAGTTGGAGATGGAGAGATGGGGGAAATGGAGCGTTGGGCTTAGGGTTGCCCCTGGAAACACCTATTTATAGGTGCGGGTGGAGCGCCCTAGGTTTGAGCGGCACGAGCTAAATTTTTGGAGAAAAGATACCCGACCGGATTTTTTGGGATAAGCGTTAAGTGCTCGTTACGAGATATCCGGAAAAGATCGGAGCAGATTACCTCCGCGATATTCGGACTAGCTAATGCACAGTGCGAGCCGGGTCTTATGTGTTTCCTCGGAGTGTTGACCCGGGAAAACTATGTCGGACTCGGAGAAAGCCGGGTTACTATATGGACCACCAACAGAGTTAGGCCTAGCTGTTATCAAAGCATTTTAACCCGGAATTCTATGAACTTGTATGTTTATTATTTTGCAGGGAATAGCGTGCGCTTCAAGGTGGATCCTACAAAGCCCAAGCTATTCTGGGGACTACTCATGGAGGGATGATAACCCGGTAGGCTAACTCCAAGGTGTAACTCGGCCCAAAGGGAATTGCGCAAGACCCGGCTTAAGGAAAGGTAGTTTCTAGAAGGCCCAAGAAGTAGTGTAGGCCTCGTAACCCGGATTGTGGGTTGCTATAAGGAAATTTAGGGTTTATATGCGGTGACCGGGTAGGACTCCGAGTATGCCTTGGATAGGAAGCCAAGGGGCCGGGTAATATATAAACCGGCTCATAGGGTTAAACTAACACGAGTTTTACCAGATATTCGAGTATCCCCTATAATACGAGAGCTGAGATTGTAACCCTAGATCGGAGACTCGGCGACTTGATTGACAGAGCTACCAGATCGATTATTAGCATGATTTCCCCTGAGCTAAACCCTCTCCCAAACACCAGAGTCGAATTGCCCCAAGATAAGTTACCCCCGGTAACGTCCGCCGTGATTATCCCACGACAATGCCGAAGACAAGCCAATTAAGTCGGATCCGCCTCAGCCCTTTGACATGCTGGAGAAGTGGAAGGCGGAAGCTGCCAATAGGAAGGAAGAAGCTGCCAAGAGAAAAGCTGAAGCCGATACTGCGCCTTCCTCCTCTACGCCGGCTGTCCGCCCACCAGCTCGTGCCGACTCTGCTGCTAATCCGGATACAGGAGCTGGGAAGACCACCGAAGAGCAAGACCAAGACCCGGCTGCCAAGGACAACGTCGATGACTCGTCCAAGGATGACGAGTGAAGTTTCACCTTTTACCGCTTCAAACACTTTATTCGGCCAATGGGCATTTTGTAATATGCCTAAAACAATTATTATTTTAATAGTGCGCCTGTGCACTTTTCGATACAACTTCCTCGGTTTGTAATACGCTAAAACCTTAATAGCTTTTGTGGCCCTTCTGGCCTTTCGCATGGATTTGTTATTTCCTAGTCTTGAACTTTTTGTTGCTGGTTTTCTGATTTTCGCTATTTTTCCTTCTGTGAGACTCGGTTTCTGGGTTTCGGGGATTTTTGACAAGTGGACTTAATTTCCTAAGTACCCAAGTCCTCAAGACTCGGATTTTCGGGTTTTTAAGCTTAATAGCTAGACAATTTGTTGCTTTTCTCAAATTCCCAAGTCCCCAAGGCCAGAATTCCCGAGTCTAAGGGTTTGGTGGTCTCAAAAGAACAAATTGTTTCTGCTAAGGCCCAAAACCTAGAGTTACTCACATAGGTTTGAAGTTATGCTTAATATATTTGCGATTTTCGGGATGTTAACCTTGTACTCTGCATAACTTTTGGTTTGGATGACCCTTTTGATCCTCTTTGCTGTAAGCCGGCTTTCGCGTGGATATATAATGCTGCTATACTGTATAAAAAAAGGGTCAGGCAAGTCCCATTGGGCATCATGACTGATTGTAATTACACGCTAGCAAAGCATGCCACATTTTTGCGAGTCACATCAAGCTTAAACAAGAGAAATCAAGAAAATTTGGCTCTATTGTCCGGTTATAAGATTGTAACCGTACTTATTGCAAATAATCGGTCCTTATAACTTAATGGCATCATGGCCGGGTCTTTGAGTTTGCAACTGTGCTATTCAAGCAATCAGCCCCCAAGACCTATATATATAACCTTTAGAGAAACTAATATACTACAAACAAAAAACACTTACCTGACAAAAATAAGAAAATATAAAGTAAAAACAGGAATATAAAAACTTAACAAAAACACATAAGAAAGAAACAATATCATGGTTTAATCATCTCTTTATTGATATGAGAAAAGTTAGGTCAGCAAGTCGCCTCATTAAAAACCCTCCAGTCCCCTTAGGTACCCTGGATAGGAAAAGAGTGCGTCTAAAACCTGCTTCCTGTTATATCGTGTAGTTCCACTTGTAAGCCTAGTCTATTCTAGGTGTAGTAGGGACGTAGATGTGCCACGTTCCACGGTCTTTCCCTCTCTTTCGTAGATGAAGTGGTGTGAGCGGTGTCATTGATAGTTTCCGACTCTTCCCTTGCATCTATCAAGTAATATGATCTGTTGTGCAAATTCTGGCTTATGATGAACGGTCCTTCCCATGGTGGAGACAACTTATGTTTTCCTTCCTTTGACTGTACCAATCGCAACACCAGGTCTCCTTCCTGGAAGACCCGGGTTTTGACTCGCCGACTATGATACCTCCTCAGATCCTGCTGATATATAGATGATCTCTCCAAGGCTTGTTCTCTGTGTTCTTCTAGCATATCCACGGCATCCTGTCAGGTCTTCTCGTTCTCTACCTCGACGTAAGCCGACACTCGGGGCGAGTCGTGAATAATATCACTCGACAATACTGCTTCTACACCATAAACCATGAAAAACGGGGTCATCTGATGTGGTGACCCGGCATACCACTGCATGTTGTAGTACGCCAGTCGTTGATATAACACTCACAGAACACCGTTCCGCAAATATTACATCCCTCAGGGTGGTACAGCAGAAACATTGCGGGTCTGATTAACATACACCAAATATATTACAAACATAGAGTACTGACAACAGAATGAGCTCACATGGAGGTCATCCATTATTGAAGTTAGAACGCTCACTGAAAAGTAAACAGTTGTTAGCACGGGAACTCAACAGCCAATACGTGAGTCAAAGGCTGCTCGATTCAACCGTGAATAAGTAGTTTTCTAGACTAGGCTAAACCTAGTCAGACTCCTCCCCGTTGGGGTCTGCTCCGTACTGGATGAGATAGTCAACTCCTTCTATTCCACCGGAGAGGTCCGGTTCTTCGTAGAAGATATCCTCCTGGCCTCCAAGTATGTTGAAAGATGCTTCTTCTAGGTTCTCATAACCTAAGCAGGGGTCAAACGGGATTGAATGAGTAACGAGCATTACTCAGCAAGTTCCTGTAAGTACAGAAGTAATGTATGCACTAACTACGGTCCTCGACTCTAAGGAGTCTAGACAGATGCAAGTTTTGTCAAATCTTTCTTCAAGAGATTGATTTTAATAATGAAAACTATGCCCGCCATTCTTCACAGGATTAGAACTTTCATGGAGTTGCCTTTCCTGCGGCGTTCGCAGCTCCTTCCCGGAACAAGGGGTAACATGCCACATCCTTTTACACTCTGCAGAGGTGCGTTACTTTACCCATGGACGACCAAGACCATGTTGCACAACCAGGCGCGCGATCCTGTCCACTCCCACTCAGGTGTGGGGCCCGGTTGTTGGTCCAAGCCAAACCGTGCTTCTCCGCACAACGCATGCCCACCCATTTCTGCCAGCAGGTTGAACGCCTGATTCCACCCCTCACGATGGAGATCTACGCGCCCCTGGCAGACACTCATAGACCCCAGAGCCCGTGGGACGAAGGGCTCCCACCCATGTGCATGTAGTCCCGCAAGACCTACAGCGTACGTCTCTGGCAGTCCGTTGACATGCGAACGAGAAAAGTATCACGGCTGACTTACTCCCCCCATAGAAGATCCATGGTCAACGCGAATTTACGGCGCAAGAATCCTGACGGCATTTGTTGTTAACTCCTAGGTAATACTTTCCCATGCAGATGGAACCTTCCTTTGACCTATTCATCTTACCATGGTTCCATCCGCCCACCAAACAGAACACTACCACTCGGGTAGTCATTCAATTAGTCATATTATTATAAACATAGGATCATGCATTCTTTTTGGAGTAGGTGGTAATACGATAGGGATTTTGAAAATAGTTGTTATGACATAATTCAATGGACATGAGCAAGTGATGAACTTGCCTGGATACGGATAAGTAATGAAGTCTGAAGCTCGAGGTGGATCCTGACTTCCTTGTTCTACAAAATTCCATCATTGTCCGGTAAAGACAATGTTTAAAGAAGCAAATGATGCTATTATGCATAACGATGAGATGTATGCAATTTTTGGGAAGACCATATTAATTCTTTAATCCAAGTTGTTTTTCTCGTAAACCGGAGTAATAACATATTTTTAAAATTACTAACTAATGAAATTTCAATGGATATGACCATTAGTTGAATTATTTATTTTAACAATTGTTAGGATATATTAATTGTTTTCAAATAATCAACTAGTAATGCTCTATTTGTTTTGGTGTTTAAATTAAATTTGTACTGATTTATTTAGTACTCTAAATTTGAAATTTAGATATGTTTATATTTTATTTTATTTTATTTTCTAATTTTTTTATTAAAATTCAGCCAAATTACCTGTCTGCCCCTAGGGCTGACAGGTGGTCCCCGGGGTTAGGGTTAAGCCCAACCCCCTGGTCTGGTCGGGCTGGACCAGACCAGCCGCACCGCACTCGCCCCCGCCCCGCACCTTATCCTCTCCTCTCCTCTCCTTGCGAGGCGACGCAGATGGCGACGCCGAGGCGACACGATCCATCGCCTCCGGCGATTTCCTCCGGCCTTCCCCGTATGCCACCGCCGCCGTGACCTAGCGCCTTCCTAACTCCTCCCTGCTTGCTCCCGCGTCTCCTCCTCGATCTGTTCCTCTCCCCGTGATGCTCCCGTGGGGATCTACGAACCCTAACCCTAGGGTTAGGTCTCTGGGTGCTTCTCCACCGCTCCGGTGGCCGTGGCGCCATGTCGTGGTTGCTGGAGTTGAGACGATGCTGCTGTGCTTCTGTGGCTACGTCTCAGGGGACGCCGCCGCCGGGACGGTCTACGGGCAACCGCGGCTCCGCCGCCGTGCTTCGCTCTCCTACCGGATATGGTCACCACGATGGTGACCATCTGTAAGTGATTCCCTCTCTCACTGCCCTCTACTCTTCCTCTCCCTCTCACGGATGCCTTCTTCCTTCTTGCTCTGGAATCAGCCATCGAGCTGATTCGTGATGTGACTGCCTGTGATGCTTCCTGTGCCCTAGTGTTCGATTAATAGCATTGGATGGTATCCAAATGCTTACTGGATGCGTGCTGAATGAATTACTAGCTAGGCTCTGTGTTGGATGGAAATTTTATCATGCCCTAAATTGTTACTCTGGTGGTTGGTGCTGTGAGATGGCTGTGGTGGTGAATCTGTTGCTGGTACCATTAGGTTTGGCTCCAATTGATGGATTCCTGATACTAGCTGTTGGTTAATATTTCTTAATGCTAAGCATAAGATTTTTAGGGTGCTGTGGATGTGCTAAATAAATGAGAGGTGTTACTCTGAATTTCTTCAGAGGATATGCCCTCTATGTTGGTATCTGTTTATTGATTTTCTTCCATGCTTTCCTTGGTTCTGTGGTATCAGATCCTTGGATCTGGTACCCAGCAACCATGTGTGAGTGTGTGTGTGGAACAACTAGTGCTTCTATTTCCTATTCTGTCCCACATCCAGTGCTATACACCTCTCTATCTTAGCTATTGGCCTCAACTGATAAGAGCAGATACTATTTATGATTTCTTTTACTTCTTTGATCCTCATGAGTTAAAAACAGATACTATTACTTGATTCTTTTGCCCCAAGCCAATGATGCATAGCCTGAGGCCCTTATTAATCTAGGAACAGATACTTTGCTTGATAATAATGCCCAGTGATGAGCTTAGCATAGCACTACTATGCCAATCTGAGGGTTCTAGCACCCCAACCTTTCCTATGTGCAACTTAGCCAAAGATTTGGCTTAGATGGTACTAAGGGATTCACCTTGGTTATAGATCAAGTGGTTGGTGGATTTTGGTGCTTGTGGATTGCTTGATTTCCTCCTTGCGCTCCCTGGTACCTTGGCCTTGTTTGCTTGCTTGCAAGATTGCAAACACTTGCTCCAGTAACTAATGGCTTGCTTGATTGGATGTTATCTTTTCCTGGTGTTTTGTGCTTGAGCAGGAACTATGAGGTGTGACCTCATCCCCTACGGTTGATGTAGGTTTTATACTCCAGGTTGGGTTTTGACAGCACCAAAGTGGTGGTCTGAGTGTGCTGTGTGCTTGTGAATGACTAAGCTGTGTGCTGCTTCGACAGTAAGTTAGGTGCTGCCACCTAGTGTGTGGATATTTTCCTGTACCTGGTTGGTCTCATCCCCTTGCCGCACTGGTTACTCACTGTCCTTATCCCTTGCCTGGTGATTTAAATTTGATGTTGCCAGTTGTAATTCCAGGAGCATGCCTATGATGCTGGTCTGAGGCAAATTAATCAGAACAGATACTACTCTTATGGATTTAAAACCCTATGATGATCAATCAGTGCACCTCACTGAATCCCGAGGGTACTAACCCCCCCCACTAACACTTTGTATTTTGATTTCATGTTTGTTTTTGCAGGTTTGAAGAATTAGCTACACTGGAGTAGCTAGGTTTAGTCCTAGGTTTAAATTCTTGTAAAGCTATTGTAATCTTTTTATTTCTTTTTGTTCCCTTGTAACAACTTTGTAATATTTGTATTCTTATCAATAAAGCATATGTGTTTTCTTTTTATTATACTTTTCAATGTGTGGAAATAACTCCTGTTTTGATATAATCATTGTAATCAAATGATTTAAACTTAGGATATAAACTCATCCACTCAATTTGATTTAAATTTAATAAAAATTCAAACTCAAAATCAAATTGTTCTAATTCAAATAATTCAAATCATTTAAATAATTCAAACACTAATGTTTCAATTTCAAATATTACCCAGAGGTCATGTCAAAATTCCACCTACTAACAGTAACAACTTCTATCAAAGCATCAGTTACTGAGTAGAACCTTATTCACTCCGGGTTTTTTAACTTTGCGAAAAATTTATTCAGGTTTTTCAAACACATGCATGCAGATGCACAAATTTATATTCTACCCCCCGTGAGTTCCTAAACGCTGGGACATTACATCTGAGTAGATATGTTAGATGTAGTGTTAATTCCCCAAACCACTGAAGGTAACTCCTCCACCTATGCCCCAGCAGCTCTGATGCACGGGACTCGCAGCCTTGGTTTTAGTCCACGAAGTAACTCCTGATTTGGTCTCTCCACCTGTCCATTAGCTTGTGGATGGGCCACCGAGGCTATGTCCAGGCGGATGCCATTGTTTCCACAGAATATCTCCATCTCACCTAAGGACATGTTGGTTCCATTGTCTGTTATTATGCTGTGAGGATACCCAAACCGATAGATAATCCTTGTCAAGAACTTGACTGCTGTAACTGCTTCACAATTGGTAACTAGCATAACTTCAACCCACTTAGTAAACTTATCAATAGCCACCAAAAGGTGGGTCTTTTGCAAGGCGACATGTGAAAGGGGCCGACCATATCCATACCCCAAATAGCAAACGGCCAGGTTAGTGGGATTGTTCGCAACTCCATAGCCGACACATGGGTTTGGCGAGCGTACCTTTGACATCCATCACACCTTGCCACCAAGCGCTCCGCATCTGCTAACGCCGTGAGCCAGAAGAAACCGTGTCGATATGCTTTGGCCACAAGGGATCTTGTGGATGCGTGATGCCCACAATCTCCTTCATGTATCTCCTTCAGAATCTGCCGGCCTTCTTCTGGTGCTACACAGCGTAAAAAGACTCCCGCTGCACTTCTCTTATACAACTCCCCATTGATAATAGAATAGCCCTTTGCTCGCCTCAGAATTTGCCTTGCTAAAACTTCCTGTGGTGGTAACTCGCCCCGTGATAGGTAAGCCAAGAACGGCTCTGTCCACTCGGGAACAGCACGCACTGTGGCCACGAGCTCTAAATCCGGGTCTTGGTTAGCCACCTCTTCCTCAGATTCGGTTTTAACAGATGGCCGCCATAACTCGTCCAGGAAAACGTTGGGTGGAACCGGCTCTCTGCGCGAGCCGAGTCTTGCGAGCGCGTCTGCTGCCTCGTTCTTTCGCCTGTCAATATGCTACACCTCATACCCGGAAAAACACCCGGCAACCCTGTCCACCTCTCCGCGATATGCTGCCATAGTTGCAACCTTTCTATCCCAAGTTCCTGAGACCTGCTGTACCACAAGATCCGGATCTCCATAGCACCGTATTCGCTTGATGTTCATCTCCTTGGCTACTTTCAGTCCATGCAATAATGCCTCATACTCGGCCACGTTGTTACAGCAATCAAAGTGAATTTGCAACACGTAGCTCAGTTTATCTCCTTTGGGCGATGTAAGTACCACCCCAGCTCCTGATCCCTCGTACTGCTTAGAACCATCAAAATGCATCACCCAAGACTCGGAACTTGGTATCATTGTGGGCATGCTCGTGTGAGTCCAATCATTGATGAAATCAACTAAAGCTTGGGATTTGATTGCTGACCTGGGCTCATAGTTGATGTGATAATCTCCCATCTCAATGGCCCACTTGGCTATTCTGCCTATTGCATCTGAGTTTCTGATAATATCCGACATTGGTATAGAGCTAACCACTGTTATGGGGTGTTCCTGAAAATAGGGTTTCAATTTTCGGCTGGCCATAAAGACCCCGAAAACCAACTTCTGCCAATGTGGGTAACGCTGCTTTGCATCCGATAGTACCTCACCTACGTAATAAACCGGCCTCTGAACCGGGTGATCTTTTCCATACTCTTTACGCTCAACAACAACCACTGCACTGACCGCCCGGGGCCCGGCCGCAACGTATAATAACATGGGTTCTTTAGGACCCGGGGCTGCTAAGACTGGTGCCTCAGATAACTGCTTTTTTAGCGCCTCGAACGCCTCATCCGCCTCTTGGTCCAAAACGAATTTGTCGGGTTTCCTCAAGAGCCGGTATAAGGGTATCGCCTTCTCTCCGAGCCTAGATATAAACCGGCTTAATGCTGCTACGCACCCTGTGAGTTTTTGAACATGCTTCAAGCTTTCCGGCTTTTTTAGACTCTGAATAGCTTTGATTTTGTCCGGGTTTGCCTCAATTCCTCTCTCGGAAACAATGAAGTCCGGGGTTAAGTTTCATCTGATATCTTCTCAAATTGCTGAACGTTTCCTTTAGGTCATCAATGAATGTTTCTGCTTTCCTGGTCTTGATCACCATATCATCAACATAGGCGTGAACATTGCGTCCAATCTGATCCTCAAAGCACTTCTGAATGCACCGCTGGTAAGTTGCACCAGTATTTTTTAGTCCAAAGGTCATGGTTTTGTAACAGAAAGCCCCAAAGGGGGTTATGAACGATGTTTTCTCCCAATCTTCCTTCTTGAGCTTGATCTGATGATACCCGAAATATGCATCCAGGAAACATAATAGGTCGCTTCCAGCCACTGCATCTATAATCTGATCTATCCTTGGAAGAGCAAACGGATCCTTTGGGCAATGATTGTTGAGACTCGTGTAATCAATGCACATCCTCCACTCGTTACTCTTTTTCATTACTAGAACCGGATTTGCCAACCAATCCGGGTGAAAAACTTCCATGATAAAGCCGGCCACAAGTAGCCTGGCTATCTCTGCTCCTATAGCTTTCCATCTTTCCTCGTTCATTTTTCTCAGGCCCTGCTTCACAGGCCGGGACTTAGGATCAACATGCAAACTGTGCTCAGCTAACTCAGTCAGGATACCCGGCATATCGCTGGGCGTCCAAGCGAAGACATCCTGGTTTCCGCGAATGAACTCAATGATTGCCTCTTCCTGCTTACTGTCTAGGTTAGATCCTATAGCAAATTTCTTGGAGGGATCACCTTTGACAAAAGACACCATCTTGGTATCCTGTGCCGCTTTGAATTTTGCTCTCTCATCCTCCGTATTCGGCCTCTTCAATGCTGTATTGTCATCCGGGTCTACTTGTGACCGGTAATACTTGAGCTCTTCCTTCCTGCAAGCCTGTTCTGCCATTGCCGCGTCTCCTTCGTCACACTCAGCTGCTATAACCCGGTTGCCATGTATAGTAATGGTTTGCTTGGGACCCGGGATCTTTAGCTGTAGGTATACGTAACACGGCCTGGTCATGAACTTGGCGTAAGCCGGCCTTCCAAACAGCGCATGATAAGGGCTGCGTAATTTCACCACTTCGAACGTGAGCCACTCTACTCGGAAATTGTCCTTTGATTCTCCAAAAGCAACTTCCAATGTAATATTTCCTTCAGGGCACGCCGAGTGACCCGGCACAATCCCATGAAAAACTGTAGAACCCTTTTCTGTAGCTGGGACTCCTTGAGACCCATGCGTAAGAAAGTCTCCCAATATATGATATTGATGCTACTTCCGCCATCCATTAGAACCCTTTTCAGCTCGTAACCATTAACCTGTGGTGCAACCACCAATGCTAGCACACCCGGATGCTCTATTGTTTCCGGGTGATGTAACATCCCAAGTATGAAAAATAGCCATTAGAATGTTTGCTCTCTGTTATTTTATGTTTTGCATCATGACATCATGTTCATTGCATTTGTTTGGCTTGTTTTCCATTTGTTTTCCTCTGTTTTCCTTTGTTTTCCTTTGTTTTCTATTTGAATTTCAAATCAAATTTCAAACCTTTTGTTTCATACTTGTGATGTTACAATTTCCAAATGAATATTTCAAATCAAAACAATCATTTGTTTCCATAAAAGTTGTGATTCCAAAAGTGTTATTTTGTTTCTATCAAAAATTCATTTAATATCAAACCCTTTTCAAATTCAATTCATTTTCCAAAACAGCAACCCTTTTGTAATTTATGAAAATTACAAAACAACTAAATCCTTTTGTTTCAAATAAACTTGAATTCAAAATCTTTTAAATTGCTTAATGTCACCCTTATTCACTTAATGTTAAAATCATCTGAATTCAAATAAATTTACAAACAACAAAATATTTGAACTTTTTGAAAACCAAAACATGCACATGTTGCTGTCACAATATAAATAATTGTTACCAAATTTTACCTAATTTTCTAAACCCTAAAAACCCTCCCTTTTTCTCTTTTCCTATTCAGTAAAAAAAATAATTAGAACAAAAAGAATAAAAAACAAGCAAAGGGAGAGAGGGGCAGCCAGGCCCAGCCCATCTCCCCTTGGCCTGGTACCCCTTCGACCCACCCACCTCATCTTCCTCCTGCGTACGGCAGGCCATCCACCATAGCCACGTTGCAGAGAGGAGCAGGCAACGGCTGCGAGTCCTCCCCCTCCCCCTATAACTCGAGCTCTAAACCCTAGGGTTCCCCTCTGCCCTATCCTTCCCTCCTCTCTCTCCCCCACCTACATTCTCTCTTCTCCTCTCGCTGTCCCTCTTCTCTGAACCTCTCTGTATCTGAAACCGAACACCCCACCGAAAATCCCTTCCTCCCTCCGGTGATTGCTGCCGGGAGAGCCCTCCTCCGGCCGCGCAAACGGCGGGAATGGATCCCCCGTGGGATCCTCTTCTCCCTCGTCACCTCAGCGGGGGCCAGGAAGCCCCGGAGCGCCGCCGCCAACCTCGCCTCGCCGCCGGCCAACTCCCCTGCACCGACCCCTCCTCCTCCGCCCGCTACCTTCCTCGAGGTGAGCGCATCACCTCCCCCTCTCCCCCTTGTCTCTCCTCCCTCTCCTCCATCCCCTCCACACCCACGAGCGCGCCTCCCTGCCTCCTCTCCGGCGAGCATACCACGCAGCAGCCGATCGCTGCCGTCGCTGCCTCTGTCTCTGTCGACCAACCTGCAAGTTCAGTTACGCAAAAATTCAGTTAACTCGCTGCTGCATCTTATCCACCCCGCGATCCCCTTACTGTCACAAGCAATCGCCCCACCGCAGTGGTTCTGCCCTCTGTGCGCGCAGCAGCAGGTCTGGGGTTCGAGTCCCCCTCCTGCAGATAAACCAAACTTTTTTATTTCTTTTATTTGGTTACAACAACTTGTCAGAAATCACACCCAGGTCCCTGCTATTAATTTCTAGATCCCTGCTAATATTTCTAAGTCCCTAGATAGTAAATAAAATGGCAGATTCATACCAAAAACCTAAAAATGCATAACTAAATCATTTTAACTCCAAATCCAACATTTTTAATATGTATCTTGTACCAAATTGAATTTTCTACCCAAATATAAAATTTGTTTACTGTTTTGAATACTTTAAATTGGTGAAATATTTGAATCCTTGTTTAATTCACTTAAATTTGCAAAATTCATAACTTGGGCATAAAAATTCCAAATTCAACAAACTAAATATGTTTTCCAATCAACTTTTCATGTACTTTCCAAATATCAACTTTGTTTGCTGTTTTGAATAATTTAAATTGCTGAAAACAACTGTTTCTTAATTAATGCATTTAAAATTGCCAAATTAATAACTTGCTCATTTTAAATCCAATTTCCACAAATAAAATATGTTTTCCATGCTAAATTAAACCACCTTTCCAAATATAAAATTTGTTTCATGTTTTGAATAACTAAAATTGGTTAAATGATTTAAACCTTGTTTAAATCATTTAATATTGCTAAATTCCTAACTTGATCAAATTAAATTCTTTTGGGACATATAAAATATGTTTTGAAACCATCAAAGTATAAACTTTTCAAATATGAATCCCACTTAATGTTTTGAACAAATAAAAATTCAAATAAATTCATACTTGAATTAAATTCATTTGAATCTTGTTTAAACTTGGTTAATTCATAAGTAATTCATTCTAAATCCGTTTTCAACAAGTGAAACATGTAATCCACCTAAAATTGTGTGTTCTTATCAAATATGAACTTAGTTATCTATTTTGAACAATTTAAATTGGTGAAAACAACCAATGCTTGTGTAACACCTTTAAGGAACCAAAATTTCCTAAATTAATAAATAAATTCCAAACTTGTTAAACTTCTTTTCAAATTGTTTCTATTGTTGTTATTTTGCTGTTTTCCTCATCCATGCATCATGCTAATCCACTTTCACATGTTGCTTAGTCGTAAAACAATTAATTCAACCATAATTCATGGGCTTTTCATGTGCAACTCAAATTGCATGTGGGTCCATTTAAACCTGTTATCTTGTCAACTAGTTTATTCCTATGCATCAATTAAATGGTCATGCATCATCCCATGTTTGTGCACTATGCCATGTTATTGGTTGTTTGTCTCTCTTCGTTGTTTGTTTGCTTCTTCTCGGATAAACGACGACGTTGAGACCGACGATACTTACGACACCCCTTCTAAGGACTTAGCTCAGTACCAGGCTGCTGAGTTTGCAGGCAAGTATTCACTCACGTGAACCATTGTGTTCCTTTCAACATTGGATACCGATACTTTCCGTTGTCTATTCTGCTAGCCCTATGAATCGTTGCTTCTGTTACGAACCTATCACATGTATCCTTTAACCCTGATATTGCCTCACTTCCACACCTATAACCCCTTTGCTTGTTGCCCGTGTCTTACTAGCATGCTTAGGGTTGTTTTGCTCGAGTCTGTTACCCATTACTTTCTGTTACTATATTTCTATTATGTTCTGGGGCTCGAGGTTAAACAATGAATCATGTTAATGTTATGATCAATAATAATTTGATGATAAGGCACCGGCAGGAGGCCCTGCGTGGTTTTGAGGCCTGCTAGTGTCGACCCTAATTAGGAAAAGGGTCTTGTCTACTGATCCATGATGAGCGCACTAACCGCATGTGGGAAGCGTGTATAGGCACCCCCCTCAATTTGATTCGATTCGCATCTCGTCCAAATCGCCTCATTTAGTTCGGGTGTTCCATTTGCCGCATGCATGTTTTTGCGAGCCCAGGCCAGGGTGGAACTTTTGTAGTCGGCATTTAGGGAGACACGTTCTTAGAGTGCTATGAGGGTCCCCTTTTCTTCGTGGGGTTTGATTAGCCGTGCGCTCACTGCACGGGGTTCTTTGGGCTTGATGCGAAGAAGAGTTGAGTTGTGTTGAGTGCCCCGCTTGGTGGGAAAGGCATTCCCATCTGGCGGGTTATTCTTACGTGTACGGCCAAATTGGTGCAACCCTGCAGGGTAAATCTTCTCGAGAAGCTGTAACATCCCAAGTATGAAAAATAGCCAGTAGAATGTTTTCTCTCTGTTATTTTATGTTTTGCATCATGACATCATGTTGATTGCATTTGTTTTGCTTGTTTTCCATTTGTTTTCCAACTGTTTTCCTTTGTTTTCCTTTGTTTTCTATTTGAATTTCAAATCAAAATTGAAACCTTTTGTTTCATCCTTGTGATGTTACAATTTCCACATGAATGTTTCAAATCAAAACTATCATTTGTTTCCATTAAAGTGAGGTTCCAAAACTATTGTTTTGTTTCTATCAAAAATGCATCCAATAACAAAACAATTTCAGATTCAAATAATTCTCCAAACAACAACCCTTTTGAACTTTATGAAAATTGCAAAAACCAATCAAACTTTTGTTTAAAATAAACTTGAAGGTTCAACTATTCAAATTATTGCTTCCAATATTTCAACTAATAGCAATTCACCTAAATTCAATCCATTTACCAAACCTCAAATAATTTGAATTATTTTTGTAAAACAAAAGTTGCACATGTTGTTGTTACCCTAAATAACTCACCCAAATTTTCTCCTAATTTTTCTAATATCAAAACCCTAGCTTTTCCTTCTATTTTCAATTCAGCAAAAAAAAAAAATAGAAACAAAAAGAATAAATCACAGCTAGGAGAGAGAGGGGGCAGCCAGCCCATCTATTTCCCCTAGCCCACCTTACCCTAGCCCCAAAGCCCACCACTTAAGGCCCCATACCCTTTCGGTTGTCGTCTTCCTCCTCCAGACGTCACCCTCTGTACGAACACCCCATCCACCACACGATCACCTCCCCCTCCTCCTCTCCCCTCTTCCCCCTCTATTTATTCCCCTGCCCAGGCCAAACCCTAGCTCCTTTCTCTCCTCCCTTCCCAGCCGCCGCCCCTCTTCTTCTTCCTCCTCTGCTTCTCCCTTCTCTGTACTTCACTGTAACTGAAATTTAGCCCTTTTTGGCCGGAAGTTGGGGGTGGGCGTGGGGTTGCTGTGGTCGTCCTCCGGGCCGTTTCCTTGCGGGAATGGAATCGCCCCCTCACGCTCTCCATCTTTGGTGAAGGCGCCGTGGTCCGAGGAGGCTTCGGGCGGCCGCGCCATCAAGGTTTCCTCGCCGCCGTACGCCCTGCACCAACCTGTCCGCCCCGACCTGTACCTCCTCCGGATGCGCTCGAGGTGAGCCTCGCTCGGTCCCCTTCCTCTCGCCTCCTCCCTCTTGCACCGCATCCCCCACGCAGCACGCCCCCACGGCCCCTCCCGCGAGCGGCCTCCTCTCCGGCGAGCGCAGCAGCCGTGCTGCCTTGTCTCTGTCGACCTCCAGTACAGGTTCAGTACGTGCAGATTCAGAAAACGAAAACCAGCCCGCAGCCACACCATAACCCCACCGAGCCACCCTTTCTGTCACCAACCCGAACTCTACCACAGTGGCAGTGGCCTTGTGCGCGCACTGGGAGGTGCTGGGTTCGATTCCCCCTCACCACACCTTTTTATTCTCTGTTTTTTCTTTTTCTGCCCGCAGTTCAGAAATACAGATCTGATCAATTACTTCTAAATTCCATATAAAATTGAATATCACTCCAATTTGAATGATTCAAAATCCTGTGGTTTCATAATTTTGTGCTCCTTCTAGTAATGTCAAGTTTGCAACATGTTTCTGTAACAATTTTTGCACTAAATAATTAATTACTGAAAATGCAATAAAATTTGGAAACTTTGGAATTTCATAACTTTAGTTCTACTCATCCAAATTAAGCAAACTTGGTCTCTAAAAATTGGTCTTAACAAACTCTACACATTGGTATTTTATTTGGTCAAAATTGAATTAATTTTGAGCATGTTTTCCTCTGTTTACTAAAAAGGGCAGAATAATAATGATTATGGAAAATTGCATAATAAATTCAATAATCACCCAAAAATTATGTTTGATAGCCCAAAATGTTCAATGAAACCTTTGCTACATGTTTTCAACCTTTTCAATGCAATTTGTTACTGTTTTGAATATTTTAAATTGGTGAAATATTTGAATTCTTGTTTAAATCACTTAATTTTGCAAAATTCATAACTTGAGCATAAAAATTCCAAATTCCACAAACTAAATATGTTTTCCAATTAACTTTTCATGTACTTTCCAAATATAAATTTTGTTTGCTGTTTTGAATTATTTAAATTGCTGAAAACAACTGTTTCTTAATTATTGCATTTAAAATTGCCAAAATAATAACTTGCTCATTTTAAATCCAATTTCCACAAATGAAATATGTTTTCCATGCAAAATTAAACCCTCTTTCCAAATATAAAATTTGTTTCATGTTTTGATTAATTAAAATTGGTTAAATAATTTAAACCTTGTTTAATTCATTTAAAATTGTTAATTTCCTAACTTGATCAAAACAAATTCTTTTGGGACATATAAAATATGTTTTCCAACCACAAAAGTATAAAATTTGCAAATATGAATCTCACTTAATGTTTTGAACAAATAAAATTCAAATAATAGTCACCCTTGTTTTAAAATTCATTTAAAACTTGTTTAATATTGTTTAAGTCATAATAAATTCATCCAAATTCCTTTTTCAATATTTGAAACATGTAATCCAACTAAAATTTGATGTTCTTTTCAAATATAACTTTTGTTAATTGTTTTGAACACTTTAACTTGATGAAAACAACAATTACTTGTGTGACATCTTTAATTAACCAAACATTTCCAAACTTAATAAATAATTTCCAAACTTGTTTTATTCTTTTACCACTTGCATCTATTGTTGTTATTTTGTTGTTATCATCATGCATGCATCATGGTAATCAACTTTCACATGGTAATTAAATTGTAGATCATTTGTTTCCACTTAAGTCATGGATCTTTTTCCATATGCAATCCAATTGCATATGGAACCATTTAAATTGTGTTACCATGTCAACTAGTTATTTTGATGCATCTACTAACCTGACATGCATCATATTTGATTGTGCACAATGCCATGATAATGATTGTTTACATTTCTGTCTTGTTTGTTTGCTTCTTCTCGGATACACGACGACGTTGAGACCGACGATCCTTACGACACCCCTTCTAAGGAGTTAGCTCAGTACCAGGCTACTGGGTTTGCAGGCAAGTTATCACTCACATGAACCATTGTGTTCCTTTCAACATTGGTTATCGATACTTTCCGTTGTCTATTTCTGCTAGCCTTAGTAGTAGTTGTTTCTGTTACGAACCTATCACATGAATCCCTTAACCCTGATATTGCCTCACCTCCACCCCTACAACCCCTTTGTTTGAGCCCGTGTCTTACTAGCATGCTTAGGTTGTTTTGCTCGAGTCTGTTACCCGTTACTTTCTGTTACTATTTCATTATGTTCTGGGGGCTCGATGTTAAACAATGAATCATGCTAATGTTATTGTTAACAATAATTTGATGATAAGGCATCGGCAGGAGGCCCTGTGTGGTTTTGAGGCCAGCTAGTGTCGACCCTAATAGGAAAAGGGTCTTGTCTACTGATCCATGATGAGCGCACTAACCGCATGTGGGAAGCGAGTATGGGCGCCCCCCTCAATTTGATTCGATTCGCATCTCGTCCAAATCGCCTCATTTAGTTCGTGTTTTCCATTTGCCGCATGCATGATTTTGCGAGCCCAGGCCAGGGTGGAACTTTTGTAGACGACATATAGGGGGACACGTTCTTAGAGTGCTATGAGGGCCCATTTTCTTCTGGGCTCGATTAGCCGTGCGCCCAAGGTGCTTTGGGCTTGATGCGAAGAAGAGTTGAGTTGTGTTGAGTGCCCCGCTTGGTGGAAGGGCCTTTCCATCTGGCGGGTTATTCATGCGTGTACGGCCAAATTGGTGCAACCCTGCAGGGATAATCTTCTCGAGAAGCCGTGTTTTCCGCGGTTATGGATTACTTGGTGAAAGTACTGGCTAACAAGTACTCAGGACAAGTTAAACCTAATGATTAACAACCTTACACCCAATGATTAACAACTTGACTAGTAATAGGCTTATTGACACAATAATATGAACCATCATTAATTCAACTGTGTGAGTTATCCTCGGATTGTTTCTTTGGATAAGGGGCGAGATCCAGGATGGGTTTGTTTGAAGTTATCTTTCAGTTGGTTACAATACTCGATCTTATCCCCTTTCTGTTAGTTGGAAGTTGTAGTTCTCTGTAGTTGGTTAGCGCAGCCAGTTGCAGCATCTTTTATATCCCCTTTCTTCCGTTGAACCCAAGGCATCTGTGCTTGGTGTTGACGGGTTACACTTTGGTGAACTGTGAGTCTTGCTTGCCAGTACGTTTATGTACTGACCCCTTTGGGGCTGTGGTTTCCGCAGACCTACGTTTCCGAGGATCTACATGGTGGCTACTACGTGGAGTATGACGAGACTGCTGACGAGTAGATAGCGGACCCGGGCAGGATCCGAGACTTCGTGGATGGGCTCCGTCTTTTCGTTTCCGGCCTCTTAGGCCTATTTGGTTCTTGTCTGTACTCAGACATGTTGAATGCTTCCGCTGTGATGTAATGATGAATTGTTGGGACATGTGTCCTCTGGATGATTGTATTTGCTATCTCTGCTCTAATGAGAGCTATTTGCAACTTATTTCAATCTTTTGTGTCGTAGAGATCTGTTGTGATATCACTTGTTCCAATGCCGTTGACGTACCATGTGTGTATGTTTTGAAGTACGTCAACGGAAGTATCCTGATTTCTATGGGATAGTTTACGTCGACGCTGAACAGATAGGGGTTGGTTGTCACACATACGTGTGTTGGCCTACTCGTAAGAGGACGCGGGTGCCGGTAAGCCCCGTAATCCAATCTACTACTGTTCAACGGAACGGCGAGTATCCTTTAGAAGTCCGGGTGCGACAAATGGTATCAGAGCCTGTCTGCCTGTAGGATCCCTTTTTACTGGTCGCAGTTGAGTCTAGAAACTATTTTGTAGCTATATAGGAAAAATGAAACGTGAGAGTAGGAATTCTGTTCTTTTTCTTCTTTCCCCACCCACCCTCCCTTTTCTGGTAAGGAAGTGCAACGTTGTTTTCTCTTCTCATCTAAACTTTCAAGTTAGGATTTCACGAATTCTGGTTTCTCTAGGATGGTTATATCTACTAGACCATAGGAATGGAGGTGGTTGTGACATGATTTATCATGTTGCCTACTCACGATTGAGAACGGAGGCGTGTAAGCCCCGGAAGCAAATCCTCTATTTCCTTAAGAAGTAGATATTGATCCTTTAGAAGCCCGGATGGGTTTTCCGTAGTACCTCAGGAATCTTGTTCTCGTTCTCCCGTTGTTGCTTCGTTATCCTCTTCTTCTCAACATCCTTTTCGTCCGTTGAAATCTTGTTGTTGTTTTCCACTTCAATTCTTCTACCGGCGTCTAATCAATAACGCTGTTTCACCCTTCGGACCAGATAGTCTATTCTCCGAATGAATCAAATTCTATCCAGCTATACACCCTCGATACAAAACCTCTCCCTTTACTTGAAAATGTTCCGGAGGTTTCCAAAATCCCTGACATCTTTCCAGAAGAGTTGCCAGGAATGCCTGTCATCTTGAACTTCCAGAAAAACTATCCAAGGTGCACGATGTGTTTCACGTGTCACAGCTCAAGAGGATCTTCGCAAGAAGTTTCCGGACCTTTTCTTTTCTCAGTAGGAATCTCGGGGCGCGATTCCTTCAAGGGGGGGCGTTTTGTAACATCCCAAGTATGAAAATAGCCATTAGAATGTTTGCTATCTGTTATTTTATGTTTTGCATCATGACATCATGTTGATTGCATTTGTTTTGCTTGTTTCCCTTTTGTTTTCCTCTGTTTTCATTTGTTTTCCTTTGTTTTCTATTTGAAATTCAAACCAAAATTCAAACCTTTTGTTTCATCCTTGTGATGTTACAATTTCCAAATGAATGTTTCAAATCAAAACTATCATTTGTTTCCATTAAAGTGAGGTTCCAAAACTGTTGTTTTGTTTCTATCAAAAATGCATCCAATAACAAAACAATTTCAGATTCAAATAATTCTCCAAACAACAACCCTTTTGAACTTTATGAAAATTGCAAAACCAATCAAACTTTTGTTTCAATTAAACTTGAAGGTTCAACTATTTAAATTATTGCTTCCAATATTTCAACTAATAGCAATTCACCTAAATTCAATCCATTTACCAAACCTCAAATAATTTGAATTATTTTTGTAAAACAAAAGTTGCACATGTTGTTGTTACCCTAAATAACTCACCCAAATTTTCTCCTAATTTTTCTAACATCAAAACCCTAGCTTTTCCTTCTATTTCAATTCAGCAAAAAAAAAATTAGAACCAAAAAGAATAAATCACAGCTAGGAGAGAGAGCGGGCAGCCAGCCCATCTATTTTCCCCTAGCCCACCTTACCCTAGCCCCAAAGCCCACCACTTAAGGCCCCATACCCTTTCGGTTGTCGTCTTCCTCCTCCAGACGTCACCCTCTGTACGAACACCCCATCCACCACACGATCACCTCCCCCTCCTCCTCTCCCCTCTTCCCCCTCTATTTATTCCCCTGCCCAGGCCAAACCCTAGCTCCTTTCTCTCCTCCCTTCCCAGCCGCCGCCCCTCTTCTTCTTCCTCCTCTGCTTCTCCCTTCTCTGTACTTCACTGTAACTGAAATTTAGCCCTTGTTGGCCGGAAGTTGGGGGTGGGCGTGGGGTTGCTGTGGTCGTCCTCCGGGCCGTTTCCTTGCGGGAATGGAATCGCCACCTCACGCTCTCCATCTTTGGTGAAGGCGCCGTGGTCCGAGGAGGCTTCGGGCGGCCGCGCCATCAAGGTTTCCTCGCCGCCGTACGCCCTGCACCAACCTGTCCGCCCCGACCTGTACCTCCTCCTGATGCGCTCGAGGTGAGCCTCGCTCGGTCCCCTTCCTCTCGCCTCCTTCCTCTTGCACCGCATCCCCCACGCAGCACGCCCCCACGGCCCCTCCCGCGAGCGGCCTCCTCTCCGGCGAGCGCAGCAGCCGTGCTGCCTTGTCTCTGTCGACATCCAGTACAGGTTCAGTACGTGCAGATTCAGAAAACGAAAACCAGCCCGCAGCCACACCATAACCCCCCCGAGCCACCCTTTCTGTCACCAACCCGAACTCTACCACAGTGGCAGTGGCCCTTGTGCGCGCACTGGGAGGTGCTGGGTTCGATTCCCCCTCACCACACCTTTTTATTCTCTGTTTTTTTCTTTTTCTGCCCGCAGTTCAGAAAGACAGATCTGATCAATTACTTCTAAATTCCATATAAAATTGAATATCACTCCAATTTGAATGATTCAAAATCCTGTGGTTTCATAATTTTGTGCTCCTTCTAGTAATGTCAAGTTTGCAACATGTTTCTGTAACAATTTTTGCACTAAATAATTAATTACTGAAAATGCAATAAAATTTGGAAACTTTGGAATTTCATAACTTTAGTTCTACTCATCCAAATTAAGCAAACTTGGTCTCTAAAAATTTGTCTTAACAAACTCTACACATTGGTATTTTATTTGGTCACAATTGAATTAATTTTGAGCATGTTTTCCTCTGTTTACTAAAAAAGGGCAGAATAACAATGATTATGGAAAATTGCATAATAAATTCAATAATCACCCAAAAATTATGTTTGATAGCCCAAAATGTTCAATGAAACCTTTGTTTTCAACCTTTTCAATGCAATTTGTTACTGTTTTGAATATTTTAAATTGGTGAAATATTTGAATTCTTGTTTAAATCACTTAATTTTGCAAAATTCATAACTTGAGCATAAAAATTCCAAATTCCACAAACTAAATATGTTTTCCAATCAACTTTTCATGTACTTTCCAAATATAAATTTTGTTTGCTGTTTTGAATTATTTAAATTGCTGAAAACAACTATTTCTTAATTATTGCATTTAAAATTGCCAAAATAATAACTTGCTCATTTTAAATCCAATTTCCACAAATGAAATATGTTTTCCATGCAAAATTAAACCCTCTTTCCAAATATAAAATTTGTTTCATGTTTTGACTAATTAAAATTGGTTAAATAATTTAAACCTTGTTTAATTCATTTAAAATTGTTAATTTCCTAACTTGATCAAAACAAATTCTTTTGGGACATATAAAATATGTTTTCCAACCACAAAAGTATAAACTTTGCAAATATGAATCTCACTTAATGTTTTGAACAAATAAAATTCAAATAATAGTCACCCTTGTTTTAAAATTCATTTAAAACTTGTTTAATATTGTTTAAGTCATAATAAATTCATCCAAATTCCTTTTTCTATATTTGAAACATGTAATCCAACTAAAATTTGATGTTCTTTTCAAATATAACTTTTCTTAATTGTTTTGAACACTTTAACTTGATGAAAACAACAATTACTTGTGTGACATCTTTAATTAACCAAACATTTCCAAACTTAATAAATAATTTCCAAACTTGTTTTATTCTTTTACCACTTGCATCTATTGTTGTTATTTTGTTGTTATCATCATGCATGCATCATGGTAATCAACTTTCACATGGTAATTAAAATGTAGATCATTTGTTTCCACTTAAGTCATGGATCTTTTTCCATATGCAATCCAATTGCATATGGAACCATTTAAATTGTGTTACCATGTCAACTAGTTATTTTGATGCATCTACTAACCTGACATGCATCATCTTTGATTGTGCACAATGCCATGATAATGATTGTTTACATTTCTGTCTTGTTTGTTTGCTTCTTCTCGGATACACGATGACGTTGAGACCGACGATCCTTACGACACCCCTTCTAAGGAGTTAGCTCAGTACCAGGCTACTGGGTTTGCAGGCAAGTTATCACTCACATGAACCATTGTGTTCCTTTCAACATTGGTTATCGATACTTTCCGTTGTCTATTTCTGCTAGCCTTAGTAGTAGTTGTTTCTGTTACGAACCTATCACATGAATCCATTAACCCTGATATTGCCTCACCTCCACCCCTACAACCCCTTTGTTTGAGCCCGTGTCTTACTAGCATGCTTAGGTTGTTTTGCTCGAGTCTGTTACCCGTTACTTTCTGTTACTATTTCATTATGTTCTGGGGGCTCGATGTTAAACAATGAATCATGCTAATGTTATTGTTAATAATAATTTGATGATAAGGCACCGGCAGGAGGCCCTGTGTGGTTTTGAGGCCTGCTAGTGTCGACCCTAATAGGAAAAGGGTCTTGTCTACTGATCCATGATGAGCGCACTAACCGCATGTGGGAAGCGAGTATGGGTGCCCCCCTCAATTTAATTCGATTCGCATCTCGTCCAAATCGCCTCATTTAGTTCGTGTTTTCCATTTGCCGCATGCATGATTTTGCGAGCCCAGGCTAGGGTGGAACTTTTGTAGACGCCATATAGGGGGACACGTTCTTAGAGTGCTATGAGGGTCCATTTTCTTCTGGGCTCGATTAGCCGTGCGCCCAAGGTGCTTTGGGCTTGATGCGAAGAAGAGTTGAGTTGTGTTGAGTGCCCCGCTTGGTGGAAGGGCCTTTCCATCTGGCGGGTTATTCATGCGTGTACGGCCAAATTGGTGCAACCCTGCAGGGATAATCTTCTCGAGAAGCCGTGTTTTCCGCGGTTATGGATTACTTGGTGAAAGTACTGGCTAACAAGTACTCAGGACAACTTAAACCTAATAATTAACAACCTTACACCCAATGATTAACAACTTGACTAGTAATAGGCTTATTGACACAATAATATGAACCATCATTAATTCAACTGTGTGAGTTATCCTCGGATTGCTTCTTTGGATAAGGGGCGAGATCCAGGATGGGTTTGTTTGAAGTTATCTTTCAGTTGGTTACAATACTCGATCTTATCCCCTTTCTGTTAGTTGGAAGTTGTAGTTCTCTGTAGTTGGTTAGCGCAGCCAGTTGCAGCATCTTTTATATCCCCTTTCTTCCGTTGAACCCAAGGCATCTGTGCTTGGTGTTGACGGGCTACACTTTGGTGAACTGTGAGTCTTGCTTGCCAGTACGTTTATGTACTGACCCCTTTGGGGCTGTGGTTTCCGCAGACGACGTTTCCGAAGATCTACATGGTGGCTACTACGTGGAGTATGACGAGACTGCTGACGAGTAGATAGCGGACCCGGGCAGGATCCGAGACTTCGTGGATGGGCTCCGTCTTTTCGTTTCCGGCCTCTTATGTAACATCCCAAGTATGAAAATCTCCCCCTAGATGTTTGTTTCTTGTTTATTATTGCTTTGCATCATGTCATCATATGCATTTGATTTTTATTTGCATTGTTTTGCATTTGATTTCAATTGTTTCCATTTGTTTTCTTATGAATTCCAAACAAAAATTCAAACCTTTATGCATACTTGTTATGTTACATGTTTCAAATAACAACTACAAAATAAACAATCAAATTGTTCCACTAAAATTGGAATCAGAAACTTAAATTGGCTTAAGTGGCATTTGTTCTTTTTATACCAACATTGCTCAATTCATTTAATTACCAAACATCAACTAAATAAAATATATTTTTTTGGAAAACAAAGTTTCTTTTATGGTGTTGTGAAAAAAACAAAACAATAGAAATTTGTCCTAAAAAATTTGCTAACCCTAAAACCATCTCTTATTTCTCCTTTCCAAAGCTGCAAAAAAAAGTAATAAACAAAAAGAATAAAAAAGGAGAGGGGGGAAGAGAGCAGCCAGCCCACTTGGGCTAGCCCAACTGCCCCTGGCCCGTACCCCCCTCTGTTGTCTTCTTCCTCGCGTACGGATTACATCCCCATCGACCACGTTACAGTACAGAGGAGAGAACGGTGATCGAGCTCCCTCCCCATCGATATAACCAGACCTCGAGCTCTCCCCCCTCCTGCCCTAATTCCTCCACCGCTCTCTTCCCTCGCGCGCCGCCTTCTTTTCCTCTCTCTCGCTGCACGCTTTCTCCTCTCTGTACCGAGCTCATTCATCACCGCCTCCCTCTCCGGCGAGGCGCCGCCGCCACGGTGCCTGCCCGGCCGCGCTAGGGCCGGGAACGGAAACGGCACGCCGCCCTCATCCTCCCCGTGGCCTCGGTCTCCCCCGAGGACCACCGGAATCGCCGCCGCCATCCAAGTTCGCCGCCGGCCGCACCCTGTCGTCCTCCACCGTTCGCCTCCGTCCCCTCTGTGAGTCGCTACCTCGCCCCTCGTTCCTCTCCTTTTCCCTCTCGGGCACGAGCCCGCACGAGCGGCCGCAGCGGCGCACGGCGGCCACCGCACGCACGGTCGCGATCCGCGGCGAGCAGCCGCAACTGCCCATCGCCGGCCGCCCTCCCTGTCCACCATCGCTGTGAGCACCTGCAACCAAAGTTCAGAAATTTCAGTTAGTAGCGTTAACGGAAAGATAACCTCCGTTGCTACCCGAACCTGTCAAGACATCGCTCATAGCCCAACTAGCCAACGTCCCGTGCGCCCAAGGGAGAGGTCCCGGGATCAAATCCCAGGGGAGGCATTTGCCTCCCCAATTTTTTCCCTTGCCCGCACCTGCGCGGGGCCCACTGTCAGTGGCCCTGCAGGCCACCTAGGCGCCACGCAGGCCCTGGCCCACTGTCAGCGGCTGGGGCTGGTCGCTGCACGGTGCAATTGTTTTTTTGGCCCTTTTCTTTAATTTAAATCCAGTTTTTATTACAGTTTGGTCCCCAAACTTAGAAAATGAATAACTTATATTTCATAACTCCAATTAATAAAAATAAAATATGTGCACTGCTCTAAATTAAATTGTCTATCTATCTATAGCACTTGTTTTCTGTTTTGAATTTTCAAAATGCAATTCAAATTTGAATTCAAATAATTCAATTGCAATTTGCTAAAATCCATAACTAATTCATTCTTAATCCAAATAATGAAAATAAAATATGTTTTCCATGCTATTTCAAATAATCTTTTCAAATATAAATTTTGTTTCATGTTTTGAATAATTTAAATTGCCTAAATAATTTAAACCTTGTTAAAATCATTTAAAATTGATAAAACCATAACTTGCTCAAATTAAATTATTTTTGAACATGCAAAATATGTTTTCAAACTAGAAAAACATAACCTTTTCAAATATGAGTTTGGAGTTATGTTTTGAACAAATAAAATTCAAATAAAATTCATGCTTGTTTTAAATTCATTTAAAACTTGTTTAATATTGTTTCAATAATAATAAATCCATTCTAACTCCTTTTTCAATATTTGAAACATGTAATCCAACTAAAATTTGGTGTTCTTTTCAAATATAAACTTTGTTATCTGTTTTGAACAATTTAACTTGGTGAAAACAACAAATACTTGTGTGACAACTTTAAGGAACCAAAAATTCCATAACTTACTAAATAAATTTCTAAATTGGTAAACCCTATTTTAAATTGGTTCTATTGTTGTTATTTTTCTGTTTTCATCATCCATGCATCATACTAATTCACCTTCATCTGTTGATTAGTTGGAAAACAAATAATCTAACCCAAAATTCATGGGCTTTTCATATGCAACTCAAAATTGCATATGTGTCCATTTAATTTGTGTTACCATGTTAGCTAGTTTATTTTGATGCAACCATTAACATGACATGCATCATCCCCATGATTGTGCACTATGCCATGATATTGATTGTCTACCCTTTCTGCATTGTCTGTTTGCTTCTTCTCGGTTAGACGACGACGTTGAGACCGACGATCCTTACGACACCCCTTCCGAGGTTTTAGCTCAGTACCAGGCTACTGGGTTTGCAGGCAAGTTATCACTCACATGAACCACTGTGTTCCTTTCAACATTGGTTACCGATACTTTCCGTTGTTCTTTTCTGCTAGCCTTAGTAGTAGTTGTTTCTGTTACGAACCTATCACATGAATCCCTTAACCTTGATATTGCCTCACCTCCACTCCTATCACCCCTTTGGTTGAGCCATTGTCTTACTAGCATGCTTAGGTTGCTTTGCTCGAGTCTGTTACCCGTTACTTTCTGTTGCTATTTCTATTATGTTCTGGGGCTCGATGTTTAAACAATCAACCTATTAATTTTGTGGGTAATAATAATTTGCTGATAAGGCACCAGCAGGAGGACCGTCGTGGTTTTGAGGCCTGCTAGTGTCGACCCTAATTAGGAAAAGGGTCTTGTCTACTGATCCATGATGAGCGTGCTCACCGCATCCGGGTGGTGGTATGGAACCCCCCTCGGCTTTGATCTGATCCGCAGTTTGTCCGAAGAGCCACACTTAGTTCGGGTGTTCCATTTGGCTCATACGCATGAATGGGTCGCTCCCATGGTTATTGATGATGATGACGCACACATATAGGGCGAGGCCTGTAGTGCCGGGGTGTTGTGTCCTGCGGGAGTTTTACACACCTGCGCTGAGTATTCGGCTGCGTTGCTGGGACCTTATAGCTCCGTGGCTCCTAGGACAGGCTGTAGTGATGGTTCGAGTCGTGTCGAGCCCACCTGAGTTTTAGTTGGTGGCTTGAGTGTGTACGGGTACTGGAGCACACCCTGCAGGGATGAATCTTCTCGAGAAGCCGTGTTGTCCGCGGTTATGTGACGACTTGGTGAAAGTACTGGCTAACAAGTACTCAGACAACTTACACCTAACTATAATAACTTGACTAGTAATAGGTTTATTGACACAATAACCTGAACCATCATTAATCCAACTGTGTGAGTTATCCTCGGATTGCTTCTTTGGATAAGGGGCGAGATCCAGGATGGGTTTGTTTGGTGGTTAGTGGTAGTTGGTTACGATACGCTATCTTATCTCCTTTCTGTTAGCCGGAAGTCATAGTATGTTTCTGTAGTTGGTTAGTGCAGCCCGCTGCCGCATCTTTTATATCACCCTTCCTAACGTTGAACCCAAAGCATATGTGCTTGATGTTGACGGGTTACACTTTGGTGAACTGTGAGTCTTGCTTGCCAGTACGTTTATGTACTGACCCCTTTGGGCCTGTGGTTTCCGCAGACTACGATTCCGAGGATCCCCATGGTGGCTACTACGTGGAGTACGACGACGCTGTTGACGAGTAGATAGCGGACCCGGGCAGGATCCGAGACTTCGTGGATGGGCTCCGTCTTTTCGTTTCCGGCTTCTTAAGCCTATTTGGTTTTGTCTGTACTCAGACCTGTTGAATGCTTCCGCTGTGATGTAATGATGTTATGTTGGGACATGTGTCCTCTGGATGATTGTATTTGCTATCTCTGCTCAAGTGAGAGCTATTTGCAACCTTATTTCAAGCTTTTGTGTCTTAGAGATATGTTGTGATATCATTCCGTTTAAACGCCGTTGACGTACCATGTGTGTGTGGTATGAAGTACGTCAATGGTAGTATCCTGATTTCTATAGGATGGTTTACGTCGACGTTGAACAGATAGGGGTTGGTTGTCACACATACGTGTGTTGGCCTACTCGTAAGAGGACGCGGGTGCCGGTAAGCCCCGTAATCCAATCTACTACTGTTCAACGGAACGGCGAGTATCCTTTAGAAGTCCGGGTGCGACAAATGGTATCAGAGCCTGTCTGCCTGTAGGATCCCTTTTACTGGTCGCAGTTGAGTCTAGAAACTATTTTGTAGCTATATAGGAAAAATGAAACGTGAGAGTAGGAATTCTGCCATTTTATTTCTTTCCCCACCCACCCTCCCTTTTCTGGTAAGGAAGTGCAATGTTGTTTTCTCTTTCTCATCTAAACTTTCAAGTTAGGATTTCACGTATCCTGGTTTCTCTAGGATGGTTATATCTACTAGACCATAGGAATGGAGGTGGTTGTGACATGATTTATCATGTTGCCTACTCACGATTGAGAACGGTGGCAAATAAGCCCCGGAAGCAGATCCTCTATTCCTTAAGCAGTAGATATTGATCCTTTAGAAGCCCGGATGGGTTTTCTCCGTAGTACCTCAGGTGTTTGTGGTCTCTGTTTCCCAGTTGTTGCTTCGATATCGTCCTTCACAAATCTTCTCTTCCGTTGTAACAACTTATCTGTTGTCCGTTGTTAACCTCCATCCTTGTTCTATGCTACCTTCTTATCGTCTGAAGTAATCCTTTTAAGCACTTATATTGGATTTTGTTGTCCGGTTGGTGTGTTAACCTTGGTATCCTCTTCAGGATGGAAAGTGGTGACGAAGAACCCACACTGTCACCTGAGATGGGGAAAGTGCTGTCTCAGATGACACAAGTTATAAAGCAGATGCAGCAGAACCAAGACCTTGGGAGTAATGGCAACACCCGGGTGTCTATTCGGGAGTTCCTTGAGCTCAACCCGCGCACGTTTGATAACTCCTCCGAGCCATTGGATGCTGATGACTGGCTCCGTGAAATGAACCGTACTCTTATGGTAGCTCATGTGGCTGACGAGGACCGTGTTCCTTACGTGACCTACCTTCTCCGTGGACAATCCATGTCTTGGTGGGAGAATTTCCAAGAAATGATAGGTTCTAGTGTGGCAATCACATGGGAGGATTTCAAGCAAGCCTTCGTGCGCCATCACATTCCCGATGGGCTCATGGAGAAAATGCGTGAGCAATTCTATTCTTTCACACAAGGCAATCTGGACGTTCTGGAATACCAAAGAGAGTTCA
The DNA here is from genome assembly GCA_028641055.1 of Alopecurus myosuroides. Lineage (NCBI taxonomy): Eukaryota > Viridiplantae > Streptophyta > Magnoliopsida > Poales > Poaceae > Alopecurus > Alopecurus myosuroides. The sequence goes on along the minus strand of CM054063.1, from coordinate 309,879,191 downwards.
ATCGTCTAGCTCGCTACGCCGGAGATGAAATCTCAACGGAAGCGAGAAAGATGGCAAAGTTCCGCAGGGGTCTCAACCCGGAACTCAAGTATGCTCTCACCAACGTCAAGGCCAAGAATTTTGAGGACCTCATCAACATCGCTCTAAATGAAGAGCATGGGCGCAAGTTGGTTGAGGAATCTCGTAAGCACTCTCGTGAACAGGCTAATCTCTCAAAAGTTATCATGCCTCCACAAAAACGAAGAGTTTGGGTTCCATATACCACTCCAACACCGCCCATCTGCTTGCCAAGCCCGGCAGGATTTCTTGCCCCCCCTCCCAACCCAGTGGTATCTTCAGGAGGTGCTCCATCTCAGCCAAGTTCAACAACTCCTCGTTCTGCTAGTACATGCTTCAAGTGCGGTCTATCAGGACACTACTCCTACAAGTGCCCGCAGAACAAGCCACCATCACTACCTATCTCTAAGGTCAATCATGTGATGGTACACACTTCGTCGCCTAGGCCCCGCAACAGGAACAAGTCTGTCTTGAGAACTGTGAGGGTGAACCATGTCAAGGCCCAGGGAGCAGAAGAATCTCCAGACGTTGTAATGGGCACACTTCTTGTGAACTCGTTTCGTGCTAAAGTCTTGTTCGATTCTGGTGCTTCACACTCTTTCATCTCTCAATGCTTTGCAAACAACAGTGGAATCAACTTCGAACAGTTGTCTATCCCTCTCCTAGTCAAATCACCGGGATCTAGCTGGCAAAGCAATAAAGTTAGCCAGAACATCGAGATCACAATTGCAAACCTTCCATTCCAGGCATCTCTGATAGCTCTCCACTCTTCAGATATTGATGTCATTCTTGGGATGGATTGGCTGGTAGCCAACAAAGCAGTCATTGATTGTCCTGCTAAGTCTGTCAAAATCACACACCCTTCTGGCCAGATAGTCTACTTCCATGCTGAAAATCCAGTTGCTCAACTCTACACTCTCAATGCAAATCCTCTACCATCTATTGAAACTATTCCGGTGGTTTGTGAATTCCCTGACGTCTTTCCAGAAGAATTGCCAGGAATGCCTCCTGACAGAGCAGTTGAGTTCGTCATCGAACTTGAACCAGGCACTGCTCCAATCTCTAAGCATCCATACAAGATAGCTCCTCCTGAACTGAAGTTGTTGAAGGAGCAAATCGATATGTACATGGAGAAAGGTTACATTCAACCTAGCTCCTCGGCTTGGGGATGCCCAACTCTGTTCGTTGCGAAGAAGGATCAAACAAAGAGACTCGTGGTTGACTATCGTCCTCTCAACGAGAAAACCATCAAAAACAAGTATCCAATTCCTCGTATCGATGATCTTTTTGATCAACTTGCTGGAGCCTCAATATTCTCCAAGCTAGACTTGAGGATGGGTTACCATCAAATAAAGATCAGAAAGGAAGATATTCCAAAAATAGCTTTCACCACTCGGTACGGTCTATATGAATACACCGTCATGTCCTTTGGTCTCACCAATGCACCGGCGACATTCTCTAGACTCATGAATTCCGTCTTCCATGAATACCTCGACAAGTTCGTGGTGGTATATCCTGATGATATTCTTGTCTACTCAAAATCCGAGGAAGAGCATGGAGAACACCTTCGTCTCACTCTCATGAAACTTCACGAGCATCGTCTATATGCCAAGTTCTCCAAATGTGAGTTCTGGATTCCATAAGTTGCTTACCTTGGTCATGTCATCTCTGCCAAGGGCATAGCCATTGATCCAGAAAAGGTTAAGGCAATTGTTGATTGGAAACCTCCTAAGACGGTGAAGCAAGTCAGAAGATTTCTTGGTTTGGCTAGCTATTGCCGTCGTTTCGTCCAAAACTTCTCCAAGATTGCCAAACCTCTCACTGATCTCACAAAGAAGGACAAGAAGTTCGTTTGGTCTCCACAATGTGATGAAAGTTTCAATCTCCTGAAGACTAAACTCACTTCTACACCAGTTCTGGTTGGCCCAGATACTACCAAACCTTTCCAGATATTCTGTGATGCTTCTCTCCAAGGTCTAGGTGCAGTTCTTATGCAAGAACGTCAAGTTGTGGCTTATGCTTCACGTCAGTTGAACCCACATGAGCAAAACTATCCCACTCATGATCTTGAACTTGCAGCAGTTGTGTTTGCCCTCAAGAAATGGAGGCAATACTTGTTGGGTAACCGCACTGAAATCTTTTCCGATCATAAGAGTCTGAAATACATCTTCACTCAACCAGATCTAAACCTCAGGCAAAGGAGATGGATTGAAAAGATCAAAGACTTCGATCTTACCATTTCTTACACTCCAGGCAAGGCTAATGTTATGGACGATGCTCTCAGTCGCAAGTCGTATTGCAATAATCTCATGATCATGGAAAGCCAACCTCCACTTCATGAAGAATTCCAGAAGCTGAACCTTGGTCTTGTTCCTCAAGGTTATCTTGCGAGCTTGACAGCCAGTCCAACTCTCGAGGATAAGATTCGTTCTGAACAACTTCGTGATGCTGAGATCAAGAAGATCGCAAATAACATCAAAGCAGGCAATGTGAAGTATCAGTGCTTCTCAATTGATGACAAGGGAACGGTGTTCTTCGAAGGACGCATTGCGGTTCCTCAAGTTCAAAGTCTCAAAGATGTTATTCTCAAGGAGGCTCATGAAACTCCTCTTTCCATCCACCCTGGAAGTACAAAGATGTACCAGGATCTCAAGACGCTGTATTGGTGGTCTGGCATGAAACGTGAAATTGCTCAATACGTTTCTGAATGCGACGTTTGTCAACGTGTCAAAGCAGTTCATCAGAAAACAGCCGGTCTTCTCCAACCTCTCAAAATCCCTGAGTGGAAGTGGGACATGATTGAAATGGATTTCGTCACTGGTTTTCCAAAGTCCAAGAAGGGCAACGATGCAATCTTCGTTGTTATTGATCGTCTCACTAAGGTAGCTCACTTCTTTGCTGTCAAAGAAACAATATCAGCTAGCCAGTTAGCAGAACTCTACACAACAAGGATTGTTCCTCTTCATGGTGTTCCATTGGAAATAAGCTCAGACCGTGGAAGCATATTCACTTCTCATTTCTGGAAGAGTTTTCAAGAAGCATTGGGCACCAAAATTCTGTTCAACACGGCTTATCATCCTCAGTCTCAAGGGCAAGTCGAAAGAGTCAATCAGATTCTCGAGGATATGCTCAGAGCATGTGGTCTCTCCTTTGGCATGGAATGGGAGGAATGCCTTCCATATGCTGAATTCTCCTACAACAACAGCTTCCAGGCAAGCCTAGGCATGGCACCGTTTGAAGCACTCTATGGCCGCAGATGCAGGAGTCCAATCAATTGGTCTGGAGCTGGTGAACGTTCACTCTTAGGCCCTGACATTGTTAAGGAAGCCGAGGAGAAAGTTCGCATCATTCGTGACAATCTCAAGATTGCTCAGTCTCGTCAGAAAAGCCACTATGACAGCAAGCACAGGGATATGATCTATGCACCTGGTGACAAGGCATATCTCCGTGTAACTCCCCTCAGAGGCACTCATCGTTTTGGTGTGAAAGGAAAGCTAGCACCGAGATACATTGGTCCGTTCAACATTCTCTCAAGGCGTGCGGAAAATGCCTATCGTCTTGAACTTCCAGAAAAACTATCCAAGGTGCACGATGTGTTTCATGTGTCACAGCTCAAGAGGTGTTTCAAAGATCCAGATCGTGCAGTTGATCATGATTCCATTGAACTGCAAGATGATCTATCTTATGAGGAGCACCCTATTCGTATTCTCGATGAGACCGAGCGTAAGACTCGCAAAAAGAGCACCAAGTTCTTAAAAGTGCAGTGGTCTCATCATTCTGATAAAGAGGCAACGTGGGAGACCGAAGAGGATCTTCGCAAGAAGTATCCGGACCTTTTCACTTCTCAGTAGGAATCTCGGGGCGCGATTCCTTCAAGGGGGGCGTTTTGTAACATCCCAAGTATGAAAATCTCCTCCTAGATGTTTGTTTCTTGTTTATTATTGCTTTGCATCATGTCATCATATGCATTTGATTTTTGTTTGCATTGTTTTGCATTTGATTTCAATTGTTTCCATTTGTTTTCTTATGAATTCCAAACAAAAATTCAAACCTTTATGCATACTTGTTATGTTACATGTTTCAAATAACAACTACAAAATAAACAATCAAATTGTTCCACTAAAATTGGAATCAGAAACTTAAATTGGCTTAAGTGGCATTTGTACTTTTTATACCAACATTGCTCAATTCATTTAATTACCAAACATCAACTAAATAAAATATTTTTTTTTGGAAAACAAAGTTTCTTTTATGGTGTTGTGACAAAAACAAAACAATAGAAATTTGTCCTAAAAAATTTGCTAACCCTAAAACCATCTCTTCTTTCTCCTTTCCAAAGCTGCAAAAAAAAAGTAATAAACAAAAAGAATAAAAAAGGAGAGGGGGGAAGAGAGCAGCCAGCCCACTTGGGCTAGCCCAACTGCCCCTGGCCCGTACCCCCCTCTGTTGTCTTCTTCCTCGCGTACGGATTACATCCCCATGGACCATGTTACAGTACAGAGGAGAGAACGGTGATCGAGCTCCCTCCCCATCGATATAACCAGACCTCGAGCTATCCCCCCTCCTGCCCTAATTCCTCCACCCGTCTCTTCCCTCGCGCGCCGCCTTCTTTTCCTCTCTCTCGCTGCACGCTTTCTCCTCTCTGTACCGAGCTCATTCATCACCGCCTCCCTCTCCGGCGAGGCGCCGCCGCTACGGTGCCCGCCCGGCCGCGCTAGGGCCGGGAACGGAAACGGCACGCCGCCCTCATCCTCCCCGTGACCTCGGTCTCCCCCGAGGACCACCGGAATCGCCGCCGCCATCCAAGTTCGCCGCCGGCCGCACCCTGTCGTCCTCCACCGTTCGCCTCCGTTCCCTTTGTGAGTCGCTACCTCGCCCCTCGTTCCTCTCCTTTTCCCTCTCGGGCACGAGCCCGCACGAGCGGCCGCAGCGGCGCACGGCGGCCACCGCACGCACGGCCGCGATCCGCGGCGAGCAGCGGCAACTGCCCATCGCCGGCCGCCCTCCCTGTCGACCATCGCTGTGAGCACCTGCAACCAAAGTTCAGAAATTTCAGCTAGTAGCGTTAACGGAAAGATAACCTCCGTTGCTACTCGAACCTGTCAAGACATCGCTCATAGCCCAACTGGCCAACGTCCCGTGCGCCCAAGGGAGAGGTCCCGGGATCAAATCCCACGGGAGGCATTTGCCTCCCCAATTTTTTCCCTTGCCCGCACCTGCGCGGGGCCCACTGTCAGTGGCCCTGCAGGCCACCTAGGCGCCACGCAGGCCCTGGCCCACTGTCAGCGGCTGGGGCTGGTCGCTGCACGGTGCAATTGTTTTTTTGGCCCTTTTCTTTAATTTAAATCCAGTTTTTATTACAGTTTGGTCCCCAAACTTAGAAACTGAATAACTTCTATTTCATAACTCCAATTAATAAAAATAAAATATGTGCACTGCTCTAAATTAAATTGTCTATCTATCTATAGCACTTGTTTTCTGTTTTGAATTTTCAAAATGCAATTCAAATTTGAATTCAAATAATTCAATTGCAATTTGCTAAAATCCATAACTAATTCATTCTTAATCCAAATAATGAAAATAAAATATGTTTTCCATGCTATTTCAAATAATCTTTTCAAATATAAATTTTGTTTCATGTTTTGAATAATTTAAATTGCCTAAATAATTTAAACCTTGTTAAAATCATTTAAAATTGATAAAACCATAACTTGCTCAAATTAAATTATTTTTGAACATGCAAAATATGTTTTCAAACTAGAAAAACATAACCTTTTCAAATATGAGTTTGGAGTTATGTTTTGAACAAATAAAATTCAAATAAAATTCATGCTTGTTTTAAATTCATTTAAAAATTGTTTAATATTGTTTCAATCATAATAAATCCATTCTAACTCCTTTTTCAATATTTGAAACATGTAATCCAACTAAAATTTGGTGTTCTTTTCAAATATAAACTTTTTTATCTGTTTTGAACAATTTAACTTGGTGAAAACAACAAATACTTGTGTGACAACTTTAAGGAACCAAAAATTCCATAACTTACTAAATAAATTTCTAAATTGGTAAACCCTATTTTAAATTGGTTCTATTGTTGTTATTTTTCTGTTTTCATCATCCATGCATCATACTAATTCACCTTCATCTGTTGATTAGTTGGAAAACAAATAATCTAACCCAAAATTCATGGGCTTTTCATATGCAACTCAAAATTGCATATGTGTCCATTTAATTTGTGTTACCATATTAGCTAGTTTATTTTGATGCAACCATTAACATGACATGCATCATCCCCATGATTGTGCACTATGCCATGATATTGATTGTCTACCCTTTCTGCATTGTCTGTTTGCTTCTTCTCGGTTAGACGACGACGTTGAGACCGACGATCCTTACGACACCCCTTCCGAGGTTTTAGCTCAGTACCAGGCTACTGGGTTTGCAGGCAAGTTATCACTCACATGAACCACTGTGTTCCTTTCAACATTGGTTACCGATACTTTCCGTTGTTCTTTTCTGCTAGCCTTAGTAGTAGTTGTTTCTGTTACGAACCTATCACATGAATCCCTTAACCTTGATATTGCCTCACCTCCACTCCTATCACCCCTTTGGTTGAGCCATTGTCTTACTAGCATGCTTAGGTTGCTTTGCTCGAGTCTGTTACCCGTTACTTTCTGTTGCTATTTCTATTATGTTCTGGGGCTCGATGTTTAAACAATCAACCTATTAATTTTGTGGGTAATAATAATTTGCTGATAAGGCACCGACAGGAGGCCCGTCGTGGTTTTGAGGCCTGCTAGTGTCGACCCTAATTAGGAAAAGGGTCTTGTCTACTGATCCATGATGAGCGTGCTCACCGCATCCGGGTGGTGGTATGGAACCCCCCTCGGCTTTGATCTGATCCGCAGTTTGTCCGAAGAGCCACACTTAGTTCGGGTGTTCCATTTGGCTCATACGCATGAATGGGTCGCTCCCATGGTTATTGATGATGATGACGCACACATATAGGGCGAGGCCTGTAGTGCCGGGGTGTTGTGTCCTGCGGGAGTTTTACACACCTGCGCTGAGTATTCGGCTGCGTGGCTGGGACCTTATAGCTCCGTGGCTCCTAGGACAGGCTGTAGTGATGGTTCGAGTCGTGTCGAGCCCACCTGAGTTTTAGTTGGTGGCTTGAGTGTGTACGGGTACTGGAGCACACCCTGCAGGGATGAATCTTCTCGAGAAGCCGTGTTGTCCGCGGTTATGTGACGACTTGGTGAAAGTACTGGCTAACAAGTACTCAGACAACTTACACCTAACTATAATAACTTGACTAGTAATAGGTTTATTGACACAATAACCTGAACCATCATTAATCCAATTGTGTGACTTATCCTCGGATTGCTTCTTTGGATAAGGGGCGAGATCCAGGATGGGTTTGTTTGGTGGTTAGTGGTAGTTGGTTACGATACGCTATCTTATCTCCTTTCTGTTAGTCGGAAGTCATAGTATGTTTCTGTAGTTGGTTAGTGCAGCCCGCTGCCGCATCTTTTATATCACCCTTCCTACCGTTGAACCCAAAGCATCTGTGCTTGATGTTGACGGGTTACACTTTGGTGAACTGTGAGTCTTGCTTGCCAGTACGTTTATGTACTGACCCCTTTGGGGCTGTGGTTTCCGCAGACTACGATTCCGAGGATCCCCATGGTGGCTACTACGTGGAGTACGACGACGCTGTTGACGAGTAGATAGCGGACCCGGGCAGGATCCGAGACTTCGTGGATGGGCTCCGTCTTTTCGTTTCCGGCTTCTTAAGCCTATTTGGTTTTGTCTGTACTCAGACCTGTTGAATGCTTCCGCTGTGATGTAATGATGTTATGTTGGGACATGTGTCCTCTAGATGATTGTATTTGCTATCTCTGCTCTAGTGAGAGCTATTTGCAACCTTATTTCAAGCTTTTGTGTCTTAGAGATATGTTGTGATATCATTCCGTTTAAACGCCGTTGACATACCATGTGTGTGTGGTATGAAGTACGTTAATGGTAGTATCCTGATTTCTATAGGATGGTTTACGTCGACGCTGAACAGATAGGGGTTGGTTGTCACACATACGTGTGTTGGCCTACTCGTAAGAGGACACGGGTGCCGGTAAGCCCCGTAATCCAATCTACTACTGTTCAACGGAACGGCGAGTATCCTTTAGAAGTCCGGGTGCGACATCTTAGGCCTATTTGGATCTTGTCTGTACTCAGACATGTTGAATGCTTCCGCTGTGATGTAATGATGAACTGTTGGGACATGTGTCCTCTGGATGATTGTATTTGCTATCTCTGCTCTAATGAGAGCTATTTGCAACTTATTTCAGTCTTTTGTGTCGTAGAGATCTGTTGTGATATCACTTGTTCCAATGCCGTTGACGTACCATGTGTGAATGTTTGAAGTACGTCAATGGAAGTATCCTGATTTCTATGGGATAGTTTACGTCGACGCTGAACAGATAGGGGTTGGTTGTCACACATACGTGTGTTGGCCTACTCGTAAGAGGACGCGGGTGCCGGTAAGCCCCGTAATCCAATCTACTGCTGTTCAACGGAACGACGAGTATCCCTTAGAGGTCCGGGTGCGACAGAAGCCGTGTTTTCCGCGGTTATGGTTAACTTGGTGAAAGTACTGGCTAACAAGTACTCAGGACAACTTAAACCTAAGGATTAACAATCTGACTAGTAATAGGCTTAATGACACACAATCTGAACCCTCACTAATCCAACTGTGTGAGTTATCCTCGGATTGCTTCTTTGGATAAGGGGCGAGATCCAGGATGGGTTTGTTTGGAGTTAGATATAGTTGGTTACGATACGCTATCTTATCTCCTTTCTGTTAGCCGGAAGTGGTAGAAACTCTGTAGTTGTTTAGAGCAGCCAGTTGCAGCATCCTTTATATCCCCTTCCTTCCGTTGAACCCAAAGCATATGTGCTTGGTGTTGACGGGTTACACTTTGGTGAATTGTGAGTCTTGCTTGCCAGTACGTTTATGTACTGACCCCTTTGGGGCTGTGGTTTCCGCAGACTACGTTTCCGAGGATCACCATGGTGGCTACTACGTGGAGTATGACGAGACTGCTGACGAGTAGATAGCGGACCCGGGCAGGATCCGAGACTTCGTGGATGGGCTCCGTCTTTTCGTTTCCAGCCTCTTAGGCCTATTTGGATCTTGTCTGTACTCAGACATGTTGAATGCTTCCGCTGCGATGTAATGATGTTATGTTGGGACATGTGTCCTCTGGATGATTGTATTTGCTATCTCTGCTCTAGTGAGAGCCATTTGCAACTTATTTCCATCTTTTGTGTCGTAGAGATCTGTTGTGATATCACTTGTTCCAATGCCGTTGACGTACCATGTGTGTATGTTTTGAAGTACGTCCATGGAAGTATCTGGATTTCTACGGGATGGTTTGCGCAGACGATGAATAGTAGAGAATGGTTGTCACACGTTCAAGTGTTGGCCTGCTCACATTGAGATGCGGGTGCCGGTATGCCCCGTAAGCCATTTATCTGCTGTTTAACGGACTGTGAGTATCCCCTAGAAGTCCGGGTGCGACAAATGGTATCAGAGCCTGTCTGCCTGTAGGATCCCTTTTTACTGGTCGCAGTTGAGTCTAGAAACTATTTTGTAGCTATATAGGAAAAAATGAAACGTGAGAGTAGGAATTCTGTTCTTTTTCTTCTTTCCCCACCCACCCACCCTTTTCTGGTAAGGAAGTGCAACGTTGTTTTTCTCTTCTCATCTAAACTTTCAAGTTAGGATTTCACGAATCCTGGTTTCTCTAGGATGGTTATATCTACTAGACCATAGGAATGGAGGTGGTTGTGACATGATTTATCATGTTGCCTACTCACGATTGAGAACGGAGGCGTGTAAGCCCCGGAAGCAGATCCTCTATTCCTTAAGCAGTAGATATTGATCCTTTAGAAGCCCGGATGGGTTTTCCGTAGTACCTCGGGAGTGTTTTGATCTCGTTTTCCCGATGTTGCTTCGATATCCTGTTCTTCTCAACATCCTTTTCGTCCGTTGAAACCTTGTTGTTGGTTTCCATTTCAGTTCTGCTACCGGCGTCTAATCAATAACTCTGTTCCACCCTTCTGACCAGATAGTCTATTATCCAAATGAATCAAGTTCTATTCAGCTATACACCCTCGATGCAAAACCACTTCCTTCAATTGAAAATGTCCCGGTGGTTTGCGAATTCCCTGACGTCTTTCCAGAAGAGTTGCCAGGAATGCCTATCGTCTTGAAATTCCAGAAAAACTATCCAAGGTGCACGATGTGTTCACGTGTCACAGCTCAAGAGGATCTTCGCAAGAAGTATCCGGACCTTTTTCTTTTCTCAGTAGGAATCTCGGGGCGCGATTCCTTCAAGGGGGGCGTTTTGTAACATCCCAAGTATGAAAAATAGCCATTAGAATGTTTGCTCTCTGTTATTTTATGTTTTGCATCATGACATCATGTTCATTGCATTTGTTTTGCTTGTTTTCCATTTGTTTTCCTCTGTTTTCCTTTGTTTTCTATTTGAATTTCAAATCAAATTTCAAACCTTTTGTTTCATACTTGTGATGTTACAATTTCCAAATGAATATTTCAAATCAAAACAATCATTTGTTTCCATAAAAGTTGTGATTCCAAAACTGTTATTTTGTTTCTATCAAAAATTCATTTAATATCAAACCCTTTTCAAATTCAATTCATTTTCCAAAACAGCAACCCTTTTGTAATTTATGAAAATTACAAAACAACTAAATCCTTTGTTTCAAATAAACTTGAATTCAAAATCATTTAAATTGCTTACTGTCACCCTTATTCACATAATGTCAAAATCATCTAAATTCAATTAAATTTACAAACAACAAAATATCTGAACTTTTTGAAAACCAAAACATGCACATATTGCTGTCACAATATAAATAATTGTTACCAAATTTTACCTAATTTTCTAAACCCTAAAAACCCTCCCTTTTTCTCTTTTCCTATTCAGCAAAAAAAATAATTAGAACAAAAAGAATAAAAAAGAAGCAAAGGGAGAGAGGGGCAGCCAGGCCCAGCCCATCTCCCCTTGGCCTGGTACCCCTTCGACCCACCCACCTCATCTTCCTCCTGCGTACGGCAGGCCATCCACCATAGCCACGTTGCAGAGAGGAGCAGGCAACGGCTGCGAGTCCTCCCCCTCCCCCTATAACTCGAGCTCTAAACCCTAGGGTTCCCCTCTGCCCTATCCTTCCCTCCTCTCTCTCCCCCGCCTCCATTCTCTCTTCTCCTCTCGCTGTCCCTCTTCTCTGAACCTCTCTGTATCTGAAACCGGACACCCCACCGAAAATCCCTTCCTCCCTACGGTGATCGCCGCCGGGAGAGCCCTCCTCCGGCCGGGCAAACGACGGGAATGGATCCCCCGTGGGATCCTCTTCTCCCTCGTCACCTCAGCGGGGGCCGGGAAGCCCCGGAGCGCGGCCGCCAACCTCGCCTCGCCGCCGGCCAACTCCCCTGCACCGACCCCTCCTCCTCCGCCCGCTACCTTCCTCGAGGTGAGCGCATCACCTCCCCCTCTCCCCCTCGTCTCTCCTCCCTCTCCTCCATCCCCTCCACACCCACGAGCGCGCCTCCCTGCCTCCTCTCCGGCGAGCATACCACGCAGCAGCCGATCGCTGCCGTCGCTGCCTCTGTCTCTGTCGACCAACCTGCAGGTTCAGTTACGCAAAAAATCAGTTAACTCGCTGCTGCATCTTATCCACCCCGCGATCCCCTTACTGTCACAAGCAATCGCCCCACCGCAGTGGTTCTGCCCTCTGTGCGCGCAGCAGTAGGTCTGGGGTTCGAGTCCCCCTCCTGCAGATAAACCAAACTTTTTTATTTCTTTTATTTGGTTACAGCAACTTGTCAAAAATCACACCCAGGTCCCTGCTATTAATTTCTAGATCCCTGCTAATATTTCTAAGTCCCTAGATAGTAAATAAAATGGCAGATTCATACCAAAAACCTAAAAATGCATAACTAAATCATTTTAACTCCAAATCCAACATTTTTAATATGTATCTTGTACCAAATTGAATTGTCTACCCAAATATAAAATTTGTTTACTGTTTTGAATATTTTAAATTGGTTAAATATTTGAATCCTTGTTTAATTCACTTAAATTTGCAAAATTCATAACTTGGGCATAAAAATTCCAAATTCAACAAACTAAATATGTTTTCCAATCAACTTTTCATGTACTTTTCCAAATATCTACTTTGTTTGCTGTTTTGAATAATTTAAATTGCTGAAAACAACTGTTTCTTAATTAATGCATTTAAAATTGCCAAATTAATAACTTGCTCATTTTAAATCCAATTTCCACAAATAAAATATGTTTTCCATGCTAAATTAAACCACCTTTCCAAATATAAAATTTGTTTCATGTTTTGAATAACTAAAATTGGTTAAATGATTTAAACCTTGTTTAAATCATTTAATATTGCTAAATTCCTAACTTGATCAAATTAAATTCTTTTGGGACATATAAAATATGTTTTCAAACCATCAAAGTATAAACTTTTCAAATATGAATCCCACTTAATGTTTTGAACAAATAAAAATTCAAATAAATTCATACATGAATTAAATTCATTTGAATCTTGTTTAAACTTGGTTAATTCATAAGTAATTCATTCTAAATCCTTTTTCAACAAGTGAAACATGTAATCCACCTAAAATTGTGTGTTCTTATCAAATATGAACTTAGTTATCTATTTTGAACAATTTAAATTGGTGAAAACAACCAATGCTTGTGTAACACCTTTAAGGAACCAACATTTTCTAAATTAATAAATAAATTCCAAACTTGTTAAACTTCTTTTCAAATTGTTTCTATTGTTGTTATTTTGCTGTTTTCCTCATCCATGCATCATGCTAATCCACTTTCACATGTTGCTTAGTCGTAAAACAATTAATTCAACCATAATTCATGGGCTTTTCATGTGCAACTCAAATTGCATGTGGGTCCATTTAAACCTGTTATCTTGTCAACTAGTTTATTCCTATGCATCAATTAAATGGTCATGCATCATCCCATGTTTGTGCACTATGCCATGTTATTGATTGTTTGTCTCTCTGCGTTGTTTGTTTGCTTCTTCTCGGATAAACGACGACGTTGAGACCGACGATACTTACGACACCCCTTCTAAGGACTTAGCTCAGTACCAGGCTGCTGAGTTTGCAGGCAAGTATTCACTCACATGAACCATTGTGTTCCTTTCAACATTGGATACCGATACTTTCCGTTGTCTATTCTGCTATCCCTATGAATCGTTGCTTCTGTTACGAACCTATCACATGTATCTTTTAACCCTGATATTGCCTCACCTCTACACCTATAACCCCTTTGCTTGTTGCCCGTGTCTTACTAGCATGCTTAGGGTTGTTTTGCTCGAGTCTGTTACCCGTTACTTTCTGTTACTATATTTCTATTATGTTCTGGGGCTCGAGGTTAAACAATGAATCATGTTAATGTTATGATTAATAATAATTTGATGATAAGGCACCGGCAGGAGGCCCTGCGTGGTTTTGAGGCCTGCTAGTGTCGACCCTAATTAGGAAAAGGGTCTTGTCTACTGATCCATGATGAGCGCACTAACCGCATGTGGGAAGCGTGTATGGGCGGCCCCCTCAATTTGATTCGATTCGCATCTCGTCCAAATCGCCTCATTTAGTTCGGGTGTTCCATTTGCCGCATGCATGTTTTTGCGAGTCCAGGCCAGGGTGGAACTTTTGTAGTCGGCATTTAGGGAGACACGTTCTTAGAGTGCTATGAGGGTCCCCTTTTCTTCGTGGGGCTTGATTAGCCGAGCGCTCACTGCACGGGGTTCTTTGGGCTTGATGTGAAGAAGAGTTGAGTTGTGTTGAGTGCCCCGCTTGGTGGGAAAGGCCTTCCCATCTGGCGGGTTATTCTTACGTGTATGGCCAAATTGGTGCACCCCTGCAGGGTAAATCTTCTCGAGAAGCCGTGTTTTCCGAGGTTATGGTTAACTTGGTGAAAGTACTGGCTAACAAGTACTCAGGACAACTTAAACCTAACGATTAACAATCTGACTAGTAATAGGCTTAATGACACACAATCTGAACCCTCACTAATCCAACTGTGTGAGTTATCCTCGGATTGCTTCTTTGGATAAGGGGCGAGATCCAGGATGGGTTTGTTTGGAGTTAGATATAGTTGGTTACGATACGCTATCTTATCTCCTTTCTGTTAGCCGGAAGTGGTAGAAACTCTGTAGTTGTTTAGAGCAGCCAGTTGCAGCATCCTTTATATCCCCTTCCTTCCGTTGAACCCAAAGCATCTGTGCTTGGTGTTGACGGGTTACACTTTGGTGAATTGTGAGTCTTGCTTGCCAGTACGTTTATGTACTGACCCCTTTGGGGCTGTGGTTTCCGCAGACTACGTTTCCGAGGATCACCATGGTGGCTACTACGTGGAGTATGACGAGACTGCTGACGAGTAGATAGCGGACCCGGGCAGGATCCGAGACTTCGTGGATGGGCTCCGTCTTTTCGTTTTCGGCCTCTTAGGCCTATTTGGATCTTGTCTGTACTCAGACATGTTGAATGCTTCCGCTGCGATGTAATGATGTTATGTTGGGACATGTGTCCTCTGGATGATTGTATTTGCTATCTCTGCTCTAGTGAGAGCCATTTGCAACTTATTTCCATCTTTTGTGTCGTAGAGATATGTTGTGATATCACTTGTTCCAATGTCGTTGACGTACCATGTGTGTATGTTTTGAAGTACGTCAATGGAAGTATCTGGATTTCTACGGGATGGTTTGCGCAGACGATGAATAGTAGAGAATGGTTGTCACACGTTCAAGTGTTGGCATGCTCACATTGAGATGCGGGTGCCGGTATGCCCCGTAAGCCATGTATCTGCTGTTTAACGGACTGTGAGTATCCCCTAGAAGTCCGGGTGCGACAGGTGATCCCTTCTGCTCCATGTTACCTCTTGATCCGACCATCTCAGATTTCTTGGAACAGCTGAAGAAACCGCGTTCACTGCTCGCTTAAGTATCTTTCTATCTTTGTTGGATGTTCCTGTAGTGTGCATGTGGTACTGTCCCAATTGCTTGGGGTTAGCTTGGAAACCTCCAGCACCTCCCTGATTATTACCCGGATTACCACCTCCTGGGTTGCCTGCTGGTGGTGGGCCGTTGCCCGGGTTTCCACCCGGACCCGGTCCTCCTCCCCGGCCTACACCTCTCATGGCCTTGTGTATTTCCTCATTTTTCCATCGTTGTAGATCCACGCACCGGTCCAATGAATGATTAGCCGGCCTACCGTTCCTACTTTGACGCGGACACGGCATCCTGAAGGCCTCTAGATGATTAGCCGGCCTTGGTGGTCCTTGGTAATTTCCTCCATTAAAGTTTCCTCCGTTGAAATTTCCCTCTGCTCTGAGTCTTGAAAACCCGGCTTCCGTGTTGGCGACAAACTCAGAACTTCCCTCATACGGGCGCTTGTTCTGGTTGTTTCCATTATTTCGTCCATTGTTACCCGGCGCAGATCCATTGTCGGGTCTTCCGTTGTTGCTCGCGTTGGCTTTTGCTTTCTTGTCATCAACATCCTCCTCTGTGGTATCTGTGGCGGCATGCTTGTGGCACGCGTCCATCAACTCTCCCATCGTAACTTCTGAAGCATTCCAACTAGATTTCATGCGCGTTAGCTTTTGCACTAAGGGTATATACTTGCATGTTTTTGCCATAGCCTGTAATGCATCCTTTGATTGAATATCCGTGGACGAGTGGAGTATTTCCATAACCCGGCGCACCCAACTGCGCGCCGACTCACCCTTCTTCTGGACACATCGTTCTAGATCATCGATTGTAAATAACTTCCTGCATGTCCCATGAAAGTGCTTGATAAATGCAGTTTTCAGCTCACTACATGAATTGATAGACCTTTACGGTAAATTATTGAACCACAACTTTGCTGCTTCCTCTGACATCATTAAGTACATAAACTTGGCTTGAAGATTTTCAGAAGCGTTTCGAATCGACATGGCCATCTCATAACTGCTCAACCAAGTTTCTGGATCCATGGTCGGCTCATAGTTAACCACTTTACCCGGTTCCTTGAACTTATCCGTGTAAGGCTCAGCTCTGATGGCGTCCGACAAACACTTAGGCCCGGCAAGATTAGCCGGCACTGGCCTCACCCGGGAAACGTGCGATCCTGCGGCTGGGATTGCGGGTCGTGCAACTGCTACTGGCCCTTGCACCGCAGATCCGGCCGCAGCTTGCCTGGCTCTGGAACTGTCCACAATAGCTTGCACTGCTGAGGCTGCGGGTGCTGCTGGAGCACGGGGAGGAGGCGGCGTTTGCTGCTACTCTGCCCTCCGTCGTGCTGAACTTGTCTGAATATTACCGGTATTACCGTTCTGCCGGCTAACATACGGTGTTCCGTGCATTCCACTCCTGTTATCCGGGTAATTGACCTGCTGAGTCACTGCTGTGCGCAATAGATCTATCGCCCGCCGGGTCTCCTTCGCATGGGTGATTCTCTTACGGGGATGCGATCCAATGCCAACGTTGCCGCATATACATTATCCATGGGGTTGTTAAAATGACCTGGTGGCGTACGGAATCGTGATGGTGGTGGTGGTGGTGCTGTATTACCAGTGGCGATCCCTGTCTGCAACGTGGGTAACCCGGCTTGTCCGTTTGCCGGCTGTACTCCCACGGTCGCAGGCTGATGGCCGATTTCCTGATTCACAGCCGGAATTGGTTGATCCTGGGGTGTGATAAATAGCGCGGCCGGGTGTATGGTCCTACCCGTTGCCAGTAATCTCGTTTGGTATCTTTGATGGTGCATCCTGGTCGACTGAACCTGGAGCCGGTTCTCCAATGCTTCCAGCTCGCGCCGGCGCGCGGCTATCCCTTGCCTCTCAGCTTCCACATCTCTCCTCTGTTGATCCAATGCACGGAGGGCCACATCCAGATCTTCAGCACGTGCCGCTGCGTTTTCCGGGGTTATCACCGTAGCTAACACCGTGGGATCCAAGATCAGGTTGTTGTTGAACAGAGCCGGATTTGGTGGGTTTGAAGGACCCGCACCTGGCGTTAGGTTCGCCATAAACCCGAACATATTTCTCCGCATCTCGCTGTCTGTCATACGGCTGGTGACTGAAGCCGACTCTCCATCAACCCGGGCTATAACCGGGTTTCCGTCAGCCGGATTTTGCTGCTGGGCCAGCGCTCGCGCCGCTCCGACCGCGGCCGTAGTCACGTCCCCTTTATTGAGATTGGTTGCAGGGGGCGTGTAGACCGCGACCCGGCGCGCGATGCCTAGTGAAGACTCGTATTCTTCCTCATCACAACTATCCTCTTCGTACCGGTCCTCCAGAAGGTGCAAGATAGACCGGATACACACCATTCTTCCTGGTATATGGAGCTGAGACCGTGTTGCCCACTGACCTAGAGCATGACTCGCCCCGAGTAACCCTCTACACTGAGGCGCAGGCTAGAGAAGCTCGATAAAATGATGTTGACCTGTTAGAAGAAGCAAGAGAGCTAACTCTGTCATGTTCAGCTGTTTACCAGCAAAACATGAGGCGTTATCATAGCCGGAAAGTTAGCCCGAGGGTTTTCCGAGAAGGAGACATGGTCCTGAGGCTCGTGCAACACACGGCCGGGACGCACAAGCTTTCCCCTCCGTGGGAAGGGCCGTTCATTGTGAGCAAGGCTCTGCACAATGATGCCTACTACCTAGTTGACGTACATGCACCCCAGAAGAACAGGCCGGATAAAGCTGGAGAGGAATCTAAGCGCCCCTGGAATGTAGCTCTACTCCGTCGTTTTCATTCATGAGCAAAATGTGTTTGTATCCTCACCCGAGTTAAATTCTAGTCGGCACTCCGAATTCGAACTCGGGGACTGCCCTTGCTCAAACTGTTCCTTGTGTTTTCTCTGTTTTACTTTGTCTATTCGGTTGAACCACTTAGAATTTCAAAAGCATACAAAGTAGTGTGTTCAAACCCACAGGACACTCTGCGACTCTGCTGCTGTCCGCAACCCGGCTTCATGGCAAGCCAGAGAACAAGCCAAAGGGTCAATGAACACATGAAAAAATTGCTAAGGGAAGGAAACATGTGGCAACCAAATAGAGCGTTCTTTACTGTTTTTTCTTTTCGGCTAAGTGGTGAGCAGCGTTACCATGCATTTTTCTAAGTGGCTAAGTATTTGAAACTCCGACTTTGAACTCTTGTGACTCGATTACCAAAAAGCAACAAGTTGCAGGTAAGAGCTGAGATAAAAAAAAGGAAGAGTGGATAAAAAATGCAACTCGGGGACATGCATAGAAACGAAACCCGGCATAAAGCCAGAGTTGCTAAAACATCAAAATGAATTAAAAACTGAGTAGCAAAGAGACAATAAGTGTACGATTACATCTGCACCCGGCATCCCGGGGATCTGATAAAAGTTTAAGATAAAAGTTTGCAGGAATTGTTCAGAGAGTGGTAGCGGTGTTGTCCACATCGGCTTTCTCGGCATCAGCATCAACCTTGGCAGCTAGATCTGAAGTTGCAGTGGCGACGGAGGTGGGATATGTGGCCGAGGTGGACGCAGCGGACTGGGTCCTAAGTAGCGCAGCGGCGTCAGTTGCCGCAGCAGCAGTCGTGCCCAGCTCGGAAGCCGCCTGGTTGATCACCATCTCGGTGGTGATGGTGGCCCCTTGTGCGCTGGACTGCGGCTGCTCGGCATCCGCGCCGGTGGCCAACTCGGTCCCCTCGGTGACCTGGGTTTTTCCCTTCTCGGCTCCTCCCTTGGCGGCGTCATCCTCGAACATGGCCAAGTCTTCACTGGCGATCCTGTCATCATCGTCCTCTTCATCTTCGTCCTCAGCCTCGGTTTCTGGCTCTGGGAGGCCGTCGATGTAGGTGGCGGTGTCGGCATAGGAAGCAATCTCGTACGCCACTGTTTTCCGACGAGTGACGCACTCGGGCTTCTTGGTCCACTTGGAGCCTTCTCGGATGGTGAGGATCCTGCCAAGATCAAGATTCTTGTACCAGCTAGTGATGAAGTGCAGCAGCTGGTCAGCTCCTGATCGAGCTGCAGAGGCTCGCCATTTCTTCAGCTCGGTCTTCACCCCGTTCAGCTTCTCGGCGATCTCGCTGAAGCTGTCCAGCGCATTTTCATCAGGCCAGAACAGGTCGTGCAACTTGTACTCAGTGGACACCATAGTGGTGCCCAGGCCTTTGAGGGAACGGATTTGGGTCTTGATGCTGAGGACATGATCTTCCATGGTAGATCTATCGTCAATGGGAAGTCCAGCATCAGCTCGGAGTTGTCTTGCCTTTGCCAGAGCAGGCACGCTGACAGAACGGAGTTGAGGGAAGACGTCTAAAAAAGGAACCAGCAAGAGTTAGGGAGAGAACCAGAGAAGAAGGCAAAACCGAGAAGAAGCAGAGCCAAGTAGAAGAAGGCAGAGTAGGGGGAACTTACGTTCTAAATCCACCAGTAAGGCACCCAGCTTGATTTTCCAGTTGTTCTCGTTGGAGAGATGCTTGTCCTCAATACGGCGCGAGTCGGCCATCTGGAGGACGAGTTGCTCGTTGTGCTGCTTCAACAACGAGAGCTCCATCTCGAGGGTGTTCTCCCTGGCCTTGGCAGTCTTCAGGATCTCCTGCTTTGCCTCGCCCTGCTTGACATCTTCTTCGAGTGCAGATTTTAACTGGATTTGCATCTTCTCGAACTCAGCTCGTTCAGCAGCGCGTTCCTTCTGGATCTCAGCTTCTCGGGTCTCCAGCTGTTGCCGCACCTCGGCAGGCATGAGGCAGTTTAAATGTTGCTCCCGGAATGTCTTATTCTCTTCTGCGAGAAGAACAAAAGTGTCAGCAGAGTAACCAGATAAAGGAAGAGACACAAGTGCAGAGTAGCTGACAACTCACCTTCCAATCTCTTGATTGTGCTTTCAGCGGAGGCAGCGAAGACGTGGCAGTGTTGGTGCTGCTCTATCAGTTCATTGAGCTTGCATGTAGAGTAAACAAGGTTATAGCAAAAAAGCAAACACGGGCGTAAACACAAAACGCACAAACCGAATAGCTAAAAGCTTACCTTCCACTTCAGAAATCTGGAGAGTGCGGTTCAGTGCCGCCTGCTCCATCGCTGCATCATCTTTCTTCTCGGCTTCAAGAGCCACGATGCGGTCCTTGGCGATACGATGGTTCCAGAGCAGTCGGCGGAATAGTTTTGTCCTCTTCAGGAGGCTATTTTGTAGAAGAGAAGAGAAAGAGTTTGAGTGTTTTGGAAGATTTAGCCCGAGAAGACGGCAACTCGGTTGAGTGTCCGCCTACTCGGCCCGAATCTCGGGGACTGGGGAATGGCTAAGAGGAAAAGAGGAAAAGAAGAGAAGAGAAGAAGAAAAGATAAACTGCAACTCGGAAAAAGCAAGAAAGGAGAAAACACTTACAGCATAGGTTTGCTCGACGTCCTCGGCGGCTTTGCGCAGGCAGAATATCTTCCCGGCCAGAGTGCAGGTGGGGGTGGCGATGGTCATCGGAACTGAGCCGACATCGGCCTTGTTCCAATCAGTTCGGTAGTGGTCGATTGGTCCCAGCTTAAGGCCATTCCACTTTGGGTTGCCAAGGGCCTCGCTGTCCTAAGCTGGGTCTACAAACCCTACTCGGTCCAAGATCGCCGTCAGGCCCTCTGATTCAATCTCATCCTCGTCTGCCTCACGCGACAAAAGCGAAGGAACTGGTGCTGGCCCCTTGCCCTTGGACTTGGCGTTGGTCGCCTTGGCCTGGCCTCCCTTCAGGGCAGAAAGTTTCTTCTCGCCTTTGGACAGTGAGATATCATGTTGCTTGGACACCTCCAGCAGGTATTGCGGCCAGCTGGGTTGTGCGCGGACAGCAGCTCCGGCACTCGGCCCTCCAGCAGATCCAGCAGTAGCCGGGTTGCTGCTAGAGGTGGGCGCGCCGATGGTGAGTTTTGTGCTCTTTGTCACCTGCTTCGCGGATGGCGCAGTTGGTGGCTTGGGTGGCGGCATCTTCTCTTCTACAGAATAGCCTCCTGAAGCAGACGGAGGCACTTGCTGAGAAGTGGTCGTTGATGCAGTCTGCTTTGGTGGAGGGATTGGCCCGTTCGGTGGAGTCGCCTGCTGAGTAGACGGCACAGGGGGGCGGCTACCCGGCACAGCATCTGGCCGCACTTGGCTCTGGCCGGCGGGCTCCACCACAGTTTCTTCTACCCGCTGCTCGGCAGCGGGATCGGGTCTTGTGTCTATAACTTCTTCTACCCGCGGCCTGGCCACGGGATCATCTTGAGCAGAAGCTTGAGTATCCTGCTGCTCGGCGGTGTCGTCTTGCCGCTCCAGGGCGGCATTGTCTTGTTGCTGCTGGAGGTTTTCTTCAGTATTCTCCCCAGCTGATGCAGCTGGGGGAGACGGCGGCGTCTCTTCATGAGCAGCATCTTGCTGCTGTTGGAGGCTGGGATCAATATCGTCACCAGCGCCAGTGTTCTCGGTGCCGGTATCTTCTTCCAACTTAATAGGAGAGGACGCACGCGTCCTATCCTCCTGCGCTTGCTCTTCCTTGTCTGAGAGATCGACGAGTTTCTCAAGGTCCACAACGGCCTTCCTCTTGGTATAAGTGGGGTCGCAGCGGCATCAGCGTCCAGAGGGGCGCTGGAAGAAGGAAATGATTCAGAAAGGGAGAAGGAGAAAAGCACGACGAGAACCAGTAACGATTTGGTATTTGGATGGAACAACTTACCCTTTTCTGGTGGGGGGTTGTCTTCTGGCGGTGGTTTTTTTTGCACCTGTCTTCTTGGCCTTCTTCAGAGGAGGTTCCTGGTCGCCACTACCAACCCTCTTCCGAGTGTTGGGAGCAGACACGGATATAGGATTAACCTCCAAGGGATCGCCATCATCATCCATCTCATGCTCCTCTGCAGAGTAGAAGGAGAAACGGATTCAGAAACAGAGAAGGGAATCAAGGTGCGTTGCTAGTAAGCAGAGAGGTGAACTTGGTCACCTTCGTCATCCTCGGACCAGTCCTGGATAGACGCGTCAACTCGGGACTTACCATGCTGATTGGCGTGAGGGATGCAGAGGGTGTCTTGGGTGTCATAGGCGGTCGTATCGTCCTCTTCTCGGTCCGCGGACCAGTTGGCATCGAAGATCTCGGTATCTTCTTCTAGCTGGCGATCGATGTGCTGTTGAGGCGAACATGAAACACTGTGAGTTGTTTTTTCGGCTAAGGATGCCTTACTCGGAATAGCGTGCGAACACAAAGCACAGTAAGCTAAGAGTTCCTACTCGGTATCAAAGGGCAAAAACAAAGCACAGAATGCTAACCTGTCCAATGGGCTTGAGGCGCCTATACGGCTCGAAGCCATACAACCAAGTGTCTGTAAGCAAGGTCTGCATGATGGACCTGGCCCAGAGGGCCACCTCGGTTTTGGTGAGCTCGAATGTTGTTGTCCTTGTGCAATCACGGGATCCTCCCATGTGGCACATCTTGTGCGATCGGTGCTGGAGTGGGAGCACTCGGCGTGATATCCAGCACGCGATGGGATCGTCCCGACGGAACCCTTCCGAGGCCAACTCGGCTAGGCGTCGCTCAACCTGAAGGACATCATGGATGGTCTTCTTGGGGTCGTAGTCCCAATTCTGCTGGGTGGGCCTTGCATTCTTGAACTTTGGAAGCCTTATTCGGTCCTCGATAGGCTTCCCCTTCTCGCCAGCAACATTCTTCACGTACAGGAAACTGCGCTGCCACTTGCGCACAGTTTCCAACCCCTTCACTCTCGGGTGATGCCCAGTCTTGCGCTATATCATCATGGCGCATCCGGTCTGGGTCATCGCGCGCATGCTCTCGGTGTGCCCTGGATTGGGAACACTCTGCTTGCGGAAGAAGAAGTACCTGGCTCAGGTGTGGATGGTTGGGTACACGCCTAAGAAGGCCTCGCACACGACGGCGTGCATGGATAGCATTACGAGGGCGTTGGGTGGAAGATGATGTGGCTGGAGGCTGAAGTTTTTGAGGAATTCAGAGAAGAACTCGGAGATGGGGAGGCCGAAGCGGCGCTTGAAGTGAGAGAGAAATACGACGTATTCGTCCTTCTCAGGTTTGGGGATGATTTCAGTACCTGGGTGCCTTCACACGACGCAGGGAGGAACGCAGCGCGTGTTGACGAGCCACTGGCAGTCTTCTGTCGTGACCTCTGATCCTTCCCAGCCGGCGCGGGCGGCGGCATCGTCGTCTCCGTGAGAAGCCATGGAGGCGGAAGCGCTCTTGGAAGATTGGAGGTGGAAGTGAGCGGAAGCGCTTCTCTCTGTCTCTCTCGCGGTGCGTAGAGCAGCGGCGCAGCAAGTATTTGCGGTGGCGGTGCGCTCGACGGCGGCGGAGAGGCGAGGGGGCGCGAGATTGGGAAGAAGCGGAAAGAGGAGAAGGGAGCGTCGCGGGGGTATTTATCTCTCCGCCTCGAGTTGCCGTTACCAGTGAATTGATCGTGGCATTGATCGTGGGCCACGATCGTGCGGCGTGGGTTAAGTGACCATTAGAAACGCACATAGCGCATAACGCGCGCGTAACGGGCGCAGTTAATCTCACGTCCAGATCATGGGCTCTCGAGTACAACTGACGTGACCTAACGGGCTGGTGGGCCCAGGTTGCAGAGATTGGCGCGTGGCCTGCTGTGTCCCTGGAATCGAGGCGTCGGGGGCACAGGGGTGTGACACGTGCCCTGTAGCGACACGGAGAGGTGGATTCGGTCCGTCTCAGCGGGATTGTGTTCGAAATTTCACCAAGTTATTTTACTTGGCATCACAGAAGAAAAATAGCGCTACTCGGAGAAGAAGAGATTCAAGCAAGAGTTTAAAGGCCATACGGAGATGCTACCCGGCCTCTTATAGGATTAAGACGAGGTTTGTTTCTAAGCTGGCAGGGCCCAGTGAACAAGTTCGCAGGACTCTACCAGCTTCGGGGACTAATGTCAGGGGGTTACCCCCGAGTAGGGGTAAGGCAAGTGCTAAAAGGCAAGGTCAAGGGGATGTTTGACCGGGTAGATGGCTACCCGGGTACTTGCTACCCGGTGGGTTTCTATCCGGACATATCCACCGAAGGCCAAGAGAAGATATCAAGGAAGTTGCATCTGTCCGAGTAAAGAAGTTGGTCTGGGTATAGGGACTGCATTCCTACCCGGGCAAGAAGTCAATGGAGCCGTTCTGACAAGGGATCCCGCGTATCCTGCGTCCGTACTGGCGTGCGGTTCAACTTACGGAGCGCATGATTATCCGCGCTACGGCGTGGCACAGTGCGGTAGGCGCCTGTCAAGTCTTGTCACTGACAGAGGGGACAGGACAGGCCTAGCGGCCTATTCTATCTCACTGGCAGGGTGGACAAGGGCTGTCAGGGCGTACGGCGCGGCGCTTGTCCGCGCGGAATCTCGGAGGCGTGATGTCGTCACAGTTGTCAAGTCACATCACCGTACCTTTTAGTCTTTATCTATTCGGCTGGGCACCAGTATATAAGGTGCCCTGCCCCTCCTGCGCGAGGGACGTTGCCACACTTCGCATTTATTGCTAGAGCTTACAGTAGAGCTAGAGAAAGCAGCAGAGTGGCTACACGGCTGGAGGCATACATTGTACTGTGGCTACTCGGTCTACACCATATAGAGAGGAAAGGCAGGAGTAGGGGTGTTACCTCCACACGAGGGCCCTGAACCTGGGTAAGATCCGTTGTTTGCAGTGCTTGAGACATCTTAGCGTGGCGCTACTCGCCATGCGATCCCTCCCCGGATACCTCCAGCGTCCATCGGCCCCAAACCTAAGCCATCCCATGGCATCTGCCGTGATACCACCACGACATTCGAGGATGAAGCCGCAAAAGGAGCAGCCGAGAAGGGGAAGGCCAAGGTCTTCGAGGGACGAGCAGCAAGTCAACCCGGAGGGGTCCGAGTTGGCCACCAACTCCGAGGCCGAGCAGCCGCAACCCAGCGCTCAGGAAGCCACCATCACCACCGAGATGGTGATCCAGCAGGCGGCTCCCGAGCTGGGCGCGACTACTATTGCGGCAACTGACGCCGCCATGCTGCCCAAGACTCAATCTGTTGCGTCTACATCGGCCACGGATCTCACTTCAGTTGCCACTCCAACTTCTGACCCAGGTGCCTCCGCCAATGCTGATGCCGAGAACGTCGATGCGGACAACACCGCCACTACCCTTCGGTGAATCCTGCAAACTTTTTATCTTGACCTTTTATCAGATCCCCGGGATGCCGGGTGCAGATGTAATCGTACAATTTATTGTCTTGTTGCTACTCGGTTTTAATTTAGTTTGATATTTTAGCAACTCTGGCTTAATGCTGGGTTGCATTTCTATGCAAGTCCCGAGTTGCATGTTTTATCCACTCTTCCTTTTTGTCTCAGCTCTTACCTGCAACTTGTTGCTTTTTTGGTATTCGAGTCATAAGATTTCAAAGTTTGAGTTTCAAATACTTAGCCACTTAGAAAAGTGCATGGTAACGCTGCCCACCACTTAGCCGAAAAGAAAAAATAGTAGAAAACACTCTATTCGGTTGCCACACGTTTCCTTCCCTTAACAATTTTTCATGTGTTCATTGACCCTTTGGCTTGTTCTCTGGCTTGCCATGAAGCCGGGTTGCAGATAGCAGCAGAGTCGCAGAGTTGTCCCGTGGGTTTAAACACACTACTTTGTATGCTTTTGAAATTCTAAGTGGTTCAACCGAATAGACAAAGTAAAACAGAGTAAACACAAGGAACAATTTGAGCAAGGGCAGTCCCCGAGTTCAAATTCGGAGTGCCGACTAGAATTTAACTCGGGTGAGGATACATACACAGTTTGCTCATGAATGAAAACGTCGGAGTAGAGCTACATTCCAGGGTGCTTAGATTCCTCTCCGGCTCTATCCGGCCTGTTCTTCTGGGGTGCCTGTGCGTCAACTAGGTAATAGGAATCATTGTGCAGAGCCTTGCTCACAATGAAAGGCCCTTCCCACGGAGGGGAAAGCTTATGCATCACGGCCGTGCGCTGCACGAGCCTAAGGACCATATCTCCTTCTCGGAAAACCCTTGGGTTTACTTTCCGGCTGTGATAACGCCTCAAGTTTTGCTGGTAAATAGATGAACGTGACAGAGTTAGCTCTCTTGCTTCTTCTAGCAGGTCAACATCATTTTGTCGAGCTTCTCTAGCCTGCGCCTCAGTGTAGAGGGTTACTCGGGGCGAGTCATGCTCTAGGTCAGTGGGCAACACGGCCTCAGCTCCATATACCAGGAAGAATGGTGTGTATCCGGTTGATCGGTAAAGGGGTAGTCCTTAGACTCCACAACACCGCCGGCAACTCGTCTAGCCAACACCCAGGTGTTTTCAGCAGTGGCTCAATCAGCCTTGGCTTTATGCCGGATAGCACCATGCCATTTGCTCTTTCAACTTGCCCATTGGAGGCCGGATACGTAACAGATGCAACATCTAGCCGAATCCGCTTATCTCTGCAGAACCTCGCAAAAGCACCCTCAGCAAAGTTTGTGCCATTATCCGTGATAATGCTGTGCGGGTAGCCGTATCTCAGGATCACATCCTTCAGAAAACTCACAGCTGTGACTCCATCGCACTTCCAAATAGGTTTCACCTCAATCCACTTGGTAAACTTGTCCACCATGACTAGGATGTGAGTCATGTTACCTCTAGCCGGCTTGAAGGGGCCAACCATATCCAAACACTAAACTGCAAATGGCCAAGTAATGGGAATGGTCTTCAACTCGGAAGCTGGCATATGAATCTTACTTGCAAATCTCTGGCAGCCGTTGCACTTTCTCACAATATCTTCAGCTTGCTTCAAGGTAGTGAGCCAAAAGAAGCCATGCCGAAAAGCCTTGTTGACTAGAGCCAGAGAAGAGGAGTGATGCCCGCATTCTCCCTGATGTATCTCCACCAGAAGTTCTTCTCCTTCTTCCGGCTCTACGCAGCGTTGCAGCACGCGAGTAGGACTCCTTCTTTGCAGCACATCTCTGAAGATAGTGTAGCCCTTGGATCTTCTCTGAATTTTCCTAGCGGTAACCTCATCATCCGGCAAGGTGCCGTCCTTTAGAATGGATAATATGGGCAGAGCCCAACTCGGTGTCTCCCGGATGGGAAACACTGGTTCGTCCAGTTCCATTGGATCAGCCACCAATACCTCTTCTGAGTTGAGGACGAGGTCACGAGTCCCCGAGTACTCGGAAATGACCCCCTCGATGAATGCGACAGTCCCCGAGTTAGGAGGGGCAGTCCTTGGGTTGCAGGCGCCAGTCCCCGGGCTGGAGACGGCAGTCCCCGGGTTCTCTTTTGCAGCCTCCTAGTCGATCTCCATGGGAACAACTTCCTCTCCTGGCAGCGAAGGAACGAAGATAGACTCCGAGTTGGGATATGGCTTGGTAGATGGCTTTCTCAAATGCTCCAAGGCAATCCCAGCCGGGATGAACCGCCGAGAAGACCCCAACTTGGATAACTCATCAGCTGCATCATTCTATGCTCGGAGTATATGTTGGAACTCACATCCTTCAAAAAATCCAGTCATGGTTTGCACCAGAAACCGATACGATGCCATGTTGGCATCCAGAGCATCCCAGGTACCAGATACTTGCTGCACCACCAGATCCGAGTCGCCATAACAGATGATGCGCTGCACGCCAACCTCCTTGGCTACCCTCAAGCCGTGTACTACGGCCTCATACTCAGCCACATTGTTGGATGCTTTGAAATGAATTTGCAGCACATACTTGAGCTGATCTCGCTTGGGGGACGTAAGCACTACGCCAGCACCAAGGCCTTCCTTCACTTTGGAGCCATGAAATGCATCTTCCAGTAGTTGGTTTCCGACAAGGGAGGCTCATACTGCACCTCAGCCCAATCCACTAGGAAATCTTCTAGGATCTGTGACTTGATGGCTTCTCTTCTCGCATACAAAGGAGTGTACGTGGCTAGCTCGATCGCCCACTTGGCTACTCTGCCACTTGCATCCTTGTTGCCCATAATGTCCGAGATGGGAGCGGAACTCACCACCGTGATGGGATGCTCTTGGAAATAATGCTTCAGCTTCTTAGCACCCAGGTACACGCCGTAGGTCATCTTCTGGTAATGTGGATAATTTTGCTTGGAGTTGGATAGCACTTCACTCAAATAGTACACTGGCCGCTACACAGTCTTGCCTTCCTCTTCTCGTTCCACCACAATCACCACACTGACTACTCGGTTAGTAGCCGCAATGTATAGCAGCATTGGCTCTTTGGGTAGCGGACCAGCCAAGATGGGAGTGCTACCCAGCATGGCCTTCAGCTCCTTGAATGCCACATCAGCTTGCGGTGTCCAGACGAACTTGTCACTCTTCTTCATGAGTTGATAAAGAGGCAAGGCCTTCTCGCCCATTCTGCCCAGGAAGCGGCTCAGAGAAGCCAGGCATCCAGTAAACTTCTGCACATCCTTCAGGGATCTCGGCAAAGACATGCTCTCTATAGTTTTTATCTTTGAAGGATTGGCCTCAATGCACCGACTGGATACCAAGAAGCCGAGTAGCTTGCCAGTCGGGACGCCAAAGGTGCATTTAGTTGGATTCAACTTCATCCTATAGTTGCGCAAGTTGGCAAAAGTTTCCTCAATGTCACTAAGCAGAGTATGTGTTTTATTCGTTTTGATGACAATGTCATCTACGTACACCTGCACACTCTTGCCAATTTGGTCATGCAAGCATTTCTGCATGCATCTCTGATAGGTAGCCTCAGCATTCCGCAACCCAAAGCACATGACACGATAGCAATAAGCCCCGTACGGGGTAATAAAGGCATTCTTTATTTGATCATCAGGGTTGAGAGCTATCTGATGAAAACCAAAGTAGGCATCTATGAAAGACAAAAGCTCACAACCAGCTGTGGAATCGATCACCTGATCTATGCGGGGTAGCGGAAATGGATCCTTGGGGCAGGCCTTGTTCAAGTCGGTGTAGTAAACGCACATGCGCCATGCGGTGTCGGCCTTGGGGTCCTCCTTCTTCTTCTCAACCATAACCGGGTTGGCTAGCCAGTCCGGATGCAACACCTCCATTATAAAGTTGCTTATCAGCAACTTGGTGATCTGATCACCGATAGCTTTCCTCCTCTCATCACCAAAGTGGCGCATAGCCTGCTTAACTGGCTTGGCGTCATGCCGCACATGCAGTGAGTGCTCAACCAACTCCTCAGGACATCCGGTAGATCCTCATTGGACCATGCAAAGACATCCCGATTCTCACGGAGGAAGTGGATGAGCTCGCTTTCCTATTTCTCTCCCAACCCAGCGCCAATGATGGCAACACGGTCTGGGAACTCAGGGTCAACCTGGATCTTCTTTGTCTCCTGGGACGCCTGGAACGCAGTCCCGTACTGGGAACTCGGCATACCAGGTGCACCACCTTGCGCTGCTTGCGCCATAGCCACCACCTCGTACATCTTCTTCTTCTCGGCCGCAATGACCATGGATTCCGCCAGCTGAGAACTAGCAGAGGCACACTCCAAAGACCTCTTGTAATCACCCGAGATGGTGATGACCCCATTGGGACCAGGTATCTTCATCTTCAAGTAAGCAGCATGGGTTGAAGCCATGAACTTGGTGAGGGCAGGCCTACCGAGAAGGGCATGGTAGGGGCTCTGAAGATCAACCACCTCGAACTGGACGCACTCGGTGCGACAGTTCTCCCTGGTGTCGAATAGGACATCCATCCAGATGCGGCCGACTAGAGCACAAGATACTCTCGGCACAATTCCATGGAATGTGGTCTTGCTGGGTAGCAGCATGTTCTCGGCAAGGCCGGGCTTCTTCAGTGTGTCTAGGTGCATGATGTTGATGTTGTTGCCGTTATCAATCAGCACTTTGCTGAACCGGACGTTCTTCTCAGGTCCCAGGAAAGTGGGATCCACCACTAGAGCATAGCTACCCGGATTAGGCATCACCTTGGATGATCAGCCTTGGACCAACTCACCTCCTGGTCACACCAGCGCAGATAGTGAGGCACAGCCGGGGTCACGAGGTTCACCTCCATCGCGCGCCTGCGCTGCGACTGCTTGTCGACTGGTTCGGTGACGAAGATCATGTAGCTCTCGTGGTGCTCCTAGTACTGGTTGCGGTCTCCACCACCATTGTTGTCGTTGTTATTGTTGCCTTGGTTGTTGTTGTTGTTGTTGTTACCTATGTTGTTGCGGGTGTAGAAGTTGCGGTTGCGGTTGTTGCGGTTGTCGTAGTTGTAGTTGCGGTTGGCTCCATGAGCCACTTGATTCACATTCTCCCTTCTCGGAAATGCTGCGGGCCTGGGAACAGCTGCCCGAATAGGCTGCACATTGGCATTCGCAGCCGGCTGAGGAGGAGGAGGGGGCAAGTCTTCATTCTTGATGCGGTCCCACCAGCTGCACTGCCGGGTAGTGTGGTTGGCTGGTCTACTCGGATGCCGAGTATGGAAGCTGCATGGCCCATCCTTCATGTTTGCAAAGATGATGTTCGGAACTGAATCCGAGTTGCCGCTACTCTGCTGGGGAGCGGTGTAAGGTTTCTTGATGCCTTGGCCCTGATTCTGGTTTTGCCCGTATTGGGCTCCAGCAGTTTTTTGCCTTTGGCTACTCCCAGCAGCCGTGGTCACAGCATTCACCTCCTCTGGATCATACCGATTATCAATCCGGTCACCTCCGCACTTGTTGCGGAAGTCATTGCGCCTGCTGCCGTCTTGGAACTTCTTCTCGGCTTAGGAGAGTCAAGCAGAGGCTGAGTAGGATCGCCGAGTGCATACATATCTGCAATCTTGATTGTCTCGGCGAGAGTACTCGACATCTCTCTTTGCAACTTCTGCCACAACATGCTGCCACGCCTGCAGCCCTGGGCAAAACAAGTAATGGCCTGAGCCTTATTCACACCCTCACAGGTGTTCCTCAAGGTGCTCCACCGAGTAAGATACTCTCGGTCAGTTTCCTCTTCTCGCTGCTTGCAAGCAGACAACTGCTGCGGCCTATTCGGCCTCTTGTAGGTGCTGGTGAAGTTGTTGATGAAGGCTTCCGAGAAGTCTAGCCAACAGTTGATACTGTTCTTGGGCAGGTTGTTGAGCCAAGTCCTAGCCGGACCTTCCAGCATCTGCGGGACGTACAGCACTTCCCATCTCCGATTGCCGCCTGCAATGTGCACGGCTGTAACATAGTCACTCAGCCAGTCTTCTGGCTTGGTGCTGCCATTGTAGCACTTGGTCCCCCTCGCCAGCTGAAAATAGTTCACGGAGGGCTCCTCCATGATACGGTCACCAAAGCATTCTGGGCCAGGTGGCCCCTTGTTCTCGAGCTGCGCAGACCGATTGATCCGGTCCAGCTTGTACCTTGCATCGCTGGGCTCCAACACGCGGTCACCCACACGATCAGAGATATCTCTTGGGTCAGAATACCCTGCCAGCCCCATTGCCGAGTAACCATCATCATAGCAGTCTTGCTGCACCGCTGCGGGTTGCACAACCGGGTTGGCTGCCTGCACAGCTGCACGCGGATGTGTTGCCGCTGGTTGCTGGACCCTCTGCCGGGTAGGCTGAGCAGCATGCTGCCGAGAAGGCCCTGCATGGTTTCCTCCTTGCCCCTTACTGTGAGCTTTAGTGGCTTGATAGCCTGCTCCTGCAACATTTTGTTTCTGACCGGGCTGCCGCGGCACAGCGAGTTGTTTTGTGGCGGCAGCAGGGTCGTACACCTGCATTTGTCTGCTCTTCCCAGAGTGCACACTCTGGTCCCTCTCGTTGCCGGGAAGCGGCGATGAGGCTTGATCCATAGATCCGACCGCACGAGAGTGCACAACCTGAGAAGCGCCAGCACCCGGATTGGCTTTCCGGAACTGCTCATTCTGCCTGCTAGCCTCTAGCACTAGCTCGATAAGCCTCTCCTGCTGCCTAGCGCGCGCGTCGCCAGTGAGATGCGGCAACTCAGCTGCCACTGCCTCTGCAGCCCTAAGAGTTTTGGCGGGGGTGCTGTACTTAGGCCTATCAATAGTGTTTAGACTAGCAGATTGGCTAGCAGCCCTACCATCTCTAGCCAGCTCAGCGCCTAAGTTGCGACGCGTAACGCCTATCTTGCTAGGCAGCCTAGAAACAGGAGTAAAGCCATGCGCTGCGTTGTACTCATTTTGCGCAAGGTTAAGCTCAAGCCTAACCTTCTCCAGCTCCTGGGACTCAGCGAGTAGCACTTGACGCTGCTGCTCAAGTTGCGCCCTCATGGCGGCAAGTTCTGCCTCGTTGGGCTGCGGCATGCCCAGCTGCTCGGTGGCGCCTACTCGAGCAGCCGAGATCGCCGTAGACGTGGAAGGAGGCGGGTTCTGGGCCTTCTCGTAGGGCTTGTGGACCCTCGTACCCACAGGTTCCTCGATGACGCCAGCGGCAGCAGGCCGCGCCCTTCCCGGCATCGATAGTCGGGCCTGTCATCATCACCTCCACGATGTCCGCAGAGCAGCCGGTTGGCTTCTCGCGGGCAGCGAGTACAGCAGGAGGATCTTCCGCGTCGAGCACCACCTCTGGAAACTCGCGGATGACGGTGGTGGCGACGTAGACCAGGTGCGTGCCGAAGGAGAGCACCGAGCCACCTGCAGGCATGGGCCTGCTGCCAAAATCTCCGGCGTTCTCGGAGACGAAGTCGAAGGAGCCGAATCTGTGGACAAGGCCACAGACCACGAGCTCCCCTGAAGCTGAAACCGGTCCCGTCCGAATGTGAACTCCAGCCAGCGCCGCTGCTGGCCCCACGGTGGGCGCCAACTATCATGGTGGTATCACGGCAAATGCCATGGGATAGCTAAAGAGTTGGGGCCGATGGACACTGGAGGTATCCGGGGAGGGATCGCACGGCGAGTAGCGTCGCGCTAATATATCTCAAGCACTGCAAACAACAATATCCTACCAAGGTTCAGGGCCCTCGTGTGGAGGTAACACCCCTAGTCCTGCCTTTCTCTCTATATGTGTGTAAACCGAGTAGCCACAGTACAATGTATGCCTCTCGCCGAGTAGCCACTCTGCTGCTCTCTAGCTCTGGTGTTGTCTCTAGCAAATAAATGCGAGGCGAAGCAACGTCCCTCGCGCAGGAGGGGGCGGGGTACCTTATATACTGGTGCCCAGCCGAATAAACAAAGACTAAAGGGTACGGTGATGGGACTTGACCGCTATGAGATGGGCACGCCTCCGAGATCTCGCGCGGAGAAGTGCCGCGCCGTATGGCTGACAGCCCCTGTCCGCTCTGTCAGCCGCCTAGCGTAGACTTCCATCCCCTCCTATCCCCTCTGTACTTGACAGGACTGGACGGCTGCCTAACCCTGCGTCACTGATGATCACAAACCTAGTAAGTTGAACCGCACGCGGGTACGGATGCAGGATACGCGGGATCTTCTGTCAGAACGGCTCCATTGACTTCTGGCCCGAGTAGGATTGACATCCGTCTACTCAGACCAACTTCTCTACTCGGACAAACTTAACTTCCTTGATATCTTCTCTTGGGCATTGTTGGGTACGTCCTGATAGAAACCTACCGGGTAGCAAGTACCGGGTAGCCGTCTACCCGGTCAATAGCACCTTTGACCTTCACTTTAGCACTTGCCTTACCCCTACTCGGGGGTAACCCCCCGACATCTCCGCACCCTCCACTTCATCTTCCACCTCCAAAACAATCTCGAGAGCTCTCCTTTCTTTCCCGCCACCACGGCCGGAGCATCACCGGCGTTCGCCTCAAAATGGTGAAAGACAAGAACTTGGCGTCCAAGGCCGGCGGGAAGGGGAAGAAGATGAAAGCCGGAGGGGCTTCCGGTTTTGGAGCTGCCGGCTTAGGGAGAGGAAAGCTACAAGTAAACTGGTGTAAGTCGGAGATGACCCAAGGCCGGCTTACAGAGATGGAAGAATCCGGGTTACTGCCCAAGGACTTATCTTGGCGCGCCCCCCAGAATGAGATCCGGCCCGAACCTGGGCCGGACGAGGTAATAATTTTTGAAGCCCACATTCTCCATGGGTTTCGTCTACCCGGGTCTCTCTTTTTCCGCCGGCTTTTGAATTATTATGGCCTCCATCCTCAAGACCTCCCACCAAATTCCATTCTCAACGTTAGAAATTTCATAGTCCTCTGTGAGGATTACCTCCAAGTAGAGCCAAACTTAGATCTCTTTCTTGAGTACTTCTATTGCAACAAACATCCAGAGGTCGCTGGGGGCAAACTTACACACTGCGGGGGGGTTTCGTTCCAGAGGTGGAAGTACATTGCCTATCCGGGCATTCCTCTAGCTAGTCATCCCAAGTTGTGGTAGAAATCCTACTTCTATATAAAAAACACCTCTCCTGAAGGTGAACCGGCATTGCCGGGTTACCGTTCTGAACGTTTAACCTACACTAGCACCATGAATTCCTATGCCAAGTCCTCTGATAGAATCAAAATCCGGCCTCTACTGAAACGCGTAACCTCGTTGATAGTTCTCGGGCTTACGGGTTTAGATCTAACCAAGACCTAGGTAGATTGGCGTATCCGGCCCCTCAGTATCAGGGACCGGCTGTTCCACGAATATGCTGGTTCTTTAGACTCCATGCGATATTCTGAATCCATAGTATCTAAGTCAGAGATGATAACCTCGTTAAAGGCTCCTGGTTGGAGTTAAGCAAGATAAGTTCTTCGATGTTGGTCTGGCACCATATAGCTCCTCCAACCCGGCTCTTCCTATAAGTTTCTTTATTTTTGAGTAACTTTTACTTTTAGTAACTGCGCATAACCTAACCTTGACTTTGTCCGGTTTACAGCTTGCAGACCCCTTCTGGGTTACACCTGAGGACCCTGCCACTCCTTCTAAGAAGATGACTCGGAGGAAACAAGTGACGACGAGGATGAGGTTTCTGAATTTGATTCCCTCAGGTCACTTGCACAATCAATTAGCTGACGCTGGTTACTCGCAGGGTGAGCAGGTAGAGCAAGAGGACGCTGGGTTAGCTGAGGGGCAATCCACTAAGGACGCGTCAGTTCTGGACTCGCGGGTTCACAGCCCTCCGGATCTTAATCCTTCCACTCCCATCACCGGATCCAATGTGGTGGTTGAGAAAGATTCCCCCGCAGGCCACAAGAGGACCCGGCAGGCAGTTGCAAAGGTGCCTATCTCTAGATTGTCCAAAAATCCCTTGAAACTATCATCACATGTAGAGCAAACGTAGGACGATGAGGAGGGGAACAAGAGAAGAAGGACCCGGCGATCCGGCTCCAATGAGTTAGAACCAGGTTTGCCTGAGAAAACTCCGCTTCGCCGGGTCTCCCAAGCTCAAGTTTCACCCACTGCTTCACGTCCCTTAGCCGAAAAAATAAGGACCGAGCTGAGTCATACTTTTCATTCAGATTCTCCAAACTCAGATTCATCTCACTTTAGCGGGGCTAGTGAGTTCTCAATTAACTCTGGGTAAGCTAGTTTTTCCACCTTCTATTTATTTCTGCTAATGCTTTGGTTATACGATCTAACTTATGTTTCACCCTTAACCGCAGAGCCCAAGCTGTGCTGAAAGTAAACCCCGTCTCATCTGCTGCTCCAGCTGCTGACCTTGAAAAGAGAGACCTTGGAGAAGAGAAAGATGAACCGGCTGCTCCATCGCTGGGTCATATGGACGTAACCGTTGGAGAACGGGAAGAAGAGGTGAACCCGGTTGACAATGTCCCGGGTGGGCAAGATGGCGGCTCTCTCCCTAGGCGACGCTCATGGTGATCCTATGGAGATCTAGGGTTTTAGCCTCTCTCTCTCTCTGAAAATTGTCACTCCGGCATTGTCATACACCTCTCTCTCGCAATGTCCAAGGCCAAGTCTCTCTTCTCTCCTTCATGTTGGCGTTGGAGGGCTCTCTTTTCCGCTGATTTAGATCTGAAGTACAACCCCATCTACGTGTGATTTATTCTTCTAGATACGAAAGACAAGAAGATTCAACTTGTCGATCAAGCAGGCTTTGTGCTTGATCAACATTCTCTCAAGGTACGTGAAAATGTCCACCCAGGATCTGAGATCTATTTTCCTCATCGTGCCAAGGTACAGGATCACTTGGTTGCTCGCTATGGTTCTCTACTGGATCACTCTAATACTATTATCCCATTATTGGATGTTAATCCCGGTGTTGGATCGGAATCCAATTGATCCTTCTGTGGGTTTGGTCCATGCTGCTAGGGTTTTAGACCCGGATTTTTCTAGAGGTTTAGCATTGGCTAAAGAAGTCTGATTGCATTTCGGATCGGATGTTCATGCCTCTAAGAAGTATGATGCTTTTAAATTGGTGGTCTCTTTTGGATGTGCCTCTTTTAAGATCGATGAGGACACCGTAGCTTTGGCTCTTGAGGCAGCTATTGGTGGTTATTGTGGTTCACTCAATGTTAATTGCCTTCATGATCGGGTCTTCTCATTTGAGGTCTCTTCCAAGGAGGTTGGCTTTCACATTATGAGAATTAAATGGTTTAAATGCTTCCACTTCAAGTGTTATTTTCATCTATGGAGCTTTGGTGGTCCTAATTGGATTTCTGAATTAAAGAAGTGGAATGATGACCAAGATAAGGAGTGGACTTTGGTCTCTAGGAAAAAGAAAAAGTTTATTAACAAACGGTTCATCCCAATGAATCATTTGGTTAAGCATAAGCCAATCATTAATCTGAACAAGAACTTTGATGTTTCTTCTATGGATGTCGTGGTTAATGCCATTAAGTTTGGCTCTTTTGAGCCAGGATTTTCTGCTGCTAAAATTGTGAAGGAACCCCCTCCAGTGGTTCCTGTACCTGTTTGTTCCACCATGGATGATGGTTT
The DNA here is from genome assembly GCA_028641055.1 of Alopecurus myosuroides. Classification (NCBI taxonomy): domain Eukaryota; kingdom Viridiplantae; phylum Streptophyta; class Magnoliopsida; order Poales; family Poaceae; genus Alopecurus; species Alopecurus myosuroides. The sequence continues at coordinate 309,842,313 of CM054063.1, read as the reverse complement.
TTCCAAGTTAATTGATAAGATGGAGGCCCATGTTTGGTCCTGTTCTAACTATCTCTTGGCTAAACATGTAACAGAAGCTTGTACGGGCCAGATTCGGTGTTGGTCTTGCTCACATTCGGGCCATATCCGCAAAAACTTCCCTGGACTTAATGGAACTCTTCTCTGGGTAGTTAAAACGGCGGCAGTCAGAAACGAGGAGTCCCCTTCCTCTGTTCTATCCCCTACTCTAGCAACTATTCCACGAAAACCCTCGCCAGAGTCTCCACCTGTATCGGAACCACCATTGTCGATGGCGAACTTCCCCTGCGATCCCACCAGGTTCCTCCCAGCGGGGATGCACATCCTGGAACCTTGGGCGGACGAGGAACGCCCCGCTCATGTATACATCACTTCTTCGTCGGCTCCAGTCAGACGCCACGAATCTTCGGCTATTGCTCAGCTCGACCCTCAGCTACCAGTTGAAGAGATTGATGATGCCCTGCAGATGATCGTTGATCACATCTTCCAAGAGCATAACCTGCAGGTAATATCCTTCTCAGAAAGTGTGGTTGGAGTCGGACTTTTTCGCATGGCAGATCAGGTGGCCAGAGATATCTTGGTCAGTTCGGTTGCGACTCCCTTTTCTGGTGGCAGAATTCTTTCTTTTGCTAGGCATGATAAGGGGGAGAACTTAAGGGCAACTGTCTACACTAGGACTGGGTGGATCATGATTCTAAATCTGCACATGGATTATCGTACTGATGATTTATTTCGTGAGATGGTATCCAAATTTGGGAAGTTGAGGTCTTGGTGGAGGGAGGATGCTTCTCCTTGTTGCACTCTCCCCAAAGTTACCTATGGAGGAGCAGCTGATATCCCAAGATCAGTTGTTTTTCATGAAGTGCAGCAGTATGGTGGACATGCTGTTTCTTGGACTTGTCCTGTTTATACACTGGATAATGATGTAGCTGACAATTTTCATGGAGATCAGTTCCCTATTCCTGGTGATGGTAATCCACACCCGGCTTTTGGTGCTCCTGAAGCTCTTGTTGATGTTGCATGGGTACCTCTGTTTGTCCCCGAGGTTCAACAAGATGGCTTGCAAGGGTGGGGCAATTGGAATGTGGAAGCATAGGGAGAGAATGTGGGACAGACAGACCCTGTCGATCAGCCACCAGAACCTGAACAGGTGCAATCCTCTGTATCTGTCCTGTTCTCAGGTGCGTCGGTGGACTCAGTAAATGCTGTCAGAGTTGAAGGTCCTGAACATTTTATTGAGTTGCAGCAGCAAGTGGAGCAGAACCCCCTGGCCATTGTTCCCTTCGTCCCAGCAGTGCAGGTGGATGTTGTGGCATAAGAGGATGAGGTTCAGATTATGCGAGTGCTTCTACCTGATCCTGTTGTGGAGTGGTCTAGATATTTTCAGGAACACAAAGCCACGTTCATTTTTTTACAGGAGATTTGAATTTCTATCTGACCTGCTCCCCTTGGAGGACCCAGTTGCGGCTGCTCCCCTTGGAGGACCCAGTTGCGGCTTCACCCCTGCTACTGGAAAATCATCCTGCTACCCCTGTGCCTTCTGCTTCCAAGAAGAGGACTCGCAAGGCTGCAACTCCACTGGTCATTGAAGATCGTCGTGTGACGAGGAGTCTGGCCAAGAACGCTGGCTTTCGTGTTCTGGTTGGGACTGACAAACCTGAGCCTACGAAGAAGGACAAGTCTTCACGCCCCCAAGCTTCTGCTGACGGTGTGCCACCCATCACTCTTGTTGCCGTGTTCAGGAGGGTGGGAAAAATGCTCCAGATCAAAGATTCAGAGCTGACTGTGGAGAAGCTTGAAGCTGCTCCGAAGAAGCCCACAAGCCCATCAAGTTCTGATGATTAGTGGGCCTTATTCTGATATTGGGCTTTGTAGGCTCCTGGAGTGTGTCTTGGACCTTGTTATTATATTATGTTTTCTATCCTGGAATTATCTTGTATTGATCTATGATCAAGGTTTCTACTACCTGGTTTATTCTCTGTTGGTCATTTATGTTGGCCAACCTGGATTATTATCACTTCAATCTTCAATGAATAGTACATCTTCAATGCATTTGGATTGGATTGTTTTTGACTGGAATGTTAGAGGTTTAAATGATAAATCTAAAAGAGATGCGGTTTATAATAAAATTGAGGAAAGTCATGCATCTGTGATTTGTCTTCAAGAAACTAAATGTCGGGATTTTGATCATTCTTTTAGTAGATCCTTTTGTCCTAAGAGGTTTGATCAATTTGTTTTCTCTCCCTTTGTTGGAGCTTCTGGGGGTCTAATTGTGCTACGGAATAGTTCCATTTTTAGAGGAGAATTATTGGAAGTGCATCACTCTTCCATTCACTTAAAACTTACCTCGGTTCATAATTCAGTTACTTGGTTTTTAGTGAATCTTTATGGTCCTTGTAAAGGGGTGGAAAGAGATGAGTTTATCAAATGGTTATACAATATTTCCATCCCATTACATCAAAATTGGTTGATTCTTGGGGACTTCAACTTTATGAGATCTTTGGATAATAGAAATAAGCCAGGGGCAGACCTTAACGATATCTTCATTTTTAATGATGTCATTAGCCACTTGGGTTTATTGGAATTAACAGTTAACATCAGAAAATATACTTGGTCTAATATGCAAAAGGATCCATTGCTTGTTCAGTTGGACTGGTTTTTTACCTCTTGTCAATGGACCTTGGATTTTCCTAATACCTTGGTAATGCCCATGTCCAAGATTACTTCTGATCATTTTCCTTGGACTATTAAAATTGGAACAAGCATTCCAAAGGCAAACATTTTTAGATTTGAAAATCACTGGATCAGACAACCTAGCTTCTTGGACCTTGTGAGCAAAAATACTCCTGTCATGGCCAAATCCATTACCACCAGAATCACAGCCAAACTGAAAAATCTTAGATATTCCCTAAAAGATTGGGGAAGAAATCTTTCTCAATTAAAACTACTTATTGAGATGAGTATTAAGGTGATTTTGTTTTTTATCAATTGGAAGATGAGAGATCTCTGAGTGTTCCTGAGTTTAATTTCAGATTGATTGTTAAGGAACACATAGAGATTGCAGTCTGATTATTGGAAACAGATGGGCACAATTCGTTGGGCTAAGCTTTCTGGTGAAAATACCAAATATTTTCATGCCAGGGCAACTGAGAGGTATAGGCACAATGCAATTCCTTCCATCTCAGACTCTTCAGGAAATATTCTGGTGAATCACCAGGAAAAAGCTGCTGCATTTTGGCTATGTTTCAAAAACAGGATGGGTGTCTCTTGCCCACCTATTGCTAATATTGATCATCTCAATTCTTGCCTGTGGTGGATGGTTTATAGGATCTTGCAAATCCTTTTTCTGTTGAGGAAGTGGAGGGAGTGGTTAAGCATCTCAAACCTGATCGTGCTCCTGGTCCTGATGGTTTCACTGGCTTATTCATTAAGCATTATTGGGGTATTATAAAAGATGATTTTATCAAACTTTGCAATGACTTTCATAGTTGAAGAATTTCTTTGGAGAGCATTAACGGTTCTTTTATTACTCTCATTCCAAAATCACAATCCCCTGAAACTATGAATGACTTCAGACCGATCTCCCTTACAAACACTTGTCTGAAGTTTATCACTGAGATTCTGGCTAATAGATTCCAATATAAGATCTTTGATTGTATCCATGATAATCAGTATGGTTTTATTAAATCCAGAACAATTCAAGATTTCTTGGCGTGGTGTTTTGAATATATTTTCAGTGTAAACAAACTAAGCAGAAAGTGGTGGTCCTCAAGATTGATTTTGAGAAAGACTTTGATACATTTGAACACATTGCCATCCTTTAGATTTTGAGATGCAAGGGGTTTCCACCTCTTGTCATCAAATGGGTGAAGGAAATTCTTTCTTCAGGATCCTCTTATGTTCATTTAAATGGTGGCCCTATTAAAACTTTTGTCTGTAGAAGAGGGGTAAATCAAGGTGATCCTTTATCACCTATATTTTATGTTCCGGGCGGTGATCTGCTTCAAAGTATTGTAAACTTGGCCCTCGGGGATGGTAGTCTTTGCTTACCAATTCCTACTAGAGGGGATTATCCTATTGTTCAATATGTTGATGATACACTAGTCATCTTACCTGCTGACCCTGACCAATTGTTGGTATTCAAGAATCTGCTAAACCTTTATGCTCAGGGACTAAAGGTGAATTTCAATAAGTCCTCCATGATACCACTTAATATCTCTCAGCAGGAGATTGTTGATTTGGATGGTGTTTTGGATTGTAAGGTGGCTTCTATGCCCTTTACTTATCTTGGCCTGCCTATGGGCACCACTAAACCATAAATTAAGGATTTTGCTCCACTCATTGACAGAATTGAAATGAGACTTTCTGCAACTGTCCCTTTTCTTTCATATGGTGACAGTTTGGTGCTTGTGAACTCAGTTCTTTCCTCTCTGCCCACATATTATATGTGCACACTGGTTATTCCTAAAGGAGTTATTGATATTATTGATAAGGCTAGGAGAAGATGTTTATGGAGGAAAGAAAAAAACAAGAAAAGAGTAAACTCTTTGGCTGCATGGGACATGGTGTGTAAACCCAAATGTAAAGGTGGCTTGGGAGTCATTAATCTTCAGATCCAAAACATGGCTTTGTTGCTCAAATGCCTAGCAAAATTTTACAACTCTGTGGATATTCCTTGGGTAAACCTGGTAAAAATGCATATTATTTCCAATCGGTTCCCCATGCAGTTACCTCTTGTGGATCTTTCTAGTGGAAAGGAATTATGCAACTATCTGAATCTTGGTGTTCATTCTCATCTTGTTCAGTTGGGAATGGTTATTCTGTCTTATTTTGGAAAGATTCTTGGCTGGGAGATATTCTCTCACTAAAATTTCCAAGACTGTTCTCGTTTGCTAAGGATCAGCTGGCCTCAGTTAAGGATTTGAAAGTGTTGGATGATCTTTCTGATGCCTTTCATTTGCCTCTTTCGAATGAAGCATTTAAAGAATTTTTGGATCTTCAAGGTATCCTGGAAAATGTTTAGGTGAATAATAATAAGGATGTTTGGTCTTGTAATTTCAATAAAGGTATCTATACCTCTAATAAATTCTATCAGTTGCAGTTTGCTCACTTGCCAGATGATATACCAGCCAAGTGGATCTCGAAATCCAAATGCATGTCAAAACATAATTTTTTTGCCTGGCTGGTCCTAAATGATAGGATTAATACCAAGGATATGATTAATAGAAAGAAATGGAAGATTGATGGGACTGAGTATTGTGTCCTATGCAAAAAATTGTGTCTTGAGGACTGGACGCATTTGTTTTTCCAATGTGTTTTCAACTCTAGAATCTGGATTTACCTACACATACCCTGGAGTGATAACACAGTTTTGACTAATCTCTCCAATGCTAAAAAGAATTTCAAAGGACCTTGTTTCACTGAGATAGTGATTCTTGCCTGTTGGAACATCTGGAAACAGAGGAATGGAGTTATCTTTAACTCTGAGAGTCATTCCTTCAAGGGATCGAAAGTTGGTTTCATGATGGATCTCACCTTGCTTAAGCATAGGTTGAGTGCTTCCTTGGCTGAGAAATTATCATCATGGCTTAACACCTTACCTTAGTTTGTGATAGACTATCTTAGTCTATCCTTCTCTGCATATATGTAAATATTTGTAAACTCTTTTTTATGGCAATAAAGGGCTGTGGGGGACTCCCATGCAGTAGAATATATTTCAAAAAAAACAATGTCCCGGTTAATGATCCTCTGGTTGAAAATGAAGCTGTTCAAGACCCGGATGTGGTCATCACTGTTTCTCGGGCTACCTAGGTCATTGGGACTTCCACAGTGCTCTCCAAAATTACTGAAGACCTGAAGGTGAAGCCGGAAGAGAAGAGAACCCCTCCTGGCCTGAACATTGAAGGCCAAGGTTTTGACGCACTAACTCAAGAAATTTCTAAGAACCGGCGCCGCACTGATGGTATCATAAAGTTTCTGAAACAGAAGTATGAGGTAACCTCGATGTGCATAACTTGTAGCCCTCAATCTTCTAGTTTATATTTGCAATATATACTTGAAGATTTAACCACATAACTTTTTTCAAAACTGAATGCCTGTAGCCCCCAAGTGCCCGTTTGTAATTTCAGTGCAAACAGGGACTTGTTCTTCATTTGTATTTAACCCTTAGAGTTTGAACTGAAATTGTGTAGCCCCCAAGGTCCGGGTTGCAAGCCTGCAGCTGCCCGGGACTTATACATAACTCATAATCCAATAGTTAAAACTGAACAAGTGTAGCCCCCAAGGGCCGGGTTGCAAGCCTGCAGCTGCCCGGGACTTAGACATAACTCTGAAAATTGTATAATTGGTTATGATATCGCCATTGTCCGGGTTATAATATGTCAAGCCATAAATCCCTTTAGCTTATAATTGAAAACTTTATGATAACTTTTTCTAATGTAACCAATAATTCTGCAGAGTCTGATTGGCTGGAGATGGCGGCTCTCTCCCTAGGCGGCGCTCATGGCGATCCTAAGGCGGTCTAGGGTTTTAGCCTCTCTCTCTCAACAATTGTCACTCCGACACTGTCGTCCACCCCTCTCTCGCAATGTCCAAGGCCAAGTCTCTCTTCTCGCCCTCGTGTTGGCGTTGGAGGGCTCTCTTTTCCGCTGATTTAGATCTGAAGTTCAACCCCATCTATGTGCGGTTTATTCTTTTGGATCCGAAAGACAAAAATATTCAACTTGTCGATCAAGCAGGCTTTGTGCTTGATCAACGTTCCCTCAAGGTACGTGAAAATGTCCACCCGGGATCTGAGATCTATTTTTCTTTTCATCGTGCCAAGGTACATGATCACTTGGTTGCTCGAAATGGTTCTCTGCTGGATCACTCTAATACTATCGTCCCAGTATTGGATGTTAATTCATTGGTCCCGGTGTTGGATCGGAATCCAATTGATCCCTCGGTGGGTTTAGTCCATGCTGGGAGGGTTTTAGACCTGGATTTTTCTAGAGGTTTAGCCTTGGCTAAAGAGGTCTGATTGCTTTTCGGATCGGCTGTGCATGCATCTAAGAAGTATGGTGCTTTTAAATTGGTGGTCTCTTTTGGACGTGCTTCTTTTAAGATTGATGAGGACACCATAGCTTTGGCTCTTGAGGCAGCTATTGGTGGTTATTGTAGTTCACTCAATGTTAAATGCCTTCATGATCGGGTCTTCTCATTTGAGGTTTCTTCCAAGGAGGTTGGTTTTCACATTATGAAAATGAAATGGTTTAAATGCTTCCAGTTCAAGTGTTATTTTCATCTATGGAGCTTTGGTGGTCCTAATTGGATTTCTGAATTAAAGAAGTGGAATGATGATCAAGATAAGGAGTGGACTTTGGTCTCTAGGAAAAACAAAAAGGTAATTAACAAACGTTACATCCCAAGGAATCATTTGGTTATTAATGAGCCAGCTATTAATCTGAACATGAACTCTAATGTTTTTTCTACGGATGTCGTGGTTAATGATATTAATTCTATCCCTCCTGCCATTAAGTTTTGTTGTTTTGAGCCAGGATTTTCTTTTACTAGAATTGTGAAGGATTCACCTCCTGTGGCTCATGTACCTGTTTCTTCCACCACGGATGATGGTTTTGCCAAGTTAATTGATAAGATGGCGGCCCATGTGTGGCCTTGTTCTAATTGTCTCTCGGCTAAACATGTAACAGAAGCTTGTACGGGCCGAATTTGGTGGTTGTCTTGCTCACGGTCGGGCCATATCCGCAAAAACTGCCGGGACTTAATGGAACTCTTCGATGGGTAGGTAAAGAGGCAGCAGTCATAAACGAGGAGTCCCCTTCCTATGGTCTATCCCTTGCTTCTGCAACTGTTGCACAAAAACCCTCGCCGGAGTCTCCGCCCGTATCGGAACCACCATTGTTGATGGCGAACTTCCCTTGCGATCCTACCAGGTTCCTCCCAGCGGGATGCACATCCTGAAACCTTGGGCGGTTGAGGAGTGCCCCGCTTGGGTATACATCACTTCCTCGTCGGCCCCAGTCAGACGCCATGAATCTTGGGCTATTGCTCAGCTCGACCCTCGGCCACCACTCGAAGAGATAGATGATGTCCTGCAGATGATCGTTGATCAGGTGGCCAGAGATATTTTGGTCAGCTCGGTTGCGACTCCCTTTGCTGGTGTCTTTGTTTTGCTAGGCATGATGAGGGGGAAAACTTAAGGGCAACTGTCTAAACTAGGACAGGGTGGATCATGATTCTGAATCTGCATATGGATTATCGCACTGATGATTTCCTTCGTGAGATGGTATCCAAATTTGGGAGGTTGAGGTATTGGTGGCGGGAGGATGCTTCTCCTTGTTGCACTCTCCTCAAAGGTACCTGTGGAGGAGCAGCTGATATCCCAAGATCAGTTGTTATTAGTGAAGTGCAGCGGTATGGTGGACATGTTGTTTCTTGGACTTGTCTTGTATATATCTCTACTATATAAAAAGGCTTAAGGTGATGATGGTTGGTTGGTCCGTCATGTCGAAAATACAGATTTACCCTCCACGGAATATACTTTGTCCCGTATACAATTAGTCCGAGTGTCCAATCCATATAGGATACCAGCTTTGTGCCGTTCCCGTCCGTTTCGTTTCCTTTGTTTGGTTGGTACGTCGCATCCTTTCCTGGTCTGCCGCTTATTCCATACGTACGCAGATGAAGTAAACGACTCTTATTCGTCCGCGTCATGGCCTTCTAAACAGAGAATAGAGTCCTCATCTAAAAAAAAGAGAATAGAGTCCTGTTGGAACTCGATCCTTACTAGCTTCAAACTAACAATTGTGTACGTGATGGCCAGAAGCGGCAGTCGAGTCTCCGATCGATGTTCTCCTCAAATAACTAACCATAGGACGACTCGCCATGGTCAGCGACAACGAGTTCGAGGACGAAGACGCTGGGCTGCTCGTGAGGCCATGCAGCCACCGGCCTTTGAGCCTTGCACGGCGAGGACGCCCGAAACAGCCGCTAGCCTGACCCTAACCGTGCAATGGCTTCCGTCTCCCACGATCTGTGGCTGATGCGTTGGCGGCGCGCCCTCCACGGCGAGGCTCGTGGCGGCCTGGACCTCGACGGCGAAGATGCCCAGCGTAGCCCCTGGCCGGCCGTCCGTTTAGTTTATGTGGTCTCTGGCGATCCCCGCTGCAGATGCCTCGGCGTCGCCCTCCATGGCGAGGCTTGGGCGCAGCACCTGGCCCTCCACCGGCCCGGACTCACTTCTCACCTCGTGTCCACAGCACCCTACAAGCAGAAGAAAGAAACTACCAATAAAGGGACAGATTCGATATTTATCACTAATAATTTTTCTTACAAAATGATCGATAGTTTATAATTTCTTATCCGTCTCCGCAACTAATTGCTATAGATTTAGTCTGCCAAAAAAATTACGATAGATTTAAGACACTGTTTGCACCGAAGTTTAGTATATTTTCGGTGTCCAGATAACGCAGAATATTTGAGCCGATATTTTTCATCCAGCAATATTTTAATTTAGCTTTTCTCATTATATTAGAAGTACAATATACAATAATGTGAGTGCCGATTGGACACATAGACCAATTTATAATCAGGGTTTACTTAAACCAATTACTCAACTTGAAACCCAAAAACTTACGGATTGGAACATACGGATCAAAACTTGAACATTTTTTTGGATTAGTTAGGGCATCCAAGCGGGAAGAAGGGCTACTCCACGGTGATTTTTTCTAGAGTAACAAGTAGCCGAACCGGCTGGTGGTCGATGAAGCCATCAATGGCGACAACACTATCATGCATGTCTTTCTTGGAGCCAACCCGGCTGTTGGCAGACGAGGCCACAAAGGATGACAACTCCGTCGACCCTCTAAACCAGGACATTGGGCTCTCCCATGGAGGCAATGCCATCCTAAAGTGTTATGCTACATACTATATGTTCTCGTAAGCCTTAAGACATTTTGACATGAACGTCGGAGTGGGAAGGAGTGGACGATGGCGAGCAAATTCGATTAGTGGACACCGAGTGAGTCAACTATCATGCATCTTATCTGTCAGTAATAAGATTTTTAGTGTTTCACACAAATATTCTCCCGTTGCAGCGCACGGGCACATATGCTAGTACTGGATAATGATGCAGCTGACAATTTTCCTCCGGATGAGTCCCCTATACCTGGTGATGGTAATCCACACCCGGCTTTTGGTGCACTAGAAGCTCATGTTGATGATGCATGGGTGCCTCCGTTTGTCCCCGAGGTTCAACAAGATAGCTTGCAAGGGTGGGGCAATTGGAATGTGGAAGCACATGGAGAGAATGTGGGGCAGGCAGACCCTATCGATCAGCGACCAGAACCTGAACAGGTGCAATCCTCTGTATCTGTTCAGTTCTCAAGTGCGACGGTGGACTCAGTAAATGATGTCAGGGCTGAAGGTCCTGAACATTTTATTGAGTTGCAGCAACAAGTGGAGCAGAACCAGTTGGCCATTGTTCCCTTCGTCCCACCAGTGCAGGTGGATGCTGTGGCGCAGGAGGACAAGGTTCAGATTATGCGAGTGCTTCTGCCTGATCCTGTTGTGGAGTGGTCCAGATATTTTCAGGAACAAAAATCCAGGTTCATTTTTGACAGGAGATTTAAACTTCTGTCTGCCTTGCTCCCCTTGGAGGACCCAGTTGCGGCTGCACCCCTGCTTACGGAAAATCATCCTGCTAACCTTGTGCCTTCTACTTCCAAGAAGAGGACCCACAAGGCTGCAACACCACTGGTCATTGATGATCATCGTGTGACGAGGAGTCTTGTCAAGAATGTTGGCTTTCGTGTTCTGGCTGGGACTGACAAACCTGAGCCCAGGAAGAAGGCCAAGTTTTCACGCCTCCAGACTTCTGCGGACGGTGTGCCGCCCATCACTCATGTTGTTGTACTGAGGAGGGCGGGAAAACTTCTCCAAAATGACGATTCAGAGCTGAGTGTGGAGAAGCTTGAAGCTGCTTCAAAGAAGCCCACAAGCCCATCGCATTCTGATGATCAGTGGGCCTTATTCTGATTTTGGGCCTTGTTGGCTCCTGGAGTGTGTCTTGGACCTTGCTTTTATATTATGTTTTGCTATCCTGGATCTATCTTGTTTGGATATATGGTGAAGGTTGCTACTATCTGGTTTATTATTTGTTGGTCATTTATGTTGGCCAACCTAGTTTATTATCACTTTCAGTCTTCAATGGATAGTACATCTTCAATGCATTTGGATTGGATTGTTTTTTACTGGAATGTTAGAGGTTTAAATGATAAATCTAAAAGAGATGCGGTTTATAATAAAATTGAGGAAAGTCATGCTTCTGTGATTTGTCTCCATGAAACTAAATGTCAGGATTTCGATCATTCTTTTATTAGATCCTTTTGTCCTAAGAGGTTTGATCAATTTGTTTTCTCTCCCTCTGTTGGAGATTCTGGGGGTCTAATTGGGCTATGGAATATTTCCAATTTCACAGGAGAATTATTGGAAGTGCATTGCTCTGCCATTCATTTAAAACTCACCTCGGTTCATAATTCAGTTACTTGGTTTCTAGTGAATGTTTATGGTCCTTGCAAAGGGGTGGAAAGAGATGAATTTGTCAATTGGTTATACAACTTTTCCATCCCATTACATCAAAATTGGTTGATTCTTGGGAATTTCAACTTTATTAGATCTTTGGATAATAGAAATAAGTCAGGGGCAGAACTTAACGATATCTTCATTTTTAATGATGTCATTAGCCACTTGGGTTTATTCAAATTACCAGTTAAAGGTAGAAAATATACTTGGTCTAATATGCAAAAGGATCCATTGCTTGTTCAGCTGGACCGATATTTTACCTCTTGTCAATGGACCTTGGATTTTCGTAATACCATGGTAATCCCCATGTCCAAGATTACTGTCAGACCCCGGACCCAGAGATATACACACTGTTATGTGCTCCTAGCCATGGACTCACAAGGGCTTCAGGGTTACCAGCCCCGGCCGCAACAAACAACGGCAGGCAGACCGGATTCATCGGCACGTAGTCCGGATCCCCGGTCTACTACTCCTTGTATCCATGCTAGTCATAACCAATTATGCATACCCAAGTGTCCACGAGTCGGATGAAACTGAAGGAACGGGACCAAAGTTATACAGAGCTGCTATGTGTCCAGAAAGTGCAACAACAATCGAGGGTTACTGGGGTTACCTCGCCCCAGGCCGATCACATCGACAGGCGGGCTCGGACATGGATCATCGGCTCCACAACCCCTCGACTGCGACAACTATGCAGGCATAGCCAAAACTGTATAACAATGAGCTCGAAACCAACAACCGATCAAAGCAGTACTCTAGAGATGAAACTTGTATTAAACAGATGATACTAGAGTATAGCTTACAAGCAGAGGTCACACGACCCAACATTACATCAGACAACAGAAGGCAAATTATGTTGCTAATCAACAAGAACCAAAAAGGCCTAAGAGGCCGCAACATAAGGCGACGTCCCAGCCCATAGATTCCAGGCTGCTACCTGGGAACCCCGAACTACTCGTCGATGTCCACGTTGAAACACCACCGAACTGAGGAACTCCACCTGAACCAAGTTGAAGCAAACATGAGTACGGGAGGTACTCAACAAGTCTTAGTTAACCTATTATATATCTGCTTCTTTTAGAAAGAGTGATGAAGGTTATTTTGCGTAAAGCCATCTTTGTTTTCCAAGTTGAGGGAGGAATAGCACGTCTCATGGAGCATTTTGAAAACAGGTGAGAAAGCTACTCAACTACTGAAATCATCATCTTTTTAATCCACCAAACATATCAGCACCTCGTGCTTCAAAGATCACCACCTCAAGTTGTTCCGGTAACTCATGCTACAAGGTAACCCCTCTCGGCATCTCCGAGGAGGCATCCTTCATTCGTTATCAGCAAATTTTAATCATTCCGTTAAAGTTGTCTATGATCACAGAATCCGTCACCAAGTCGTCCTTAACCGCGGACACGGCTTTTCGAAAAGATTTAACCCTGCAGGGGTGTACAACTTTAACCACACGTACCAACCAACTCTTAATGCCAGTACATTAGCACTATTCCGGGAAGTGCCGGCAGATGGAGGTTGACCACGACCTTTCCCTTGCTTCGCCTATTCCATGAGTCGCTCCGAGTAGAGATGGACCGCCAATAGGGAGTGGCCATCTCCTGCCGGGTCTCTATCGTTGTGAGCGGTGCTTCAACTACTGTCTCGCCACAGGCTGTTGCACCGCCACGTCCTAGTTTTGCAAACATTTTTAACATCCCCGCAAATCCAAATGGAAAGCCCGAACTAGGCAACTCATGGAACAAACTAGGCAAGTTGAGACCGAGGGGAATCCAATCCCTCGTGTGGATGCACGCTCAGTCTTGGCTCGAAAACGAGAACTCGCTCCTAGGGCATGAACGAGACAACCACCACAGACCCTCTGTGGTCCCGTCATCCACACCTTTAATTCATGTTAATCAAATACTCTTAAATTCCACAACATCCTACCATACTAGATTCATTCGCAACTCTGATTCATCAACCGGATGGAGCAGAGATCATCAGACATGTATGACTAAGCATGGCATATTTGAGGCTCTGGCGATACACACAAACAAATCCTATGTCTGCTAGGAGCATTGAATCATGATATCTGGGTTATGCAAATAAATAGGATAACTCTATCTATTGACTCAAGATACATTGGAACCGAATGCATTTGTACGAGAATGAAAAGTCTTTCGAAATCATATATGGGCAGATAAGAGGTTATGCTTGCCTTGCTTCAAGAAAACCAGATAACGTCTTCAGGAATAAGTGCTTGACTTGTCGGTTAAGATCAAGTATTCGTCGTTGGACTGCTGGCCTTCTCTTCGGAGTCGCATTCTACCGAGGGGGAAACAACACCGAAACAGGAAGAACAACAACAATCAACACATGGCATCGATGCAATGCGCAATATGTATGCATGAGCAAGTTAATGCACTTAAATAAAGCCCTAAGCATGTTCTATGGGTTGCTAGGGTTCGTATGACGGTTATTCAATTTTACTGAAATTAGCCCCGAAATAGGCCCCAGAGGGGGTTTCGGGCGATTATGGAAGTGAGTACCATTTTAGTTGCTCAAATGGGTTTGAAAACATCATGAATAGGTTGCATTTGTCATTTTGAGCAAAATGGTATATAACTTTTAATTTTCAAATTTTATTGAATAAAACTTATTTTCTTTAATTTAAATGATTAAACAACATTAAGTAAAGGCAATTTTTGGACTTTCTCAAAAATGTGTGGAAATGACATAACTAGATAGATTGCATTTTTCTGAACATATTGATATCTTTCTTTTATTTTTCTGAGTAACATATTAAAAGATATTAATTATACAAATTGTATTCATTTTCTGGAATTAATTAAACAAAGGGATTATGACATCAAAATGATGTCAGCGTAACGCAGGCATGATGTCACATGCTCTGATCTTCACAGATGTTCTCAAATTCGTCGAATTGGGTTCAAATTTGATGGAACAAATTGTACCACAAGGTGGAGGAGGTCGAGGGGAGCTCGAGGATGCCAACCGGTGACCATTTGGTCGCCGGAATCCTCGCCGGCGACCATGGCACGGCGGCGGCCAACGGGAGCACGAGGGCAGGAAGCTACCGAGGGGGAGGGGGAGGATTGAGGGGTCCTGGAGACTCACCAAGATGCAGGGAAGAGGATGGAGGGGTCGGGATGGCGAGGGGGCGCCGGATGGCGGCGAATCGGCCGCGGCGGCCGGCGGCCGGAATTGAGGAAGACGGGTTCGATTCGCGCGTGGGAGGCCATCCCGGCAAGCCTCGTTCAACGGGGAGACGTGGGGAGGACCATAGAACCTCGTGGGGAGCTCCGTTGGGCGCGGGAGGGCTCGAATCGGCGGCGCCATGGAAGTGCAACCAAGCTAGGGTTCGTTCTCTCCCGGCAGAAATACAGAGAGTGGAGGGAGCGCAAGGGAGGGGGTTCTGCGAGGTTGAGGTGGTCTTGGACGCCTCCTCGCGTCTATCTGCGTCGGGAGAGGGAGCAGGACGTGGCAGAAGCCCTCCAGCGAGGAGCTTGCCTGCCTGGCTAGAGGTGGAAGAAGACAAAAGCCATACTTGCGAAAACCCCCTGAAAAGTTCAGAAACCACAAAGAGGTCCTTCTCTCTTTTAAAAACAGAACTGGAAACAACTTTTGAGGGCCTTTTTGAAACCAGAAAAATTGCCAAAAATTATCTTTGGAAAGCTCATGAAATTTACAACAACACCATGTGTTGCTTTGGTGAAATTGAAAAACTTTTCAGAACAAAATTTTGGAAACCAAAATAGGTACTATTTGTGGGACTTTCTGAAACCATTTAATTTCACAATTTAAATTATTTCAAACACGAGTTAAACTTTTGTTTTCATGCATGTATGATATGAACCCAACACCACAACACTTTGATAGCAAACTTGGGATGTTACAATTACTTCTGATCATTTGCCTTGCACTATTAAAATTGGAGCAAGCATTCCTGATGGGGGGATGGTAACCCGGTAGGCTCATGCCTAGGTGATACCCGGCCCGAAGGGAATCGCACAAGACCCGGCCCAAGGTAGAGGAGTTTCTAGAAGGCCCAAGGGGGAGCGTAGGTCTTGTAACACGTACCTTGGGGTCACGATTAGGAAACTTAGGGTTGTGTGTGGATTCCGGGTAGGATTCCGGGTATGTCTTGTATAGGAAGCCAGAGAGCCGGGTAATATATAAACCGGCTCCTGGGGCAGAGAGACCAGAAGAGTTTTACCCGATATTCGAGTATTCTTGTAGTACGAGAGCTAATAGTCGTAACCCTAGATCGAGACTCGGCGACATTGCAGCCCGAGCAACCAGATCACCTGATAACATGATTTCCCTGAGCTAAACCCTCTCCCAAACACCAGAGTCAATTTGCCCCAAAGTAAGTTACCCCAGGTAACGTCTGCCGTGATTATCCCACGACAGTTGGCGCCCACCGTGGGGCCTACGTCCAAGGGTGTTTACATCACGGGAGAAGCTTGGGAAAGCACGAAGAACCTTGTCATCAGCGAGATCATCACCAACCCCGAAGGAGAGAAGATGGTGGACGACTTTGGTTGGGGACCAGAGTCGGATCTGCTAGAAACCGGATCTGTCGTCACGATCGGCCGGGTCAACGTCTTCGTCGGTATGGTACGTGCGTCCGGTTCTGTTCCGGATAATATTGAGTATGATTCTGTGTCAGGAGAAGCGACCTGCGTTCAGTCGGATGGAGAAGAATCGGTCGGGACAGTCGATCCGGAAGAAGAGCCCACCACGAAGAGGGAACAGCCGGAGGAGCCAGTATGGACCCCGCGTGGCCGGGTCATGAGAGAAGATGATACCGAGTCTATCTTGCACCTGCTGGAAGAACGATACGAGGAAGATAGCTGTGACGAGGAAGAATACGAATCTTCACCAGGCATCGCGCGCCGGGTCACGGTCTACACAACCCCTGCAACCAATCTTAATCAAGGAGATGTGTCGACGGCCACGGTCGGAGCGGCGCGAGCGCTGGCCCAACAGCAGGCACCGGTTGACGGAAACCTGGTTATAGCCCGGGTCGATGGAGAGTCGGCCTCTGTTATCAGTCATACCGGAGAAAGTGAACGGCACAGGAACATGTTTGGATTCACAACAAACAGAACACCAGGAGCGGGAGCCTCGAATCCGTGAAATCCGGCTCTGTTCAACAATAACCTAATCTTAGATCCCACGGTGTTAGCAACGGTGATAACCCTAGAAAACGCGGCGGCACGTGCCCGAGATCTGGATGTGGCCCGCCATGCATTGAATCAACAAAGGAGTGATGTCGAAGCCAAGAAACAAGGGATGGTCGCGCGCCAGCACGAGTTGGAAGAACTGGAGAATCGTCTTCAAGCTCAGTCAACCAGGATTTACAATCAGAGGCACCAAACGAGATTACCGGCAACCGGTGGAAATTTACAGCCAGCCACATTGTTCGTTACCCCTCAGGATCAACCAATCCCGGTTGTGAATCAAGGAACCGGATATCAAGTTGCAACCCTGGGAGGACAGCCGGCGAACGTGCAAGCCGGGTTACCCACGTTGCAAACTGGAATCGCTGTTGGCAATACCCCACCACCACCACCGCGATTTCATACTCCACCGAGTTACTTCAATAATCCCATGGATAATGTGTATGCAGCCACATTGGCACTTGATCGCATCCCCGTAGGAGAGTCACCCCATGCAGTGGAGACCCGGCGGGCAATAGACATGTTACGCACAGCAGTAGCTCAACAGGCCAACTACCCTGATAACAGGAGTGGCATGCACGGAACACCATATGTCAGTCGGCAGAACGGGAATACCGGCTATATTCAGTCAAACTCGGCACGGCGGAGGGCAGAGCAGCAGCAAATGCCGCCTCCTCCCCATAGACCGGCAACACCTGCAGCATCGGCGGCACAAGCCATTGTGGACAGTTCTCGAGCCAAACGTGCAGCAGCCAGGTCTGCGATATGAGGGCCGGTAGCGGTTGCACCCCCCCCCCCCCCGCCGCACCCGCTGCGGGGTCGCACGTTTCCCGAGTGAGGCCAGTACCGGCAAACCTCGCTGGGCCTAAGTGTTTGTCGGATGCCATCAGGGCTGAGCCTTCCCTGGATAAATTCAAGGAACCGGGTAAAGTGGTTAATTATGAGCCGACCATGGACCCGGAAACCTGGTTGAGCAGTTACGAGATGGCTATGTCGATTCGCAACGCATCCGAGAATCTCCAAGCCAAGTTTATGTACCTTATGATGTCCGAAGGAACAGCAAAGTTGTGGTTCAATAACCTGCCTGAAAGATCCATCAATTCATGGAGTGAGCTGAAAATTGCCTTTATCAAACACTTTCATGGGACGTGCCGGAAGTTATTCACGATTGGCGATTTAGAACGATGTGTCCAGAAGAAGGGAGAGTCGGCGCGCAGCTGGGTGCGCCGGGTTATGGAAATTCTCCACTCTTCCAATTATATCCAGCCAAAAGATGCATTACAAGCTATGGCGAAAACGTGCAAATACATACCCTTGGTGCAAAAGCTGACACGCATGAAATCTAGTCGGCACGCTTCAGAGGTTACAATGGGAGAGTTGATGTACGCATGCAACAAGCACGCCACCACAGACACAACAGAGGAGGATGTTGATGACAAAAAAGCGAAAGCCAACACAAACAATAACTAAAGACCCGGCAATGGGTCTGCACCGGGTAATAACGGAGGGAGTAATGGAAATAACCAGCACAAGCGCCCATATGAAGGAAATTCCGAGTTTGTTGCTAATACAGAAGCCGGGTTTGCAAGACCCAGGGCAGAGGGAAATTTCAACGGAGGAAACTTCAATGGAGGAAATTACCAAGGACCGCCAAGGCCGACTAACCATATAGAGGCCTTCAGGATGCCCTGTCCGCGTCATAGCAGGAACGGCAGGCCGGCTAATCATTCATTGGAGCAATGCGTGGACTTACAGATATGGAAGAACGAGGAAATACATAAGGCCCTGCGAGGTGCAGGCCGGGAAGGAGGACCGGGTCCGGGTGGAAACCCGGGCAACGGGCCACCCCCCCGCTGGTAACGTAGGAGGTGGCAATCCGGGTAATAATCAAGGAGGTGCTGGAGGTTTCCAAGCCAACCCAAAACAGTTAGGACAGTACCACGTTCACACTACCGGGACTTCTAACAAAGATAGAAAGATACTTAAAAGGGTCGTAAACTCGGTTTCTTCAGGTGTTCCGAGATATTTGAGATGGTCAGATCAAGAGGTAACATGGAGCAGAAGGGATCACCCGAAAACAATAGAACATCCGGGTGTGTTAGCTTTGGTGGTTGTACCACAGGTCAATGGTTACGAGCTAAAAAAGGTTTTGATGGATGGTGGAAGTAGCATCAATATCTTATATTAGGAAACCTTTCTACTCATGCTCAAGGAGTCTCAGCTGCAGAAAAGTTCCACAATTTTCCATGGAATTGTGCCGGGTCACTCGGCGTGCCCTGAAGGAAAGATAACACTAGAAGTCGCTTTTGGAGAATCCAAGGATAATTTCCGAGTGGAATGGCTCACATTTGAGGTGGTAAAGTTGCGTAGTCCTTATCACGCGCTGTTCGGAAGGCCGTCTTACGCCAAGTTCATGGCCGGGCCGTGTTACGTATACTTGCAGCTAAAGATCCCGGGTCCCAAGCAGACCATTACTATACATGGGAACCGGGCTGTGCAGCAGAGTGTGACAAAGGAGATGCGGCAATGGCGGAACAAGCTTGCAGGAAGGAAGAGCTCAAGTATTACCGGTCTCAGGTAGACCCGAAAGATAGAACGGCTCTGAAAAGACCAAATACGGAGGACGAGAGAGCAAAGTTTAAAGCGGCCCAGGACACCAAGATGGTGGCTTTTGTCGAGGGTGATCCCTCCAAACAATTTGCCATAGGTTCTAACCTAGACAACAAGCAGGAAGAAGCACTTATAGAGTTTATTCGTGAGAATCAAGACGTTTTCGCTTGGACGCCCAGTGACATGCCAGGTATCCCGACCGAGTTAGCTGAACACAGTTTGCACGTCGATACCAAGTCTCGGCATGTGAAGCAGGGCCTGAGAAAATGAACGAGGAAAGGAGAAAGGCTATAGGGGCAGAGATAGCTCGGCTCTTAGCAGCCGGCTTTATCATGGAGGTTTTTCACCCGGATTGGTTGGCAAATCCGGTTCTAGTGCTGAAAAAGAGCAACGAGTGGAGGATGTGCATAGATTACACGAGTCTCAACAAGCATTGCCCAAAGGATCCGTTTGCCCTTCCAAGAATAGATCAGATTATAGATGTGGTGGCAGGAAGTGACCTATTGTGTTTCCTGGATGCTTATTCCGGGTATCACCAGATCAAGCTCAAAAAGGAAGATTGGGAAAAATATCGTTCATAACCCCCTTTGGAGCCTTCTGTTACAAAACTATGAACTTTGGGCTAAAGAACGCTGGCGCAACGTACCAATTGTGAATTCAGAAGTGCTTTGAGGATCAGATTGGACGCAACGTCCATGCTTATGTCGATGATGTGATGATTAAAACAAGGAAAGCAGAAACATTCATTGATGACCTAAAGGAGACATTCAAGAATATGAGAAGATATCAGATGAATCTTAACCCCACAAAGTGCGTATTTGGGGTCCCAGCAGGAAAGTTACTCGGTTTTATTGTTTCTGAGAGAGGGATTGAGGCAAACCCGGAAAAGATCAAGGCCATCCAGAGTTTGAAAAAGCCGGAAGGCCTGAAGCACGTTCAGAAGCTCACAGAATGCGTAGAAGCATTAAGCCGGTTTATATCCAGGCTTGGAGAAAAAGCAATAACCCTATACTGACTCTTGAGGAAAACCGACAAATTTGTATGGGACCAAGAGGCGGACGAGGCGTTTGAAGCTCTGAAAAAGCAGTTATCTGAGGCACCGATTCTGGCAGCGCCGGGTCCCAAAGAACCCATGTTGTTATACGTTGCGGCCGGGCCCCGGGCGGTCAGCGCAGTGGTTGTAGTTGAGCGCAAGGAGGATGGAAAGGATCATCCAGTACAAAGGCCGGTTTACTACATGAGTGAAGTCCTATCGGAAGCAAAGCAGCGTTACCCACATAGGCAAAAGCTAGTTTTTGGGGTCTTCATGGCCAGCCGGAAATTGAAGCCATACTTTCAGGAACACCCCATAACAGTGGTTAGCTCCATACCAATGGCAGATATTATCAGAAATTCAGATGCGACTGGCAGGATAGCCAAGTGGGCCATTGAGATGGGAGATTATCACATCAACTACGAGCCTCGGTCAGCAATCAAGTCCCAGGCTTTAGCTGATTTTATCAATGATTGGACTCACACAAGCATGCCCACAATGATGCCAAGTTCCGAGTCTAGGGTGATGCACTTTGATGGTTCCAAGCAATACGAGGGATCAGGAGCTGGGGTGGTACTTACATCACCAAAAGGAGACAAGTTGAGTTATGTGTTGCAAATTCACTTCGATTGTTCCAACAACGTGGCCGAGTATGAGGCCCTATTACACAGACTGCGAGTAGCGAAGGAGATGAATATCAGGCGAATACGGTGCTATGGAGACTCGGATCTTGTGGTACAGCAGGTCTCAGGAACCTGGGATAGAAAGGATGCAACAATGGCAGCGTATCGCAAAGAGGTAGACAGGGTGGCCGGGTCTTTTTCCGGGTATGAGGTGGAACATATTGACAGGCAAAAGAACGAGGCACAAGATGCGCTCGCAAGACTCGGTTCGCGCCGAGAGCCGGTTCCGCCTAATGTCTTTTTGGACGAGTTATGGCGGCCCTCTGTCAAAACCAAATCTAAAGAAGAGGTGGCTAACCAAGACCCGGACTTGGAGCTTGTGGCCGCTGTACGTGATGTTCCCGAGTGGACGGAGTCGTTTCTGGCCTACCTGTCACGGGGCGAGTTACCACCACAGGAAGTTTTAGCCAGGCAAATCCTGAGACGAGCAAAGGGTTATTCCATCATCAATGGTGAGTTGTATAAGAGAAGTGCTGCAGGAGTCTTTTTGCGTTGTGTAACACCAGAGGAAGGCCGACAGATTTTGAGGGAGATCCATGAAGGTGATTGTGGGCATCATGCCTCCACAAGATCCCTTGTGGCCAAAGCATATCGGCACGGCTTCTTCTGGCTCACGGCTTTGGCGGACGCGGAGCGCTTGGTGGCAAGGTGTGATGGATGTCAAAGGTATGCACGCCAAACCCACGTGCCGCTATGGAGTTGCGAACAATCCCGCTGACCAGGACGTTTGCAGTTTGGGGTTTGGATATGGTGGGCCCCTTTGTAACACCTGGGGTGCTACCTGTTTGTTTGTTTGCATCATATGCATCACATTGCATTGCATCATGGTTGCATCAACTGAAAATTTCAAAACAATTTAAAAGTTTCACCCTTGCTCAAAAATTTCCAACTTCAAACCATTAATTCAAGCAATTATTCCAAATCATTTCCAATTCAAACCAAGTTTTCAAATTAGTACCCTTTTAAACCTTAAAGGTCACCTCTATCTTTTTGCCCTCCTAAAAATCACTTTAAAGCTTAGTGATAACCCTATTAAAAAGTGTTGTTTGAAATAAGGTTTTATTAATCCCTCTACTTTGATTTCAAGTACAAACTATTATTTTAAACATAAATTTTTGAAATCCAAAGTTGGAAAATGGTTTCTAAATTCCTAACTAGCTTAACCTAAATTTTCTGAAATTTTTATTAAATAAAACCTTAACAGTTTTATTCCAAAACTGTTTGAGCAAAAAAAAAAAAAAAAAAAAAAAACAGGAGAAAATATTAAAAAGCAAGTGCAGCAGCTAACTAGCCCACTCTAGCCAGCCCAGTTCTTTTCCCCTCCCCAGCCCACCTAGTTCACCACCTAGGCCCATCGACTGGTTCTTCCTCGTACGGACAGAACCAGCACGAGGCTGTCGCTGTCAGCACCCCCTTCCCCTCACCTGCTCCTTCTTTTCTCTCCCCCTACAAGTAGTCCCTCTCCCCCCCGGGAACCCTAGCCCTCTCCCTACCATCTTCCCCATCCGCCGCCACCCCTCTCTCCAATCCCTCTCTTCCCTGTTTCTTTCATCATCCACCTCCATGGCCGGAGCTAGGAGGACACGGAGCCAGGGCCGTGAGCGACGAGAAGGGCCACCGAGGCCGGGAACCGAACCCTCACGCCGCCCTCCACGTTCTCGCAGAGGCACGGGGGCCAGGACTGCCCGAGCCAACGGCGCCGTCGAGTCTCTTCCGCCCCAGGTCCCTGTCCAACCTCTGAACTGATGCTGTTCGAAAAAATTCAGTTAACTCGTTGTAGTTTCTTATGGAGTCGAACCTGCTATCTGTCACCACTCGCAGCTGCAGCCCAGCGGTAAGGCCACACCGTGCGCGCGCCCCACCTCGCCGGTTCGAACCCCCCGTGGAGCATTCTGCTCCACCTTTTTTTCGCGAATTACCGCGCGGTGGCGGCCCACCCGTCGGTGACCCCTCCAGCCGCGTCAGCTGCCACCCCCGCTCCGTCATGCGCCAGCTCAGCCGGGCCCCTTCGTCAGTCTCCGTGGCTAGGCTCCACCCCGGTGAGAAACCCCTCCAGATCTAGATCTGGATCCACACTTTACACCCAGGCCCCTAGCTTTTTCTGTTTCTGCACATAAGCCCCTCCACACACTGTTTCCTTCACAGTTAAGCCCCTGTTTTTTTTACAGAACTAACCCTAAACTTCAAATGCCCCTAATTCTCAAACCACAAATCCAAATGCCACAAATTTTATATGTATTCCAATCAAAATTTCCTGTACTTTTCAAATATGCAATTTGTTTTCTGTTTTACACAATCCAAATTGTTTCAAAATTTCAAATTTAAACAATTCATCTCCAATTTGGTTAATTCCCTAATTAATTCATAATAATTTCAAATCACACAAATCAAATATGTTTTTCAGTCTAAATTCAATGTACTTTCTGTTTATCAACTTGGTTTTGCAATTTGGGAAATTAAAATTAATGTTATTTAATAATCCTTAATTTGGTTAAATTAAATGGCAAAATTAATAACTTTCAAATGGTGGCTCCAAATTAAATACTCCAAACATGTTTTTCATCCAAAATCACATGCCACACTTGAATGTCAACTTTGTTTTCTGGTTTGCAACCATTAAATTGAATAATTGTTTCACCTCTTATTTAATGCAATTCAAATTGCCAAAATTCATAACTAATTCATTTTAATTCCAAATCAAACAAATAAAATATGTTTTCCAATCAGAAACTTGCAAGGAATCTGTTCATGCCATCCATATCTCTGTTTGCATCTTATCTTGTGTATTTTAATTCTTGTTATGCATGTTCACCTATATGACAACATATGGAATGTGTGGGCTAATTATTTCCAGCTGTTGCCCCTTCCATTTAAATTGCCTAACTCATCTTTCCCATTGTTGCCATGCTAGATAACAATTAAATTGATGGTTAGATAAACAACTTGAACCAATTCCTATTTCTCCGGACTCCGGTTCCGATTAAATTGCTTAAGTTGTTTTCCCTGTTGCATCTTGCCATGTCATGCATATAAAATAGGATCATGCTGGATCTTTTGCCGTAGTAGTAATTGTTGCATTCCGGTGTTTGTTCGAGGTTCGTTGCTTCTTCTCGGATAGGACGTTGAGATGATGTGAGCAACGACAATTTCTGCTACCTTACGGGATCTCAGGCAAGTATACTCACTTGCATGCCATATGGCTGCCTTTCATCACTTGTTACCGATTCTTTCCGTTGATTCTTTTCTGCTAGCCTTAGTAGTAGTTGCTTCTATTGCGAACCTATCACATGAATCCTTTAACCCTGATATTGCCACACCTCCACTCCTATAACCTTTGCTTGAGCCTGTGTATTACTATCTTGCTTAGGGTTGCTTTTGCTCGAGCTCGTTGTCGGTTACTTCTTTTACTATCGTGCTCTTTTATTACCGTACCGGGGGCTCGAAGTTAATCAATCAATCCTGTTAATGCTAATGGTAATAATAAACTTGATGATAAGGCACCGGCGGGAGGCCCAGGGTGGTTTTGAGGCCCGCTAGTGTCGACCCCTAATTAGGAAAAGGGTCTTGTCTACTGATCCATGATGAGCGCACTACCCGCATTTGGGGAGTATGGGCTCCCCCTCAGTTTGACTCGATTCGCATCTCGTCCAAATCGCCGTACTAGTTCGGGCTTTCCATTTGCTGCATGCATGACCTTGCGAGCCCTTGGATCCCGGGTGGAACTTTCGTAGTCGGCATTTAGGGCGGCGTGGTCTTCCAGTGCTATGAGGGTCCCCTTTTCTTCGTGGGGCTCGATTAGCCGCGCACGCACAGCACGCGGTGCTTTGGGCTTGATGCGAAGAAGGGTTGGATTGTGTTGAGTGCCCCGCTTGGTGGGAGGCATTCCATCTGGCGGGATATTCATGAGTGTGGTTACTTTGGTGCACCCCTGCAGGGTAAATCTTCTCGAGAAGCCGTGTTTTCCGCGGTTATGGATTACTTGGTGAAAGTACTGGCTAACAAGTACTCAGGACAACTTCAACATAATGATCAATCATGTTTCACCCAATGATTAATAACTGGACTAGTAATAGGTTATTCACACAATAACTTGACTCATCTTTAATACCACGGTGTGAGTTATCCTCGGATTGCTTCTTCGGATAAGGGGCGAGATCCAGGATGGGTTTGTTTGAAGTTATCTTTCAGTTGGTTACAATCCTCGATCTTATCCCCTTTCTGTTAGTTGGAAGCTGTAGTATTCTCTCTGTAGTTGGTTAGTGCAGCCTGTTGTCGCTTATTTGCAATAACCCCTTCCTTTCCGTTGATCCTAAAGTATTTGTATCTTGTGATGACTGGCTACGCCGGTAACTTGTGAGTATGGGTTTTATCCCCCTTGCCAGTACTTAACCGTACTGACCCACGAATCTCTTTCGTGGCTGCAAATTCCAACTTGCAGTCAACAGGTTTGAAGTCTGACGACGTTAGCTTGGGAATCCCTCCGGCTTGGCCTGGGCAGGGATTGGACGCCTTCGGTTATCTTCAGGACTCTTAGTCCAATTTGGATCTTGTCCGTAGACGGACGTTTGATTCTTCCGCTGTTATTTGGATCTTTGTATTGTATCAGTTGTAACCCTGGCTCGTTTGAGTCATCTTGTATCTATCTGTTTCTGTTGTAATTGTGGATTATTCGTGAACTATTGTAATGTTATCATAAATGGCAACCTGGAATCGGTTATTATGCGGATTTGGCGGGAATGCTGAAATCTGCATAGTGCCCGATCTCGGGGCGTCACAAATGGTATCAGAGCCTTGGTTCCGATTCCCGATATTGTTTCGATACGAATGGTTATCGAAGCAACGGGTCCACAAAGCCTGTAGGATAACCTCGCTAACGGTCGTTGTTTCTAGAGTGTCAAAAGCTATTTCTGCTAAACTATTTTGGAAAAACATCTCAATAGGATTCTTGTTTTCTCCTTACCCCTATTCTATTTCCCCTCCCATCTTATTTGTTTTGGATTCTTCCCCTTGTCTATCTTTCAAAGTGTTAGGATCCCACGTGGGTGGACGTTTTCTGAGCCTTTAACCTAATAGGTTCGATCATCGGAAGATTCCTGGTGGAAAAACATCGTCATCAGCCCGAGCAAGAATCTCTTGTTAGTGGTGTCGAGGAGATCAACTGGAAGCATGAAGAATCGATAGTCTAACTTCTTTCCCCTCCCGGGTTAGCAGGTGGATTGCGAGGGCGCAATCCCTTGTTAGTGGTGTCGTCTGTAACACCTGGGGTGCTACCTGTTTGTTTGTTTGCATCATATGCATCACATTGCATTGCATCATGGTTGCATCAACTGAAAATTTCAAAACAATTTAAAACTTTCACCCTTGCTCAAAAATTTCCAACTTCAAACCATTAATTCAAGCAATTATTCCAAATCATTTCCAATTCAAACCAAGTTTTCAAATTAGTACCCTTTTAAACCTTAAAGGTCACCTCTATCTTTTTGCCCTCCTAAAAATCACTTTAAAGCTTAGTGATAACCCTATTAAAAAGTGTTGTTTGAAATAAGGTTTTATTAATCCCTCTACTTTGATTTCAAGTACAAACTATTATTTTAAACATAAATTTTTGAAATCCAAAGTTGGAAAATGGTTTCTAAATTCCTAACTAGCTTAACCTAAATTTTCTGAAATTTTTATTAAATAAAACCTTAACAGTTTTATTCCAAAACTGTTTGAGCAAAAAAAAAAAAAAAAAAAACAGGAGAAAATATTAAAAAGCAAGCGCAGCAGCTAACTAGCCCACTCTAGCCAGCCCAGTTCTTTTCCCCTCCCCAGCCCACCTAGTTCACCACCTAGGCCCATCGACTGGTTCTTCCTCGTACGGACAGAACCAGCACGAGGCTGTCGCTGTCAGCACCCCCTTCCCCTCACCTGCTCCTTCTTTTCTCTCCCCCTACAAGTAGTCCCTCTCCCCCCCGGGAACCCTAGCCCTCTCCCTACCATCTTCCCCATCCGCCGCCACCCCTCTCTCCAATCCCTCTCTTCCCTGTTTCTTTCATCATCCACCTCCATGGCCGGAGCTAGGAGGACACGGAGCCAGGGCCGTGAGCGACGAGAAGGGCCACCGAGGCCGGGAACCGAACCCTCACGCCGCCCTCCACGTTCTCGCAGAGGCACGGGGGCCAGGACTGCCCGAGCCAACGGCGCCGTCGAGTCTCTTCCGCCCCAGGTCCCTGTCCAACCTCTGAACTGATGCTGTTCGAAAAAATTCAGTTAACTCGTTGTAGTTTCTTATGGAGTCGAACCTGCTATCTGTCACCACTCGCAGCTGCAGCCCAGCGGTAAGGCCACACCGTGCGCGCGCCCCACCTCGCCGGTTCGAACCCCCCGTGGAGCATTCTGCTCCACCTTTTTTTCGCGAATTACCGCGCGGTGGCGGCCCACCCGTCGGTGACCCCTCCAGCCGCGTCAGCTGCCACCCCCCGCTCCGTCATGCGCCAGCTCAGCCGGGCCCCTTCGTCAGTCTCCGTGGCTAGGCTCCACCCCGGTGAGAAACCCCTCCAGATCTAGATCTGGATCCACACTTTACACCCAGGCCCCTAGCTTTTTCTGTTTCTGCACATAAGCCCCTCCACACACTGTTTCCTTCACAGTTAAGCCCCTGTTTTTTTTACAGAACTAACCCTAAACTTCAAATGCCCCTAATTCTCAAACCACAAATCCAAATGCCACAAATTTTATATGTATTCCAATCAAAATTTCCTGTACTTTTCAAATATGCAATTTGTTTTCTGTTTTACACAATCCAAATTGTTTCAAAATTTCAAATTTAAACAATTCATCTCCAATTTGGTTAATTCCCTAATTAATTCATAATAATTTCAAATCACACAAATCAAATATGTTTTTCAGTCTAAATTCAATGTACTTTCTGTTTATCAACTTGGTTTTGCAATTTGGGAAATTAAAATTAATGTTATTTAATAATCCTTAATTTGGTTAAATTAAATGGCAAAATTAATAACTTTCAAATGGTGGCTCCAAATTAAATACTCCAAACATGTTTTTCATCCAAAATCACATGCCACACTTGAATGTCAACTTTGTTTTCTGGTTTGCAACCATTAAATTGAATAATTGTTTCACCTCTTATTTAATGCAATTCAAATTGCCAAAATTCATAACTAATTCATTTTAATTCCAAATCAAACAAATAAAATATGTTTTCCAATCAGAAACTTGCAAGGAATCTGTTCATGCCATCCATATCTCTGTTTGCATCTTATCTTGTGTATTTTAATTCTTGTTATGCATGTTCACCTATATGACAACATATGGAATGTGTGGGCTAATTATTTCCAGCTGTTGCCCCTTCCATTTAAATTGCCTAACTCATCTTTCCCATTGTTGCCATGCTAAATAACAATTAAATTGATGGTTAGATAAACAACTTGAACCAATTCCTATTTCTCCGGACTCCGGTTCCGATTAAATTGCTTAAGTTGTTTTCCCTGTTGCATCTTGCCATGTCATGCATATAAAATAGGATCATGCTGGATCTTTTGCCGTAGTAGTAATTGTTGCATTCCGGTGTTTGTTCGAGGTTCGTTGCTTCTTCTCGGATAGGACGTTGAGATGATGTGAGCAACGACAATTTCTGCTACCTTACGGGATCTCAGGCAAGTATACTCACTTGCATGCCATATGGCTGCCTTTCATCACTTGTTACCGATTCTTTCCGTTGATTCTTTTCTGCTAGCCTTAGTAGTAGTTGCTTCTATTGCGAACCTATCACATGAATCCTTTAACCCTGATATTGCCACACCTCCACTCCTATAACCTTTGCTTGAGCCTGTGTATTACTATCTTGCTTAGGGTTGCTTTTGCTCGAGCTCGTTGTCGGTTACTTCTTTTACTATCGTGCTCTTTTATTACCGTACCGGGGGCTCGAAGTTAATCAATCAATCCTGTTAATGCTAATGGTAATAATAAACTTGATGATAAGGCACCGGCGGGAGGCCCAGGGTGGTTTTGAGGCCCGCTAGTGTCGACCCCTAATTAGGAAAAGGGTCTTGTCTACTGATCCATGATGAGCGCACTACCCGCATTTGGGGAGTATGGGCTCCCCCTCAGTTTGACTCGATTCGCATCTCGTCCAAATCGCCGTACTAGTTCGGGCTTTCCATTTGCTGCATGCATGACCTTGCGAGCCCTTGGATCCCGGGTGGAACTTTCGTAGTCGGCATTTAGGGCGGCGTGGTCTTCCAGTGCTATGAGGGTCCCCTTTTCTTCGTGGGGCTCGATTAGCCGCGCACGCACAGCACGCGGTGCTTTGGGCTTGATGCGAAGAAGGGTTGGATTGTGTTGAGTGCCCCGCTTGGTGGGAGGCATTCCATCTGGCGGGATATTCATGAGTGTGGTTACTTTGGTGCACCCCTGCAGGGTAAATCTTCTCGAGAAGCCGTGTTTTCCGCGGTTATGGATTACTTGGTGAAAGTACTGGCTAACAAGTACTCAGGACAACTTCAACATAATGATCAATCATGTTTCACCCAATGATTAATAACTGGACTAGTAATAGGTTATTCACACAATAACTTGACTCATCTTTAATACCACGGTGTGAGTTATCCTCGGATTGCTTCTTCGGATAAGGGGCGAGATCCAGGATGGGTTTGTTTGAAGTTATCTTTCAGTTGGTTACAATCCTCGATCTTATCCCCTTTCTGTTAGTTGGAAGCTGTAGTATTCTCTCTGTAGTTGGTTAGTGCAGCCTGTTGTCGCTTATTTGCAATAACCCCTTCCTTTCCGTTGATCCTAAAGTATTTGTATCTTGTGATGACTGGCTACGCCGGTAACTTGTGAGTATGGGTTTTATCCCCCTTGCCAGTACTTAACCGTACTGACCCACGAATCTCTTTCGTGGCTGCAAATTCCAACTTGCAGTCAACAGGTTTGAAGTCTGACGACGTTAGCTTGGGAATCCCTCCGGCTTGGCCTGGGCAGGGATTGGACGCCTTCGGTTATCTTCAGGACTCTTAGTCCAATTTGGATCTTGTCCGTAGACGGACGTTTGATTCTTCCGCTGTTATTTGGATCTTTGTATTGTATCAGTTGTAACCCTGGCTCGTTTGAGTCATCTTGTATCTATCTGTTTCTGTTGTAATTGTGGATTATTCGTGAACTATTGTAATGTTATCATAAATGGCAACCTGGAATCGGTTATTATGCGGATTTGGCGGGAATGCTGAAATCTGCATAGTGCCCGATCTCGGGGCGTCACACCCTTTCACATGTCGCCTTGCAAAAAGACTCATCTTTTGGTGGCTATTGATAAGTTTACTAAGTGGGTTGAAGTTATGCCAATCGCCAATTGTGAAGCAGCCACAACAGTCAAGTTCCTGAAAAAGATCATCTACCGGTTTGGATATCCTCATAGCATAATAACAGACAATGGAACCATCATGTCCTTAGGTGAGATGGAGAAGTTTTGTGGAAATAATGGCATCCGCCTTGACGTAGCCTCGGTAGCCCATCCACAAGCTAATGGACAGGTGGAGAGGGAAAACCAGGAGTTACTTCATGGTTTGAAACCACGGCTATGAGTCCCGTGCCTCAGAGCTGCTGGAGCATGGGTTGAGGAGTTACCATCAGTGGTTTGGGGAATTAACACTACACCTAACAGATCTACTCAGATGACTCCGTTTTTTATGGTTTATGGTGCAGAGGCAGTTCTTCCGAGTGACATTATCCATGATTCACCCCGAGTGGCGGCCTATGTTGAGGTGGAGAACGAGAAGACCCGGCAGGATGCCATGGACATGTTAGAAGAGCACATGGAGCAAGCTTTGGAGAGATCAGCTATATATCAACAGGATTTGAGGCGATACCACAGTCGGCGAGTCAAAACCCGGGTCTTCCAGGAAGGAGACCTGGTATTACGCCTAGTACAATCAAAGGAAGGAAAGCACAAGTTATCTTCACCATGGGAAGGCCCGTTCATCATAAGCTGGAATTTGCACAATGGATCATACTACTTAATAGATGCAAGGGAAGAGTCGTATACTGTCAATGACACCACCCATACCACTTCATCTATGAAAGAACGGGAAATACCATGGAACGTGGCTTAGCTACGTCCCTACTACACTTAGCATAGGCTAGGTTTACAAGTTGAATTGCACGATGTAACATGCAGCAGGTTTCAGACGCACTCTTTTCCTATCCAGGGTACCTAAGGGGACTGGAGGGTTTTTAATGAGGCGGCTTGCTGACCTAACCTTTCTCATATCAATAAAGAAATGGTTAAACTATGATATTGTTTGTTTCTTATTTCTTTCTGTTAGTTTGTTTTTAATTTTTCTGTTTTACTTTACTCCATATCAGGTAAGTATTAATTGTTTGGTCATAGTATGCTAGGCTTAAAATTTTCATAGATTGCATATGTAGGTCTTGGGGGCTGATTGCTTGAATAGCACAGTTATAATCTCAGACCCGGCCACGATGTCATTAAGTTATGAGGATCAATTACTTGCAATAAGTACGTGTACAATCTTATAACCGGACAATAGAGCCAAATTTTCTTGATCTCTCTTGTTTAAGCTTGATGTGACTCGCAATAATGTGGCGTGTTTTGCTAACGTATAATCACAATCAGTCATGATGCCCACAGGGACTTGCCTGACCCTGTTTTTATAAAGTTATAGCAGCACTGAATATCCACGCGAAAGCCGGCTTACAACAAAAAGGATCAAAAGGGTCATCCAAACCACAAGTTATGCGGAGTAAAAGGCTACAGCCGGAAACTCACAAAGCATTAAGCATAGCTTCAAAATTTATATGTATAGCTATATATTTTGGGCCTTGGCGAAAACAGGGAGCTTTTTCTTACAACCACAAGTCCCATAGACTCGGAAATTTGGGTCTTGGGAATTTTAGAAAAAACAACAAACTGTTTAGCTATCGAGCTTAAAACCCAAAAATCCGAGTCTTGGGGACTTGGGGACTTAAGAAGCAAAGTTCACCCGGTTAAAAAATCCTGAGACCCGGAAACCGAGTCTCATAGAGGTGGAAAAAGAAGAAAGATCAGAAAAGCAGCAAAAAGCTTAAGACTGGAAAAGGCATATCAAGGTGGATGGCCAAAAGGGCCACCAAAGCCATTAAAGTTTAAGCATGTTACAAACCAAGGAAATAGTATCAAAAGTGCACAGGCGCACTATCAAATAAATAATTGTATCAGGCACATTACATAATGCCTATTGACCGAATAAGTGTTTTTGGGCGAAAAATGGTAAAACTTCACTCTGCATCCATAGCCGAGTCATCAGCAGTATTCTTGGCGGACGGGTCTTCGGCGTTCTCTTATGTGGTCTTCCCTGCCTCCGTGTCCGGGTCAACCACGGTATCAGCACGAGCTAGAGGAGGAACAACTGGAGTAGACGAGGATGGCGCAGTGTCGGCCTCGGCCTTGTTCTTGGCAACTTCCTCCTTCCACCGGGCCAGCATGTCAAAGGGAGCAGGGAGAGCAGACGGGGCCGGCTTATCTTCAGCGTCGTATGGCGGGGTGAGCTTGTTCACGTCCAGTTTATCGGCTATCAAGCTTGCCGAGTGACGTACCTGAGCGTGGATAGACTTGTAGTCCTTACCCGAGAATCTTGAGCCGTCATTGTTGAACTCGGGGAACCCATTCACGAGCGTTGCCGGCTCAAGCCTAGGAAAATAGGCTTTGGCCAAGGAAAGGCCACGGGTTACCCCAACCCGGCATGCTGAGCGCTTCCAGTGATCGATCCAGGCAGGGACCGTCGAGCACGCATCAAGCATTTGGGTCACACCGCCATAACC
Source organism: Alopecurus myosuroides (assembly GCA_028641055.1). Classification (NCBI taxonomy): domain Eukaryota; kingdom Viridiplantae; phylum Streptophyta; class Magnoliopsida; order Poales; family Poaceae; genus Alopecurus; species Alopecurus myosuroides. The sequence goes on along the minus strand of CM054063.1, from coordinate 309,809,377 downwards.
GCCAGGCCACTTCACGGCTTCAAGGGTCCACTTGGTCCCCACAGAAAATTGCCAGATCACTGCCTTCAGGGTCTTTAGCTTTTCTATGTCATCTTCATCTTCAACATTTTCACCCGGACCTGCAGGGTAACAGGAAAAGTAAAGCGATAAGACTCGGGTTATAGACCCTACAAAATGAGGAACCCGGGTTATAATCAGGAAGTTAGGATTTTTTTACCAATCAGGGAGCTGTAAGTGTCGGCAACAGAGGCTGATATTTTCTTCAGCAAGCCCTCAGCATCGTGGAACCTTTTCTTGTACTTCTTGCAATCTTTGGAAAGGTCCTTCACCTCGGCTTCTAGCTCTTCCCGCGGTTTGGTCTCAGCCTGGAGGAGTTCGTTGGTTTTCGCCAACATCTCTCCGACCGGGTAACGTAAGCCTGCAAAAACAGACAAGGAAAAATCAGTCGGTTGCAGGGTAAAAGCCGAGTATGAAAGGTTACACAGTTATGGAAGTACCGAGCAAACTTTATACAGTTAACTCGGAACTTGGGGACTAGATGAGTATGTAAGCAATATCGGTAAAGTTACCAGATGCTCAGCAGCTAGGGACTCGAGGATGTCTCTTTCATTGGTCTTGAGGGATTAAAGTTCATCCAGTATCCCTTCAAAGTCAAGGCCGTTGAAATTCGGCCTGGAGGAGCTAGGGTTCTGGTTACCCGGTGGCGGGGTCCTTTCCTGTTTCAGCGGGCTGATTCTGGTTGCCTGGGTGTTAGGAGCGGGGGCACCCCTCTGTGTTCCCAGAAACTCGACATCAGCATCAGCCGACTGATGTGTTGGTAGGGGAAACTCGACTTCTTGGTCAACAGGGTCATCTAGCTATTCTTCTTCTTCTTCTTCACCGCCAGACGCGGGCTTCACAACGTTCTCCGGGTCTTCCGTGGCCGGGTTATCGACGTGCATGTCCTCAGGGTCACTAAGTGTAACCTTGGCTCTGAGAAAGAAAAGGAAAAATTTAGTAAGTAATAAACGAAAGACGTGGAAAATAGTGATATATTGACTAATAAGGGAAGTGAATTACCCAGTATTCACGACGAAGTCCACCGGGAGATCGTTGCTAGACCCAGAGGATGCTGATAAACAATTGGAAAGTGAGACCCGGAGTTGTCCGGCTAATGGATGATTCGGAGAAGGATATTTTTGAGGAATATGGGATTGATAAGTTGGGGGAGTACCGGCTCGGCGAGCGGGTGACATAGGGATACCCGGGTGAAGAGGATCGTCACCCGGAGATGGCCGGGTTGCCCGTCGTTTGGTTGGAGTTGATTCCTTCAGAGATGATGAACTGGTTAGATGCTTGCTAAGTTCGCACATATTGGCATAGGAGTATGGCTTGGAGGTCATGGAAGAATAGGTCACCTTGAAAACAACTCTCCTGGTCTTCCTCTTGACCCCAACCTCAGCCTCCGGCTCTGCCTCGCTTTCTTCCGACTAAGTGTCGTCCTTGTCCTCTAGCACTAGTGAATAAGGAGCATTGTCGGAAGGGGGAGAAATTTTGTCTAGCAAGTTAACGAAGTAAGTATAAAGAGAAGACCCGGATTTACCTTCCTCGCTATCAGCCGGCTCCTCGTCTTCCTCCGAGTTTTCGGAAGGGGGAGGGGTGACTATCTTCCAGAACTCGTCAGTTTCCTGAGTAAGAAATACAGAGACGAAAGTTAGTATGTGTGCGTAAGAAATATCAGTCGGATAAAAAGGTGATACCGGTTCTTACTGGAGGGGCCGGGTTAGAGCGTGTAAAGGGACTAAGTCCGGATATGCTCTGGATGACGTCAAGCTTTTCAGCCAAGAAATACTTCATGGCTTTGTTTACGTCCGCGGCCGGGTAAGTTTTCTCCGAGTATCGGAGAGAGTCGGTGACGTGCCCGAAGTAATCGCACATGAGCTTGGGCCGGATGCTGTTTGGCTGGATCCGGATGCTGACCCAGGTTTTTATCAGGTTAAGCCCAATGAGTCCTTGGGCCGAAAGCACAGCAAGTTTGTGGAGAAGAGGCTGGATAGATTGCCTATCGGCCTCGGGTGCGAAAGAGTTTAGATTGTCAGATAGAGAAAGGATATCGTCAGAGAAACCCGGCAGAGGCTTTTCGCCGGGTAAAGATGTGTCTTGGCAGTAGAAATATGTTTTCTGCCAGTGCTTCACATGAGTGTGAAGACTGAGAGTCGGCATCAGAGAGTTTTTACGTCTCTGAATCGAGACCCCTCCACAAACCAGGAGGGCCCCGTCCGTGCTCTCCCGGCAGGGTTTGCATTGGAACAATTCAAAGAATAAAGCCAAGTTGGGAGAAATGCATAGATAAGCTTCACAGAGGACTATGAAGTGGCAAATATTAAGCATGGAGTTTGGGCCGATATCAAATACTCGGAGTTTATAATGATCTAGAAGACCCCGGAAGAAAGGGTGACCCGGGGGGCGGAAACCCCGGATCACGTGCTCGACGAAGACAACTACTTCATCCGGGCCTGGTGAAGGCCGGGTTTCCTCGCCGGGTGTCCTCCAGTGGATCTCCGACTGAGCGGGCAGGACACCAGACTTGGCTAGCTCGCTGAGTTTGGCTTTGGTGACAGTCGATTTCGCCCAATTGGCGGAAATCGACTGACCCGGCTTTTGCTTCCCAGCCAGGTTTTTGCCCTTCAGCTTAGCGCTAGCCTTGGGAGCCATGGAGTGCAGATCTAAATGAAGGTAAAATGCGAGAAAGGAAAGGCCGAGAAATTTGAAGAGCGCAACTATTTGATGCAGTAGGAAAAGGAAAAGTAAACCGGCTAAGTGTTTGCGAGGGATATGGAAAATGGATCTAGCTAAGAGCAAATTCTGGAAAAATATGAGATTGGAAATTGCGAAAGCGCGCCTAGCTAATGGAGAAATGGCGGATGACTATGAGTTAAATTCGATCCAAAATACTAGCGCGAGATTGAGGAAAAGGGAAATCTAGATCTAGTGGATGGAGGAACTTACCGGGATGGTTTTTTGGTGGAGATGCGCGGCGGCGGCGATCCGGGAACGACGGCGAGCGCGGCGGCGGCGATTCGCTGGCGGTGGCGGCCCGTCTCGAGAGCTCCGGCGGCACGGATGGAGGTGTGGTTGCGGGCGTTGACGGCGGCGACCGGCGGCGACCCTACGGGTACTAGCGTAGCTTTGACGGACGCGGGCTTGATTTGGGGCTCGTGGGCGCGGAGGTGGAGCGAGAGGAAGAAGGAGAAGAGGAAATGGCCGTTGGGATCTAGGGTTGACCCCTGGGGCTAATTTATAGGCGCGGGGGAAAAAATTTAGGGTTTGGGCGGTAAGTGAGAAATTTTCGGAATAGATTGATCCGGCCCGGATATTTGGGAATAGGTATCAAGGTAATCGTTGCGAGATATCCGGATAAAGATTGAGATAGGTTTTGGGCGTATTGCTCGGATTAACTGATAGCGATATGAATGTCGGGTCTTGTTACGTTTCTTTGGAGTGTTGACCCGGGAAATGATGCCCTGACTTGGAAAAAAACCGGGTTATTATATGGACCGCCGAAAGAGAAGGCCTAGCTATAATTAAAGCACTCTAACCCGGCATATTATGAATTTGAATGTTTATTGTTTTGCAGGGAATAGCGTGCGCTTCATGGTTGATCCCGAGAAGCCCAAGCTATTCTGGGGACTACTAATGGGGGGATGGTAACCCGGTAGGCTCATGCCTAGGTGAAACCCGGCCCGAAGGGAATCGCACAAGACCCGGCCCAAGGTGGAGGAGTTTCTAGAAGGCCCAAGGGGGAGCGTAGGTCTTGTAACCCGTACCTTGGGGGTCGCGATTAGGAAACTTAGGGTTGTGTGTGGATTCCGGGTAGGATTCCGAGTATGTCTTGTATAGGAAGCCAGAGAGCCGGGTAATATGTAAACCGGCTCCTGGGGCAGAGAGACCAGAAGAGTTTTACCCGATATTCGAGTATTCTTGTAGTACGAGAGCTGATAGTTGTAACCCTAGATCGGAGACTCGGCGACATTGCAGCCCGAGCTACCAGATCACCTGATAACATGATTTCCCCTGAGCTAAACCCTCTCCCAAACACCAGAGTCGATTTGCCCCAATGTAAGTTACCCCAGGTAACGTCTGCCGTGATTATCCCACGACAATTCCAAAGGAAAACATTTTTAGATTTGAAAATCACTGGATCAAACAACCTGGCTTCTTGGACTTTGTGAGCAAAACTTGCAATACTCCTGTCATGGCCAAATCCATTACCACCAGAATCGCTGCCAAACTGAAAAATCTTAGATATGCCCTAAAAGACTGGGGAAGGAATCTTTCTCAATTCAAACTACTTATTGAGATGAGTAGTAAGGTGATTCTGTTTTTTGATCAGTTGGAAGATGAGATATCTCTGAGTGTTCCTGAGTTTAACTTCAGACTGATTGTTAAGGAACACATAAAGAAATTATTATCTTTACAGTCTGATTATTGGAAACAGAGGTGCACAATTCGTTGGGCTAAGCTTTCTGGTGAAAATACCAAATATTTTCATGCCAGGGCAAAAGAGAGGTATAGGCAAAATGCAATTCCTTCCATCTTGGACTCTTCAAGGAATATATTAGTGGATCATCAGGAAAAAGCTGTTGAATTTTGGCTATGTTTCAAAAACAGAATGGGTGTATCTTGCCCACCTTCTCATAATATCGATTTATCTCAATTCTTGCCTGTGGTGGATGGTTTAGAGGATCTTGCAAATCAATTTTCTATTGAGGAAGTGGAGGGAGTGGTTAAACATCTCAAACCTAATCGTGCTCCTGGTCCTGATGGTTTCACTGGCTTATTCATTAAGCATTGTTGGGGTATTATAAAAGATGATTTTATCAAACTTTGCAATGAATTTCATAGTGCAAGGATTTCTTTTGAGAGTATTAATGGTTCTTTTATTACTCTCATTCCAAAATCTCAATCCCCTGAAACTGTGAACGATTTTAGACCAATCTCCCTTACAAACACTTGTCTGAAGTTTATCACTAAGATTCTGGCTAATAGATTCCAAGATAAAATCTTTGGTTGTATCCATGATAATCAATATGGTTTCATTAAATCAAGAAAAATTCAAGATTGCTTGGCATGGTGTTTTGAATACATTTTCCAGTGTAAATAATCTAAGCAGAAAGTGGTGGTCTTCAAGATTTATTTTGAGAAAGCCTTTGATACAATTGAACACAGTGCCATCCTTCAGATCTTGAGATGTAAGGGGTTTCCACCTCTTGTCATCAAATGGGTGAAGGAAGCTCTTTCTTCAAGATCCTCTTCTGTTCTTTTAAATGGTGGCACTGGTAAACCTTTTGTCTGCAGAAGAGGGGTCGTGCAAGGTGATCCTTTATCACCTATACTGTATGTTCTGGGCGGTGATCTGCTTCAAACTACTGTAAACTTGGCTCTCAGGGATGGAAGCCTTCGTTTACCAATTCCTACTGGAGGGTATTATCCTATTGTACAGTACGCTGATGATACACTAGTAATCTTACCGGCTGACCCTGATCAATTGTTGGTATTCAAGAATCTTCTAAACATTTATGCTCAGATCACGGGACTAAAGGTGAATTTCAATAAGTCCTCCATGATACCAATTAATATATCTCAGCAGGAGACTGTTGATTTGGTTGCTGTTTTGGACTATAAGGTGGATTTTATGCCCTTTACTTAACTAGGCTTACCTATGGGCACCACTAGACCATCAATTAAGGATTTTGCTCCACTCATTGACAGAATTGCAAGGAGACTTTCTGCAACAGTCTCTTTTCTTTCATATGGTGACAGTCTGGTGCTTGTGAACTCTGTTCTTTCCTCTTTGCCCACATATTATATGTGCACTCTGGTGATTCCTAAAGGAGTTATTGATATTATTGATAAAGCTAGGAGAAGATGTTTATGGAGGAAAGACAAAAACAAGAAAAGGGTAAACTCTTTGGATGCATGGGACATGGTGTGTAAACCCAAATGTAAAGGTGGTTTGGGCGTCATTAATCTTCAGATCCAAAACAGGGCCTTGTTGCTCAAATTTCTAGCAAAATTTTACAACTCTATGGATATTCCTTTGGTAAATCTGGTAAAAAATGCATATTATTTTCAATCGGTTTTCCATGCAGTTACCTCTTGCGGATCTTTCTAGTGGAAAGGAATTATGCAACTATCTGAATCTTGGTGTTCATTCTCATCTTGTTCAGTTGGTAATGGTTAATCTGTCTTATTTTGGAAAGATTCTTGGTTGGGAGATACTCTCTCACTCAAATTTCCAAGACTGTTCTCGTTTGCTAAGGATCAGCTGGCCTCAGTTAGGGATTTGAAAGTACTAGATGATCTTTCCGATGCTTTTCATTTGCCTCTTTAAAATGTATCATTTCAAGAATTTTTTGCTCTTCAAGGTCTCTTGGAATATGTTCAAGTGAATAATAATAAGGATGTCTGGTCCTTTCATTTCAATAAAGGGATCTATACCTCCACTAAATTTTATCACTTGCAGTTTGCTCAGCTGCCAGATGATAAACCAGCCAAGTGGATCTAGAAATCCAAATGCATGTCAAAGCACAAATTTTTTGTCTGGCTGATCCTAAATGATAGGATTAATACCAAGGATATGATTAAGTGAAGGAAATGGAATATTGATGGGACTGAGTATTGTGTCCTATGCAATAAATGATAGCACAAAATTTTTGCCTGGTTGAGTATCGATGTTGGAGTAGTGGGAGTCGAGGCCGATTTTCCCAGTGGTCGCTGGTGGTTTCCCTTGTCGAGATCCAGCCAGATATGGCCGTTGTCGATGTTGAGGTCGTCTCTGATGTCATCCACCTTTTTGGTGATTCCCTCAAGTTGATCCGCCTGATCTTCAAACAACTTCCTCACCGCTCTAACGAGGGTATCCTTTTGCTCGTGGAAACGTTGGTTCATGTCTTCCGCGATCTGTACCTTGAACAGCTCATAGACGACCTTGGACTCCGGGGGAAGTTCCTCCGTCGCCGCTTGCCTGCAACGCTGCCGATGGCGCGGCAGATTCAGGATTGGGCGACTCTGGTACAAGATTGTAAGCACCATTTGGATTCGGAGTTCGATACACGAAATTAAGTGGCTAAAGTCAATACTATAACCAGGAATTAGGGATTCAACTATGTTGTTCCTTCAAACCACCAACTCGTGCAGATACGAACTAACTCGCCATCACGGATACGAACTAACTCCGATGGAAAATCGGGTTTTTTCATCTTGGGAGGCTCAAGTTCCCAAAGGAAACTATGTTCCTTTGATCTTACCTGGAATTTGACACAACAGTCTCATGTAAGCACAGATTGGACCGCAAAGGTCACACTATTAAAACCATCCAAAATACCACCTGATCACCCATGCGGAGGTAAACAATACCAAGTATAGTCTTTACCTCCAGCCAAAAATTTTAAGAAATGAGAGCTAAAATTTGACCTCCCAGACTCCAACAAGACCACAAAGTCTAACTTATGCTCTTTTACAGCCTCCAGGATTGCCAAATGTTTCGCAGTATCTCCCAACCCATCTGAATTCCAAAAGAATCCTCTCATTACCGCTTTAAAGATTTTATCCTAGCATTCCTTCGAGGTTTTCTACCCGCAGTCACTTTTTTCTTTGGGAATTGTGCGACAATCACACTCTAGATAGACGAATCTAACCGATTCTTCATACCCTCATTCTCATCCGTATTAAAGTCCTCGCACAAGTTTGATGCTCGCCGCAAAACCAAAGAGTGCTCCCCATTAATGTTATCAGAACTAAAAGATTTGTTAAGAAAAATTAAATTACGAGACTCCTCTACTTCCTTAAGTGGAATAAATGCCAGGGGTGACATGCAGAGTGAGAGCCAGGGGCGCGTCTGGGCGCTCGGATTGCCGGTACGGTCCGATGATGAATCAGATGGACAGGACGACTGCTTGCCATCAGAAGAGGTGGCTTGCTTGTCTTGGTCTTCGCTCTGCATTCCTTCGTCTGTGCCGAGAACCACCATGGACGAGGTTCCGTCGAGGAGGGTCGAGAAGAGGCTACTGCGGATCAAAGCGCAGATAGACGCGACACCTCTACTTCAGGTACACCCTTAGAACTGCTCCCCTTCTTCTTCCTCTGCAGGTGTGTTGGCGCTCGTAGGATGGCCGTGCTGCGGATCCCGACAATCCCTCGGATAACGTATAACCTCGGAGATGTCGTGCTTGCGGACGAGTGGACATGGGTTCATCGAAATTGGAGATTCCGTCGAGTTATTAGCCGTTGTTGCCCTTGCTGGCGTTCTCCGGCGTGGTCTTCTCCGATGGACGGATTTGTCGGATCACTAGAGACTGTTCAAAATTCAAACACAACTGCATCGACGTTGGTTCGATCGGATGCTCGACAGCAACCGGGGCCTTTTAGACTCATACCTAGCACTTCTGGCCTGTTGTGCAAGGTAGATTTCTCTGTGGGCTCTGTGGGGCCGGGGCGGACAGTTGACAAGCGTGCGAACCGAGGAGGTGGCCTTCGACAAATACTAGGGTTGACCTGGGATCGGGTGCACAGATCGATTCAGTTTAGCTGTGCTCGTTCATCCTCGATGGCGCAGCACAACCGTGGAGGTTGGGTGCCGCCGGTCCAGGGTCGACAGACGTTCGAGCACGGCGGACCGAGTAGATTCGTGGGGTTGCCCGACAAACAAGAAGCACTGGACGACGGCGTCGGATATGGTGGTCGGGGTGCTGCTGCTGCCAACGCCTTCCATGGCCGGGGCGCCGTCGCTACTGTGCACGGTTGCCAGGGCGCGGCTACACGAGGAGGCGCCGGTAGGGCGTTCAATGCTAGCTAGGTTGCATAACATATTTAGGCAAAAAAGATGATGTGGCATCTTATTAATGATGAGAGAGATGGTTGTGGTAACATAATATGCTACAGTAACATCACACATACCAATGCACTATGAGTCTACAAACCAATTAATGTACACATGCATGACACCACACATATGTTACTCCCCACTATGAGGGTAGTAACATAGACTAGTAACATTGGCAAGTTACTAGTCTAAGTTACTCCCCACTATGAGCAGCCTGATGGGTTCTATCATCGGGGCTGGAGCAGGATTTGCAGCTGGGTTTGGTTCTAGTCGGGGAGTTGGACCGCCATTAGTTGTTGATGCTGCTGTTGGAAGGCGGTCTCGTTGGTTTCAATGCTGGGGTGGCTCCTGCTGCGCAACAGGGACATTAGCGTGGCTATGGTAATTACAACAATGGCCGTGGGCGCCACCGGTACGATCAGGGAAGAGGTTTTGCTAGAGGACAGGGAGGAGTGATATCTACGCACGTTTCCATTCTTGTAGACAGTGTTGGGTCTCCAAGTGCAGAGGTTTGTAGAACAGCAGCAAGGTTCCCTTAAGTGGATCATCCAAGGTTTATCGAACTCAGGGAGCTAAATGTCAAAGATATCCCTCTCAAGCAACCCTGCAATTAAGATACAAGAAGTCTCTTGTGTCCCCAACACACCCAATATACTTGTCAGGTATATAGGTGCACTAGTTCGGCGAAGAGATAGTGAAATGCGAGCAATATGGATGGTTATAAGTAGTAATAGCAATCAGAAATAAATATGGCAGCAAGCAAACATGTAGTAGAACTGGCAGAAAATGGTGTTTTAATGCTTGGAAACAAGGCGTAGGGATCCTACTTTCACTAGTGGACACTCTCAACAATTAAAACATAATTGAATTAATAAATACCATCTCTTCACTATGATACTCCAAACCACTCTCCGGTCGAATAACAACACCAATCCATGTGTATGGCTTTAACAACACTCCTAAGAGTAAGCACTTTCCCAACTAAGTAACCCCCAAGCTATCACCATGGGACCCAGATGGTTCCACGCAAACACCACAATTTCATAGGGTTATCCAACACAAAATATAACGCTAAACCACATGGTGCACACACTGTCACCTTTACACCGTGATCAAAGTGTTTACGGAGATCTCATAACAAAAACCACTTGAGTAGCACAATAGATGAAGAATAATATCTATGAATTCAACTAGATAACAAAGCTCACGATCACATATAAATCACACCATGGGAGAGAGAGATGAAACACATAGCTACCGGTAGAGCCCTCAACCCCGGGGGAGAACTACTCCCTCCTCATTATAGGAGACAGCAACGACGATGGAGATGGCGGTGGAGTCGATGGAGATGGTTCCGGGGGCACTTTCCCATCCCAGCAGGGTGCCAGAATAAAGATCTGTCCCCCGAAACTTGTCGGTGGTGGCGGCGGAGCTACGGATTTATTTTGTGAAAAAGGTTGATTCTTTAGGGTTTTCCCTCAAGGGAGTATAAATAGGCGAAAGGCCAAAGGAGGTGGAGCCCTGGGGGCCCCAAACCACCAGGTGGCGCGGCCGGGAGGGCCCGCGCCACCCCATGGTGTGGCCACCCTGTGGCCCCCCTCCGGGGCTCTTCGGGGCTTCTAAGACTTCTGGCTTTCAAATTTTCCAATTCCGAGAATATTTCCAGTACAAAATTTCTGAAACTAAAAACAGCAGAAAACAGGGAACTGGCACTTGGCATCTTGTTAATAGGTTAGTCCAGGAAAACGTGTAAAAATTCTATAAAGAAGGGAGAAAACATGTAGCAATTGGCATAATATCATCATGGAACATCAGAAATTATAGATACGTTGAAGACGTCCCCAAGCTTAGTTCCTACTCGTACTAGAGTAGGTAAACGATAAAACAAAATAATTTCTGAGGTGACATTCTACTAACATAAACTTGATCATCATAATGTAATAGCATATGTACGCTGAGATCATAGAACTTTAAACACAAACATGATAAATAGAACTTTAATAATAATGCATAGCAATCACTTTGCATCATGAGGAGTATCTCAAATAAAGGATCATGAATAATAATGCAAAGAAAGATACACGTTTGTTTCAAGTATAGAGAAAGCATGGCAAAGTGGTATTTCGCTAGTCCTTAAGAGTGGGACAAAACATAAATGCCAGGACACCTTCAAAGTTCATGAGGAGGACTAGAGAAAATAATTTGAGAACGGACAATATCACATCATGAATCAATTATTGATGTTTATGGGACAAATGCACATAAAACTCAGAATGGTAAAAATGCTCTCTGAACTGTGCATAAAGTTAGAAGATGGAGACTCAAAACAAAAGTAAAAGAAAGGCCCTTCGCGGAGGGAAGCAGGGATCACTCATGTGCTAGAGCTTTTTATTTTATTAAACAGAGGTATTAAAAGTTTGACACTCCTCACATCCATCTTTCACAAACCATGGCTAACCGAATCCTCGGGTGCCTACCAACAATCACATACCATGGAGGAGTGTCTATATTTTGGGAGATGCATGCTAATGTCAACGAATGGTAAACAAAAAATACAGTACGTCACAAGCCAACTAGATTTCACAAGAGCGGCTCCCATGTGAAGGACGCAACTGGTGTAGAAGGTCATCCCTCTTTCTCTTTTGTTTACACAATTATGTTTTGACTGATAAATCAGGGACAAAAATAGTGAAGAGAATTTGTTTGCATTAATTTGGGACTGGGCACCCCGCTGCCAGCTCTTCTATCAATTGGATAAGCGGATGAAGCCACTAGTCCAGGGTGTGAAATCCAATCAACAAGTGAGATAAATATTCTCCATTTATGTCCTCATGAGCAAAAACGGGAACACAAAACAGGAGTAACTTAGAAAGTTTTTAAAGGTAGCACATGAGAAATTTACTTGGAGTGGCAGTTAAATACCAAATGTAGGTACATATGGTGGACACAATGGGAAAACTTTGGTTTTAAGGAGTTGCATGCACGATTAGATCTCATACTCAGTACAGGTGGAGGCTAGGAAAAGACTGGGAGCGACAAATCAAGAGAGCATAAGAGCCATAATCATGCATAGCGACATAATAATCATTAATTAAAGCATAGGAGGTACCGCAAGTTCAAAAACTAAATGGTCATGGAGGATATTCATGACTGGTTCATAGTCATAAACATGGTGTGAGCATGCGCCAAGTCATCCAAATAAAACATTCGAAAGAGAATACCATAAATTTATGCTTTACTATGACAAGAACAACTCATGAATCTTTCAATGGCATATTAAACACTCTCAGCTATTTGAGGCTATTCATGATACTCAATAACCACAAGGCTTTAAAACTAAAATAACATTCAGCATGGAATTAAAAAGTTCTAGCCACAGTCTATACAAGCTTCTACTTGCACCGTTAAAAATTCTACCTCAAGCAGAAGTTTCTTTTCCCAACAAGCACCATACAAGACATGCTTTAATAAAAATTCTCTACAAGTTACAGCAAGAAAACAGCAAAAACTAGCAGCTCTGAATCAGAGATGCATGAAAACAAAGGCTAAACGCAGTACTAGCAGAAAGTGAACACTCATAGAACAATAAGAATGAAAACTAGAGTGTTCTAAGCAATGAAAACGGGGTGTGTCTCTCTCACACAAGTATGATAAGATCCAAACATAAACTACAACAAATAAAACTAAAAAACTGAAAACAAAAATAAAAGACGCTCCAAGTAAAGCACATAAGATGTGACTGAATAAAAATATAGTTTCACTAGAAGTAACCTGATAATTTGTCGATGAAGAAGGGGATGCCTTGGGGTGCTTGAGTCTTCTTGGAATTTTATGGGATGTAGCACCGGGGAATCCCCAAGATTAGGCTCTTCACTCTTCTTGATCACGTCATATCATCCTCTTCTCTTGACCCTTGAAAACTTCCTTCACACCAAACTTCTCACAATCTTCATTAGCAACGTTAGTGCAACCGAAATAATAAATTCATATGGTTAAGTTTCAACACAAGCCTAACACTCATAAACACATTAGCTACTTTCACAACTTCTTTTGAAACTCTTGTTCTCAAAAGAACACCAAAAGAAAGAGATTAAGAGGCAAATGCAATTATTGGCAGAAATCTGTCAAAACAGGACAGCAGGTAAAGATGATTTTTTTCTAAAATCTTCTGTTGCTCAAATAAAAAATTATTCAACTAAGAAACATTGAATAATTAGCTGAGGAATAAGGAAAACAAAATTCAGATCAATCTGATCTTCCAGGATTTTATACGATGTTTTACGGTGGACAGCAGAAATCTGTTTTCTGCTCATAAATCCGAAAACCAACTCCAACTTTCGTCAGAAACTTTACTTGGAACTACTAAAACATGAAAAGAAAGATACAAAGGATTTGCTACAGAAGTATACAACCCCTTGACTCAAAGAAAACAGAGAAAACCAATGCAAAAATAAAAACATGGGTTATCTCCCAAGAAGTGCTTTTCTTTAAAGCCTTTTAGCTAGTCATGATAATTTGAGAAGATGCTCACATGAGAAATATGAATTGAAGCAAAAGAGAGCATCAAGAAGCAAATGTAAAACAAATTTAGGTCTAACCCACTTCCTATGAAAAATAATCTTGTAGAAAAACCAGTCATGAGAACACAAAGCAACAAGCATAGGAAAGCAAAATAAGTGCAAGTTCAAAATTTTAAACATAAAGAGGGGAAACTTGATATCATTGAGATGCATAAGATTATGTTTCCCTATCTCATAGTAATTTTCAGTAGCATCTTTAATGAAATTAAAAATATAACTATCACAAGAAACATTCTTATCATGAGCCACATCCATAAAAGAATTAATACTCTCCACATAAGCATAGTCATTCTTATTAATAACAACAGGAGTAGGATTGTCATAAAGAACTCGAACATGATAGACAAGTTGCATATTAAAGAGATGGTTTTGGGTAATCCCACCATAATTATGTCAAGTTTCATGAGGATGATTGCAATTACAGCCTATGTTATAACTTTCTTTATAGTAATTATCAAAGACTCGAGGCATATTTAAATCATAATTAATTTTCTCTTCAATAGTAGGTGGACTATCAATATCATATCATCATTGAAATCATCATCTATTGGAGGCATAGTATCATCACAAGCAATAAAATAGGTTTCTTCCAAAATGCGTTCATTTGTAAACATATCATCATTTTTACTAGGAGGAGATGTATCGAGCATATAATCATTAATAGCAAAGGGATTTTCAAACACATCATCCACAAGTTTAGAGCTTTCTATATCATTATTGGAAGGAACATGTATGGTACTAATAGTACAGCAAGTATTATCATCATTTTCAGAATTGGTACCAAACAAATTTTTAATATCAAAAGTGGTGCGTTTCTCCCAATCATGATCCCTTTCATAAATAACATGCATAGGAAAATCATCGGGTTCATACTCATCAGCAAAATTTGTAATATCAACAACATGCTTAGGGGGAGATACCATTACCTCTCTCTTTTTACTCCTCCTCTTCTTCCTCCTCCTCTTCTTCCCCTCTTTAGGAGGGAGAGGCTTAAAAGGGAGCTTCTCCACATATCCTGGTTTATTATCAGAAACAATAGAAAGAACTTTGGAGGATTTCTCCTCTTCATTAATAAGAACAAACCACATATTAGTCCTGTCATATTTTTTAAAAGTCTCCTCTTTTATAATATTTTGTATGTAAGTATTTGCATGGCAATTATCAACACAATAAAGATGGCATCCATGCAAGACACTATTCATATCAAAAGCACTCATATCTATCAAAGAAGTTTTTCTTAATAACTCTTCACACCCAAAAAATAATGTAAATTCATCATGCTCATTAGGGGTGATCATGTAATCACAATACAAACTTGAAGTACTCATAGGATTCGAAAGGCTACTATCATGGCCTGGGCAATGGAAATTAAAATGACCCACTTTATAGCAAAGTTCACAAATAAAAGGATAGAGGGCACAAAAAATTTCACCAAGATCATCTAGAGCCCTACTCCACATTCTAATTTTTTCTTTCCTATGATGGATACAATATTCCTCTTCAATTTTATTCTTTTCACAAGGTCTAAGTGCTCCACAAAAATTAGCATGCTTATAAGAAATAGTACTTTCAGAAGTTTGAGCATGTTTATTGCAATCATCACCAACAATTTCATTTTCCATGCAAGTGTCTTTAAAAGGTTCATGATATATGTCCCAATTTTCTTTAGGAATATTAACATAAGAAGCAAAGTATCTATACCAACCAACAACTATTTGAGGATCAAGACCATATTTAGCATTAAGCTCATGAAAATCGGCAGTTTCAACAAAAGTCTTAATGCAATCATACTCATAGTTTATACCTGACTCTTTACCTTTGTTGTTATTCCAATATTCACTATTTATTCGAATTCTCTCAAGAAGATCCCACTTAGCTTCAACCTTCTTACTACAATAAGAACCCTCTAAACAGGCATTTAGATAATCCTTTCAATGTCCTGAAAGCCTTGCATAAAAATTAGTAACAGTTATTTCCTCAGGAAGATCATGGTTAGGACATTTGAGTATCAATGTTTTCAGTCTTCCCCAAGCCTGGGAAATGCTTTCTCCATCATGAGGACAAAAATTATAAATGTAATTCCTATCTAAATATAGTTCATGAGAAGGATAAAATGTAGAGTAAAAGAGAGATTCAAGTTCCTTCCACTCCAAATGATGAGGATCATCTAGTAGTTCATACCACTCACTTGCTTTGTCCTTAAGTTACAAAGGGAATAACCTCTTCTTAACTTGGTCCATTGAGATACCTGCACACTTGAATACACTGGTAGAAAATAGGCCTACAGTCCCGGTTCACCAGGACTATTAATCCCGTCCGGGCAACCGGGACTAGCTATGCGCGACTAAATGCCCCCCCCCTATAGTCCCGCCACTTACGGACCGGGACTAAAAGCCCGTCCACGTGGGCGCTAGGGGTCCGTTGCGGCGGAGGACCTTTAGTCCCGGGTCTTGTGGTTAACCGGGACTGAAAACCTGCGCAGGTTTAGGGTTTTAGGCCCCCTAAACCTGTTTCCTTTTTAATTTGTTTTGTTTTAATTTCAGTACACATATTCATGCATATATATATATATGAAATATCAAACGAGGAGAATTCAATAGGAATATATAATATATATTCAATATCGGGTGACCATATATACAACCTCGAACAAGTTTCCATATTACACAATTAAGATGGACGAGCATACACAAATTCGCACAAGTTTCAAAGTACTTAGGGCTTATACATGCTTATAAAAGTCATCGTCGGTGGACGCATGGAACTCTCCTTTCTTCTGGATGACATGCCTAAGGAAAAATCCTGCTATTTCCTCTTGAATTGGTCGGAAGCGAGCTTCTGGAGTAAGCGCCCTCCGCAAGTTATTGAGACCGTTCCGCGTTTTCTCGTCCTTCTTCCTCTCAGATATTTCTTTCCGTATGTTCTCACAGACATAGTATCCACATAGACCGGTCCCCGGTGGCTGCTTATCCACACCTTTGAGCACATTTTTAAATTTTAGCGCATCTTTGAATTCACCGACATGTTGATGTGAGAGCAGTCTCCAAACTCTACAATGCAAATAAAATTAAATGAACAAGGGAGTTATTAGCTTAGAAAATGAACAAAAGAGACCGATCGATATAGAGCGCAAATGATTGAAAAATAATTACTTTTGCATCATTTTTCTCATGTCGACCCAAAGATCTGTATTTGAATTCATAGAGTCAATGATGTAAACTATGGCCTGGTGAAGATCAATTTTTAGCAGAATCCAGTGGTACCTGCGGACACATTAGATGCAGAGTCATGCATAATTTATCGATTGGACATACCATGCATGGAGTAAACAAAAGAGAATGGGAACATGAGAGAAACACTCACCCAAAATGGTAAGGAAATAGAATATATCTTTTGGATTCATGCTTTTTAAAAAAATTGTACAAGTCTTTCTCCACGTCTATGGGGTGACGTTCTAACATAGTTCCATTAATGATTTGTGGGTCAATGAACCCAATATCATGGATGAGTCTTACTTTGCATTCCCAAATCTTCAATCTGCATAATAGCGTACGGAACAATATAGTTAGGACAATATATATATATATATATAGTGTAGGCAAATGAAGAACGAGATGAGGTAGAAATAAATCACTTACAGAACGTAGCAACTCAGGATAGATTTGTCGAGCTCACGCATATTGAACAGTTGGAACAATTCACTCAACTCAACTGTTACAGAGTACTTTTTGGTGTGATGCTCCTCTGTATAATCCACATACACATATTCTTTGTCGGTAAAAGTTATGAAATCTTTGTACCAACGTAGAAGACTTTGCATTAGTGGTGGTAGATCCTTTTCCTTCGCAGGCTCGACGAGAGGCCCTTTCTTCACATATTTTAATGCTACATCAGCCACTGGCATATCGTCCATGTCTAAAAAGGCACGGAGAGACATAACCGGCCTCGGACGCATTTTGCATGGCAGTAGCTACAGTCAATCCCATTGCTGTCACAGCATTTATGACCTCGGGGTCATGTTCCGGAGCGGCTTTCACTATGAGGGGGGATATCGATTGTTTACTCTGCATCCCGAGCTGGGCAACTTGTTTCCCGCTTTGTATCATTTTTGCTTTTTTTTTCTCCTCCTCCAATATTCCTGCTTGCTTTACGAAGTTCAATATCATAGTCTTTAGGCAAATTCTTCACGGATTGGGACACTGTCGATAAAAAATCCGTAGCCCAATAGTCTACAATCGGAGGGAATACTTCCTTGGGCTCAGGCTCCTTTAGCGCCTTCAGTTTGCCCATCCATTTCTCAACGTCAGCCTTCACGACCAATTTGGTTTCAGCATCACTAAGTTCCCAAGGCCTTGGGGTGAGAGGCTTCAGTGATGGCTCCGGTACCCGTGTGGTCTTAGGTACATAAGGGTCCGGGTTAATAGACCAAGAGCGTGTTCCCTTGCTGCCCCGCCTGCTTCTGTTTCTTCGCTGGAGGAGGAATGGGGGGCGACGTCTGCTTATCCTCCGGAGGAGGAATGGGGGCGACGTCCGCTTATCCTCCGGAGGAGGAATGGGGGGGCGACGACGTCTGCTTTTCCTCCGGAGGAGGAATAGTGGGAGACGTCTGCTTTTCCTCCGGAGGAGGAATCGTGGGCGACGGCTGCTTAACCACCGGAGGAGGAAGATCGGGGGACGGCGTCGAATGGCGTGAAGGAGGCGTAGGTGAACCAGCACTAGCACCACCACCACCACCAGCACCTGCACCATCGTAGGGGGGTGGACTTGTTAGCCTTGGCGTCTCGCCTGGAAACACTATGTACTTCTTTTTCCATAGAATGAACTGGCGCTTGACATCTCCAAGTCTTCTCTCCCCTTCGGGTGTAGCTATGTCAATCTCCAGGTCCTCAAACGCTTGGACTATGTCTTCCACCGTGACACGAGCATAGCCATATGGAATGGGGTTGTTGTGATGGAGTGCTCCAGGTGTATAGGGTAAAGCACTGCCGGTAGCCACCTTCATGGAAATGTTCCCCACGGGATAATGCAGATCACATTCTTTCATCTCCTTTACGTCATCCACGGGGTAGTGAGGCTCCGGTGCACGACTCTCGATCATCGGTGCATTAGCACCTGCAGTCGGGGCCTCCGTGGAAGCCACGCTGCTTCTCCGCTGCTGGCTTCCGAGATCCGTTGCATGTTCTTGATGCGGCCCTGCAGCCGACGCTTTTTCTTTCTCAAGTATTCCCGCCACGACCTTCTTCAGGTCAGAAACTTCCATTGCAAGATTCGCCAGTTCATCTGCAGCCCGGTCCGTACCTCTCCTACGGCTTCTGTAACAGTACGGGTCACCCTCCTGGGAAAACCCTACTTTCCACGGCATTCTGCCTTTGCCTCGTATATGTCCTCCGTGTTCAGGATTTCCGAGGGCAACTGTCAGTTGGTCTCTCTCTCTGTTGAACGTGATCTTGCCCTGTTGAGCTCTGGTCATTGCGTCAACAAGTTCTTTTGTGGGAGCAAACTTTTTCTGCCGGTGAACACACTCCCCTGTCTCCGGGTCTAGCGATCCCCCATGCCCGTACCACCACATTTTGGCTCTTTCGTCCCATCCCTCTGTACCTAGACGATTCCTCTTGCCCTTAGGCCGTCCTCCATTGCCTGCCACTTAGGCGCCGAAACGCGGTATCCTCCTGTGTCGCACCCACGGTTTCTAGGGGATACTCACCGTACGAACTGGATAGCAGATGCTTGGATTATGGGGCATAACTGCTCCCACGTCCCAGCTTCCTGGTAGGCCTGCGCTTATGCGCGACAACGCAAGCTCTGCTATTCCATCGCCGATGTAAACTATCCACTAGAGATCACGGGCACTTCCGTCGACGTACTTCAACCATACACACATGGTACGTCAACGGCGTTTAGCAAGTGATATCACAACAAATCTCTACGACACAAAAGAATGAAATAAGGGCAACTGGCCTTCACTAAGGCAGAAATATCGAATACAACATCCAGAGGACACATGTCCCAACACATCATCCATTACAACAGCGGAAGCAGTCAAAGGGGTCTGAGTACAGACAAATCCATGGCTTAAGAAGCCTGAGAACATAAAGGAAAAACGAAGCCCATCCCACGTAGGTCTGGATCCTGCCCTGGTCCAGCCTAACTACTCGTCTGCAGCGTCATCGAACTCCACAAAGTAGCCATCCTGGGAAGCATCGTAGTCGTAGTAGTACTCCTGCGTAAACCACAGCCCCAACGGGGTCAGTACATCCAAGTACTGGCAAGCAAGACTCACAGTTCATCAAGGAGTTACTCGTCAACACAAGCAGTGATGCTTGGGATCAACGGAAGAAAGGGTGAAATAAAAGTTGCTGCTGGCTGCTCTAACCAACTACAGAATATAACTACAAGTTCCGGCTAACAGAAAAGATAAGATCGAGATTGTAACCAACTGAAAGATACTTCAACCAAACCCATCCTGGATCTCGCCCCTTATCCAAAGAAGCGATCCGAGGATAACTCACACAGTTGTGATAAGGTGAATCAAGTTATTGTGTGAATAATCTATTACTAGTCAAAATTATTAATCATTGGGTGAAACATGATTGATCATTATGTTGAAGTTGTCCTGAGTACTTGTTAGCCAGTACTTTCACCAAGTAATCCATAACCGCGGAAAACACGCTTCTCGAGAAGATTATCCCTGCAGGGTTGCACCAATTTGGCCGTACACTCAAGAATAACCCGCCAGATGGGAAGCTAACCCACCAAGCGGGGTACTCTACACAACCAACCATTCTCCGCATCAAGCCCAAAGCACCTTGGGCGCACGGCTAATCGAGCCCAGAAGAAAATGGACCCTCATAGCACTCTAAGAACGTGTCCCCCTATATGCCGACTACAAAAGTTCCACCCTGCGCTGGGGCTCGCAAAAACATGCATGCGGCAAATGGAAAACACGAACTAAATGAGGCGATTTGGACGAGATGCGAATCAGGTCAAGTTGAGGGGGGGCGCCCATACTC
This sequence comes from Alopecurus myosuroides, assembly GCA_028641055.1. Classification (NCBI taxonomy): domain Eukaryota; kingdom Viridiplantae; phylum Streptophyta; class Magnoliopsida; order Poales; family Poaceae; genus Alopecurus; species Alopecurus myosuroides. Next base: position 309,788,924 of record CM054063.1, on the reverse strand, counting down.
GCTTCCCAAATGCGGGTAGTGCGCTCATCATGGATCAGTAGACAAGACCCTTTTCCTATTAGGGTCGACACTAGCAGGCTCCAAAACCACTCATGGGCCTCCTGCCGGTGCCTTATCATCAAATTATTATTACCATTAGCAATTAACAGGATTGATTGATTAATAACGAGCCCCGGAACAAGGTAATAAGATAGTAACAGTAGTAACCGACAACAGACTCGAGTAAAAGCAACCCTAAGCATGCTAGATAATACTAAGGCACAAGCAAAGGCTATGGGTATGGAGGTGGTGGCAATATCATGGCTCAAGGTATCATGTGATGGGTTCGGAGAACAAGCAACGATACATAGGGCTAGCAATAGTAGACAAAAGGACAGTATCGACAACAAGGTGGAAAGGAAACTCGATGATTCATGTGAGTGATAACTTGCCTGGCAGCTCAGTCTCGTACTGGGCTAGGTCCTGAGTAGTGGTGTCGTAAGGCTCGTCGGTACCAACGTCGTCGTCTAATCGAGAAGAAAGCAAAGACAACAACGAAGGAAGACGGGCAATCAATACATGGCATAAGTGCACAAACATTGGATGATCATGTCATGTTTAATAGATGCACCAAAATAACTTGCTTGACATGAAACACAATTTAAACGGATTCCATATGCAAAGGGGTGCATATGGAAGCCCATGCTTGGAGTTGGATTAGTTGTTCTATCACTAAGCATTAGGTGTAGTTGAATTAGTATGATGCATGCAAAAGGAAAAACAGCAAAATAACAACATTAGAATCAAATTACAATAGGTTGTAGCAATTTAAAAGTTTGTTATTAATTTTGGAAAAATTTTGGGTGCATTAGAGGTACCACACATGTAGTTGTTGTTTTCAACCATTTAAAATGTTCAAAACAAATAACAAAGTTGATATTTGAAAAGAACATCAAATTCTGGTTGGATTACATGTTTCACAATTTGAAATTGGACTTTGGATTATTTAGTTATGAATTAAACAAAATTAAACAATTTTTAATTGAATTAAACATGAGTTAAATAGTTTAGGCAATTTAAATTGTTCAAGACCAGAAAACAAATTTATATTTGAGTAGAGCATTCAAAAAGGTGTGAAAAACATATTTTAGTTGAATTATTTGGAAACAGTATGAATTAGTTATGAATTATTTCAAATTGCATTTGAATTATTTTGAATTTGAATTTAAATTGCATTTTGAAAATTCAAAACAGAACACAAATTGCATATTTGGAAAGATTATGAAATTTAGATCAAGTTTCATATAAAGTTTGTATTCATTGGATTAATAAAATAAAAGATATTGAATTTTAAAGTTTTGAAATTAATTCTGTTATTTAAAAAGAATTTGGAATTTTATTTGTGCTGAAAACGTTTGTTACACAGCAGCAGCCTACACGCTGCCACTGCGCAGCGGGCCAGGGGCCAGCGTGGACCTGCGCGGGCACACGTGGCCACAGCAGTCGCTGACCGTGGCCTCCTTCGCTGCGACAGAAAAAGGAGCAAAAAGTTTGGGGGCGCTGAGGCCTCGAACCCGCGCCCTCCTTCAGTTTCAGAAAGAACGCTACCACTGCGCTGTGCTCGCTCATCTGACAGAGTAACACGTCCGGCCAAGGTATCCTTCAGAAGCAGGTTTAACTGAACTTTGGCGCGCGCAAGACTGAATGCTGCTGTCAGTAAACGAAGCTCGCCGGCGACGAAAATTCGTGGTTGTTCTCGTCTGGAAGCGACGGATGCGTCGCGGATACGATGCAGAAGGAAGGCAGGGATGGAGGAAGAGAAAGGTGGCTCACCAGCGTGGTCGTAGGAAGCAGAGGCTCGCGGAGATCGTCGGTGACGTCCTGACGGCGACGACGAAGAAGACGTGGACGGCGGGGGATGCTGTGGGTGATCTCCTGCTGCGCTTGCGTGTCAAACCGTAGGCGGGGACCTCGGCCTTCTGATTCCCGTGATAGGTGGCTAGCTGGAGAGTGGAGGTGGCGGCGCCATCGGAGTTTCAGAGCTCCGTTCCGGCGAGGCTTGACAGAGGAGAGGGAAGGCGACAGAGAAGAGGGAAGGTGGCGGCGCGGCGCGGAAAACAAGGACCTAGGGCTAGGGTTGGGTACCAGGGTAGCCCTAGGGTAGATATAGGCGCGGCCGGGCTCGTATCGGCCGTCGGGGAGGAATCTGTCGCGGTGGCATCGATGGATGGCCGCCGTACTGCGAGGAGAAGACGATCGAGCGAGCGCACGGATCTTGACGCAGCGCGAAGCGTTAAGTTGCGCTGATGGGCGGGCTGGGCTGCGCGCGTTAGTGCTAGTGGGCTGGGCCGGTTAGTTAGGTGCCGCGCGCGCAGTTGTTTTCCCTTTTATTTTTCTTTCTGCTTTATTTTTTTTTTGCTGAAACAGTTTGTGAATTGATTTGTTAAGGTTTTGGTTAAATAAAAATCCAGAAAAATTTAGTTAAGCTTCTTAAGTCATTAGAAACCACATTGTAAGGTTGGATTTCAAAAGTTGTAATTTAAAATGGGGTTTTGTGTTTGAACCCAAATTAGAGGGATTTTTGGTATTTATTAACCCATTAATAAAAGCATGTTTTTGAATAGGGTTACCCCTAGGTTTAAAATGTTTTGAAGATTACCAACATGTGGTGAAATTGATGGGTTCAAAACAAGTACTGATTTGAACTTGGTTTGAAATTTAAAGATGATTTGAGAATTATTGATTGAATTATTGGTTGGATTTAAAGCAACAATTTTAATAATTGAGAAACAAGGAATAACATGGTTGTTTTTAGTTGTTATTTTTATTCCAAAATTGTAACATAGCAAGTATGAAACCAAAGTTTGAAAAAGGTTTGAATTTGAGTTGTGAAAACAGGATAAAACAGATGGAAAACAAATGCAAACAATAAGTAAACATGATGACATGATGCATTGCTTGAAATAAAACAAGGAACAAAGCATTCTAGGGGTATTTTCATACTTGGGATGTTACATCCTGGCCCCATAACATGATGGTACTGTTTCTTTTTCGCATTAGCCTTATTTTTTGCCGACATTACCTTGAAATGCTCCGATTTATGTTGCGTCACAAATTCTGTCCAATCATCTCTCAGTTTCTCATATTGTCCAGTGAAATTCGGAGTCTTGCCCTGGCTGACATATTCACGGAACAATTTTTTCTTGAAGTTCCGGAATGCTTCGGCCATCTTCTGAAGAGCGAACTCTTTGACTATCCTCCTCCTCTCACGTCCACCCCGGAACGTCCTGACCGAATTCATCTTTTTTGTTGTATTCCGGAGGTAGAATGAAATGTGCAATAAGCTTTCTAAACATAATCTTTTTCGTTCTCTTTGTCGACATAAGTGAAACCAACACGTGCTTTCTTTGGCTCCTTCCATTCCTGGACGGTGATCGGGGACGACGTCTCTAACAATGACTCCGCATTGGTTGATAAACTTTGTGGTGTGCTGTAGGGGCTTGCCGATTTGACTGACTGATTCGATGGTATATATTTTCGGAATCTTTCATCTCCTTGGATTTGCCACGCTTTGTCATACTAGATCCGACCGAGGGCTAAAATAAGAAAGAGAGTCGCGCGCGTTAGTCTTTGCAATTGACCGAGGGCTAAAATAAGACCGAGGGCTAAAATATATACCTCGCCGGAGGTGGTTGTTCTTTGCAATTGGAGATCGTCGTTTGTCGACGGTTGACCTCCGTCATCAATGTCCATTCCTTCACCTCCTTGATCATCGACAATGTCTGTTCCTTCTTCACCTCCTTGATCATCGACAATGTCTGTTCCTCCTTCACCTCTTGATCCTCAAGGTTCAGATAAGAAGAGATTACATCATCGTCAATGTCTGTTCCTCCTCCGGCTATGATATCTAATATATAACCTTCAGCCTCCTGTTCCGCCGTCAGGTCCTCTATTGTCTGCCATATGTCACTCCTGCAGACATGCATGTAGTAAAAATTAATTAAGTATATAGGAGACTTAGCAAATATTGTCGTAGAAAGAGGGAAAACAGATTGGTAGGGTCTCTCAAATGACTTGGAGAACCCCAAAGCTAGGTTGCATTTGCTTTCTGGTCATTTTGGTATATTATACTTAATATCTGAATTTATTGAATTAAAACTTACTTTCATTATTTTAATGAATTTAACTCAAATTCAAATATGGTCTCATTTTAAACTTTGTCAAACATGAATGATAATGATATAAACAGATAGCTTACATTTTTGTGAACATTTTGCATATTTTTCCAATATTTTTTGGAATATAAATTAAAAGTTATTTAATTTAGAAGATTTAATTATGTTCTGTAATTCCATATACAGGGGCCCCACGTGTCATGATGACGTCATTAAAAAAACTCGTCAACACGTGGCCAGGTGACGTCATGATGACGTCACCCATTGGCGTCACAACGGTGGCCGGCGGGTGGCAGTTCAGGCTCTCGGGGTCTCCGGCGATTCCGACGATTCCGGCCACGGGGGGAGGGAACGGAGATGGGGAGGAGGCCACTGTGGTGCTCGCCACGGGGGAGGGGACGGAGATGGGGACGAGGCCACACGGCCACTGTTGTCTCGCCGGCGGCGAATCTGGCCGCGGGGTAGCGAGCGCGAGGGCGCCGCGTTCTCAGTTCGTGGTCGCCGTTCGAGGGCGGCGCGTTCGCGCGTGATTCGTGTTCTCGATCCGTTCGATGGCGTTCGCGCGTTGGATCTAGGGCGACGGCGACGGCCCGCGGGGAACCTACCGGAGAGACGGCGACGGGACGGGGGCGGAGCAGGGTGGAGGCGGTGGAGAGAAGGGCTCGACGACGGCGACGGCGACGGCGATGGAGACGGCGCGGTCCTCTGCGCGGGCGACGGCGACGGGGCAGAAGACGAGCAGGCGCCGGCGCGAGGGAAGAAGAGGGTTTGTGACTTAGAAAATTTTGGGGCAGGAAGGCATCCACATATATAGTTCCAGCCTTTAGTCCGGGTGGTGTCACGAACCGGGACTAAAGGTCCCCTGGGGTACCCTCCGCGGGCCTTTAGTCCCGGGTGGTGTCACGAACCGGACTAATGGTGAAAATTTTCGCGGCTTTCTCGTTCCCGCGCAGAACGAGCCTTTAGTCCCGGTTCGTGACACGAACGGCGACTAAAGGTGGTTATTCGAATAGAATAATAGATGCGTGCAACCTTAAAAATACAAATAATATATCAGAAAATTCAGAAAAATAAAACTAATTCTTTTTCCAATCTTAAAAATACAAATAATATATCAGAAAATTCAGAAAAATAGAACTAATTCTTTTTCCAATCTTAAAAATTCCCATAGATAAAAAAGGCAGTACATAATGGCAAGAGTGGATCTAAACCTAAACGGAGAGCATAGATGCATGCATGATCTGATATCTGCTGCTAGTCATACTCCTGCCTAGGCCTACGACATGAGAAAATTCAGAGCCCAGGACTGGGCCTGAGGGTAGCGCAGGCGGGGTTTACGCCGGCCCTGATGTAGTCCATGACGCTCTGTAGATTCCGGCGGACCACCATAGCCGACGACCGGCCTCGTTGAAAGTTCCCAGGAGGCAGGCCGTCCTCCTCATACCTGGCGATCGCCCTCTCACGCCGATTGATGAAGAAGGCATCCCAAGTATGTTGGTTATCGGGATGCCAGCTGGGATCTCTCCGCTGCTCCGGCGTGAGCTCGTTGTAGTAATGGTTCGTGATGGCCGCCCGACGTGCCACACCTTGAGGAAGAGGAGGGACCGGGCACTCCTCCGGCGCTCAGCATCCAACCGGCCGGGAACACTGTAGCCGGCGGGGTCAGGGGGTAGATCGAGGCGGAAAGTTGCCTCGGCCTGGTTGAATGTTAGAGTGGGGTACGGTAGAAGCCATGAG